>OY998267.1:25010953-27410953 GCA_963922045.1 Persicaria maculosa | reverse complement strand
CTCGACTTGTCCATCTCCACTCGATATCTATGTTGAGGTCGATATCGATGTCAGGTGATCGATATTGAGTGCCTTCTTGGTTGGTCTGTGTGGTCTATCTCGACACTCAGAAGGTGTGTCGACAACTATGGTCGATATTGATGTTTAAGGTCGATATCGATCTCTGCTCAGCTTCACTTGGCTTCTTCGTTTTGACTCCGATTTCAATCCAATTCCTGCATATTCAAACCAAAACTTGTGCAGACTCTACCTTATGCACGTTAGCTCATTCTACACAAATTCCTCTTGTTTTCAAGCTTTGTTTGAGGAATCGAATGAAATATGAAGTCAAGACTTGCGAATAAAATCGGTACAAATATGTACATCAAAATACCCCATGCTTAGACTTGCTTGTCCTCAAGCAATAACCAAGTAATAACCAACACCTACAACACACCCTTCAAGTCTTCGCCCTTGTCAAAAGCAACATCATAAGCGGTAGCAAAGCAAAGCAAGTGAATTTAACGTCATAGCACATATTTAGGCGATCCATAGGCATATGCAATTTTTGATCCAACCTCACAGTGATAATGTGTTTGCACTCAACTCTCATGTGTTTAGGCTATGAAGATCAACTCTCAACTCAATTCCATACACAATCTGATAAACATTGCAATTTATAAAAATCCACTTCGCAACCAATTATGAAAATGCAATAAGAACCATCAGGAGGACTTTCACTCAATGGAAGACTTCAAAGAAGACTCCATTTGGCAGGGTTGTAATGGGGCTTGGTATGAAATTAAGTGTATGGAATTATTTGGCTATGTGGTGCTTTTATAATTCGGGAATCAAGACTCCTAAATCTCAACACTTGCAATATCCAAACCATAACTTTTCAATGTTGCTCTTTCCAAGCTCAATTCTCCATAATGCTCTTTCTCAACTCATCTTTCCATAATATGCTCTAAAGATGCACTAAAAGATGTAAACCATACTATCAACCCTTCTTTCAAACTCTAATATGCCTCTAAAAAATATAACACTTGTATGAAATAAATAAAGGACTTAAGGATTTTGGCTCATGCACTATATACATATTTTGGCTCATGCACTATATACATATATCTCTCTCTTTTTTTCTTTCTTTTTTTTTGGATTTTTTTGACGAAAATAATGAATAATACTAAAAAATATGTGCATTTATATGGTGAGCCAAAAATCATTTTACAAAATATGACAAAATGTAAATATGCACCAACCCATAATTTCTTTGCTCAAAACTGGACAATATGCACTTTTCTTTCCACAAGGCATTAGTCCAGCCAATCTAAGTCTCAATTCCCAAATTGGGGTCAGGCTCAATTCGGCTAGGGATAATTTTGTGGAGTTTGCAATTTCAGGCTCAGGCTAATTTTCCGGCTTCAAGCAGGGATAATGCAGGGTAGGTAAAGAGAAGATAAAAATGGCTTAAAAGATGCCTCCATCATTTAATTCTTGTAAACATAGACATATTTATGTATTGGCTTTGAATAACTATCACAACATTTAGAGATACATAGGAAGAGTAAATTCACTCAAGAAAGCGGAGGGATTTTTGTTGTTCTCCCTATAGGTCAAAATTCTCACAAGGACAATTTTTGTTGGATTTGCTTTTTAGCCTAGGACCATATGTCCTCAATTTCATCACAAGTTCACAATCTACATAAAAATTTTAAGGACTTAGGCTAAATCATCCAAATATGCCATAGGATTTACATGATCAAGTCAGCTATTGAGTTTTCATCATAGGACATCTAAGTAGGGTTTAAAAATAAACTTAAAAATAAACATGCATTTTTTTTTGTATTTTTGACATTTTTCTATTTTTTGGATTTTGTCATTTTTATAAAACTAACAAACTTAAAAGACTAAGGACTTAAACTTTAAATTGCATAAATGTTTAAACATGATGCAATGCATAAAAATAAAGTAGAAAGAAAATAAAAGATAAATACAAGCCAAGTTCGCCAAGTTTTAACCATAACCACAACCAGATAAAGAAGTTACAATGTCCAATTTTAATCCCACCCCATACTTCAAATTATAGTTGACGATGCCATAGAAAATAGACCTATCAAATAGCACAAATATAACGTCATAAATAGGTCACCCAATGCAAGAAGACATTTGGCCCCGCTGTAGGATTCATCGCGAGTAAAGTACTCACTCACTTTCTCAACCAAACCCTCCTCGCGATCTAAATATTAACCATGCCCGCATAACGACCAGGGAGGATCCTTTAAGTACCTCGTGGTTCTCCAGAACCCTAGCAAGCAGCTCGCTGATTCTAGCACCTCACCTCTAAACAACGCCACGTGTATTACCTACACTCCTAAGCACGAGGGCATGCCTTACACGTGTCCTAGATGAAACCACGAGGTCGCCAGCCAGCTGCTCGCTTAGCCTTCCTATAAATACCCCCTTCCAATCACAAATGCGTGATCCGATTTGAAAGATAAGAAAGAAGAACTCTAATAAACCCCTGGATCTAAAACCCCCGGAGTTGAGTTCTTGAGATCTGTGATCGGAGAAGAACGTTCCTGGAATAAGAATATCATCTGACTTCCATCCGAGTCCGCGATAGAATAACTCAAATCCTCGCGAGCCGAACACAGCACCTCATCGCTTGGATCAATAAACATATAATCTAATCATAAACCTTCTCGATCAAGGCTTCCAGGTATTTCTAGGTCATTCTATCGTCATAATGAGGTAATAAGTATAGATGAAATTCCACGATCGCTTCATTGGCGCCGTTTGTGGGAACCTTTCACGACGAGAGGTTCCGCGGAGCAATACACACCTTCGCATCTCATTTCCTTTAATACATTTCAACATATTTTTTCATTCAGCTATTTACTACCTTTTTTCGTGACACGTTCATCCTATCTAAGGTAATAAATGAACATTGTTCACTCCCGTTTTTAATACCAACAAAATTTGCAGGAAATCATGAATTTTACGCTGTTCGGGGAAGAATTTGGGAATCAACAACACGATGCCGAAGAGGCCAACCTCCTCAACCTAAACATACCTCCCAACGAGGTAGCTCAACATGATACTAATGAGGACATTCCCCAACAACCTCCCTGGGACACCGCTCAACTACCCCCGTTCGCACCCTATGGAATGTGGGGTGGTTACCCCCGTACCAAGTCTTCGCGGGAAACTATCCGTAGAACGCATATTTGAACCACCAGGCAGGTGGGGTATTGATCCAGCACGAACCTCGTGGCTACTACCAACAACAGGATCCTATACCTGTGACGGTCAACCATTTCCCTAACCATACTAGTGACCCTCTCAACGTCGGCCCGGAACTCGATGAAAACACTAACAAAATCGCCCGTGTCTTCAGCCCCAGGGATGTATCGTCACGTTCAAACTCCCCTGGAGCACCCAGACAAGCACGCAAAGATGAACCAACTTTCCCATCAGCTTTTGGTAGGGAGATACGCGAAGCACCAGTCCCCAAGAGGTGGATGGATATCTCCATTGCCAGGTACAAAGGAGATACCGATCCCAATGACCACCTCAACAAATTCACCACGAAAATGGGCATGAACGAGGACAATGACGCCATGTATTGTTGCTCGTTTCCATCCACACTGAGCGGGGTAGCATTGACATGGTTCTCCAATTTGGCTCAATCCTCCATCAACAACTTTGCGCAGCTAGCAGGCACATTCGTCGCCCACTTCGGCAGTGCTCGCACAAGGAAAAGAACAATGATGGACCTCAATTCCATCAAACAAGGTGCGAATGAATCACTGGGAAACTTCTTCAGCAGATTCACTAACATGGTGGTTCAAATCCCGAGATTCAATCAAGAGTCCGCGAGCACAATACTAATGGGTAATTTGGTCGAGGGCGATGTCAAGATCTGCCTATTTCGAAAGGAGCCGAAAAACTACGATCTTCTGAGAGAGCTCGTAACCAAGCAGATCCACGCCATGGAAGCGGCAAGCTCTAGCTCGCGACCCATTGAATCTAGGCCGCCAGCTTACCACCGAGCACCTAACAAACGTCAAGAGAGAATTTCGGGGATCAACATCACCGCAATCTTCCCTGGCAATACCCGGTCGTTCCCCCGCGACCTCAGGTCCAAGAAGTCCAATACAACCATAGGTCGGTTCCAGGACCTCTTGGTGCCCCAACAAATGCGATGATGGCTCATCCTGACTACATAGCACCACCTGTATACGGGGTCCCTCCAACCCTCCCTCGGAAAGAAGTACCCCTTCAGATTTATGCACCACTGACGAATCCCAATCATCCCATCGCAACGCCACCACAATGCCTACCCCCTGTGGTTCCTCCCTAGCAATATAAACCACCGAATGCTCCACCAAGGCCGTATAATCCTCAATATGCCGCTAGAGGAAGGAGCAGAGGAACCTACCCCCGGAACAGGGGAGAGAGAAATGAAAACAGAGGCGGAGGCTATCGACCCCCTCCAAGGGACATGAGGAATATCCAGGAAGCCAGGTCCTCATCCAATCGACATGATCACCCTAACCAAGATCATCGAAAGCCTCCCTCACCTGATGGGTACATTAATACCACCGCGGGGGGGGGGGGGGGGCTACAACATCTGGTGCCAGTAATCAGGAGAGGAAAAATTATGAAAGAGAAGCTAGATACCGTCCGTATGAGGCCAGTATCAAGCAAGCATCCACCGCGCACGCGATACTCAGTTTTTCTGTTTCAGATACCCGTGATGCTCGCGATCTAAGAATGCCACACTCAGATCCTATGGTTATTCATGTGCAGATAGGAACCAAGACTGTTAAACGATTCATGATCGATACAGGTTCATCTGTGGACGTCCTTTACTGGGACGCTTTTGAACAACTCGGGATCGCTGAAGGCGCCTTGCGCCGATACGCAGGAAAACTGGTCTCCTTCTCTGGAGACGAAGTTGAGGTAGCAGGAACCATCGAATTGGCCCTGACGCTAGGGACCGAGCCGAATAGGAGAACCCACATGATCGAATTCACAGTGGTTCAACTACCATCCATCTACAACGCTATCATGGGGCGCGTAAGTCTATTCAAATTCCAAATAGCCTGCTCCATATATCATTTCAGCGTTAAATTTTCATGTACCAACGGAAAGGTAGGTGAAGCACGGGGTGAACAAGCAGAAAGCAGAGTCTGCTACTTGTCCTCGCTAAGAAAAGGCCACAATCGAATATTTGCGATTGAGACAGACGCCCAAGGGTCACTAAAGAAAGAAGCAATCGATGAATGCGAACAAGAGGCAACATCCGAACAACAGCATGCGGACTTAGAAGTTCGACCTAAAAAAGTAGCTGACCAAATTGTGGAGGAAAAAATCGCCTTCTTTCCTTTCCCAAACAAGGCCGAGGCCTTGTACCACGGTCATAGTTTAGCTGGCTCAGCCTTAGAGCGTCTCAAAGATATGTTAAAAAGATCACGTGATGTTTTTGCTTGGTCACCGTAAGATCTAAAGGGACTCCCCCGAGAAATTGCAAAGCATTCGTTAAGGTTAAATCACGATGCAAAGCTTGTATGCCAAAGAAAGAGAAAAATGGCCGCCGAGAAGTCAGAGGCAGCGAAACAAGAGGTACATAAGCTTCTTCAAGCCGGATTTATTCGCAAGATTAACGATTCGACTTGGTTATCAAATGTGGTATTAGTCAGAAAGAGCAGTGGCAAATGGAGAATGTGCGTCGATTTCAAAGATCTGAACAAAGCCTGCCCAAAAGATAGCTACCCTTTGCCATCCATCAATGAGCTAGTCGACACAACGGCAGGGCATGCCACTCTAAGCTTTCTAGATGCTTATTCCGGCTATAATCAGATCAGAATGAGTCCTCGTGACGAAAAAAACACCGCCTTCATCACCAACCATGGAACTTTTTGCTATAAAGTAATGTCGTTTGGGCTAAAGAACGCGGGTGCAACCTTCCAGCGAATGATAGAAAAAGTATTTGCTGCTCAAATAGGAAGAAACGTGGCGGTCTAGTTCGATGATATCATAGTCAAGAGTTTCACCAAAGAGGACCATTGTAAAGACTTACAAGAAACCATCGACACACTTAGAAAAAATCGCGTCTGCCTGAATCCAGAAAAATGTGTTTTTGGAGTGGATTCTGGAAAATTCCTAGGTTTCATGATAAGCCATCGAGGAATAGATGTGAATCCTTCAAAAGTACAGTCTATCATCGACATGGCCCCACCAAAGACGTTGAACGACATTCAAAAATTAAACAGGTCAGTCAACTACTTAAGCAGGTGCTGTTCGCGATTGGCTGATCATTCCCTGCCGTTCTTCAAGCAGCTTAAAAAGAAAGGCCCGGTCGAGTGGACCGTCCTTTTGGATGAAGCCTTAAAAATCATGAAATAATACTTAGCCACTTTGCCCACCCTTCATTTTCCGCACGAGCATGAAACACTGCAATTATACCTCGCCGTCGGCTCTACAACTATTAGCACGGTGCTTGCTAGGGAGTCCAAGCTTCCTATTTACTTCGCTAGTCGAGTTTTGCAACCCACTGAATCCAGATATACCCCAATAGAAAAAATGGCTATATCTGTGGTTTTCGCTGCGCGAAGGTTGAGGCCTTATTTTCAGGCTCACACCATTGAGGTGCTTTCGGATTTACCCCTCCATCAGATCCTACACTCACCATCACTCTCTAGAAGAATGGTCAAATGGGCAGTAGAGCTTTCTGAATTTGACATCCATTTTAGGCCCAGGAAGGCCCGTCTAGCTCAAGCCCTTGCCGATTTTGTAGTAGAAGCTATCTTCACCGATTCTCAGGATCGCGATGGAGAAGATTGGGTCATAAATGTTGATGGATCAGTATCAACAGGAGGTTGTGGAGCCGGGGTTACTATCACAAGCCCCAGTGGGGAGATAACCGATCTTTCTTTCCAGCTACTATTTGAGGCTACCAACAATGAAGCAGAGTATGAAGCTTTGATTGCAGGTATAGAGAAAGCACTAATCAATGGGGCTCGGCAAGTCCAGATTTTCACAGCCTCGGAGGTAGTTGCACGGCATGTTAAAGGTGAATATGAAGCAAATACGGGAATGTTACCTGAATATCTGGCACAAGTGTAGACACTCACTGCCGCCTTCAGAAAATGTTCCATTTCATCTATTCCTCGCAATCAGAATGAACGCGTCGATACCTTGGCCAGAATGGGGGCTATTTTACCTTTGGGATTAAGCGATCGCATAGTGATCGAAAAAAAGCATGCTCGAGGAATCCACCAAGGGGTATTCAGAATATCCAACCTCGGAGACTAGCGAAAACCTATCCTGGAATACATAACCGAAGGGGTTTTGTCAAGTGAATCACAAGAAGGCCAGAGCATCAGAAGGAGAGCAGCCCGTTTTAGAGTAAGAGACGACCGACTGTACAAAAGAGGATTCAACCTTCCGGATCTCCTCTGTGTGTCGGACCAAGATGGCCTTGACCTCGTCCGAGAGCTACACGCAGGACTCTGTGGCAACCACCAGGGGTGGAGAGCCGTTGCATCCAAAATCACACGTCTAGGCTACTACTGGCCCTCTCTCAGAGCGGATGCTGAAATGATTATTCACATATGTGATCCTTGCCAGCGACACGCATCGCTCAATCATCGCCCTCCTTATCCTTTAAAGTGTATATCTGCACCTTGTCCTTTCGCAATGTGGGGAATGGACATTTTGGGACCATTCCCAACAGCGCTAGGCCAGCTGTGCTTCATCATCGTAATTGTCGATTACTTCACAAAGTGGGTTGAGGCTGAAGCTATGGCCACCATCACGGCAGAAAAAGTACGCAAATTCCTCTGGACACACATGATCTGCCGATTCGGAGTTCCCCAGGCAATCATCACTGATCATGGTCCCCAGTTCGACTGTGAAGCAATTCGTGATTTCTGTGCCGGTCTCCACATAGATTTCCGTTTCTTATCGGTAGCATACCTACAATCCAATGGACAGGCTGAGAGCACGAATCGACAAATTCTGAATGCCCTCAAAAAGAGACTAGGGACAGCAAAAGGAGAATGGGCCGAGATCTTACCTTTGGTACTATGGTCATACATGACTTCAGCAAAGAGTCCAACTAGAGAAACACCCTTCGCAATGGCCTTTGGTGTCGATGCGATCATCCCTGTCGAGTTGCTCATCCCATCGGCTAGAATTGTTGATTTCAGTAAAGCTACCAATGATGAAGCCCTCGAGTTAGAACTCCACCTGCGCGAAGAAAGAAGAGACACAGCTTGTCTCAAAGCAAATGAATATCAGCGCCGGTTGGCTGAAGGATACAACAAGCGCGTCTTCGTACGCCCACTACAAAAAGGTGACATGGTCCTCCGACAAGCAACAACTGGGGGAAAACTTGAACCTAAATGGGAAGGACCCTACGTCATCCATAAGGAAGTAGGCCAGGGTTCTTTCAAACTTCAAAACTCAGAAGGCGCCACACTCGCAAAAGCATGGAACGCCAAGAATCTCAAGGCTTATTTTGCATAATAGTTTAGGCATAGAAAGAAACCTGATGACTTAGATTTTCTGTGTACAGGGGTCATCAGGGTTCCCGATTGGTTACACCACTTCATATATCATAAATGAAAGTTCCAAACCCAACCTCATCGATTGCCAACACGCAAAAATTTAGCTATTGCGTGTGCTTTAAACACGGATATGCATGCACGTAAGCCTCCAAGGAGAATAAATTTAGCTATCGCGTGTGTTTTAAACATGGATATGCATGCACGTAAGCCTCCAAGGAGAATAAATTTAGCTATCGCGTGTGCTTTAAACACGGATATGCATGCAAGTAAGCCTCCAAGGAGAATAAATTTAGCTATCGCGTGTGCTTTAAACACGGATATGCATGCAAGTAAGCCTCCAAGGAGAATAAATTTAGCTATCGCGTGTGCTTTAAACA
This sequence comes from Persicaria maculosa, assembly GCA_963922045.1. Lineage (NCBI taxonomy): Eukaryota > Viridiplantae > Streptophyta > Magnoliopsida > Caryophyllales > Polygonaceae > Persicaria > Persicaria maculosa. The sequence goes on along the minus strand of OY998267.1, from coordinate 27,402,018 downwards.
CGGATATGCATGCATGTAAGCCTCCAAGGAGAATAAATTTAGCTATCGCGTGTGTTTTAAACACGGATATGCATGCATATAAGCCTCCAAGGAGAATAAATTTAGCTATCGTGTGTGTTTTAAACACGGATATGAATGCACGTAAGCCTCCAAGGAGAATAAATTTAGCTATCGCGTGTGTTTTAAACACGGATATGCATGCATATAAGCCTCCAAGGAGAATAAATTTAGCTATCGCGTGTGTTTTAAACACGGATATGCATGCATATAAGCCTCAAAGGAGAATAAATTTAGCTATCGCATGTGTTTTAAACACAGATATGCATACGAGTAAACCTCAAAGGAGAATAAATCTAAATATCGTATACCTTTCGAACACAGGTTCACGAGGATGTTTCATTAACCTCTGAAAATTTAATAAAAGAGATATAATTTATTCTACTTTGTTTACAACATGGGTTGTTCGTTTATTTTCTTCAAGTCTTAATCAAAAGGTTGTTTAAACTACTTTTTCAACCTTATTAAATTTTTAAGAGATTTCGACAAAGCACATATCCAAATCAGCATGCAAAAAAGAATCCCAAAAGATATAAACGCAATACGTCCCCTACAAACATTTCAAACAAACAAAAACGATTAAACATAACAGGAGTCGCACAAAGGGTGCAATAACGAGCAGGTAAATACAAGTTCTGAGCTAATTCTCGCAAGCTCATCTACGCGAACTCACTCATTCACCTCTAGAACAATTATGGTAAAACGGCTACTCCCCTCATATTTGAAAATAATAAGAGACTCCCCAACGCGTAAACCACTGTCTACAGCAAAAGCACGCCAACCTTTAGTAAGGATATAATGATCTTGGCTATCTCGAAACAACCTTACTTGAAACTCTCGCCCAGTGGGAGACACCAAGCACACACATGAGTCAATCCATCGCGAATGTACTGTGCGCCAAACGATTCAGGGAAAAGCTGCGAAAAACCAAAATCAGATATCCAAAAAATAAGAGAATCGCAAACAGGAGAGTAGAAACAACTACCATATATTCCATCTTTTCCTCATAATCGATGGAACGGAACAAATCATGCCGACGAGGATGGAGATAAGTCATAATTCCTCACTTCGGTTCACGAACAACTAAAACAAAGTACAAGTACAACGACCCAGATTTTATCCAAACATCTGCTATTTATTAACAAAAAAGCAAGTATAGTATTATCACATCACAAGAAAGTAATTCATATCCATCCAAAACAGTTTCTCAGAAGGAAACGCATGCCAAGCAAGTGGCAGAATCACAGAGTGCATCTCTGCAGCACGAAACCCCAGTGTCAGGCCAGCAGTGGTCACATCTGGGACAGAAAGAGATACGGTAGGGAGACCCAAACCAAATCCTTAAAACATTAAATAGAGAAATGATTACCTAAATCTTCGCGATTACACATAAACAAACCGGATGAATAAAAGTTTACGAAAACATAACGAAAGACCGAACATCTTATAACACCACCATTACAATTCAATCATACCATACTCATCGTCATCCTCAAGAACAAGAACTGTGAAGCGATGCCATCCCATATGTTGAAAAAATACCATCGATGCTCCAACCTTAACATCATTATTGGTCGCAAATCTGTTCCAACCTTCAAAAAGCCACCAACGATTCAAACCATCTTTAGAAACCTCGACACGAAAGTTTTCACCAGCCGCAGAGACCAAACACACATGGTCAGAAACAACATGCCCGTACATCCTCTCAAAAGCATCAGGAAGAGGCTGCAGAACAAAAAAGCATTACTTCATAAACAATGTCAAGCTCAAAGATACAGATCATAACCAATGTATACAACTTACAAGGCGACGCATCCTCCCCTCTACGTCAACACAACGGAAAAAATCTCGCATCACAGGGTTAGGAGACACCATCTTTCTACCAGAATAATTGTAGTTAAATAAAACAAATGGATGACTGCAAATGTTGCAAACAATCTTCTTATATCCAAAAGAAGACTGTACACGCTTTGAAAATTCGGTGAAGGCATTTATTACATACATCGGAACCAGACAGAGAATCTCAAAGTAAAATTTCACGAGATACTCTGCATGTATTACACATGGCATCAGTCATCTCAACACCCGACCAGATGCACAGACATTTCAAATCCAAAAACAGTCATTTATTACAAAATTTTGCCTACAAATCGATACCACAATAAAATGATTTCTTCTCTACAACACAAAGGGCTCAACCTTTTTCTCATCAGAAATCTTTCCAAAAGAATCATGGCAACGGATACTGGCGATCAAAATCCAAACAAACCCTTTGTTTTTTATTTCTATTTAGTAGGGAGCGAACAAAACATACGCATGATGTTGCCCTACGAGTTCGCCCAACATTTCCAACCTCATGTTCCCGATCAAATCTTATTGTCCACTCGCGTCGTTAAAGATTTCCCTGTCCACATCGTAAGGGGAAGTTACGGATCTCACTGGGTAGCACGCGGATGGAGGGACTTTGTCAAAACGCACGGACTCGAGTTGGAAACATCAATAAAGTTCACCCACCTAGGGGAAACAAGGTTTCAAGTCCATTTTTTCGACAAGGAAGGTTACTACATCGACGACGAACCCTACAATAACGATTACAACGGTCCAAGATCAAATGGTTTCCATGAGATCCCAGAAACGGTGTGGTAAGCAATGTTCTAAATGTATTTCCCTTTTTCAATGAAACTCGGATTATCAATAAAAACTCATTTCCCCAGGATTTATATTATCGTTATTCTCTATTTAAAAATTTTACCAGTAAAATCCTGCGTCCAAAAACGATCGAGATAGACGATTCTATATCTTGATCCATTCGCTGGAGATTACTTTAAATTAATCTCCTCAACGTCCAAAAACACTGGAGATAGACAATTCTATATCGTGATCCATTCGCTGGAAATTACTTAATTATTAAATTAATCTCCTTGACGTCCAAAAACACTGGAGATAGACAATTCTATATCTCGATTCATTCGCTGGAGATTAATTCTTAACATAGGTAGTCTGGAGATTACTTTAAATTAATCTCCTCAGCGTCCAATAAACGCTGGAGATGGATATCCCACTATCACGTTCAATTAGCTGGAGATTGCTTTACATTTAATTGAATTTCCTCAGCATCCAGAAACAATGGGGAAGGACGTCCCTCTATCACAAATATCGCACCTAAAGGCACTGGAGATTGCTAAGTAGTTCTCTCTATCACGAGCAGACATATTACTCAGTTTCGCATATGCCAAAGGATGTTAGAATCTAGTAAGAATATATCCCATCCGCGATCAACAAAGTAAAGATTGCTTCACACAAAAACCAATAACTAAAGAACTACAACTCATTCAACCACTCTTCGCGACAAACTCCAACAAGATATTTGTTTATTTATCATACACCAAGCAAAACTATCCAACAACAAGTAAACGATATAACCGCAGGAAAAGTTACAACAACGAAAAGTTCAAACCCAAACTGTGAAATCTAAGTCACCATTTTGATCGGGACCATGATTCACAGAAGCAACATCAAAACAAGAGTGTCCTTCATACTAAAAAAAACAAGTGTGTCCCAATTCGAAGTTCAGTCGAGACGACAAACGCGGGCCACCCAGTGGTAAACCAATAGTTGTTGGGCCCTAACGGTTCCACCCTCACCACAAATTCCTCTTCAGCACGCGTCCATAAATGGACAAACCCAAGTGCATCATACCCATAATCACGATACATATAGAGGGTAAGGGCTGCAACAAAAACAAATACATCACAAACGCTTTACTTATCAAGGAATAAAATTGCACGGCATAGCTTACCAGCCTATATAAATGCCCCTCGACAACAATATCTCGAGAAAAACCTATGACGCGAGGAAATACTACACCTGGAATATTAACTGGTGTCGCAACCATCATTTTCCGAAAGAAAAACTACAATAAACCTTTACTCTTCTTACTTTTTTATATCGATCTATGCAACGGAAGCAAAAAAGTACACCGCAGGTCTACCACGAGGTCAACATATATCAGAAAGCACAACAAACAATGTCCGTTAATTACAACCTCTCACCAAGCGGTGAGGAAAATTACAAGCAAACCTCATACATCGACCTACGCGAACAACGTACTGATAACACGCACCACCCTGCTTCATAGTAATTCAGATGACTCCGCAGAACAACATCCATATCCACAATATACAAAACTAAGTATAAAATGAAAACATGAGGCAAGGTACAAACGAAATCAATCGGAGCACAATGCCAAGCTTTGACATGGCTTCAGGAGAGCTCTCTCCACCACAAATCCCACCACCAACCTTCGTTATGAACACGATGTTTTTTCCAAATCCAAAATTCAACAAGACAATCCTTAGGGAAAGCCAATTACATAGACTCCCCCTACCATACATCTTTGTAGAGTTCGGGGAAGAAGTTCTACATCAAATCTTTCTATGCTCTCCTTCAAACCAAGAGTTCCTAGTGCTAGTCGAGAAAGATGAAGAGGATTGGTTCTCTCTTTCGGAAGGATGGAGATCATTCACGAATATTAACAACCTCAGAATAGGTAGCCGGCTTACATTCGAATACCAAGGAGAATCCCACTTCGATGTAGCAATAGAGCAACCAGGCCCGGAAGAAAACGAAGATGTTTTGCCCGACTACCTATGCTACGAAGAAATATAACTACAGAAGATATAAATCCATCTCTAATATATTTCGTCGCTAAGAATTTATATCTTTGCCTGTCATCCGCATAATATCTAATAAATCCGCGAACCCTACTTTTTGTCATCTCACGATTCATTTCATAAAACGATCAATGACAGGAGATGGGTTAGGGTATCGCGAATTCAACTATCCAGCAGAATAAACCGTTAAGGAAAACAAGCGAATGACAAGCAAAAATACGTCGCGTGTTAAACATAAAATATTCACACCACAACAAGCCATCACTTGTCATGGGCCATAATGTCTAAAATATCCAAAATAAGCGCATACACAGACCGTGGCAGAGCACGAAACTCTCACCACGGGTAAAAATGTTCGCAAATTCCCAAGCACAAAATAAAACTTCACAAAGTGTTCATAAGGCGGGGAGAGGCGGTCAATTAAGCATCCGTACAAGGGTTGTCATCACGAGCTGGCTCAGGGGTCTTCTCACCAACAAAGGGAGGATCGAGGGCAGCGACATCGTCAACTGAAGCATCAAGGGAGGGAGGTGGTCCACGTTTAGGGTCTTTAAGTTTCATATCCTCGTTTTCATAACTAGGAGGAAAGACCCTTACGTCGTCACCAAGATGAGCGAAGCGATTGACACTTTGGACAATCCCACCTTCAACCCCCTCCATGTACGCATCAGAAACCCTGTCGTAAAGGACATCCTGCCCGTCCGTCTCAAGGTAATGATCTAACCAGTCTCGATCAGCGTCCCCCAAAAAATCAGATAACCACCCCTGGCCGTCATCACTGAGCATAAACTCGCGAAGTGACTTCCTGGAGAGAACAACATCTTCCCCGGAAGTAAAGCGCTCCAACTGACTCTTCACGCCAGAAAGCTCTTCACGAACTCTTTCTAACTCACGCTCGACATCCACAAGCTGACCCCTCAAGCACAAGGCCTCTAATTCATGTTTGGCCCCTACCTCTTGGGCCTTCGCAAGTTCAACTCGCGACAGGTCCAGCTCGCTCCTTGCCGCTTCTGCATCCTTCTGGGATTTCGTCAAAGCTTCTTTAAGACTCTCGATAGTTACTTCCTGAAGCTCCGCGTCCTTCAGCTTGTCCACTTTCGCCTTCAAAGTAGTAACTATCCCTCTTAATTCCCTCACTTTATCATTGTAATGTCTCAAACGTCCAGTCATTTCAGACCATTGCAAATTATCCTACAACAACGCACGAAGAGTAACAAAACATATATAAAACAGGGAAAGTAAGAAAGAAAGAGAGCATAGATCGCGAAGGAAATTACCCAGCCCCTACTTTTTTGGCCTTGCTCCACTAATTCTTCATCCGTCAGATGATGAAGATAATCTCATTCAGCTGGACAGCTCTTCTTTGGGATCTCCAGTTTCTGAAAATCAATAGGGCCGAACCCAGGCAGCCAGTAAGCCATCATGGAAATCTCCGCTTGGGTAATTGGCTTAGAGCTTAGGAGCATAGTGGCCCCTGTCCTTTCCCTTGGTCGTTTCCTCCCGCGATGAGCCAGTGGCTGCTCGTCCGATGATATGCTTTCTCGATCATCAACTGGCTCTTTCCCTTTAGAACTCCTGTTTACAGGAGGAGATCTGCGGGGAATGTTTTGACGACCATCACTCGATCGCGGGGCAACAGCAAGGGCAGGTCTGGATCCGCCTCAGGAAGCACTTTTCTTCTTCGCGAGCGCGACAATCTTCGACTTATCAACTAACATATCTGCAGAAAAAGGTTGAAACAAGTCAAAATAAAAGAAAATCACAATTAAAACACCAAGAGACTTGAGAAAAACTCTTGGACACCGACCCGGTTGATGTGGGAGACTAAGTCCGGCCATCTCCAAACAAACTAGAGTCACAACTGTCCTATAACCTCGTACCGATACAACCCCTTCCCCAAATGCGGCTCTCCATCTATCCGCCTCAACATGCTTGACTTTAGGCGCGATGTACTTTCCAGGTTTAATCACAAAATTCAGAATAGTCTTTGAGGGATCGCGAACGAGAAACCATTTCCTTCTCCATACCGGACTGCTGGACAACCTCTCAACAATCTTTCCAGCCAAAGAAGCGGACACTAGTCCCTCACTATGTCTCAAAGAAAGAACAGAGAAAAGATGATCCAATGATGGCGTTTGATTAACAGTGGCACAACACATGATGTCTACCGCCAGGTACATCCATACGTTAAAAGCAAGCTGGGCTGGGCATTGGTTTATGTGTGCCAGAAAATCTGAGTATAATGGGGGAAGAGGAAGGTGAAATCCCTGAAGAAAACTGCCCAAATGAACAACAACATGGTCTTTGTATTCATTTAAACATCCCCCATTCGCGGTAGCTAGACCTATCTCTATTCCAGCCGGCCATGGGTAAAGCCTCGCCACCTCCTCCAGATGCTTGGCGTTTAACATTGACTCCTCACCCAGTGTCTTGACTATGGTAGGAGCTACGCATTCCAAAAAGATTGCTGGGAATCGAGGATGCGCCGCAAAAGCATGACTTTCACAAAAACTGCAGTCATCTACCTCTGACCGGTTGTTAGGAGGCAAGCCTCTTTGGGTACGCGAGATGACTCGCCTTTTCCCAAATCATTTATCGACTCTGAGGTATGACAGTACTCAGGGTTATCCTTCTTCAAAGGACGTTTTATGGTTCCTGCCATCTTCCGTTTCTTCGCAATTAAACCGACCTTAGGTTTCACTTTATCTCTTTTCTCATCGCGAGGTCTTTTACTCGGTGGGAGAGGAGCTGGACTTACTGAAGAATCCGAGTCAACATCTGCCCGGGATCTGGTTCGCGAAGAACTAACCTCTTCATACCTATAACTCACGCTACGGTTCTGGCTATCACTCGCTTGCGACATCTTAATTCTAAAAACAAGAAGAAAACCCCCTGGAAAAAATGCAGCAAGAAGAAAATTCAGCAAGGGGGAAATACCTTTTCAACATCGCGATGAAGCAAAAATTGGCGCCAAAAAGCCCTCTTGTGGGCCCAAGTTGGCACCTCACGTGCCTCCCGAAGGGGTGTTGAAAAGACATCTCCCCCCCCCCCCCCCGTCGGATGACGGTTAAGAGACGCCTTTTCGTCTCCTCCATAAAGATTTCTCGATTTTCGAGAAATCGCCTTTGGAAAAGGCAAGAAGAGGAGAAGAAAAGGTTTCTTCTGCCCTATTCATCAGAGGTTTTTTAGAAAAATCCAGATAAACCGCCGGAGGTTTTCCAGAAAAAACCCAAAAAACCAACACTACCCTGTCCCAACATCGCCCCAATGTTACTAAATTTCCCTTACCCCTCCATAGAAACAGTTATGACGGAGAGAATAAAGGAGAAGGTAGGGGATGAAACGGTGGAGCAGCGGAGGAGGCGGGGAAGGAGGCACCGGAACACACCCGGGCCCCCACCCCTTAAACCGCCAAACACTTCACCTAGAAGGGGTAATTCCACCACTAGGTCCGGTGTCTTCGACTGCCCTAAAAAACCCCAAAAGGAAAAACACAAACCCAGAAATTGAAAAGATCAGAAGGAAGGCCGAGAAAGACTCACTTGAGAAATATGGATGAAACACACCGGTAAAAACTTGAAAAACTGAAGAACGAACCACCACCAAGCTCCGATCTCGTCTCTGAAAAACATAGAAAACCCTTGGACTCTCTCTCTCCTCTTTGTGTTCTCAGAAATGTGGAATAAGAAAATGGTGAGTCAAAAAACCTCACTTATAGGTCTCTGTGGGACCACTCTGCCCAATGGGCCGAAAACGCACTTTAGGCCCAACTAAAGCCCACCCAAATAAACTGGTCTTTTAACAGGAAGTATCGTATTTGTCGAAACCTAATCGCGAATGACGTATCACTCGCGACCCGGTTACGAGGAGATATGACGATGCCATAGAAAATAGACCTATCAAATAGAACAAATATAACGTCATAAATAGGTCACCCAACGCAAGAAGACATCTGGCCCCACGGTAGGATCCATCGCGAGTAAAGTACTCGCTCACTTTCTCAACCAAACCCTCCTCGCGACCTAAATATTAACCATGCCCGCTTAATGACCAGGGAAGATCCTTTAAGTACCCCGTGGTTCTCCAGAACCCTAGCAAGCTGCTCGCTGGTTCTAGCACCTCACTTCTAAACAACGCCACGTGTATTACCTACACTCCTAAGCACGAGGGCATGCCTTACACATGTCCTAGATGAAACCAAGAGGTTGCCAGCCAGCTGCTTGCTTAGCCTTCCTACAAATACCCCCCTTCCAATCACAAATGTGTGATCCGATTTGAAAGATAAGAAAGAAGAACTCTAATAAACCCCTGGATCTAAAACCCCCAGAGTTGAGTTCTTGAGATTTGTGATCGGAGAAGAACGTTCCTGGAATAAGAATATCATCTGACTTCCATCCGAGTTCGCGATAGAATAACTCAAATCCTCGCGAGCCGAACACAGCACCCCATCGCTTGGATCAATAAACATATAATCTAATCATAAACCTTCTCGATCAAGGCCTGCAGGTATTTCTAGGTCATTCTGTCGTCATAATGAGGTAATAAGTATAGATGAAATTCCACGATCGCTTCAATAGTGTCCTCCCTGTTGATAAAGCAAAGTAAAGGGAAGGAAACACTCATGCTCACTTACTCAATAAAAATCACTGCTCAGGAGGCGGAGGAGGTGGCAAAAGCAAGGGTCAATCCTGTGTAGGAGCTGACCTTGAGTAGTAGGTCGGGCCGCCCTGTGGGAATGTAGAAGTACCAGCCTGTTGATCGAAGGAATACCCCATGTAGGAGCCCAATCCCTCAAGCATCCTCCCATAGCGGCGTTGCTCATCGCGGATCTCAGCGACAGACAACTCCAGCCTAGTGAAGTAGGCAGTCACGTCATCCTACCAGTCAGTGGAGTAGGTGGGCTGGAAGGGAGGAGGAGGTGGAGGCATATAGCTGTGGTGGCTGTGGTGGCTGTGGTGGCTGTGGTGGTTGTGGTGGCTGTGGTGGGACCCTTGCGGGCCCTCTCCACCCTAGCTGCATCGTTTGCGGCGTCATCATCATCATCATTGCCGCCATCCATGCCCCCCTGGTAGGCTGGGGGCTGCTGTGCTCCCTCCGAGTGGGAGTGTGCATCCCAGGACATGGCATCCACCTCTGGCTCATGGTTGTAGAGCGGGGGCCTCCTCCGAAGTGTAGGGTCAGCAGTAGGATCTATATCCGTGTGATATGGTTGCCCAATACAGGACTGGTACCAATCAAGGATACACAGGAGATGTCGGAGTCTCATCCCCGTTTGGGGGTGTCTCCATCCCAGTGGGCCAGCTGAAATGACTCCGCCCTGGCGTAAGACAGTAGAGTCTAAGTATGTAAGCTGGCAAGCGGTGTACCTCTCAACGTGGACACCCAAGCCCTGGGCTAGGATAGCCACCATGCCGCCATCTGATGTGCGCGCAAATTGCCATATTTTCTATGCACATACGAAATCGACTGGGGACCTCGACATCGAGTACATCAGAGACATAGGAATCGAGCAGAAAAGGAAACAGAGCATGTCGACACAGAAGGGGTCGATATCGACATCTGGGGGTTGATATCGATGCTGCCAGATCGACCAAATTGATAAAAGTCGAGTGCCAGTTCTAGTAGGAGAAGGAGAAGCTCGAGATGAAGTTTTAGAGGGGTCGATATCGATGTCCAAGGGTCGATATCGACCATGCCAGCAGAGGAATTCGACTCCGATTTTGATAGAATTCGATCCAATGCTTGCAATATCTATCCAAAGGTCGAGATTTCCTATCATCAACACCAGATCTATCATGAGGAGGCTGATTTCACCATGAAGTTTTAGCTTTTACTTTGTTTTAGTTTATCTTAGAGAATAAAGATAAGGTTTCGAGACCTTATCGACATCTATAAATAGAGGCCAATAGGGCTGAGTTTAGGTATTCAATTTCAGCTTCAATTTAACACACAATTCAGTTTCAATAGAGAGTAGAGAGAGAGAGGAGGCCGAGTGGAGTTGTAAAGCGAGAGCGGAGTGCTTTGTTCGGTTGTATTTTCTTTCGGAGTTTTAATTCAAAGTAGCTTTCTTTCAAAAATAATGATGATGATGTGCATGATGAGGAGCGAGTAGTCAACCCACTTCTAGGGTCGGGGTGAGCCCGACGATAGCAATGTGAGGTAAGTGCATCAAAGGTATGACTTTTATGCGATTCCGTCTTCTACCCCATGCATGATCCTTTGCGAAAGTTAGGGAGATTCATTATTTGCATTATTGAAGCGAAAGCCACTCATATTGTGAACTTGAATTGCTCATGAATTGGATAGTAACTCTTAGGAATTATGCGAGAGCCTCTAATCACCTAAGTGTTGATAACGAAAGTTATTTGACAGAAAGACATTAAAGTTCATATTTTTAGCATGAAACTTGCATTGTTATCGTTGTGGCATGACACCCCGACTTTGGAAGCCTTTTAATTAATTGAATTCTTCATAAAAGTCTTAGTTTTGTTTCTGTTCATCTTCCTTCTCCATTCTATTTTCTTCGGACTCTTTTCCGACAAATTGGTTACGAAAACAGTTTCTGTGACCAGCATCGAAATCGACCATAAGGGTCGATATCGAGGTCTAACATCGATATCGAGGTCTATGCTCGACTTCGACTAGCTGTTTTGTCTTCTGCAGGAACTGCGCTAGGAAATCGACTAGAACTGAGGTCGATATCGACCTGTATACTCGATATCGAGTGTCTGCTGAGGTCGAAAGCCTTGATCGTGAGTACAACAAAGGAAGCGCTGACATACCTCCTCGTGGATTCGATCCTGAATTACCCTACTACTACAAGAGAGGGGATTCTTGTATTATTTGTTTGGGACAGGGAGATAGTCTAGTTGTGCTTTGTTTTATTTTAAATATTTGAATCTCCTACTTACCACCCCCGTTGCGAACACCATCCAAGATATCTGTAGTGGTCGTGCATCTGCGGTCCAGGATATGCTCGAGCCAAGAGTATAGGAATGGCAGAGGCTCATCCTCAAAAAGCATCCTCCTTAAAGTCTCCGTCTCACGGTGTGTGGGGCGACGGAGCTCAGGTCTAGCCCATAGGGTACTCGCCAAGACTCATAGTATGACCCTGAATAATGGACTGACGACCCTGGAGGTGAAAGAGTCTGTGGGAGCGGGATAGGGCATCCCTGAAATGTAACTCCAGATGACGTTAAGGTCATGAACCCTGAAGGCAGCGGAGGTATGGATAAATCCAAAGATGTTGCTCATCTCCTCGAGCGATAGCCTATGATGCCTGTTGCCGAGCTGGAATATAACTCGGCGGCCGGTGGATGTGCAGTCAGGAACCTCCAGGGTAGCCATAAACTCCCCAGTCAACACGAGGTAGTGCTCCTCCAAAGGCTCGATCAGCCACTGCAGGGACACATTCTCGAATGCCTCCTGAACTCCAGTGTGAAACCCTAGTTGGACCATATTGGGGAAATGGTACCAGCGGGCCCTAACGGCTCGACAAATCAAATATGTGGCTAGAGCGCTTTGCTGGTCATCATCAATGCGAAGTGTGTCCTGGGGGATGTTCTTTGCTCTCACCATTGTCTGCAAAAGAAATCACTGCCAAAGATAATTCCCTTTTGTATAGATTAGAGAGAACCCATACTTAGGTTCCAAAACTAGCCTAAAACTTTTGTAATGGTAAATTGGCTAAGTTAAGTGCTAAAGCTTGCAAACCTAATTTTAATGATCAAATAAAGATACATTATCAAATTTAACCATCAAAATAAGGGTTATCTAATAAGGAGTCAATAAATTACATAAAGTTGTCAACTTTTATAAACTTAATTCTCTTGAATCGTTAACACTAGTAAACCTAATAAATTTCAGATTTTTGTCCCACATATATATAAAAATCAAATTTTGACCCCATTTAAATAAAAATTCAGATTTTTGGCCCACATATATGTAAAAATTCGGATTTTCAGCCCATATATATATATAAATCAGATTCTCAGCCCATATATATATAAAAATCAGATTCTCAACCTATATATATATAAAAATCCGATTCTTGGCCCTACATCATGCGATTACTCTTTCCCGCGCAAATATCATTCAAACCCTAAACACCCAATATGCAATTTCTTCCCAAAATCAACAAAATAACCATGTAAATATGTAAATAAAGATCAAGGGTAAGAAATCATACCAGAAGAGTGTTGAAAATTAGGGGGAAAAATGCAAGAAACCGCAAAGAACACGAAAGAGAAACTGCGGAACTGGAACGAACGTCGAAATCGACGTTGGAGGTCAAAATCGACCAGATCTGGGTAGCGTTCCTCTCGCTGGTGCTTCTGTGGGCTCGTCGAAGGGATAGTGTTGTCGGATCTAGAGGTTCTTGGTTGGGCAGGAGTAGATCTAGGCGAGGAGGGCTCAAAAATGAGAGAGAGAGAGAGAGAGAGAGAGAGAGAGAGAGAGAGAGAGAGCAGGAGCGGGAGAAGAGAGAGAGAATCGAGGGGCTGTCGGGGTTTTTTCAGGAGGAGGGTGCCAAAATCTGGGCAAAGAGGGCCGGAAACCATGGGAGGATGGAGGTGACAGTGGAGTGGTGGTGGTGGGTTGTGGGAATTAAGCGACGAGAGATGAAGTAGAGAGAAGAAGAAGGAGATGTGGCGGCTGGTAGGGTGTGGTATCGAAAGGGAGGTAAGACGTCGAAATCGGCGTATTTAAAGGCAAATAAAAACGAAAAATAAAAAAAGAAAAATAAAATAAAATCTGACCTGGCACTTACCTCCATCTATAGTCGATATCGACCATAGTGGTCGATATCGACCCCCTTTCTGAATCGATTAGTTTCCTCTCACCATATGCTGCTGTCGGCCAGTCGATATCAACCTTAGAGGTCGAAATCGACCTCTCCTCTGGACTGGATCTCCTAGTTTACTTTAGATAGAATAGCCACGAAGAATCTAGAAATATAAACTAAAAACAAAAAGAGAAAGAAAAGGAAAAGAACGGGTTGCCTCCCGGAAGCGCTTGAGTTTAAGTCGCTAGCTCGGCATACTACCCTTTTTTGTGCTAGTTCAACGCCAAGGTGACGCGAATCTCATCTTTCGGGTCCTCTTTGTCATAATATTTCTTTACCCGGTGGCCAATTACGTTAAAGGTGGAACCATCGTCGCAAAGTAACTCCACCGCTCCATGAGGGAAAATTTTCTGAACCTTGAAAGGTCCGCTCCATCTTGTCCTTAGTTTCCCTGGAAATAAGCAAAGTCTAGAATTAAAAACAAGGACGTTGTCACCTACCTCATATGTTTTTGGCACCAATTTCCTATCATGCAACTTCTTTGTGCGCTCCTTGTAGATTTCGGCATTCTCATATGCCTTTAGGCGCAACTCCTCCAAGGCTTGCAAGTCAATGAACCTTCTTTTCCCAGCTTCGTCGAAATCCATGTTAAGCTCCTTGAGGGCCCACATCGCCTTATGCTCAAGTTCGACGGGCAAATGACATGACTTACCATATACCAAGTTATAAGGAGTTGTGCGAAGTGGTGTCTTATAGGCCGTTCGGTAGGCCCAGAGCGCATCATCCAGTTTTGATGACCAATCCTTCCTCGAGCGGGAGACCGTCTTCTCCAAGATGGCTTTGATTTGGCGATTGGAGACTTCTACTTGGCCGCTGGTTTGAGGGTGATAGGCCGTTGCCACCCTATGGTTCACCCCATACTTGGCTAAAAGAGCTTCAAAGCCTCTCTCAATGAAATGCGAGCCACCATCTGAAATAAGAACTCTAGGAACACCAAAGCGAGGAAAAATGTTAGTTTTCATAAACTTAGAGACTACCTTCGCATCGTTGGCCCTAGTTGCCATGACCTCCACCCATTTAGAGACATAGTCTACCGCTACTAGAATGTATTTGTAGGGGCTTGAAGCAGGGAATTGTCCCATGAAGTCAATACCCCATACATCAAAGAGCTCTACCTCTAGAATTCCTGTGAGCGGTGTCTCATTCCTCCATGTGATATTACCTGCACGTTGACACTCATCACAAGAGGTTAAATAGTTTTGCACATCCTTGAAAAGGTTAGGCCAATAAAAACCACATTGAAGAATTTTCGCCGCGGTCTTGAATCCTTTAGCATGGCCTCCTGTAGGGAGAGAATGACAATGGTGAATCACGCTCTCTACCTCTTCCTCCGGGATACAACATCGAAAGATATGGTCTTTCCCTTGCTTGAACAAGTAGGGTTCATCCCAATAGTATTGTTTGACGTCGTGCAAAAACTTCTTCTTTTGTTGCGAAGTTAAGCCTGGAGGAATCTCACCTCCTGCAATATAGTTAGCAAAATCCGCATACCAAGGTACCTTCGCCCTTCTTACATCAAATAACTTATGAATAGGACTGGAAGGAGGTGTAAAGAAGAAATCATCACCGGAGCTCACCTCTTCGTCACCTTCGGAGTGTTTTGAAGGTGGTCGATTTCGACCTGTAGAGGTCGATATCGACTGGACGGCATCGACATGTTCAGTCGATATGGGCTGCTCGATATTGGTCCTCGATGTCGATGTCTGGACGTCGATTTCGACCTCTGCAGTTGAAATCCTGTGATCAAAATTAGTCGAAATTGATGCAAATCTCACCTTTGGGGCAGTCGATATCGACCTGCTATGGTCGATATCGAGTGGATTTTCTGCCCGTTTTGCCTCTTGCCTCATTAGGTGCTCGTCAGGGCAGGAGTCATCGATTGGCATGTTGTCATGTGACTCATCCAGAAGCCCTCTGGGGAGCCGTGAAAGATGATCAGCTACGGAGTTCTCCGTTCCTTTCTTATCTTTAAGCTCAACGTCGAACTCTTGTAGTAGGAGCACCCATCGTAGGAGCCTAGGTTTAGCATCCTTCTTTGCCATCAAGTACCTAAGAGTTGCATGGTCAGTATGAACAATTACCTTAGAGCCCACTAGGTATAAGCGGAACTTCTCAAAAGCGAAGACCACCGCCAAGAACTCATGTTCCGTCGTGGTGTACTTTGTTTGAACGGCATCAAGAGTCTTGCTTGCATAGTCGATGGCGTGAAGCTTTTTGTCTCTCCTTTGTCCTAGGACAGCACCTACGACATAATCACTTGCGTCGCACATGTTCTCAAAGGGTTGCGACCAATCTGGCGATTGAATAATAGGGGCGGATATAAGGGCTTCCTTCAACCTAATGAAAGCTTCAAGATAATCACTAGAAAACACAAACTTAACATCCTTCATTAGTAGGTTAGTTAAAGGTTTGGCAATCTTAGAAAAATCCTGAATAAACCTTCTATAGAAACCTGCATGACCAATGAAGCTTCTTATGTCCTTAATAGATGAAGGTGGTGGCAACTTCTCAATGAGCTCTATCTTGGCCCTGTCCACCTCAATTCCCCTTTTTGAGACTTTGTGGCCTAGCACAATCCCTTCCCTTACCATAAAGTGGCACTTTTCCCAATTGAGAACTAAGTTTGTCTCTTCACATCGTGCAAGTACCCTGCGAAGGTTAGCAAGACAAATATCGAAAGTAGTGCCATAAACAGAGAAATCATCCATAAATACCTCCACAATGTCCTCTATCATGTCGGAGAAGATGGTCATCATACATCTTTGAAAGGTAGCGGGGGCATTGCAGAGCCCAAATAGTATTCTCCTATATGCAAAAGTCCCATAGGGACATGCGAAGGTGGTCTTCTCTTGATCACCTGGATGAATAGGGACCTGCCAAAAACCAGAATATCCATCCAGGTAACAAAAATAATCATGTTCGGCAAGTCTTTCCAATACCTGGTCAATGAATGGAAGGGGAAAGTGATCCTTTCTAGTGGCGGTGTTAAGCTTCCTGTAATCAATACACATTCTCCAACTAGTTGTGATTCGCTTTGGCACAAGCTCGCCCTTCTCATTCTCCTCAACGGTCATTCCACCCTTCTTAGGCACCACATGGACTGGGCTCACCCATTCGCTGTCGGAGATGGCAAAGATGATTCCTGCATCCAGCATGCGCATGATCTCCTTCTTTACCACCTCTCTCATGTTGGGGTTGAGCTTCCGTTGGTGTTCTATAGATGCCTTATGATCATCCTCAAGGAGGATTCTATGCATGCATGTAGCGAGTGAAATACCTTTGATGTCCTCAAGAGAATACCCAATTGTCTTACGATGAGCGCGAAGCACTTCCATAAGCTTATCTACTTCCTGCGTGGTTAGTAAAGAATTGATAATTACAGGAAAAGTAGAATTGGGACCAAGAAACTCATACCTAAGTGTGTCGGGTAGAGGCTTAAGCACCGGAGAGGGGCCTTGTGGGATAAGGATTGGCTTTACCTCCTCCGTCTTCATAATCTCACCAAGGTAATCTATCTCAATTCTCTTGATTGAAGTTCCCAAATCAGCTATAGGGGTTGGCTTGCACCAAACATAGAGTGATACCAACTTTGATTGGGACTCTTCAAAGTATTCCTGCAGAAAAGAAGTCAAGGGCGAATAGGAATAGTCAATATCGACTGAAAGTTCAGCACATACCTTGGCTTCAGAGCTGTTTGACGACAAGTGGACATGGTCGATTTCGACCTCTGGTATCGATATCGTCTGGTCGATTTCGACCTCGACAGTCGACCTGGGTACGTCGATATCGCTTGCAAGAGAATAAGGGAGAACTTGACTTACTGAGTGCATCGATGTCGACTGAGGGCACTCGATATCGAGTGATATGTTTGATGTCGACCTCTCCTCATCGATGTCGACCTCTTCTTCGAGCTCCATGGATAAAGCATCGTCGAAGATTTCCTCATCACTCGTGCATGTAGCCAGGAACTCCTCAATGTCCTCGTCGGTAAGCTCCTCTGCAGCTAGGGCTAGGGCCTTCTCAGGAGTTAGGGCCCTTTCCGTCGGTTCTTTGCAATCCATGATGCTAGTGTAGACCGACTTGATCCCCATACCATTAACTTCCTTCATTGTGGGGTTGAAGGAGAATTCAATTACTTCGTTCCCTATAGTAAAGGTTAGTAATCCTCGACGTACATTGATATTGGCATCAGTAGTAGCTAAGAAAGGCCTACCAAGGATGATAGGTACAATAGGATCTTCAGGCATTTCCAATACAATGAAATTAGTAGGCGCAAAGAACTTACCTACTGATGTATGCATTTTTAGTCATATTTTGCATCATATTTTCATCTCATTTAAGTCATTTTATTTACTTTTGTGTTGGGAAAGTGTGTCGTTTGTGTTAGTTTTTGTATTATTTAAGATATGGAGTCTACACAAGCTTTGGTGGTGTTTTTGTAGGTTTTGAAGCTGATTTGAAGGAGTTTGGACGCACTTTAGAGCTTAATGGAGATGCCAAGCAAAAGCAAAAAGTGGTGCCACTGGAGAAAAGCCTTATTTTCGCCATCCATCACTTCGATTCAAGTTCTGGAGCCTTCATGAGAGTTGTAGTCCTTGAAAAGAGCTTTCTAATGCATATTCATATGCATCAATCAGATAAATGAGGACTCGGAAAAGTGCGTTTGAAGTCAGAGTCGAAAAGCTGGAGAAAAACAGAAGTTACTGCATTCAAACAGACCCTCGGCGCCGACATCTCAGACCTCGGCGCCGAGGTATCTGCGAACAGGAGAAGTTTCTGCGGGCTGGTTTTATTACTTAATGGGCTTTTTTTAATTAGGATTTTCATCTGAATTTCTTTTAGGATCTTTTAGTTAGATAGACTTGGGATATTTTATCCTTCCTTAGATGGATTTTATTATTTTCCTAAGATAAAATCTCTTTTCCTTGGGGATTAAGTCTTAGTTTTTATCTTTTAAAAAAAGGCTATTAGGGGCTGATTTAGGAGGACAACGGACAGCGCAGGGTTGTGCGCAGCAGCTGTAGGACGAGTTTTAGGGTTTTTGTTTGGCGTTTGGGCGAAAGCTTGGGCATTTGTTGTTGCGATTGAACGCTTATTTCCAGGTTTTATATTATTGCAAGTTTGGTTTATGTTTTCTTCTCTTATATTCATGTTTTCCATTGTCATGTTTGAGTAGTTATCTTCCTTTTAGGGTTGGGGTGTTCCCAACAATAGGCACGTGTGTGATGGATGAATCTATAATTGTGTGATGTTTTTATTGTCTTCTACCTATGTGCTTAACCTTTGATGAAAGTTTAAGGAATTCATAGTTGCAATTGAACTTGAAAGAGGAAATTGTTAACTTGATAGTAATTAGGGTTTTCTAATGAAAGTTAAAAGATCCTAATTAAGAGAAGGTAGAAACAAGTAGGTCTTTTGTGCGAAAGTGATTGGATTTACTTGTTGATTAATGAAACTCAGTTGTTTGATGATAAAAGCATGACCTTTTATGTGATTCATTGATTTTCCCATGTGTTTGTTGTTGTGGCGATCCTTTGCCTTGGAAGTTTTCCCTTTTATTAATTAAAATTCATATTTTATTCTCTTATCACCACCCATCTCTCTTCCATCTCTTTTGTTAGTTTCAACCCGACAAAGCAACTAAATAAGAAACGCTGACTCTCTCCTGTGGACGATCCTGATTCCCTATGCTATAGCGGGGTCTTGACTACAAATTTATTTGGTCGAGAAACCCTCTCATCACCTACCTTTATAGGAACGTCATCAACTATACATGTGGGTCTGACGAATGAATTATCAACCATATAGAGTTTCATATCCATAGGTTCAAGTGCTCCAATGTTCACCTTTTTCCAAATTGAAAGAGGCATAAGACTTACGCTTGCCCCTAGGTCACATAGGGCTTTGTAGTGATGTTGGCAAAGTCCCACGGTGATTGCAAACTTCCCTGGATCACTCCTCTTCTCAGGGAAGTCCATCTTTGATCACTCCTCTGCGATCTCTGCCATGGACCTTTTCTTGCTAAGGATGTCTTTTAGGAATCGAACATAGGCGGGCATCTCGCTTAGGGCTTCTGTAAGAGGAATAGTAATGTTAAGTCCTTGAAGAATCTTTACAAAGTGCCTAAACTTACCTTGAGTGGGCTCCTTCAATGCTTTGGAAGGGAAGGGCAACATCTTCTTTGGTGGAGAAGCCAAAACGGTGGTCAGAGGGGCCTGCTGAACATCGATGTCGACAGGGATCTGGTCGATGTCGACCTCTGTTGTGGCTCCACAGGTTCTGCAGTGGCATCGACGTCGACCCTTGGGTCGACCTGGTGGTCGATATTGACCTCTGGATCGACATCGACTAGTCTGTCGATGTCGACTGGGTCTGCTGCTTTCTCCTCCGCTTCCATTCGTGGCTTATGTACTTTGTTGCCACTCCTTAGTTGCATGGCTGTGATGTGACCTGACCCGGATTGCCCCTTAGGATTGGTAGTTGGTTGCCCAGGGAACATTCCGGACGGTCTAGGGATTTGTGCCGCCAATTGACCCAGTTGGGTCTCTACGTTCTTTTTCCAAATATCCATCTCCCCAATCCTTGTGGTAAGGTGATTGAGTTGAGAATGGATAGCATTGTTGGATTGATCATTCTTAGCTTGGTTCCGCCTTATCTCATCCAGCACAAGTTGAAGATCATCCTTCTTTTGGTCTCTCTCCGGGTGCCCATGAGCTCTATAGAGTGGGGGGTCCCTAGGGTTAACCTAGTTCCTTTGTGGTTGTTGGAACCTTTGGTCTCCCCAATATTGGCGATTTGGACCCCTCATGTAGTTGGCTTCCTCATGAATCTCCGCTAGTTGCACTTGCTTAGCATGGGGCACTCAATGGTGGTGTGTCGCTGCGATCCACATTCGATGTAATCTTGGTTCGCCGAAAGGAACCTCACTTGCTTTTGGAGCTTTTGAAGTTGGTCTCTATGAAATTGCTCCTTTACGTCTGGATCAATCACCTTACAGGGTTCATATAATGACATAGATGGGGCAGGCCTCGACGATGATGGTGTGTCGGAAGCCTCAGGAGTCCCATATGTGTTGTCGAACTCCACCAACCTCTCTATGGTCTCCAAGCCTCTTGTGGAACGAGTTCAAGGTAGCCATAGGAGGTGTAAGTGTTGATCCTCTCCTTGGTTGCAGCATCAAGAGCATTGTAAATGATCTCCTGAATCACGTACGGTGGTTGGGCATGCGCCGGGCATGATCGTAGTAGGTCCTTAAACCTTTCCCAAACAGTTGTCAGAGCCTCACTGGGCTTTTGTTTGAAAGCCGTGATTTTCTGTCGGATCAACGCCGTCTTAGAAGTAGGGAAGAATTTGTTGAGGAACGCGTCCTTGACTTCATTCCAGGTGTGGAGCGATCTTGGGGCTAAGCTTTCCAACCACTGCAATGCTTTTCCTGTAAGGGACCAACGAAAGGCTTTTAGTTGGACATATTCAAGACTCTGTCCATCAGCAATAGTGTCACAAAGGTCTAAGAAGGTTGATATATGTGCCATAGGGCATTCATTAGGTTTTCCTTCATAGTGATGCCTTCTTATTTCAGTTAGAAAATTTGGTTTGATTTCAAAATTAGAAGTAGGGATTAAAATCGCCGATTCAGGCACAGTGAGCGATGGATGCATGTATTACTTTGCATTCTGGGGGAGGGCGTTGAGTTGAGTCTCATATCGTCTCCTGGCTTCCTCCTCCCTTTCAGAACGCTCCCTTAGTGCCGCTTCTCTGGTAGTGAAATACTCTAGTTGCTTCCTTAAGCGTTCAATTTGTTGTGCCTGGGTCTCGTTGTCTGCCATGATTCTTTGAACTCGAGCCCTTAGGTGAAGAAAGTGTTCTGGTTCGTTTAATCCTTCAAATTCAGGTTGGTGACCAGTACGTCGCATACACCTATAAAACAACACTAAAAAGGACCGTGAAAATAAACTACTAAGGCGCGATTGATAGCTTCCCCGGCAACGGTGCCAAAATTTGACGTGGGGAGAATTGAATCGAAATATATAATAAAATATAAAGCCCACAACTCTTAGCCTCTTTAAATAAATTCAAGACTCCCCGCTATAGTAGTAGGGAATCAGGTTCGATCCACGAGGAAGCGAGTCAACGGGATCCTAGTAGCGTTGAAGACACGTCCTGAATGTT
This sequence comes from Persicaria maculosa, assembly GCA_963922045.1. Taxonomy (NCBI): domain Eukaryota; kingdom Viridiplantae; phylum Streptophyta; class Magnoliopsida; order Caryophyllales; family Polygonaceae; genus Persicaria; species Persicaria maculosa. The sequence goes on along the minus strand of OY998267.1, from coordinate 27,380,277 downwards.
CGACCAGAAGCCTCGATCTCGAGCTCAGACCTCGATGTCGACCTTGGCTGTCGATGCTTTCTGCAACAGAAGACATGCAGAGACAAAAACAGCAATCGATATCAACTGGAGAGGTCGATATCGATGTTAGTCAGCGAAATCGACTGGCTCAGAAGTCTGCCAGTCGATACAGAAGGTCGATTTCGACTTTGGAGGTCGATTTCGATGTTCAGCAGCAGTGACCCAGGAGTCTCGAGATCGACTCAGAAGACTGTCGATCTGTCACCGTGGTCGATATCGACGTTGACCTCGATATCGATGTTCTCCTGCAGTGGGTTAGTTCTTTATCGGCAAAGAAAGGCCGAAGATTTAAGAATGGCCAAGGAGTAATGAACAGAAATAAACAAAGGTGTTGGGTTTTTCGATTACTCAACGAACGACAGACAAATATGGATGTAAACTTAAGAAAGAAAAGATCTTCCAAAGCCAAGGATTACCGCGACGACAACCGTGATAGAATAAGTAAGAAACCACTAAAGATGCATGCTTTTATCATAAAGGAAAAGGCTTTCACCTAAACCGACAAATAGGAAAAGAGATCTTGCAATTACATAACCTAATTTGCGTCTACCTTTGTCATAATTGAGTTTATAATCTTTCGAATAGAAACCCTAATTACTACCCAAGTTTTACAACATGAGTTCCTTAAATGCGCATTTAAAGATGAAGCACAAGGTAGAGCGAGATAAAAGATACCTTCTTTGGCAACATACAAACCTTACCCCCATGGCTATCGTCGGGCTCACCCTGACCCTAGAAGAAAGGGCGACTACTCGCTCATGTTGAATGTAGACATGCTTTGAATTGAATAAACTTGCATAAATGGAAACCTTTGAATCTTTACAATCTCAACGCCAACTATCGTAAGCGCTTGAAACTTTAAAGCTCAAAAACTAAAACTCTAACTTTCTATTGCCTATTGCTATTGTATTTCTTGCTTGGATGATTCTAACAAACCAGCCCCTAGGGCTTTATTTATAGGCTACTAATCCTTGCTATCCAAGTATTGTAACTTCTATCTAAATTGTGAACTCTATCCAAACAATTAGGATAGGTCTTTTATTTTGATAAAACTTTAAATAACTTGATAAAACTTAAAGGTAAAGATAAATCTCAGCTACTAACTATCTAAAAGTACAAGATAATCCGTGGTCTTGAGGATAGAATTCATAATCCGAGTCTCGAAATCGGATCTATCTTCTGTCGAGATAAGGTCGATATCGACCACGGAGGTCGATATCGAGGTCTGTATTTCGGCTCGACTTGTCCATCTCCACTCGATGTCTATGTTGAGGTCGATATCGATGTCAGGTGATCGATATCGAGTGCCTTCTTGGTTGGTCTGTGTGGTCTATCTCGACACTCAGAAGGTGTGTCGACAACTATGGTCGATATCGATGTTTAAGGTTGTTCGCAACGGGGGTGGTAAGTAGGAGATTCAAATATTTAAAATAAAACAAAGCACAACTAGACTATCTCCCTGTCCCAAACGAATAATACAAGAATCCCCTCCCTTGTACTAGTAGGGTAATTCAGGATCGAATCCACGAGGAGGTATGTCAGCGCTTCCTTTGTTGTGCTCATGATCAAGGCTTTCGGCCTTAGCAGACACTCGATATCGAGTATACAGATCGATATCGACCTCAGTTCTGGTCGATTTCCTAGCGCAGTTCCTGTAGAAGACAAAACAGCAAGTCGACGTCGAGCAGAGACCTCGATATCGATGTTAGACCTCGATATCGACCCTTATGGTCGATTTCGATGCTTGTCACAGAAACTATTTTTGTAACCAATTTGTCGGAAAAGAGTCTGAAGAAAATAGAATGGGGAAGGAAGATGAACAGAAACAAAACTAAGACTTTTATGAAGAATTCAATTAATTAAAAGGCTTCCAAAGTCGGGGTTTCATGCCACAATAATAACAATGCAAGTTTCATGCTAAAGATATGAACTTTAATGTCTTTCCGTCAAATAACTTTCGTTATCAACACTTAGGTGATTGGAGGCTCTTGCATAATTCCTAAGAGTTACTATCCAATTCATGAGCAATTCAAGTTCACAATATGAGTGGCTTTCGCTTCAATAATGCTAATAATGAATCTCCCTAACTTTCGCAAAGGATCATGCATGGGGTAGAAGACGGAATCGCATAAAAGTCATACCTTTGATGCACTTACCTCACATTGCTATCGTCGGGCTCACCCCGACCCTAGAAGTGGGTTGACTACTCGCTCCTCATCATGCACGTCATCATCATTATTGTTGAAAGAAAGCTACTTTGAATTAAAACTCCGAAAAAAAGTACAACCGAACAAGCCACTCCACTCTCGCTTTACAACTCCACTCGGTTTCCTCTCTCTCTCTCTCTTCGTCACTACTCTCTATAAAACTGAAATTCTCTGCGAAATTGGATGTTATTGGATACCTAAACTCAGCCCTATTGGCCTCTATTTATAGATGTCGATAAGGACTCGAAACCTTATCTTTATTCTCTAAGATAAACTAAAACAAAGTAAAAGCTAAAACTTCATGTTGAAATCAGCCTCCTCATGATAGATCTAGTGTTGATGATAGGAAATCTCGACCTTTGGATAGATATTGCAAGCATTGGATCGAATTCTATCAAAATCGAAGTCGGATTCCTCTGCTGGCATGGTCGATATCGACCCTTGGACATCAATATCGACCTCTCTAAAACTTCATCTCGAGCTTCTCCTTCTCCTACTAGAACTGGCACTCGACTTTTATCAATTTGGTCGATCTGGCAGCATCGATATCAACCCCCAGACATCGATATCGACCCCTTCTGTGTCGACATGCTCTGTTTCCTTTTCTGCTCGATTCCTATGTCTCTGATGTACTCGATGCCGAGGTCCCCAGTCGATTTCGACCTCTTCAGAAGACTTCTAGTTCTTTTTCCGCTCTTCCGAATTTATCCATTTTCATCCTGTTTTCTACGAAATCACATGGAAACTCGTGCAAACCCATATATTTGACATTTAAGCATAAACTACACTAATCCCATGTTTTTCCATTAATATGCATGCAAAAGACGATAAAATGGTTTCATATGTGCATAGAAAATATGGCAATTTGCGCGCACATCAAAGGTCGATATCGACCTCTGCTCAGCTTCACTTGGCTTCTTCGTTTTGCCTCCAATTTCAATCCAATTCTGGTATATTCAAACCAAAACTTGTGCAGACTCTACCTTATGCACGTTAGCTCATTCTACACAAATTCCTCTTGTTTTCAACCTTTGTTTGAGGAATCGAATGAAATATGAAGTCAAGACTTGCGAATAAAATTGGTACAAATATGTACATCATTAATCATCTTATAACATCATCTGCCAACTCATTAGATTATAACCACTTCCATAACATACTTAGCCAATTTCGCATGCTTATTAGACCATACTCATACTCGTATATATTATATATCATCATCATGTATAACATTCGCAAGGTATTACTCAAGCCATAACTCAATACTACGATATCATGCTATTAGTCATGAATACATGTTATTAGTCACACATTCATATCATCATGATAGTCAGTCACCGAACAAGTTGAATCCCCAAGTTTGTTTCCAAGCCATTTCAAAATTCGAGTTAATTAGTTAGAAATTCCGATTCTTGAAACGTTTGTCAAACTCCCCTTTTGATTTAATCCGATATTATAGTTTAAGTCCCCATATTTTATAAGATCATGATATAATATCTTTTAATCTCAAAATAATATTTTTATATTTTAAATCTCAGTTAATGTTATATCATACTTTAAATGCCATTTTATTAAACAATTCCAAATAATATTTTCAACCCCTTAAAAATACCAACCATTTTTATTTTATACAAATCAGCCCTTTAATAATTTACCAAAACCGCCCTTATTTTGTAAAAATCCCAAACCGACCCCCTTATGTTCCAATATCCAAAACTGACCCCTTATTTTGTAACTAAACAATCCGGCCCTAATTCATAACCCCAAACAAAATTTAAGTTTTATAAATAGGCCCAATTCATTTCCCCTTTTAAACCCAAAATTTCGGCCCAAAGAAATAAGCCCAAATGGCCAAAGAATAAGAAGACGGATTTTTTTTTAAAAAAAAGGGGGAGGGGCCAGCCAATGTGGCAGATGAGGTGGCAAGGGGAGGGCCCACGTTTCTTCATCTTCCCCTTTTGCTGCTTGAAACAAATAGAGAGGAGGGGGTATTAAGATAAGTATTAGGAGATATTTTAGGTTAGTTTAGATTCAATCTTATCATTTAATTATTCTCTACCTATTCTCTTGTATCCTATAAATAGGGAGCTTGATATCAATAATCAAATTGTGGTTTTCTCCACCAATCTCAACATGGTATCTGAGCTTTTTTAGCCTAATGGCTTCAATCCTCTCAAATATTCCACAAAAAGCCGCCTTCGGGCACCACAAAACCGCCTTCGGGTAACCCAAACAAGGCTTCCGCCACCCTCTAACCGCCTACGGGCAACCCACCCTTGGCTTCGGCCACCATAAAACAGCCTACGAGCACCCTAAAACCATTTTCGGGCAACCCAAACAAGGCTTCGGCCACCCGCTAACCGCCTACGGGCAACCCACCCTTCGCTCCGGCCACCGCAAAACCACCTACGAGCACCCTAAAACCATTTTCGAGCAACCCAAACAAGGCTTCGGCCACCATCTAACCTCATACGGGCAACCCAAACCTTTTCTTACCACACCACCACAAAACCACATTCACATGCTTTCTTTGACTTCAACTACGATCTTTTTTTGGGGGGGTCAAACCAAACCAATTGGCTTCAACCGATCAATCCAAAAAAAAGGAAGAAGGCACTTCGATCATTACACCGAATTTGATGAAACACTAGGCCTCCGCCACTATCGTACGTCATCACCACTATCGAACCACGGGTCGAGATGTCTTTGCGGCCTCCGCCGACGTATACCACCGTACCCTTTCGTATCCATTCTCTGCAACAAGCAACTCCCACCACCACTCCATTGGGTTCACCAACACACGTACGCTCCACTAGCGGCCCCATCGCCAGCACCAGTCCACCACCGGCCGTCATGATAGGCGTCCTCGCTCCTTTCACGTCTGCGCATACGATGCTGTTGCGCACCAATGTTGATGTTTGGCTCATGCTGCCTAGTCCCCATGGTGGCGTAAAGAAGGGGAGACAATCCATTCAGGGAATGATGCAATAACATTAATTAAAAATGAAATCTTTATTTATTTCATATTATCCAATTTTCACCATTTGTTTCACTCCTGTTTTAACTGCGGGAGGATATTAAGATAAGTATTAGGAGATATTTTAGGTTAGTTTAGATTCAATCTTATCATTTAGTTATTCTATACCTATTCTCTTGTATCCTATAAATAGGGAGCTTGATATCAATAATCAAATTGTGGTTTTCTCCACCAATCTCAACAGGGGGCTCGTCTGAGCTCGACGAAAAGAAGAAGAGGATAAGGGAGCTGGCCGACGACGGGGGAGTTGGGCTCCGGCCACTCGACACACACATACAGGACGAAAGGAAGGAATGGGAGAAGGAGAGAGGAAGAAGCTCACCGGGGGGGGGGGGTTGTATCGTCGGAACAGAGCTCGGGGAGGCGGCGTCGGCGACCCTGGAGTGTTATTGGGTGGCTGAGGCTCGACCTTGAGACGTCGGGGAAGCTGCAGCTGCTGCTCGAACGCGAAGGAGGAGATGATGGAGGTGGTGAGGAGGCATTGCTCACCTCGACTTCTTCGTCGGAAAAAAATAGGGAGGGTGCCCCGGGGTTGTTCAAGGCGACGAGGAGATGAGAGTTTGGTGGCTGCGGTCGACGAGAAAGGGGAGAGGCTGGTGGTGCCGAACCAAGGTGAAACGGGTGGTGGTGGTGGCGCTGAACCGAGGACAAAGGAGGTGGTGGAGTGCGGGGGCTCCTCGACAAAGCAGGGGAATGAGGAGAAAGGGTGGTGTTGCGGCTTCGGGCTTCGACAATGCTCCTGGTGGCTTGAACGGGGCTGGACAGATGCGGCGGCGACAAGGAAGAGGAATAGGGGGTGGGCTTTGTATGTGTTTAGGTGGGGGGGGGGGTTGTTTGAATTCAGAATAGAAGAGAGAAGAAGTGGGGTTTGATTGTGTGAAAGGGGTATGGTGTGTGTGTGAGGGTTTTGAATTCAGAATGGAATCAGGGGCTGACTTTAGGAATTTGATTAGGCATGGGAAGTGTTGGTCTTCAATGCCAAAGGAGGCAAGGAGGAGTGGGTGAAGAAGAGAGAAGGGGTTTGGATGTTTGTCTTGTTTTGGCAAAGGAACAAATGAGCTAGGAGGGACCAAATCTGATATTTTTTTTTGGATAAGTATCGGAGGAAAGGACGACAACTTGTGGTTCCGGAGTCGGAAATTTAAATTTTCGAAGGTCAGTTCCCTAAACCCGCTCTCTCGATCAATTTGTTTTTAAACCCGGAAGAATATTGTTATTTGAAGAAATTTTTCGGATTCCGAGAAAAAGACGGAATCGATCTTAGAAGGTTCAAAATTGGGACGGAATTCGTTTTAAGAATTTCAAGTTCAACTTATTAAATTTAGGATGAGTTTTCCTTAAAATATATGAATTAAATCCGTTTAAATTCATTTTTAATTTACTTTTTCCCAAAAATTTAAGATTTTAAAATCCGGGTCTTTACAAAGGCAAGCTAGAGAGAGGAACAGAGGTTGGAGATGGCGAAAGAGAGACACCAAACACACGACAAACATATGGAGGGAGGAAAGGGATTTATTTTTATATCAGGGGCAATGTTAGTATTAATTAAAATTTATGAACATTTACCTAACATCCATTTCAATATGGACATTCAGTTAATTAGACTTACTAAGTGAATATTTGAGCAAATTTCTCCATAATATATAACCATAATCCATTGATCAGTGCATAGATATTTTAGTAAACTAATGTAATAAAGATATACTACATATTTAATAAAAATAATATTAAAATATTTATTTAAAATCAACTAACATTAGATTTGATTAACGATAGATTAAAAAAAATTACCATATAAATATGAATTTTATTTATATTTTGAGATAATCTAATAAAAGATATTTAGATATATAAAATATCGAAATAATTTTATTTAAATCTATATAAATTTTTTGGTGAAAATTTTTATTTCTATTTTGATTATTATTATTTTTTTATGTATTGAAAATCCATCTTAATTATTTATAATACTATATTACTAACATATTATACACTACACTAAGGAAATGTATATAAGGCGACAAAAACAGTTTGGCGGTGGCCCACCCACACCCAGCAAACATTCCCAAAAACCGAGTGCAATGTGCAGGACAGGTGCCTACAAGAAAACAACACCTCTCCTCTCCTCTAGAGAGAGAAGATCCGACTCTGGTCTCCGACCTCCTCCGCCCCTTTTGCTATAACAGCGTGAGAGCTGCCCTACAAAGAGAAGCAAAACACGGTTTTGACTTTTTGACTTTGATCAAATCTGAGTTTTCAAGGTTCGATGTTTTGAACGGATCACCCTAATTTCCTGAGAGATTCACTTGCTTTTGGGGCATTCCCTGTGTGACAATTAAATTAGTTCTGTGGTGGATGGTTTCAAGATTTTTGAGGATTTGTTGGCTGTTTTGAGGGATTTGCTGAAACTGAAACCCTTGGGGTTTTGTCTGAAATCCAGCAGCTGCACAACACTCTTTCTGACTTTGATCATTTTGGGAATATTGGGATTTTGTCACTTTGTTGATGGGAAATGAGCGAGATTGCTCTTTTGCTGGAAGCTTGTGAATCGAGATATGGATATCATCAAGTTGGGGCTTTCTGTTGCTCTTCTTCTTCTTCTGACTTTGCTTCGAGTGGCTGCACTTGCTGCGGAGATCGGGGTTTTGGGGCGCCCTGTGAATTCGCCTTCTGTACAGACAGCTGAAGCCCCGGTAAGAGAGCGCTCACTCTTTGTTTGTGAGAATTCTCTGTGCTTCAGATTTTCTTTTCTGACATATATACGATTTGCATCTCCGTTATTGGCCCCTGGAGTTTTTTTTTTTGTTCAATTTATAAACTATCCCATGAGATCGGTATGATAATTGTAGGGTTTTGGTTTGTGATCGGTAATTAATGATCAGATATGATCAACTTTTTATTTTGAGCAAATTTTTGCACAATGCACATAGGATGGTTTATATTTGTAACGAGATTGATGAAAGACCCGTGTCTTTCTGTGAATGAATCTCTTTTAGTTGCAGTGAATATCTTTGCTCGGATGTGAACTCTCAAATTGTTGTCTGGCTTTTCTGCGTGCTTTTCTGAATGCAAACTTGATCTATTTTCATTTGAACTATTTTGGCGATCTCTCGCAGTGATCATTTGGAGGGTCTATTGATATGGTTTCTTTTTCACAATAGCTTTGCTGAATGCTGATTAGAGAAGGGATCGAGATTAGGTTTTCTTGATTTGAAAATGGTTGCCTGGCTAAGAACACGTTGATTTTTTGTTTGCTCACAAGGAAACCCTGATTTGGCTCATTGGGGGCAAGCAGCAGGTGTATCAATCTCATACCCATACCCAATACCCATAGTTTGATATCTATATTTCATACCCATAGCTTATATCTTATATCTATATACCCTTTCCAAACGGGCCCAATTTTGGCAGTTAAGCGTTTATGGAAGGAAAGGAAGTCCCCATTGTGACATAGATTATATTATTTCATTATGTCCATTTATGGTCTTTGAAGAAGGATGAGCATTGTAGGCAATTACTATAGGATTAGGGATCAGCATAGAGCTAATGAAGAATAAAACGTTTTAACCTCTTACCAATGGTGCTAGTTGGAAGGATTGAACTTTGAAAGAATCTCCACCCTTAAATCTTCTGTTGGTGCTTCTTTGTTGGATTAGCAGCTCTTAATGAGCACATGGTATGCTTTGAATAATCAATTACATATCTTTGTTGAATTTGGCACATCTAAAAAATCTCCTTACTAGAAATCAAAATCTTCTTGGGGATGAAAGTTGGAGGATTTGTTACTATTTGCATAATCCTCTACAAGATAGTTCAAAATTATGAAAAAAATTCTGGTTATTTTATGGTTGCAGGAAAATCTTTTATGGGTTAATTGCAGGCTTGAGATAATCCGTTCAAGGGAAGTGTATAAAGATCTAGATCTCAGTATACTTGGAACCTTGGACACAAATGTCCCAGATGATCCCCTCATGAGTGTTTTGCAGCAGCAAATAGGCCCTGAACTTTTAGACTGTATAAGGGAAAAGGTTTCTATTTCCCCTATCTCTGGAGATGATAGCAGCCCATCAGAAAGGTACATGAAGCTTCTTCAGTCCCTGGTTTCTAAGTTGCCTTCAGAAATGAGAAGGTACCTTGCAGTTGTTTCTGAAAAACCATCTCCAGAGTTAGTGCAAGCACCCGCATCTGCACCTTCTCCAGCCTCATCTGGACATGTAGCTAGTGGTAACTCAGATGCAGAATTGAACAAAGATGCACCCACATCTGCACCTTCTCCGACCTCAAATGGACATGTAATTAGTGGTAACTCAGATGCAGAATCGAACAAAGATAACAGCAATCATAAAACAATTGTTATCGCTGTTGTTGTAACAGCTGTTGTCACATTCATTTTTGCTTTTCTGCTCTTTCTGTGTTGTCGTAAAATTTGTGGGAAGCATTATGGCAACGCTTACAAGGATGACAGACCGCTTCTCAGCATAAGCATGAGTGACTATTCTGGTGGTATTTTTGCTATTTCACTTAATATTTTATAACCTTGAGGTTGAGTATCTGGAGAAATTTATTAACTGTCATTTTGACTTTTATAATGCAGGTTCACCAAAATATGATGTTTTCCATAGTTCATCCCAGGTGACGGGGTTTCAATTCTATGGCAGTAACACAGTTGAAGGAAAGCGGGTTGGATCTTTAGAAGGAAATTTAGAACCAGAAGATAGGGTTGATAAATTTTCAATGCGACCCTCTACTTTAAAGTCTAATGGATCCCATCTGCCTCTAAAACCTCCTCCTGGAAGGGTTCCTCCACCTGGGTTGCCTCCATCGAAACCTCCCCCTGGGAAAGCGAAACCCTTGCCTCCTGAACCTCCAGCTTCTTTGAGGCCATCTCCTAATAGGGTTAGTCCTCCTCCTTCCCCTCCTGCAACACCCCCTCCTCCCCCTCCTGCACCACCTGCTCCTCCTAGAAAACCACCTTCTATTGGGGTTGGCCCGCCTCTTGGATCAGCTCCACCGCCACCACCTGCACCTGGCATTAAAACTGTTGTTAGGCCACCACCTCCACCAAAGAGTGGTGCCCAGCCACCTCGTCCTCCATCAAGTTCAGGAATGAAGGATGATGTAGATGCTTCTAGAACAAAACTAAAGCCTTTTTTCTGGGACAAGGTCCTTGCCGATCCTGACCATTCAATGGTGTGGCATCAGATTAAGTCAGGGTCCTTTCAGTGAGTTTCCATCTTTTATTGGTTTATGTCATGGCTTGCTCTTGCATAATTTTCCCTGAATGCTCTAAAATATTATTCTATATTGCAGATTTAATGAGGAGATGATAGAGTCATTATTTGGATATGTTCCCTCTGATAGAAACAAGCCTGCACAACAGAAAGACTCTTCTTCTGATTCAACATCACAGTTCATTCAACTCATTGATTCTAAGAAAGCACAAAATTTGTCCATTCTCTTGCGAGCACTAAACGTGACAACAGAAGAAGTTTGTGATGCTCTTGAGCAAGGTTAGCTTTTTTTTTTTTGTTTCTTTTTAAGGAGCATGATATGATATGGGTGAGAAATGGGGAAATTGGAGTTATTTCTTTCTTATGCAATTCAAAATTTTGAAGGTCTCTATGGTGGTTTCTCTATGAAGTATGAACAAAAGTCTAGGATTACTTCAGTTGGTTTGATTTTTTCAGCTGAAAGAAGAATGTTGTACAAGGCAATATCATTCTTCTGCATTAATATATATTATGTTTCTTTCTTCTGGAGATGGGGTGATACGAGGCAATATCATTCTTGCACGTTAAGATATATTATGTTAAAATAATACGGAGTAACTAGGTTTTTAGGGTGAAGAATGAGAAGCTGTATCCATTGTGAAATATTGAACCCTTTTTGGGTTGAAGTGCATTAGAATTCATGTTTTAACGGATGTATTTTTCAATGCGGATTTTCAGGAGGCAGTTGCTGCTTTAGACTTTGCACACACCAGAAAAAAAAAGAAAGTGATATCAATTATCTCATTAAATTTCCTTTTGTTTTATTAACTTTCTGAATCCCTTTGGTTTATACCTTTTTTCATCCAAATGTATCATGCTCTGAGTTGCATTCTGCCCCTAAACTCTTTACAACGATTAAAAGTGGATGAAGGAACAGCCCTACTTGAACTAAATGTAGAAACTAAAAGCGTTTTTATTTTTGGATGAGGCACCATTATGGGCGCCGCCACAATTCATCGTGGAGGTGAATCGTGAGATATGTAGTGCATTGAATTGTGGCCACTTGACCACGATGTCTGCACATTGCCATTGTGTTAAGTGCACTGGAGCACCTAAAAGTGCATTTTAGTTTTTAGGTGAAGTAGGTCCATTTTGGTCTTTGGACCCTTTTTTTTAAAGTTTGAGATGTGAAATGGCCATTTCAGCCTGAGAGTCTAAATGCTCAAAAGTTCAAGGAATGCTTGTGTGGTTCTGCCTACTTTGATACCATTATTTTTAGTATGTCATTAATATATTATATATAGGATAAAGGCAACACTAATGTTGTAGTGCTAATTATCTCTTCGGAATATTTGAATAACAGGTACTACAAAAGCGCATATGATGCCTTCTTTGATGAATGTTTTGTCACCCAGTTCATTTATTGAAGTGATGTTGTTTTATGTTATTTCAGGAAATGAACTTCCTTCAGAGTTCCTTGAGACTTTGCTAAAGATGGCTCCAACACCTGAAGAGGAACTGAAACTGAGACTGTTCGGTGGAGAACTTTCTCAGCTTGGTCCAGCCGAACGATTTTTGAAAGTCTTGGTGGACATTCCGTTTGCCTTTAAGCGAATGGATGTACTATTATTCATGTGTACTTTTGAAGAAGAAGTTGCATCCATCACAGAGTCCTTCACAGTCCTGGAGGTAAAATCTTCTCTGCTGTACAATACAAACTCATATACTATTTTATTTTATTTATTTATTTATTAATTCAACCAACAAACTACTTCAAACTTCATGTGATGGTAAAATTGAACTATTGATTAAATTAACCCCTCGTTTGTTTTTTGGTAGAGAAAGGTAATGATTACCCTTATGAATATAGTCCATATTTAAGTTAAGATTCATTGATCACTATTCTAATCATTCCCCTTCTTCTCCCATTTTTCATACAAATTTGTTACCCTTCTATTCCCTAATTTGAAGGAGGGTAACTAATACCTCTAGGAGGGGCTAATAATCCCTCCCACCCTCTCCTCCAAGCTCACAAAAAATGATAATCATATACATTTTATATGTAAAATTTAATACCTTACCTTTCCATTCCCCTCTTATATAAACAAACGAGCCCTTAGTTTTTATTTTTCTTCAAGCTACCATTGTCATGATATATATAGGTAAGTGCATATTTCATATTGGAAAGTGTATTGTGTAAGCATTTTCTTAAAATTGCATTTTCTTGCACTTGAGACATTTTCTTAAAAATTGCATTTTAAAAAATTTTGCGAGTGCAAGAAAGTGCACTTTCAAGGAACATGCTTAAAAATGCCCTATTGCGTATTAATTATGCACTATCAGCTTAGTTATGCACTTTCCTCACTATATATATGGAGAAGTTATTGTGTAACAAAAATTGTAGTGTGCTAACACATAACACTTGATGAGATAAGTTTGAAGAGGAGGTTTTTAATTAAAATCATCCCTAGATCTGCTCTTATGTCTAGCATTATGATTCCATCTGAATTGCCAGGCTGCCTGCAAGGAACTCACGAATAGCCGCCTTTTTCTCAAGCTTCTGGAAGCTGTTTTAAAAACGGGCAATCGCATGAATGATGGAACATTCCGTGGCGGTGCTCAAGCATTCAAACTAGACACTTTGTTGAAATTATCTGATGTGAAGGGGATTGATGGAAAAACAACCCTCCTCCACTTTGTTGTCCAGCAAATAATCTGCTCCGAGGGTATCCGAGTTGCTCGTGCAGGCAAGAACAAGAGCTTTTCCAGTGTCAAGTCAGATGATCTCGTTCAAGACATGGAAGAGGAATCTGAAGAGCAGCTGTGCAGCCTAGGCCTCCAGGAGGTTTCAAGCTTGGGTGAGCAGCTGCAAAATGTCAAGAAAGCAGGTGGGGTGGACGGTGATAATTTGACAGGATCAATTGCCAAACTGAGGACCTCATTTATCAAAACCCGGAATTTCTTGAACTCCGAAATGAAGAATGTTGACGAGGGAAATGGCTTCCACCGGGTGTTGAAATGCTTTGTCGAGGAGGTTAACACTGCAATTACATCACTGTCGGAGGAAGAGATGAGGATAACGGATCTGATGAAGAGCACGGCTGATTACTTTCATGGTACTGCAGGAAAAGAGGAGGGGTTGAGGCTGTTTGCCATAGTGAGGGATTTCCTTATCATGCTAGACAGGGTGTGTGCAGAGGTAAGAGATAACAATAAGAAGTCGAAAAGTAACAGCCGAATCCAGAAGAAAGATCTTCAGTTCCTTTAGGGTTTAAAAGTTGAGGAAACTCGCAAACCACACAGCCTCCATCAAGGCCAATTCGGACCAGCATTTTTTCTCCTCACGATTTGGGTGTTTCGTTATAAACTGAAAACTTGTCATTTCAACGTCGAGGACCAGTTGATTGAACCTGGCAATCAGATGAGTCTCTGGATGTTCTCTAAGATCGACACTACAGAACGTCGGGGGACCTTCATCTTCGTGTCAAATGAGGGTTGTGATTGACAATTTAGCAGTTTTAGTAGAAGGATCTGATGGGAAGAGTGGCTGGGTATCGCCCAATGTAATATTTTGAGGAACATATGGGGAAGAATTTATATACCATAGGGGCTTTAGAGTATAGGGTTAGCTGATTTTTTTTTCCTTGTGTAATTTATCACTGGTTTAGTATAGTAGATTCATTTGTTTGGTTTTTTTGGTCGATAGTAAATTCATTTGCTTATAACAACTGGATGGATACCGCTATTTTTAAATGCAAGTCGGGATGTACACATCCTTACTCTCAACTACCCAAGAAGTGTTTTCGAGAGACCCAATTGCTGCAAAAAACGAAAAATTTTGGCACTCGACAACATGTAAAGAAATCCTACCTTCGGCTTCCGACGATACACTTCCTTTCGCACTCGAGGCTTGACTTGTTTCCCTACTTGCCCTGTTCGGTTTTAATTCCTCTTTTGCTCAAGGAAATCCTACCTTCCTACAATTTTGCTAAAGAACAAGAGCCGGAGTTGCGACTTAAAACATCGACAGTCACTTATAGCATCCTACCAGTTGTAATGTAACTAAGCCCGAATGAACTGTAACTTACTATAGGAAACATAGATTTTATATCAAATCACAAGTTTTGAACTACAGAACAGGTAGCAAATGTCTATGTAAATAAAATTTGAGCAAGAATTAATGAATTGTATTGCTACGGATCCGTAGCAATACAATTCTTACAGCGAATACAAGTTGATTAGAACTAATAAGGTTTTCCAATGTCCATCAACAACATGCTTTCCTTGAAAACAAAGTGGTCCTTGGGAAAAACATGATGTTTACGCCAAGAAGTCGCGACACCATACTCGTCCATCTTCCACGCCTCAAGGTAGCCAGAATCGCTGCCTGCATTGAATCTCAGCAGTTGAAGTGAGCCATCATATACCAACAATTGGGGCCTAAATACTCCTAGCTCGAGGCCCCGAACTTCTTCTGGGATGCCCATCGTCGTGAACTCTTCGCGCTCACAATCAAACAACAGCAAACAATGCAAATATGAGCCTTGTAAAGTGTGTGGGAAATAAGTGATGACCCAGTGAATGTTTCCGTTGATGAAGCAACCCTTGCTACTCGTGGTTACACCTACAAGACAACGGATGAGATGATGAGGAAATGGCTTCCTCCTCCACACACCCTCACGGACCGAGATCACTTCGTAAAATGCCGTTTCTTGGGTAAGTTGTGGGGTCAACACCAATTTGAAATCGTTGTTTGAAGCGTCAAATCCGAACCCTTTCAACTCGCAGAATAGGTCGAATGGCGCCCGCTCAGGAGGCCAAGGGATGTCGATGTATTTACGGATTGTAGGGTTCCAGAAAGCAATATTAATGGAGTCCGGATACCGGGAGATGGGGTCTGTGAAGTAGGCGAGGCACACGACGCCATGGACGACGCCGATGAAGGAGAAGGGGATGATTGATTGTAAAGGGAAGTCAAGACTGGTAATTTGGTTATATCGATGATCGTGTAGAGTATAGGAGGGGGGATGTTTCCTGTTCTCGGCGTCAGTCACTCGGAAGAAGGTAGTTTCAGTGGCGGCGGTGGCGGTGGCGGAGAAGCGGAGGCGATGGGAGGAAAAGAAGGGAGAAGAGAGGAGAGAGTTCCATGACCGGCAAACGCATCGGAATCGGTATAGGGGCTTTAACGGCAGCCTCTTGAGGATGTCCACCCATAAATCTTCGTGTACGTCGTGGTTGGATGTCGTGGCCAACGATGATGGGTGGTGGGAGCCGGAGGGGTGAACGGACGACGCCATTGGAGCACGGAGGAGTAGGACGACGAAGCTAATCAACAAGGGAGTGTGTGATCCAGCGACTTAATTAACTTGCTGCATCAGAAAAATAATAAAATAAAAATAACAAGTTTATTATCTATCAATATCTATATCTATATCTATATCTATATCTATATCTATATCTATATCTATATCTATATCTATATCTATATCTATATCTATATCTATATCTATGTAAACTCTTATAATAGAAGAATTTTTACTTATGTGTCATTGTTAGCTTATTTTTGGCTATTTCAACCAATCACTAATTTTTATTCTTCTATTAATTTATTTTATCATTTAATTAACTATTAACCAATTGGATTAATTTAAAAAAGAATTACAAAAAAAAAAATTTAACAACCAATGAGATTAATTTAAAATATAATTTTTTTAAATAAATTAAGAAGATATTAATTCTTTTTCTACCAACCCATTGAAAACATAATTTTTACACAAGTGATAGAGATATTTTTTTAGTAATTAATTAGATTTTTTTTCAAAATATATTTATTTAATGTTATAAATCTATTAAGTTTCTTTAGCAATGACGAAACTTGGGGGAAAGCCCAAACCATCAAGCATATCCGCGGAAAAGGATCTCGAAATGAGATAAATCCCTCGGAGGAAAAAGATGTGCGCGGATAAGGATGTATGACACGGATGTCTAAAAAATGACTATCGGGACAGGTGTCAAGCATGCCCACCATCCACGAAAGGCACACGTGCCCACACTACTACAACACGTGTCATCAAAGTACTCATGCATCCCGACCACTATAAAAGGGCGAGGAAGAAGAATGAGAAGGGATTTTTGGTGGAAAAAAAGGGAGAGAGAGAAAGGGAGTGAATACCAATAAAAGAGAGAAAAGAGCATGGAAGAATAGGTGATTCCAAACATTTCCTACCCCACTTTAGGAAAGTCAGTCCGAGTGAATCCTTGAGGCCCAGGGAACGGGTCTTTCCGAAGCTCCGCTGGGAATGAGTTCCAAATGAACGCCATTTTTACCGAGGCATCAACTTGTTCTATCGCGCCAAATAGGTATTTAACGTCCGCACATAAACATATCGTGTTGACGGCACGAAATACATCCGTGTGCCAGGTATGTCACACTCGAACCACTAAAGTCATGGATATAACCACATAAAATATTAACAATAAAGGGATTTGAGTAGTTTTGCACCGCATCACGGCTTAGGAACGATCATTAAACAAAGACCAAAGTAGGTCAGGTAAGACCGTGATAGGCGCATCAATCTCATCCTTTGTTTTCCCTGGGTCCCACATACTCGTGGGACCATTTTTCAGGTGGTGGTTTCATCAATTCATCGTTGGCGTCATCTGTGGGAACCTCTTCACGCTAAGAGGTTCCATCCTTATTTAAAAAGAATCAAAAATCCCATTTAAGGGACTTCATTTTCTGGAATCAACAATACGATTCCCAAGTAACCCAGGTTTTGATTAAAAAGAACTTTGGAAACCTTAATCAATAAGACTCAAACAAACTTCCTCCTGTTTGACCCATTGCCAGGAAAAAATGAACAGTCACTAAGGAGAGGCTTCGGACAGGATAAGTCAGAGTCAAACTCAAGACTATGACGCATCTTTTATGCAAGAAATAGAAACTTATCACCCTTAAGACCCGCGGGCGGGGTGGGGGCCGTCCCACGGACATTCCATATATGACCACCCAGGAACAACCTATGGAGATCATTTGTTCTACCAGTATGACCATGGCCAGCATTACAATTATGGTTACGGCCACCCGCCACAAGGGGCTGTGTACTATGAGTTCCCTCATAACCCATATATATGGACAACCCCAATATGGCTACTATAACCAAGGGTCGCCTTTTCAACAAGGTTGGCAGCCTATAGAAGAGCAACCATACGCGAGAAAACATCATCGCGGGGAACAATAGTCTGATGTGTCCACGTCCACAAAGTCGGGGTCGACAATAATAAAAACCGACGAAGCCGAGTCAATTCCGTCCGCGTTTACTCCAGATATCTGCAGGGCTCCAGTACCCAAACGATGGAGAGATGTGAATTTGATGAAGTATGATGGCACATCAGACCCGGAAGATCACATCTGTCATTTCACGACCGCAATGGGGATCAATGAGTACAATGATGCGATGATGTGTTGGACTTTCCCCCTCAACGCTAACCAAGATAGCCCTCACGTGGTTTACAAATCTACCGCGCAATTCATGCAAGTTTTTCACAGTTAACGAAAGTTTTCAAATCGCACATTGGGAGCGCCCGCTCAAGGAAAAAGACAATGTTGGATCTAAACTCCGTAAAGCAGGCCACATATGAAACCTTGGGGCATTTCTTAGCCCGATTTACCAGCGTGGTTGTTCAGATTCCGAATTTCAACCACGATTTTGCCACCATAATCCTCATGGGGAACCTAGCAGAAGGGGATTTTAAGACTTATCTCTTTCAGAAGAAACCGGAGAGTTATGGCAGACTAACAAATTTGGTTTCGCGACAGATTGATGCTGAAGAAGCCGCGACATCTAGCTCAAGGGCAAATAGTGGGCACCCTGGTTTCATTGGAAGACAGGCTGGGAAATTTCGGAAAGACAAAGGAGTGGGCCGACAACAGAAACAACAGTCAGCTGGGCAGGTGATAGAGATATTTTCGCGGTCGTTAAATCCTATCAAATAGTTCTGAACTAACCTAACTAGTATAGCTTGGCAAGTACAGGTCGAACCCAAAGAGACTTCTGCAATTCGTATGCTCAATTTGTATGCTAAGGTGAGAATGATATGGAAAGGGGGTTTTGGAAGTATGCAAAGTAACACAAAAATAAGCAAAAGGTGCAATGATGGTGACTGATAACAATATGTGAGAAACACGCTTGATTAATTAGTATCCACTCTCAATTTGGATTCCGATCGTTGAAATTCCCTAAACCTATTACTCTTCACAAACCTATTGTGAAAATCAATTGTAACTTGAAAATAACTTTCAATTTCTTGCATGCAATTAGTGAATATGTCAACTAGACTCTAAAAACCCTTATTGATGAATAACCTAGAAACTATCCAAATTCAATTCAACAATAGCAATCCACACCAAGGAATGTCAATAGGAACAATTGAAATAAGGCAACTAGCAATAAACCAATAGTATCTTTATCCTCATTCAACCAACCAAGTCAACTAGCCCTGGATAATCACAAGTTGCTACTATGATCCAAGTTCTTCAACTAGCGTCCCCATAGATCTAGCGATAGATTGAATTCAAGTAATATTAGGTGGCCAATCCAATAGAACACAAACTCAATCATAAGCAATGACAACGAAAGATAGAGATTACTCAAAAGTAAATAGATTAGAGAATATCTCATGGAATATCAAATCAAAAGCTTCAAACTAATCAATCAAACGAAAGAGAAGTTTAGTTGGCCATAGCACAAAAGCTCTCCGCTAGGGTTTCTTCAATTGCTAAATGGTGAATAAAACTTCTCCTAAAAACCCCTTTAATAGACGTCCAAAAGGGTTGCAAAATAACCTAATTAAAAATAAGGAATTCGACAAAGTAGTGTTTCAGCGCTGACAAAGGCCGCGGGCACGGCTCAAGACATAAGTCAACATTCTCCTCTCAGCATTGACCACGGGAGCGGCTACATGGCCGCAGGCGTGGATCCACTGTTCACAGCAATCTCATTCCTTCTTCCCTTGATCGAATCTTGTAATCCCATCTTCACTTCATGCATCTCTCATGTGAGTTTCTCATACCTGAAATTAACCACAAATATGTGTAGATTCTGCCTAGATAACCATAACAATCTAATTCACAAATTAATACTAATAAGGATATTATTACAACTAAACTATGCTAAATAAGTCCTATAATACCTATATGAATGCATGCTATCAGCAGGCTCATCCTTCAAGGCACGACGAAGTGCACCTGAATGAACAAGACAAAGGACAGAGGTCACACCATCAGCAGTATGGCAGAGCCCACCGGGAATACCAAGATCGTGATTACCCATGACAGCATGATAACCGTTAAGGAATAATCCATCATGGCACGAGAACTAACAACAGAGGGAAGTGCAGTACGACAAAGACCAACCAGTGGGTCATCATTCACAGCATAATAATGCTCAGCCATATGAGGGGCATAACCAGCGGGAAAACCATCCTGATCACCCTCAGGGGAACCAAGGAAGAGGCAGGGGATGAAGATGGCGCGGACGATGAAACAACAATGCACCCCCAGTGCAGGGATTAGTGAACCAGGCACCCGGGAATCAAGGCAAACCTGAGAGGTTTGAGGCAAATCAAATCCCTAAGCCAGAGAGATACATCAACACCTTGGTAGGAGCACCCTTATTATCCGGCACTAGTAACCAGGAAAGGAAAAACTATGAGCGAGAAGGCAAGCAAACCCCGTCTGCGGCCAGTCAAAAGATCGCTCAGTTGCCCCACGCCAATGAGGTACGAATGCCACATTTAGAACCCTTGGTCATTCATGCACAGATCGCCACAAAGACAGTGAAAAGAGTGTTCATTGACACCAGATCTTCAGTCAATATCCTATCGTGGGAAGCCTTCTCATAGCTGGGAGTATCCGCGTCAGCCCTGAAACCATATTCAGAGACTTTGGTAGCTTTTTCTAGTGATGAAGTATAGGTAGCAGGGACCATCAAATTAACAGTTGTTTTGGGGACAACCCCGTACCGCCGGACGGAGACCGTGATATTCATAGTGGTAAGTATCCCAACTATGTACAATGCCCTTCTAGGGAGGGTATCACTGTTCAAATTCCAAATGGCAGTCTCCATATATCATTTTGTAGCCAAATTCCCCTTACGTGAGTGAGGGGTCGGTGAGGTCCGCGGACAACAGTCTAAAAGTAGAAGTTGCTACCTGACTTCACTTCGAAACAACCGAGAAGTAATGTGTGTGCGGGACGCCACCCAGAAAGAGGAAGAAGGGCTAGAGAAAACGGTCGACTACAGAATCTAAAGTCACAGATAACCAGCTCATAGAAACAGAGGAAGCCGAACTGGAAGACAGACCGGCAACGAGGGAAGTTCCGACCGCAAATGAGAAGATACCTCACCAAACATTCGCTAATCCAAAAGAGAAGATATACCTCGAAGAAGCTCTGGAACTTTTTGAGAAAAACCACGTGCTAGAAATACTATCCAGGTCAAGGGATATTTTTGCATGGACGCCAAGGGATCTTTTGGGGGTGCCAACATCGATTGCCCTACACACACTCAGAATTCGGCATGACGCAAGGCTAGTAGCTCATAAGAAGAGAAAAATGGCACCAGAAAAAGCAGTTGCGACAAAAAAAGAAACTCAAAAACTGCTTGATGCAAGTTTTATAGAAGAAGTTGAAGACTCCGATTGGTTATCGAATATTTTCCTCGTGAGAAAATCTAATGGAAAATGGAGGATGTGTGTTGATTTCTCAGACCTGAACAAATCTTGCCCTAAAGATAGTTATCCTCTATCGTCCATAGATAAGATGGTGGATGGCACGACAGGGAATGCGGTGCTCAGTTTTCTGGATGCATACTCAGGCTATAATTAAATCCGCATGGACCCATTGGATAAGAAAGCAACTACCTTCATCACAAACCAAGGGATTTATTGTTATCGGTTCATGCCCTTCGTTTTGAGGAATGCTGGAGCAACGTTTCAAAGAACAATGGATCGCATCTTCCAAGGAAAAATAGGGAGGAATGTGTCCATATATGTGGATGACATCTTGGTCAAAGGCAGGCCGGAGACCACGCGACAGATTTGCAAGAAACTTTTGATTCTCTTCGACGCGGGGGTTTGAATTTGAACGCAAAAAAGTATGTCTCTGGGGTTGACTCAAGCAAGTTTCTTGGGTTCATGTTCAGCCAGAGAGGAATAGACGTAAATCCGGCCAAGATCACTGTTATCTAAAATATGCAACCACCGCGGACAATAAAGGAGGTACAATCCTTGAATGAGGCAGTTAACTACCTTAGCCGTTCTGCTCATGTATGGCTGATAGATCGCAGCCTTTCTTCGCGTTGCTTAAAAAGAAAAGGGCCAATCCAGTGGACCCTAGTGCTACAACAGGCCTTTGAAGGGCTAAAAGATTTTCTCCAACAACTTCCGACACTACATCAGCTAGAGAAGTAAGAAATTTTACACCTTTACTTAGCCATAAAAAGCACCACAATCAGCGCAATACTTACACGTGAAGAGGCATTCCCGATCTAATATGTGAGCCGAGTTTTGCAGGATACCAAAACCAGATATGAGCCAATCGAAAAAATGATCCTCCGTTTAGTTTTCTCTGCCCGAAGACTCCACCCTTACTTTCAAGATCACGTCATTGAGGTTCTAACTAATCTCCCGATGAGACAAATCTTGCATTCACTGTGCCTATCAGGACGAATGACCAAATGGGCAGTCAAACTGTGTGAGTTTGAAATAGTGTACTCCCCGCATAGGGCAACCCTAGCCCAAGCTTTGGCAGATTTCATGTGTGATACCAGTTTCGATCAAGACGACCAAGAAGGCGCTAAAGAATGGGCCATGACAACCGATGGAGCTGTTAATGCTGGTGGCAGCGGAGCTGGGGTAACAGTCATGACTCCAGAATAAGAACGTTTGAGCTGAGCCTATAAGCTAGCATTCCAGGCAACCAACAATGAAGCAGAATATGAAGCTTTGATTGCTGGTTTGGAAATCGCTCTAGTTCGCGGAGCAAGAATGGTAACTGCCATCACAGACTCAGAAGTCATAACACGAAATTGAGGGAAGTTATGAAGCAAGAACTGCTTTGTTGTTTGATTACCTCCGAAAGGTTCAAGCGAAGAAGAATGTGTTTGTGTGCTTTAAAGTAACTATAGTTCCCCGGGACGAGAATCAGCAGGCCAATGCATTGGCCCGAGTCGGCTTAGGAATGCCATCAAAAGTGAGGAATGAGATCATGTTCGAGAGAAGGGAACAAAGAAGACTCATCCAAGAAGTTTAGTCGATACAAATAGGAGGAAGTAGAGACTGGAGAACCCCAATCGCAGATTATTTGAGAAAGGGAATCCTCCCATTGGAGGGAGTCGAAGCCAATTAGCAAGTAGTGGCCAAAGCTGCCCACTTCACCATCCGCGATTAAAAACTCTATAAGAGAGGCTACAGCCTCCCGGACCTGCTATGTGTCGGGAATGAAGAAGGAAATGTGATTATTGAATAATTGCACCCCAGGGTTTGTGCTCATCATCAAGGGTGGAGGGCACTAACCACCAAAGCAATGAGAATGGGATACTACTGGCCCACCATGAAAGCAGATATCCAAAGTTTCATCAAAAAATGTGACGCCTTCCAAAAGCATGAGGGAGTGAAAAACCAACCCGCGGAAACATTGAAAGGCATCCGGCCAATCCTTTCGCTCTCTAAGGGATGGATATTCTGGGCCTCTTTCCAATAGCCCCAGGACAACTCAAATATGTTTTGCTGGTAGTGGAATACTTCACCAAGTGGGTAGAAGCTGAAGTCATAGGTTTGATAAACGTGGAGAAGGTAAGGAAACAAATGGCCAAGCAGAAACTACGAACCGGCAATTCGATTGTGAAATAATCAGAAATTTTTGTTCAGGTTTAAACATAAGCCTCAAGTTTTCGTCTGTCGCGCATCCCCAAACAAATGGCCAAGCAGAAACTACGAACCAGCAAATCCTAGGAGGGATAAGGAAGAAATTAAATGGAATAGCTAAAGGGCGATGGGCGAAGCTTTTTCCACTAGTCATGTGGTCATATCGCACCTCCTCGAAGACCCTCACAGGAGAAACGTCATTCTCACTGGTTTACGGGATGGACGCGGTCATCCCAGTTGAAAGGCTAGTCCCATCGGCGCGAATTCTTGCCTACGATCCCGAAGACAACAAGGAAGCCTTAGAGATCGAGATGCACCTCCGAGAAGAAAGAAGAATGGTGGTAGCACTCAAAGCTGAAGAATATAAGAGGAGGATGATGAAATACTACAACAAGCGTGTACGACCGCGGCGATTCCAGAAAGGAGAACTTGTGCTCCGGCTAGCATCAACAGGAGGAAAGCTTGACGCCAACTGGGAAGGCCCCTTTGTTATCGCAGAGATTGTCAACACCGGGGCTTACAAACTACAAACTAAGGAAGGAGAGATGCTCACCAAGACACGGAATGTCAAACACTTCAAACTAAGGAAGGAGAGATGCTCACCGGGGCTTACAAATTTCAATTATCACGAACATTAATGAAGTCTCCCCTGCCGTAATGAAGAAGCGGTTAGTGGGCGCTTTTTCCGCAATCGACCAAGAATCTACTTCCTTATTTCAAAAACTTTTAGAAAGACCTTAGACGTCGAAGCTTTCGTCTCGCATCAGGCCTCTGATCGTAGCCAGAGCCTCTCAGAGAAACGAAATAAATTAGAAAGACCTTAGACACCGGAGCTTTCGGCCCACGTCAGGCCTCCGATCGTAGCCAGAGAATCTCGGAGAAACGAAATAAATTAGAAAGACCTTAGACGCCGGAGCTTTCAGCACGCGTCAGGCCTCCGATCGTAGCCATAGCCTCTCAGAGAAACGAAATATATCTGAAAGATCTTAGACGTCGAAGCTTTTGGCCCGCGTTAGGCCTTTTATCGTAGCCAAAGCCTCTAGGAGGAACGAAATAAATCTAAAAGACCTTAGACGTCAAAACTTTCGGCCCACATCAGGCCTCTGGTCGTATCCAGAGCCTCTCAGAGAAGCAAAATAAATATGAAAGACCTTAGACGCCGGAGCTTTCGGCTCACGTCAAGCCTCCGATCATAGCCAGAGCCTCTCGGAGAAACGAAATAAATTAGAAAAACCTTAGACGCCGGAACTTTCAGCCCATACCAGGCCTCCGATCGTAGCCAGAGCCTCTCGGAGAAATGAAATCTAAAAGACCTTAGACACGGGCCGGAACTTTCGGCCCGCATCAGGCCTCCGTTCGTAGCCAGAGCCTCTCGGAGAAGTAAAAGAAATCTGAAAGACCTTAGGCGCCGGAGCTTTTAGCCCGCGTCAGCGCTCCGATCGTAGCCAGAGTATTACAAAGAAACAAAAATATAATGTCCTTAAATACTGGAGTTTTGACCCACATCAAAATTTCAGTTCTAAATTAGGATCACTCGGAAAAATAAAGCAAATTTTAACAAGTTCCACGAACAAAAGAATCTTAAAGCTCTCCACGATCACATAAGATCACAGTGATACATATTCTAATACCTATTCAAGAATAATACAGAAAACAGAGTCGTACGTCTTAGGCAAAACAAATGCCAAAAAGCTCGATAATCTAAGACCCATTTGAAAGGCTCCCCCCAGGGCAAGACTCAACGTGACCATTCTCCACCCCTATATCGTCTGGGTTCAATATCTAGATTTCAAAATGCGAGCTCCCCTTGTGCAAGAATATCATGGTTGTACCAATGGTAAACCCATGAGATGAAACAAAATCATTCCATCCATGGTCCAGCCAGAACATACCATAATCACGTTTAATAATTTGGACTGGGAAATCTTGCAACAAATTGGACGACAATAAGACCTGTTCTGGAACGCCGGTTTCCATCTCTTCTTCAAGCCGAGCAGGCAACAGCTATAAAGGGCAAAATTCAAAGTTTAGAAACAAAAATTATCAAGAATTAACATTAAAAGAAGGTTCCTTTATAAGTACAGACAAAACACTAATTGCTGCATTTGCTCCTCAAAATCAGTGGCCTGAAAGAAAGCCCATGGACTCCGCCCCAAAGTCGCCATGCCGATGAAGAAAGCAATGGGAGGGGGATCATACAAACTTCTCATTTATACAAGGCTTCACCAAAACCCAAGCATGCAATTTTTGCGAATAACGAAGTCTGAGCACCTCCAAGAAGAAAATGCCAAAAATGACAAGACTAAAGCGCACAGTATCGTCCGTGACATGAAGTCATAATGCAACCACAGGCCAGGCATGTATGACACGTGCCGATAATGAAATAAATGTAATGAATAGGGCACGCCTCCATCCTCTAAAAAGAGGTAAAGTCACGGATTGCACTCAGAAACATTTAAATTTGACAAAAGAAGTTTATTGAGAATGGGAAAGTATGATCAGATTCAATAACCCAAGCATGCACAAGTCAGGACCTAACATTTCAAATTTAATTAACTCAAGGACAAAACAACCCAGAAGACTAGTATAAAAAGCGCGCCCAAAGCGCAAGCAACATCACGAGAAACCATGGAGAACTGGGCACCTCCAAGAGCTTTCTATAGGGTGATTTACAGGGAGGACCAGCTCCAAGTACTCCAACTCCCTCTGGTCTACTTACTATTTGGGGAGGATGTTCATGAACAGGTGTATCTATGGTCCTGTTCCAACTAGGAGCTCGAGGTCAAGGTGGGGAAGGACCACACCGGCCTTTACTAGTTGATGGAGTGGTGGACAAGTTTCGCAAATCACATCAGAGTGGGAGTAGCAATGATCTTCATGTAAGAAGGAGACTCTCACTTTAAGGTGTACGTGGTAGATCCCGAGTGCAACAACAATGACCTTACTGGGCACACGTAGATGAGTAACATCTCCATCTCGATCAAAAAGGCGAGGAAGAATAAAAGTAGCTATTCTGATTCATGTAAGCACCATCTAGGGGGAGAAACGTTTATATACAATAAGCCAATGACTATTGGCCGTGAGTGTTGTAAAGTTGTTTCTTTCCTATAAATAAAAAGAAAAAAGAGGAAAACATGCAAAACAACTAGAGCAGGTAAACTAAACCAAATAACACGCCTTCAAATGTCATCCGCGTACGAAGAAGAAAGCTCAGGAGCCTAATGATCCCTTGCATAAGAGGACTCTTAAAAGGGAAGTCAACATGGTTAGCAAGACCTTCCTGAAAAATTTAACCGAAAAAGAAACGTCGGAAGACCCCTTTTCCACCCCGTCAAAATTGAAATGACGCCCGTCGAAATAAGTGTACCTACCATGAAAAAGCATCATGGTTGAACCCCTTTTTATCACCTAAAATGATACCCAATATGCAATACAAGTGTAATAATCCCTCTGTACATGAACCTGCCTAAAAGGACATGTCTACATTAAAAGAATGGGTCGTGAGGCCTCTGATTGAAAAATACATGAAACACAAAAATATATATAAAGATAAACATGTTCGCCTCCCAAGAAAAACATGTTCACATATTACAAAAATACATAAATATGAGTCGGCAGCGGAAAATACAACAAACCCAAGCGTAAGATTGTTCTTAAAAAGAGAAAAGGGAGATTAAACTTCTTGACACTAAATGACGGCGACATCTTCATCATCATCATCATCATCATCTTCAAAGTCGTCCGATGACTCGACCGCCATTTCCTCCTTAGAAAGACCCCGATCCTCAACCTGCAATCTAGGCTCAAATTTCTCCAAGGGCACCCCAGGGTGGGCGGCGCTTTTTGCGACGCTCTAATTGATTCCCGCGGTCATACCCTTCCGAAAGAAGCTAAAACACATATCTTTCAAAATCCCATCTCCTTTAGGGGTTTTTAGGGAGGCTTTCGCAATGGACGACAGAAATTAAAGGAACGACCAATGTCCATGTTAATCCATTCTGAGGACAAACACTTCAAACCCTTCGGAGTCTCCGTCCATTGAAGAGCGATGGACCGGTCTGAGCACAATTTAGCAGCGTCAAGGTCTTGTTTCAGAATCGTCTGCTCTTCCCGAAGGATTGAGTTATCCTCTTGAAGCTTGTGAACTCTAACCTGAGAAAACTGAAAATGGGATGCCTCAAGCATGGACACCGCAAAATCTTTCTCCTTTGTGATCGCCTTCAACCGCTCAAGGGCTTCCTACAATTTCTTGTGAAACTCCACATATCTCTTCTTAAATTTTTCCACAACCTTAGGATCCCCACCGGTATTCCCCAGAATCCGCACGCGGTGGTTGTTTGATCTCCGCAGCCTGCCGAGACAGGTCGTGATCTTGATTGGCCAACCGACATTCCGCGTCGGCATGAGTAACCCGCACATTAAGGAAAAAGAAGGGGATTAAAAAGGTAAAGATGGGATAGAATAAAGAACCCTAAGACTAGCAAAAATCACATAAAAAGTAAAGAAAGTTTACCCATTGAGCTAAGCGGTTTAACTCATTCGCGAAGCTTTTGTTGTCCAAGTGATGGATGAAGGCCTGCTCATTACGCCCAACCTTCTCAGGGAATTTCAACTTCACCGACTTGTCCAAACCAAAGCCAGGCATAGGATAGCGAGGGAGCGTGGCATCACCCTCAAAAAATAAAGCCTTCCCTTTATCCGCAGCAGACACTGGACCTACGGGGACGATAGGAGTAGCTCCCTTCTTCTTTTTGCAATGCTTGGGGGCTTGAGGATCTGCAGAACGAGATTGTTTTCCTCGAGATGTGCCGGGTGCTTCGGTCCTCTCAATATCAATCTCTGCGTGCGCCCAGAATTTCCTCAACAGGAGCGGGCTGATTCGGGGGAAGATCACTCGTAGAGGCACCTAAACTTTTCTTCTTCTTCTTAGAACCCTTAGCCTGATGACGAGCAAGCAACGACTCCAAATCCATGAGATCTACCACCAAGACATAGTCAGATTTGGTAAGTCAAGAAAATTCAAAACACAGAAGAGAATCATCGACAAGCTAGTAACGTGGCGAACGAAATAGAAGAAGAAAGAGAAGGAAAAGA
The DNA here is from genome assembly GCA_963922045.1 of Persicaria maculosa. Lineage (NCBI taxonomy): Eukaryota > Viridiplantae > Streptophyta > Magnoliopsida > Caryophyllales > Polygonaceae > Persicaria > Persicaria maculosa. The sequence continues at coordinate 27,351,742 of OY998267.1, read as the reverse complement.
AAAAGGGCAAAGACTAAAAAAGAAAAAGACCTAGTCGTGGATGAGGCAAGCTTAGTCCCGCCATCTCAAGCCGCAACACGATCACCATAGATCGCCAGGGGATTTTAAGGTTCACAAGAGAATGAGTCTTTAAACTTGGCCAGGCTTGGCAGCGACTCCCTCCTCGCAATACTAAACCACCCTAGAACTATCTTAAAACTCAAACACACCCCAGGCTCGTCGTGAACCAAAAACCATTTATACTTCCAATTCGGTTTGCTGGAGAGCCTTTCAACACAACTACAATTGGAGTTGCACTGGTAGAAACATTTATCTTGGGTCCCTTTTTTCAAAGAGAAAACATTGAACATAAGCTCCTTTGAGGGAGGCGACCCAATCTCCAGACACCGCATGAAGAAGCTGGTGAAGAACATCCAACAGTTGGGAACCAATTGAGCAGGGCTCGGGCCATACTCACCCAAGAATTCAATAAAAAGAGGATGTAGGGGGAGGCGGAAACCCTAAGACAAACTTTCCACCGAGACAACCAAACAGCCCTCGTACGCGTCCAGAGATCCACCACCCTTGGCCGGGAGACACAATTCTACCCCCGAGGGCCATGGGAAAACCTGAGAAATGACCTCAACGTCGGCCAGATCCAACAAAGTGACACACCCTCTGACCTCATCATTGGGAGAACGGTGGGGTGGCACTCTTTTAGAAATAACTAGGGGTCAAGGTTGAGGCTCGCGGATGGAATAGTCACCAAGAAAAGAGCAGGATTTCAGGTCATCCAAGGAATAGGAAGGGATATACAAATCGCTCAAAGCCTCCTTTGAACGGATCCTGGCCGGAATCTCCGCAGAACCTATTGGGGAAGCAGCGAACGGAATCCACCACATCTCGGACCCAGAACTTTCGGCGATTGGACGTGAAGTAGAAGGGATATCCCTACCTGAGGAAGAACGAAGATGGGTTTCACCATCGCCAGAAGAAGCCTCGCCTCCTTTGTCACCCTTAGAAGAAGAAGAAAGAAGGTGAGGAGAAGAATAGTAATCAGGTTCAGAACGCTCCCGGGCCCTTCTCACCTTGATTGGGCTCCCAGTAGGACCCACATGGTCGGGTGTTGTAACTGCGGATGAGCTTGAAAGGTTGGAAGAAGAACTCGATGAGATGGACGAAGACTCTAAAACCATCGGGGATGAACACGGTCGAGAAGTGGACGGAAGGCTGGAGCACCACCCTTCGTTAATCTCAAACTCCTCCAAACCATGAGAATCCCCTCTAGGACTAAACATCTTCAAAGAAAATCCTAAGCTAAAAATTTGCGGATGACCCTATAGACGCGGGCCATACGTATCAATAAAACACAAACAGATCTAGAAAGGACTGGAGGGTCCTAAATCGATCCATCATAAAAAAGCTAAAGAAAAGCAAGAATCGAAATCTGAAAAGTATCCATAAAAATGAAGAACATTGAAGAACATCAAGAACAAATGAAGAAAAGTTCCCTCGCAAAGGTGGAGAACCGTCGGAAAGATCAACCAAGGCAAGAGAAACAACTGAAAAAACATACCCGGAATTAGAAAACCATGGGAAAGACGAACCAAAGAAGAACGAGCAAATTAGAGAACGCTTTGAGGAGAAGTAAATACGGATGAACTGGGAAGTAAAAACGGAATGGGGTAATATATAGATATTTACCGACCCTTCATCTTCCCTTACCCTCAGATTGGGCCTAAAGCCCATTTGGCCAAAACAGTAAAAAGAAACGGCCAAAACAAGAAGGAAAAAATAAAAATAAAAAAATCTCTTACTAAGGAAGAACCATGGGCTTCCCCTGAAAACGATGTCAGATCGCATCAAGTTTAAAAAACCAGACCCGACCTGAGGAGCTATGACGAAACTTGGAGGGAAAGCCCAAACCATCAAGCATAACTGCGGAAAAGGATTTCGAAATGAGATAAATCTCTCGGAGAAAAAAAGATGCCTGTGGATAAGGACGTATGATACAGATGTCTCAAAAATGACGATCGGGACATGTGTCAAGCATGCCCACTATCCACGAAAGGCACACGTGCCCACACTACTATGACACGTGTCGTCAAAGTACCTATGCATCCCGACCGCTATAAAAGGGCGAGGAAGAACAGTGAGAAAGGACTTTTGGTGGAAAAAAGGGAGAGAGAGAGAGAGAAAGGGAGTGAATACCAAGAAAAGAGAGAAAAGATCATGAAAGGATAGGTGATTCCAAAAATTTCCTACCCCATATTAGAAAAGTCATTCCGAGTGAATCCTTGAGGCCCAGGGAACCGGTCTTTCCGAAGCTCCGCTGGGAATGAGTTCCAACTGAACCCCGTGTTACCGAGGCGTCATCTTCTTCTATCGCGCCAATTAGGTATTTAACGTTCGCGGAAACATATCGTGTTGACAACACGAAATACATCGGCGTGCCAGATATGTCACACTCGAACCACTAAAGTCATGGACATAACCACGTAAAATATTGACAATAAAGGGATTTGAGTAGTTTTGCGCCGCGACACGGCTCAGGAACGGTCATTAAACCAAGACCAATGTAGGCCAGGTAAGACCGTGATAGGTGCATCAATCTCATCCTTTGTTTTCCCTAGATCCCACATACTCGTGGGACCATTTTTCAGGTGGTGGTTTCGTCAAGGAACTAATTAGAATAATTCAAAATATATAATATTAAGTAATGTGCTTCACTTACATTTTTACTTATTTTATCCATTCTAATCGTATTAAAGTTGAAAGAATCTCTATATAATTAATTATATTACATTTTAAACAAAAATGTTTCAACTAAAAAAGAAAATCATGCCATAAATTGTAAATATTCCTTAATATGAAAGTAGCTTTTTTAGCATAATATGAAAGTAACTAATATTTTTATGTTAAATTTTAGTAATATATTTCTTATATTTATTATAGAAATGTGTATCATTATTATTTTATTAATTTTAAAATAAACGCGCATAACGGGGAACTACACTAACTAGTAAACTCTAAAAATGAGTGTCATCAATACCTTGATTTTAGCTATTTAAACCAATCATAATTCTTTTACTTTATTATAATTTTATCTTCTTCCATGTATCTCTTTAAATCAATCAAATTTTTTTCCTTCTATTTTTAACCCATTTACTAACCAATAGCCTTAATTCAAAATACATAATTAAATCTTATATGATGATTCATAATCACTTTGTTTTTAAGGAGAAGTCAATTGTGACACATGATGCTTTTTTTTTTGGAAATAAGGAAATTCATTAGAATCAATCTATCATAGTCTATCATAACTCCATCCTAGGACGTCCTTCCGGATGAGAACTTGCAGTCCTAGATCATCCTTCAACTTATCGTCAGCAAGGATGTTGTAAGCAAGACGCACAATCTTGTTTGAAATAGCATCAGCTTCCCTGTAAACGTGACAAATAAATACAGAATTAAAATCAGAAATCAAAACTTTAGTATATTTGAAAGCATGAGTTCATTTGCAGTCCCAATCACCCATTATAGATTTAAAAACTGTCAAGTTATCGCCTTCAATCAACATATTGCTAATCCTTAATTAACTCTCGTGCTCTCAAAATTCCATTCTAAAGGCCCATTGCTTCCACATAAAAAATAGATGTACTGCTGCGAGTACCGCCTCCCATATTGGCAATATTCGCATCCGGGTCACGAATGACAAAATCATACGATGTCTTACCCGATCGTAACTCTGAACCATCAAAATTGAGCTTACAGGCTAGCAGTGGAGGTTTCTACCATTGCCACTTCTTATGTCGCCACCCTTCTGACGCTCGATTACCAATTGTACTGAATGACGTAGAAGATTGCCCTTCCCCTGAAACGAATTCGTATCCAAGTTGAAGCACCGAGCCTCGAGCCAAGTTTGTTTAACTGTCAAAATGAATAGTTTAATGACGGTATTCTGCAAGTCTTTTATGCATTGACAGGTTCCATTGTTGAGTTCAGCAACCTAAAGGATATTGAGCAATTCTCTATGATCAAGGTATTTATAATGACGGTATTCTCCAACTCGAGATATGGAAGCAAAACAAAACCACCATTGCAAATGTTTTTATTGACAAAATGGTGCATAGAATTAAATTCCGTTTTCTTTTATGTTCCATTCTTTTGATTGTGGTGTTCTTCATATTTGTCCTATCATCTAATATACAATTGTTTTTATTTGTGTCCAATGTAGGGATGTCGAATCGATGCAAACATCAGGTCCAATTATGGGAAAGTGCTAATACAATCATGTGAGAGAGTTTGTCTGATCCTTAAGCAACAACCCTTCCATAGTCCTTTGTTGTCTTCATTAGGTAACGTTAACCCTACCTTATTTACGCAAATTATTTAATTATTTACTTTTACTATATAACACATTTATTGTTACTCTAAAATAAATAATACATACAAATTCATCCATTCAGGTAAACAAACTATTCTTTTTTCAGGATTCCCATGGATGAAGCCAAAAGCAGCAACTCCGCACCTTTGTCGTCCCCAAACCATTCTTTATTTAATTTTTGTAAACAATTACATTAATTTTTTTCTTTATTTCACTAAACAATATGAGCAATATAAAATATCTATATCTATTTGTTTGGTAAGGAAATATCTATATCTATATATAATACTATACTTTAAATAAGAATAAATTTTTTAAAATAATTTTCAAAGAGTTTTCTAAGATACTTTTATGGTAAAAAAATATGATATTTTACTTGTTAAAGATACATTTCTTATTTTATGACAAGTTTTATTAATATTTTAGTTATTATATAGTATTAATGCATTTTATTATTAGGATTTTATTTTTAAAAAATTCAAAAAGGTCATTTGAAAATCTAATGAACACATAATCTCTCTATCTCTCACCCCGGTCCAAAAAAAGAAATGCAAGTATATGGTAGCCTAGTTCATATTATATAAAAAAAAATTAGAAGAAAAACACATGTATTTAAGTAGCTTATTGGTTGAGCCCACCCTAATCATAAATCGGTGGTAAATAAATCATTGTTCAAATCCCATTATAGGCATTTTTTTCTTTAATTTTTTTCAATCCAATATTCAATATTTAAAATTTCTTATATAATTTAAAAAGTATTTCATAATTAAGGAATAATAATTTGTTATAAGATATTAAAAAATAATTTTAATATATTCTCTTAATAGTTTTTTTAAAAAATATTCCTTGTAAAAATAAGGGGAAACTAATTAAAATATCCTCACCTTTGGGGATATGGTAAAAATATATATCCTCAACTTTCAAATGTAATAAAAATATCCCGATCTTTGAGGGTAGTGGTAATATATTACCACGGGTTTTTTCACGGGTCAAAAATGTTGACAAGGCAGCATACGTGGATTTTTTAACAAGACAGCTTGTATGGAAGCCTTTTTACAAATTAGCACTAAAATTGGGTTTTCTTGAACGATTTCCTTAGCAAAAAAATTAACCGAAAACAAAATTATACTCGAAACACGAAATTGATTCAACTAAGCAACAATAATCAGGTCAAAATTGCCTTAAATTAACACAACACGACTATTCCTAACACCAAACCGACAACAACAGCAACAATAAAGAGGAGAAAAAACAAAACTTACTCAGCCAAGTTCGTGAACGAATCAAAGAGGAAGAAGAAGATGTGAGAGAGATAGCTCGAGATAGGAAACCATAAGGGAGAAAGACTACCATTGAAGAGGAAATATGAGCTACCTGGAAGGCTTGGAAGACAGTTCAAGAGACGACCACGGAAGGAGATAGAAGGGAGGAAAAGGCGTGGGCTATGAACCTGGTCCAACTCTTTATTTATCTTTTCCTAATGAAACCGTTTAAGAAAACCCTTGTAAAAAAACCACATACGATGTCTTGTTAGCATTTTTAATCCATGAGAAAACCCGTGGTAATATATTACCACTAGCCTAAAAGGTCGGGATATTTTTATTGCATTTGAAAATTGAGGATATATTTTGATCATACCCCCAAAAGTGAGGGTATTTTAATTAGTTTTCCCTAAATATAATACAAAAAAAAAAAATTGTGCCCACCATAAAAAAAAAATGGATCCGCCCCTATATATACACGTTGATCCCAAAATGTGACAACCCGACAACTACTAGTCACTTTAGACCAATAAGCTTATGTTCAATGATTTACAAAGCTATAGCCAAGATCATTGCAGAAAGGATGAAACCAATTCTAAAGAAAATTATTCACCCCCTCCAAAGGGTCTTTGTGTCTAAAAGGGCTATCCAAGACAACGTCCTAATAGCCCATGAAATCTTTCACTCATTTAAAAGTAGACGCGGAAAAGAAGGATGGATTGCCATCAAACTAGATATGAAAAAGGCATACGATAGAGTGGAATGGGAGCCCTTATTCAAAGTTTTAGAAAAATTCGGCTTCTGCCAAAAATTTCGGAGATGGATTGAACAATGTGTCAAGATTGTCTCTTTCTCAGTCTTGGTAATGATGAACCCACTGACCCTTTCTTACCAGAGAGACATCAGACAAGGAGACCCGCTCTCCCCTTATCTGTTCATCATAGGAGCAGAAATTCTAGTAAGAAAACCCCAAGCCACTTGTAACCAGACAGACAAATCCATTGGATTCAAAATATCTAGATCGGGAAACAAAATCCCCTTTCTCTCCTTTGTGGACGATATGATGATTTTCGCAAAGGCAAACCAAGACTCGTGTCGGGTGGTGAAAAATATCATTGACGACTATTGTGCCATATCAGGTCAAAATATCAATTTTCATAAATCGGCCTTCCAAACCACTCCGAAAGTCTCAAACAATCAAAAACAGTTGATACAGAGTACGATCCATATAAACAACCAGATAGCACTTGATAAATACCTTGGATGCCCCATTATCAATGGTCGGGTCAACAAAACCACTTTTGAAGAAACAGTATGCAAAACTAGACAACAACTTACGAAATGGAAAGCTAACTCTATATCACAAGAGGGAAGAGCAACACTAATTAGATCTAACCTGGCGGCTAAGCCGAATTACGTACATTATGCAAAACTTCATGCTCCCTACCAAAATCCATAAAGAACTTGACCAAATAAACAGATGTTTCTTTTGGAACAAAGAACAATCTTTTTCACCCCTTATTGGTTGGGACAAGGTCTGCAAGCAGAAACGATTAGGAGGAACTGGAATACATAAAACAAAAGATATGAACCAGGCATTACAAATCAAATTGCTATGGAAAATCTTAGCTGAACCATGCAACCCCTGGGTACAATTGGTTAACGAAAAATATTTGAAAGAAACCCCCTCCTTGAATACCAAAGAAAAGGTAATGCCTCCTGGCAATGGGCAAAACTAATGGAACTGAAAGAAGAATTCTGTAAAGGACTAATATGGCAAATAGGAAATGGAAAAACAATCAATTTTTGGAAGGACATCTGGCTAGACGACACACCAATAAAAGGAAGACAACATCCCAACTCCACAATCAATGAAAATGACAAGGTGGAAAAAATCATCGACAACAACAAGAAATGGAATATTGATGAACTATCTAATATCCTTCCGATGGATATGGTTAACAAAATCAAGAAGATCTACATACCAGAACATGAAATAGAAGACAGACTATATTGGAAACCAAGCAAAAATGGATGGTTCAGTACAGCAAGTGCCTTAGAGCACATCACAAGGCAAAACCCGGAAGGAACAACCAGTATGGCAGGGATCTGGAACCTTGACACATTTCCAAAAGTAAAAAACTGCATTTGGAAACTCGCACAAGACGGAATCCCAACTAAGACCAGACTAGCAAATAAAGGCATTTATGTTCCTCTAACTTGCTCATTGTGTGATCAAGCAGATGAAAGCCCGACCCATCTCTTTTCTGAATGCAACCACACGTTACAACTGATTCACAAAATTGACCCGAAAATTGAAAGAGTGATTCGAAATATCGACACTAGAAACACATCGATCAAAAACATCGTATGCAAAATATTCAACAAACTCAATCCCGAGCAAAAAGGGAGATTAGCAACGACATGGTGGTGCATATGGACAAGCAGGAATTGAAATATATTTGATAACCAAAACACAACAACCATCCAAAATATGGAAAATTATACCAATCAACAACTACAGAACTAGTTTCTTCTAAGTTGTCCTTTGAAGATGAGCCTACATATCACCAGAAACTACAAACAACTGGGCCAAGAAAAAGAAGAAACTTGAGATGGAGCAAACCGGTTGACGGATCTTTCAAAATCAATTTTGATGGATCCAAACTACCGTCAGGTGAGACATCTGCAGGTTTTATTATCAGGGACCACCACGGTTCATTCATCAATTGTGACAGATTCAAATGTGGGCACATTTCCGCTTTAGCAGCTGAGGCTCTTGCACTTAGAGGTGGCGTCGCCAAGGCGAAAGAGCTTGGCTTGTCCAGTATCATGAACGAAGGTGACAGTCTGATCATTATAAACTGCTTGCGAAGAGTGTGGAGCTATCCGTGGGAGATCGAGATGCTGATTTCTGACACCCTGTTCCTCCTCCAACATTTTGAAAGAGTGCAATTCGGCCACGTCTTCCGGGAGATCAACGCGACCGCCGACAAGATTTCGAGTCTCCTCCATACGACATCCACACAGGACCTTCTCGCCGACTCGGCTTTACGTGTCCTCATCCGTAAGGATGCCCTTGGGTGGTGGTACAGTAGGGTCTGGCCCTACTCAAATCTTTACCTTATCAAAAAAAAAGTAGTGGTGTTTTCTTCCTCGTACGATGTTACATTTTTTAAAACTATTATGTTTTTCCGTGAGAGGGGTGCGGCTGTCCACCCACGCCCCCTTGTGATCGTCCTTTTTTTTGTAACGATGGAGTTCTGATGTTATCAACTAATTCCCCACAGATCCGAGTCCTATCTTGCAAAGGACGCGAACCGGTAAGTCATATGGCAAGCCATCACACAGGTTCACCCAAACCAATGAAGGCTTCAGCATCCACTAATTACACATAATGTGTAAAGAATGAGATTTAAATCCTTGACCTCTTGCAAGGATTGCCTCTCCCTTACCACTAGAGTAAGAGGTCATTGGTCCACGACACCTTGTTTCCACCAAAATATATAAGTTTATAACTTATAACATTGATATTATTATGTTCTTTTTTTTATATTATTATGTTCTAATTTTGATAGGTCTCTATTTTTTCTTTTCTTTTCATTTTTATCACGAGGCCTCCTTTTTAATGCAAGGAGTATCAAGTTCCAATCCAACACACCCCAACCTATTTGGTGAAAATGTGATCTTAGGTAACAATGTTCTAAAAAGCGCTAGGCGGCGGGTGACCACCTAGCGCCTAGGCGGGTGCCTAGGTGACGCCTAGGCGGACTTACAACAAACTTGATTATTTTCCTATTTTTTAACGTATAACACATGTCAATAATTCATATAATGTAATAATAATCCATAATATCACTCATTAACCCAAATTTGTGGTGCTTAACGAACATTAAAGTAAATAAATGCAAAAGTACGTGTCCGACTAACGACTCTAAACCTCCTTAAATCTAAAACCATATGTTCGACTAAAAAACAAATATATCTCGACCTGGGGGATAAAAAAACTCAAAGTTGACTAATCACATGCATAAAAGCTACAATTGAATAATCGTTGGGTTAGGCGGGACTAAGCGGCGCCTAGGCGGGGGCTAGGCAGGTCTAGGTGGCGTTCACTCAATGCCTAGGCGGATTTCTGCCTAGAGGGCCGTCTATGCTTAAAAATTCCTAGGATCTCTCCCGCCTAGATTCTAGGCGGCGCCTAGGCTTTAGAACATTGTTTAGGTATCTTATGAAATGTTGATATAAAAGTAGAACAATAAACCTTGCCATGTCAGTCTTCAACTATGATATGCCTTAAAATTGGGAGTAAAGTTTATCGCTACTCTAATCAAACCTTAACTGTATACTTGATAGAGATGAATAATTTAACTGAGTTATATCGATACCTCAACGATATACTTGGTGGAGATGAATAATTTTAACTCATGTTATATCGATGATATCAATCATATGCTTAAACCTCAACGTAAATATCTAACTTTAGTTTTAACCAATCATACAAATAAAAATCACATTAGAGTTGTTGAAAACTCGTTGATTCTCACCAAAAGAAATCAAACTAATACTCCATAATAACCTTATTGACACGTTTCTTGATACATTTTAATGAGTTTAGCGTATTTTCGAGATTGAAAAAGATTTACATTTTCAATGAGTTAAGTATATGAATAAACTCATTTAGGTTTTTTTCCTTTTACTCTCGGTACATTTGTAAATATTACTTAAAATCACCCACCGCCTAGCGCCTTGGCACCGCCTAGCGCCTTGGCGGACTTAGAACAAACTTGATTATTTCCTCATCTTTTAACGTATAACACATGACAATGATTCATATAATGTAATAATAATCCATAATATCACTCATAAAATCCAAATTTGCGGTGATTAACTAACATTTAAGTAAATAAACGCAAAAGTACGCGTCCGACTAACGACTTTAAAACTCCTAAAATTCAAAACCATATGTTTGACTCAAAAGCAAATACATCTCGACTTGGGGATAAAAAAACCACAAGTTGACTAATCACATGCCCAAAAGCTAAAATTAAATAATCGTCGGGCTAGGCGGGTCTAGGCGGCGCCTAGGCAATGCATAGGCAGAATTCCGCCTAGAGGGTCGCCTAGACTTAAAAATTCCTAGGTCCCCTTCCCGCTTAGCGTCTAGACGCGATTTTTAGAACACTGCTTTAAATAAATAAAAAATAGTTTGTTGAACAATTTAACGGATTTTCGTTATCTACTCTACTCATAAAATAAAAATGCCGAGCCGGTTGGAGCTGAACCACTATGAACCGGGTCGGGTACGGTCCGGCCTTTGACTCGGTATCAGATTGGAAACGAAATATCCCCCTCAAGAGTCAGACTGAGTAGCGATTTCTTATTCCTTCCTCCATTCGTCCGCTTCCAATTTGCAGAGTTGGAGGAGAAAGACGAACAAGAAGATGCACGGATTCGAGAGGCTGAGCACCAAAGGTGACATCGAAGAGGGCACCCTCTACCCAGGCCTCGGCTATGGCGAGAACCAGCTCCGTTGGGGCTTCATCCGTAAGGTTTACGGCATCTTGTGCGCCCAGATCGTCTTGACCACCCTCGTCTCTCTCGTCACCGTCCTCTACGATCCCGTCAACCAGCTCCTCCAGGACAACTCCGGCGTCCTCCTCTTCTTCGCCTTCATGCCCTTTGTCTGTGAGTCACCTCCTCTCTCCCGGTTCCCTTTCCCTTTCTCGTAATTTCGTCTGTCGGTTGTGTTTGTGATCGATATCGTGGCCTCTTTCCTTGAGATCCGTTGATTCCTTGGTTTTCCTGTTGATTGAATTGACAAAAGATTGTGTTTGATTTCGTGATTTAGGGTTTGGTTGATGCGCAATTTCTGTTGTCTGCCAACGATTTCACTTAGATGTATGGTTTTTGCATCCTATCTTTGTGATCACCTAGATATATGGTTTTGTTGTAGCTTAATGAGTGCTAGATCTCGCCATAGATCCTCATAGGCTCGACTCTTCAAGAGTTGTGCCTATGGTGTTTATATGCTGGATGAGAGTAATTGGTGATTGTATACCGTTGTTGGAGATGTTTATATCATTTTGAGATATGCTTATGGCTTCTAATGTTGCATAGGATTTTAACTGAAATTTAGTAGCAACTTATATAGTCAAGCTCGTTAGACTGATTTCAGGACAGCTTTTTTGGCACTAGTTCTATTATTTTCTTCTATTAACCATGGGATGTGCCCCTTGTGTAACTCCAAAGCAAAATATATAAAGCGATGTAGAGGTGCCGTTTGCTGTTTTTATGCTGTATGTTGCTTGTAGCACGGCTGTTCATAGCACGGTTGTCCATAGCACGTCGCTCTGGGGTTGGGAACCCTTGCCAAAGGGCCAACTTAAAAGTTTTAAAACATGTGGACTTTTTCCTAAAAAAACGTCCCTTTTTAAATCGTTTATTATTGATTAGAACTTATGAAGCAATGTGTGTTTTGCCTTTCTATACGGTCCATCATGTCATCTTTGCTACTGGGAGGATACCTATTCTGGAAGGAGTAAGATTGAGATCATTTGAGCTTGTTTTGGGTGAAGTTGGCTCATTATCCTCGTTATGTCTTGGTTTAATTGTTTCCACATGTTCGTCTTGGTACCTTTTGCTGTTTTTATGCTATATGTGGCACAAAGCACGCTCACTCCGGGGTTGGAAACCTTTGACAGAGGTTCAACTTAAAGTTTTAAAACATGTCTACTTTTGTGTCGAAAAAATGCCCATCATTAATTGTTTAGCATTGGCTAGAACTTATGAACCAATGTGTGGCGTGGCTTTCTATATGTTCCTTCACCTCATCTTTGCTAATGGGAGGATACATGTTCTGGAAGGAGTAAGATTGAGATCATTTGAGCTTATTTTGAGCGATATTTGCTCATTATATTATGTCTTGGTTCCATCACAACACGATGTTCTCTTAGAAAATCTTGTGCCTGCAGTGTTGTGGCCCCTGCACATCTACCAGCAAAAGCACCCCCACAACTTGATTCTCCTTGGTCTATTCACCATTTGCTTGAGTGTCACAGTTGGTGTAACATGTGCTAATACTGAAGGTATTCCTCGTTTATTCATCTACCACTTCCCTGTCATTTTCAATAGGTGACTAACATTTTCCATGGACCATGGGGTGTGTAAACAGGGAGAATTGTGCTTCAGGCACTGATCTTAACTTCCGCTGTTGTTTGCGCCCTGACTGCTTATACTTTCTGGGCCTCAAAGAGGGGCAAGGACTTCAGCTTCCTTGGACCAATCCTGTTCTCCTGCCTCATTATCCTTGTCCTTACTGGTTTCATTCAGGTTCATTTACTTACCCTCCTTTTTACTCCTAATTTTATTGTATATGATTAAGGCTATGTTTGGCACAAAACTGCACAATCACCTGGATTTTCGGAGCTTATGATTTTGATATTGTATGGTTTTAAATGAAATGAATATAAGATTTTAGTTTAATTAACTTTTCGAATTTGATCTTTTCAACAACTACTCACTTAAGCTTTTCGGAGCTTTTGGTTTTCTATTCACAAGTTTCCATATGCGGTCTAATTGCAATTTTTACCAAAGACCATACTTAATATATATTTAACACAAATAATCCATCAACTTCGTCTACCCCATCGGCTACTATTTTACCAAACATAGCTTAAAGGTATGTCCAGCTGATTTTGCTGTTTCCTTTGCAGGCTTTCTACCCACTTGGGTCTTCATCAGTTGCTATCTATGGCGCGGTTAGTGCCATGATCTTCTCGGGCTACGTTGTCTACGACACTGACAATCTGATCAAGCGATTCACCTATGATGAGTACATTTGGGCATCAGTTACTCTCTATCTTGACATCTTGAACCTATTCCTTGCCATCCTGCGTGTGTTGAAACAGGGAGAAAACTAGAGCTCCCGGATTCAACTAAGCATCCCAAGTATGAATGTTTGAGACCTGACTGTTGCTGCTGTGCAACCAACTCCTTAAGAGCCTTAATTGATGTGTATATCATCTTTTCATGTTCTTGACTAGTATCAAACACTTTTCTAAGGTTGAAAGTATCGGCTCTATCTTGTTTATGTGTTGTTCATATCCATATATTGCGAATATTTCTATATAAATGTGTCTTTCATTGAAGTTATTTTTATTTTTATGTGCAAGGCAGATTTTTTGGTTTTCTAATTCCAGTTATGTGGTGGTAAAAGTTTCAACTTGAAAGCATTTCTGAGGTCAAACGGCAATGTTTGATGAACAATCAACTATTTGTATTCTTTGTAGCATCTATCAACAACATTGAAGATTCATTTTGACTGAAAAAAAAAACATTAATAAAGGGACGTGCTAATTGCACTGAAAAAACATTAATATGTAGATATATAGAATTATAGACCAAGTGTGAATGAAATTTTACAGTTTTTCGATAGGATTTCACATCCTATCTGCCTGGTGCGGAGCGTAGAGATAATTTAAGTCAGATTTAAGGGATTTGATATTTATAGAGTAAAATTCTTGTCAAATACACGGTAAGATAGCGATCGCAAAGTGTTGGTTCATGGTTTACTATTTACCTTCTCTTCAAATTTGGTTCCAGTGTAAACATAAAAGTTGTAACTCTCGAAAAGAATTTTCCAATGCATAGTCATAATAGGCAATCTGACCATCAAAACCTCCAAAAAGTGTCACAAGATTAGCTTGTCAAACGAACATATTTTGTTGATTTGTTCTTCGTTTTGACTTTCTTCTTCTTCTCGGGTCTCACCTTTTGTCTCATTTTGAATTGTTATTGACCCTTTCTTTCTTCACTAGCCTCCTCATCCCACCTTTGATCTACCTCCACCTGAAATCACCAATAAAAATGTGTAGATTTCTGACTTTGCCACCAAATGAGTATAAATGCAAATTCTACCTAATTCATGCACAATATACAATATAACTAGAGGGAGTTTGCAACCATATATTAGAGTATAAATAAATGCAAATTCTACCCAATAAAATGTGTAGATTTCTACTAATTTATATTTTGATTTTGCAATCATATATTAGACGAAAAAATCACTCAGTAAATATTAACCCCTAAATAAATCACGGTTGTCGCCCAGAGGGAGTTAAATCCACCTCCTTGTCCTCGTGTCCCCTCACAAACTCCTATTTAAAAACTAAATTAAATTAAAACTAAAACTAAATAATGAAAGAAAGAAAAAAAGACAATAGAGTTTTGTAATTAGGGAGAGGGGAAAAGGATAAGAACGGGGCAGAGAATTTCGACTTCGACTAGAGAATAGAGATAGTGAAGTCTTTAGGATAAATAATGATGGCTGTCTATTTTGAAATTAACGATTATTTAATTTAAGTTGGGCAAAAAGAGTTTTAAAAACAAGATGCATTTTTGCAGGAAACCTCACCATCCTATTTAATCTGGCCATTAGATAAGATGGGGCTGGCTTTGTTCATTCATTGTGGTTGCTTGCAATGCAGATTTGCTCCTCAATTGAACAACAAGAAGAAGAAGAAGCAGATTTGAAGGTCAGATAATATTACAGTTGGAACTTCACTATCTATGGTTGCCCATTAGCAGTTTTAGCACTAGATCGATGAAGTGTTGGGACAGCAAAAGATCCACTTACATATGATATTCCTAATTTAGATTTTAGTTAGTGGGAGAATTAGAGTCCAACAAAAATAAGTGACGCTTTTTCACCCTTGACACATGAGAATAAATTCGTCATAATTCAAGATAAACTCGTCACCATACAAGCGCGGTAAAATGCAAGAAATTGGGTCATCTGTCACTATAGGCAATAAAATGGATTTTAAAATGAAGGCTAAATTTCGCTTGAAATTTTGGAAGGTCAAATGTGAATTCAACTTTTTATTTTTAATTGTTTAATATTAATATAATTTATAAATTATACAATGAATTATATATAAACTTGAAGGAATTATGTCTTTTAATTAATCTGCAATGACTAAATATGGAATAGGACGATTGATAGAGATATACAATCCGATTATTTTAGGAGTCGTAGTGCTTTGCTAGAAGCCAACTGCGATTAATGGGATTAAACGGCTTAGTTCCATGGCTATTATAAACGGGTCCTATGAGGTCACACACTTTGAGTTTACGGGCTAGATCAACGGGAATGATGGTTAAATATATATATTAATATATATTGTATATTATTAATATATATTCATATTATTTATTTGTGAAATAAGTAATAAAAGAAAGATTAATTAGGAAGGTTAATTAGAGGTTACACATTCTGATGTTAGAATGTAAAAGAGTTATAACCCCTTCTCCTAATTAATTACCTAAAACATCATTGCACATCAAGAGGTTGACCAGTGTAAATATATATGCAATAGCAAAATTGTTTTGCTTTGAGGTTGTACTACGGAACAACATACAGTAGCATATAGGAGGGATTTTCTTACGTAAGAAATCAAAGGCACCCAAGGCAAAGTGGTTGCCAATTTCAATCATACGGTGAGCAAGTGTAACCACCATCATTCGAAGCAATTCGATTGCTAGCCTTTCAATCTTCGTCCTAGCAGTCGAAGACAAGGGAGATCTAGACGCCGGACTCATGTGGACTAATTAGAGAAGTCACGCTTGGGGCTTTCGATCTCTTCCGATTACATCCAGATTCGATCCGGTTCACGCATCAAAGGTATATCCTCTAAACAATGATTGATCTATCAATATGCATGAAGATCCTACGATTAGATGTTTAGATATGATCTGAAATTCCACTTAACGCATCTAATTATCCTTCAATTGGTATCAGAGCCATCTTGCATAAATTGATACGATCAATAGATTAATTGTTAATTTTTGATGCGGATCTTGATTTAAATTGATGGTAATTTTATATGGATAAAATGTAAAATTGAAATGGAGATTTTGATGAATTGAGAGATGAAATTGTATGAATTAACATGGAAATAGAATACCACCGATCCGAGTCGGATTTGATCCGATTCGGTGATGGAACCGGAATGGCGGATGATTTTCGTGTGCATATTTGGCTAGATCTCAAAATATATTTGATATAACATATTTGCCGTAAAATATTTGGTTGTAAAATATTTGCCGGTGAATTGAGATTTTGCCCATAAAATTAAGATGGATAATATTATGATATTGTTTATTTTAATTATTTCCTAAAAGTTAGGAAATCCCACTTAAGATTAATATTTGATATTATATCTTTTTCATACAATTTACTCCAATTATTACATTTTATGGTTAATATTGATTAATGCCATATAAGGATTCAAATTTAAATTGAGATTAATTATTATGCTTGTTTTATATTATGATATATTGCTTGCATATATAAGGTGACTAGTATGGCCCATAAATACGATCTGCGCATCGTTATGTTTTTTTGTACACGATCTGCGTATCGTTATGTATTTTTGTATTTTATTTTCAGTAATTAGATTATTAGGAAATATTGTAATACAAGATGAAGAAGACATAAGAAGTTCAAGGATGGAGATCCATGAAGGGTGCGAGGGTGGAGACCCATGAAGATTAGATCTTTAAAATTTTGCATCGTAGGGGCCATACTAGGATCACAATTTTTGTTGCATTTTGAATGCTTGCTTTTGCATTTTATTTAAGTTTTGCATTTGTTTTATTTATTTTTTTCACTTATAAATAAATGACAATTGCATGCTTAAGTTCCAAAGGTAAATTGGGGCAATGCCTTTCCATATCATAACCCATTAAGTTCTGGATTTTTGGTTAGATGGGCTTCACAAAAGTGAGGGTGTCTTTCCATAATCTTGGACTAATGAGGGTGAATCTATACGGGGGTTCATAAACCTTGATATGGTTGTACCCAACAAGAGACCAAAAGGCAAAGTTTTGGATCTTGAGGCATGGGGATGATTTTACATTGGATGTGGATCATCAACCAAGAATTATAAGGAGTTATAATTAGTAATTGTTACTTACCTTGAGCACACAAGACTTAAGGCAGTGCAAAAGTACGTTAAGTCTTGTCTGTAATGGGATCTTGAAATCATTTTATTCACAAGGAACGATAACAACTTGAATAAAATGCGCATTTACTTAATTTTAAAGGTGTTTAATTTTTAAG
Organism: Persicaria maculosa; assembly: GCA_963922045.1. Classification (NCBI taxonomy): domain Eukaryota; kingdom Viridiplantae; phylum Streptophyta; class Magnoliopsida; order Caryophyllales; family Polygonaceae; genus Persicaria; species Persicaria maculosa. The sequence goes on along the minus strand of OY998267.1, from coordinate 27,333,990 downwards.
TAATTTGCATTTCGAACATAAACTGATTTGCATGTTATTTCCTTTTATATATAGGCATTATGTCGAACGATAACTTGAAATTCACCCTGCGCTCAATAGTTGAGAAAAACAAATTGAATGGAACGAACTTTCTCGATTGGGAAAGGAATCTGAGAATTGTTCTCAGGTCCGAAGGGCGTGAGGACGTCCTAAACACCCCTATCCCTACTATCACCGACAACTCATCAGATGAGGAGAAGGCGAGAGTAATGGAGTTAAAGAGTGAGCCTTTGCCTGTCACTTGTTTGATGCTAGCAGGCATGGAACCTGACCTTCAAAAGAGGTTTGAACACCAAGATGCCTATACTATCATCTCCAACCTGAAAATGCTGTTTCAGGAACAAGCAAGGATTGAACGATATGAAACTCACAAGGCTATACTGGATAGCAAGCTTGTGAAGGGAAAGCCAGTAGGTCCCCATGTGTTTAACATGATCGGTCTTTTTAGCCGTATGGAGACACTGGGCACCCCATATGACCAAGAGTTGGCCACAGATATCGTCTTGCACTCCTTACATGATGGCTTTGCCTCATTCAGGATGAACTACCATATGCATGGTATTAAGAAAAATCTGAATGAACTCCATGGTATGCTCAAAGTTGCTGAGCAGAATACTCCCACTGACAACAAGAAGGAAGTTCTTAATGTCAACAAAGGGAAAGGGTTCAAGAAGGTAGCCAAGAACAAGAACAATACCCAAGGGAAAGGCAAGGAAGTTGCAAAACCTAAGGGTGGTGAGAAGCCAAGGGTGGCTGCAGACCATGATTGTTTCCACTGTAAGGCTAAGGGACACTGGAAAAGAAACTGTCCCAAGTACCTGGAAGACAAGAAGAATGGGACTTTGAGTTCCAACACTTCAGGTATTTATGTTATTGAATTACTGTCAACCAATGTCCTCACATTAGATAATGGTCCTACTTGGGTATTAGATACCGCATGTGGTGCTCACATTATTTCAAATGTGCAGGGACTAAGAAATAGGAGACAAGTGAAGAAAGGGGAGATAGACCTACGCGTCGGAAATGGAGCAAGTGTTGCTGCACTTGTCGTAGGAGATTTTAGTTTATCTCTTCCTTCTGGTTTAATCTTAGAACTAAATAATTGTTATTTTGTTCCTAGCATTACAAAGAACCTTGTTTCGGCTGCAGTAATTTATTCTGAAGGTTTTAATTTTGGCACTATAGATGAAGGTATAGTTATTCATAAGAATGATATCTTCTATGCTCGTGCTCAAAATATTAATGGAATATTTGTATTTGACCTTAAAACAGAATCTTATAACATAAACACAAAAAGGCAAAAATCAAATAAGTTGAGTGAAGCCTACCTATGGCATTGTCGTTTGGGTCACATCAGCTTAGACCGCATGAAGAGGCTCCATAAAGATGGACTTCTAAAAGATGTGGATTGTGAATCCATTGATACGTGTGAGTCATGTTTGATGGGTAAGATGACAAGGTCACCTTTCAAAGGAACAAATGAAAGGGCTACTGAACTATTGGGCATTATACATACTGATGTCTGTGGGCCAATGAGTACAGAAGCTAGAGGTGGTTATAGATACTTCATCACATTTACTGATGACATGAGTAGATATGGATATATTTACCTTATGTCACATAAATCGGAATCCTTTGAAAAGTTCAAGGAATTTCAAAATGAGGTAGAGACTCAAACTGGCAAGAAAATAAAAGCACTTCGATCAGATCGTGGTGGTGAGTACTTGAGCCATGAATTTGATCATCATTTGAAAAACTGTGGGATTGTAACACAGTTGTCTACTCCAGGAACACCACAGCTTAACGGTGTGTCTGAAAGGAGAAATCGGACCTTGTTAGACATGGTTCGGTCAATGATGAGTTTTGCCGATCTTCCGGTATCCTTCTGGGGATATGCCCTCACAACTGCCGTACTTACACTAAACAGGACTCCGTCTAGAGCCGTAGACAAAACTCCATATGAGATATGGACTGGAAAGGTTCCAAAATTGTCTTTTCTGAAGATATGGGGATGTGAAGCTTATGTAAAACGTTTACAAACCGATAAGCTTGCCCCTAAATCAGATAAATGCTATTTTATAGGTTATCCAAAAGGTAGTTTTGGATACTACTTCTACAATCCCACTGAGCAAAAGGTGTTTGTTGCAAGGGATAGTGTCTTTTTGGAAAGAGAATTTATTTCCAACAAGTCAAGTGGGAGAAATATTCATCTTGAACTGGTTCATGATGAAGAGCAACAAACTCAACAACGAGATGACATAGATGATGTCGAGGACGAGTTGATGGTTTTGGAAGACCAAGGGCCCCAAATCATCCAAGAACCGGAACAAGAGGATCCACAAACAGTTGTGGAAACTGTTCCACCTCCAGTTGTTGAACCAGTTGAACCCACTCGTAGATCAGATAGGCCAAGGGTACAACCAAGACGTTATGATGATTTCATCTTGAATGTAAACCTTGATGTTCTTCTGTTAGAACATGATGAGCCTAATACCTATAAGCAAGCAATGACGGGTCCAAACTCCAAGAAATGGTTTGAGGCCATGAGATCCGAAATGGATTCAATGTTTGAAAATCAAGTATGGGACTTGATAGATTTGCCAGATGGGGTAAAACCCATAGGGAGCAAATGGGTTTTCAAACTTAAGACAGATAATGATGGAAAGGTATCTGTATACAAGGCAAGATTAGTTGCCAAAGGTTTTAAACAGATTCATGGTATAGACTATGATGAGACCTTTTCACCAGTTGTCATGATAAGATCCATTAGGGTAATTCTTGCTATTGCCGCATATTATGATTATGAAATTTGGCAAATGGACGTTAAAACCGCCTTCCTGAATGGATTATTGGAAGAGGATGTGTACATGACACAACCAGAGGGTTTTGAAGATCCAAATAATGCGGGGAAGGTATGCAAGCTTAAGAGGTCTATATATGGACTTAAGCAAGCATCCAGGAGTTGGAACTTTCGATTTGATGAAAAGATCAAAGAGTTTGATTTCATCAGATGCGAAGAGGACCCTTGTGTATACAAGAAGTTTAGTGGGAGTAAAGTGGTCTTCTTAGTCTTGTATGTGGATGACATACTACTTATTGGGAATGACATTCCGATGCTAGAGTCCGTTAAGGAATGGCTAAAGAAATGTTTCTCAATGAAAGACTTGGGAGAGGCAGAATATATACTTGGAATAAAGATCTATAGAGATAGATCTAAGAGATTGCTTGGATTGAGTCAGGGAACTTATATAGATAAGATCCTCAACAGATTCAAAATGCAAGATTCCAAGAAAGGGTTTTTACCTATGCAACATGGTATATATCTCAGCAAGAAGCAGTGTCCTAAGACACCTGCTGAGATAGAAAAAATGAGTAAGATTCCTTATGCTTCTGCTATAGGATCTATCATGTATGCCATGGTGTGTACACGACCAGATGTTGCATATGCTTTGAGCATGTGTAGCAGATACCAATCGAATCCAGGAGAGGCACATTGGTGTGCAGCTAAGAACATCCTAAAGTACTTGAGAAGAACCAAGGATGATTTCTTAGTATATGGGGGTGATGATAAGTTGATCGTACAAGGCTATACTGATGCAAGCTTCCAGACTGACCGAGATGGCTTTGAGTCTCAATCGGGATATGTTTTCATCCTTAATGGAGGAGCTGTGAGCTGGAAGAGCTCCAAACAAGACACAGTTGCCGATTCTACGACAGAAGCTGAATATATAGCCGCTAATGAAGCAGCTAAGGAGGCTGTCTGGATGAGGAAGTTCATAGATGAACTCGGTGTTGTTCCTAGCATTTCAGGGCCCATTGACATCTATTGTGACAACAATGGTGCCATAGCCCAAGCCAAGGAACCGAGTTCAAGCTCCAAATCCAGACACGTTATGAGGAAGTATCACCTTATTCGACGCATAGTCACTGAGGGTGACATTAAGATGTGTAAGGTGCATACAGATGACAACATTGCAGATCCATTGACAAAGCCTATGCCTAGGCCCAAGCATGATAGTCACACTAGGGCTAAGGGTCTCAGACACATTGGAGAATGGCTTTGAGATTGCTTTCTATTACATTTTATGTTTAGAGTGTTAGACACTAAGTTTATGTTCGACTGGATGATTTTATGATATATGATATTTCATCTTTATTTATATATTGTGTTGAACGATAATAAATAAAATGTCCAAATAATTCGTAGTTCGCAAATGGGCTTATCTTAAGTGTTCTGGTAAATGAAACCCCATTAAGTGAAATGCAGTTATGAATTATCCCAAGTCCGTAGTCTGAAATCATCAACTTGGACATAGGTGATTTTATTATTGACTATATTGTAAGTTGACTGATAGCGCCAGGTTTCATGGGCTATAGGGACATGGAGATGTCTAGTTAATTACATATATATGTATGGATGATACATATAGGACAGACCCACCTTAAGACTCTACAAAAGGGATTGCAAAGTTTTAAGTTAAACCATGATTGGTAGATTCCTCGGACATGAGTATGTTATGGTCTCTCTTGATGATTGGTATTTCTTTGACACGGCTAAACGCTTTCCGTAACAGGGAGTTATAAAGGTCGTAGTTGGGATTGCCAAAAGTTGAGTGGGAGCCATAGTCGTACAAGATTGGAGAAGTCCTCCTTCTTCATGCATACTGTGATGCATCGAAAAGGAATGGTGTCTAGGCCACTTGAAGAGCGAGAACTGAAAATGCATGGCCATGCTCGGATGGATTATTTGTAATCATCCGTTTAATTGACAGTTCAAACTCGGAGTTCAAGAAACATATTTGATAATAGATATGAATGTCACCATATCATCAAATAAGACATTAAGAGACAAAGATATCTTAAATTGCACACTTGTTTAAGGACAAGTGGGAGATTGAAGGAATTGTGTCCTTTAATTAATGTGCAATGACTAAACATGGAATAGGACGATTGATAGAGATATACAATCCGATTATTTTAGGAGTCGTAGTGCTTTCCTAGAAGCCAACTGCGATTAATGGGATTAAACGGCTTAGTTCCATGGCTATTATAAACGGGTCCTATGAGGTCACACACTTTGAGTTTACGGGGCTAGATCAACGGGAATGATGGTTAAATATATATTAATATATATTGTATATTATTAATATATATTCATATTATTTATTTGTGAAATAAGTAATAAAAGAAAGATTAATTAGGAAGGTTAATTAGAGGTTACACATTCTGACGTTAGAATGTAAAAGAGTTATAACCCCTTCTCCTAATTAATTACCTAAAACATCAATGCACATCAAGAGGTTGACCAGTGTAAATATATATGCAATAGCAAAATTGTTTTGCTTTGAGGTTGTACTACGGAACAACATACAGTAGCATATAGGAGGGATTTTCTTACGTAAGAAATCAAAGGCACCCAAGGCAAAGTGGTTGCCAATTTCAATCATACGGTGAGCAAGTGTAACCACCATCATTCGAAGCAATTCGATTGCTAGCCTTTCAATCTTCGTCCTAGCAGTCGAAGAAAAGGGAGATCTAGACGCCAGACTCATGTGGACTAATTAGAGAAGTCACGCTTGGGGCTTTCGATCTCTTCAGATTACATCCAGATTCGATCCGGTTCACGCATCAAAGGTATATCCTCTAAACAATGATTGATCTATCAATATGCATGAAGATCCTACGATTAGATGTTTAGATATGATCTGAAATTCCGCTTAACGAATCTAATTATCCTTCAAAACTATCTAATTATAATTTTTTAACAAAACTAAAAGTTAGAGTATTATATATATATATATATATATTTTGACGAGTTCTTGGATATAACTATAATATTTAATATGTTTGGATTATCTTTATATAAATAATATCTTTATAAAAACACATTCATTTTTTTATTATTATATCTTCATCAAAACCATACATCATAAATAAATACCGAGTTGCATAAAATACTACATTTGAAAGCAATTAAAAAAACCCAAAAAACATCAAAACCATAATCATATCTAACATTATGGTAAATCCGCATCACTTTCTCCAAAATCATTCTTTGTTCCGAAGTCACCATTTTATTCGTCTTTATGCACATATTTTCCATAATGATATGTAGATTATAATTTACTTTTTTTTTGTAACGTGGGTGTTCTGAGGCTGTCGACTAATCCCACGAGATAGGCTCACCCAAGCCAATGAAGGCTTGAGCACCCACTAATTATATATAGTGTGTAAATAATAGGAGTTGAACCCTTGACCTCTTGCAAGAGTCACCTTTCCCTTACCACTAGAGTAAGGGATCATTGGTTACTTTAAAATTGGTTAAAGTTACCATATTCAAATGCAGTAGGTCGTGTCAAGAATAAATGAAAATGTGCATTAATATATATTCCAATGTAGACAAAAGCTCTCTTTTGAGAGCGACCAAAAACCCCGTTGGGGTCTTCCGCTGGCGGTTCAATCAACCACCTTCGGTGACCGAAAGAGACTGCAACATGTGAAAAACCTCCTTCGGGAGCTCTTAACCCTTCTTCGGGAGCCCCAAATTCACCTTCTCCGGGTGTCTCGTGAGCCCTTGGCAATCCTGGTTGCCCTCGGCTCCCCATCAGCCACCACTGGTCTCCGTCGGTTCCAATCCCCTCCTTCTCTCCAGTTCCCTATCCGGTTTCTTGGGTGATTAAGGTTGTTCATCTCACCCCGGGTGTTGATGAATTGGGCCTCGCCCTTTGTCTAAGTCTTGGTCGGCGTCTCAGGCTCATTTCGCCTTCGTTTTGGGTTCACCTTGGCTCAATCGGTGGGTCTCGGTCTAGATTAAAGATCTTCTACAACTGTCAAATTGTTGACAGGTGTACTGATCTATATTCATTTTTCACACACTATTGATGCTCCAATAGTCCTTTCTGACCAAAAATAATAACATATGTTCCTATTTTTTTATTCTCATAAATGGGGCTTTTAGTTTTCTTGGTTTCTTTCCCCATTTCATCAATCTCTCTAGCCAAATTCGTGGGTTTAATCTCAGATTTCAAACCTGGGTTTCAATGGGTTCGCGTGGCTCTCAAGCCCACTGTGTAAGTTCGTCTTCAACAACCTTCAATGGCGATTCTCGCCCGTGGTGGTTGGCTTCTCTCCCTCTCTGATTGTTTCTCGGCGATCGGTTGGCGGATTGTGGCCTTGGCGTTGGAGGCTGTGGCTCCGGAGTCCTCCTGCACTCCTGCCCTATGGTGGTTCCCCTTCGCCGCCTACATATTTGTAGGTTGTGGGTGTTAGGTTTTGCTCAGTCGTCTGAAACACTTGCACACCCCCTTGGGCATGATTCCTTGCGCTTTGGACCCAAGGCAATGCCTTAGGCACGAGGCGGCCCAAGATATTAAAAAAAAAGAAAAAAAGAAAACTGAATTTAAAATAATTATATATATATATATACAAATATCGAAAGGGCTTGATTAAATCCCAAAATGGCTTCAATTAAATTCCGCAAGGGCTTCAATTAAATCCCGAAAGGGTCTCTTGGTGCGTCCTACTAGGGTGGTTCTCGGCAACGAGTCTAGTTGTTCGTGGCGTTCTTCGTTTGAGTTAGAGCTCTAACGTCCGATGTCGGGTCTGGATGGGGTCGAGGCAGTGTGTATCGAGGCGACTCCGCGTTACGGAAATTTCCTTGGAGGTTTGTCTTCACTGCACAGAGACTCCTGATGTACCGTTGGCCAGCGGTGTCACTACTTAGTGGTGCTTGGCGCCGGCTCTTAGTCTACGTTATCTCTAGCTTGATTGGGCTTGGTTCGCTTGTTCGATTGCATTTGTGTGCCTCCCTCCGTTTGTACTGCACCTTTTTTCTGTTTCTATGTTGTATTTTTCTGTTTTTATTTTGTATGTTTAGATGGTTAGCCGTCTACCGACTATTTCGCCCTATCGAGGTTCCGGGTCTATTCGGCCTCGAATCATTTCCTAATAAAAAATAATGTGCATTAATTTATAGATAATTTTAAGAATTTTAGTAGGCCAAAATTGACTTATGAGGGGACAAAAGAGAATATTTTATAAAATATTCCATATTAATAGTTTATTTTCCTTGGCCAATTTGACCCACGGGAGGAGATGCTTTAAGTGGCGGATTTTGAAACTTGTTCCTAAAAGAATTAGTCAGACAATTATTGTCAAAATGTTCCATATTAATATATTTTCAAAAAAAAAATTCAAAGAGAAAATAAAAAACACACAAATTAAAAAACTCCCATGCATTATAAATGCATAATTATAATATAAGGTCAAATATTTTAATATAATCTATTAATTTAATGCTCTCGGTTTAATTATACGGAGTATTACACAAAGACATGGAGTTTAGGAAAGGGTAGAAACATGTTAAGTGATTTGATCTTCAATTATTCTTAACTTTTTGCTCTACTGTCATATCTATATATTACTCCCTCCGTTCGGCAAAACATGTCGTTTACTATTCACGTACGCTTTTTTAGAATGATAAAAATTATATTAAATATTTATTTTTTTATAATTTTTTTAACAAGTTTGTACTTATTAATAATAACTACGAAATTTTTAAAAAAATTATTAAAAAACTAGATATTTTATATAGTTTTTATCCCCTAAAAAAACGTGCGTAAATAGTAAAGTGACATGTTTTGCCGAACGGAGGGAGTAATCAAAACCAAAACACATATGTCACGTGTCGTCCTCTCACGCAAAGTTATTTTTGTAAGGTATTATTTACACAATATCATTTAATTATCTATTATTATATTAATGAAAACCAAAACACCTATGCCACGTGTCGTCCCCTCACACAAAGTTATTTTTGTAAGGTATTATTTACACAATATCATTTAATTGTCTATATATTAATTAAAACCAAAACATCTACGTCACGTGTCGTCCCCTCACGCAAAGTTAATTTTGTAAGGTATTATTTACACAATATCATTTAATTATGGTAATTAAACTATCTAATATTATTTACACATTATTAACATAATATCATCTCATAATATATTTTTAACCAATGAGATTAATTAAAAAAATTTTTTTAGTAAAGGTAATATGAACTATATAGTATTATTTCATTATATATTAATTACATGATATATATTATAGTAAGTAAATATCTAATATTTTTTTTGATGCAATCTAATGTCTACTATTAATCTATATGTAAATCTTTATATCTATACCTATATCTATATATTTATTCTTAAAACATAAGAGTTTTAGCCTATGTTATCCTTACTGTTTTTTTAATTAGCTATTTAAACCAATCAAATATTTTTCCCTTTAATTATTTTTTCTTCTTTCATTTATCTCTTTAAATCAATTTTTTTCTTTTATTTTTAACACATTTACTAACTATCCATATATATTCTTAATACCAAATTTACAATGATATTATTTTTTAAACAAAGTCACAATGTTTTTATTATTTTTTCTAACCAATAAGAGTGATTTAAAATTTCTATAAATTTATATATGCTAATTTAAATGAGATTTTTTTTAAAAAATATATGAAATTATTTCCTTGATACTTTTATGGTAATTATTTTTATGATTTTTATCCTAACTTTTATTAATATTTTATAATATTAATTTTTAATATTTTTAATATTATATTTTTTTACAAAATCGCGCCATGGCGCGGGGACTGTACTAGTTGTAACTTAAACAATTATTATGAGTGTCTTACTATCTTTGGCAAATGAAGTTGTTTTGGTAGCTGGAGTAGAACGATTAGTTGTGTAAAATATATGTTAAATTAAATTGTCGATAAGCTACTAATGTGTTTGATACCCTCAACTAATAGTGTAACTGATAAAAGATGAGAAAATGAATCGATTTGTGTATTTAAAAAGAAAAGCTTTGAAAAGTTTGGGGTGTGTAGCTATTGAAAATTCCATTTCAAAATACTAATTAAAATATAATCTTATCTTTATCTCATTTCAAACTGCTTCAAAAACGCTAATAAAGAATTCTCCACCCCAATGCTTGCAAGGGTGTATTTCCAAAGGGTTGGTTAGCGCGTGTTTGGATGCGGCTTTGGGAGAAGGTTATGCAGCTTATGGAGTTGCAGATGAAGGTTAAATTCTCTTATTTCCAAAGCTGGGGGAGGGGAGCTTATGGAGGTTATTTGTGGGGTTTGGAAAAGTTGTTCAATTTTGCCCCTTCAGAGCCACTGGAAACGAGGGTCGGAGGATGATGACGATGCGGAGTGAGAGGAGGAGGAGGAGGTGTCGGATCTAAGGAGGAGGAGGCGCATGCGAAGGCATCGGTGGGGATCGAGTCCTTCTCTTTCGACCGCAAGAAAGCAAGGTTGTGAGAGCTTGGTTTCAGGCCTCCAATGGCGGCCGCGAGAAGTGAAAGAAAGAGAGGGAGGGGAGACGAAGGGTCTGAGGGAGAGGGACAGGTCGGACGGGAGCGAGAGCGGGGACGGGAACGAGAGCGGCACCAAATTCAATGGAGCAAGACAGGAGTCGATTTGAGTTTCAATGGAGCAAGACAGGAGTCGATTTGAGTTGGTGATGGTGGATTCTAGTCGGGTGGACTAGGGAGGAGGAGGAGGGGGCGATTTCAGGCCTCCAATGGTGGACTAGGCGGAGGCGGAGGGGTTGATTTGAGTTGGTGATGGCTGCCCACTTCAGGCCATTGGAAACGACAATGGCAGAGGAAATTGGGGCAAGAAAGGAGAATGGAAAGGGGTAAGTGAAAGGGTATTTTAGACATTTTTATCTCATTTACAAATCTTACCACCACCAAACACCCAACAAGGTTATTTTTTAAAAAAAATCTCCATCTCCCACACCTCCATAATACACAAAATAAACTCCACCTCCTAAAAAATATCAAACTCCTAAAAAACCTCCGTTTTACCAAACACGCCCTTGGTAGATCTTGGAAACCTCCGTTTTACCAAACACGCCCTTGGTAGATCTTGGAAGAGGCTTGGGACCTCTACTCTTTGAGCCTATAGGCTTTTCTTGCCTTTGAACGAGAGCAACAAAAGGTAAATAAGGATCTTATACAGCTATACATAAAACATAAACAGCTTCATGCCAAGTATCTTGGTACACAAATGAGCAAAACTATATACACAAGTGACAACAAGCACTAAAAAAAGCAATAGCGAACACATTTTGAACTTTCTTTACTCAACAATCTTATCAGACACTAGATTCAATTCCATCTGAAAATGATGAGATGCCATAACACAATTCAGGACCTAACAAACAATTTCTTTATTAAAAAAACAATCAATGTTCACTAGAAGAGAACTGACCAATTAAGGTTTTACAATAATCACTCAGACCCAACCTTTTTTTTTCTTTTTCCCAATTTAACCAACATTGTATACAAGAAGTGAAGAAAATATTTACACTGCTGAAGCATCAGCAAGTGAATCAATTTAAAACTCTAAAAGTATCACTAATACTTACTTGCAAACCCCTTTTTATCTTATTGCAATTCTAAGAACAGATGCAAAATAGAGATAGATCATGTGAATGTACCTAAAGTAGCAATAAGAGTAACTGAAATCAGGACTTGATAGGTTCGTCGTCGTCTTCAATATCCCAGCTCAAGTCTTCCTCCTCATCCGCAGCACTCAAGCGCTTTCGCAAATCAGAGGCATTCGAACTACTGCCTGCCGTGGCCTTATTTTCATCGCCGCTTCCTACATCGTCAATCTCATCCCATTCGAGCTCTTCCTCTCCCGGCAATGATGGCTGCCTCGAAATGATTGACATATCACTATCTTTGCAAGAATCAGAGCTGTCATTCTTCTCCCCTGACACTTTACCCTCCTGCACACTGACATTGCTCTCGGATGCATCCGAAACCCGACCCACCTCTGTTATCTCGCCAGAAGATTCATCCTCCTGTTTCGAGGATTCAGCAGAAGCATTTGTAGCTACAGCATTGCCTTCATCGACACCTTCGTCGTCAACATCCCAGCTCAAATCTTCCTCATCATCACCTGAAATGGCTCTTTTAACAACTCTAGCCCTAGCTTCCTCGGCTTGTTGAAGCTTCTCCACCTTGTAGAAGTACCTGTTCCAAAAATTCTCCTTGTCGACAGTAACGGGAACGAGCTGCAGATAAATCCTCTCCACCAACCGCTCCTCCGCCATCAATTTTACGATCTCTTCGCCTTTCTCATCAAACAAGAAACCGGATTTCCACTTCTTGTAATCCTCCAAATCATCAGGATCCTCTGTGTATGTTCTTGCATCCGCCTGAATCTCACGCATCCGTGTATCAAACCAGCTGTATTTGGTCACGCTCAAACTCCTCGCGCTCAATTGACCACCAACACTTCCACCGCCATTGATGCCGTCGTCGTCGGCTTCAGTATTATCATCAAACAAATGCAATTCCTTCCCACGCGCAAGAATTTTATTCGTACCTTGCCACACCGACGAGCCTAGGTTGTCGATCGCCTGCCCCACCGACTCCAACGACTCCTGAGCGACGGCGGCGCCGGCATCAATCGAATCTGGAAACTCCTTGACGGCGCGGCTGGCGACGTCGCGGATCAAGGCGGTCTCTTTGAGCAATCCGGAACCGAATTCCTCGAAATCGCGCCGGTAGTTGCCGATTACGGATTCTGATCGAGTCGTAATGGTCTTGATAAGGCTGCCGAAGTTCCAGGCGGAAGCCGGAGCTCCATCTCTAGAGGATTCAGGGACAGGGTTAGGGTTTTCGGAATCAGGGTTTTCCAAGTCGTTGTCGGCGGGGTAGTTGGGAGGAGATTCCGAGGAATCGGAGAGTTCTGGATCTTCTGAGAAGATTGAATTGAAGAAATTCATGGCTGGTGATCAGATTGGGGTTTTGGGGGGTGTGGATGCTGTGGGTCGTCGTGGATTGTGGATGACTATATTATATACTCCGTATGATGAACTCAATTGGAAATTGGAATAAGATTGCTTTGAATAGTATACGATAAATCATCTTATTGGACTTTGTTTTTCGGTTATAGAAGATGATGAGATAGAGAATTGAGATTGCAATCTAATGTGAAAACAATTAACTGATAAATGCTTCAAAACAAAGAAATGTAAATAATAGCTACCCAATTTTTTTCATTAAAAAAATAGCACATCCGTCTAAAAATATAGGTCGTTTTTTTATACGTTTTTTATGGGGTAAAAACTATATAAAATATTAACTTTTTTATTAATTTTTAAAATAACATTATACTGAATTTAGGATTTAGGATTTTCATAAGGACTATTAACAGAACGACGAAATTGAGAGAAGATGAAAACCCAAAATCGGACATGGGATTTCAAAGCCTCGACCACCGTCGGCTTACGTCCGGTCCGACCACCCCTCTTTGGAGGTAAAGAATCGCTTCTTCGAAGGCTAGAAATCCCCTCTCCCGAGGTCGGAACCCTCCTCGCCCGTCTATGGCAGGCCTGACCACTATCGTTGCCCCGACCTCCCTCCTGGTTAGGGCGATGTGAACCACTGGTTGCAAAATCATGCTGTCTTGGCCTGGTCCTAACCCTCCTACGGGATTCATAAACCACCCTTTGATTCTCGGTTTCTCCTGCCTCAGATTTGGGGTTTTTGATATCCTCGTTCATTACCTCCGAAGTGGGGCCTTAGCCCCTTGGATCGTGACTCCCCTGATCGGGTTCCACAACTTGGCTGCCGATGCCCCAAGCACCGGGGTTGACTCACCACTACCTTCCCGATCCCTAATTAAACCCCTTGTTGCTTGGCTGAAACCGATTCTCCTTGAATAGCGCGGTGGCCTTCTTCTGCTGCGAGTCCAACGAACATGCCGGCTCCGTTCTCCAAGACATTTGTCCCGCTGCATCTCCTTGGGCCCGCAGGTGGCCCAGAGGAGTTAGAAATAGGTCCATTTGTGTAGAGATTAAAATCTTGTTTGGCATGACTAGTTATTGTCCTAGCTTTTTGGAGATTAAATTGTAAAATTATCGAAATGAGTATCAATATACAAAAGAAAATAATGACCATATTTTATTTTATAGTTACACAAATTAAAGTAAGCAAATAGTAAATTCGCCTTTAAAATTTATAGCAATTCTATATTTATTTTAATTTGAAAGATAAACATGTCAATATTTGACATTTTGTATGATATCTTCAAAAAAGAAATGGACAAAAGTAATGGAAATCAACAAGTGTGGAGAGTTCATCTTAATCTATAAATGTAGAGGTTATCTTGCATAAGTTCCTATTCATCTAAATCAATATGTATTCCATATCATAGTAACAATCTCATTTCGAACCACTCGCATAGAATGAGACTCTTCTTCTTCCAAGTTTGAAGACGAATTTGGGAGTGTCTCATGTTCAACGCCTTTATTGTCGAAGCCACCATCTCACTTCCTCAGAAACTCCATTAGAGTACCTTTGAATGTAGTTGTGCAAGGCAAATGTTGCAATAATAGTTTGTACCTGTGTTGGGATGTTAAATTTTGGCACTCTTTAATATCTTCCACATTGCTTTTAGAACTCCAAAGCACCTTTCGATGCAACTTCTCAAGGAAGATTGAGATCGATTGAACGTCTTTTGATCATTTTTTCGGCTCTTTATTCTCAAATTGCGCTTCATGGTATCTAGTATTGGAATATGGTATGTATTGAAATATGGTATGAGATAATCATTCTTCTCGGGATAACCTTTATCTACCAAATAGTACTTACCTAATGTCAAGTAGATAGTTTCACAAATTAAAGTAAGTAAAAAAGTAAATAAAAGTACTAGCTTTTTTGAAAGTTTGGAGTACCTTGAGGTGGGTGAGGAAAGTTGAGAGACGGTGTCAGCAATACATGATTGAAGACTTTTGAATCATGTGCGCTACATTCCATCCGACACAGACAAATGTAAAACACATATCAAAGTCGCATGCTGCCATTACATTGAAGGTATTTATGCATTTTCTGTTTCTAAAAGTTGTTTTTCCCTTCTCTGGAATGCATGCATCACTATGATTACCATCTATGCATCCAATAGCCTTCTGGAAAAGGAATGCAAGAATGTAAAATCAGGTTCAAAACAAACAATAAAGTTGCATTTTTACTTTCTTCTATAAGTATAAGAAATTCAGACTTCATTAATATAAGTATAAGAAAACAAAAGCATAAGTTATTTTTACAACTTGCTTTTTCATATTTTTTTTAAAACTTATTTTTTTTCAAAATTTTGTTACTACATATTATTTTAGTCTACATATTATTGTTTTTATAGCTTATTTTTTCATATTTTTGTAAAAATCTATTTTTTTTTAGATTTCTATTTTACAACTTATTTCAGATTTCTGTAAAAAAACATATTTCTATTCATGATATAGCAGATTGAAAGCTATCTAATAATATAGCAAATTGCAAGTTTTAAATATAGATTTCTATAAGAACAGATTTCTATTTTACAACTTATTTCATATTGCAAGTTTTAAATATAGCGGAAAAATATAGCAGATTGAAAATTAACTAATAATCACCATAACTTCTGAATTTTCTCAATCACAACTCGGTTTGACATTCCTAAGGCAAGGGTATATAAAAAATACCAAGCTTTTTAGTAGTTGATATATTACCCGATGTCAAAACCATAAGTTTCTATTAAATCTTGATGTAGTCTCGCATTCTATACAAAAAGCATCAACGGGTTATGGCTGATTTCCAAATAGCACCTTCTTCATCCATTGAGCGCCGGTTTGCTTTGATGGCATGCATGGAACCTTGTAGATATGAGTATAGTACTAGACAGCAACACAACTTGAACTTGTCTGCAAATGTTGAAGCACAAGCAAAATTATCTTCAACTTTTTTTTAACATCCATAGATGTTGGTGCACCTAAACAACAAGACATGTGAAAGTAATAAGTAACTTCTACTTTATCTAAAGATATCATAAACAAACACGTTAGTAAGTATGAACACAATAAGAAATTTAGAGCATAGTAACTTTAACTATATTTAAATATAGGATCAAAACATGAAACATTCTTAAGCATAACACCCTTGATTCATTAATGTAGCATCAAAACAAAAATAAACATTACACATAAATCCAAAATTCAAACAATATAAACATGAAATTAAAAATGCTAAAAAAAGTCATTATAATACTCAATTTGCCATCCTCATTAGCCTTGCTTTGTATATACGGATATACCCACTAAATCCAAGCAAGCCTTGTTGCATCATCACGCATGTTAAGAAACAACACCCTTGATTTGTCATCTGTAATCTTCTCTACAACCAAGCACCATGTCGGTGATGCAGGAGTCAAATATCCTTCATCCACCATTTTATCTAGTGGACGCAATGCTTCCACAAGTTGCTCTTTAGATGCATTGCATTGGTTGACCCTTGAACTTGTTACAGAGTCAATCACGGCCAAAGTTTGAGATCTTGTAGTTTCAACCCTCTCAAGGTGTTGCGATAACTTGAGGGATCCTTATGATTGTCTTTTTGTCTGCTTCATGAGCTTCTAATCCTTCTTGGAATTTGTAGAAGTAGTGGCTTGTGTGTTCTAGGTGGGAGTAGAGGCTTGTGTGTTATAGGTGAGGGATGGGGCTTGTGTGTGTTGGGTGGGAGGAGGAGCTTGTTTGTGCTGAGATGGAGCACAGACTTGTGTGTTCTGGGTGGGAGCTTGCTCAATTCCTTCATTCATCATATGATATAAATCTACAAAGCTGTATTCTTCAAGGGAGTCTGTCATTTGCTACTAATCCACTCTCCCTTCTTCAACTTCAATTCCTTCAATAGGATCCATTTAAGGTGTAACAAAATATTCACCAATAGCCACATTTGTAATACCCCCGTCCCACATCGGATATCATAAGGATGTTGGGATTGATTTATAAGTGATTCAAGCCCTACCCATGTTACAAGAGCTCTTCCTTTTCAGGCTCCAAGTGAGGACAACGGACCTGAGAGGGCTAGGTAGCATGGGCTGGCGCCTCTTAAGACCCCGGGTCTTACAACATTATCCCTAAAAGGTTGGGCCCACCAATCCTCAATATCAGTTGGTACGGGTTAGTACGATATTTTTGTAGTTTTGATTTTCTTGTAAAAGTCATCATGGAATAAAAGTAACAATAAGAATTAGTGTTAACATAGAAAGACTACACCTAGTTGTTTCAACAATAAAAGAAAAGAGACATAAAAACTAAAATGTGTAATTTGATCTAGCATTAAATTAAGTAAAAAATGAAATTACATCAAAAAAAAAATTTACCTTAATTTTTTTTATCCCACCAAGCATCATTAGCACTAATTGTTTTTGTACTCGCATTCCAACCTATATCAGTTTCATATTGTAACAATGACATCCATGCAGAATACTCTTTGTTCATATTGTCGTATTTGTTCTTCATGGAATTATGATTGGCTTTTTTCCCTGAAATTTTCTCAAAATCTTTCAGAATATGCAACCATTGAAACTTTGGTTTTGCCCCTATTTTCATCGATATTGGAGGCAAGTTAACATCAATTAATATATTCATAGTTGCTTTAGTTCAAATAAAATTGGACCCTTTGGAACTTACATCCATCTAGTTTCATGTTGCTAGCATTCACATACCCAACAACTAAAAAAATATTAGCACTTATAGTTCATAAACCTAAGCACTTTCAGTTCTCATATCAAAGTTTGAAAATCCCAATAAATATTTTATTAGGCTCATAATCATTTTTCATATTCATAAACTTATTGCTGCCAGCCTACCATATATATCTTTGAGTATCCAAAATCACATATTTTGAAGCTAAACAACAAGTACCTTTCTAGATTCTGAATGTTTAGAACGTCTGAATTTTTATAGCTTTTGTTTTGAATTTTTACAACTTATAAACTTGGATTTGATTCAGAATTCAAATTGAAATCAGATTTAACAACTTTTGTAATCTTTTGAAATTTTTACATTATTTTTCATTTACAACACCACAACTAAAACAAATGAGCACATTTAGAGTGGTTGCACTTTTGTCAAGACTTTATGTTTTCCGGATGATTTTTACCTAATTTGGAGGTAAAAGACAATACTCCAACTTCACAGAAATGCAAAAAAGGATCAGTTCTAAACAGAGACAGAAGACAAGTCTCATAATTTTCTAATAATAATTCTCATAAAGTTTTTGGGAGGGATTTTTTTGGGTGGAGATTATTGAGAATAAAGATTAATTTTGTGGATTATGAGGATAGATGAGATATATATTATTTTTTAGAAATAATTCCAAATAGTTCTATTGGTATTTGGTAGAATGGGGATTTTTTTATGATTTGAAACTAAAATGACTCGTTTACCATTTTTTTACAATAGGCAAACAGTAGGAGAGTATTACGCATAGCGCTATACACCCCCTTGATCATCCTGAAGAATGATGTTACAAATATCTCTTCTAAAAGGAAGATTGGACATACTACATATACCCCTAAACTTAGCAATATAATCTGCAACTTTGTTTGCTTCTCTATAGAAGTGGTTGAACTCAATAGATTGAAAGGACCTCTTGAGTTAATCTATCTTCTCAATATGGCGAGTAATTTCCCACTTGTGAGTCTCTCTCTTTAATCGCCTTCACAACTTCTAGATTGTCCCCTTCAATGATAACTTTTTGCATTCCTTTATCAATTGCTTTCTGCATTCCAGCACAGATGGTCAAAGACTCAGTTTGGAGAACTATTCCTTGGGATGTCTCCTGGTGAAAAATATCAATCATCTGACCTTCAGAGTCTATAATGACTCCCCTCACATGGCACGAACCAATGATAACAACAGAGCCATCTACATTAATTTTGTAGATAGCCCTCGGTGGTTTGATCCATTTAGCTTTTGTTCGCTTACTCCGTTTTTTGACAACTTTTTCATCTTTAGTTGTTTGGTTCCAATTTGTGATGTTACAAACTATCCTTTGAACTATTAGGTTGGTTGGCTCAATTTTCTTATTGTTAAAGATTACATTATTTCTAGTTTCCCATGTAACGGCCCGGGATTATGATTCCCAAGTTACGTTTCGAGGGATAAAACCCCTCGTTAGGATCTTGCGCCCCGAGTACAGGTTGAAGGTTTGAAATCAAGGATTTGTAGTTTAAAGCGGGATTTCGCACCCAAATTCGGAAGGTCTGCTGGAGACCCCGGGGTAACCCCTGTACCTATCCTAATTCTACAAAGCGGAAAATCTTTTATCATAAAAAGGACATAAATTCTGAAACAATACAACCAGTGTCGCGGCAGAGCCGGATCAAAACAGAGTATAATTAGGAAGAAATCCCAAAAGTGTGAATTTGGTGAATTCAGGGTTAAAACACTCACTCTCCGCCATATGAATGGACCCCGTCATAACAGCACGAAATCAAGTAATGGAACGGGTACCTGAAACTATACCACAAAGTCAGGCCAAGTGTTCGCCTGCGGGTCCTTTGACCGCGCTGAGGACATATAATACGCCTATACCTAGAATAAGGATGCCTTCATGCAGTACTGAAATGTTAACCACACTATCATACTCCTAATGCATATATACGATATATGAAGTAAGGCCTTAACAAAGAATACCAAGTGGTATATCCCTCTTCTACCACCACCCCCCTTCCAGATAGGGTGGAGACTGGCCAGTTCGATGCTATAGCATATCACATCTCATCATCATATCATATCTCATGCTCATCTCGTATCTCGTGATACATATATCAATAATGACTCGAGGAGGACAACACCCGATGAAGCTGGGCTGTCCTATGACCCTAACAACGACTCTAGGACTCACAGATAACGGCCGTTCTGCATTCAAACGCATACAGAATAAGAATGCTCAATCGTAAGTGCAATTCCTAAGTATGATACTACATGACATGCTTTTATGCATATGCAACACCTACATACTATATGACACATCAGGCAGGAGGTCCTGGTTATTGAGTAAGCCCCGGAGGTACTTACCTGGCTAGAAGATCAGCAAAAGAAGAATCCAGCACACAGTAGTCACGATCACAGAATATCACCTAATTACATAACGAGAATATACTGAGTAAACTTCTACAATCTCTCTGAACACATATATCACACACTCATACAAACAGATATATAAACAAGCTCGCATCCATCATACTTCCAGTTCATCCTGATCAATCATCTCCTATCTCATACCGTTCAACATATATAATCCGCCATCTCATCAGCTTAAGATAACCTCTATATCCTACTTAGCTAAATTCGCATATATTACGATTTCATACTCATACTTTCTATAAGGATATATATATCATCATCATCATCGGTAACCAATATTTAATCCTTTATAATAAATCACCACAAGTCATGCTATTAGACACACATATCATGCCGTTAGTCAAACGATCATATTATCATGCTAGTTAGTCATCGAATAAGTCTTATCCCCAAGTTAGTTCCAAAACCGTTTCAAATCCGAATTAAATAGTTAAGAATTCCGACCCTTGAAAATACTCGCTAAATTCCCTTTATCAATTTATTTATTAAATCACTTTTCGACCTTGAAATTCTTTTCCAAATTCTTTTTTAAACCTCCAAGTCCAAATAATGTTATATTTTAAACCTCCAATAATATTATATTTTATTTAAAATACCCTAAATAATATTTTATATTTTAGTCTTCAAATAATATTAATTAATTAAATAAATAATTTTAAATTACAAAACCGACCCAAGAAGTCGCGCCAAAACCGCCCAAGAGGACAGTGCCGCGCCCGCTGCTAGCTTGGCCGCGCCCGCGGCCTTCGTCTTCAACCTCCGACGGACTGGTTCGTCCTCGTCGTTGGAGCTCGGGTTTTTCCCGAATTTCTACCCCCCTCTCATCCTGCACTCAGCCTTCACTCACTCCCGACTAATCTAAGCATCAAATAGGCTCGAAAACGAATCGAAACGAGGAAGAAAGTGGAAGCTCACCGGGTGGATTTTTCGCGACTTCGGAGCTCTCGATTGGAGTTCTGGGCGCCTTCGGTGGCTCGCGATGGCTTGTCGGTCCTGCACCGCATATTGGTGAGCGCGATGGTGAAGCTCGGGAGCAATTCCGATCGAAAACGAACGAGAACGGCTTACCGGAAGTTAGCTTGCCAAAACAGGGGAGGAGATGGTTCGGTGGCTCGGTGGTTGCGCTAGGGGGCTCCGGGGCTGCGTCTGGTGCTGGCTGCGGCTCGGAGGCTGCGCTGGTGACTCCTGGTGGTGGCGGCAAGGTGGAGTGGTGGCGGCAAGGTGGTGGAGAGAGAGCGGAAGGTGGAGAGGTGTACGATGGTGATGATGGACGATGGTGAATGATGGTGATGGTGAACGATGATATATGGAAGGAGGGAGTAGGGGCTAGGGGGATGGGCTCGGGTTGCAGGGGGGAGTGGGTGAGAGTGGTTGAGGGTGGTGTGTGGGTTTGGGTAAACAATACCCGAAATTAAATCCCGAATACGCGAATTTCGAATCCCGAAATTAATCCTCGAATGTTAATTTCCCCGACTCTCGCTTTTCCGATCAATTAGATTGTTAAAACTTAAAAGGATATCACCATCCGATTTTATTTTAAATTTTTCGAGGCGAAAAGACAGAATCGTTCGTCAAACATTTAAATTCAGGTCGGAATCTGTTAAACGGGTTTTAAATCCGATTTAATTAAATCTTAAATTTAATTTTTTTTCCGATAAATTAGGATTTAAAATCCGAGCCTTTACATCATCCACCTCTAAAAACAAGTCTCGTCCCCGAGACTAAAACATTTTTAAAATTGGGGATGAAGTTTGAAATTGGTGAGTCCAAGGATCATGCAATTGATTCCGTAAGCATCTCATAAGTGCCCCCATGAGATCCTCACAATACCGTTGCCGTGATCATAATATCCCCAAAAGACCGTAGCAAGAATGTAATATGGGCCCCTACCACATCCTTACTCCGACTCCTCGGTCATATCATAACTCAAAACATCACAACGTCCTCTTTAAAACACCGTTCAAAAATTCCCTAACCCGGCGTTAGTCAAGTAATTTTTTTAAATCTCAGGAGGTGGAATCATCCACCTCTAAGGGCTAATCCTATATTCTCTTCCTAGGTTCCAAGTCAGAATCATATACTATCAATTTAGTTCTATCATTTCCAACATTCCGATTCCAGGACTTCATAAATATCACAATCATATAGCGCATTCAATAGCATGCCACAGTTTCATAGATAATACTCACGCACCATAGCACACCTAGCACATCATCACTCATAGAAGGATTCATCACATCACATCAAAGAAGTTGCACGTCATAACACTCGGATAAATCACATCATACTAGCGCTAACTACCAGAAGGTATCACATCAGAGTCATATAGGCACCGTCACGCACCAACATTCCATCAAGCTCAAGGAATACTATGCTAGTACTAATACCTCACTATTGACTATGGCAATACATTAGAGTGTCAACATCGTCTATAGAAGAGAATTTGTACATTATTCACTCCCAAGTATAGCATAATCATAGGTCACATCTCGAGATAATCTGTCTATAACTACCAAACATACCAGGGCACGACCACTACTCAACATCTCTCGCATCAAGGCCGGTCAACCTCACCTATGCCTTCCAACTCAAATCCGATACAAATTCTAAATACCATTGCATTCTGCATAGTCTACAACCTCTCTAGCCTCATAACTACCCGCAATCAAGGCCAATTACCCAAACCAACTACTAGGTATTCCAAGTCCTATGCCATAAAGCCATCTAAGGGTCAATCCCCTTCGACATCCCGATCTCAAGTCCTACCTTCCATTCGACCATTTAAAACTATCTCTCGAAGTTCCCAAATCACAAAATTCCCTCATTCCGACAAGCTGAACAACTCGATCTACTACCAAGACTCCATATAGAACATGTCCTTGCCCTAGGGGTCCTCTACCAGTCCCATCCTTACCCTCTAAGAGAAATTCCGAGTCCTCAACTAAACTGCTCTCATGATTGATCTAGAGGCTTCTTAACAATCTCGCTTACTCTTTCTAGGCTCTCAAGACTCCGCCTGAATATCATCCCCCAAAGAGACATCTCGAATCACCTTGCTAACCTGATCATACTCCCCACATCACTAACCACTCTCACTAACCATCCACCTCTAAGAACCCAACTCATACTCATCATCTCACACTTGTCACCCTCGACCAACTCTAACACAGAAATCCATCTCGTGCTATTCCCAACCACTAATTACCAATACCCTCATTACCAGCACCTATCCTCAAAGACCAACCACTAATTTTACCTACTCATCCCATTCCAGAACTCACGAAACCTTAACCACTCATGACTTATAAAGCTGACCTACCCTAGATCCTCTTCCCATCATTTTTCGAATTTACCTCAGTTACCAATCCTTAACCACGACCATTCTCCCCAAGATTACCTCATGTCACCCTAGCTCGAATTACCCACAACATCGCAACTTGACCAACTCTCCCACGATTTTCCAACCGATAGAATTCCCACAGAACTCCTATGACTTCCTCATCCGAATCTCCTAAGTGCCGCAATTTCGCCAATCTTCCAAAACCTTCTTCCTCTAGCGTCCTCAATGCCTTATGCCTTGCCTAGTTCCCAAATCTATGCTCAGAATCCCCCTATCTCAATCTCAAGCCCACAGTCTCACTAAAATCTCAACGACATCCTTGCCTAGCTACCCGTCTTTCCTCAAAAATTCATCTTATACTTCAAATACCTCAATAGTCACAATAATCTCCCCACATCAATCTTGACTCCTCCCTCATACTAAATTTCCTCCAACATTGCATCTAGAAATCCTTTCCTCATGATTTCTCCAAGCATTACCAATACTGCCTAGACAACCCCAATACTCATCACACGTATAGCCTGATATTAACAACCTAACATCCAAGACCGATGATTTCCCAAGCAATCTTATACTACTCTTCCTTAGCACTTCTTCAACCTCATCCTTTACCAAAAACCGCTCCCAATCACCGCTCATAGAACCTAGTCCCCAATTCTACGGTTCCTTAGACATTCCTCAACCGATCATCCACAATGCCACCCACGATTCGCTCCTAAACTATCTAGACACTCTTCCCTGGGCATATTAACCCGCCTCACAACACTTCCCCTCAAGAATCCTCACGATCCACTCCTAGCTCTCTCATCCACCTCTAGAACTACGCCAACTGCCTATACTCACACTCACTCTCAAGGTCACCCTCATGGAACTAATCTAGACCTCAGCTACTACCCTCCTATCCTAAACGCTCACACCGCGCACCCACTACCTACCGACACTTCTAGCTAGGACATCTCCCTTAAAATCTCGCCATACTAGCCCCACTCCCCACCTAAGACCTACCTGGAGGCTCATCTATACTCATAGACCACTATCTTTGACACATCCCAACTCACTTGACTCTACCCAAGCTAACGCATCCTTCCTGCACCCCATCTCACACAACTAATGACCAAAATCTGAAGACCTCAATCCACCTGCCAATTTTTGACCCGTCTCACCGAAGAATCTCATGACTCAAGCTCAAGAAAAAAGCGCTATATAACCCATAATATATTTACCAGGAAATCAGTACACCAAGCATCAAGGCACACCATCATAGAAACAAGTTAGTTAGACAATCACTCACCACCAGTTTAACATATCATTCATCGCACGCTAATTTATGTTAGCTCCATGCCTATTGCACTATGCCAATTCCAATTGATATAGAAGAATTCACGATTTGAATGAAGAACGCCCTTCCTTGAGTCATCTAAGAGAATCACGTCCGCGTCTACCATCTTTGAGATGTGTTCGTCCTTTGTATACCTTTGGCGACGTATGTCTTGTGTTCTATGGGTCATGGACCCATCACACTTCCGTTGCGCCTCTCTGGTGCCACTTGGTTATCAGTCCTTTCTTACATGTCGGCGCTCATTGAAGGATCGCAAGGTTTAGAAGTTACGGAGATAGGGGAGAGACAAGGGCGGACAACACAATTTCCTTACAGATTCAGACACGGACCAAGACTAAAGACGACGAGACCAGAGACAAGGTTTCAACCCGAGAATGACAACGATGCCCTTATGGAAGTCTATGAGGTTATAATTGCGGCAAGCAAGCATGTATTCATCATGGAGCATATCAGTCATATTAATTTTCACACTATCATATACCTACCTCAAGGGATAACAACATGTGCATTCATACATGTACATATAATCAATTTCTACACGGACGTGCACGCGAGAAAACTGACGATCTATCATCTCATGTAAGAGTCATGCTTGGCACATACTCATGCGAAGGGCTAGTAATGATCATGCAAGATACGAGGTCACGCAAAGTTTAATAAGCATCACAAGCATTTCATATATGAACAATTGCACGAGCATGGTATACAGTCAAGGTAATCGAAATAGGTTCAACCTAGCATTCACGCATCATGTGCATACGAAGTCATTATGTGGCGTGGTGTGTGGTCATATAAGGCGTCAGGTCATATGTTCATGTGAGCACGAGAGGACGTCACAGAAGGCATGATAAGCATCGAGGCATCATCAACTAATCATGCTAAGGAGATCATTGTATGGGGTATACATTCAAATAGAGTTGACCACACTATCATGGACCTAATTCAATGGAGAATGACTATCATAGGGATTCATACATTCGGCATATATATTCATTCATAAGGGTAATCATGCAAGATATATGGCAAGTCATGCTGGAGTATACTAATAAGTCATGTCATGCAATCACAAAGAGGGCGACTATCATAACCTGACAGAATTCTTCAAGGGAAATCACTGACTCATCACCCCATTTCCCCATGGACACTAGTATGGCTCGTTCGGTAGGACACAATGACATTCACACTGCTTTTGAGAGGGAAGGGTAGAACTCGTGTTTAGACTCTTGTGGCAAGAAGACACGGTTGATCATTATAAGAATTGAGAGGGATGACTCCATAAGACAACTCACTTCTAACTCGGATAATTTCAATAATCGCCTTCCCTAACATACTTAGGTATCCCTAAAATTCGACACGATTTTCGAAGGTAGTTAGTTGACCAACCCAAATTTCACGTAGACATCAATCTTAGGTATGAGACTCGATAGAAGCATCGATGCTAGAATAGAACAGGGTTCGAAACAGGGAGGGCAGACGCTTTTCGACCTTGCTACAAGCCTGGATGTTTTGGTGTGATGGATGACGGAAGCGGAATCATCATGGGGGTTGAACTATGGGAGGACTATTCCGACAAGAAAGGAATTTTGACTACATAAGGACAAAGTTTTCTCCCGCTATCCCGTTTGCACATTCAGTCATTTACATGTTCAAGTTAAGGCACACCAAATAGTTCTCTATCTTAAGCATAACAACACTCAGCACGGAAGCAATCAGCGATATTAATATGATCCTCTTCGAGGAGGATCGCCCTCAGGCCCAATTGCATAAGTAAACACAGAGACGATCTATGCCGTCCTTCGAGGGACGGCTGACCGGAGGGGCAAATACCTCACGGCCTCCTAACTCGACACTCCAACCTCCGTGGTGTTCCTTGGAGTCTTCTAGGCCCATCTGTAAATAAAAGCTAGTATTTTGCCTACCGTTCCCCGAGTTCTACATCCATAAGGGAGGTCTATCGCTTTGGTCTCTACCCACGAGATCGTTTCCCCTTTATTCATTTAAGTTTTAAGTCCAATTAAATTCATTTTGCCCTTTAAACATTTTCCAAAACCAATTGAAATCATTGGGCGATTTTCAAAACCATCTTCAACCTATTGTACTCGGATTGCAAAACCTGGCTCTGATACCACCTTTGTAATGGCCCGGGATTATGATTCCCAATTTACGTTTCGAGGGATAAAACCCCTCGTTAGGATCTTGCGCCCCGAGTACAGGTTGAAGGTTTGAAATCAAGGATTTGTAGTTTAAAGCGGGATTTCGCACCCAAATTCGGAAGGTCTGCTGGAGACCCCGGGGTAACCCCTGTACCTATCCTAATTCTACAAAGCGGAAAATATTTTATCATACAAAGGACATAAATTCTGAAATAATATAACCAGTGTCGCGGCAGAGCTGGATCAAAACAGAGTATAATTAGGAAAAAATCCCAAAAGTGTGAATTTGGTGAAGTCAGGGTTAAAACACTCACTCTCCGCCATATGAATGGACCCCGTCATAACAGCACGAAATCAAGTAATGGAATGGGTACCTGAAACTATACCACAAAGTCAGGCCAAGTGTTCGCCTGCGGGTCCTTTGACCGCGCTGAGGACATATAATACGCCTATACCTAGAATAAGGATGCCTTCATGCAGTACTGAAATGTTAACCACACTATCATGCTCCTAATGCATATATACGATATATGAAGTAAGGCCTTAACAAAGAATACCAAGTGGTATATCCCTCTTCTACCACCACCCCCCTTCCAAATAGGGTGGAGACTGGCCAGTTCGATGCTATAGCATATCATATCTCATCATCATATCATATCTCATGCTCATCTCGTATCTCGTGATACATATATCAATAATGACTCGAGGAGGACAACACCCGATGAAGCTGGGCTGTCCTATGACCCTAACAACGACTCTAGGACTCACAGATAACGGTCGTTCTGCATTCAAACGCATACAGAATAAGAATGCTCAATCGTAAGTGCAATTCCTAAGCATGATACTACATGACATGCTTTTATGCATATGCAACACCTACATACTATATGACACATCAGGCAGGAGGTCCTGGTTACTGAGTAAGCCCCGGAGGTACTTACCTGGCTAGAAGATCAGCAAAAGAAGAATCCAGCACACAGTAGTCACGATCACAGAATATCACCTAATTACATAACGAGAATATACTGAGTAAACTTCTACAATCTCTCTGAACACATATATCATACACTCATACAAACAGTTAGATAAACAAGCTCGCATCCATCATACTTCCAGTTCATCCTGATCAATCATCTCCCATCTCATACCGTTCAACATATATAATCCGCCATCTCATCAGCTTAAGATAACCTCTATATCCTACTTAGTTAAATTCGCATATATTACGATTTCATACTCATACTTTCCATAAGGATATATATATATATATATCATCATCATCGGTAACCAATATTTAATCCTTTATAATAAATCACCACAAGTCATGCTATTAGACACACATATCATGCCGTTAGTCAAACGATAATATTATCATGCTAGTTAGTCATCGAATAAGTCTTCTCCCCAAGTTAGTTCCAAAACCATTTCAAATCCGAATTAAATTGTTAAGAATTCCGACCCTTGAAAATACTCGCTAAATTCCCTTTATCAATTTATTTATTAAATCACTTTTCGACCTTGAAATTCTTTTCCAAATTCTTTTTTAAACCTCCAAGTCCAAATAATGTTATATTTTAAACCTCCAATAATATTATATTTTATTTAAAATACCCTAAATAATATTTTATATTTTAGTCTTCAAATAATATTAATTAATTAAATAAATAATTTTAAATTACAAAACCGGCCCAAGAAGTCGCGCCAAAACCGCCCAAGAGGACAGTGCCGCGGCCGCTGCCAAACTGCTGCGGCCGCGGCTTGGCCGCGCCCGCTTCTAGCTTGGCCGTGGCCACGGCCTTCGTCTTCAACCTCCGACGGACTGGTTCGTCCTCGTCGTTGGAGCTCGGGGTTTTCCCCCATTTCTACCCCCCCTCTCATCCCGCACTCAGCCTTCACTCACTCCCGACTAATCTAAGAATCAAATAGGCTCGAAAACGAATCGAAACGAGGAAGAAAGTGGAAGCTCACCGGGTGGATTTTTCGCGACTTCGGAGCTCTCGATCGGAGTTCTGGGCGCCTTCGGTGGCTCGCGATGGCTTGTCGGTCCTGCACCGCATATTGGTGAGCGCGATGGTGAAGCTCGGGAGCAATTATGATCGAAAACGAACGAGAACGGCTTACCGGAAGTTAGCTTGCCAAAACAGGGGAGGAGATGGTTCGGTGGCTCGGTGGTTGCGCTAGGGGGCTCCAGGGCTGCATCTGGTGCTAGCTGTGGCTCGGAGGCTGCACTGGTGACTCCCAGTGGTGGCGGCAAGGTGGAGTGGTGGCGGCAAGGTGGTGGAGAGAGAGCGGAAGGTGGAGAGGAGTACGATGGTGATGATGGACGATGGTGAATGATGGTGAATGATGGTGATGGTGAACGATGATATATGGAAGGAGGGAGTAGGGGCTAGGGGGATGGGCTCGGGTTGCAGGGGGAGTGGGTGAGAGTGGTTGAGGGTGGTGTGTGGGTTTGGGTAAACAATACCCGGAATTAAATCCCGAATACGCGAATTTCGAATCCTGAAATTAATCCCCGAATGTTAGTTTTCCCGACTCTCGCTTTCCCGATCAATTAGATTGTTAAAACTTAAAAGGATATCACCATCCGATTTTATTTTAAATTTTTCGAGGCGAAAAGACGGAATCGTTCGTCAAACATTTAAATTCAGGTCGGAATCTGTTAAACGGGTTTTAAATCCGATTTAATTAAATCTTAAATTTCATTTTTTTCCGATAAATTAGGATTTAAAATCCGAGCCTTTACATCCCATATCATTTGCCAAATAAAACAAAGCTCATCAAAATGAGCATTATTTTGTCTCATTTCTTGTATGTCTTATATGTCCATCTGTCTACCTCGAAAGTTTGTGAATATTCTTCTGCATTGTTGTTCATAGGTTGAGATGATCGATCTTGTTATTCTACAATTCGTAAAAAGATGATGCGTATCTTCATCCTCAATGCCGCAAAGACAACACCGGGATGAAACTCTATTAAAGTATTTATTTAGTCTAGCTTTTGTCAAAAGGCCGTCAATAATTATTTTTCAAATCAAGTTTTGTATTCTCGGTGATACTTTTAACTTTCATATCGAAGTATGGTAGTGTCCGTTGGCATTTGGGACCCTATGATTTTTGTTTGTGGACTTTGTCTTCAAGGTGTCATTGGGGTTAAGTTTCCAAATCAATTTATCCTGAGATTCCCATTCTGGGATTTGTATGTTCAAGAATTTTTTAGATTATGTGTTGTGGAAAAAGACTATTTAGTAAAGAAATATTCCAATGTTTATTAGAGGTCATTAGATTTGACATTTTCATGTCGGGATCATTGTCATTCTGAAAATAAGATAGAGACTGATAAGGAATCCAATTATCAGACCAAACATTTACTTTATCCCCATTACCGATGATACATAGGAGGCCTTGATGGAATTTGTCCCTTAGGTTTAGCAATCTTCCAAATTGCCAATAGGTATTTTGATTTGTCTTTTCTCGGATCGTCTTCTTTTGAAGATACTTCTCCTTAATTACTCGAACCCAAATATTGTTTTCCTCCGTGTATATTTTCCATAATAATTTCATTTGCAAGCTCACATGCATATCTTTCGCCTTTCTAATTCCAAGTCCCCCATTATTTTTTGGTTTACAAATATTGTCTCAGCTAATTAGAGGAGTGTATCTTTCCATCTGCAACTTATTCCAGAAATTTTATTTATTTATTTGATCAATTTGTTGCAGAATCCCTTTCGGGAGTAAGAAATTTTGCATTAAGTAATTTGTCTTTGAGTTAAGATTAGCCTTAAACAGGATAAGGTTGAGGCTTTCCATTTGGATAGTTGTTTTTTAAGGCTTTGAATAGCCTCTTTGAATACACAATTTTTAACTCTACAATTGATAATAAGGATACCTAAATACTTTTTCATTGCTTTTGATATCGGGATTCTCATTTGCTGGGCTAGTGATCTTGCCAACGTCGAATTAATGTTTGCCGACACTTGTAGAGAGCTCTTGTTATAGTTGATTGTTAGTCCCGATAAGTTGGAGAAGTTATTCATCATATTTTGAATAGTATGCAAACTTTTATGAGCCGCCTTTGCAAAGATGATTGTATCATCCGCAAAAGTGAGAAAAGGGATCGAAGTTCCATTTTTTGTGAGTTTGATTCCTACTAATGGGTCATCTTGAATTGCTTCCATCTGTAGTTCTCTAGCCAGAATTTCCGTTACTATTACAAATATATAAGGTGCTAGAGGGTCACCTTGTCTAATTCCTCTATTTTGTATGAACTGGTTTCCTAGGTTATTGTTCACAAGGACAGAGAAGGTAGTAGTGGTGACACACTTCATGACCCAATTTACCCATTTAGGATGGAATCCAACTTTAGTTAATACTGCTTCTATGTAACTCCAGTTGATTTTGTCATAAGCATTTTCCATGTCTAGTTTTAAGGCTATCCATCATTGCTTTCCTTTTCTCTTATGGAAGCTATGAAAAACTTCACGTGCAATAAGAGTGTCATCTTGGATTGATCTTCCTTCTACAAAGGCTCATTGAAAAGGGTTAATAATCTTTGGAAGGATTGGTTTTAGTCTATTTGCTAGGATCTTCGCAATAAGTTTGTAGATAGTGTTACATAAACTTATCGGTTTGTAGTGATTAGTTGTCATTGGGTTATCTATTTTTGGTATGAGAGCAATGAAAGTTTGAATTATTTCTCGTAACATAGTTCCTGAATGAAAGAAAGATTTGATTGTTTTACAGAAAGATGGTCCAATAATATACCAGAATTTAGTGTAAAACTCAGGTGGGTACCCATCCGGACCCAATGTTTTATCCTCAGGTAATAATGCTTTTAATTTCCCCATCAGTTGGTAGTTTGATGAGTGCATTGTTTTCTTCTTGGGTTACTTGTGGTTGTATATTGTTGGTCTTATCTTGGGAGACGATGTTTGGGTGGTGATTTATGAACCTTTCACTCATTTCTTTTGTGATATGTTCTCATATTTGATGGGGTTCTATTAAGAGAGATTCATCACTAGATAGAAATGAGGAGGTTCTTTTTTCTGAAATTTTTTTATTTGAGAAATGACTAGTTTACCATTCCATTCATTAAAAAGAAACGGTCATAAATCAAAATCAGTTGAGAAGGGAGCAACTATACACATAAATGACAGAAGAATAATACGTTCAAAGACAATGGAGAAACAAAGAAACTATCATTTTTTTATTAAGTAAAAATTCGAGTTCAGACAAACCTGAAACTCGAGATGCCGACAATTTGGCAGATGGCAAACCGTTTAACATACAACAAATACATAAACAATGCAAAAGAACAGGCTATACAACAACGAAAGATGAAAAACAGCAAACCTAAAGCTATCAGGTCGGGGACGTAGACTATAGACGAAGCCAAGCACCATCGTGAAATGACATCGTTGGTCAGCGATACATCAGGCATCCATGTGAGCAGTGAAGACGAACCTCCAATGAATCTTTCCGTACACGGAGTTGCCCCGTACACACCACCACGATCCCAACCAATTCCGACTCTGACTGCCAAAACCCCAACAATGCCAAAGACCGCCATATCAAACCAAACGAAGCCGAAAACAGCTCGGACAGAACGCACCCATAAATTATTAGTAATATAATAATATTGTTTACTCAAGCCCTAGTGGGAATTATGAGATAAAGGAGTTTGATCAGCCCCAAGTGGAAAAAGGATAACTGAATAGGGATAAAATAAGACCCTTTCGGAAATTTGTTCAAACCCTTTCGGGTGGGTTTGTAAATGTATATAAATATTCAAATATATATATATATATATATATATATATATATATATATATATATATATATATATATATATAACAATTTTTTTTTAAATTTAGGCTGCTTTGGGCTCAAGGATTTGCCTTGGGCCCAAAGAACGATTATCGGGCCCAACAACGGGCTGCATAGGCTCAATGAAACTCGAGAGTTTGAGATGCAGCCATGGAGGCCAAGGCGCTTATTCAACCGACAGACCCATCACAGGAGATGGTAGGCGGCGAGTCCATCGGAGTAGGTCGGCCCCACCCAAACACGGTACCACCCAGAGCGGTGTGAGGGGAAGTGAAGCCAGATGACACTGGGAGGGAGACACCACCAGGGGTGGCGATGGACGAAAACAACAATCGAAGCGGACCAGACACGACCACCCAACCCCACGGCACACAGCCACCCAAAAGGCAGGACCGACGACTGACCGACCAGACTTCCAAGGACAGCACACGGACCCCCAAAACGAAGTCGAAGCATGAAGATGGGATGGAAATCCAACGAATATGCCCAACCTCCGACCACCAGACACCGAGAAAGAGACAAGTGAAAGGAGGAAGTTCTGAAATTGAGGTTTGGAGGAGTAGATTTGGCCTAAGACTGGGTGAAATTAAGGATGAGGGTAGGGAAAGTAGGGATTTGATGGTGAATTTGGGGCAAGTATAGAGAGAAGCTGATGTGGGACC
This sequence comes from Persicaria maculosa, assembly GCA_963922045.1. Taxonomy (NCBI): domain Eukaryota; kingdom Viridiplantae; phylum Streptophyta; class Magnoliopsida; order Caryophyllales; family Polygonaceae; genus Persicaria; species Persicaria maculosa. Next base: position 27,300,641 of record OY998267.1, on the reverse strand, counting down.
ATCCAAGACACCTCCGGACACACCTATCATACTTGGGGATGGACCTATGACTCGAGATCGTGCAAAGAAGCTTCACCGAGATTCATTCATGTTCGTGAGTCATGCTCTTTTCTCAAGTGCGGTTTAACTTCGAGAGGAGCCAATGAAGACCTATTTATGTTCTACCATTGAGTGGGCCGAATCATCCTAGTTCTATGTGTTGACCGATTTCACTAAATGTGAAAGACTCCTTTTATGCTATTTTTAGTAACCTTCTTTACTTAAGTTATTTTAGGTATTTTAGGGATTTATTTAAATACTCTTTTATTTTGTATTTTATCTAAAATCGGCCTTAGGGTTATATAATGATGGTTGATCTCCTTTGTTGAAACACACGTACACTTTCATTGAATCAAATTCCTTCTTTGTGTTAAACACATCGAGTGATTAAGTCAATCGATTGGAGCCTTGCTCATCGATTGCAAGTTGGTATTGTTTCAGCTTGGTTTGCTTTGTGTTTGTCAATCTCGCGAAGCTTGGTGATCCCTGGTATCTACGAGCCCCCTTCTTGTGCCTCCAAGTAGTCCACTTGGTTGTGTAAGGTTGTAGAAATTAATGAGTTATATAGTCATTGGTGTTGGATCTTGCCTTTCGAGCCAAGGGTCTTCATCTTGTTCTATATAGATCGCTTCACCCACCTATCGTGTCATTGCATCTTTGAATATTTCGAGTCCTTTATTCATTCATACAACCGCACCTTGTTCTTCATTCATCATCAATTTTGAGTCTACATTGAGTCTTGCATCGTTCTTGTTTCAATTCTATCAATTGTGTCTTGATTGTCGAAGATCAGGCCATCCTACGGCTAACCCAGTATTCCTTCTCTCTAGAACCACGCGTATCTTCAAGAAACTATCATTTTTAATTCAACATCACATAATATTTGCATCATCTAATGAATCATTTATCACTAAGAATATCAATCCATCTTGACCCTCTCAGAAAAATACTTCAGTTATTACAATCAAACATGCAATAACCAGTGCGAAATTCTTTATAGTTAAACAACAGATTCTAGGTTATTTCCATTGATAATCAAACTTTTCTATTCAAAGCTTTCTATTCAAAATAATTAAAAATCGATCAACGTATAAGAAACTCAAGCCAGCACATCAGCCCTTCCAATAAACAAGCCAAAAATTAAAATATAAACAAAGCAATTCTAACATTTCACTATCTATAAGTCGAATTTCTTAGAAAACACATAAACAACCCACAAGTGACAACATTGTTGACACATTAATAGACAAAATTTTCTATCATTTCCATTATATTCTCCAAAAATCCAAATCCAAAATTAACTCTAAAGCACATACTGGTCCACCAACCAATAGCGTCCTTGCGAACGAGAGCTTGAAACTCTAGATATTGAGTCAATGGGGTTGATAGAGCCGAACGACAAATCCTAGCACCGCAATTCGTAACTGCATTGATTTCCCGAAAATGTGTTTGAAGGCGATCGACTAAAAAGCTTAGGCCATCACCCGGGTATCTGCAATCAACATGTCGATCTCCTATGGGCAACTCCTAACATTCTGAACAACATTGATGAGGGACTATCAATCCCCTTCAACTGAAACATGCATAAATCCAAGTTTGATGGCACACTAAACACCAACATGGAGTGCCACCGCAGACTCCGCTTTGCATACTAGGGCATCTGTAGCCATCACAGTGCCCCTACAATCTCTGATAACAAAACAAGCAACCATATCCATCCTTGTCACCCAAGATCCATCAAAATTTAGTTTCATAACCCCTTTTGGGGGAGGTTCCCGTAGAAAGTTCCTTTTTTTCTCCTTGGTCATACTGTGTTTGTGTCCTTAGAGTGTGGAGTCTTGACTTCTTCTCACTTTCTAGCTTCTTCCCAACTCTGGATTTGGAATCGTCTTGCTCATTAAATACTATCCTATTGCAAAATGTCTCCACACACCACCAAGTGATCGCAAGTTTTGTTAGGTCTTTTTTTATTAAGTTTCTCGAAGATTTCATAAACCTTTTGCTCAAATGATATTGTTTGCTAATTTTTCATATATATTTCAGTCCTTATTTTCCTATCCATTTTTCCTATAAGGTTTGTGGTAGGCATGGCCATAGGTCTGATCCGGTAGGTCGACGGGTTTGACTCGCCGGATCAAAGGTCAGGGAGAGGTGACCCGAACCCTAACTTCAGAATCCTATGGGTTTATGGGTTCGGTTCACCCGGTCACCCACCGGGTCAGGACACATGGCAACACAGCGGGTACCCGCCGAGTCGACCCGTTGGGTAAAAGTCTGGGTTGGGCGAGTTTGTCACGTTTTGTTTAAATTTTAACGTTTTTGGTTTACGTATTTGTTGCAAATTCAAAAAATGTTGTTCACTTGTTTTAAAATGAGTTGGGAAAAAATGGATGAAGGGCTTGAATAGGTTTCCCAATGACTGACTCGACCATTAGGCAACGTTCGACTTGTCGGGTCCAACGTTTGACCCAGCGGGTCCAACGGTTGACCCGACGGGTCGGCTATTCGAACGTTATGCCTATTTTTTTTATTATTATTTTTAACCAAGGTTGACACTTCGATGTTGGGCAGTTGAGACTTGTTTTTCAAATTTTTCGGTTTATTTACGTTTATTTCAGGTCGAAAACGTTTTTTTTAAATCTAATAATTTCTTCCCACTGTAATCATTATTTTACTAAATTTTCGTCATTCAAAGTTGTGCAAAATCTAATAATAATACACAATTACAACAAACACAAATTTACTTCAAACCGAACAACGATTACAACTCGAACCGGACTCCTTGATGGGGATCGATTTCCGACTTCTAAACTTGAAATGACATGAAAACTAAGAACAACTTAATTCCTACTTTATTTAATACTTCACCATCTTTCAAATTTCATTACTTCATAAAATTAACACAATACAAGCTAATTACCCAATCCCGATGCTTCGGCTTTGTCGAGATGTTTCTTCACAATGTGGTTCTTCAAATTCCCATGGCCCAAGTTATTTGTCACCTTGTATTTATGAGCACAATAATGACAAATTGCTTCGATTTTGCTCGGGCCTAACACGACCTTATCGAAATGATGCATGAACAACGAACTCATAGAAACTTCAACTTCACTTTTGGAGCCGGATTGATCCGCCATTAATATTATGATGAAATTAACAAAATGAGAAGTGTATTTCATATGCTTATAATTTTGATGAAATGAAATGAATTAGGGAGATGGGGTGTGAATTTATAGGCTCGAGTTGCTCGACCCTATAGCCTATAGCTATTGGCAATAACTAGATTTAAAAAAAAACACTGAGCATGTGAGCCCCATAATGCAACATTTTTTTAAAAAAAAATATGTCCGACCCGTCGGGTAAGCGGGTTCGGAATCCCCCGACCCTAACCCTTACCCATAACCCGAGACGAGCCTTCGACCCGGACCCTCTGTGTCCCTGACCCATATGAACCACCGGGTCACGGGTTAACCCGTGATCCGTGGCCATGTCTAGTTTGTGGTACATGGGCATTCCATGAATAAATGTGTTGCGTCTTCTGTTGCTTGGTTGCAAAGGGCACAAGTTTGAGGGTACCGCAACTCCTCTATTGACCAATCTCTGTTTTGTTGGTAATCCATTAACCATGAGTCTCCATATGGAATTCTTAATTTTTGGCAACGCATCAATTTTCCAAATCCATCCATAATCTAATGTCGGCCTTTGTTGGGTTCTTATAATAAGTGTCATGGCACTAGTAGTCTGTGGCAGAACTTGGACAAAAGTTTCGTAGGGGCCAAAAACATTTTTTTAGGGTTTGAAACCTAGTCAAACAAGGAGGCTCATCCCTATGCCTTTTCATTTATACAAAAAAAAAACAACAAAGTACATAGAAGAGGACCTGATGCCAAAACTCCAAACAAAAAAATAAATTATAGCGAATTCTATCTAAATAGTACCCTACATTGGAAATAAGTTCGATTTTCAACCTTTTCATTATGAATTATGATTTACGAGATATTCCACCGTCTTAATTAGGATTTAGGAGTTATGCATTCTTTTCAATTAGAAGATAAGGTTATATATTAAGCAATTGAGATATTAGAAATAAAAGAGAGATTAGGAGAGATATTAGGGTAATTAATTAGTAATGAATTTACCTTAGGAAGTTGAAAATAAAACTATATCAACTGTTAAGTTTTTATTGAAAATTGGGGGAAAAAATGGATTAATTAGTATTACTATGAATTCTTTCCTATCTATTTTCAATGTCTCTCTTAATACTCCTACTTATAATATATTGTATATATTATATATAAAAAAAAGTAACTGCCGGAGGGGCCATGGCTCCTACCCGCCCCCATGGCCTTCCGTCACTGCTAGCACTAGAGAATCAATCATTCCTACCGGTTGTGAGTATACTTTGTCATGAATCACATTGGTCGGGATCCTAGTTGATTCAATTTGGTCCAGTATATCAAACGATAGTTTTTGTTGTAGCTCTTATAGTTTCCATGTTTGATTTGGTGTAATGAACTTTTTCACCCGTTGCAAAGGAGTGTCTTGGCAAAATATAATGTTTCACGGGGTAGTCCTCTACCTAATAATCCTCCCAAAAACGAATAAATTTTTCATTTCCTATTTGTCATCTGTGTCCTTTACAAAATTCTTGTTTAATGTCCATTAATTTGTTTCACTTCCATAAGTTGCATATCATTAATGTTTTTTTTCTATTGCAAGATACTAATTTCTTTTTTTGGTTAAAGGAGAGTCGGAGCCCTCCGTCCCCTCAAGGGGGTTTTTATTAAAGGAAAAGAAAAGGGCTAAGTAGTCAGCAAGCGGGGGATAGCCCGACCCCTAACATCATCAAATAAAAGCAATAAAATATCCCCCGGAGGGGCACTCAATACATGCATACCTAAAGGAAAACTAAAAGCAATCAAAGCGAGGCGATCCGCTACCGCGTTCGCCTCCCTGTAAATATGACGGATTTGGATAACCCAATTCCTACTAATAAAGCCATGGCATTGCGAAACCAGGCTGAAGAGCGGGTGACACTTATTAATCTTCGAGGTAAGGAGCTGCACTACCAATTGCGAATCAGACTCAAGGATAACTTGTCGATGCCCGCTGTCCCAAGCCAAACGAAGACCATTAAGAACGCCCCAAAGTTCCGCCATCGGGACCGAACAAGCTCCCACGTTGTGGACGAATCCGTTGATCCAAGTTCCTTTATCGTCCCTCAAAATTCCTCCAGCAGACGCGCATCCGTCTCTATTCACCGCTCCGTCTGTATTCACCTTCACCCATCCCTCATCCGGCAAGCTCCAAGCCACCTCCTGCAGCCGTTTATTAGACATAGGAGAGTCTAGATGCTTACCAGTAACGGTGGCATACTCCTTGGCTCTTCCTTCAATGAACTTCGCCTTATTGATGTTGTAGCTCTTATCGTCGAACACCTTAGCATTTCTCCACTTCCAAATCCACCAGAGGGCCGTCGCAAATATGTCGCCCCACGCCACTCCGTTTACATCCTTCCTTTCCATGAGGTTAGACCGAAACCAGCTAGCAAACGGAGCCTGCAAAAAATCAAAATTGATAAACGAAGTACCCCAATTAGCCCAAACGGAACTGACCTGATTGCAGTCCCGGAACAAATGCTCGTAGGACTCCTCAGCTCCATGGCATAAGCTGCACTCCGCCGACACCGCCAAATGCCTCCTTCTTCTTTCCACATTAGACAACACCCCACCTTTGCACACAAGCCACACAAAACACCTAACTCTCTCCGGAACCTGCAGCTTCCAAACACTCTTATAAACTCCCCCATCAGTACCTAGACCACCACGCTTACCCTGCAGGAGCTTGTAACCCGACGACACCGTGTACCTCCCATCCGACGACAGCCTCCATCCCAGCTCATCCTCGTGCCGGCCATCATCCGGCAACACCGCAGTAGCCGCCAGCTTCAGCAGCATCTGGTTCGGGAGCAACGAATCCAAACGCTCCCAATCCCAGCCTCCAACCTCCGTCCAGTAGTCCCGGACTCTCGCGCCACTGTGGAACTCCTCAAGCTGACCCATGACGAGGTGCCTCAACGGAACGTCACTCAACCAAACATCCTCCCAGAAGAGAATGCTACAGCCGTCCCTCAGCAGCCACCTAGTACCGTGGTTGACAACCTCCGTAAAACCCATCTTGAGGCTCTTCCACGTATGCGAACAACTAGGAGAATTCCCAAGCGAAGTAGACACATACTTATTACGCAGCACCGACGCCCAAACCTCACCTTCCTCCATCACAAATCTCCAGCTCATCTTACCGAGCAACGCAAGGTTCATCTCTCTCATGGGTCTAATGCCAAGCCCTCCTTGAGATCTCGGTTTTATGATCTCCTCCCAGGCCACCTTATGCACCCTCCGCTGCCCTCTACTATCACCCCAAATGAAGGCCCTATTAAGTTTATCCAGCTGCTCGCACACGCCGATCGGAATGAGGGCAGATGACATAGAATAAACTGGTAAAGAAGCCAACACCGACTTAGACAGAGTAATCCTCCCTGCGAAGCTAAGAGCTTTCGCCTTCCATCCTTCCAGCTTCGCCTTAAATTTATCAACCAGATTGGCAAAGGTATGTTTACTAACCCGCTTGTGAAGGATCGGCATACCTAGATAATTACCAAGGTCTTTCGTGACCGCAATACCGCTCGCTTCGCTCAGACGTTGGGCCGCTCTACTGCTCACGTTATCGGAGACAAAAATTTTAGACTTGAAGATGCTGACCTTCTGACCCGACTCCTCGCAGAACCTGTCCAAGCAACCTTTAATAACACGAATTTGATCAGTCGAAGCTTCAGCAAATAAAGTAATATCATCCGCAAAGAACATATGGGAAAGGGACGGGCCATTCCTGGTCAAGGTAATCGGTTTCCACTCTTCCTTATCAACCGCCTCCTGAATAATGTGACTGAGCCGTTCAATACATAGAAGAAACAGAAAAGGAGAAATCGGGTCTCCTTGCCGAATGCCTCTAGAAGCCGTAAACTGGGTAGTAGCCTCACCGTTCCAAAGAACCTGCATTCTAGGCGAAGTAATGCAGGCCATCACCCACCCCACCCACCGATCCGGGAAGCCAGCCACTATCAGAGTGTCTCTGATGAACTCCCAACTCAACCGGTCATAAGCTTTCTCGAGGTCTAACTTCAGTATCATCCAACCTTTCGCACCTTTCTTCCGCCTCATAGAATGGACCACCTCTTGCACAACGACGATATTATCAGTAATCATGCGGCCGGGCAGGAAGCTACCCTGGGTAGGACCAATCAAATTCCCAATCACCGATTGCAGTCTATTAGAAAGAATCTTCGTGATGAACTTGTAGAGCACATTGCAAAGGCTAATAGGCCTGAATTGACTGAGATGTTCGGGACTCTTAGTCTTCGCAAGCAGAACGATGAGCGTGTCATTGACCCCCTCCGGCAATATAGTGGACTCGAAGAAGTCCCTCACGAACTCAACCACCGACTGACCCACAATACTCCAGCACTTCTGATAAAAACATGGCTGGAAGCCATCGATACCGGGAGACTTAAGCGAGCCCATGCACTTCACAGCTTTCCACACCTCCTCCGGGGTAATCGGACTCACCAGCTGCCGAGTGTTCTCCTCATCAATCTCAGGGAACCTGCTAGCCAAGCTAGCTCCGACAGTAGCCGAGGTACTCTCCGCGCTGTACAAATTCCGAAAGAAGTTGACCGCCATCAACTCGAGCTCATCCTTCTGGTCGACCCACACACCATCATCGTTCTTCAGACCCTCGACCCGATTATGTTTACGTCTAATGACCGTGGACGTATGAAAAAAAGAGGTATTCCGATCCCCGGCCTTGAGCCACATCTCCCTGGACTTCTGCTGCCAGAGAATCTCTTCTTGCTCAAGCACCAACTCCACCTCCTTTTGCGTCTCGGCTTCAAGATCCAGAAATCTATCCCTACCATTACTGCCTTTCAACTTCTGAATAGCCTCAAGTTTGGACAGCAGCTTACTCTTCCTATGGTGAATGTTACCAAACACCTCTCTATTCCAGAGAAGTAACTCATCCTTTAAGATACTCAAAGCACTCGGAACCTCAGCTTCATCACACCAACTCGCTTTCACCTTTTCAAAAAAGTTAGGGTGAGTAACCCACGCCGCTTCGAAGCGGAAAGGTCTTCTCTTAGGATCGAATTTGGTAACGGGATCAAACGTCAACAAGAGAGGGCAGTGATCCGACGAGAATCTAGGAAGGTGCCTCACAGTAGCTTCCGGCCACCGCATACGCCCCTCAGTATTCGTAAAGACCCGGTCAAGCCTCTTCTCAACTATCGACTCCCTACCCATACGCCGCATCCAAGTGAATCTAGGTCCGACAAACCCCAGATCGATCAGCCCCAAGTCATTGCACCAATCGTTGAAAGTCTGCGAGTCGGCATGTAAGCCTCCCGCGCCCCCCCTTCTATCCTGGTGACGGAGAATGCAATTGAAGTCACCCCTAATGATCACCGCACCCTCCACCATTCTCACCGCATCATCCAGCTCGCGCCAAAACAACTCCCTCCGCGAAACCGTCGGAGGACCGTAAACCGCAAACAAATGAGAACACCTACCTTTGCTGGTAACCGACGCATGGATGAAATTCAACCCACTATCCTTCACCACCAGATTCACCTCCTCCCTTTTCCACATGAGCCACACACCACCCGCAAACCCATTCGCCTCAACTCTATCACAACCAGTGAAACCACTCCTACTAAGACGATCACAAACACGTTGGGCAGTGACTCCCGACACTCTCGTCTCAAACAGAGCAACAACATTAACCTTGTGGATCTTGCACAAGTAGCGAATCGCCCTTCTAAAGCCCGGCTTTCCTGCACCAAAACAGTTCCAAAATAAAACATTCATGGAAGGCATCATAAATAACTAAAAGAGGGGAGATAAAATCAAAAACCGAAAACAACGAAGAACCAAAAAACCAAGGTAAAAAAACTAGCAGGACTCCCTGGCGGGGTCTTGCCCCATACTCCCTGCTCCCACTCCGTCACCATCTCTTGGGCTGGGTAACGATTCAAACGTTTGACAACCTCCATCTGTTCCGATAGTCATCTCCCTGGTACTCGATGAAGATTCTACAAGCTGAAGCTCCCCTTTGTTCGCAACCCCAACAACCGATTCCTCAACCCCCGACTCAGAGGAGTCGGGTCTTTGCCGTTTGAAAGCTTTCCCTCCGAACCTCTGGACCTCCCTAAGATGAGCACCTGAGTTAATCTGACTCGGGCTGAAGATCCCCCCCCTTCGAGCTGGTTTTTTCGTAGGCCTCAGGGCCTTACTCCGAGCCTGGTCACTTCCACTCTTGAAAATCATATCCACCTGATTAACAGCACTGTTCGAGCCCTCCGCAATCACCGTATCCGAAAGCTGGGGAGCTACAGCATGAACCCCCCTCCCCGTAGAATCCTCCTTCCCTCCACCATCCACTTGATTGCCCATTTCCATATTATAATTAGCAAGCACCTCCGGCACCACCTTCTTCCCCTTGGCGTGGGTTTCAGCGTCCCTTGGGATCTCCCCTCCATTCCTATTCAAAGATTGTTCCTTTGTGGCACTCGCGCCACCCTCCTCATTACCCGCCTTAGTTTCAAAAACTTTAAAACGGTTATCTTGTGGGACGTTGACCCTAGAATCGTGTCCTCCTCCCATATCCGTTCCCATAACACTTTCCTTCGGGGCTCCTTTTCTAGCCGGATCAAATCGCGTGATGCTTTGGTTGCCTTTTTTGAAGACCTTCCTTTTTTCAACCTTCATCCATTCACCATGGATGCCCTGCTTCTCGCCGGTGTGGTGGCTTCCGGTCCCCGGCGAAACATTCGGGACACTTACCGGCGAGTCCTCTCCTCCCTTGGCTTCGTTTTGCTCATGCCCCTTAACGTCTGTCATCGTCGTCCTAGTTTGAAAAGGGCAGCCAACCTTGACATGTCCGTAACGACCACACCCAAAGCAAATCGTTGGGAGACCTTCGTACTCAATAAGATACCTATCCCCATTGATGCTAACCGTCCCCTTCAGAGGTCTCTCCATGTCAATTTCCACGCAAATACGAGCGAATCTCCCCCGATTGGTATACAAGGTCTTCGGGTCCACCTTAATGGGGTTCCCAATTCCCGACGCGATCTTCAATAAGATATTTTCTTCGTACAGCGTGATCGGGAGATCAGCTATTCTAATCCACGTCGGGGTAGTGTTGATAGGGTCCGAGGATCTGAAATTAGGGTGCCAAACTCTGACCGACAGGCATCTGCCAAAGATGGTCCAGGGCCCATTGGTGAGAGCCCCCATGTAATCCTCTTCATTGCCAAAACGCACCAGAAAACACCCATGTGCAAGATACTAATTTCTACTATAGTGTTTTTTATATTGCAAAATACTTCACATTCAATATTATACTATAATTAGGGGTGATATTCGAGTTGAACAAGCTAAGCTTGACATGTTAAAGCTTGGCTTGAATGAGAGACGAGCCGAGCCGAGCCAAGCTCGAGCCCAAAAAATATTCGATTTTTTTGGCGCTCAAGCTTGGCTCGCCAGGTCAACCTTAAACTCGAGCTTGACTAAGGTTGAGCTCGTTCGAGCTCAGTTCGTACTTGAAAGCAATTGCATATTTACAAAAGCTCATTGGATATCTAATAATCACCTACACCACCTACTCACCCACACAGGGTTGACGTGGGTGAAGAGTTTGTAGGGGATGGCACGGGACGGTTGTTGGAATGATGATTTTCACTTGTAATCCGCCTCATTTTCACCCCTAGTCATCACTTATCTCAAATGGGATTAGATACTCAATGTCTCATCTTTATGGGTGATTTTCTGTAATTTACGGGTGTTTTTGTTAATAATCCGAGAATTGTTGTCCAAAAAAAAAAGAAAAAAAAAAGAGGAGGGTGCGCTCCCACCGCCATCTGAAAACCTCCCCAACAACAATTACAAGACAGATTGCGATTCCAATTCCCCAACTCCCACCATTTCGATTGCTTCTTCCTTCCTCCTCCCGCCGAAATTGGATCGGGAATCCTGAGTAATCGATATTCTGATGAGCGATTGAAGGATTTGGCAGAAGGCGTGAATCATGAAAGGTCAGGACTGGATCAATTCATCGCTTCCCGACGAGCTGATCCTCGAGATCTTCCGGTGGATCGACTCCAAGCCGAGCCGCGACGCCTGCTCCCTCGTCTGCTGCCGCTGGCTCCGCCTCGAGCGCCTCAGCCGTGAAACCCTCCGCATCGGCGCTTCCGGCTGCCCCGACAAGCTTGTTCAGGTCCTCGCCCATCGCTTTGTCAATATCAGGAATCTCTTCGTCGATGAGCGCCTCTCCGTTTCGCTCCCTCCCCTTGGGGTAAGTGGATTCTGACTGTATGTACTTGGATTGCGACTAGCTAACTAGGTTCTCCTAGAATTGTTGGTTTTGAGAAAATGAGACCCTGCCATTTCCAATTGTAGTCTTGTAGATGATAATGGATGATGGATTAGGGCTTAATTACTGATTTCGTATGGTAGGTGACTAGAATCTCTTTGTTATTTGTTAGGAATTTTGATTGGACTTTGTGTTTCGCCTTGTTGATGACGACCACGTAGAAAATTTAGAGGAAGCTTGTTTAGTGTCAAATCGCATGCTCTGTTGTTATTAAAATGCATTGTTTATGGATTGTGTTATGTGATTGAATTGTATTAGTAAGGTGAGATTTGGAGATTGATGAAAGAGTGTCCTTAATTCTCACCAGGGGCAAACATATTGTAGGTCTGGGCTGTTAATTGGATTCAGGGTTTGAAGATCCACTGTAGTTTTGCTTAGTGATACTGAAAAGCTTTTCAAGTGTTTTCAATGCGATGCTTAAGCTTTGAACCGTATTTTTCTCATTTTTCACTATCCAGAGTTTGCTTTGACAACTTGCAATTTGGCAAGTGTTAGTGCCTATGAAGCCATGAATAGTTCTATTAGTGTTAATTGTTAGGGCATCGTTTCTGAGATTGTTGTGATGGTATTAGGGAAGAAGTCCTAATTATCAGTCGAAATATGTGACTCCAAAGTCTCGAAAGAAGGGAAGGAAAAGAGTTTTTGAAGAATGTGAAGATCAAGCAGACTGTTTATCAGATATAGGTTTGAATGCCATTGCTGAAGGCTTTACAAAGGTGCAGAAGTTGAGCCTCATCTGGTGCTCAAGTGTAACAACTCTTGGGTTAAAGTCTGTAGCAGAGAAGTGCAGGTCCTTGAAATCTTTGGATTTACAGGTCAGTTGATTGCCATATCCTAAATATTTTATTTCTGTGTTTGAATTTTATGTGTTTTTTTTTTAAATTGAAAAATGAAGTTCGTGAACACTGTAGAAGCAAATCATCATCTAGACTAGATTCTGTTACTACCCAAGATTGCCACAGGTTTCCAAGTAATTATTTCCCCACAATATTCTTGACTAATGGATTTAGATGTTAATCTCTTTAAGCATTGCACACAATAGAAGAATTTTCAATGTGAGTTACTGTATTGATTAGTCATAGATGATATGTTGTCGCTATTTGTTAGTTCAATAAGCTTTATGCTTCGATTCTTCCTTCCAAGAGATTCTGTCCTAGCTGGCATCTAGGATCCTACATGATAATACATATCCCTTGTCCTCCAAGTGGAATGTTCACTTTGTTAGACCATATTTCTGGTTTATGTTTTGCTTTAAATTCCTTTCTGAACTAAATATTTATATTTTTAGGGATGCTATGTTGGAGATGCTGGGTTAGCTGCTGTTGGAGAATGCTGCAAGAAAATCGAGGATTTAAATCTGCGGTTTTGTGAAGGTTTAACTGATATTGGGTTAGGACAGTTTGCTTCAGGCTGTGGAATGACTTTAAAATCTCTTGGCTTAGCTGCTTGTCAAAGAATAACTGATACTGGCTTAGATGCAGTAGGATCTCATTGCAGAAATCTTGAGACCATGTCAGTGGATTCAGAGTTTATTCACAATAAAGGGGTCCTTGCTATTGCAAAAGGCTGTCGGAACCTGAAGGTTCTGAAGTTGCACTGTCTAAATGTAACAGATGAGTCCTTACTGGCCGTGGGTACCTTTTGCTCATCACTGGAGATGTTGGCCTTGTTCAGCTTTCAGAGATTCACAGATGAGTTAGTGACTTTCTGTTCATTCTCTGTATTTGTTCTCTGATTACTGTCTTGTCTGTTGGAAATTAAGTTAGAATATGCTTCAAAGCAAATTTCTGATTCGTCATATCAGAAGAGCAAGATATCCTTTTACAAAGTCAGTTCATATATTACAATATCGTTTAGAAGTGATTGCCAAGTTAGGTTGCACTTCATGGTTCGAGAATGTCTTGTTGCCAACCAAACACATCAAGGAACAGTTGAAACAACATATTATCCGTAACATTTTATGATCCTTACTTATAGTCTAAAAGGTTTTCATAGATTACCTCTGTGAAGTTAATCATTTAAAAAAGTATTATCTTCATGAACACACTAAATAATTGGTAATAGGGCCTTATGATGTCTTTGGATATCCATTATGTCCATCTCAATACACTAAATAATTGGTAATAGGGCCTTATGATGTTATTGGATATCCATTATGTCCATCTCAATAACAGTTTATGATCCATCCCTACTTCCTCAATCCCTTGAAACACATATAAGTTGAACTTAATCCAGAAACAATATCCTTGCCCATATTCTAAAAGGATTGCATAGATTACCTTTTTGAAGTAAATCATTTAGAAATAATCTTCTTAAACACACAAAATATCTGGCAAAAGGGCCCCTTTTGATGTCTTTGTCTATCCATTATGTCATCAATTTTAATCAACATTATTGTCCTAAAAAAAAAACTTAACCTTTGAGTTAACTTTAGACCCCACAAACAAACCTGAAGTATGAAAAGGAGGAAAAGAGAGAGGGTTACAAACCTTTGTAGGAGAAGATCTCTGTGCTTTTTGCATGCACAACGAGTACAAGCGTATAACTTGCTGAAGCCTCTTTCCCCATTTCCTGAAGAAGTATTCATGATTTCATGAAAAGGAGGGGAGATTAATGCTAGATTGTTGACCTTTTTATTTGAATCTAATAGTAGTTTAAACAGATCGTATGGTTCAGGAGCCTGTGCCGTGGAATCCAACTGTTTAGCTTACTGATGAAATATCTGAAAAAGGCTCTGGCTGATTCACTTTCACTATTTCTGATGCTCTGTGTTATAAGTTATAACTGCTTTTGTTCCTCATTTTTCCACTTCAGGAGTCTTTCTGCAATTGGCAAAGGTTGTAAGAAATTGAAAGATCTTACTCTGACTGATTGCTGCTTCCTGAGCGATAAGGGTTTGGAAGCAGTTGCAACTGGCTGTTCAGAACTGACACATCTTGAGGTTAATGGCTGCCATAACATTGGGACATTTGGACTGGAGTCCGTTGGAAAATATTGTCTGTATGTTTCTCCACATAATCCAAATAAGTATCTATTTCATTCAGTACCAATATTGTATACTATATTTGTGAGATTTGTTTTCACAATTAGTCATTTTTATGCATTTACTGGAATTGCCCCCTACCCCCTCCCCAGAGATATATAGTGTGTGTGTGCACGAGCTCAGTCTGCCGGTTACTATGTGCAGAAAATATGTGAAGAAATGCTCCCTCTTTTCTTTCTTTTTTTTCAATGTATACCTTTTTTTAGGTTGTATGAAATCAGATGCTTTTAAGTGGCTTAGAAGAAAGAGGCTTGATGCAATGCTGAACCTTTCTACAAGAGAATTCATGTTAAAATATTTATAAAAAAGCCCCAGAATATATGTCAATGGAGTCGTCAAGTCTCAATTAATCATCTTTTACATGAATTGGCTATTGATAAGTTCTTTGCTAACTTTTTTATGTACTAGTATGAACTAAGTCTTTATTTAACCTTAAAATTGGCATGGGAAGACATGGATTCTAAAGGGGGGGAAAACGAAAGTAGAATTTATTTATCAATCAACACATGCCTAAAGGTGACACTGAAAATGCTTCAAGACGTCTTATTATGATTACTGTTTAAAATGTGTCTGTGCTATGGTTAGAGATGCTTAATTCTCTGTTTATTTCAGAGAATCTTTTATCACTCCAGTGTTAGAATTTGTATTTTCAGTCTCAACCCAATAAAAATATACATCATCTCATTTATATTTTAGAACAGAAAGTCCAGTTTAATTTGGAAAATACCATTTATTGGAAAAAAAAAATTCATCGTAAAAATCCTACGATTTCACATAATATATTGAAAAACAAAAGGGGAAAATCAATTCATAGGAATTACTAAACTTATAGTAGCTGTGAATTCATAGGAATTACTAAACTTATAGTAGTTGTGATCTTGTTCATGCATATCACACATACCTGAATGCTGCTTTGTTCTAGATACCTCTCATTCTCCCTATCTCTCTCTTCCTCAGCCTTAGCTCTGCAATCTTTATAGCTGAAATGCTCTTGCTTGTATCTAAAATTTTGGGTGAATTACATGTGTGCAATTCCATCCGATGATCAGATAATAATTTTTATGACGCTAATAGGTACACCATCTTACTCCCTCCGAACACACATATAAGAAGTTTTAGCGAATGGCACACATTTTAATAAATCACATTATTCCTCTAAACTCATCACAATTCCATTTACTTTTTTTTTATAAATTTAATATTTTAATTCTCACCATTCTACATAACCGATCAAAATTGTTTAAAAAAACAAAAAAACAAACAAATCAAATACAAATCATTACCTGGAAAATCTAAAACATCATACATTTTGATTTTTTTTTAATCCTAAACATCATATATTTGTGATCGGAGGGAGTATTATTTTGTACTGTTGGTGAGAATGCTGCATTTCACTGGTTTTTAACATTGTGTGCTTGGTTTGATTTGTTGGCTTTTCCCTATATTCTAAAGCCTTGGAAAGCTTGTTAATTTGAAGCTGCTAATGGGAACATGCAGGCAACTTTCGGAGTTGTCTCTGTTGTACTGCCAGAGGATAGGCAATTATGCGCTCTCTGAAGTTGGCAGAGGATGTAAAGACTTGCAAGCATTGCACTTGGTAGATTGCTCAAATATTGGGGATGATGCCTTGTGTAGCATAGGAAGTGGATGCCGGAACTTGAAGAAACTTCACATTAGAAGATGCTATGAGGTATTTTGTGGGATGGATCGAACACATGGAACTTGTTTAGTAGTTTGTTATTGTATTTCTTTTGCTCGTGATTATAATGTTTGTTTCAAACAATCAATAATCTGGGAAACTTAACTTGCTCCCATTGTGATTTCATGGATGCAAGTAATATGGTTATGATACCGATCTATCAAACCTCCTTGTTATTGCTTCTTCTACATGGAGGGTGCGGAACCAGTGGCTTTAGTAATAACAAATAATTCAGTTAAAATTGTATTACTGGTATACTATTTTATTGCCTTCACAATCTGATGGTATCATTTATATAATTATATGTATCACGATAGAGCTTTCTTTGCATTGCCAAGTGGTTTTAATTCAGCAAATATTGAGATGATAGTTATATTTTCTGATATTGGACACCCTTTCAAATGTTATTAATGTACTGCTGCTATCAATGGCTGTTTGACTTACCTAACTGTCCTCCTATTGTTTAAAGGTGGGGAATAAAGGGATTGTAGCTGTTGGTGAGAATTGCAAGTTTCTTAGAGATCTCAGTATTCGTTTTTGTGACAGGTAAGACTTTGACGTTCTTTTATTTTCTTATTATATTATATCTATTGCAAATCATAGTTTTGGTTTGACCTACTTTGATCCTTTTCCAGCTATCATTTTGGCTTTTTGCTTGATTTCTTTTCTTATGGAAGACTTTTTTGTGTTGAGAGGTTTAAACCACCTATGGATGTTGTAGTCTGTCCTTATTGAACATTTGCTCTGCAACCAGAGATCGTTGAAGGACACTCCTTACTCTTGTTTCATCTTCGTTCATCACAAAGCAATCATTATGAATGAAATTTTATTTCAGTTGGAACCTATCAGTTAATTGATCTTGTACCCTATGCACTGTCCAAGAAGAAAAGAAAAACAAGAGATAGAGGAGAGTCCATATTTCGCATGAATGAACATCATGACATTGCAACCTTTTGCATGTGCACACAATAGTCCTAATCAATTGTCGCTAACGTATTTTTTGGTGCAACAAATGTTGCCAAAACAAATTTATACTAACTGAAAATTTGATGTTTGTGAACCTCACATTGATTTTGTCAAATGACTGTTATAATATTCTGGATACTTGTGGTGATTGCATCAAATTTTCTAAATTATTACATATAATAATTTGAAAAGAAGCATTAAGGACGACTAAGATAAACCCTAACAGTGCTCTGACAGTGAAATCATTTCTTTGATACCAGAGTAGGGGATGAGGCCCTGATTGCTGTTGGTAAGGGTTGCTCACTTCACCAATTAAATGTCAGCGGCTGCCATCAAATAGGCGATGAGGGAATAATGGCTATAGCAAGAGGTTCTCCCCAGTTGTGTCACCTGGATGTGAGTGTACTTCAGGTAGGATCTTCCTTTCTTGTCAAGTTTCTCCATGTGATCAATGAACATTTATCTTATCTTATTAACTTCATTTTTTCATATCTTATTACCACTGTTTATATTATAAGCATGTCTTACCAAATGCACTTATTAGTATTACATGGCACCCTTCCTCTTCTTTGCTCAGAAGATTTTTGCCCAACTATCTGCTCGTACTTTATTACAGAATTTAACACCTATGAACAAGAAATTAAACTCATATATCTGCCTTTTGAAGTTGCTATAGAGATGCAAGTGATTTGTGAGTTACATGATTATGCAAGAGATGTTTTTTTTAGGAATAAAATATTAAAATGCACCTTATAGTCATGACTTCCTCTCTCATAGAATTTTGTCATAATTCAATTTAAAGCTTGTAGACTTGGAGTGGAAAAAACTGACCTGCTATATGGTCGTCTTCCTTCCACGAGATCAGATAAAATCAATAGCAATTTTATTTCAGAAGCACAGGAACTTGGTTTTGTTTTTTGAAATTTTATACCAACCTTTTTTTTTGGGGGGGAGGGGGGGAGGGGGGTGGGGGGTTATTTTTTGTATTGGTTTAGCCGAGGGGAGCAAAAAGATGAGCTTTTCTTCATCATAGGAGTGTAGGGCTCAGTGAGCAAGAGGTCTGAACTACCAAGTCAAAGCAACCCAGTCTATAGACCTTCCGGTTGTTTGATGAACTGCAAAATATATATTGTATACATGATGCATCTGAAGCCTCATATTATTTCGCCTGCGTATAACCATTTCATATTAGCCGAATAGTGATGCTGAATTTTTATTCGGTATTTTGCCTCTGTCAGGCAATCAACATAAAACAACTTCGTGGGTTCGTTGATGGTAAATTGAACTTGTTAGGGCTTGAATCTGAGTTGTTTTGGCCTGATGGTATCAATTGCTATTGACTTGTTTTAACAAGTTCTTTAACACTTGCCTTCTGTCACTCTACATCTACACAGAACATAAGCGACGCAGCATTTGTTGAGGTGGGAGAAGGCTGTCCTCTACTCAAAGAAGTTGTGTTATCTCACTGCCGCCAGATAAGTGATGTGGGACTCTCCCATCTTGTCCGAAAATGCAACCTGCTCGAATCGTGCCACATAGTCTACTGTCCAAACATTACTTCCACTGGAGTAGCCACAGTTATATCCAGTTGCCTAAACATGAAGAAGGTCCTGGTTGAGAAATGGAAGGTCAGTGAGAGGACAAAACGGAGAGCAGGATCTGTCATCTCCTACCTATGTGTTGACCTCTAACTCTTCTGGAATCAACACACCTCAGATTCCTTGAAGATGCTCTCTGGTTTACATAGCAATAGTTGTAATAACTAATAAGTGCCCCCAAGAGCGATTGAAGCAACCTGACAGTGTTGTCCGTCCTTCATTTTATTGATTTTTTTTCCCTTGTATTTATACAAAGTTGTTTGTTTTTCCCCTTCCTGTACGAAAAGGTATTGGAGTTGCTTTGGGGAGTTGTAGTTTGGGAAGAAATGTAAGATTGAATAATTTGTGTAGCCAAATAATGGCTAATCCAAGTGCTGCTTTTTATATGGACAAATTCTGGGAATTGTCCAAGTATTTACTTGTTTCTGATCAAATTTGTCAAACTAAATTCAAGAACCCAATATGTGTTTTCGTAGCCATATTCAATCCAGATCGCACCTGGAATTGCATAAACTTGGGATTTCAAAACTTTAATTTGACCAACTAGTCATATTACCCGCGTTTTCGCGGTATTTTTAATAAAACGTATTTCTTCATAAAATATTAAATTCTATAAGAAACATGTAGATAAATAGATTAAGTCGTTGTATGATATGACTTAAATTTATTTGATTATCATTAATTGACGTGTCAAAAAAACTCGGTTAGATTAAGAATAACACATAAGCGAACTCGACCAAAGTTTGTCATAGGAATTTACAAATCTGTTTTCTTTTTAATGATTTAGTTCTCTTATTCATTTTACTTGGTTTTATATTTAAGTTTTTTAAAGAACTCAATTTATTATCAGTGATGAAAGCTTTTATAAAATTAAAAAATTGGGTAATTGATAACTTTAATCACTAAAATATTATAAAATATATAGTTTCACTCCACTCTCCTTCATATTTAATATATTTTTATATTATATTATATAGATTATACAATAATTGATGGATAATTTTTTTTAATTGTGCATGTTAATTAGTTGTTTTTTAATAAATAAATTTTATATTTATGCAAATCTACATGGCATAAATATATGTGATATATTTATCTACAATCACACCGCACCGATATATGTTTTAGCAATGTTCAATTAGTTAACATAATCAATTATTGATTAAGTATAATTGCTTTAAAATTTAAGGAATACCTATATTAAACATAATTGATTTTATGGTATAGGTATAAGTTTTTTTTTTTCAAAATAAAAATTAATATGTTATTAACCCCATTATATATCTATATATATCTTTTGATTTTAACAAAAAATAAAATAGTTACGGTCGTTTGTTGTGTTCCATGAATGTATATGGATTGATATTTTAATATCTCTAATATATCAGCATTATAATTAGAATTTTGATCCAGAATGGAGTACATAATTCATCATTTGTTTTCGATATTGTTGATAAAAAGATAGGTATTGAATTCAAAATGATAAAAAAAAAATGTATGAGATAAACTTAAAAAATTATCTAATTCCTCCTAAGCCATGTTTTGAATTAGGAATCATAACACAAGCACTTCTCACAATTGAAAATAAAATACGTACAATTAGATAATTTAAAATCAGTAGCTATTAGTTTAAAGATATGAATTTGTATCAAATTAATATAAGGGGTTTAATAGTTTTTTAGTAAATATATATGAATTCAAAAATAAAATCTTATCATTTACTAATATAATTAATCTTGATTACTAAAGATAAAATAACTAAAGGTAAAATGATAGATTTTGTAATGATTTAAGATATGAAATTGAATATTTATATTAAAAATAATCAAGCTAAAATAATTTTAATTGCAATAAACAAAAATGATAGGTTTTATAACTAATTAAAAAATTATCTCATATAACACATTTAAATAATAATACGATGATTCCAACTTTTATTAAATTGTATAATATATTAATTGATGTGGGTAAAAATATAATGAAATTTTAATCCAGAAAATGACACGTAAGCAAAAATAATCCCGCTTTAATCCAGAAAATTTCGTGGACGCGAGATCGCACCAGAGCCCGTTTCTGACCTCTGTTTTAGTATTTTACTAGTATTCGTTACCCGCGCGGTTGCGCGTTTTGTTAATAAATTATATTTTATTATGTTAATTATATTAAAATATTATATTAGATAATTAATTGACGTGGCTTAAAAAAATAAAAACAAATTGATGTGACTCACAAAAATAAAACTATATATAAATATATTATATTCAATTTGATCTAAAAGGTAGAATAACGCACCAAATATTCATTCTTCATCTTTTAAAATAATAAATAATATAGTTTATTAACAAAAGTATGAAAATAATAAATATGTATAACAACTAATTCAAGTTATATTGGATAGATTATTGATCTAAAAAGACAAGTTTTTAGCTAACTATATTCATTTATTAATTGATGTGGGCCAGAAATATAATACCACTTTAATCCAGAAAATGCCACGTAAGCAAAAATAAACCCGCTTTAATCCAGAAAATTCCGTGGACGCGAGATCGCACCAGAGCCCGTTTCAGGCCTCTGTTTTAGTATTTTACTAGTATTCGTTACCCGCGCGGTTGCGCGTTTTGTTAATAAATTATATTTTATTATATTAATTATATTAAAATATTATATTAGATAATTAATTGACGTGGCTTAAAAAAATAAAATCAAATTGACGTGGCTAAAAAAAACTATATATAAATATATTATATTCAGTTTGATCTAAAAGGTAGAATAACGCACCAAATATTCCTTCTTCATCTTTTAAAATAATAAATAATATAGTTTATTAACAAAAGCATGAAAATAATAAATATGTGTAATAACTAATTCAAGTTATATTGGATAGATTATTGATCTAAAAAGATAAGTTTTTAGCTAACTATATTCATTTATTAATTGATGTGGGCCAGAAATATAATACCACTTTAATCCAGAAAATGCCACGTAAGCAAAAATAAACCCGCTTTAATCCAGAAAATTCCGTGAATGCGAGATCGCACCAGAGCCCGTTTCAGGCCTCTGTTTTAGTATTTTATATAGATATAGATAGATATAGATTTAATTAGATCTGTCAGCACCAAAAATCCTATATTATTCATATCTGCAGAGGCAGATGGACAACTCCTGCGTTGCTAGTTACTAAAACTAGAATGCAACAGATCAACCCCTACTACTTCCATACAACTGACGAGTGCATTTGAACTCCAGAGGAAGGATACCGGAAACTCAAATAATGCTTCACTTCACAGTTCACAGCAAGGGAAAGCATCTTTGAGTTTTGCTAAGAGGGATTCATTTCTGATCACTTGCAAAATTTGTCATTACAGTAGGGTTAAGGGTACGGGACTCGTCACTTCCAAGTTCCACACACTTGAAAGAACAGTGTTATGGTCTCTACACCACCTCCATATATAAACTAGTGCATGGAACTAGCTGAATTGTAATGCAGTAGCTATGTAGTGCATTACCATATACAGATTCGGAGCATGTTCAAATTAGGACCAAATCAACTTGGCTGGGTAATATAACAGAGGGAGAGAAAAGATGCCCATGAAAAATATATATGTTATGGGTAACAAGGCAAAATGATCAAAATCTAAGCTACTATGTGCAGTTGGTATGGCCAATCTTCGACCAACTGGAACCGATGCTCTTTGTTACATCACGAGTTACCTCTGCGAAGGAGTAAACGACATTTAATGAAAACAAAACATGCAATCAGAAGACGAAAAACACACAATTAATGATCAATTGATCATTACATATAAAATAAAATCAGCTTAGGAGAGTCATCTATGCATAAAAGCTGTACACCAACCTGATTAATCATTGCATTGCATTGCTTTTCGGCTAATGCTCAAAACATCATATCTAGGCTGGACCTGTGACAGCATGGATTTGCAATAATCCTTTAGCTAGATAACGCAATTGATCATCTACAACATAAAAGCTACAACAACCTGATAAGAAAATAAAACTGAACCATCTAGTTTCCTTCGTTTTATGTTCACTTAAGCCACTCTAATTTTCGTCAACAATATATCTATGATGACTAGGCTGAAGCTATTTATTAGGTTAAACTGGTGGTGAACCAATAAAAATGTCACCTTGTCCAAACGCCGAAGGTGTAGAGTAGTTGTCTCCAGATTGATCCCATGGATGAGTGAAACCAGCTGACTGTTGTCCAGCACTTCCATTCAATTGAACAATTGGGTTCTCCTACAGCAAAGAACTTGACGTGTAAGAATAAAAAACAGAAACAGTTCTAGAGTGTAGAATTATTACAAGTTACGACTATACCTGTGCAACATGAGAAGGGACTATATGTCGTAAATCACATTCTCTGAGCAAATTAAGAAGCCCTTGTTTCACAAGGTTGTATCCATCTTCGGACTCCGCAGCTCTTGTGAACAATCGAGTAGATAAACGACATAATTCTTTGTAACGCCTACCCATTGTTGTTTTAGGATCTCCATCAACATTTGAAATCTCACAAGTGGCTCTAATGCTTCCTCTTTTAGCGTTTCTTGTCCATCTTTTCAAAATATACTTGCTAGGAACTTCTGTAATACCTCTGAAAGAGAAAACCTTCAGTATATGACTGCATAACAGGCCGGCAAATTCAAACCTCCTACAGCTACAACATACAGTTTCTTGTGCGCCATCATAAGAAACAACATAACTGCAAGTCTTCTTATGAGGTGTGACCTTGTATTGCAGAAGCGCTCCCATCTCACCACAAACTTCAAGATGGGAATCATAACCTTTACACGCTTCTTCCTGAAACAACTTAAAAATCTCTAGTGTATAAACACTTGAAGCATGCTTGAAAATTGCTATAGGAAAACACGATGCCGCTTTATCTTGGTTATCCTTGCTATCTGCAACCATCTCATCATGACGGCGATCATTAACTAATCTCTGAAAGTTCTGAAAAAATATTCTCAAGTCGTGATTATAGCTTACATACTGCCTGATGAGCTTAATCAGACTTTCACTTCGTTGTGTAATTGCAATGTCTGCACAAAACGTATTCCTCCCATAAACTAATGCCCACTTTTCTTTGATAGTGAACATTCTCTTTAACCAAGCATTGTTTTGCAATTCATATTTGTGAAGCATTTCACTCCAAGCATCCAAAAAATCTTCTTCATGTTCATAAACATAAATGCAATTACTAAAGTCTCTCGGAAAATCTTTGTACCTTGCAAAAACACTACACAGATGAATTGTTGCATTATGAAAGAGGTGCCAAATACAAAGCCGATGAGAAGTCTCTGGCCATTGAAGAGCAAGTGCTTTTGACATCGCATCATCTTCATCGGTCAACATTGTCTTAGGTCGTTTGCCACCCATAGCCCTTGAAAATGTGTCAAACAGCCACACAAATGTCTCTAATGAATCATCATATAATAACACAGCACCAAAAATAATGGCTCGTCTATGATGATTAACTCCAACAAACAAAGCAAGTGGCCGACCATCTTTATGCTTGCGATATGTAGTATCAAAGCAAAGCACATCACCAAAATCCTCGTAGTCAACCATCATTTTTGCATCAGCCCAGAAGATATTAGTTATTCGATCATCTTCATCCACTTGTATAGCATAAAAGAAATTAGGATCTTCTACTTGCATATGCTGCAGGTACTCTAGGACGTCACTTGTATCACCTGACTTCATTTCTAAACCACGCTTACTGTGCAAATTATTCCTGCAATCCAAACCCGCAAATCCAAGATAATCATGGCCTCTTGGAGTAGCAACTGAAACATCAGCCATGTCAACGACTTCTGATGCCTGAGACGTTGACATTTTCCTGTGTGATCTAAATAGGTGTGTCCTTGAATTTGCCAAATAGTGATTATGCTTAGCAGTAAAGCCCATGACACAATATTTGTCTCTTTGGCGACAACTAATTTTCATCATGGCCAAGCAACCACATCTCGTCTCTGCTCGGTGGGATTTGTAAATATCATCCCGTTTATCTCGTGCTCGTTTCCCTTGGGAAGAACAAACAAACACTCTATCTAACATTATCCCCTTGTAGCTATGTGATTTGCTTTTCCTAACAGAGAAGCCAACTTGTAAAGCATAAGCATTGTAGAACTCGTAAGCTTCGTCTTCGGTTTCAAACTCCATACCAACTCTCGGAATAAACCCCTTAGATATCTTCGAATGGATTGGTTCCATCATTTCCTCATCAGCACTAACATTTGTCAGAATTTCATCTTTCTCGGATTCCAGACGGTGGCATACTTTTGTTTCTTGTACAGGACTTTCCATCGCCTTCAAACCAAACAATTCGACTAAGAATATCATTTCATTTCTTACACAAGGAAATGCATTTCAATAACAAAATAGATCAAAATGATTACCGTACGAAGAAATTTTGAAGATCATCAAACCTTGCAAGAAGCAGTGAAGGAACCGGCACGGCGAAGATCAATTCGGTTTGGAATGGGTTAATTTACGATTGGTACAGTGAGAAACGCAGCGGGGAATTTGAAATCTTGAACCCTAATTTGGTGTACTGTGACGAATCGTGAAGAACTCCATACATTTTCGACTGGTGATTGTGGAGATTGGAGAAGGAAAGTACGGAGTAATTTTATCTCTCCCCCCCAAAAAAAAACAAAAAAAAAAATTTGTATTTTTTTTAATTAAGTGGACAGGTAGCTTAATAAGATCGGTAGGCTTTTGGCCCAAATATAATGGGCCATAAGGCCCAAAGGTGATGAGCCTATGGCCCAAAAGTGAATTCAACCGCGATATATAATCGTCTTCTTCGGTTCAAATAAACCCCATTCATCTTCTCCCACTTTCCGTTTTTGTTTCTCCTGATTCAGGTATAATCGGAACTACAGTAAGTCGGAATTAAGCAGAGGTTTTCCGGTGCCAGAGCCGCCGATGGTTTACCTCCTGGTAGGCCGAGACGTGGAGGCGGTTGGTCAGCGATGGAATATCCAAAATCCGGTGTTCCCGCTGAATTTCAGGTCGACGAGTCTTAATTTAGCGGAAGAGGTGATAAATTTCTGTAAAAGGCTCCCCGCCTGAATTATATTTGATTTTCCTACTTCTTTATCGTATTTTTTTGGTCGATTGTGCCTTTTAACACGTATTTGTAGTTTGATTTGCTTATCAAGCAAAAGAAGTTCAGTTGAATTGATTAGGTACCTTGCTGCAATTAATGAAGTGAATTGCAAAATTACGAAGAATCGTGTATGGAGATTTCTACGGAAGCTCAATAACAGTGATGAGAACAAAAATTATTAGTTTTAGGGTTTATGAGTTGATAGGGGGAGTCATTTTTCAGTATACGTGTTATATTGGCATCCATAGGTTACAACAGATGGAACAGTAGTGGAAAACTTAAAAATCACTTTCTGAGTGTCTAGAAAACATGGAGTTGAAATTTATGTTTTGTTCAAAGTGAATAAGTGATGATCTTGGAGTTGTTAAGGTTAACTTCTGGTGAAATAGTGAGTTTATGGAGTAAAATATCATTGGATGTGTCGCCGGCGGTTTTGGATTTCTTGTAGCATTTTGGTTAAAAATATGTGGTTGTGCAAGTGTAATCCTGTTGATTGTTCTTGAATTTCTGTTGGTTTTTTTCTACTTTTTTCAATGTTTCGTTGCTGCTATAAATCACTCATTGTGTATATTGGATGGGTTGCTTTAACTGTGATGGATGGCCTCTTTTGGCGATCATGCACTGTCAGAATTCAGAAATCATGCTTTGTCAACTGTCATACTCGACGAAGTCAAAGATGAGGTTATATTTGCTTCTTTACTCGTGCTTAAATAGTTAAATGCTGGAAAAGTGGAAAACACCAAGTTCAGTTCACAATCACTTTCTGTAGTTCTTTTCTCCCTGAAACCAGATTGATTATAGTTGATTGTGATTTTTCGGATTGCAGAAGGAGTTCCCTGAGTTATTATTTATCTGAAAGCTGCCTCTTTTTGTTCCTCTCTGAATCTTATTTGGGTAGAAGAGGAAGCCTGAGACCCTGAATCCCTTTGCCTTTTTCTCCTCACCAGGTAATATTATGTGCTTTAAATGGTACCTAAATCTCCTTTCTCTAAACTCAACTAATCTATATGCTCTTTGGAATTTAAGATTTGTTAAGGGTCTGTCTGTCGAGTAGTTAAGCTCTTTCAATGATTTCAAATCTATTGCTTAGAGCAGTTATATACCATTTGTTTAATTACATGATTTATGGTGGTAGATTAACCGAAGCCATGTAAAAGAAACACAACAAAGAAGCAGCAGTACCATTTTGAGCATTAAAAATAAACTAAATCTAGATTGATCAGCTGTTCTAAATAGAATTTCTGTGTCCAAGTGTTGATCCACAAGGACAAAAAAAGTCTAGTATATCTAGCCCTCGCTCCTTCCCCCTCTATCTTTATCTAAATCTCCGAGTCTCGTCTATAATTGCTGATTAGGTACCTAACAAAAGGGGCATCTATGAATCCTTGTGTCATTTCCTTTTTCTTCTCCATAATTTGTATGTATTATAGATTTCATTCAATAAGAATGATATTCTCATAAGTACTTCTTATAATAGAAGCCTGTAGGTGTTTGGCCTCTCCCTCGTTCGTCTCAGGGTTTTCTGTTTTTATACACTTGCACTCCTCCCCCTTCCATTTTTCTTCTCTATTGCAGCAGAGCATTTCTCCCTCTCTCTCTCTCTCGAACAATAAAAAGCGCTCATAGGTTGCCATCCGCCTTATTCTTCCAACCATGTTCTCGATGACCTGTAAAGATCATATGGTGCCCACAGATGGTCGATCTGGCACGGCTTCCTTGAGTCCAATCGCAGCCACGGCTTCCCCTTCCCACTCCAATGCAACAGGCTGATGGGTCCTGGATGTAGGTTCCTACACTTCCCTTCTAAGTTGTCCCCGCCGAGTCCATGTTGGTTCCATCTATGATCAACTGCCTTTATGTTTCCCGCCAAGACGAGTAAGAATGGCGGCAAAGACCCTAGCTGGTAGATCCTCCTCTGCTTCTGGATCAACATCCATTGCTCCACCTTGTGTGTATACCCTTCTTTCTTCCATGTATCCACATCCAGTACCATGACTCCTGTGTTGAAATAGCAGGGCTTCCGCTCTTGGAACGTACTCGTAAGCTCAGGATCCGACCAAAACGCCTCTGTGAAGTAATTCGTGAAGTTCGCATGGCAATACTCCGGTGCAGCCACCACTTTCGCATCCATCTCCACCCGCCAGAGCTTTGAAATGTCGTCGACAACGATGACATCCGAGTCCAAGTATATGACCCGGCTGACATCCCCCGGCAAGATATCAGCTAAGTATATCCTTGCATAGTTCAAGGGCTGGTCCAGCGCTTGCCTGATTGACTTGGATATCTTCCCCTTCACCCTATTTGAATTGAACCGGTACACCTTGAAGTTGAGGTAGGGAAACGTCGCCTTTATGCTTGAGTATATCTCGGGCTCAAACCTTGCAGAAAGGAAGTGAAACACAAAGTTCTCCGGGCAGGTTGAGTGTTGGAGGATGGACAAAACAGCTGCCATTGTTCCTCTGAGGTAGTTGGCATCAAGGGTCATGGATATATGGATTTTGTCCCTCTTGTTGGACCCACAGACTTCTGCATTGACGAAAGCCGGGGCCTCACGGAAGATAGGGACGTCAAGGGAGGGCTTCCGGATGATCCCAACGCGAATGCCGGTGGTGGAGGTGGTGCAGTGGAGGACGAGGAGGATGTGGAAGGACAGGAGGCCGAGGAGTGGAATCGAGGAGGTGCTCCAAAAGGCCATCCTGTCGGGTGGCCTATATCAGGGCTGATTATTTTTTCGTGTTTTTCTTGGCGAGGCGATGTCGATGATAATGAGGAGGAGGAAGAGGAAGCCGGAGGAGAGAGGGATTTGATAAGAGGAGAGAAAATGGCGGAAGGGTGGAGTTGTGGTTTTGTGGAGTCATTTTAGGAGATTGGAGATTTGAGGTTGGTGTCATTTTAAGTAAAGCAAATCAAGATTGTCTATTTATTTTGCCTCCAGTAATTTTTGGTAAGCAAAATACCAAATGAGATCTGCATTTTTTTTTCCAACGTGTGTTGGAATGTTTCCTCTAGATTTTAGTTTATGATAATTTGATCCTATTTCTTGGTGTGGTGCTATCATTCCTGGTTTTTCTGGGCTTGGTTTTACTGTCTACAGGTACCATGTCAAAAGCCTTAATTTTAGCATATAAAAGGTTCCCTGAAATTGGCTATAGACTGAAATGTGTGTTTTCCATGGCCACGTGATTTAAACTGTAAATCGTAGTTCCTCCCTAGCAATGTGTTTTAAATTGTATGGTGGATTGAGAGGGGAAAAAAGAGATTGACATAGAAAAACTATCGTAAAAACAAATATAAAGAAAAAAAAAGATTGTGCTATATACACCCGAGACACGTGCTATATGCACTTCTTAGGACAGATCTATGATCCATCCATTGTAAATTTAAAAAAAAAATTACATAGGACGGATCCGTCCTCTGTAAACAAATAAAAAGCCAAAAAAAAAAAAGAGAACTATGATCCACCCTTGAATTTTTTATTGAAAAAAAAAAGTTGTGCAAAGCTGCTGCACAACAGCTTTTTACTCTCTCTTTTTTTTAATTTACATAGGACGGATAGAGAATCCATCCTATGTAATTTTTTGATTTTTTATAACGGACGGATCCTAGATCCGTCCGTATATTTTTTTTAAAAATTTACAGTGGACGGATCTATGATGGATGCATATAGCCACAAAAAAAAACAAATATCAACAAAGATGAGAACACTAAGAAAAACACAATGTGAATTGGAAATAGTGTGAAACTTATCTTTTGAAATAGAGTTGTCAAAAGATGTAACTGATATTTGCTCTATCTAGTTATGATTTGTACTATATATTTTTCGGAATTTTCGCCAAATGCCCTTGAGGTTAAGGCTAATTCGCGTGGTGTACGAAAGTTTGACATATTTCGCCAGATGCCCCTGAGGTTTCCATTTTTTTCGCCAAATACCCCTGAGGTTTTCATTTTTTCTCCAAATGCCCCTCTGTCGAATTTGTTAACATTTGTTTTATTGAAAATAAAAAGAAAACAAAATATTATTTCATTATTATTTTTGTAAGGTATTATTTGCACAATATTATTTAATTATGGTAATTAAATCGTCTAATATTATTTACACAATACCATTTCATATTACATTTTTTAACCAATGGAATTAATTCAATTTTTTTTTGATAAAGTTAAAAGTAACTATACAATATTATTTCATTATGTATTAATTACATGATATCATTTCATGCTATTTTTTAAACAATGGGATTAATTCAAAACTTTCTTTTATAAAAAATTACATAGTTCTATATATACGGATTCTTTTTTTTTCAGAGCAACCAATCTCTCTCTCTTTGTGTGTATATATATAATGAAAACTATTTTTTTTATATAATAATCTTAAATTTTGGAATTTCACCCAATCAACCTATTCTACATAAATTTTCAAATAATTTAAATTTTAAACAATTAGAATAGATAAATCTCATTGGTTAAAAAAATGTTTAAAATTTTTAGATTGATTAAAGAAACATGTACAAATTTTATTAGTTTGATTTTTTTTCTAGATTTAGTTGATTGTGAGGAAATTGTAAAATTAAAATGATTATGTTATCTAAGCAAAAATATTTCTCATTTAACAATTAGAATAGATAAATCTCATTGCTTAAAAAATGTTTAAAATTTGTTTTATTTGAAAATTTATGTAGATTAGGTTGATTGAGTGAAATTATAAAATTTAAGATTATTATATAAAAAAATAGTTTTCATTATATATATACACACAAAGAGAGAGATTGGTTGATCTAGAAGAAAAAAAAAGAATTCGTATATTTAGAACATAACTTGTATTTTTTTTATAAATTTTTTTTGAATTAATCCCATTGTTTAAAAAAATAGCATGAAATGATAACATGTAATTTATACATAATGAAATAATATTGTATAGTTACTTTTAAATTTATCAAAAAAAGGTTTTGAATTAATTCCATTGGTTAAAAAATGTAATATGAAATGGTATTGTGTAAATAATATTAGATGATTAATTACTATAATTAAATAATATTGTGCAAATAATACCTTACAAAAATAATAATGAAATAATATTTCCTTTTCTTTTTATTTTCAATAAAAAAGTTAATAAATTCAACAGAGGGGCATTTGGCGAAAAAATAAAAACCTCAGGGGTATTTTGCGAAAAAAATGGAAACCTCAGGGACATCTGGCGAAATATGTCAAATTTTTGTACACCACGCGAATTAACCTTAACCTAAGGGGTATTTGAAGAAAATTCCGTATATTTTTTCTAGGGTTTATCATTTTAAATTGAGGAAATATTTTCAAATCGTTTTTTATCATATCCATTTTGAGCAAAAAAATAGAAAGATAATTAGGTTTATGATACAATATTGAATGAGTTGAAAGTGGTTGATTTACTAGGTGCTTGCTTATAAGGTGTCTATTTGTATTGGCAAGTTAGTATTTGTGAAGATTTATATTGTAGTAATCACATGCACCAAGTGTATGAAGTTTCTTTCTAGATCTAATTCTAAACTAACAATAACAAAAACATTTATGGTATATTCAATGCAAATTAGGGTATGAGAGTCGAGATGTATACATTCTTCCCTCAACTATGTCAAGATGGTGTTTCCGAGTGACTCAAGAGTGGTGTAAAAAGGCAGAATACGCATTAGCACTCTTCGAACATAAATAAAAAAAATATTCAAGCTAAAAAGAGATTAAGATGCTCAAACAAAAAAAAATATAGTTAAGTGTAACCCGATCAAGTGAATTGCACTTGAGGGGTGCATATGAAAACAAGGACATCTCACATCAGTTGGGGCCAACAAAACCACTACAAAATATAAGTGATGGTGAAACCAGTATATAATCGGTTTAAATAAACTTTTGTGATAGAAGGTGGAACCCGACCTTACCAAAATAAAAATAAATTTGACTTGACTCTCATTAATACAAAGAAGAAGTAAGGTGAAAAATATGGAGATAGAAAAATAGAGACAAGACATGAATGGTAACTGATGTGCCTTCATGCTCATTTCTATCGATTTAACTAGCCCTTCTCAACTTAGATAGCGCTTCTCTAACGCATCCTATTCCACACCATAATCTTTGTAGCAACGTTGTTGCACCTATGCATTGATGCACTCATATCTCTTCTCTGCACATAATCAAACAATCGCAACCTCATCTCACGCAAGTGATTCCTAATACAACTCAGTACTTTATCATGGATAAACTCATTTCTTATCCTATTGGCTTAAGCTTTTGTGATAAAATGTGGATCCCAACCTTATAACTAAAAATAAAATAAACCCGACTTGACTCTCGTCAATACAAAATGTGAGAAATATGGAGCTTGAAAACAAAGACAAGACATGGATGGTAAATTATATGTGTGCCTTCTTGCTCATTTCTGTCAATCTGACTACCCCTTCTCGACTCAGATAGCACCTCTCAAAAGTGTCCTATCCCATACCATAATCTCCTGAATGTTTAACACGATCATGTCTTGTCTAATCATCTCATTACAACTCTTCTTAAATCACTCTCTACTATGTCAGACATCCTCTGTAGCAAGGTCATCGCACCTATGCACTAATGCACTCATGTCTATTCTTTGCACACGACAAAACCATCGCATCCTCATCTCACACAAGTTATTCCTAGTACAACTCACTATTTCATCACGGATAACCTCATTTCTTATCATGTTGCGTCTAGTATATCCACACATTCATCTTATCCGTCTAGTACATCAAGCAAATTGCCTATGTTGGTTGCTTAATAGTTGCTACCCTATCTACTGTTATATGGTGTCGATTCAATTTCAATAATGGTTTCAGGCTAGATTTTGAGGTATGATCCAATGACAAATAGTGACTTACGTCCTCTTGGTTTTACAATTATTTGTGGGCTTTTTAACCTAAGGTTGGGTTAATTGATTGGGGATTAATGGAATGGAGAGAAATGAGCTAATGGGTATCTACATTAGGCCCGTTACATCTGTGTGTTCTTGTCTCTGTAATGGGGTTTGTTATGGAATGCCTAATAATACTTTTTGAAGATTCGATTTTTTTTTTATCAGATAAAAATTTGAGATACTAAACAACAAGCTGTCTGGTAACTCACAAGTTCGACGGATCGACAGACGGACTACCGTCAACATACAACACACAATAAAAACACAAATCAACATAGATAAAAGAAAAAGCCCAAACCCCCCAATAACCCCCTGTTAATAAAAAAAAATCATTTTATTATTCGTGTGCACATTTTTTATGAGCTTAAAATTATATAAAATATTTTTATTTTTATTTTTCTATAATTTCATACTTAATACTAATTTGTATGAAATTATATAAAAAAATATTTATAAAAAAGTTGATATTTAATACATTATAGTTTTATCATTCTAAAAAAAATATGCGTGAGTAGTAAACGTCAAGTTTTGGTTATCAGAGGGAGTCTTATTTGACAGCTGAATTATGTTTGAGGTTAGTGTAAGTCTACCAACTTTAGTTCATTGTCTTATTTGATTATATAATATTTCGCTTTGTCTATCCTATATACTCTAAGAGTATATGTGAAGAAGTCATGTTGAAAAACCGTTTTCCTAAATATCATGGGTCAATCCTATATTATATTTTAACAATGGCTAAATCAGATATGTCTAGGAAAAATATTTTTCAAATAAGAATGCTTATCTTATGCCCTAGAAAATCCGATAATATTATGTCTAAGAGTTCATATTTTTGTTAATTTTTGGCAAAATTGAGTGATTTTGACATATTTTAAAATATTTTTGTTAATTTTTGGCAAAATTGAGTGATTTTGACATATTTTAAAATTGATTGGTGGCGTTGAATTTAGGCCATGTTTTGAAGAGTAGATAAATGAAGAAAAAGGAATAAAATTGGTGTGACTTCTCGCGAGTGAATATCGTTAAAAATATAGGATGTTTGTTGAGTAATGGTAGTAGCTAGAGACCAGGTAGACTTTTGAGTTTAGTGGAGTATAGGGACACTTTTTGGGTACATGCCACTCATTTGCACACGACCCATTGTATGGTCAGTGTATACTTTTGTATTTTGGTACTTATCACATTTATATATTTACTTTTTCAGGGAAAGAACAATAGGACAAAAAAAAAATTATGTGTTCTGACAAGAACCGCCCAGAACACCTAGTAGAGAAAAAACCTCTCTACAACTAAGATTTCTTATTATTGTGATGCTTTGATGGATGCACTGGTACACACATAATTTCAACCCTACACCTCTCTATTTATAATAAAGAAATCCCTATAGGTAGAACCTAAAAATAAATCTAGATATATATAGATAAAAACCTATTTTATCTAGAATCCATTATAGATAAAAAAATCATCCATAATAAAACCTCATATATATAAACCATATATAAATAAAAACATGTTATAGTCTTATAGATAATTTGTCTAGGAAGATTGTTGTATGAGAGGCCGATGGATCAACAAATGAACTAACCGTGATGAAACAATAAAAGTCAAAACACAATACGGAAAATAAAAGGGTAGTAAAAGGTTGAACACAAAGTACTACAAGTGGACCAGGGTCAACAGAAAATTTAATCCTTATATCGAAGAAGCAGACAAAGAACCAAGTCAAGCACCTCCATGGTAGCACCGCGATAATTTTCTAGGAAGATTGTTGTATGAGAGGTCGATGGATCAGCAAACGAACTAATCGTCATGAAACAATACAAGTCAAAACACAATACAGAAAATAAAAGGGTAGTAAAAGGTTGAACACAAAGTACTACAAGTGGACCAGGGTCAACAGAAAATCCTTCTATCGATGAACCAGACAAAGAACCAAGTCAAGTACTACCATAGTAGCACCGCTGGCCAACGGTACAACATGACCCGAGCTTCTGTGGGCAGTGAAAATGAAACTATAAGGAAGTACCTCTCAAATATAGAGCCATTACGAACACACTACCTCGACCCTAGCAAGTCCCGGCTCGGATTTCCATACCCTTAACAGAAACAAAGAACTACATAGGACCACGAGTAGCAAGAACACGAAACAACCCGAACAACCCACGCTAGGAGATTAAGGCATTGCAAGGCAAGATTGTAAAAAATGTATATGTACATACTTGGGACCCAAGGATACCCAAAGGATGGAGCATTCACTGAACTCTGACTCGGAAATACAGGGTTAAAACCTGTAGGCTTTTGTGTTGATTGTTTTCTTCATGGACATGGGTTGACACCAACTAAAAGACGCCAAATTTATGTGAGAGGCATCGAGGCCCTAGATTTTTGGAGGCGCACAACCAACACAGCACCACCACCAACCTAGGATGAAAGGCCATCCAAACCAGAATTGTCTATAAGGCAGTGAAAATTGTTATGAAGGTATCCTCTTTTTTGTTTTTCCTTCTGTTGTAGTGTTAATTAAATGCATGGTTCGAAGGCATCTCCTTGCTAGGCAACTAGCAACAAGGGTCAGTCCGTGCAAAGAGGACCAGAAGCAACTTTATCCAAATGCCAAAGTTATTTCAATTATTAGATCTTCTTTAATTGGGTCTGGTAGTCCTAAGGATGGGTTCTTGTGAAATTTATTCAGATAACAGAAAGATAGTTCGAAATCAAAGAAAAAACTTCTCCTGAACGCGATGGGTCTGGTTACCTTGCTTAGAAAAACCTTCTGGTCTCGTTGCCCTTTGCACAAACTAAAACCAGTGGATCGATGGTGGAGGTCATCCCTTAATTTATCCTGTATATCTCTCTCTAGTAACCTAAAGAGAGTTCGAAGCATTCAAGCTAAAAAAGAAAAGAGAAACTTGAACTCTTTCAGTGGTAGTGGTGGCCTAGTAGCATGATGGGTGGTAGTGGTGGTGTCGGCCTGGTAGCCAGAGGATTTGTATTGGCCTGCTAACAGCTATTGTTTATATGTTCATGGGTTTGATGTTCTTAAGTCTTATCCTCGACTCATGGGCTTAGGACGCTCGAATCCCCTTGGAAACATGGAGTCTCTTGTGAGTGGGAGGATCAACCCCTTAAATGGGTCATATAGTACCCGATCCAGATGTAGAGCGACTGAGCTGATCAAATCGGACTAAGATAAAAAAAATTAAAAGCCTATTTTCTTTTTTTGCTTCCCCCCCCCCCCCCCCCCCGGGATCTTCGAACAAAGACACCGAGTTTGATACGACCTCCGAATGGAGACACCGAACCAGCTCTAGAATCATCGAATCTCACGATAGAATCAAGTATCGAACTCTTTTCAACACTCAAGAATCACACTTAAGTATTTTGAGGAAAATGAGCTAGAACTAACAACTAAAATGATAGATTAATGACTATGAAAAACTTAAAACTGATAACAAGGAAAACTTTAAAATTCTTCTCTGTGCCTAATTGGTGGGGTGTAGGAGATGCCTAGAAAATATAATCTATTTAATCCAAATTTGGCAATTAAAACCAAATTAATGCAAATGGAATTAATGCAAATGAAATGAGTCAAACATTTGATGACATTCAATGTCTGGCGTTAAAGTGGAGGATTGAAGTCGGTCGTTACTCTTATTGAAGTCGATAGGTAATGGCTCTCATCTTCATGGCTAGCTTTCAATACCATCTTCAATCGTTCCTTCAAGGTGGAGGTAATGGCTCTCGTCTTTATGGCTAGCTTTCAATGCCATCTTCAAGATGGCCTTTAGTGTCGGTTGTAATCCAACTGAGTTTCTTCAATGTTCCCATCACAAGGCTAGTTTGTGGCGCCTCAACTTGCAGCAACGGGCTTGGGTTGGACTTGGATCAAGGTAGCCATGGGTGGGTCGTGATGGGTCTCGACTAAGGCCTCGTTGAACACAAGTTGTCCAAGGAGCCGAGCGCGCGCCCTAGTGAGAGGTGGGGTCAGAGTGTCCCCTGGTTCTCGGTCGTCGGTACTTGATGTGAGGATCACATCATCCTCCCCCGGAAAGTATTCGACCTCGAATCTGTTTGCTCTTGTATGAACTTTGGACCTGCATAAAAAGGAGACAAGTCTGAGACATTGAAGACGTCATGAACACCATATCTATCCGGGAGCTCGATGCGGTATGCATTGTCATTGATCTTCTCAAGGACTTGAAAGAGGTCGTCAGCTCTTGGCTTCAATTTGGATTGTCGGAGTGAGGGAAAGCAATCTTTGCGGAGGTGAATCCAAACGAGATCGCCTACCTCGAATAGGACTTCCTTTCGACCTTTGTTGGCTTGTTTGGCATATTGCTCAGCGTGCTTCTCTAGTTGTTGGCGCACTTGGTTGTGAACCTCCCATATGTGTGGGGCTCGAGTGTTGGCATCAAAGTCCTCATGGCTCGTCATAGGGCGAGGTGCAATATCAAGAGGAGTCGTTGGGATGACGTTGTACACTATTTCAAAGGGTGATCATTTGGTCACCAAATGAATAGCTCAGTTGTAAGCAAATTCAATATACGAGAGACACTCTTCCCACTTGCGTATGTTAGTGATAAGTATAGTACGAAGTAAAGTCCCTAAAGTTATATTAACCACTTTCGTTTGATCATCAGTTTGAGGATGAGATGATATAGAAAACAACAATTTAGTCCCCATTTTAGCCCACAAGGTCTTCCAAAAGTGACTTAAGAAATTTGGATCACAGTCGGACACTATAGATTTCGGAATCCCATGTAACTTCACAACATTATCAAAGAACAAATTAGTAACATGTGAAGCATCATCAATTTTAGCACAACCAATAAAGTGGGTTATCTTCAAAAATCTATCTACTACCACCAAGATGGAATCATGTCCTTTCTTAGAACGAGGCAAACCTAGTACAATATCCATAGAAATATCCTCCCGGGGTGAATTAACAATGGGTAATGGCAGGTCTAATCCAAGTGGGTTAAGGGTAGATTTAGCCTTTTTGCATGTGGTACAACTAACATAACACTTCTCTACTTCAGTTTTCATTTTGGGCCAATAGAAGTGCTCTTTCAGAATTTCTAAGGTCTTAGTAATCCTAAAGTGTCCCATTAGTCCTTCCCCATGTGCCTCTAGTTCTAGTAAGGCTCTCATAGAACAAATAGGGATGCACAAGCGGGTGGACTTAAACAAGTAGCCATCTTGGAAATTATTGGGTGGTTTGGATTGTGACCCATTGGAACCTAGGCATTGGCTATATAGCTCATTAAAAACAGATCCACTGCATACAAGTCACGAATCATAGCAAATCCTAGGATGCGAGCATCAAGAGAGGTGATGAGAGTATACCTTCGTGACAAGGCATCGGCGATGACATTGTCCTGTTCTTTCTTGTATTTGATGATGTAGAAGAATAAATCGATGAACTCGACCCACTTGGGATGGTGTCGACTGAGCTTGGTTTGTCCCCGGAGATACTTCAAGGCTTCATGGTCGGAGTGGATGAAAAATTCCCGATGACAGAGGTCGTGCTTCCAAGTTTTCAAGACTCGAACTAAAGCATAGACCTCCTTGTCGTATGTGGGGTAGTTTAGGGCGGCGCCGCCAATTTTTTCGCTAAGATAAGTGACGGTCTTTCCTCCTTGCATAAGTACACCTCCAATTCCCAAACCGGGTGCATCGCAGTCAATTTCGAAGGTAGAAGAAATATGAGATAGCACAAGGAGCGGCGCTTGTGTAAGCCTTTCTCGGAGCATGTCAAATACAACAGCTTGCGCTTCTCCCCATGTGAAGGGTATCCCCTTTTTGTGAGCTCGGTGAGGGGAGAGGCGATGGTGCTAAATTTTTTTACGAAACGAAGATAAAATCAGGCCAATCTGAGAAAGTTTCGGACTTGACTCATGGTAGTGGGTTGCAGCCACTCTCGAATAGATTTGATCTTCTTATCGTCGACTCGTAGGCCGTCTTTCCCTATAATAAAGCCAAGAAAACCCATAGAATCCGTGAAAAATTGACATTTCTTGAAATGCACATATAATTGATCTCTTCGTAGCGCTAGTAGGACTTGTCTCAAGTGTTTGGTATGTTCTTTAAGGTTCTTGCTATAGATTAAAATGTCATCAAAATAAACTACAACAGATTTTCCTAGAAATTCTTGTAACACATGGTTCATTAGCCTCATGAAGGTACCAGGGGCATTTGTTAATCCAAAGGACATGACTAACCATTCATATAAACCGTGTTTAGTTTTAAAAGCGGTTTTCCATTCATCTCCCTCTTTCATACGAATCTGGTGATAACCACTTTTAAGATCAATTTTAGTGAAAATCCTAGCACCATGTAACTCATCTACCATATCATCCAATCTAGGTATAGGGTGGTGATATTTTACCGTAATTTGGTTGATAGCGCGACAATCTACGCACAACCTCCAGGTTTCGTCCTTCTTTGGCACTAGAAGTACGGGGATGACACAAAGACTAAGGCTCTCTCTAATATATCCCTTGTTAAGAAGTTCTTGGATTTGTTTTGGATCTTATGTGTCTTTTTTGGGTTGGCTCTGTAGGTGGGGCGGTTCGGGATGGCAGCACCAAGGAGGAAGGCGATTTGGTGTTCGATGCCACGGAACGGGGGTAATCCTACGGGCATCTCTTAAAGGATTAGGTCCTTGAATTCTTCGAGCAAACCTATAATGGAAACATGCAAATCGGATAGGCTAATGTTCGATAAAGACAAGTTAGATGTACAAATAAGTAAGAGACAAATGGAACTTCCCTTAATCGCCTTTTGGGCGTCATTTGCCCGAGCAGTGTATAGGCATAACAGGTCAGCAGTGGTGGTTGGAATTCCCCCGAGGACAAGTTTACCTTGCTTTTCTTTTTCTTCTTTCTCCTTTAGGACCCTTCGTTGCTCCCGGGTGACATGATCGGCCATGATTTCATGTGGGGTCAAGGGCAGCAGCTTCACCTTTTTACCATCTCGGGAGGAAGGAGTACTCATTGGTGTAGCCATCGTGGATGGCCCGACGATCGTATTGCCATGGCCTTCCCAGAAGCAGGTGACACGCACTAATGGGTAAAACATCACAACGCACCTTATCCGGGTATGGGTCAACGAAGAAGGATATGTTGACTTGTTTCTTGACTCGGAGAGGGGCGTTTGAGTTCAACCATTGTAGGGTTTATGGGTGGGGGTGCTCATGGGTGGGGATATCAAAGCGGTCCACAACTTCTTAGGAGATGATGTTGCAACACGAGCCTCCATCGACTATTATGGGGCAAATCTCCCCTTGGATGGTGCATCGGGTGTTGAATAAGTTCTCTCGTTGGGATACGTCGGGTGCCTTCTCGCTAGCACTCAAGGACCTCTTTATTATGAAGCAATCGCCGCTAGGGGCCCGGGCCTCGATCTCCTCGTCATCTTCATCATCTTCTTCTTAGGACTCTTCGCAGGCAGCGTGGGGAACGGGTATGATGTCTCCGAAGGCGTTGTACATTACCTTCTTGTTAGGGCATTTCCGAGTAAAGTGGTCGGTCTCGTAACAATTGTAACAACGGATCTCATGTGAGCGAGGGTTGGTGGTGGTCGCAAGTGGGTTGGAGCTGGGCATGCTGGCGGTGGGACGGATGGTGGGTGTGGTAGCGTGGATCAGCGTCGGGACTGGGACCGGAGGGGAGATGGGGGTGAGGTTGTGGTGTTGCGCGGTGCACGGGAGGGTGGCGTGGACTCAGTACCATCGGGCAATCGTCGGGTGGAGTTGCAGCGAGACTGGATGGCGTTGTAGGTGTGGGTGGCATGGTGGAGTGCGTGTGTGATTTCGATATAGGGAATCTATTTCACAACTTGTGAAACCTCGGGGCTCAGTCCTCCAAATTTGGCAAAGATGTACTCGTTGCATTGGCTTATTCCAGATCGTTGCAAGAGGGCATGTAGGTTCTTGTTGTACTCGTCGAGGCTTCGTGGGCCTTGACGGATTCTCTCAAGTTTGAGGAGGACTTGTTGCTTGTAATCTTGAGGTACAAATAATCCTTTCAAGGCAAGACGGAGCTGTTCTCATGTCGTGATTTAAGGGCGGTAGGTTTGACGACGCTCTTCACATTCTTCTGTCCACCAAGTAAGAGCAAAGTCGGTAAAGTAGATGGTGGCGAGGTCGACCTTCTCTTGCTTGGTGTAGTGATAGTAGGTGAAGACTTGGTTCGCCTTGATCTCCCAATCAAAGTAGGAATCGGCATTAGAAGTTCCGGAGAAGGTGGGGATTGTAAGCTTGATGTCATGGGTACTTCAGATGGTGGTGTCGTCTTGATGAAGATAAGGAGGTGGTGCGGCGAGTGGAGGGCCATCTTGTTCAAACCCATCATCCTCGAAGTTGTACCGTAGTGGTGGGGTTGAGGAGGAGTTGGGTTAGGGAGTTTACCTACCCGTCGAGTCGGAATAGGGTCGGCATTGTGAGGGTTTGGTCGACGTGGTATTGGTGGAAGATGAGTGTGGTGTAGGGGATATGTTGGGTGGTAGGTTGGTTGATTTTGTGGCGGGAATGGTGGTCAGGGCCGGTAGAAAGGGTTAGGTCCGACCTCGTGTTGGTAGCTTTGTTGATCGTAACGGGGGTCATAGTATAGGTCAGGTGGGTAGAGGGGGTAGGGCCATTTTTATGGAGAGGTCGATATTGGGGTGGAGGGATCGGTTGATCGAATGGGAGTTCGTTATGCGAAAGTGATTATAGGAGTGGGGCAAAGTGATCATGAGAAAGAGGCAGAGGTTGTGATGGTATCCTAGAAGGGTTCTCGATGTGAGGAGCGTTATTAGGATTGGAACAAGGGAATGTCATATGGACGGAGGGTGGTGGAGTCGGATTGGGGTTGGCGTGATTGGAGACTCGTTGGGCCTCTAGTTGCGCGTGGAGTAGCCAACTCGTGATTTTGTTGATCGATTTGGGATTGTTGTTCTCGACGTTCTACTTGTTAATCTAGCCGAAGTTGTTGCAGTT
Organism: Persicaria maculosa; assembly: GCA_963922045.1. NCBI lineage: Eukaryota > Viridiplantae > Streptophyta > Magnoliopsida > Caryophyllales > Polygonaceae > Persicaria > Persicaria maculosa. The sequence continues at coordinate 27,258,784 of OY998267.1, read as the reverse complement.
CAGCCAGAACTTGAGCTAGAGTGAGCTCGGTTCCTTCATTGAAGGTCGTCATGGTGGTGAAATATTGCTCTTGGAAACCTAAATCAAGATCGAACAAAACACAACAATACTAGCCTCTCGACGAGTATTTTCAATTTTCGACACTTAACTTAGCGTTACGCAAAAACAAATGGAAACCCGTAACAATTTAGCAAGAAAATGGAAATATATGCAAATGAGATAACTACAATACGTTTTTATTTTAGCTATCCTTCTTGAATATAACTTTTTTTTGTTGTCCTTTTTTTTTGGTAATACACACATAGATACAATAGTGAAAATGAAGGGAAAGTAGGTTTGAACCAAGGCAACTCATGTAGTTTTTAAATAAAACTAAGAGAAGGTCAAAGAACAACAATTCTTACCCTAAGAGCCTGAGGAACTAGCGTAGTAGGATCTGATACCACTTGATGGGATCTCTGAATAAAGACATCGAGTTTGATACGACCTCCGACGGAGACACCGAATCGGCTCTAGAATCACCGAATCTCACGATCGAATCAAGTATCGTACTCCTTTCAACACTCAAGAATCACACTTAAGTATTTTAAGGACAATTAGCTAGAACTAACAACTAAAATTATAGATTAATGACTATAGAAAACTTAAAACTGATAACAAGAAAAACCTCCAAATTCTTCTCTGTGCCTAATCGGTGATGTGTTGGCCTCCTTTTATTTTGCACATCTAGCCTAGAAAATAGAATCTATTTAATTCAAATTTGGTAATTAAAATCAAATTAACGCAAATGAAATTAATGCAAATGGAATGAGACAAACATTTGATGGCATTCAATGGCTGGCGTTAAAGGGGAGCATTGAAGTCGGGCGTTACTCTTATTGAAGTCGGCATGTAACGACTCTCATCTTCATGGCTAGCTTTCAAAACCATCTTCAATCGTGCCTTCAAGGTAGAGGTAACGACTCTCATCTTCATGGCTGGATTTCAATGCCAGTTTCAAGAGTGTCTTTAATGTCGGTTGTAATACACCTAAGTTCCTTCAATGTTCCCATCGCAAGGTTGTTCCGTGGTGCCTATACTTGCAACAGCGGGCTCGGGTTGGACTTGGATCAAGGTAGCCATGGGTGGGTCGTGATGGGTCTCGAATAAGGCTTCGTTGAACACAAGTTGCCCAACGAGCCGAGCGTGCGCCCTAATGAGAGATAGGGTCAAAGTGCCCCCTAGTTCTTGGTCGTCGGTACTTGATGTTGGGTCACATCACTCCCTCCTCTCCTTTTTTTGATAAGTTAAAAATTCGAGAGATCAAGTAACAGCTTGTCCTCGATAGGCTGACAGATCGGCGAGGAGATTAACCGTTATGAAACATACAATGTAAAAAAACGAAATGAAAGGTGTAACAACAGGCTATACGCACTATACTAAAAGGAAAAAACTAGGCAAAACAATGACCGTCAAGTGGCAGAGGCAGACGAAGAACAAAGCCAAGCGCCCAAGCACCACCAAGTAACATTGCTAACCAGCGGTACATCAAGACTCTATCTCTTGTGGATAGTGAAGATAAACTCCAAGGAAGCGCCTCATCGGACACGGAGTCGTCTTGAATACACCACGACCTCAGCCAGTCTCGACTCTAGACAATACTTCATTAACCAAGTGGAAGATCGTCTAAAATCACCAAAAAGCATAGTCACACACAAGTCCAACAAGGTACGCCAAAAGGATCGGGCCTTGCATAATAACACTCTGTTTGGATAGAGGAGTTAGAGGGGTTTTTAAGGGAAGGGAAGACAAGGAAAAATAAAAGAGGAGTTTAGGAGAGGTGGTTATGTGGGAAGAGAAATGTACGGTGAGAATTAGAAGGGAAAATAAGATGGATTTTGGGGATTTCACAAACCATTCTTTCACTGGAATTTGGGGAGATTTCCTTTATTTTTTTTTTAATTCATCAAATGCTTTGTTAAAATAGTTAAAATCCTTTCTTTTTTTCTTCCTTGTTACCCAAACATAAAATAGTTAAAATCCTTCCCCTTCCCTTCACTTCCCTACTTCCCTACTTCCCCTTCCCTTCCCTAAAAAAACTCACTGCCCTGTTTATTTTTAAGATTCAAGACTCAATAATTCGAGGGGTTCAAGTCTTAATTGGAACAAACATGATCATAGTTTATTTTATAATCATCTCGTAGTCGAGCAAGGAGATGAAATATATATGTGTTTTTAATTAATATTGTTTAATATTTTCCTGATTAGACATCAGAGGCAACCCATACACCCAAAGGAGATGGAGATCAGAGACCCGAACGGAGCCAAGGGTTGCTAACCGGAGGAAGAACCGAGGGTTTAATCGGTGGGTGGGCAGCCATGATGCTTCAATCGAATCGAACCGTCGTTGGTGCAGGAAGATGAAAATCGAGAGCACCTCAACAAAGAATCAAAGAGCATCAAACCTTCATGGCCAAAAATCTTTGCCATGGAGGATTGGATGCAAAACAAGGAAAATGGTTTGTTTACTATTTTCTGTAGGAATTAATTACAGATGAATATTATTATTAATCAAATGGTGAATATATATCTGTACAAGATAAGTTAGTGGAGATATTGAGGAGGATTTATCTCAACCTCCTAAACCACCTATTGACCTATTCTAACGGATCACATTTGGAAATACAAATTACAATTAATAAATTGTATTTTTAACTTAATCCTTAACATGCCCCTGCAAGATGGACGTCGGTGGAGAGAGTCCAATCTTGGATAGGAGAAGATGGTGTCTTGAGTGAGGGAGAGGCTTCATTAAACAGTCAGCTAGTTGATCCGATGTAGAGACATAGGAGACACGAACCATGCCAGATTGAACCTGTTCTCGGATGAAGTGATAGGCAAGGGCGACATGCTTCATTCGGGAATGGAATACTGGATTAGCACTTAGGGTCTTGGCTCCGAGATTGTCACAGAAGATCACTGGTTGCGAATGAAGGCGGATTCCCAGCTCAAGAAGAAGAGAGTTTATCCAGGCTAGTGCCGAGACTGAATCGGCAAGAGCTTTGTATTCGGCTTCGGTTGATGACCTGGCTACTGTTTTTTGTTTGCGAGAGCTCCATGAAATTGGAGAGCGGCCCAAGAAGAAAACATAACCTGTAGTGGATGTGTAGTCGTCTTTGTTACCCGCCCAATCTGCGTCAAAATAGCCATGTAAGGTGTTGGTGTCGTCCTTGTGAATGGTAATACCACGATCTATCATCCCCTTGAGATAGCGAAGAAGACGTTTAAGGGCAGACCAGTGAACTGTAGTGGGGGAGTGCATGAAGTGGGAGAGCTTGTTCACTGCATAGCTTACATCCGGACGGGTTAGGGAGAGGCATTGGAGAGTGCCGACAGCAGTTCTGTATTCTGTTAGGGATTCAAAAGTAAATCCGTCGGTTTTGGTGAGGGAGGTTGTCGAGTCCATTGGAGTATGCATTGGTTTGGCCTCAGTCATGCCGGTTTTGGCAAGGAGATCAGTGATGTACTTCCGTTGGTTCAAGAACAACCCATGAGAGGTAGCCTGGACTTCAACACCCAAAAAATATGAGAGCATACCAAGTTCTTTGAGAGAAAACTGTTTGGACAGTAGGGTGATGAAAGCTTCGAGACTAGGTCGATGACTTCCGGTGAGAATGATGTCATCAACGTAGACGAGAAGATAGATGGTGACGGAGGTGGTCTTGAGGATGAAGAGGGATAAGTCAACCACAGAGTTAAGAAAGCCGGAGGTGAGGAGGAATTGGCGAAGCTCCGTGTACCAGGCTCTAGGCGCTTGTTTAAGGCCATAGATGGCTTTGTGAAGTTTGCATATGGAGTCTGGTTGAGAAGTGTCAGTGAAACCTGGAGGTTGCTCCATGAAAACATCTTCATCCAAGGTGCCTTGCAAGAAGGCATTATTAATATCGACTTGGCAAAGGGGCCTCTCGTTTTCTCCACCGCAGTGTATTTAATAAATTAAATGCCTACCCCAACTCTTAATAATAACAATAGAGGATGATTTGTATTTGAGGAAAGTCTCATGGGTGAGAAGTTTCTCATGGAGAGCAGGGAAGGCAATGGGAGTATCTCTTGCTTTGATTCCATCGATAACGGATTGGAAAGATGAATCAAAGTCGCGAAGAACAACATCGGTAATGTCCTCTTGGTCTTGGGGCTTGCCGAGCGAGGCCAGAAGGTCCGTGATTCCCGAGATCCGCTGCATATAGTCATTGACAGAAAGGGAACCCTTGGGGGTAGAATTAAGTTTCTCCCGGAGAAGGCTGATGTGCGCTCGAGAGGGCTTAGCATAGGTGTCTTCAAGGATAGTCCAGACTTCGCAGGATGTGACCTCTCTAGTGACAAGAGAGGCGACCGAAGGAGAAAGAGTTCCGATAAGGCCGCCTTTCAAGAGTTTGTCCTGGCGATGCCAGGTGATGTAGGCTAGATTAGGGGTGGTGGTTTCATGGAGTTCAATGGTTTTGAGTGTTTCGAGAGCAGTGCCATCAACATAGGATAGTAGATCATGACCAACCAAAAGGGATTTGATCGGGTTGAGCCATGTGATGTAGTTTGTGGCTGTGAGTTTTAGGGCGTTTTGAAAGTTAATGAGTTGAAAGGGTTTGGAGGGCTCGGCCAGATTTGGGATCTGACCGGAGGAGGGAGTGGCCATCGGTGGACGGCGGGGAGTAGAGCGTCTAGGATTTGGAAAGAAATCAAGGCTCTGATTACCATGTAGGAATTAATTACAGATGAATATTATTATTAATCAAATGGTGAATATATATATATATTGAGGAGATATTGAGGAGGATTGAGGAGGATTTATCTCAACCTCCTAAATCACCGATTGACCTATTCTAACGGATCACATTTGGAAATACAAATTACAATTAATAAACTGTATTTTAAACTTAATCCTTAACATTTTCGACGTTCAAAGGAGTTTGTGTGGATGAGAGGTAAATACACAGGATAGGAGAATCAAATAATCCACACTAGATTTGGTGAAGAAGGACTCAGATCTTCAGTTGAGTTTGGTTGAAGGTTAGGGTTGCAAGAGATAAGGCTGGGCTTTCGGTCTGGACCGGACCGGATCGGACCGAAGATTTCGGTCCGGTCCAAAACCGATGGACCGTAATATCCAAGAACTTGGATCGCGGATCGGATCGAGACCGAAACTTATGGTCCCGGTCTTTCCGGTCCGCGGACCGTAAAGACCGGTTGGATCGAAACTTTACCCTATAATGAAATTTCTTAACCCTAGATTTAAAATCGGGATGAGATTCTTCAATCTTAGTCTAAAATATTTATGATTTCTCCAAATCTATACTAAAATCGACATTAATTTGTCAAAATAAACACAAAAAACCTAGATCTAAATGTGAAACGGAGAGAGAGGCACGCCTCACACACATTCACCTTTTTTAATGATAAGAAATCCGGTCCAATTCCGGTCCGGATCGGAAATGCCGGTCTGATCCCGGGTTTGGACCGAAAACCGAAAATAAGAATTTCTTGGACCGTGGACCGGACCGTAATATCCCGGTCCGATCCAAAGACAGTAATTTCCGGTCCGATTCCAGTCCGATCCAAATTTTGCCCAGCCCTAGCAGGAGACATTGAAAAATTTTAGTGGTTTGGTGGCGCATGTTAAAGAGTTGATTATTGACGGGGTCGATAGCATATCTCATGACTTTTAATTCACAATTTTTTTTTTTTTTTTTTTTAACAGGTAATGGTTCGGGTGAAAAGATCCTACCCTAGTTTTATTTTTTCCTCCTCTTTTTACTAGGGAAAAAAAAGAGAAGAAAACTTATTTATTTTTTTCTTTAAAAAAAAAGCGAAGGAAAGTTGGACCTAGGAATAGGATTCTAGGAAAATGTTTAATTTTGATAGCTTTTTGCTGTGTGAATAAGAAGGATTCGGCTCCCGTCCAGTGCAAAATTAACTGTATCCTCCAGTTTATCGATTTTCGGTCGTTGGATTAAATCAATGGCTAGGATTAGTTTCTAATTTTTTGTTTTAAAAAAAAAGTCTGCCTCCTCCCCCTCTTCCCAACTCCTTCCCCCACCAGGCCACCAATTCATCTTTCCCCCAAATCCGAAGGTGTCCAGCCAATTCATCTCCTCAAATTCGCCCAGGCCTCCGATTATGATTGAACACAACAAGAAGGCAACGCCAACGGCCGACGTTGATGTGTACGCCGACGAGGACAACATGTATGTGTATTAATTTGGGGGTTTGAGAAAATTAGGGTTTATATATGGGTTGAATTTGTGGTTGATCGAATTTGTGGAATGGGATGGATTCATATATCAAATTCGGAGATTTTTGGGTTTTACAAGTTTAAATTTGGTGATTTGTGGACTTGTTGGAATTGAACTTTGCTGATTTATTTTATGATTTATTTACGTTTTGGTATCCTGTATGTTAACTCGGCATGGTTTTGGTTGTGTCCAGGAGAACTAGGCTAAATTGAAACGGAATTATTTTGTTTTTATTGCCTTTTGGATTGATTTTTCTAATTGTGTTGCGGTATCATGTAAAGCCAAGGGTCCTCCAGCGTAGAGGAAACCTTTGAAGCATAGGAACTACGAGGTTGATCTGGAATCTCGTCTGGGAAAGTCATGTTGGTTTTACATTTTTTTTTAATAATGAAACTTGGCTTTTGGGCTGTGAAAATCATCATTTAATTGTTTTAGATGAATACTGAATTTATGTAGATAAATGAGGAATGGTGAAGGATTGTGACTTATTTTGTATTCTGTTTCTGCAATCTTCCTTCAATCCAGTAGGGAGTATAACACTATTCTGCAATGACCTACCTCATGTATTTAGATTTTGCGGATAAGGAGTAGGTTGTACTTTGTAGGATCTATTTGCCTTTTAATATTTGATGTAATTTCCTGTGTAATATTCAAGTTTGTTGGACTTAAGATCTTAATCTTTGCAGCAAATTGCTGCTTATGTTGACCAAATTATCTATAGAATCCAATATATTGTTATTAGGATCACAGATGTTCCATTTCTTGTTGATATGTGTTCCTAGTGCCATTTGGATATTAACACCATGACCATTTAACAGTTATTTCCCTTCTTGGCTGGCAACATTCACTTGCATTTGAGAGAAGTTTTCACAAGATAACATTATTCTTTGGCTAAGCTAAATTGGTGTGAAATTTCCCTGCCTTAACCTTTTCATGTATCCCCTAACTATATACCTTTTCTTCTGTCAGAATTTGGGAAGTGAAATAACTTGATAGCTAAACTGAGTGTGCTGCCTGTGATTGCTATAAAGCTAAAGAAATGGTGTTCATATTATAGGTATGAGAGAGATTTGAAGTTCTGAAGAAAACGAAAACCACAGGCGACTTTACATTTCCATCATATTTTTATGGTCTAATTCTATTATAATAAAAAGAATTTAAGCCTATTAGCTCAAATGGTAGAGTAATGTGCTCATGCACAAATATGCGGGTTCAAATCCCGCATAGGCTAATGTCGTAAAAATTGTTAATTCAGATTTAAGCCTCCATTGATTAGTTTCAACAGTGTTGCTGCCCAAGGCAGATCATTGGTTCCATTCCATAAGAAATAGAGGTATAAAAGGTTTTTGATTTACATCTGATTTGATTAATCTGAATAGATAACTTTTTTTTTTAGCAAATTTGAATAACTTAATTGGAGGAAAATGGGTAAATTTTGATCTTGGGATAATAAGTTACGGTGAATCAAATTTGTTACCATTTTTATAATTATTATATGGGAAGAGTTGATGGGGGAGGTAAGCTTTGTTTTTTTTTAAAAAAAAAATAGAAAGTAATCCTAGCCATCCATCAATTTCAATGGTTGAAATTGGCCCAAATGCACAATACAGTTTCAATTGAAACTGGATGGGAGTCGGACCCGAATAAGAATGATAAATGCCACATCGATTACCAAAATACTTTGGCGATCTCCGAAAAATCAGGAAAAATAAAGTTGGACAGTTTTGGGTTAACGGGTGATCAAATTGAAACTATAAATAAATTTTAACCATACAATTTTAAATAGGGGGTTTAGATTTAAATTAATTTAGCTATTTTTAATTTCTTTTTTAGGGTCAATAAATTTTTATAAGATAATCCTATAAACTCTACGGAGTTAGCAACTCCACGAGATCCTTATCCAAAGTATGATGTAGTAACGATTAGCAACCTCAAACATTGAATGCAAGCTCAGATTGTTGGTATATTTCACAAGTTTTAAGACAATTAACAAATATACAAATTTACCCCCAATTATTACCCTCCTTTTTTACTTTATTGAAAACTACAACTAACAAACTATCAATCATGTCAAGGGCATTTTTGTAAAGTGGAGTGCAAAATAACTACAATAACAAGTTTTTTTGAACAAAAATAACACCCTAAAATGACATGTTTTGCCGAACGGATGGAGTATATATAGTTCTCGTGTCTTGGGCCATTTTATCAAGAGATTTTAATAATCATTAAGAATACTAATTTTTTACTTTTTTAACTTTATCACATCATTATAACATCTTATTTTTACTTTTACAACTTTATCATTAGTATTCTAAAACTTATATTTTTTCTACCAATTCAATTTACAATTATATCACTCTTCAATAATTATTTTCATTCTACAATTATATTATTATATTCATTTTTAATTAATAAAATATTATTATAGTACTTTTAATATTTAAAAATTACTAAAATATTATTATAATAAATTTTATATTTAAAAGTGACTAGAGAGATGTGATTATTTAATAAAATAAATTTAAAATAACAATTGATTTTGTTGATTAAAAACATAGATAATACACAAAAGGCAACATTGGAGTTACAAAGTACAACTAACGACATATGAAACAACAACATACACATAAATTTAAAATAACAACTAACACATACATGAAACAACACACCAGTTCGAAATTAAACTTAGTCCCTGCACTCGCCACTAATCTCCGCAAACTTCAGTATCTTCACTTGCAACTCTTGTTTCTCCTCCTCCAGTGAGGATTCACTGTACCAAAATCTCTATCCTCTCATCCAGTGAGGATCCACTATGCCAAAATCTCTATCCCCTACCTATCCCTTCTCGTATAATCTCTCTCCCTTTACCCTTTTTCTAAATTTTTTCAATTTTTTTTTAAATTCGGTTGGTGAGGAGGGATATGCAGAGGGCATGAGATTTTGGCACAGGTGATCCCATTCACTCCTCCTCTAGCTCCGAGATTTTAGTCTTGAACTCGCCAATGATGTCATCCATATGAGTCATGTTATACCTAAATTTCCGATTATCCTTATATAATTGGTGTTTCTCATAACGTAAAGTTTATATTATGCTTCGAAGAGTATTCCCAGCTTCAAAGCCTCGTTCATATAAAATCTCTTCAGGCTTCTATCTTTGTGCTCGCTTTAGTTGGTACTTGTCCTCGACATCGAACCATGGTTCTTTATATTTATCGGTCATTTGATTGAGGAGGAAATTTGAAAGTGGAGAGTGAAGGGGTTCGTACCTATAAGTATGAGAAGTCAAAAGGTGTGAATTTGACCATGTAATGTCATATGTATCATGTATGTATAGGCTAAAATACTTCAGCACAACATCCATTTTTTGTTCAAATTTAAATTTTAAATTTCACGCGTTCAAATTATGTAACTAAGTGATGGCGCAATCTACATACCATTTTTACTATATTTGATCATCCACATTATTAACATATTTTAAATATTAAATAATATTTTATTCCCAAAAAATAAATCTATCTTATTACATCTATAATTCTTACTGTTGAAAAATAATTAAAATTAATTTTGGAGGTATTATTATACATAATTGTATTAAAGAATTTTTTTTCAAAATATGATCAAATATATTCAAAATTGATGTCTATGTGTAGAGAAAAATAAATCTAATATTGTGGTAATTTTATATTTTATATTTTTAATGTCAAAAATTATATTTTTCGAAATTATAATTGGATCAACCATGAACAATCATAGGTGTTCATTTTAGCACCGATGAATCCCTCCATAAAAGTCCCATTTTATTGAGGCCCAGGTTCGGTCAGAGTCAAACCCTTATGATTAGTCGGGCTTACTTTAGACACGTGGCAAGATGGAAAGCCGTGCGTCACAATCCGTGTTAAATTTGTTTTGATTTTGTTAGAAATTTATGATTGTTAATTAACGAGGGAGTTTTATTTCATTTCAAAAACAATTCTCTGATATTATTTCATTTTTTTTATTAAACTATATAAATATTATCATAAAATTTAGGTTATCAATTTTTTTTGTAGATGAATATACTTTATTTATTTATTTTAATGTTAATATTTTTTACATTTAAATATGAAAAAAATGTTATAATTTGACATTCTCTAATATTTTTACATTAAATCCATGTAAAGCATGGGAAATAGACTAGGTACATACAAAACCACTAAAATTACCACCATTACAATTTGGTGATAAAATCTTTGAAGTTAAAATGTTGTGATGGAACACATCAAGATTATACTCCCTCCCATCAATAACACATCAAGAGCATGGATTATGCTGGTTTTTTATGGGTTGTTTATTGTTATTTAGCCTGCTTACTCATACACTAAAATTACCACCCTGCTTACTCATACACTAAAATAAACCCAAATTTGAACCCATGGAACGTACCAACGTTCGAACCCAATTCGGGGCAGATTGTTCCTTACAATCTTCCCTGCATACTACGAACCAAATATTGGCCCCATTTTGAACCCACGGAACCAGCGCTTGAACCCAATGAACATGAACATCGAGAAGCGAAAAAAACTCAAAACAACTATGAAACAACAAAAGGACCAAAACCTACAAAAATCAAGTGTCAAGATGAAAATTTTCTCATGGAATATATGCGGCATAGGACGCAAAAACTTATGGACTGAGATAGACTTATTTTGTAAAATTGAGAAAATAGGGATGATTGCACTAATGGAAACGAAAAACAGATAGGCAACCACACGAGAAAATTTGGAAAAAGGTTGGGTTAAATGAAATGTGTTGGGCCTCGGCATCAGGAAGAGCTGGGGTGCTATGCGTCCTTTGAAAAATTCATTATTTACGAAATGAAACGCTCGAAACATTAATAATTGATCAAAGATTCATAACTATTAAATATGAAAATAAACAAAGAAACATTAAGCTTGCGATCATCTTTGTCTATGAACCCCCAAATGAAGTCGACAAACAAAATTTTTGGACAAGATTAGACCACTTTATACAAAATTTAGAATACCCATGTATAATTATGGGGGATTTGAGTGAAATACATAATAGAACAAAAAAAGAAGGGGGAGCTGGCCCACACCAAAATATATATAGAATAATAACAGAATTCAAAAACAAATGTTCCCTGACAGATGTACCCACCGTAGGAAACATATTCAACTAGAGGAAAAATCGAACTAAAAAAAACGATATCTTTGAAAAACTAGACAGAACCCTGGTCCAAGATAGAATACTCATTTGGTTCCATGATATTGTCACAAAAAATCATACATTCACTTCCTCATATCATTGTCCAATAGTGACAGAACTAAACAATAATGAACAAAATAAAGCACAACCCTTCAAATTTGAGAAAATGTGGCTAGAAAGAGAAGACCACAGAAATATAGTAAAGTAAGCATGGAGACCAGTATATCCGGGATCACAAATGTTTTACCTCGTAAAAAAACCCAGAATCTTAAACAAAAAACCAAAGAATGGAATAAGAAAACCTTCGGGAATATCTTTATGCAATTAAAAGAGATAGATGAACAATTGATAACAGTGCAAAAGATAAACCCAGCAACACAATCGAGACAAGAAATACTCAAATAAAATAGAATAATACGGAAAAAAGAAAACATACTGAACTACCATAAACAATACTATAGACAACGAGCAAAAACAAAACATCTGACATTAGCTGATACAAACATCGGATACTTTCATAAGGTAGCTACATGAAGACGGAATAGGAAAAGAATAAACGAGATCATTGACTATGACAAACAAGTAGTGAATGGCGAAGAAAATATTAAAAACCACATCAGAGAAAGTTTCATCAAGAGATTTCAGAAATCAACGAAGAAACCCTCAGCAATTACCGTGGTTTAATCGGGGCTGAGGTCAACGATGAGGATAACAGAAATTTGACAAGACCCGTGACAAACACTGAAATTAAATCCACCATATTCAATATGGAGAAAGACAAATCTCTAGGACTTGATGGTATGTCGGCAGAATTCTATGAGGTCTACTGGGACATAGTTGGACTCACAGTCATCAAAGCAATAAAGGGATTTTTCCAACCAGGGAGAATTCTGAAACAAATAAACCAAACTTTCATCTCATTAATTCCGAAAACAGATAACCCCCGAACAACAAATGACTTTAGACCAATTAATCTTTGTACAACTATATATAAGACAATAGCAAAAATTATTGCAGATAGATTAAAACCAATCATAAAAAAAAAACTAGTACATCCTTTACAAGGTACATTCATATCAGAAAGAGCTATCCAGGATAACATCCTCATAGCACATGAAATATTTCACTCGTTTAGAAACAAAAAAGGGAAAACAGGATGGATGGCAATAAAATTAGACATGGAAAAGGCATATGACAGGGTTGATTGGGACTTCCTGATCGAAATTCTTTGAAAATTTGGGTTATGCCCAAAAATAATAAACTGGATTGAGCAATGTGTGAGGACGGTTTCCTTCTCAGTTTTGGTCAATGAAGGGCCGTCAGAACCATTCAAACCAGGAAAAAGACTAAGACAAGGAGACTCACTCTCACCCCTTCTATTTATTTTGAGCGCATAAATAATAGCCAGAAAGCTTCAAACAGAGAGTATAGCTCAGAGGATATAATTGGATTCAACATCACGAAAACGGGACCAAGAATACCATTCTTGTCATTTGTAGACGATATGATTATTTTTACGCGTGCAAATGAAAATGCGGCACATAACGTGAAAAAAATTATAGACGACTACTGTGAAGCATCAGGACAAAGGTCAACTTTAGTAAATCAGCTTTCCAAACGACCCCAAAGGTCACAAGTGAGCAGAAACAAGTGATTCAAGACATCATGACCATTACATACCAAAACCGGCTTGAAAAATATCTGGGTTGTCCTATCATCAATGGTAAAGTCAACAAATCAACATTTGAGGAAACGGTGAATAAAACTAAGACACAACTCACTAAATGGAAAGCTAATGCTCTATCACAAGAAGGTAAAGCAACGCTCATCAGAGCAAATCTAGCAACGAAACCAAACTTCATTATGCAAAACTTTATGCTTCCGGCCGAAATACACAGAGAACTAGATCAAATAAACAGATCATTTTTTGGAACAAAAAAAACTCATACACACCTCTCATTAGATGGGATAAAATATGTAAAAGGAAAGATGAAGGAGGAGCAGGAATACACAAAACAAATGATAAGAATAAAGCGTTACAAATGAATTAATATGAAAAATCCTAGCTGAACCAGAAAATCCATGGGTGCAAACAATGGAGCACAAGTATCTAAAAGGACAAGGAATACTAAAATACTAGAAAACAAGAAACACATCACGTCAATGGGCAAAACTGATGTCACTAAAAGATGAATTCTGTAAGGGACTTATATGGAAAATAGACAACGGGAGACAATCAACTTTTGGAAGGATAATTGGTTAGACAATGGACCATTAGAAGGATGACAATTATTTAATCAGCAAATCGACACAAGCATCACAGTGGATACATTCATAGATACACATCGGAAATGGAAAACTGATGAGTTGAAAAGATACCTACCCACAAATATAGTCAAAAAAAAATTGAAATTGTATATATACCTGACAACAACTTTGAGGATAGATTATATTGGAAACATGCAAAGAACGGATGGTTTTCAACGGCCAGCGCACTGAAATACATCACAAATAGGAATGATAATGAACATGATAACACCAAATGGGTGTGGGAATTGGAAATGACACCAAAGGTGAAAAATTTCATGTGGAAACTATATTTAAATGGAATCCCAACAAAAACAAGAATGACAAATAAGGGAGTTGCGATACCAACAAGTTGTGAATTATGTGATCAATCCGACGAAATCCCGACCCACCTCTTCATCAAATTCCATTGTACAATGACGTTAATTTGAAAAATAGATCCAAAAATAGAAAAGGTATTGCATGATACTGTTACAAATAACGATAATATAAAGGACAACATGAACAACATCTTTCGAAATCTGAACAAAAAACAAAAAGCAACACTAGCAACAATTTGGTGCTCATATGGACAAACAGAAATAGGAAAACATTTGACAACTGCAACTCTATAACAATCCACAATATGAAAATGTTTACGAAACAGGCGTTGGTAAACTGGGAAAAAACAAAAAAGTATGGAGAAGCATAACATGAAAACTACAAATAGTACAACAACACCTAGAAGAAAAAGAAACTTGAGATGGGAAAAACTACCTGCACATACGTACAAACTAAACTTTGATGGTAGCCTCCCCTCTTTTGGAGTTTCCTCTGCAAGATTCATCATCCGAAACCACCTGGGATCTTTGATTGCGATTGGCGGTGCTCTGCTAGGGCCTAAGAACTCTGTAGAGTCTGAAGCACTTGCTTTGAGGCTTGACCTTCTGAAGGCTAAGGAGTTAGGCATTTCACGCATTATGGTTGAGAGCGATAATCTGGTGGTTATTAATGCTTTTGATGGCGGCTCGCAATGCCCTTGGGAGATCGAAGTCATTCTCTCCGACATCCGGCTTTTGCTCCTCCAGTTCGAGGTCGTCTCAATTTCTCATGTCTTCAGGGAAATTAACCGGTGTGCGAACCGTGTAGTTCGCTTGTTCCAAACTTCGACCTTGTCTGATCCGATGCAAGATAGGGAGTTTTGTATTTGCATCCGCAAGGATGCCATTGGTTGGTGGACTAGCAGGGGCTAGCCTCTTCCAAAGAAAAAATACTCTATCTGTTTACCAAAATATGTGATTCTACTTTTGTTTACAATTTTTTAAAAAATTATATTGTTTTACCATCGTTTATTACACTAACTTTTTATTTTATCGAAAAATACAACTTATAATCTTATAATTATTATAAGGGGCATTTTCGTAAAGTAAAACCTAAAATATCTATAATAACATATTTTTTTGAATAAAACTAACACCCTAAAATAACATGTTTTGTCGAACAGAGATAATATGAAACATTTGGCTTTTTACACGTATTTTAAAGAGTTAAAAATAATAATCCGTACTATAAAATATGAATTTTGTTAAATATTTTTTTATTTTAGCAATAGATACTCCATTCGTTCGGCAAAACATGTCATTTATTATTTACGAATGTTTTTTAATAAGTTTTTATTAATTTTTAATAAGTTTTTAATAAGTATGAAATTGTTAAAAAAGTTTATAAATTTGACAAAAAAAACAAAAAGTTTATAAAAAAATTCATATTTTATATAATTTTTTTATCATGCTTTAAAAGTATACTTAAGTGATATGTATTTCAAAATAGAAAAAGTATTAAAATGTAAAAAATTGAAAAAAAAAATAATTTTTTAAGTAAGGTAATGATTGGAAATATCTGACACCGCCCTTGTTAGGTAAAATGAGAGCCCGAAAAAATTGACAAACGGACTAATCATCATGATTAAAAAAAAAAAACCAAATACATGTAACAAGTCAAATATGACAAACATGTGATTGTCACACCCATATCCAATCCATTACCCATCAGTCACACTGTATAGTCTTAAACTGGTTGTTTGTTTCTTGACGGATTGGCCTTGCCAGTTGCCAGTGTGAATACACATATACCGTTCCAATTTCGTCACCCCCTCCCTCTCACACACTCTCACATCAGTCATCATCCCTGTCGTTTACTTCGTCTTCCTGTTGTTTTCTAGGTTTTTCAAATTAATTTGGGAATTTTTGGTTCCCACCCACTAAACAATTCTAATACTTTAACCCCACCAAGAAAAAGAAGAAGAAAAAAAGGGAGTGCTTTCACTTTCTTCGGAAGTTCGGTTGCTTATTTCTCATTCCTTTTTTTCTCCCAAAAACCCCACCGCACGTTCTCATTGAGATAAAGAAGAAGAAACAAGAAAGAAATCTCATCACCCACATCGTTGCTGTAGGATCAGGGTATGGAAGATCGCAAATTGGGAAGAGAAAAAAGAAGCTTCAGATTCTAGGGTTTGGTTTAGTTGATTCTTCACGGATTTCAGGTGGTGGGTTATTCTAATCTTGCGTTTGTTAGATTGCCCACAAAGTGCACTTTTCAATTTCCGTATCCGACGGGATTTTGTGACCTTTTTTGTGGTTGAAGATATACCAATCTGGGTCAGTGTTTGCTTGTTCATCTTTGAGTTCTTTGCTCCCTGTGGCGGATGAGGTATTTGTTCTTTAGCTTCCTTCTTGGGTTTACTGTGCTTAAGAAAGAAAATCAGGCTGAATTGCTGATTTAATAGGGTCTCATTTGGCTGATTTTGTGGGTTTAGGGCTTGCATTGCTGTGGGTAGCCGGCTGAGTGGTGATGTTCTTGTTTTTCATTTGGGATTTGGAATTGATGAATGTATTGTGAATAGTTGCTGGCAAAGGTGTTTTGGCGGACATGGGCTGTGTTTATAGCAAATGTTGTTGCCGGGACCAGTGTTGCTGCTTTCGTATTTTCCGGCCGCGTGGTAATGGTGCACGCCACGATGAGTCAGGCGTGCGAGGTGCCCACACAATCCCCGTCTTCTCAGAGAGATCGCTGGATTCAGCTTTGGTACCGTCACATAACTTCCAGTTGGAGTATTCTGTACTTACACAGAGGGGTTACTACCCTGACTCACCGGATAAGGAGAATCAAGACAGCTATTGTATCAAGACACAGCTAAGTGGCAATCCGAATGTCCATTTCTTTGGGGTGTTTGATGGGCATGGCCAATTTGGTACTCAATGCTCGAATTTCGTTAAGGAAAGGTTAATAGAGCTGCTTTCAGGGGATCCCATGTTGGTGGATGATCCCGTGAAAGCGTACAGCACTGCATTTCTTGCCACAAATGAGGATCTACATAACAGCGAGATTGATGATACAATGAGTGGGACAACTGCTATAACTGTGCTTGTTGTTGGCGATACACTTTATGTTGCTAATGTGGGTGATTCCAGAGCTGTGATTGGAGTCAAAGATGGAGACCAAGTAGTTGCCAAAGATTTATCCACTGATCAGACACCATTTAGGAAGGACGAATACGAAAGGGTTAAGCTTTGTGGAGCTAGAGTGTTGAGTGTTGATCAAGTTGAGGGGCTTAAGGATCCAACCATTCAAACATGGGGTGATGAGGAGACTGAAGGCAATGATCCTCCTCGATTATGGGTACAAAATGGGATGTATCCCGGGACAGCCTTCACAAGGAGCGTGGGAGACAGTACTGCTGAAAAGATCGGTGTTGTAGCCGATCCTGAGGTGTCAGTTATTAAGCTCACCCCGGATCACCAGTTCTTTGTTGTTGCAAGTGATGGTGTCTTTGAGTTCCTCTCCAGCCAAACAGTTGTCAACATGGTATGTAATTGCTTGAGCACTTGGTATTCAGATTTTTGTTGGTTAGCCTCTCTTTTTCATCTTCTAGTGTATTTCTGGATCACTTTTAATTATAAATCTGTTGTAGTAATGTAGATTTTAGAGAATGAAGCAATCCTCGGATCTGTTGAATCTGATTAACAAAAGATTAGTTACTTTTTTGGGGTGTGAATGATTTTGATGGACTTCTTCCACATCAAGTTAGAACAAAAATATTTTATTATCTTATGCACATCCAGCATCAGTATGAACCTGTAATGTTGAATAATAGTTTATATACCCTGTGAAAGCAGCGAGGATTGACATAACACAGATGATCATTTTCTGGTATTGAAGTTGATAGTTCATTAACCTTGCATTTAGCTTGCCCTCGAGTGATATTGTGTGACCAGGCAATGAAGAACAAGCATCAGTCTTTAAGCATTTATTATGGAAGGCATGAATATGATCTCTAATTATATGTTCTCTGGCAACATAGGAAGGTGCATTGTCATTGCACCTCTCGCATATGACTACACTTAAAATTCGACTCTTTATGGTTGTTAGCATGCTCTGTTGATCACCTAGTTGTGCATAAGCACCACTCATTTCGTTTTTATTTATTCTGATCTAGCTGTTGCGATTCGTATATGGTAGGTTGCTAAACATCAAGATCCTCGAGATGCATGTTCTTTGATCGCCGGAGAGTCTTACAAACAGTGGTTGGAACATGAAAATCGGACAGATGATATAACAATCATCATTGTCCACGTCAAAGGCTTAACTAGTGAACGGGTGAGTTAATCATTTCTGTTGACACTTTTTCCTTTCCTAGTTTGATTCTTTGAGCACATCCTTCTTGGCAAGTTACATGTTATTTCAATTGTAGAAAGCATGCCAGGATTACTGATTGTGGTTGTCATTTACCTTGACCCATTTTGGATTTCTGAAGTGCTGATGACTACGATCATTTTATAAGAAGTCGTCAGCTTTGATTTTGATGTACCCTGTTTGAGTCTTTGAGATGCATACTATTCATTTTGCGTACGTTAGGTGCTTCTCGTCCTAAGGCTAAGCTTAATCAAGTCATCCATTTGAAAGATGCTTTGTATTTGTTCTATAAAATTCTCTGTAAATTTCTATGCAACGCATATACATCTTGTAAACATTTCTCCGCCTTTGGACTTCCCTGACACATTTATACCTTTTCTCTTTCTCCTTGTATCGGAATAGTCAGCTGGTGGAGTAACCCATTCAGTAGGTACTACAGATGAAAAACAATCTGTAGTGGATTCAGCCAACACACCTTCTGAAGCATCTGTCTCGGAACATCACCGGTCTGTGGGCAGTAGTTTCTCAGAAATGCAGCCTTGTCGGCCCATCATACCAATGGACAGAAATGCTGCAATCATTGCTCCGAGTCCCACCCCGGTTCTTGCTACGCCCATTTAACCATGTGGTGTTTCCGTTAGAAGTCAAGTCGTGTTTTTGCCTGTCCTATTTTATAAATGTCAAGTGGCCAACTGATTGCTCTTTCTCGTCATCTCTATTCCTGGGGCTCTTACAAGGTGTCTGATGTTTCAACTTGCGGGACTTCTCTTCCACAGGTACTCTCCTATGCTATGCTCTCCCAAAAGACCTTCGTGCATTGTAAACCTGCCTGTTGGCTGTGGCAGCCTCTAGCTTAAATTGTGGTTGGTCTTCAACCTTTTGGAGTCGATTTTGTCCGTTCATGATCTTTATGTGAAAAACATTGCAAAATTGACCCCCAAAGGTTGAGAACCAAACTGTAGATTTATGGATTGTTATATTCTTTCATTCAGATTTGACATAACTGCTCTGAACCAGTATAGCTTTTCTGTAAAACCGAGGTGTAACTAGTCGCATTGGTTAACAGGTGGGAGCCTCGCAAGAATGCCGAAGCATTATCCCCCAACAAAATGGCCTCTTTGTTGAAGGGCATCCAAAGTCGAGATTTGCAAAGGCGAGCAGTTGCAGTACATGATCCTACGTACAGGCACAGCACGCCTCTTGCAAGCTCTGACCAAAACTAACGGATATGTTGTTTTTAACCTTGTAAGAGCTTCTGGGATAGTTTTACCACATCTAGCATCAATACATTTCGAAAGTACATTGGGGAAAAAATATGTCAAAGGGTTCAGGTCAATGGATGTACATGTACAGATGGGATAAAAACTTGTTTGTTTCAGTAAACTTGTTCAAATGTTGAATGAGTTTACAGGATCCAGAATCTGAACTCGTACATGAAAACACACAAAAGAGATCGATCCAGGGGAAGTTGGAGTTCACAAAAAGGAATCAAAATCCATCAAAATATGGCATGCCCAGTTTGTTTTATGAAAGGTGTGTGTTTTGGCATTTTGCCTGTGTTAATTCTGCGAAAGCTCTGTTGTTTTTGGTTGGGTTAACAAGTGATTGCCCTCATAAACCTGTTTTCGCCAAACTCGTTTGCGCAAATCGCCTTTCCTTGCAAGCAATGGGGTATTCTCAATTCCACTACTTGATTCTCTACGCAGTAAGTATACATGGACGAATAATCAACCATCAATTCGATCCCATAACCGACAGAATCCCAACCAGGTTAGATAAGCCATAACTCCATACATAGAGGTTAAAATGACAGTTTTGAACATGACAACACCTTACTAGACACCAGTTGGGTAGAAGATGGTGACTTGAAGCATCTGGATAGTTGCAAACTTGCAATGCAGCACGAGATGGTCCCGGGGTTCACCTTCCTTTCGCTAACCATTCATGTTCCTTGTTATCTAATGGAATACTAACTTTCATGTCACTATCGAACCCGATAAATTCTTATCATAAAGGCATATCCATCCCATCCCAACACAACCACATTGTAATCTTTATCAGCCAGAACAATATGTAAAATTTCAACAGCTGCTAAGTTTCGTCCATCCTTCCAGTTCCATGACTAGGGAAAGGCTATATTCCTTATCATGGAGAAGCAGATCACAACAACCAGCCAAACAACCAATCGAAACCGATTAATCTTCCTCAAAAATCCCCAAATTGCAGAGATGCAGATAATGAGATAAATTAGGCGGAAAAAAATCCCCAAATTGAGAATGTATTATTGAAGGTAAATAGATCATATTCAATCATGTATGATCAAGATTCATTTGGATGGAATCAGAAAATTAGAAATTACCAAAATTTGTGCCAAGATCTATGTGAGGTTACCGACTTTATGTCAGCTAATCAGCTCAAAGAATGCAGTGAAACCTAATGCCAGAACAATATCTAACAATGAGGTAAATCGTTTTCTGCTGGAAGTTGAAGCTTCAGTATTGCGACTTGCAACTGAAAATTCACTCCCCTTTGTTGCCTTTCATCCTCCTCTCATTGCACGCCTTCAAAGCTTGAACTTCTGTTGTAATAAATTCAAAACCAAATTCGATTAGGTTTAGCTTCAAAATGGCACAACTACATCAATAGACCAAAAATTCAACCAAGTTCAATTTCATTAAAGAACTCTATCGGAAAGGAGGAAAAATACCAGTTTGGCAAGATTTCCAGTTCCTATCGGTCTTAATGAGGCAGTTCTGCAACGAAACAATGAGAGATTAGGGGTTAGGGTTTGTTTACAAACGATTGCATTAAAAAAGGGAAAATGAGAACCTGCAAGGACAAGTAAAGCACAGAGCAGTCTCCAAGCTGCTTGACGCTGTCATCTTCCTCGTCTGCGTCGTCTTGGTGAGACGCTGTTGGTGGCTGCAATTGCGGCGGCGGAGAACCAGAATCGGCGGTTGACATGCTTGATTTCGGGTCCGATTACGTGCTCGCCCTTGCTGTCTTCTTGCTCCCGTGTCGAAGTATGGGTTGAAATCCTCAATGAGAAAAGGGAGGAAATCCTCAATGCGTAGCCCTGGTTAGCGGTTGCCTTAACATATGCAGCCGTATAAATAAATTACCCATATAAAGTTATAAACTGAGTGTAACATTTCATTTTCTCCCTTCTCGAAAAACCGAGAAGGCGGAAATCAGACGAAATTAAAGAGGAAAACTAGATCAGCTTGATTTTTCTTCAGTTTTGCTGCTTTTCTGTGATTAATCGATTCGGTGATTGTTCAGGACCGCGAACTCGGTATGTTCGATTTGACGATTTCTCAGATTTTGACCTGCTTCATTTCTTGTGCTCTTTTTTACTGCTTTCGTCTAATTTGCTGTCTATTTTTGCTATTTTTGTTCATCTGTGATCGATTGTTGGGGTAGAAATCGGTTTAGAATCATACGAAATACAACTAGTTCTTTTCCCGAACCGTGTTCGGGTTTTTGTTCAGAATATTTTTTGCTCATCACCATGTTTTTCAAAATTATCGATTGTCATGATGAAATCTTTTCTCTGAACGTCTTCCCAACTTAGAAACAAAAAAAAAAGTCTTTTAGTTCCTCACATAAGAAAATCGAGTCCCGATCATCTGTGAGACTTTCTATGTTATACACCATGTTACATCTTTCAATTGGTCTAAAGTATAAAACAACTTGAGAAAAACATACCTAGGCATAACTGTATAAACCCAGTGGACCTAACATATTAAAAAATAATATTTAGTATATATTTTTTTATAAGGTTTTATACCTTAATTAGAAAAAAAAATATATACCCTATGTTGAAGTACATACACCTTAAGAAGCCAAAATATAAAAAAAAATATGTTACTCTTCTCCAATTGAACTAAATTATAAATAAATTTCAAAATATTCACCTCTAAAATTTAGCTTTAAATCCAATTTCATATTTGAAATATTAAGTACTTGTTAGATGCTTTCATTGAATATCTCGTGGGAAACCTAAAAACCCAGAAATTCACAACTTTATAACCTTCAATTTCACTTAAATAACACCAACACCAATTTCAGATGATTAAATTTAATCAACAATTTATAACCTTTAATTTCATAATTTCAGCAACAAAGTAAAATGCATTATAATCTAAATATTTTGTCAAATAAATGTTTCAATGATGAAATTTTGTATGAAGTAGATGAATAGTTCGTAAATATAAGCTAATCAATGTCAAAAGTAAGAGATAGGTGTCTTTGGAGAAGCAACAAATTGGTAAAAGATTAACCATGAACAATCTTGTAATGTGTTGTCAAGGAAGAAATTGGTTGGAGGATTAGAAGGTTATGATGTTTAGGAAATGTGTTTGGCAATATAGCCGAAGTTAAAAACTCTTGTATGAAGGGTGGGTTGAATCATATAAGGGAAAAATGATTTTTGTATCATTTTTTATTTATATCCTACTGTATTTCATGGTGGACCATTAATTTCATCGTCGTATTTTTTTCATGGCTAGCCTATGAAATGGACTGAACAACATTGCAATTTGGTCTGAATACAACATCACCGGTATACATAAAATACTCGACACCTATCATGATAGGGGTCATATATGGATCCATATATGTACATGAAATGCCACTATTGCCAAGATATGATTTTTCTACTTTAACTGAAACAGAACTACATTTTTAATTACTCGTGAACATTTAGCCAAAGAAAATGCTAGATGTGTGACAAGTCATACGTAAGTGTAAAAGATAAGTAGGCATGTATTTATCATCATTTTCAAAGGACTTGTAACTTCAAAAGAAAATATATAATTGACAAAATGACTTTCAAAGAAAAACAGATAAACAAAAACCCATCTTAGAGATGAAAATTTAACACTAACAGGTTTGAGTCTCAAAATCTGCATTTGTTGATTTTCATTGGAGTCCACAAAATCAGCATCTACACCACCGAAATTTAGATAGCAACCAAGTGATATATTCCCTTGGGAAATAAAAGTTCCATTGTCTGGTTTAGGTACAACACTAACTCTAGATTTACCCCGCATGAAACTATCTGCACCCATATCATCGTGATGTCCAGAGTCTGTTGCTGGCCACACTGCAAGATCAATGCTATGGAGTATGGACATCAACTACAAGATCATAACTGCATTCATTTCCCATATTTTCCTCTGTCCCCATAGAAAAATGGACATGCAGGCCAACAGCTATGACTACAGCTAGCTCAATAGGTCTATCTGGAAGCAATTTACACCATGCCGTTTTCATATCTTTGATATTAGATTTAGATCTACCATGGTGATTGATTTCTTGGATGTGTTGATGGGTCCAAGAAGATTGCATATGAACCACAGTGCCCAAACGGTCAGCCTCACTAACGTTCCAAAGTATCTGCCTTGTGAGCACACTAATTGACAATATTGCTAAATAGCCCAAAGCAACATTCAGTTCCCCAGTCCTAAGGTGCATTTCCAGAGCCCTAGATCCGGGCTTTTGAGCTCGGGGAATAACCAAAAACTTCTAATGTCACAAATAACACATGGATTCCTACTGTATAGAATGTCAGTTTGATCAAATCTTGTAAACAATTGTTTCCACGTTCGCTGCCACTTACCTAATGACTTCTTGGGAACTATAATGGCAGCACTTTGAGTGCTGCAGAGAGATCGGATTCAGCTTCACTTTTTCCTTGATGGGTAGAACTTTTTGCAGGCTCTGCCAGACAATAGTTTTTATTTCTACTGCTCTTCTATAAGGGTCTTCTATAGGAAAAAAATCTTCTCTATAAACAGGAGCATTTGATGTATCCTTAAAATTGGAGGCAGAGGCGACTTCAAGTCTCCCCAAAGAAAAGGATACATATTGCTGGAAAATGTTGTCTTCACACACAAACACCAGCTCTTTACGTATAAGGCAAAAGATAATGGATCCATGACGATACCCTAGTGCCTTGCTTTGCTTTCATGTGTATACTGTCATGTTCCTAAATTACCAATTGTCCATATGAAAGAGTCAAACCTAAAAAATATAAGGTAGGAATTGAAGATATATTGATAATCCATGTGCAATTTTCAAGAATCTGAATGCAATTTCAACTTGAACAATGAATCTCTATTAAATTAAAGCCCTAATCAAAATCTGCACAGATGTAACAACACCAATTCAAATCTGAAAATTAGGTTAGAACAAATAATTAAGAGGATAAGAAATTGTTGAATCCATGGAGTTTATGCTTTGTCTGCGGAGGAGATTAGATGATAGAAGACAACGCTGACATTACCTGGTGGTGGAGATTTGCGGTTAGGAGACAATCGTCAAGGCGGAAGCCGTCTCTGACTGAGAAAGAGACGACAACACATGAACGGGGAGATTCACCACCCTCTTCTGCCCCAACGTCGAACGATCAACAACTACCCTTCTCGAGCTTAAATAGCTTACGCTTACCAAGCCTAGTCTACTAAGAATAGGGCTACAGAAGTTGAGTCGATTTATTTTCTGCCCGCCGTACCTGACTCGACCACCTCTACCCTCCACCCAATTGCCACCTCCTGTTACACATCGACAACGGCGCCGCCCACCAACAACCCTCCGACTGCTCACGGATCGCGTCAATACTCCACAACGAAAACCCCAATCAATTCTGAGGGAGAACTTACCTTTGAGAGGAAGAACGTGGAAGAGAAATTCATAGTTACTTCAAATTTATTGGTTGAAGAGAGAACGTGGGCTACAAATTGGAAATCTTAGGGTTGTTCAGGGATAGACACGTGGTGCAAATTTTAACAAAAGGATTGCTTTTAAATTAATATGTATTAGGGGTGGATAACAACCAACACCAAAACGTAGAACAAATCTTAGATGGACCAAACCGGCCCCCTGGAGTTGTCATGATAGCCTCTTGGTGATCAATTTAGTCTCTGAAGGGTGGCGCTGTCCCTAGGAGATTGAGATGGTCGTCTCGGACGTTCAACATCTTCTGCAGTGCTTTGAAGAGGCTACCTGTCGGCATGTCTTCCGTGAAGTGAATCGAGTTGCGGACTTGGTGGCTAAGCTCAGGCATACGATGGACCTTGGAGCTCTCACTTCACATCAGGAGTTTCTTGTCCTCGTCCGTAAGGATGCTATTGGGTGGTGGGTCAGCAGGGCCTGACACCACCCAAACTCTTACCTTGTATCAAAAAAAATCGGTTTAGATGCTCCTTTTGCCTGTTTACTTTGATAGAAT
The DNA here is from genome assembly GCA_963922045.1 of Persicaria maculosa. Taxonomy (NCBI): domain Eukaryota; kingdom Viridiplantae; phylum Streptophyta; class Magnoliopsida; order Caryophyllales; family Polygonaceae; genus Persicaria; species Persicaria maculosa. The sequence continues at coordinate 27,233,101 of OY998267.1, read as the reverse complement.
TTACTTCCTCTTTCGCGATTAACATATGTTTTTTGTAGGCGATTTATCTACTGTGTTCTAGTTTGCTTAATTAGTTTCGGCTTGTTGACGGTTGGATTTAGGGATTTTGTCTTGTAATTCATTTGGTTTTGTTTCACACTCGTTTAAGTGATGGAAGTGAAAAAGAATCCAATAGCTGTTTTTTCCTTCAAGGTTTTTTTGGTTGATATTTTTTCATCCTTATCCTATTCATTCGTTTTGCCTTTGTTAAGATATGTTTTTCTTGTGTGACAGTGTAAGCTCAACAATGGATACACTCAAAGCTGATAATGGTGTTTTGATGCTATGAAGGTAATTCGTCTATAGTAGTTAGTGGTGCTTGGGTTCTCACATTTTGGAATTAGCGAAATAAAGGTGTGATTTATTTTGGGTTCTCGCAACCTGATTCGGCAAGTTGTAAATGGGAAAATAATTCGCATATGGAAAGATGTATGGATGATCGAAGGAAAACTGATAAACCACCTTCTACTGAATAGGATGGTTGATGAAAATAAGAAAGCCCATCAATATACAGGGTCTGATATGAACTAGAAAATGGATGAACTACACCAACTACTACCAATAAACATAGTTCACAAAATTCTAAACACCATAATACCCATGATTGAGATTGAAGATCGATTCTCTACTAGTGAGCTAGTAGGCATGGATGGTTCACAATGTCTACAACCCTTGAAAAAATAAAAGGCAACCAAAGAGATCAAGAAAGTGATATTGCTTGGTTCTGGGAAATAGAATGTCTCCCAAAGGTGAAAATTTTCATTTGGAAACTTGTCATGAATGGAACCCCGACAAAAATGAGACTAGCACAAAAGAGTGTTGTTGTTCCGCTTCCTTGTATGTTATGCAACCAATCATATGAAGATGTTACCCACCTATTCACAAGATGTACTCACAAGACACACGCTACAATTACTTTCCAAGATCGACAATAAGATATTGAACAAAATAAGGATCATTGCTACTGCAAACTGCAATATTAAACAAATCACAAATGACATGTTTGACATCCTAAATAAAAGGTAAAAAATGACGTTGTCTACTCTTTGGTGGGGCATTTGGACTATTAGAAACAAAATCATCTTCAATGACGATAATTTCACAAATAATATAAAACAAGAAAGTTTTTTGAGACAATTATTGCAACAAACCACACCAATTTCAAATCAGAATGCCAAGACAATATGAACACGTCAACCACACGGACACAAAACCACCTTAGGAAAAAAACATTAGATGAAAAAAACCCATAGTTGGATACATTAAAATAAATTTTGATAGCTCCAAGCTCCAGTCAAGACTAGCTACGATTGGTTCAGGTTGTGTCATCAAGGATGCCAATGGCTCAATCACAACCTCCGACAGCTCCCTTTGTGGTGATGCTTCCTCTTTGATGGTTGAAGCGTTGGCACTCCAATCCAGTCTAATAGCCTTACAATCATAAAATATGTCTCTGGCAAGTGGCAGAGTCCTTGGGAGAGATCGCGATGCTCGTCACAGACAGATGTCTGCTTCTCCGGCACTTTGAAGTTTTCTCATGTACTCATGTTTTCCGTGAGATTAACATGGTAGCTGACAAAGTGGCGCAGTTGAGGCATGATATGGACCATGGGGCCATCATGTAGATGTTCTATTCCTTGTTAGAAGGGATACTATTAGGTGGTGGATCTGATCAGTAGGGTCTGACACCACCCAAAACCTTACTATGTATAAAAAACGAGTCTCAATTATCACAACTTAGCCTGAATACTAGTCACACTTGCCCTTTCTCGGATAATCTTGTTTCTGATTTTATCGCTTAAGATACGTCCACACAATCTACTTGAGCATCCTTATCTCAGCCACCATGAGTCTCTATTCTTGCACCTTGTTGTCGCCCAACACTCTGCCCCATATAATAAAACTGGTCTTAACACCACTCTGTAAACCTTTCCTTTCTATTTTTGTCAACCTACTTGAATCCGGTGATTGACATCCTTGTCTACACCTCCATCGCATACCCCAAATACTTGAAATTTTCTTTCTCCATGACAATGTCCCCACCCAACATCACACCCTCATCCCCTTCTTCCTTCTCACCCAAACTGAATTCCACATATTCGGTTTGCGTGCTGCTCTATCTGATGAATAAATATGGGAAATTCCGTTTGGTGCCCCTGAGTTTATGACAATTCCAGTTGGTGTCCCACACCTTTTTTTTGTCCGGATGGTACCCCTAAGTTTTGTTAAAAGTTTGGCTCATATCCAAAATCCATATTTTCTCCCTTTTAATGAATAAAATCACCCTTTATTTTTTATTTTTTCATAAAAAAGCCCATTTACTTTTAACATGGAACAAAAATACCTATTATTTAACTAAATTCAACACAAAAGTGGTAAAACCACCTTTATTTTTTTTAAAATAACGAAATCATACATTATTACCAAAATTTTAGCAAAAAATCATCCATTGTTTCCAAGTTTTTTTTGAAGAAAATCAATTATTGTTTTTAACATTACATAAAAGATCTATTATATATTTTTTATATTTTTTAAATAACAAATATCATTATTTTTCAAACATTGAATGTACATAATCACCCATTATTTACAAAACTTTGCACAAATCCACCATCTTATTATGTGAAAACAAAAATAGTTAACCAATAAATTTCAAAAAAAAATTCATAAAACCATACTTTGTGTAAAATCACCCTTTATGCTTAAAAAAATGCACAAACCCCCTTCTTATATAAAAAAAGAAGGTGTTTCTTTTGTTTGGAATACATAAAACATAATAAGATAAGAATGATTAATCTTTTATTATATTTTTCTTTTATAAGAGATGAAAATGAAATAAATAAACTTTAATTTACTTTTTTTCCAATAAAATTCTAATCGAGTATTTGGTTAAATTCATCAATCACATTTACAAATGTTTAAAGTTAGTGAGCTATAGTTTAAATATTGTTTTGGAAAATAATATGTGTTAAATATTGTTTTGGCAAATAATTAGTGTTTTTTTTTGTTTTTGCAAAGTATGAAAAAACAATAGATCTTTTTTACAATTTAAAAAACCGTATTGATTTTGTTCTAATTTTTTTTTGAGACAAGGATGATTTTGGGATAAATTTTTTGGAAATAATATGTGATTTTGTAAAATTTTAAAAATAAAGATAGTTTTGTCACTTTTATATTGAATTTAGTCAAATAATAGGTAGTTTTGTTCAATGTTAAAAGTAAATGGTTTTTTTTGTGAAGAAATGAATAATAAAGGGTGGTTTTATTCATTAAAAAGAAGAAAAATATGGGTTTTGAGCATGAACCGAACTTTTGACAAAACTCAGGGGTACCATTCGACCAAAAAAAAGTGTGGAACACCAACCAGAATTATCACAAACTCAGGGTTACCAAACGGAATTATAAATATTTACTTAGCTACCATCTCAACGAGATTGGCCAATTCATTTTTATTCAAACAAAAAAAAAAATAGTTACTAAAAATAAATGGTTAACCTATATCCCCGTGCCATAGGTAAAAAAAATATCGTAATCTACATTATAAATCCATAGTATCTTGATTTTTTGCCCCATAAAGATGACCGTACATATTAGTATATCGGTTTTTCTATCCTATGATAAAACCCTAAATTGGGAAAGATTCCCTACCAAAAAGACAAGCGACCTTAGGAATCTAAATTAAAAGAAAAGTTAAATTAATTAAAATTTAAAAAATATTTCTCAATTTAGGGTCTTATCCTATATCCTTAATGCATAGGATAGAAAAATCGTTAGTATATTACTCTTTCTCTACAAAGTAGGTTTCACACTAGGAATGAAGGAAATATGTCTTTTTAAGTTTCAAATCGATCTTCCTCCATAGCCTGCGACAATTGCGCTTATAATCAACTGTTATAATATAACTCCATGAATCCGCTCATTTTAGACAATTCCGCTCATAATCAACCGATGATAATCAACTATACTAGTAGTCTAGTACTAGTAGTAGTATATACGTCATCTCAACATTATAGTTGTATCCTTAAATCAAACATATTAATCGATCAAGTGCATGACCAAGCGTATGCTTCAGTGTTTCACATCACTACTCAAAATTGAAAATACCCTCTTCCGGACATCAACGGGTGTTGTTATTTGCACCGCTAATTTTTACTATTCCACCGCTAATCACCGTAGCTAGCGATGGTGGCTTTAATGACGATTACGAAAGCCACCGTTGTATGTAGCGGTGGGGTGGACCGTAGGCGTGACCACGGGACCGACCCGGCGGGTCGACGGGTTCGACCCGCCGGGTAAAGGGTCGGGGAAGGGTGACCCGAACCCTGACCCGGGAATCCCACGGGTTGGCGGGTTCGGGTCACCCGGCGGGTTCCGGGGTCGACGGGTCGACCCGGCGGGTCAAAACCCGTCGGGTATCTAGCGTGTCGACCCGTCGGGTATTAGTTTTATAAAACGTAAATAAACGCAGAAAAAAATCAAAATCAAGTGTTAACTTACTAATGTCTATATTTTCACTAAGAAATAACACTAAATAATAAAGTTACAAATATTTGACCAAAGCTAGTTTCTGTGGATGCTTTCATTGGATATGACGATTGAAGTTCTCATATCCTCCTCCATTCGGGTGCCTGAAGACCATCCCGCAGAAGTTACAACTGACGTTGCAACTGTTTTCATCCCTCGGGTGCTTTTTGAACTAGCATGTGAAAATAGCGGCCCGAACTTGGGCCACACTCAACTGACTCAAGAGCCTGTGCGTTTCTTGTCGCGGGACATGGACACTGTATTCGCCCTCCTCATCATCGTGTCGCGGGCATGAAACTCTGGATTCGCAATTGCTTGTCCTGCTGCTCATCACGTCGCGGGGCTTAATGCAGAGCGTTTACAGAGATTGAGATGAGGTGTGAGTAAAATGGGAGGGAGGTGAGGATTATTTATAGCCAAAATCGGGAGGAAAAAGAAGCAAATCGACCGTTGTCCAACGTTCGACCCGGCGGGTCCAACGGTCGACCCGGCGGGTCGAACGTTGGAATTTCGAACATTACCCCCCCTTTTTTAAAAATTTTACGGATGGTTTCGCACTTGAGCTTCGTAACCTGCTGGTTTTGTACTACGTTTTACAAATATTTAGTTTATTTTATGTCATTATGTCACTCGTAAATCGTAATACGGTTCGAAAATCGAAACCATGATTACGTGTACATCGACATTCGACATTACACACACTGACATACACATAACATGAGTACATGACACTAACACGAAGTCTCTAACAGTGTGACACACTCACACTTCACACACCTGCACTGCTAGAGCCTAGAGTCCTAGACGACCTAGACACATAGTCTCTTGAGGTCGAGCCCGAACCTCCTTAGATTTGCATCTTGTCGGGATGCTTCCTCGTTATATGAAGCTTTAGATTTCCGTAACCGGCGCCTCTCGTAACCTTGAACTTGTGACCGCAATGACGACAAACCGCTTCGACCTTCCCCAGGTCTAGCTCGACGCCTCGACCTTGTCGAAATGGTTTTCGAACAAAGTCACGGATTGATCGGACATGATAACGTTATTACGAAAATGAAATGTATGAGTGTAATGAAATGAAATGAACAAAGGAGACAAGATTTATAGGCGTTTTGGGTTGAGCTAGCCGTTGCACAACGACTAGAAATTTCAAAAAAGTAGGTTTGACCCGGCGGGTCAACCCGGCGGGTCAGCGGGTTTTAAAACCCCCGAACCTAACCCTAACCCGCAACCCACCTTAACCCTTTGACCCGAGAACCCGCACCTGCCGGGTCACTGATCCGGCGGGTTGGCGACCCGTACGACCCGCCGGGTCACGGGTCGACCCGTAACCCGTGTCCACGCCTAGTGGACCGTATATGGTCAACCACCGACGTATATGACGGTGGCTAACTCCGTCGGGGGTAGACGGCGTTAATGGTAGCTAACCCACCGTAGCTTCATACGGTGGTACCCACCACAGCCACCTACGGTGGAGTAGGCTCGAGGGGATGTGGTATGGGGTGTAATTTATGGGGGGGGGGGGGGGCGGGGGGAGGAAGGACCGTCCCGGACCGGCCCGATGTGTGATGGTAGCCCGACCCGTACCGACACGCAAATTATCAAAAATTCGAAAAAATATCCGAAATGAATTGTTTTCCGGACCGGATAACCTCATTTTTTGTAGCTCTTTTACTCCCCTAATAGGACTTGAAATTTGCAATCAACATCCACAATTTCAATAATAGCGTACATTGATGGGTCGGGTCGGTGTGGACAAGCGAGCATATTTAAGTATATCAAAAGGGAGACGGATAAAACCAAGTTTGAAAAAATGTCATAAAAAAACAAACGTAGTTACGACAATAAGATATATTGAACAACATCTTTCAGGAAATGAAAGACAGAAAGACGGAGGTTGCAAGTCCAGGAAACTTGAAAATGCTAATATCGCAGCTGACGACCACCATCTCGCCGGCGATAGGCTCTATATCATGCAATCCTGGCTGCGAACTGCTCGTCCCACCCATTGACTGAGGGATGGTGGTGATGTGTCCATGTAGAGTACACAGGAGGTAAAGGGGATCTAGGATATAACCAAATCTGCGTAAAACGTATGGAAAAAAAGAAATGAGAAGGGAAAAACACAATTTGAAGAATGAAATCCATATGACATTCGAAACATACCGGTACGAAGTGGTACGACCGGGCACATCACTGGCAACTCTTGGCCTCTTGCGTGGAATGTACTCACCGTACTTCTCACACACGAGCAACACACTGTCACGTCTTGTACGAGTGCTTGCCCATGACCGCTTTATGGTGAGAACCATATTTAGCGGTAGGGCAACACTACGACAATGATGTATCAAGTCATCGCGATTTGACCACGTTTGCGTTGTGGTGAACTCCGATGTGTAGTCGTGGAATACTCGACGAGTGGTATCCATTTCGTTACACGGATTCGACATCGGGTCCGCTTGCTCTTCTAATGGATGTTGTGTGGTGGTAAATACATTTATTCATATATATATATATATATATATATATATATATATATATATATATATATATATATATATATATATATATATATCCTACCTTATATCTACATACACTCTTTGTAATTAATATTATATATATAGATCAAAATTCTATATTCACTATATTCACTATATTTAGATCAAGATCCTATATGGAAATAGATTACGACCTAGTAAAATCCTGTATGAAAATAAACTACGACTATAATTAAAAGTACGTACTGTAATTAATATTATATATATAGATCAAAATCCTATATTCACTATATTCACTATATTTAGATTAAAATCCTATATGGAAATAGATTACGACCGTAATTAAAAGTAAAATCATGTATGGAAATAGACTACGACTGTAATTAAAAGTACGTACCGGTTCAGGTGTACGCGGACTTTCTTCTGACATTGTAGCAACTGTTGGTGGCGATGCGATGACAATTGTAGCTACTTTTGGTTATCGATTACCCGTGCGATGTTCGTTCTTATAGAGATGGATGTCCACCATCACAAATCACGGTGAAATAATATGACCGTTGGGTCCTAGTCATACGCTCCTCCGGCCGCTTTTCAATGCGGGGGTCTACACCGTCACTTAAAATGGTGAACACCGTGGCTCCCGACGGTACCCAACGTTCCCCTCTACGGTGTCCACCGTTGACGGCTGCGGTGAGTACCGTGGAGGGGCACGGTGAGTACCTTGGAGGGCGACGGTGAGTACCGTGAAGGGGCACGGTGAATACCGTGAAGGGCGACGGTAGTAACCCTATATAATGAGCCCAATGCCATCGGCTGTAGTCGCCAAGTACGTGTCCACTTTAACGGCGATAACACAAGCAACTTGTCGAGATCTTACGGTTGGGGCAGCTGGATCAATACTATCGTAAGGTCTTTGACAAGTTGCTTGAGTAATAGTTGTTATGCCCACAAAGAAAAAATACTGATCCTCTCACCAAAACCCCTCCCCGAATAATTTTAACAATAATAACATAAGCAACTTGTCGTGGCCACACGATTGGGGCAGCTGGTTCCATACGTGTGGTCGTAGACAAGTTGCTTGAGTAATAGTTGTTATGCCCACAAAGAAAAAATACTAATCCTCGTGGAATAATTTTAACGGCGATAATACGAGCAACATGTCGTGGCTACACGATTGGGGCAGCAGGTTCCATACTGTCGTGTGGCCGTAGACATGTTGCTTGAGTTATAGCTGTTACGTCAACAACAAAAAACATCTGTTCCGTTCAAACATTATTTTTTTTCCAGCTGGTTGATATCTTTTGCACCTTGTCAACGCCCGTAGGATTTGAGATCAAAATCCTCTGGGCGTTGGCAAGTTGCACGAGACATCCAACATCTATTTGAGTGTAACTGTAACAAAATTCCAAAAGGGAGGGGCAACCCTATGTAGGGGTGTTATGTGAGCCGAGCTACTCGTGATCGGCTCGGGCTCGGCTCGTATAAAACTCGACTCGGGCTCGTTTATATTTGAAAATGAACGAGTATGAGCAAAATTAAAAGCTCGTCACGAGCTCGAGCCGACTTCGAGCTTTATACGAGCTTGCTCATAAAGCTCGTTTTAAGGACATAAATTACTTATATGCCCTTAGGGTTATGTCACCCTCTCTTTATAAAACCCTTGATCCCCTTGAATGAGTTGATCCGTCTTCGCCGCCTCCAGCCTCCTCACTCCCGATTCCCATCTGCCCTAGTGCCCTTCCAACCCTTCGTCGCCTCCAGCCTCACTCTCGATTCCTGTCTACCCTTCAACCCTTGTGCATCCAATCAGTCGTGTCTTCCTTTCGTCGCCTCCAGCCTCAATCTTTTCTGGCAAATTTGGCAAAGCGAATAACCACCGATTGTAGATCTGAACTTTCCCTGTTTGGCCGAGGTCGTGCATATTCCGTCGAGTCTCCCTATCTCGTGCCTGGTATGTACGTACCCTTCTCCTTTCTTCCTCTTCATCTCCCTTCCAGATCTGAGATTAGTTCCGCTAATTTTTTATTCTTCATCTCCATCGTTTCCCATTTGTCCTTGTTTGATTTTGGTGTATTTGTTGTTGAAGTTTGTCTTATTCTTGATGAATTTGTTGTGGTTTTGCATAATGTTGAAAATACATGAGTCTGGGAACTTATTGTGCAGGAACAATATCGGACAGGAACTTGATTCCATGAGCCTACAAAAATTATAGCACTTGGAGCAACAAGTTAACAGTGGCCTAAGGAAACTTCAAACCATAAAGGTAACAACTTTGCAATTTCAGCTTAGAATAAGCATGAGTCAATATATGGGTGAATGGGTTATGAATTCTATTTGTATTTGTTACTGAATTTCTTGGCGAGTTATGCTGAAAACTTTTGTTGAATTTGCCTTATTCTTGGTGTTGGGAGTGACAAGTTACTGCTAGATTTTTTGCTAAAATGTGCAATGTTTATCTTCTTTCCAGGTTTTGTTATTGAAGACGAAGAAATCAAAGATCTAGGAAGATTATGATAAAGTCCATGGTTCAAATGAAAAGCCCATCTTGCTTCCATAATACTACCAAGTGTAGCTGGAAGTTCAATATCATATTTTGCCTTATTCTTGTCCAATCTGTAGAGTTCAACTGAGTTTTTTTTAAATGGAAGTATTTGGCCTTTTTAAATAGAAATTTGTAGGTTATATTAATGTGTAATATTGCTTCTATTACAAATGATTTGAATTCGTAATCTGTTTACTTTGCATTAGTTCAAGCTTAAACAAGGTTTACAACAAATGAGCTCAAAACAAGCTCACTGGCTAAAAACGAGCTCAGCAACTCAAAACAAGCTTACGAGCTCGAGCTCGACTCGAAAAAAACGAGCTAAACGAGCTCGAGCTCGAGCTTGTTAAAATACTCGCGAGCCGAATATGAGCACATATTTGAGCTCGAAAAAAAAATCAAGCTCGGCTCGATAAAAAACGAGCTGAACATGAGCACCTAGGTACTCGGCTCGTTCGACTCGAATAACACCCCTAGCCCCATTGGGGCTGCCCCTTTCTTTTGGCATGAAGAAAAGCTACCGTAGATATACACGGTGACCACCGCAGGAACATACGGTGTGCACCGCAGGATCTCACTGTGTTCACCGTTTGACCCTGCGGTGAACACCGCAGAATCACACGGTGAACACCGTGAGTCCACACGTTTGCCACTGTTAGACTATACGGTTGGGTTGAGGTCCCTTATTTAAGACCGTCAGACCATGTTGCGGACATGTGGAATAAACAACAAATGTGGATAACTAAAGTCTTCCATCGATCTGCAGGTGATTTCGATTACACGGTCACTTGGCGTTACCGTGATGAGCCATATTTTGTGTTCGATTCTAATTGTCAGCATCAATGTTTCCTGGAGGACAGTGTATGCATTATTTGTCGTTTTGACTGTGAAGACGACACTCGTCCGTCTTATCCGGTGGATTTTGGGTGTGAGGAATGTTATGCAGGCTTCGGAGGCTCCGACTCATATTACTTGGAAATTGAGACGGCTGTCATTCTGCGCGTGTTGGCGTACGTGGAGGAAGATCTGATAAATACATGCGCAATTGACATTAGTAAGTTTGTATGCAAACTGCTACGAATGTTCAATCGACATGCGAGAAGATTTTCGTTCAACGAGATCAAGGTTTGCTTATCACGGAAGGAGACGTCGGCGTCAGTTGGTAGAGAAACTCTCCCTCCAAGCAATCCAGATCAACTGGCTTTGAAAACGAGAAACTCTCCCCATCAAAACAAACGACACGAAAAAGGCAGCATGGAAATTCCATCCACTTGCGATGCTTGCAGTTGCAGAAATAATCCACGTGCCCCGGGTGCTGGGTCGCCGGCTGCTCACCCGCATGAGCTGCCGATACGTCCTCACCCGCCTGCAATACAACCTCCCCGGGTGTCGACATCAACTCCTGCTCTAATGCCGCTAACCGAATCTGGGTCGAACCCTTTGTAATCGCTTCGTCCCGATGGGGACGTACGTCAACCACGTCGTCAGCCGCCTCGTCTAATGCCTCCAACCGAATCTGGGTCGATGCCTCTGTCATCGCATCGTCCATATGGGGACGTACGTCATCTACGTCGGCAACTACGTGATTAGAGCTCCCCACCCCCCCCTCGTCTACTATCATAGTATCTAAACGCTCCTCTACACCCTGCATACGGAAAGGAATAGACTCAATCTGTGCACGTGACTCGCGCAACGCCTGTCTTCCCTTAACAGCAGCGCTACGGGCGGTCCGCAACACCACCCTATACTCTAATCCACGCGATAATGTCTGTATACGATTAACAAACAAATTCTAATTCCTATCGATCAAATATCGAAATATTTTTAGGACCTAAAATCCCATAAACATTCGACTACTACAGATTTGAATTTTGTTTAACTATTTTCACTTTCAATTTTCCCCCACCTTCATAACTATGGTACATTTATCATATTATATCCACATAAAATTATAATACAACATTAAATTCTATTATTCACAGATATCACACATATCACGACAACATATTCAATTATACCATTAAATTTTATTCTTATGCTTATATTTTTATATTATATCATTATTCACACCTATAACATGTATTAGAACACTAAACTATATTATAAAATCTAAACTCTATTATAAAATTTAACTATATTATAGCGTTAGTCATACCTCTGGTAGCCCCACAGCCGGTAATCCCACCGTCTCTCTCCCACCATGAGGACGACCGCGTCCACGTCTCTGAATAATCAGAGCCGGCTACATTTCATAAATCAACAAATACTTATCAATTACTTATTCTAATTCAATAAATTTTAAAATACACTATTTTCATATTTACGATATTACCTGTAATGGATCTCTATCACCACGTCCACGGCCCGCACCACGACCTCGCCCTCGAGTACCATCCTGAATACTCTCACTCACCATTGTGTATCACAAAGATAGGACAAACAACGAAGAAAAGGGAATGGGACAAAAGACTAGGAATGTCGTATATGACAAAAAGGTTTGGAATTTCGAAGAAGACAAAACGACAAGAGAACGGAACGTGAGATTGGGATTTGTGCGGATACGGTGGGCCCCTAACGCCTTTTTATAGGGGTCGGAGCCCACCGTATCCCTCCACGGTGGATATCTCTCCGTTGCGTAACGGGCAGAAATCCACCGTCACTAATTGCGGTGGGTTCAAATTTCAAAATTTGAACCCACCGTCTCAGGTTGCGATGGGTTCGGCCTTTTTGAATTCCGAGGTCAATCCACCATTGGTACATACGGTGGCCTCCTCTGCAGTCCATTTCGAATTTCGAGGCACACCCACCGTTGACACATGCGGTGGAATTACACTTAATGTCCGTTAAGTAAACGCCACCATTGTATACAACGGTGCATCCTACCCACTGTATTGTACAACGGTGGTTTTTCGTTAAACGTCATTAACTCCACCGTGATTATCTACGGTGATTAGCGGTGGAAATAGTAAAAATTAGCGGTGGAAATATCCGGGCCGGTCATCAACATATGATTTTTTTTATTAGGAAAGAATTCGGGTGACCTAGCTCTACCCGGCAGCATCCTTGCGGATGAGGTCGGAAAGACCGGAATTGTTGTATATTTCGTTCCCCTTGGCCGAGTGGCAAAGGTGTGCAACCTTATCAGCCACTCTATTGCCCTTACGGGGAACATGAAAGAAGGAAACTTCTTTTAACATGGAGAGTAATGTTTTGACATCAACATATGATAATTTATCATTTCGACCTACTCCCTCTTTTTTTTTAATATATGACTTGTAATATCTAGGTATGTTTTCTTAGAGTGATAAAAAATATATGAAATATAAATTTTTATTTTTTTAAAATAATTTCATACTTATTAATAATAAGTATAAAATTATATTTTCTAAAAAATTAATATTTTATATAGTTTTTATTATAAAAATACGTATATAAATAATAAAAGCCGTATATTAAAAAACAGAGGGCGTAATTTTTAAGAAAACTAAACCTTATCTTTTTAACTTTATAAATAAACATAGAAATGCTTTATTGCATAACTAGTGTAGGTCGCGTCCCGTGTACGGAGAATACGTTAATACAATATTATAAATAATCCAAATATATACCAATAAATAAAAAAATTTAATCCAAATATAAATATTTTTACAACAAAAAATAGTATAGATATAAATAAAATTAGTTCGATAGAGTATATATTATATATAATCTAAATATCTTTTATTTAGATTCTCTCAAAATATAAATAAAATTCACAATCAGATCTGAAGAGAAATTAGATATGAAGAGAAATATGTTCAAATATGTTCAAATACAAACCTGTCATCCAAAATTCGATTTTCAAAAGAGGTAATTTTCTTATAATCTGTAATCTTGTCTAATACGAATGTTTCTATTATAGTACTGTAATTGGGAGCACAATTGTTGTCTGAGTTGCAGATTCGGAGCACAATTTGAAGAACAATTGATTACAGTAACGGAATCTGAAATTTGGTATAATATGAATACCTATCATCGATTTTGATCTCAGTTGCCGATTTTGATCTACGTTGTTGATTTTGTTATTATAGAACTGTAACCTAGATTGCATGGTTGATGTAGTTTGATCTAAGATTGCACTGTAACCTAAATTTCACTGTAATATATAATCTCTATGTGATTATACTGTTGTAACCAAAATTGCACTGTAACCTAAATGTTGATAGCTGAGTTTGAGTACATCTGTGTGCATGTAATCAATTTTCTTAGTTTTAATTAAAAGTAATGCCTGTCAATAATGTAGATATAAGAATAGTTATCTGAGATAACAAAAAATAGTATCTATCATCAAAGTATATTTATGAAATTTAATAGATGTCACCAATGATCAGGTACAATGGAGACCAATCTACTAACAATAAAATTTGGAGGAGAATGGAAATTGGAAGATGGTGATTTAGTTTTTGCTGGGGATGTGTCATCAAAGGTAATTGTCATCAGGCAGACTGTAACTTTGTATGAGATGAAGAGTGGGATATTGAACAGATTTACCACAAGTGACAATTTGTCTCCTAATCTTCAATTCATTCACTTGCATCCATTCAAGAAAACTACTAAGCCTTTTTTATTGAGAATGACACTGATTTGAGGAGTTTTTTTTTTTTTTTGCAAATTAGTGAATTGAAGGAAGTGAATTGAACATTGTCTTTATATGTTACGGCTGCGAATGAAATCATTGAAGATGAGGTTACATAATCTATAAATGATGAAAATCAATTGCCATTACAGGCTTACAACTCTGCCAAGGATACTCTATTGAAGTTGACTCCTTAGTTGCTCTAACAACAACATACTCTGGAGTTGGGGAATCATTGGAAGTATCCTTGGCATCACCTTCATTCAAACACTAAAAAAAATGCCCATATTCAAACAATTGAGAGAAGTTATCCCTAATACCAGAAAGCACATCCTTGAGAGACTCATCCAATGCATCACTTTCCCTTTTGAGAGCAGCCTCAGTATCATCATTGGGATGTAAGATATGTGATTCTAGTTTATGCACTTTATCCTCAAGGATAAAAATTCTAGAAACACATTCTTTCAATTGAGCATGAACTTAGACCTCTTGGGCTTGTCACCATGATATAAACATTTGTCACCACACTATGCTTCTTTTTCACTCTTAGCAGGAGCCTGACTCTTTGAAGATTTCTGAGATGGCACCGCCTTTGCCTTCTTCTTAATAGGTTGATCAAGAGTAGCAGAATTTCTCAACACTCTTCTTCTTCTTGATAGACTCATCAGCAGCAGTAGTACATCTCAACACTTTACCCTTCTTCACAAGAAGAGGATTGTCACCACTGCTCATGGACCGTGTAACCAACCTCTTCCTGGGATGGACAGGACTCTCAAACTCAGAAGTGCCCTCAGTGATGACTGGTGGTCTCACCACCCCCTTTTTTCCCAAAGTTGGGGTTCTAACTATTTCCTTCATTCGAGTAGGAATAGTCGTAGAAAGGATATTAGGTTCCACTCCATCACTGGCATTAGCATCCATACCAACAAAACAAGAAACGTACGAATCAACGCTGTCATCAACAACTTCATCAAGAAGTGAGAGGTCAAGGCAATCCATAAACGAGGCATACAGAGAGTAGACAGTCCCCTAGCAAGAGAACAAAAAATACAATTAAAGGACGACAAATATATTACATGGAAGAGGAAAACTGAGATCAGAATAATAAAAGCTGAGACCAGAAAGAATGTTTACCAAATCTTGAGAGAAAATTTCAGAATACTTATCATATACAATGTTGTAATCACGTTCAATACTAACCAGACAAGAGAGGCTGGTAATCCTTCATAGAATGTAAAGTCACATTTTGAGATGGTAGCAATCTCAGGGATTGCCTCTAAAATCCAAACCAGAGAACAAAGCAACATTAAGAACAGAAATAGAATTAAAGAATAATAATAAGAAAAAAAACATTGGAACATAGAATGAAAGGAAAGGGAAATACCTGGAATGCTACGGGATATCCGAGCAAATTATAACCAACCCTTGGACCCTTTTAGATTGCTTAGACCTCACAACTTTCTTCAAAAAACCAAGTGTTTCCAAAAACACAACCCGACCAAAAGGATACAATTTTAACCGATCGAAATCACAAAAAAGGTCCACAAAAGATTGACGTACAAGAGCTTTAGAACGCTGAGGGAGCAACACACCCTCAATCAGTAACAAGTACGCCATGGACAATTACTTCGGAGACTGATTTGGCTCCTGGAGGAAAATTTGCAGAAGACCACTAAAATGCAGTTCGATGACCCCAAAAACTCCTCCATATCTACATGAGGAGAGGGAGACGTGTCATCACCAAGTTCTTCCCAATTCAAACCGGTTACACAGCAAAATTCAGCTAGGGAAAACCTCAACAAATTCTGTCCAACTTGGAACCACATCTCATGAACTTTACGAGTCTCAACTTCACGTAGAAGCATTTGATGCACAAGTTGATGACAAAAATAAAGACGATCACCAACACGAACAATTGGACCTAAACACCCATCTATGAGAGAAGCTCTATCGGTTGTAGACAATCTATTCTTAATAACTTTGATCAAAACATGCTTGGAATATACATTAATGTGGCCACAAAAACGCTGTTGTTTGGGAACAACAAACTTGAAGGAAGCATTTTGAATAACAGATGGTGGAACCACATTAGGAATTTCCTGATGGACTACCATTTCTTTACCTAAATAGCATAGAAATAATGTAAACATTAGATGTTACAACATAGAAGATACTGTCACAAAAAAACATAACAAAACAAATTGAACAACCAGATAAACAAATACTGTCACCACACCAAACACTACAAACACACAACAAGGAGAATGTCATATAGAACCATGTCACCAAACAAGTAATAAATTGTATCCATGAAACAGGTATCCATGAAACATGAACCAACCATAAAAAAACAAAGAGATTTCTCTTCAGAAATCATATTGTAACCAAACAGGCAACAGAATGTACCCAACCATCAAAAACAAAGAGAAACAACAAATGCCACAAATGCAGAAATGGAAACGAAATCAGAACAAGGGAGATAAATCATAGCACAAACTAATAGCCATTAGACAACAACTAAACTAAAAAACAAACCCTAAAACGAGAGGAAAGGGCTAAAATAACAAAAATAAACCAAAATAGGCATAAAATGCAGGAAATGAAAGTTGATCTCCACAATACAAAGAGAAATTGCAAAAAGGGAACAACAGGCGAGGTTGCTTACAAGAACATTGAAGGAGTAGAGTCGATGAAAGTACTTGATGAAGCCATTAGAAGAAGATAACCAGAGAAACAAAATGAAGAGCTGGAAAATGCATAATCGAAGAGGAGAGCAAGTCGGAGAGCAAGGTAGAGAGCAAGTCGGAGAGCACGGCAGAGAGCAAGGCGGAGTGCAACTGTCGGAAAGGAACGATCGGAGTGCAAAGAAACGATGGGAGAGAAACCGCTCAACTGAACGTGGAGAACAAGAATCACAGAGGGAGTAATAGGTAGGGGCAAAAGGGGAACCATGAAAAAAATTGAACACTTGTTAACAAATCCAAACCCCTAGGACAAATACTAAATAAGCTAATGAAAAAGAGCTTTGGGCCAAATATCTTCTAAACCATGACAGAAATCCCAATCAATTAATTTTAAATGAATAGTTGATCTTTAAATTAATTTGTAATTTCTTTATATTTGTTAAGATGGATTAGTTTTAATTAGGATAATCTTATCGACTTTATAATTTCCTAATGTAACAACTTGGATAAGAATAAAAATGAAAAAAGGGGGAAAAATCCTCGATGCGTAGCCCTGGTAATTGGTTTGGTTACCTTAACGTATAATGCAGCCGTATAAATATATTCCCCGTATAAACTGAGTGTAACATTTCATTTTCTCCCTAAATAGGACAGTGAGAGGGGGGAGCGAGCGAGAGAGGGGAGAGGTGGACGTTCAATGCTCTCGAAAAACCGAGAAGGCGGAAAATTAGACGAAATTTTAGAGGAAAACTAGAGCAGTTTGATTTTTCTTCAGTTTTGCTGCTTCTCTTTGATCAATCGATTCGGCGATTGTTCAGGACCGCAAATCCGGTACGTTACGATCGGACGATTTCTCAGATTTTGACCTCGTTGATTTTTTTGTGCTTTTTGTTACTGCTTTTGTCTAATTTGTTGTCTATTTTTGTTGATTTTGTTGATCTGTGTTCGATTTTTGGGCTAGAAATCGGTTTAGATGCTCCTTTTTCTTGTTCACTTTGATAGATTTTACTTCCTCTTTCGCGGTTAACCTATGTTCTTTGTAGGCGGTTTATCTTTTGTGTTCCGGTTTGCTGATTTCCGGCTTGTTGATTGTTGAATTTAGGGATTCTGTCCTGTAATCCAGTTGGCTTTGGTTCTCACTCGTTTCAGTGTTGGAAGTGAAAAAGAGTCCAATGGCTGTTTTTTCCTTCAAGGTTTTTGGTTGATATTTTCTCATTCTTGTTCTCGTCATTCGTTTTGCCTTGTTAAGATATGTATTTCTTGTGTGAGCTCAACAATGGATACATTCAAAGTTGATAATGGTGTTTTGATGCTGAATTTTTCTGTTTCTTTTTCTTTTTGGATTTTTACGGTGTGGGAACTGAATTATGTTTGCTAAATTCAAGTTTTATTTTATAATGCTGATTCTTTTTTATTGGTTCACTCTTTGGTGATGTTCTTGCAGCTGAAAATGGCATCAATTATGGTCAAAGCAAGTAGTATTTGTACTCAGGTGGCTTCATTGTCAGTTCAAGAAAAAGGAAGTAGAAACAAGAGGAAGTTCCATGCCGATGCACATCTGAGTGATCCATGTGAGGTTCTGTCTTTGCCTGGTGATTGCACAGATTATGAATTCTCAGCTGATGATTTCTCAACCGAGAAGTACAAAATAAAGCCATTTCATGGGGAGCTCATTGGGTGTGACGTGTGTGGTGTCAGTGGAGACCATTCTGATGCTTTGAAACTTGACCTTGGTCTGTCCAATGCCATTGGTTCCTCTGACGCGGGGTCTAGCCAACCTAGGGAAGAAGGAGAAGTTGATGATTTTCATGATGCTGATTGGAGTGATCTCACTGAAATCCAGCTGGAAGAACTTCTTCTATGCAATCTAGATGCTATTTTCAAGAGTGCAATTAAGAGAATAATCTCTAATGGTCACACTGAAGATGTTGCTACCAAAGCTGTTTTGAGATCTGGCCTTTGCCATGGCAGCAAAGACATAGTATCTAATATAGTGGATAATACTTTAGCTTATCTGAAAAATGGCGAAGAGGTTGATCCTTCTAGAGAGCATTGCTTTGAGGATTTGCAGCAGTTGGAAAGGTACATATTGGTTGAATTAGTCTGTATTCTGCAAGCAGTTAGGCCTTTCTTCAGCACCGGCGATGCAATGTGGTGTTTACTGTTGTGTGATATGAATGTGTCACATGCCTGTGCAATGAATGGGGATCCTTTGAGCAGTTTTTTGACCGATGGGGTGTCAAATGCTAGTGACCCCCAGCCTGAGTTGAAACCAGAGGATATAAGTAAGGATGCAAATCCTGCGGCTCCAAGTAAACCAACTCCAAAAGTTGCTTCTTCACAGGGTTCTCAGTTAGGTAAAGACTCGTTTGCAGGGTCTCTAAATTTCAACAAACAGAAGGCTTTCCGCACTCTAAATCAGACAACTTCAGGGAGAGAGAGCTCTGTTTCTGTAGATAAACCTTTTAAAGCTAAAGTGAAGCAACAAAATGCTACTCCCAATGATAAACCTGTCCCCAGCAGGAAACTGCACTCTAATAGTTCAAAAAGAGACTTGGTTCTTAGACAGAAGTCTTCTGCTGTGGAGAAGAACCACCGAACTTATGATACAAAAGGGGTGTCAAGAGCAAAGCTTAGTGGACTTGGTGGTCTGATCTTGGATAAGAAGCTGAGAGAGTCAGCTGGTATTAATCTGAAGAATGCTTCGTTAAGGATGAAAGAACTTAAAGTTGATCTGTCTATATCCCATAAGTCTATATCCCCCACTAATTCTTCTACCCTTTCTCTTTCAACCAATTCTATGCTCAAAGCGGTGTCATCAGCCTCATTTAATCTTGATACACTTACTTCCATACCTGCATCACCTAAAACTGATAAGCCGCCTGCACTATCTGCGTTAAATTCCAAATCGGTGTTATCAGCTGCTGACACTGAACTTTCTCTTTCTCTACCTGTAAAAAGTGATCCTCCTCCAGTGGGCTTGAGCAGCAGTGGGGAGGTGCCAAAGTGTAGCTATCCTGTGGTACCATTTGACAAATCCCTTGTTCAATGGGTACCGCAGGACAAGAAGGATGAGATGATAATAAAGCTTTATCCAAAGCTTCAGGAGTTGGAGAATCAGCTGCACGAGTGGACAGAGTGGGCCAATCAAAAAGTCATGCAAGCTGCCCGTAGACTGAGCAAGGACAAAGCTGAGCTTAAGATGCTAAGACAAGAGAAGGAAGAAGTGGAACGTTTAAAAAAAGAAAAGCAAACATTGGAAGATAACACTGTGAAGAAGCTCTCTGAGATGGAAAATGCTTTGTCTAAGGCTAGTGGAAAGGTTGAGCGTGCAAATTCTGCTGTTCAACGGCTTGAGGTAGAGAATACATCCTTGAGACAGGAAATGGAAGCTGCAAAGCTGCGAGCAGCAGAATCGGCTGCAAGCTCTCACGAAGGCATAGAGAGGGAGAAGAAGACTCTCACAAAGTTTCAATCATGGGAGAAGCAGAAAGTTATGTTTCAGGAGGAGCTTTTGTCTGAGAGACGCAAGCTAACCCAGCTGCAGAATGAAGTTGCACAGGAGAAGGATCACCTCCTTCAACTCGAGGTATGTGCATTGAAAATTTCAGTTATATATTGGATTCTCTCGTAATATGTACTGTTTGAACTGGAACTTGTTGGATAATGAAATTTCTTGTTTAGTTGTGGGAGTTTCTAACTAAATTGGCTAGCTTTAATATTTCAAGTACAGTGCATTTTATGATAAGGTCGTCCTTGAAACAGAGTTAGTAATAGGATGTTCCCTTTTTTCTTTTCTTTTCAATTCCTTACAGTTTTGGTTTCATATGAATTGCGCGTCTCTCTTTTATTTTTGTTTTTTAGGATTCAAGGAATAGTTTTGAATGACATTGGTTATGTATTTGTGCAATGTATTAGAAGTTGCTGTCTTACATTCTCATGTCATTCCATTCCTGCAATTCAGAATTTAGTATGAGGCCTGAAGCTGGAAAATTGAACCCTCTAAAGCTGTTGAGTCGTTGACATTAACATGTTAATGGAACTTTCTAAAGCTGGAAGATTGATGTGGTAATATTTACTTGCTTATTAATGCTTTAACGATCCGAATGAGCTCTTAGGTGGTTGTTAATTCATCAGATTATTTAGCTTGGGGTGGGGGGATTTAAAATTCCCTGGATAGTCGCATAACAATTAAAATAGTGTTTGGTTCTCAGGAGACCAACATTAGAAGATAAAAGATGTTTTGAAATATTATGTTACCCTTAACTTGCCAACTCTTCTGTTTTACGCATACTGCTTTCCATGGCAGTCAATGCTTGTTTTGCTTTTCTTTTTACTTCTGCAGTTGCATAACCTACGTGTCCATAATCTGTAATCGAGATACTTGCAAGACTGTGTTTAGTTTATGTTAGTATATTCCTGGAAGCATTTCTTGTCTTGGATAGATTTCCCCATAAAGGTATGATACCTCGTATTTTTTACTATATTAAGAAGAATGTTCTTCTAGGTGTACTTGTGATTGCTAATGTGCTGATTACCTTTAGAGGCTCGAAATTTTATGTTTGACTGAGTATAATGAATGGATGGTTAGAACATCTGCTTTCTCCTTCCCGTGCGTTAGAGAACCTGATTGATACAGGTCTGAACTGCTGTTGGTCTCTAATAGCACGAGTCAAAATATGCAGGCTCGCTGGAAACATGAGGAGAAAGCCAAAGACGATCTACTTGCACAAGCCCGTTCGACAAGGAAAGAGAGGGAGCAGCTGGAGGTTTCAGCTAAATCGAAGGAGGATACAATCAAATCAAGGGCAGAAACCAACCTTCAGAGATACAAAGACGACATCAAGAAGCTCGAGAAAGAAATCTCACAGCTGAGACGGAAGACAGACTCTTCCAAAATAGCCGCCTTGAAGATGGGGATTGATGGAAGCTACCCCAAGGCCACAACCGCCAAAATCATTCCTGCTTCGGAATCTCACTCGTACAAAGCCGGGATGGACCTTCTCCAAGATGAATCGGGCTTAGGAGGGGTGAAAAGGGAGAGGGAGTGCGCCATGTGCCTCTCAGAAGAGATGTCTGTGGTGTTCCTTCCTTGCGCGCATCAGGTGGTCTGCAGAATGTGCAACGAGCTCCATGAGAAGCAAGGCATGAAGGACTGCCCTTCCTGCAGGAGCACCATCCAGCGTCGTATATGCGTGCGTTATGCCCGCACTTGATCCTTTCCTTCTGTTACCCCTTACTGAACCTCCCCTCCCCAATAAAGGTCCCCAGGAACATAATAAATACATATATGAATGTCCCCGAGTACTCAAGTTGGGGGCCTCCGGCCAGCTGAATTGCGTTGTGTGAAATGAAGGGGTGTTATTGGTTTTATGGCTTACTGGTGTAAGCTCTGCACTCGTGTTGGCATTCAGTCTTGTCTTTACAAGTTACTGAGTACATGCCTTATATTCTATGGCTCCAAACATGGACTGCAGCTCGAGTTGTGAATGGTGATCGGGAATTAATCTAGCTTAACATTACAATCTCAATCTGATGCATTTTTTTTCATATAAAAATCTTAAATTTTTTTTTTTTTACCTTTTGTAGATATATTAGAGAAAAAAAATCTTGTTCAGTATGACAAATTCTATAGCGCTTATCTTTAAGCAATATCTTAAGTTTTAAACATTGTTACCGTTTTCACCAGCAAGGAAGAGAAAGGGGAGAGCTCTGGAGCTAATGTGGATAAGAAAAAGAAAAAGAATAAGAACAGAAGTATGGCGAGACGGAGAGCTCTGGCTACGTACACTAAAAAGGAAGAGCTGGATAGTCTTGGTCCGGGAAAAGACGTAGAGGCATGGATGGGGAATACACCAGACATGTGGAGGAGGGTGAAAACTCCCCTAAGGCCAAGACATGGGGGGTGAATGATACCGTGGTGAATGTGAATGCCATACTGGAGTCCAATGATCCTATGGTGGTTCCCTTGCTCAACACGAACGATCAAATCGTTTCCGAATCAAAAGGTGCTTGGGAATATCAATCGCCGGAAGCAGGAACCTATGGAGAAAATTGAGAAAATGCAACAACATCCGAATCTCGGTTACTCTGACAGTCTCCTTCAGCACGAGAGCGAGCTTCAAACGGATCTGAATCAGGTGCTCGAGTAAGAAGATATTATGTGGTTCCAAAAATCTAGAGAACAATGGTTGAAACAGGGCGATCGTAACACTTCTTTCTTTCATTTATTGACGATCATTCGAAGGAAAAGGAACCGTATTGAGGGTCTGTTGGACAAGGACAATAACTGGGTGGAGGAAAATGAGAAGATGGAATGTATTGCCCTTGATTTCTTCAAAAACCTTTATAGCACGTCTGATATCCAGCCCATGAACAGCAGTGAGCTTCATATGACGACGTTTCCGAGACTTGATCCCGATTTATGGGCTGCTTTGCAGGAGCCTTTCTCTAGGGAGGAGATTTGAAAGGCTATTAAGAGTATGGGTCCTTTTAAAAGCGCCCGGATTGGATGGTTTTCAGCCGATATTCTATCAAAGATGTTGGAGCATGGTTGGGGATGTTAGTGTTTGAATAACTGAGTCCTTGAAGGATCTCAGATGCCTACTCCTGTATATACATCATTGGGTGAAAACCCTGAGGGTACAATCGTAAATATCTACAAATATAAACTATACTGCTAACATCCTCCCTCAGTCGCAGTTAGAGGTGAGCGAATAGTAAGACTGGAACGAAAAGAAGTAAAAAGAGGAGTAGGTAATCCTTTTGTGAAGATGTCCGAAATGTATATCAATCTCAATGTGTTTGGTCCGCTGGTGCTGAACCGGGTTCGAGGAGAGGTAAACGGCGGAGACATTGTCGCAATAGACCAAGGTGGCGGCACAAAGCGGAACACGAAGCTTGCAGAGGTGGTTGCGTAGCCAGCAGGTTTCCGCCACGGCGTTGGCGTCACCTCGATACTCGACCTCGGCACTGGAGCGAGATATGGTTGCCTGACGCTTGGAGGACCACGATACTAGATTGTCTCCGAGGTAGACGACGAAGCTAGAGGTGGAGCGGCGATTTTCCGGACAACTCGCCTAGTCAGCATCCGAGTAGGCTGTAAGGGTGTCGAAACGGCCGTGACAGAGGTGCAAACCCAGGTCACTGGTGCCCTTGATGTACCGGATGATCCGCTTGAGCGCCTGTAGGTGATGCTCACGGGGATCATGCATGTATAAGCAAACCTGCTGAACGGCAAAGGCAATGTCTAGCCTAGTGAACGTCAAATACTGGAGAGCACCCACTAGACTGCGATAGGTTGTAGGGTCATCAACCTTAGGACTGGAGGCAGCATCGAGCTTGGACTTGCAGTCGACAGGAGTGGTGGCGGGTTTGCAAGACGTCATCTGAGCTTTGTCGACAATCTCAAGGGTATATTTCTTCTGATGAAGAAACAACTCATCCCGAGTGCGAGTCACAGAGACGCCGAGAAAGTAGCTCAGGGGACCAAGATCAGTCATGGAAAACTCCGAACGTAGCAATGCCATCAGGCGAGACATCAATGATGAAGAGGATGCAGTAAGCACAATGTCATCAATGTACAGTAAGAGATACGCAGTATCAGACCTTGAATGGAACACAAAGAGTGAGTAATCCGACCGACTGCCCTGAAAACCAATTGCAGTGAGGTACGTGGTGAATCGCTGATACCTGTTTCAACCCATAGAGAGACTTCCGAAGAAGGCAGACGTGAGAGGGTCGCGAGCGATCATAGAAGTCTAGCGGTTGATGCATATACACAGTTTCCTGAAGGTTACCGTGTAGGAAGGAATTCTTGACGTCCAGCTAGTGAATAGGCCAGTCCTTAGTGAGAGCGATGCTCAACACAGTGCGTATGGTAGCGGGTTTGACGAGCGGGCTAAAGGTTTCATCGCAGTCCACACCAACCTCCTGAGACTTACCATTGACAACGAGGTGAGCCTTGTGTCATTCAAGTGACCCATCATATCTGTACTTATGTTTGAACAACCACATGTAGTTAATGATATTAGAGTCCCGAGGCCTAGGAACGAGGTCTCACGTGCCATTTTTAATTAAAGCACTAAACTCATCGACCATGGCGGCATGCCAGTTCGGGTCCTGTAAGGCCTTTTGTGGTGACTTAGGTAGAGGGGATATGTGTGTGGATGGGTGAGAAGATTGTATTTGGGGTTGGGTTTGACGATCTCGGATTGGGATCGGGTGGTCATGGGTGGGGCTCAGGTGCGGCAGCCGCTGCATGTGAATGTGCAGCAGGGGGGTGCGGCGGGTGGGGCGGCGGCCGCGGCATGGATGCGGCGGGCGCCGCATGGGGGCGGCGGCCGCTGCATAGTGTGGCAGTCGCAGCATAGGTGGGCTGCTGCCAAATAAAAGACGGAGGAGGGGTGGGAATGTGGCGGAGTCGCTAGGTTCTTGGGGTGTGGTGACAGGGGGCTGAGGTTGGGAGGCAAAGGGGAAGGTATGTTCATCGAAAATCACATGGCGAGATGTCACAACCCGATTGGTATCCAAGCGAAGACAACGGTAGCCTCAATGGTTTGGGGAAATGCCTAAAAAGACATATTTGGTGGACCGTGGGGAGAGCTTGTGAGGAGCAGTGGCACTCATGTTGGGGAGGCAAAGACATCCAAACACTCGAATATGATTGTAGGAAGGGTGGCGATGGTAGAGTGTCAGGGTTGGGATGGAGTTGCCAATGGCCTTGGATGGTAGGATATTGTTGAGGTAGGTGGCCATGTGAAGTGCTTCAACCCAAAAGGAGGGGGTAGAGAGGCATGTTGAAGGAGAGTTCGGGTTTTATCATTGAGCGTGCAGAGAATGCGTTCCGCTTTGCCATTTTGAGGTGACTTTTGTGGACAAGAGAAGCGGAGGGCTATCCCTGTTGGTGACAAAATGAGCGAACAATGTTGTTGTCGAACTCGCCTCCCATGTCACACTGAATGGCCCTGATAGGCAAACTAAATTGGGTTTGGACAAACTTGTGGAAACTAATAATGTGGCCCCATGTTTCCGATTTATGGCGTAGAGGGAAGACCCAAACAAAATTGGTAAAATTATCAAGAACAACCAAATAATATCGAAAACCACTAGCACTATGAATAGGCGATGTCCAGAAGTCACAATGAATAATGTCAAAAGGTGAAAATGTAAGAGAATGGCGCGTTCATCATGTGAGAGGAGGCTCCGGTATCCATATACTAGTTGTCGTCCGGCTGCTGAAGTCCCATGATGGAGAATGCAGCGGAGAGATCGGTGTGAAAGGGGGTCGCCGGCTGCGGCTGGGAGGCGTACAACGCCGAAGAAGAGGCCGCTTGTGGTGGAGGGCGGTACGGGCGGCCCATCGACGGCGGTGGGTAGCCTGCCCATGTCGGATAGGGGCAGGGAGGTGGGGCGGGGAACCAGGGATGCTGCGGCGGGTAGGAAGGTGGCGGGTAGGGCGGTGGGTAGGCATGCGGCGGCCGCGGCATGTTGCTGCGGCCGCTGCCGCGACCGCTGCGTGTGCCTCTCCCTCGCTCTTGGCCGCCGCACTAGTGGGTCGGCCTAGACTGGTTGGTAGGTTGGGTTCGGGGGAAAGGGTCCGTGGGCAGGAAGTCCTTGGAGGACACAAAGACATGGGATGGAGCCTGAGGGCGGCCCTGACGGCTTTCCTCCCTAGAGAGCATGCTGCGAGCCGCCATGAAAGTCGGCAATGGCGAGGTGTTGCTAATCATACCATCGACGACGTCAAATTTGGTGGAGAGGCCATTGATAAGTTGAAGGACAAGGCGCTCTTCCTTGACCTTGTGTCCGACATCGCCAAGTTGATCGGCGATGGCCTTGATTGCAAGGCAGTATTCGGAGACGGTTGAGAAACTCTCCTGACGGGTGTTGATGAATTTTCCCTCAAGATCCGCAGCCCTAGCGGATTGATTGTCATGAAAAAGTCCCTTGATGCGGAGCCAAACATCACGAGCGGTGGAGCCGGGTTGGAGGACGGTTATCAGAACATCCTCGGAGATGGTAACATAGATCCATCCGAGCACGATGGAGTCGATGCGGTTCCAGAGAGGCTCAGGGACATCATCGGGGCGGTCGGAACCGTCGATGTGGGCGAGGACCTCATGGCCCCGACAGGCGGTGGTGAAGAGTTCCGCCCAGGTGTGGTATTGAACCTTCTTGAGGTCTAGGGTTAGGGGAATTTGGTTCTTGATGTTGGTAACGGATTGAGCGGAATGAAAAGGGTTTTGTGGCTGCGGTGGGGGAGGGGGGTTGACAACGTCAGCCATCGGGAAAGGTAGGGAGCGGCGGCGGCAAGAGTAAGCGGCGACGGCTGGAGGGGGGGCGGCGGCGGCAGTGGGGCAACGGGTAGAGCGGCGGCGACGGGATCGATTAAATTTGTGAAACAAAAAAGAAACTAGGGTTTCACAAAAGGATGTGATACCATGTTAGTGTTTGAATAACTGAGTCCTTGAAGGATCTCAGAGGCCTACTCCTGTATATATATCATTGGGTGAAAACCCTGAGGGTACAATCGTAAATATCTACAAGTATAAACTATACTGCTAATAGGGGATTCGGTTATTACTGAAGTGATGAAGTTCTTTCAGACTAACTCGATGTCGGAAGGGATGAATGACACTTTGCTAGCGCTGCTTGCTAAAGTGGACAAGACAGAGAGTATTAGATAATTCCGCCCGATCGCCCTTTGCAATGTTATCTATAAAGCCATCTCCAAGACGTTGGTTCTGAGAATGCAGAAGTTGATGGGAGATCTGATAGGTCCGACGCAAGGAAGTTTCATTCCCAGAAGATGGATCCAGGATAATATTATCCTTGTTCAGGAAATTGTGCATTCCATGAGGAAGAAAAAGACCGGGAAAAAGTGGATGATCCTTAAGCTCGATCTCGAGAAAGCGTATGATCATATGAGATGGGACTTCTTGGAGGGGACGTTGATGGAGGCTGGTTTCCCCAAGGATTGGGTTGAGTGGGTTGGTGAATGCGTGAAATCTACTAGGATGCAACTCTTGTGGAATGGAGAGGTTACTGCTAATTTTAAACCGGAAAGAGGCGTGAGGCAAGGGGATCCGCTCTCTCCGTACCTCTTTGTGTTGTGCATCGAGAGGCTCAGTCACCTCATCATTCAGGCTGTTGAAGGTAGGGATTGGAAGCCTATCAGAATTTCTCGTGGATGCCCTCCCATTTCGCATATGTTCTTTGCCGACGATATCGTCCTTTGTGCGGAAGCTTCGGCGAATCAAATGAGGGTGATTATGAGCACCCTTGACACGTTTTGTAAGGCTTCGGGTATGAGGATCAACATGGAGAAGTCCATGATTTATGTCTCTACGAATGTGTCGAGGGAGCTCCGGATGGATTTACAAGACGTGAGTGGCATAAAGGTGACCAAGAATTTGGGTAATTACCTCGGTGTCCCTTTGCTGCAGCAGAGAATATCTAAGGATGTGTTCAGCCCTCTTCTCGAAAAGATTGAGAAGAGGCTTGCCGGCTGGAAGAAGAAGACTCTTAGTCTCGTTGGCAGGATAACGCTCACCAAGTCTGTCATAACTTCCATTCCTGTCTACACGATGGGCTCGTTGCTGCTGCCCGTTGGTGTTTGTGAGAAGATTGATAGCATTTGTCGTAGATTCATCTGGGGTGACTCTGAGGAGGAAAGAAAGTTACATCTCGTTGCGTGGAAAGATTTATGCAAACCTAAAAGCTATGGGGGACTAGGGATCAGGTGTGCTGCAGATATGAATTTAGCGTTGTTAGATAAGCTCGGATAGAGATTTATTACCGATGATAACTCGCTTTGGGTCGATGTCCTTCGGAGTAAGTACACGCGGCCGTCCGGATCGAAACACCCGGAGCCATCTCACATATGGCGGGGGCTCCAAGCGGGGGCGAGAGCCGTGGTTTTGAAGGGAACGAGGTGGGTACTGGGCAACAGGGAGTCTATCAAGTTCTGGGCTGATACGTGGCTTATGGATGACCCTCTCATCGACCATGCCATCACCAGCATCGACCCTGGGGACACGCTCAAGGTTGCTGCTGATTGGTGGACTGCTGAGGGGCATTGGAACTGGGGTGATTTGTCGGGTAAACTTCCGCCGGAGGTGTTGATCAAGTTGTCGAGTGTTGATGGGTGCTCAGAGGAAGGCGTCACGGATGAGATGGCCTGGGCTCTCTCGAATAACGGCCGGTATACAGTCTCGTCGGCCTACGATGTGATTCATGACAGAAGAGACAGAGGTTTGATTGACAGGCATGTGTTCAAGGAGGTTTAGAGTCTGAAGGCGCAGGAGTGCATCCGAGTTTTCGCTTGGAGGTGTGTCCTGGGCGCTGTCCTAACCAATAAAGAGAGGGTTCGAAGGCACATGTCTAGTTCCAAGGACTGCGCTAGTTGCCTCGGGCAGGAGGAGTCCCTCGAGCACTTGTTTCGGGACTGCAGGGAAGCGAAGTGTGTGTGGATAGCCCTCAACGCCATCAGTTTTGACATGGAGTTCTTTGCTACTCCCTATGCGAGCTGGCTAAGAGGTAACTTATCCAATTCTTCCATTTTTATTAATAATATTGCTTGGAAAGACATATTTGCAGGTACCTTATGGTGGTTGTGGAAATGGAGGAATGATCGGATCTTCAACAACAAAGAGTGGAGAGGCTGCAAAAAGAGTTTTATTATTAATAATGCCAAAGATTATGAAGGTGCCCAGAAGAGCGTCTATGGGGAACCCACGCCGATGAGGAAGTCCATGGCTAGGATTGGATGGGAGAGACCTGCAGAGGGTTGGATCAAAGTCAACACGGATGGTGCGGTGCGTAGGGATGGTCATGCGACTGCTGCAGGGGCCCTTAGGAATAGTGCGGGCGAGTGGTTACGGGGTTTCGTGATGAGTATAGGTACTTGTTCGGTACCCACAGCTGAGCTATGGGATGTCCTACAAGGGCTTACACTTGCTTGGGAGTTGGGACATTGAAGGGTGATTTTGGAAACGGATTCACTCCTCACTGTATTGCTCCGAGGAAAGCAAATACCACGGTGCCACTCACTGGCCAGTCTGGTCATCAAGTGCCAAGACTTTTTGAAAAGAGACTGGATCATCCAGTTTCGTCATGTCTTCCGCGAAGCTAATTTTGTTGCGGACTATCTAGCTAGTTTAGCTTTTTCTTATAACATTGGTATTTTTGTATTGTATGACCCTCCCGAGGGTGCTTTATGTTTTTTGCATAATGATGTTAGGGTCGGGCTATCCCCCGCTTGCTGACTACTTAGCCCTTTTTCATTACTAATAAAGCGCGGCTAGATGCGCGGAGAGCGCCGCCTCTCCTTTCGACCAAAAAAAGCAATATCTTAAATATCTTAATCTTCCTCGTATAAAGCTTTGTCAACAAGGCTCAACAAAAACCATCCAACTAACAATGAGATGTTCATTAGTGTGAAAACCACTTAAACATAAGAATATCCAAACTTACAAATTGCCCAAAGCACGGGAGCAATTGAAAAAAGGCATTCATTCCTCGGGCTAATCCCATCTATAGTACAAACATGGGTTAATATTCAAGTTGAACGAGTGAAGTATTGTTCATAACATTTGGATTCTAGGATCGAGCTTAAAATGTGTTAATTCTTAGGAGTGAAATGAACGTGTTTGAATTTAAATCAAGTTTTAAAATGTGTTCATACTAGACTTGTTTAATAAAATAAAGGGGTCATTATGACCACGACCATTTCGCATTCGACACGTACGGTGCCGATGTCGACTTCCTATGTCTGCACTCCTCCCTACCGGTGTTGGCTTCTTGTGTCGACAAGTCCCGTCAGAGCTTTACAGGGAATCCTCAGTCTGAGCTTTGTAGGAAAAATGCTAGGCATACCGACCTAGGGAGTCTATGTCGGTAGAATCCTCAGTCCGGGCTTTGCAGGGAAGATACTCGGTCTACCGACTCAGGAAGTCTATGTCGATACTCCTCACCGACCTAGTAAGCCGACACTGACACCGTGCGGATGACGAGATGCAATCGTACGAATAGAAAGTCCGTAAAATAAACTAGCCCCTCCGAACTGTTTTTTGAGCTTGTAAAACTTCCAAGTACAAAACTTAATAAACAAATGTAGACGAGAGACCACGACAACCCTAATTCACATAACTATTCATATCACTCATTCGGATAAAATAAGGAGCAAATTCATATCACCAACTAAATTTCTACCAATCAATGTTAAGTACTACAATCAACATCACAATTGTCCATATCATGCACTCGAATAAAACGTATGAACTGAATTCATACACTAACCTTAAGAGTATTCGAATATGCATGGATTTTTTTCCCGAATTTGAACCTTCAAAAACTTCAAATCTTGGGCTAATGTGGATTTGGAACTCATTAAGTGTTTTTAAATAGGTTATCTCCAACCTAGCCCAACCTAAAACGAAGCACCTTACTTAAAAATAATTATTTAAAAAAAAAACCCGATTAAAAAAGGGATTAATAAATAACCGCTCATATTATCTTATACACCGTTAATTTTCGCAAGTTGTTACAGATTCAGTTATGTAAAACATTGCGGAATAAGTTCAACATATAATTAAACGGGACCTAAGGGGGCGATAAAATGTTCACACCATGTTGCGGACGTTACTCCACAGCTTTTTTGGTCAAAAGGAGAGACGGGGATCTCCGCGCATCTGGTCGCGCTTTTATTAGACAATAGAAAAGGGCTAAGTAGTCAGCACACGGGGGATAGTCCGACCCCTAACATCGTTCTGCAGAAACGGTAACACACCCTCAGGCGGGTCAAACAATACAATCAAACCAATGCCATAAGAGAAAGCTATACTAGCAAGGTGATCCGCGACGCTGTTCGCTTCACGAAACACATGACGAAACTGGATCTCCCAGTCTCTACTTAATAAGCCCTGACATCTAGTGACAAGGCTAGCTAGCAGGTGGCATCGCGGGACTTGTTTCCCTAAGAGAGTCACTACAGTGTGTGAATCTGTTTCCAGAATGACACGCCTGTAGCCACCGTTCCAGGCGAGTTCAAGTCCATGTAACACTCCCCAAAGCTCCGCCTTGGGGCCGTATATGAGCCTAAATTCACAAGGAACCCACGATGCCACTCGCCAGCACTACCCCTAATAACACCCGCCGCAGTACCATGCCCATTCCGATGAACCGCTCCGTCTGTATTAACTTTGATCCACCCTTCATACGGCTTATCCCAGGAAATCTTCACCTCCTTCCTCGTCTTCCCTTCCTTGCTCTTGACTTGCTTGCTCCAACTTTCCTTGTACGCCTTAGCTTGATTGATAATGAAATTCTTCTTGCATCCTCTCCACTCTCTTCCATTAAATATCCTGTCGTTGCGCCATTTCCAAATCCACCAAAGTGTACCTGCAAAAACATCTCGCCACAAAATATTCTCGATAAAGATAGAAGAGTTAGTGAGGTTACCTCTTAGCCAAGTTGCGTATGGGGTATTGAAGAAATCCTCGTCATACTTCTACACATTCAGGCTTTCCCACACCTCTTTGACGTCCTTACACTCTCTAAACAAGTGGATTAAAGTTTCATCTTTATCCATGCAACCACTGCATAACGGAGAGGCAGCCAGATGTTTTCGTACCCGCTCGGAATTGGTGAGGATCGCTCCCAGCATGCACCTCCATATGAAATATCTCACTCTTTCTTGCACATTTAGCCTCCAAATCCATTTGAACACATGTTGGTCAACTCCTCTCTTATCATAGTTGTCGTGCACCAGGTCATAGGCCGAGGAAACAGTGTATTCCCCCGTGTCTGACCTTGCCCAACCCACTTCATCCTCCTCCCCCATTTTTTGAACCACAAAGCTAGAAAGTTGCAAAACAACCTCCTTCGGGAGCAGTCCGGACATCATATCCCAATTCCAGTGCCCTTCATCCATCCAGTAGTCGGCCACCTTCTGCTATTGCAGCTCTATCGGAATGTCGCCTGAAGTCCACTGCAGCAAGGGAGCATCGAGTACCCAGTGATCAGTCCAAAACCGAATGCTTTCTCCGTCACCCAGTACCCACTTCATACCATTTCGCACCACCTCATCGATACCAGCCTTTATGCTTCTCCACACATGAGAAGGAGATGCCACCTCCCTTCCAGAAACCCGCACATACTTACTTTGCATCACATCAACCCAAAGCGCCTTATCATCCGTTAAGAACCGCCAAGCAAGTTTGCCGACTAACGACACATTCATATCTCTCATACAACGGATGCCCAACCCACCAAGCGCCTAAGGCCTGCAAATATCTCTCCAGGCCACCAAGTAAATCTTCCTCACATTCCCCTTATCCCCCCAAATGAAATCTCTGCAGGTTTTATCAATTTCCTTTATGACAGCTCTCGGGAGAATCATCGTTCCCATGGCGTAAATGGGCATAGACGAGAGCACCGATCTCGTAAGCGTCGCTCTGCCTACAAAGCTCAACGTCCTACCTCTCCAGCCCGCCAACCGAGTTTGGAATTTCTCCAATAAAGGCGTGAATAACTCCTTCGAAACTCTTCGGTGAAGAACCGGAACACCGAGGTAATTACCCAAATTGCTAGTCACCCCAATGCCTCCCGTCTGCTGGAGCTTCAACCTTTGCTCTCTGTTGACATTCTTAGACACGTAGACTCTAGACTTATCCTTGCCTATGCGTTGGCCCGACGCTTTACAAAACAACTCAAGCACCCCCATGATCACCTTCATTTGTTGCTCAGAAGCTTCCGCACACAGAATAATATCATCCGCAAAGAACATGTGCGAGATGGGAGGGCCGCCCCTCGATGTGAATGGGCTTCCACTCTCCCCCTTCAACTGCCTTGATAATCATGTGACTCAACCTCTCAATGCACAGAACAAACAGGTACGGGGAGATCGGGTCGCCTTGTCTTAAACCCCTTTCCGGCTTAAACTTGGTTGAGACTTCCCCGTTCCATAAAGTCTGCATCTGCGTAGTCCTCACACACTCTCCGATCCACTTAATCCAAACATCTGGAAAACCAGCCGCTTTCAAATTCTCCTCAACAAAATCCCATCGCAGCTTATCATAGGCCGTCTCGAGATCAAGTTTCAGAATCATCCACTTTTTACATGCGCGCTTTCTATCCATCGAATGAACGATTTCCTGAACCAAGACGATATTATCCTAAATCCACCTTCCTGGGAGAAAGCTTCCTTGAGTAGGCCCGATAAGCTCCCCCATAACTTTCTGCATCCTCATCACCGTCGTCTTAGAAATAATCTTGTAGAGCACATTGCACAAAGCAATGGGGCAGAACTGTCTAATACTCTTAGGTTTCCCAAACTTAGCAAGAAGGACAATAAGGGTATCATTCATGCCTTTTGGCATTTTCCTCTTCGAGAAGAACCCCAAAACATCACTGACCACAGAGTTCCCAACAATCTCCCAGCACTTCTAATAGAAAACCGGTTGAAACCCACCCAAACCCGGACTTTTATAGGGACCCATATCTTTAGTGGCATTCCAGACGTCCGCGCGCGTGAAAGGAGCGTTGAGCATCTCCCTCAAGCTATCTCCCATCTCAGGAAACCCCTTGGCGTCGATATCGCAGTTAGGCATCGGGGTGATATCAGTCGTGCTATACAACTCTTTAAAACATCTCAAAGCAATTTTCTCCATTTTATCATTATCCTTGGTCCATCTCTTATTCTCGTCGAAAAGCCCTTCAATCTTGTTCCTTTTTATCCTGATAACCGTGGAAAGATGAAAGAACTTCGTTTTACGCTCACCATGGTAGAGCCAATTTTCACGGGATTTTTGGAACCACAGCGTTTCCTCCTGCTCAAGAGTCCTCTCAAGCTCCATCTGAAGCTCACTCTCCC
The DNA here is from genome assembly GCA_963922045.1 of Persicaria maculosa. Lineage (NCBI taxonomy): Eukaryota > Viridiplantae > Streptophyta > Magnoliopsida > Caryophyllales > Polygonaceae > Persicaria > Persicaria maculosa. Next base: position 27,198,324 of record OY998267.1, on the reverse strand, counting down.
GAGTTAACAGACTGTCAGACTGCCCCAGATAGGGATGCTTCTGCACTTTCTCAATCTTTTCATTAAGTCTTTCTTCCTATGAAATATATTGCCAAACACATCGCGGTTCCACTTATATAAAACATCTTTAAGAATGGTAAGAGAGACACGCACCTTTGCCTCTAGGTTCCACCATCTTTTGACCACCTATTTGAAATCAGGATGGGCAAGCCAAGCCCCTTCAAAGCGGAATGGCCTCCTTTTCGGTTTAATCGTCTGGCTAGGCTTAAGCATCATGAGCATAGGATTGTGATCCGACGAGTATCTACCAAGATGCCTCACCCTATCCTCCGTCCAAATCAGCCTAGAGATCCTGATAAGAAACACACGATCCAATCGTTTAGAAACATGAGTATTAGTTGTCTTACCTCTCGCCCAAGTAAAACTAGGCCCCGAGTATCCCATGTCAATGAGCTCCTCGTTATTAACCACTTGTCTGAATATAGGGGTGTCGCTGTGCAGCCTCCCCGAGCCACCCTCACGTTCCTCGCATGACATAATGCAGTTGAAATCTCCTCCCAAGATAAGACCCCCACTGATAGCACTAACCTCAGCCTCAAGCATAGGCCAAAACTCACGTCTATCCTCTACCGTAGGCGGAGCATAGACAACTATAAGATGGATGCCATTCTTCCCAATCCCCACCTTCACATGGATGAGGTTCCTATGTAACTTGATAACAGAAACATTTAAATTCTCCTCCTTCCATAGAAGCCAAATGCCCCCTGACCGACCGATTGCATCCACCCGTAAACAGTGGTCGAACATGAGCCTAGCGCAAACCTTATCTGCCTTCTCTCCCGCAATCTTAGTTTCAAAGATAGCCGCCATGTCCACCTTATGGTGACTGGAGATATGCCTCATCGCCCTACGGAACCCGTCTTTCCCGGCTCCGTTACAATCCCAAAATAAGCAATTCATCACGACACAAAACAGATGAAAAGAGGGCGGTTGTACACCACACATTAACTGTAACACCCCTTCTTAGTACCCTGAAGGGATGTTGCAGCGCCAGCGGTTACGCAGACTTTAATGTCTTTGTGCCCGCCTTAGGCTTATAGGGACATGCAACCATGCTCCCATAAACAAGATGATAATAAATAAGTATTAAACAAGCGGAAGACTTAAATATAAAATATTCCAAATTAAATAAAGTTACCCAAAACAAAGGGGTCCAAATACAATTATCAAATTAATGAAATAGTAGCAGCGGAATGAAAACAATCCCATAAATTCTAGAAGTTTGTACCTTAACTCAAAAACACGATAAAATGAAAAACAATGAAATCCTTTATTCTTCAGCTCCTCAAGACCGTTTACCTAAACCTGCGGATCGACGACTGAGGTGTAGTATGCAGACCAGGGACCCTAACCGTCCAAAGGAAAAAAATAGGACGGTTAGTCTTTTTACGACTAGCAAGCAGCAGAAAGTAAAATGTTCAAGACTCCGTCTACCACCCATTGACCATAAAAGGGTATTGGTGATTGTAGACTAAAATATGAGTTAGGAGTAAATATTTATGTGGAACCTGACTCGTTTGATTAAATAAAAAAATAATGAAAAAGGATGATCCAAAAAGGACCGAGTGTTTGAATGGGATGCGGATCCGAAGACCCTAAGGAATCATATTCCGAGTACGGAAAGAATATGATATAACATCGCTGAAATTGGGTCACCTATTAGTAAAATAATATACAACACAACAATAATAATACATTTATAACAACGTTATCATTTCATTAGGACAAGTGATACTGGCCTCGGCCGCATATACTGGGCGGATGACCTACTACCCTTAGGTAGATGTACCCATTCGAGAGATTTGCAATTTCGAAGGGGCATCTCATGAGATGTTTATAGAGCAAGGTATAACCGAACCTTGACCTGACTTTACCCTTTTTCCATTGTTTAAGACACACATCATAATAACAACAACAATAATAATAATACAAACGGTATAAGTACCAATTCACAATTACATCCTAGGTGACCACAAAAGGCATAATGTACACTTTAGATCTATAAAGTGCACGAAATAATATAACTGACAAGCATGGATATTCAAAACCAATAATATACCATACTTAACTAGCATGAAGGAAACAAAATGAACAAATCATGCTTTTTAGGAAGTTCGGGCATTTAATATAATTTTCTCAAATTATGGGATCACTATAATTACCCGAGTTATCATGCTATGTGAGATTTCGGATTTGATAAATAGCAACAAACTGAACTAACTTGCATATTTATCACAAATTCATAGCATGGAATGTATAGAAGACACAAAAAGACAATAATTGCGAAAAATGCACGAAATTTGCAAAAGTGCACTGATTGAACCAAACCACTTGCCTTAATCTGACGAAATGCTTATTCGTAGTTGAGAAAAATAATCTGATAATGGACCTGAGATTTTACAGAATTAATTAGGGTATTAATAACTTTTCAGAAATTACGGAAACGGCACCGTAACTTTTAAAAAGTACAAAACTTACCCTTGCTTTTCCCAAAAGCCAATCGATTCTGTACCCACCAAATCTCAGGAGTTAAACAGGCTGTAAACTGTTCCAAAACAGTATGTAGGTTAGATTAAACATCGCTTACTTATTCGAAACTCGATAAATTGCGATGAATAGAGCGGATCTTACCCAAACGGGACTAGGAATCGTCCAAGTTTCGAGCCTATAATCCCTTGCTATGGTATGAATCTGAAAAGAAATGATTTATAAGGATTATCAGCCCCTGAATCGAATGAATAAAGAAATGTTCATCAAAATCACGTTTTTCTGCTATGCAGAAAAACTGCTCACCAGTCAATTTCGGGGCTATGGTACGAGCACCCCTGAGCAGATTTGAGGAAACGAAAAGATGGGTTTGACAGAGGGTATTGCAAGGTTTACGGTGGATTTGGATTTGATGGCTTTGAGTCACTGTGGTAGTGGTGTCAATGCTTCAAAGTTGGCCTCTCGATCACTGTTCTGCAGAAACTTCCGACGCCGTTTCCGACGTCTTTCCGGTGAGCTACTGCGTCGGGGCTTGCACGGTGGCTTTCTGGGTGTTGGAGGAGACCTGTGGTGGTGGTCTGGCCTTGGGATCGTCGGAATCGTGGTCGAGGGTGAACGGAGATAGTTGTCGTTTGTGATTTTCGGCTGATGTTTACGGGGTTGCAGAGGATGATGGAGAGGAAGTTATGGCGTGTGTTTGATATGGATGGAAAGCTGGTAACGTCCTCTAAGATTTAACCTAATCAAATCCCCTAAAGATATGGATTTTAGGTTGATAGATTTGGATGGAAGATTGCTAGTTATCCTATAGTTAAGATAGAATTTTGTTTTAAACGAATCAAACCGGCTCCTTCTTTTCAGCTTTTGGTTTTGCTGATGTTGGGCTGGCCTGGAGACTCAGAATGGGCTGGCCCTTTTATGTGGGTAGTATATGTATATATATATATATCGTAGTACTAGCACATATACATGTATATGTATACCTAAATAAATACATATGTATATATATAGTATAATATATATATATATATATATATATATATATATATATATATATATATATATATATATATATATATATATATATAACTAGTTACCCACTAATCTACCCATAAATAATATATGAATATTATTTATAAAAATATTTATTTATTTAAATAAATTAAATTAATTAATTTCCCCCATTTCACATTATAAAATGTGAAATCACTATCTCGTGAATGTTGACACACCAAGAATAAGAGGAATAAGAAATACTTCCGACTTTTATTTAATAAAATTCTAAAATTAAATAAACGGAAATACGCGGGTATTTCATTAACCTTTACAGCCCTCGGGGAGATTCGACCACACTCCCTTCGCGTTGTCACTCACCTCTTCCATCACAGCACCCTCTTTGCTCTCCTCATTACCCTCTTCATCATTAGAAGATGTCATCTGCTTCTCAAGCTCAGTCTTTCCGTCTTTTTCATCGACCCCTTGATTCTCCTTCATACAGCTTGAGCTTCCAACTTCCGTTTCCCTCATTCTGATTTCCCATTTACTCATGACTTTATCGCTTTTTTCCTCCTGTATCCTCTCATAATGTGTCTCAGTCTGTCTCTGACAGGAGGAAACTGTCGTTGTTCCTATCAAAGTATAACTCAAACCTACAAACTAGTATAGTAAGCAAGTAAGAGGTCGATCCCACAGAGAATCAAGTATTCCTAAGCAATGTATATTTACCAATTAATAGAAAAGTGGGGTTTTGGTGATTGAATATAAGAAACTATAGACAAGTTAGTAGAGATAACAATGAGAAAATAGTTTCATCTACAAATATCCACTTTAGTTTGGTTGATTGATCATCGATTCTTCTTTGAGTTCTCTTTTCATCCTATTATTGTCCCTGTCCTGATCTTGTGTAAATTACTAGTCCTACGAGTCCTAGTAACCCTTACTAATTAGATAACCCTAACACGGTCAAGATTTAACCTAATAGTAGCATTAAGACTAAGGATTAACCAGGATATATGCAACACCAAGCTACGAGTCAGCATTTAACATATAATTGATTCTCTACACACCAATTTAGTCCTACGAGTCCTAAAAAGGCATGATTGCTACTATGGATTAAGGTTCGCTACGAGGAATCTACAAAATCCTAGCAACAATCTCAACTAGTTGTACGAGCTAAAAGAAATTAACAATATTCGCAAAAGAATCAATACGAATCAATAGGAATAGAACAAGAATAGAAATCTCACAACTTTATCAAACCAAAGCTTCAATCCATAGATGAAACGGAAAAGTTTAGCACTCCATGGCCATGGAGGCTTCCCTCTAGGGTTCTCTCAATTGATAATCTCCAAGTGTATAAACTAAGGAATTAGATCACTAAAATAAAACCCTAAAACATCTTTAAAAAGCCTCAAAAGAGTCGGCTAAATAATAATTCTTAAAACCTAATTAAAGAGATAAAAAAATCCATTTAGCAGATTCGGCGTTTCTGCAGAGGCCGCGGGGCAGCCAACCCTGGCCGCGGGGCGGCCAGGCGATTGCGAAATCCTTCGTCAGAGCTTCGGGCCGCGGGGCGGTTTGCTTGGCCGCGGGGCGGCTTTTACTGTTCACAGCGATTTTTCCTCTTCGAATTTTGTCTCGATGTCAACACGAAAGTTGTAGATCTCGGAAAGAGCTTTCCAACGCATGCTTATAATAGTCAATCGGACCACCGAGGCCTCCAGAAAGTGCAAAACAAGTTCAGCATGTCTGACGACAACTTCTACGGACTTGTTCTTCACTTAGGCTCTCTAACCTCGAGTTCGCTCCCGTGCTCTTCACTTTTCCTCCTCCTCTTGAATCTTCCTTCATCCATGAGCTTTCTCATTCCTCGTCGGATCCACATATACCTGAAATAATCTATAAAAGCGTGTAGATTCCGACTCTACCAACAAAACAAGTATAAATGCAAACCTAGCTTAAACTATGTATTATAAACATCTAAATCATACTAAATGCAACCTAATATGCCTACCTAAATGTGTTCTATCAGTCTCCTTCTCTTACCGTTCCCATTATAAGCCTTCTCTCCTGTTTCTTCCACGGTCCTTAAAGCTTTCTTCCTAGCAAGGCTTCTATTTTTATTTCTCTTTTTTATTAGCAGCTCTCCTAGCAACTTCCTTCTCTTCAGCTTCCTCACTAGTAAAAATAGTTATAATATTACTCCCTTGGCCTTTTCCTTTGTACTTGCCTCCCTACTTTTCTGAAATCCCCGCCACAACAGTTTCCTTTCCTTTATTTTTATTTAGCTCAATTGGTTCCTGATCAGCCGCCTCTTTCACTTCAGTCCCTTCCTGGCTTAGCACATCAAAACGGCTCCCGCTACCCACTCTCGACCCTTTGCTTTCATGGATGGGTTTTCTGTCCTTGAGCCCTGCATTATTATAACAACTTGTATTAGCCTCTCTTTTGCCCTGCTTCCCCCAACTTTGTGGTTTCTCTTGAAACTTGTTCCTCAACCCACTTGTTCTTCTAGTTGGATGCATGAACGGGTCGTACTTATAAGCTTCGTATTGATTTCCATCATTCTTGTCAGATCTTTTCACTTTCTTGTTCTCCACTTCAGGTTTCTCGATTGCATCCTCCTCATCTCCTGCTCCTCCCATCGCCTTTCTACCATTAGCCCCTTCACGACCCTCTCCTTCATTCTTCTTAGGTATGAATTGACAATGAGAGGCATAGTGTCCATATCTCCCGCATCTATAACAGATCGTTTGGAGCCCTTCATATTTAATAGGGCACCGTCTTCCATTAATAGTGACAACTCTTTTCAACGGTTTTCCAAGGTCTATTTCGACACACACACGAGCAAATCTGCACCGGTTCATGAATAAAGTTTTAGGATCCACCATCACCGGCATCCCAATCCCCGCTGCCATACTCCAAAGTATATGCTCTTTATACCATTGGATGGGGACCTCTGTGATTCTAATCCATGTAGGCGCCGATGTAATGGCCTCCAATGGAGAGAATTCTGGTGACCATCGTTTCATAATCAAACATCGTCCAAAAACCGACCAAGGTCCTCCGGTAAGAACATTCGTCAGATCACCCTCATTTTCAAAACGTGCCATGAAGAAACCGTTAGGTAAATCACTTGCATTCCCTCACCATACTTCCACAGTTCACGGATCTTCCTCTCCATCACTGGGAACGCGATCGGGAATCCTAAGACTTTGAAAACTATCGCCTTTCTCCACGCTTCTTCGAGTATTGTTGAGATCTCCTTACCAACTGTGATGACCGGATTTCCTTCCAGACCATCCGGAAACGTAGTAATAATCTTACCCTCCAGACTGCTATTATCCAGTTTTGCTCTATGATTCTCCTCCTTCCCAATTCCGCTTGCCACATCCTTCCAAGATAGCGTCGTAGGGGCCATGTCTGCGATCTGCACTGGCGGATCCTTTCCAATGTTTTTCCCATTGTCATCTCCCTTGCCCATGACGAAACTCATAGGGGTGTCCTCAGTGAGAGAATTAGTTGATTGATCATTTCTAACCTTAGGTGTGGAATGCAATGAAGCTTCACTGCTTTCCGGTTGTGGTGAGGTCCTAGGCGACCCCACCGTCATGTTGACGTCCATCGCCGGCAAGCGGCACCGATCCCAGGAAAACTAGGGTTGAAGAACCGCGCGTCGCAATCTCTCTCTTGACTTTTACTACGTTACTCCACAACTTGTTATGAAATACCTTGTCAAAGACGTTAAACAGTTGGAGGAAAAATAAATAAATATGGGAACTCTTTCCATGCCTTTTTCATGCATCACGCAACTAGTTGTATAATTTTTTTTTATGTTTTCTTGAATGGTGCATAACATGTTTTTTTAACTATGGATGAGAATTGGTTTACAAAGCCAATAATACGTTGTTTTCCGCAACTTGTTGCGAACTCAATTTCGCAAGACGTTGTGTAGTTATTTAAGGCCACGTTTGATGTGGTTACTCAGGCATTTCGCAAGATGTTGCAAAATCCATTCCGCAACATCTTGCGCAGATTAATGGTGTATTAAGGAAAAATTAGCGATTTATCTAGCTTTTCCGTTAAAAAAAGGGAAAAAAAGAAATATATTGTTTTCAAAACGACGTCGTTTATAGGTTCAGGTCAGTCGCTAATAGAAAGTCCAAAAACCGCGCTCCTTTTGCCAGGCTGAAACCATCTATTATTTTCCGCCGTCTCGCCGCCGTTCCTGCAGCCGCCGAAGCACCGGAGGAATCTCCTTACTTCGTCTCCACTCGAATCCTCACTCGATCTCGAGCAGTAGAATAAGAAGCAGAAAAAATGGGGTGGGAGAGCTACGTGGTGGTGCACAACATTGCGAAGAGACACAACGTCGGCACTCTTGCTCGGAGCGCCACCGCCTTCGGCGTCTCCGAGCTGATACTCGTCGGCCGCCGCGATTTCAACGCCTTTGGAAGCCATGGCTCCACGTCTCACCTCCGCTTTCGCCACTTTCACTCTCTCCTCGACGCCCGCAACTACCTCAAGGTCATACTTTTAGGGTTTTTATTTCTTTCGAATTATAATTAACGTGTTAGACCCCTCTAGGGTTTTGATTTTGTCATAATTGATGAACTATAGGATTTTCTGAAGCTTAATTTTCTGTCCTTTTTGCGTTTCAGGAGAAAGATTGTGATATCTGTGGAGTGGAGATCACAGATAACGCCGTTGCTGTCAATGCGCATCCCTTCAAAAAGAATACTGCTTTTCTGCTCGGCAACGAGGTTTGATTTTCTCAATTCGAAGCCTTACATGATTATTCAATGGTTTAAGCATATCATCCGCCATTTTTGTTGAGGGAGGATCATCCATTTTTTTTAAATTATGGTTACTCCATTAATTTACATGTTCATAAGTGATAGTGGTTCTAGTTTGAATGTGGCTACCCCTTTCTATCCGTGAGGGTTGATCTATTTCCTTGTGTGATGGAAAGTTATGTAACTATGTAAGTGGAGAAGAAATGATGGACAAAAATTTAGAAAATGAGATATTGAAGCAGGATTTAAAACTTAGCTAGTTATTAAAATAATCAGGGAGCACTCCTGCATCATTTTTGTCATTTTGTGCATACAACATCTAGCTAGTCCATAATTTTTTGGTATTATGGTATATTAACTTGGAAGTACGTACATGATAAGGATACTTGACTTAAGCATCAGCGGGGAGCCAGAAGAACTAGAAAAGAAATTCTTAAATGCTTCTAGCTATTTTTTGTTATAGATGCAGATATTCGTTTAGTTGAATTTTTTGAAAGATCATTCCGTTTCTGGATCTACCATTTTCCATGAAAAGAATTTGCAAGTGGGTATTTGGAGGAGATGCACAACTCTATCTCTATTTAGTTGCATTTGATTATGATGACAGTTAAAAGTCATATGTGCTTGGATGTTTAAATTATTGGGAACTTCTTCATTGAGGGTGAAAAAAGTTTTTTTGTTGTTATTGAAAACATTTTAGTAGATGTAATTTGTAGAGATTCATTTAGACTGGAAGTATTTATTGGTTAGTTCTCTTAATTATTCATCTGTTTTAGAATCCAACTCAAATTAGCTGTTCTGATTCCCTGTCAAGGAGCTGGTTAACTGTCATAATCTTCCCTTTCCTCCCAAAGCCCTACATCAGCCGCATAAAGTACTGGTGATCTAGGAGAAAGATGGAGTTGGCATTTAGGGTATTTGTTTATTGCAGCTTTCAAGAGTAATGACTTGTCTGGTAGGTTCTGATAAAACTAGAATCTGGAAGAACACTAAACACACATGAAGAGAAACCAGAGCGAAAGAAATGAAACCCTGGAGTTTAACTGGTTCCTAGGCAAATTGGTAATTGCAAAAGTAGATGATAGATGTCTTAAAACAAGACCGACCCCCCCACACCCCCCCCCCCCCCCCCCCCCCGCCGCGTTTATGCTACTTACTTCCCTAATATCACCCACTGCCCCTTTAACAAATAGTCAAATACTCCTCACAGCCCCAACTGACTGATTCTAAATTATTGAGGTTACAATATAGACTATTGTGTTATGTGAGGAGTGACCCAATAGTTCGCCCAGAGTTGTTCAATTGACACAAATGGATTTAATGCTTAACATCAAAGTGCAAATACGATACCCATTAACCATTTATTTTCAGTTGAGCAGCATTATTCCTGTTTTCAGCCTGGACATGTCAAATTCCACTTCAGTTTAATGTGTATGATGTTATCACTTCTTGCAGGGCACAGGGTTGTCTGCCAAGGAATATGAGATTTGTGACTTCTTCACTTACATTCCACAATATGGATGTGGAACTGCCTCTCTGAACGTTACCGTAGCAGCATCTATTGTACTTCATCATTTTGCTGGTTAGTATCCAGAAAAAGATCTGCATAAAAAATCACTTCTCCATGTCACATTTGAGTTAAAGGCCATTTTGAAAGGTGCTCTTTGACCTAGTTGTACATGGACATGTACACACTCTTGAATGAACTTAAACTCACACGTATTTCCACTACTTATTTGAGAGATTATGTATTTAAGATGAGCGAAACAATTTTTTTTATTTTTTTTATGTCCGTTGCTGCATCTGTTTGAATTATTGTTATGTGAAGTTATCTTGTGCATGTGTGAATCAGGCTATCAATCTGGGACATAGCTTTTGCCAGTTTACATTTCTGCTGCAAGCAATTTCTTGGTTCATTTCCGCTTCCTGTACATGTTTTCAAACTATTTGTTCTACACTTGTACCTTTGATTTTTCTTTTGCAACCTCAATTGTTTTAATAGAAAAAGATATGATTGCTGATAGTTTTTGTCCATTCTATGACCAGTAGCAACTTCAATCGAATCACTTGGCCCACTCAGCCTAATTTTTACTTATGAATTCAACGGGTTATGCAATGCCTTCTCTCATCTACTGACTCCCCTTTTGGCTCTCTGCAGTTTGGGCAGGATATCCCGAGAGATCGCGAGATGGGAACAAATATGTTGTAGCTGAAAAACCTGTAAGACAAATGAAGAAAAACGTATGCAGTGAAACAGATGAGCAAATAATCGAGGAACGAAAAGCAAAGAGAGAAAGTGCAGCTATTGGATTTTTCGAAGAAAACGGAAATGGTAATTTATCTTCCAACCTTCTTGAAACTCTATTTGATGGGTAGGCCCTGTTTCAGTAGGGATGTACTGCAACCAGTTCTGCTGCCCTTTACAGGAAAACCCTGTCCATATTTAGTTCTGTCATTGTAAAACTGGGAAATGGAAGTAATGCATTCAAATTGGTCCAATGCAGGGTGGGCATTTAAAGTTCATTTTTGCAAGTTCCTAATAACTAGGGTTGGGTTTTTAAATTGAAATAAACATTTTCATTTTCAAAAGGGTTTTGCTGCTGTCTGTCTGAGACTGAATGTTATACTGATGCTGTACTTTTAGTCGATACTCGGACTTTAGAATGTAGTTTATAAGATGACTTATATAGTGTTTGCTTGTTCTTTTTACATTGCATTCTTTTTACAGTTGTTTACACATCACTTATGTTTTTGTTGAACCTTGGGGTGGTTTTTCCCTTTTCAAAGTGGTTTTAGACTATCTCCAACAACTTCTCCAAAAAAAATTTCTCCAATGGAGAAACAAAATACATATTTTATAAATTATTTTTGCTCGATTCCAACGGCTTCCTTGTTCCAAAGATTTGGAAAATCATTGAGTTTTAGAGAATGTTGTAAATTTAGGAGAGCTTCTTTATTTTTTTCCGCTACTTTCTCATTTGGAGAATGCGATAGAAAATCTTTTGAATTAAAAAACTGTTTAAAATTCTCTAAAAACTTCAAAATCCCCGAAATAGAGAAACGGTTGAAAATGCTTACTCCATTAGCCTCTAAAGTCAATGCATTGAAACTATTTTTTTTTTAAATCGGATTTAATAGCAAATGTTAGTGCTTGTTTGGATTATATTAAAAAAACCCAGGAATTGAAATAACACATGAAGTAGATTTCAATACATGTTTTTGGATTAGAATTTTGTTTTTAAAAAACTCAAGAAGTAGAATTTCTGAGAATTATAATTTCACCAAAATAGAGGAATTGAAATTACCATGTGGGGATGGGTAAGTTGAAATCCACTTTTTTATTTATTTCAAAAAATCTTTTTTTTTTTCTTTTAAAATCACAAATTACGTATTTGCCCATAATTTAAATAAATAGTTTTTATTAATAAGGGTTACAAAAGTAATTTTATACAAATTCTAATGAAAGTTCATACTTCATATTCAACCAAATAAAACGTAGAATTTTAATTTATAATAAGTTAAACTTATTCAAACATGTTTTTATTAAATTATAGAAAGCCATGAATTAAATTTTTAGAAAGTATATTTTCCAAGTTCATCCAAATAATAAGTACTTAGTAAAACTAGGGGGAAAAAAAGAGAAGTTAAAACAGCAGGCATCAACAAGCACGTATGAGTCCCAAGTTCTTTTATTTTCACCATACACTAGCAAGTTGAAACTCAATTTCCCTTTTGGAAAAGCAAAAATGAATGAATGCATCTTTATATGTTATCATCCAGCTATGCTATGCAGAGAAGTAGAGAATCCACCAGCAAAACCCACCATAAGGAAAATGGGGAAAAGACAGACAAGAAAATTAATGACAATTATCAAAGTTCATTGCATTTACATTAGTGCTTATTTAGTGGAAAGATGATCAACATACAAATCAATATTTTATCCTTTCTCACATAATCCGAATTTGGATCTAGGTGCAGTTGATAATTTATATATCTCATCTTTTTAAAAATATATGTTATTGGTGTGATTTTATTCCCTTATTTTATGGATAGTTGTTAGTTTTATTTTATTTATTTTTTAATCTCTTATGATATTATTATCTTTTCAATTTTAGGTGTAATAACTCCACCAAATCAATCACACTTAAATCATATTACTATATTAATCTGAATTATGGACAAATACATTCATTTGCCACGTCTTCATAGCCTTAAAGGTGTCTTTTTAATCTGAATTGCGGAAAATCTACTTTGAGTAGACCTATCAAAATGTGACGCTACCCAAGGATCCGGCCCAACCCGACTTGTAAAACGTGAGTTTTGGCACAAATATTTCAACCCGAGATCCGAAGCAACCCAAACCCATTCAACCGGCAAATTTTTGGGTCGGGTTTGGTCAACCCGTGGGTCACCCGTTGGGTCAAGCTCTAAGTTAATAAAAACATAAATAAATAAATTATAATTTAACCTAATATTGATATTTATTACTAATAATAATTAGGATTGAATATTTTTTTTATCATCAACTTTACTTTATAATTTAATATTGCAAATTGTTATGTATATAAAAATACATATTACTATTCTAGCAACATTAATTACTTCTTTTCAATAATATAACTATTATTAGGATAATATAACAATTTTGGTTTTAATAACTATGTAAATAGTCATTAAAAATACTCCATCTATTTATATTTAAATGTCGTTTACTATTCATGTATGGTTTTAAGGATGATAAAAATTATATTAAATACCATTCTATATATTATAGGGAAAATGGCAGAAAACCACCCCTTAAATATGACTCTTTGCAGAAAATCATCCCTTAAAATTGAAATTGCAGAAAACCACCCCTTAAACCCATTTTGTCTGTAAATTGCCACCCACAACCTTTTTTCCGTTAGCTTTCCGTTAAAAAAGTTGAAAAGTCATTTTTACCCCTCCCTTTTAATGTTATTTTAATGAGAGAAAAAATATGAATTGAAATAAATTAATAAAATCTATTTATTCATACCTTTTAATAAGAGAAAAAGGTATGTTATTCTATTAAAATAACATTAAAAGAGATGGATAAATATATTTTATTAATTTATTTCAATTTATACCTTTTTCTCTAATTAAAATAACATTAAAAGAGAGGGGTAAAAATGACTTTTCACCGTTTTTCACGACAAGCTAACTGAAAAAAAGGGTTGTGGGTGGCAATTTACACACAAAATAGGTTTAAGGGGTGGTTTTCTGCAATTTCAATTTTAAGGGGTGGTTTTCTGCAAAGAGCCATATTTAAGGGGTGGTTTTCTGCTATTTTCCCTATATTATATATGATTTCATACTTCAAACTAAAAAAAAATGAAATTATAAAAAATAAAAAAAATGATATTTTACATATTTTTATCATCCTTAAATAACGTATATGAATAGTAAATGACATTTAAAAAATTCTAGATGAGTAACACTCTTGACCCGTTGGGTCGACCTGAACCCGTTAAATATGGGTTTGGGACTTTGGGTTGAGTATTTCATGACCCGTAACCCGAAATGACCCGACCCATAATGGACCCGAACCTGAGACAACCCGACCCAAACCCGACCCGCCCGACCTGTTTGACATGTCTAACTTTGAGGGAACAATTTCCCCTATTCAAATTACACTATTTTCATATGTCATGGACTCATGGTTTGATGCTCCTTGTAGATAAGGTTGTACATAAGTTGTTTTTATAAATCTCAATATGGTTAGTACTTAGTAGGTCTTTATTCTTCATATTCCTAAACTAAATAATCCATCCGATAGATAGTTTTATATTATGATGTAATTTATGTTAAACAGTAGCTAGGTATTTTGATGTTTATATTATGTAATTAACCTTGTAGTTATTATTAGATAATTTTATTTTTTTGAGAAAGTGAAAAAATAGAGTAATATATAAGAGGATAATGATATATTTGTTAGTTTCTTTAAAATTTGAGAAAACTGACAAAAAAATAATACTACTAATTATCGACCTTGAAAAAAAAAATACAAACTTTAAAATTGACGATTTCACACACACTATCGCCTTATTAAAAAAAAATATACAAATGTGTTTTCTGGTGAAATTTCCTACCAAATTTATCAAGTGTACCTTGGAAATACATATGACATAGTTTTTTTAACAACTAACTACATGTCGAAAATAATACAGACTTGAGAGAGTAACAAATTTGGCCGAAAACTTCACCGAAAAACACATCTATATTATGTTCCGTTAATAGAGCGATGGTTTGTGTATGAAATTATCAATTTTAAATTTTATATCATTTTTTGTTGCAGGTCGATACTTAATAATGACATTTAATTTTTCGAGAAAGCGAAAAAAAAAGAGAGTAATACATAAGAGCATAATGATGAGTAGTGTACTAAAAAATTGTATATAATGCTAAAGTGATATAGTATTATTTTACTAAACCAAATTAGTATGGGGAAACTTTTGGTAGGATTACACACGAGTTCCTTGTGGAATCATGTTATAAATATGCATAAAACAAAAACGAATCAATGAGAAGAATTAAAAGGCACATATTACCTTATTACCCCTATGAATATGTGGTTGTAAATGTATGAAGTAAATGCACAAAGTGGTAAAAAATGGAAGAACACCTGAATTTGGTTGCCCTACACGAAAGGTCATCTCATCTCATCTCTCCATCCCTCCATTAATGAATTGTGAAGATTGAAGCAAGTGGCTTCTTTTCCCCCACCCAACTTGATGCCTTAAAGTAGGGCAATGAGACAAGAAGGAAAAGGGTGTGTGAAGTGTGTGATAGAGGGTAATCAATGAGGTAGTTGATAAGGGAGGTAGGTCTCTCAAATGAATATCAATCTATCTATTAAAAAATACAAACTACGAGTAGTTTTGAATTGTTATCGAATATCATATAAGGAAAACTAGATTGAAGTGATTGAATAAGATTTTTTTTACACCATTGGATATTTGGTATATAACTTAGTAGGGATAGTTCTGCGTCATACTAATGACTGGATTTTATGGTCTTGGATTGAACATAAAGTATTATTGTTCGGTCTTCGGTCCAAAAAAAACAAATCCAAGTTTCGGTCCAAGACTGGGACTGGACCGTAAATTATGATTTGAATCAAATGGATCGAAATGTGTGTTAAACTTTAAAAATAAAGTTAAATTAATATGAGGACTTCGATTAATTACTTTATTTTTGTGTCTTTCTCACTGGACAACTGACTATGCAGTCTCTCCTTCTCTATTAAACTTTTATACGAAGTATTATGTAAGTTGGATTGGAACTTTTATTATCTAAGTCAAAAACATTTTTTTAGTATAAAAATGACGTTGTTTTACACTTTTACTAGAGTATGACTTTGCTTTCCAAGTTGGAACGTTTTTTTAGAAATAAGTTTTTTTTTAATTTGTCTAATCGGTCCGCAAACTAGAAAAAACTTGAGACTATAATTTGGTTCTCCTGATTTGATTTGCGATCCATATTTTCAAATATACCGATCTGGTCTAAACCAGATGATCATGCCTAGTTGGAATAAGTGTGTACATCTCATTCGTCCAGACTCTTCTTTGGGTGGAACAGATTGAAGTTGTTGTTGAGTAGGAAAACAATTAGCATTAGGAGAATCACACTCTCAACCGGAAGTCCTGGAGAGCCCAATCAAGATGTAAATCAACAATGATCTATTGAATAAGGTAAATCTAATGCAATAGTTTATAATTTAGTACCTTATAAGATGATGCGAATACTAAACCAATGTCACTACTAAACCAATGTCATAGTTTATTTTTATTTAAAACTATAGCCTAATTTGTAACAAATAAGTCTAATAAAAGAGTAAAATATTATATCAAAATGTTTTAAATGTGTTATATTTTCAGAGTTTGAACTTGAAAATTATGTAAGATAGACAATTCATTGTTAACCAACCACACCCAATCACCCTCATGGATAAACTATGACAATAGTAGAAGCCATCAACCAACCAAGTTCAACCTTACAGCTTGGTTTGGGTGCTCAAATTTATATTGGTTTGAGTGAGTCTGTATAATGGTTTTGTACCTAACTTACCTTTTCGAGTCATTTAAAGATTAGAACTCGAACTCGTGGAGATTAGTCAACAACTTCGAAACCTCGTATTATTTAAAAAAAAAAAGCAACCAAGTTCAATTTATCAAGAAAGAAGAAGAAAATATATTTTATAAGTGGCCCGATAGACCTAAACTTCCATCTTAATTAAATTACATAACCTTCAATTTCTTCTCAATTACAAATTGATTCACAGGAAAGCAAATCAAACCCCCCGACTTCCTCTCATTTCATTTGTTTAAACTTCTTACTCCACATTTCAATTTTCAACCCTCAAATTGGCTAAAATTACCATTCAGCCACCCCTTTTTAAACTCCTTACAACACAAATTACACAGGAAAGCTTAGAATATTAACTTCTCGTCCCAACTATTTTCCCTAATTCCAGAATCCACCCAACCCTGTTTTTACCGGAAAAAATACCTAAAAACGGGTCCGGGTCGGATCCTGAGATCAAAGTCCAGGGAGACGACTAAATGAGATAAAACAAGCTATGAAGAAACGTTTCAGAGCTTCTTCGACCAGACCCGAACGAATTCGGATCCAGATTTTAGGGTTAATTAAGCTATCCAATTTCATCATCAATCGAGACGGAGAAGACGCCTCAGATCTCTCGTCGCCGAGTCATCGACAGTCATGGAGACCTGCTTCTTCTTCGAGAACGACGGCAAGGGGAGGGATTCCGGCGACGGCGATATGGAAATCGCCGATCCGGCGTAAACGTCTGGTAATCCACCGGCGACGGGCTTCGGACTCAGGCTCCGGCTCCGATTCCCTGCTTTCGGATCGTTACCGGCGCTCGCCTTCGCCGTTTGCGGCTTCAGATCTAGCACATCTCCTCGTTTGAGGATCGTCACCCGTCCCTTCACAAGCTGATGACTATGGTTGTTGTTCTTCGAGTGCTTGAGATCGTCGGAGCTGTACCTCTTCTGAATCGGAGACGGATCCGAAGACTTCCTCTTGTGATCAAACCGAGCCTGTGCCGGAGCCGGAGCCGGCGCCGGCTTGCTCCGACTCGGCTTGGCAGGGTGGCTATTGTAAAGATGATTGTAGCTGTAGTAGTTGTTATAGAAGTTTCTCCGGCGAGGAAAAACCGCCGCCGGTGGAAGACTGATCCTCTCGATCAGGCAGTCGTTCGGGCGCAGCACCTCCGTTGCCATCGCTACTCAACAGAAAAAAAAAAACACAAAAACAAATCCAAAATCGAAAATCGAAAGAGTCTCGGAATCAGATTTCGCGAAACGGACTCGATTGAGAGATCGAAAAGAGAGAAGACAAAATCGGGGGAGACAGAAATTCCTCCCCCGCCCCTCTCTCTTTCAGTCGCTCAGAAAGGAGAAAACGCAGAATCTATGGCTGTAGATTTGTTCTTCCTCCTCTGCAGAGAGAGAAAGGAAGGACAAAGAACGAATCGGAGGAGGGGAACGGCGGGGGATGATTTTTTGGGGGGAGGTTGTGTAATTTGTGTTGGAGAGGAGCGTTTGATCTTTTAAATTTCTGGGTTTGCTATTTTTTCTTGTTTCTGTTTTTTCTTTTTTGCTATTTTTTGTTTTGTTTTTGTTTTGCTATTTCTTGCGGTTGATCTTGCTGGGGTGTCTCTTTCTCTCTCTCGGAGAGCTCTAGAAAGAGAGGGGTGATATATAGGGACGAAGATGGTGTGGGGAAAATAATTTAAATTTTTTTTAAAAATGGGAATATTTTTGGAGTGAGTTTCCAGGAGACAGCCACGGTGGACCGGTCATCCCATATTATTGAACTCGTGGGGGACCCGTTTTTCGTTAACGGTGTGTCGCCGTTAGTCGTCCGTCTATTTGTCGTTGACTTGATATGAAGAACCTAATGAAAATTTGGGACTGGTCAACTGTGGTTAAACTACTGTCTAAAAATGTTTTTTCAGACGATGTCAACGATTTTAGTTGTAAAATGCTCCCAGGATATGGAAGAAATCAGTCTAAGATGTGCCAACTGATCTGCCGTCCGATTATCCTTGCAGAAGGAATGAGAGAATGTGACCACCTTGAATGCCTTTAAATTGCAAAGGCCGAGCGTATCAGAGGTTGTCATCTCAACAACCCATGTGCACGACCAGAACCCTTTAAGACTGTTGATAACTACCAAGCAATCACCCTCCAACTCGAGGCGAGAAATCCCTAGCTTAACTTCACAACTTCCAAGAGATTAACATGAAGACCAAAACTCTCCGCTTGGATCGTAGAAACCTTACCATGGCTAAGTGCACCACATAACAACACGCGACCGAATCGGTAATTAAAAGGAGGGAAACAAGACAAATTTTATATGAAAAATTGGTGATTAAAAGGAGGGAAACAAGACAAATTTTATATGAAAAATTGTGAGATGGGGGCAAAGATTAAAATTTTTAACAATATATCTTGAATTATAAATAGACTATATTTGATCATCTCATTTCCGTTTACCGTTATAAATTTTATACCAAACGAACCCTAAGTATGTAAAAGGGATAAAGTAATAAACTCGTGCCTCTCCGAAATTCCAATTCGTAACTTCTTCTTGCCCTATTTTTTGGGGGGCAATTTGCTAAAGTAACACACATTAGGGGAAAAGCTTGCATGACTATCACATGGGGGTAAAAAATTAGGTGGTTCAGATAGTATTGGAACCGGGAGATTAGGTTGCCGGTTAAAACAGATGAGGTTTAAAAAAAAAAGGAAACCCAAGGAGAGAAAGAGGGGGAGATGTGTACCTGCACATCAAAGTACATATGAGAGAGAGAGAGAGATGGAGAGAGAGATACAGTCAGAGAGAGAAGAGGGGGAAACCTCATTCGCTTGGGCATTTTGGCGCCAGATATTTGGCGCCCAAAAGGGAAAGATAGGGCCGGTTGTGAGAGGAGAGTATTTAAGCATTGAAATGCTTGATGAACCAATGATTATCCACCATTAATGGTTTGCAGGAGGGTAACAAAGGGAGGAAGTAGAAGAGCCGCCTGAACTACAAGAAGGTCTGTTCTCGGCCAATCAAGGGAAAGGAGAGAGGAGAGAATAGATGGGGTATATAAGGAGCTCTATGGGTCTCATCCTAATCATTCAAGCGGCATTTAACAGGGAGGGGGTCATTAAATGTTCAAGTTCAGAGAATCACCATAGAAGTAGGAGAAGATTCAAGAGGAACGTTTTTGTCACATGTATTTTACATGACAGATTTGAGGTTCTACTAGCCACATTAAGAAAAAATACTAACCGGCTATTGGAATTTACATGGCATCTGGGTGGTCAGAAAAAAAGATTCAGCAGATGGGTAAGTGGACCTTCGATTTAGATTTATAAATTGGAGAGAACCCCAATTTATGTACTTCTTCCCTTAGGAATAATGAGCTTCCCTTGTTTGTATTGCAACAGGGGACATATCTTCCGTGTGTATGACCGTCTTGTTTGGTGGTTGGTGGGCCTGTCAAGGGAGAGGTTGGGTCTTCAAGGGTATGAAGAGCTGGAAAGCTGTGGTTGTCGACGAAAAGATCGACTATTTGTCAATGAAGAAACTGCTGATGGACAAGTTTGGTGTGGACGGGACAAGGTACGATGTACATCTCACATATATTAACCCGAAGAAGGAGGGGTACAATCCCTTCGCTATTGGGGACGATGATGACCTACACGCCTTCAAGTTTGTCAACTCTATAGACGGAGAACGGAACTGGCCTATTGAGCTTCATGTCTCCCGGCAAAACAAGGTTAGTGAGGGCGCACCCATGAGCGAAGGATCAACCACAGGAGCGTCGATTGGGATGGGTATGTCGCGTTCGGGGGGTGATGATGTCGTCCTGCCGTTAAGTGGGCCCATCGTCACCCCAGAAAATCACCCTGGGACGGATCCCCCCTGCAGAGTTGATAAAGAACACGAACTGGAGAGACCCTTACATGGCGAGGAAAAACAAACACATGTCCAGCCGATTAAATCAGGTGACTAGGGAAAAAACAGTAATGACAAGTTAGAGACAGAACAGGAGTTGAAGTTGGAGGTAGACGACAGGGCAAAGAAAGTTGCTGCCATAAAACGTGGAAAGCAGGTCATCCAACTTAGCAACGACCTGGAAGACGTAGTGAGCGTCCCCTGTGGTGAAGGACGAGTCACAATTGACCTTGGTAGCTCGTCGGACGATGATGAAGTCATTCCAGCTGCGGTAAAAGTCGAGTATGGGGGATCTATGACGACGAAATCGTACTCATGAGATTATTCCCAGGAATTCTACTTCTCGAATTTTTTAAAATAAAATTCTAATCCAAACATATATATTGAAATATACTTCCTGGGTTATTTCAATTCTTGGGTTTTTCCTACAAAGGTAAATGAATTCACTTGGAGGCGAAACATAACTGATATAAACAATATCTATGAGAAACTTAATAGAACCCTTGTGCACCCTGAAATCTTACAGAAATTTTAAAATCTAGCAACAACAAACTATGCGTTCACAACATCAGACCATTGTCCAATTTCATTAGAAATTAAAGATGAAATAAATCACAAAGGTAAACCCTTCAAATTTGAAAAAATTTGGCTATCGAGACCAGACTACAAAAATATTGTGAAACAAGCCTGGAGGACAAATGTCACTGGATCACTAATGTTTAACCTAGTACAAAAAACTCGCCGATTAAAAGACTCACAAAAGACTGGAATAAAAAAACATTTGGAAATATTTTTTCCCAGCTTAAATATATAGAAACTAAACTAGTTGATATACAAAGAGAAAGCAACACAAATAGGAATAACAATGACACTATCCAAGACAGACTTCTACGGAAAAAAAGAAAGACTACTAGAATACCATAAAATCTACTGGAGTCAAAGAGCAAAATCTAAGCATCTAAAGCTTGTCGATACGAATTCAGGATATTTTCATAAAGTTGCAACAAGAAGAAGGAACAGAAAAATAATAAGAAATATAACAACTGCAGAGGGAACCCAAATAGTAGGAGAAGGCAATATTGCATCAGAAATAAAGAAAGACTTTGAAAAACGATTTAGAAAAGAAAGTATAAACCAAGAACTCCTAAATGACTACCTCCATCTTATCAGAAGAGAAATTACACCTACTGATAACGAGTTGCTAACGAAACGGGTATCAAACCAGAAAATCAAAAAAGCAGTCTTTGCAATTGGGAAGAACAAATCCCTAGGCCCAAACGGTATGATTGCAGAATTCTACCAAACCTACGGGGAAATTGTTGGCCCGGACGTCACAAGAGTTGTCAAGAGTTTCTTCCACTACGGGAGGATCCTAAAACAAATAAACCATACTTTTATCTCACTTATCCCAAAGTGTAACAATCCGAACTCGACAAACCACTACAGACCAATGAGCTTATGCACAACAATCTATAAGATAATTGCGAAGATTTTAACTGACAGATTAAAACAAGTACTTGGAAAAATCATCCATCCCCTTCAAGGGGCTTTTGTAACCGATAGAGCAATTCAGGATAATGTCCTAATTGCACATGAAATCTTCCACTCGTTCAAAAACAGGAAAGGAAAAGAAGGTTGGATAGCTGTGAAACTTGACATGGAAAAGGCCTATGATAGGGTGGACTGAAACTATCTCTTCCAAGTGTTAACGAAATTTGGTTTTGACCCACGTTTCATCTCTTGGGTCGAAGTGTGTGTCAAAACCGTTTCCTTCTCAATCCTTGTCAGTGATGGACCAACGGAGGTCTTCCTTCCTAAAAGGGGACTTCGACAAGGAGACCCTATTTCCCCACACCTATTCATTTTAGGTGCGAAGATCCTAGCGAGAGCTTTACAAGCTCAAAACAATGAATCCAGAAAATCGATTGGCTTTGAAATTACTAGACAGGGAACTAGAATACCATTCTTATCCTTCGCAGATGATATAATGATATTTGCAAAAGCAAACTCAGAATCTTGTAACCAGATTAAAAGAATTATAGACGACTACTGTCAAATATCAGGACAAAAGGTGAACTTTACTAAATCAGCCTTTCAAGTTACGCCAGAAGTATCGACCCAACAAAAAAAACAATCCAAATATTCTTCACATCACGATTTTGACAACACTTGACAATTATCTTGGATGCCCAATTATAAATGGTAAGGTTTCACAGAGACACTTTCGAAGAAACGATTGTCAAAAGTAAAGCACAACTCACAAAGTGGAAGGCTAATGGATTATCCCAACAAGGACGATCAGTTTTGATAAAATCAAATCTCGCAACGAAACCAAATTGTATCATGCAGAGCTTCATGCTCCCATCAGAAATCCACAAGAAGTTGGACCAAATTAATAGAGGATTCTTTTGGAATAAGGATCAGACGTATAAACCGCTAATAGGATGGGACAAAATATGTAAACCCAAACGTTGTGGAGGAATGAGACTTAATAAATCAAAAGATATCAATAAAGCATTACAAATGAAACTCCTTTGGAAAATTCTTGCTGAGCCAGAAAACATCTGGGTTAAAATTATAAAAGAAAAATACCTCAAATTCGAATTCCTGTGGAACTATAACAAAAAAAGAGAATCGTCATGGCAATGGAGAAAACTTATGGAACTAAAAGATGAATTCTGTGCAGAACGTATTTGGCAAGTTGGGAATGGGAACACAATTAGATTCTGGATAGATGAATGGATACAAGACATCAAATTAAAGGACTATAAAATAACATCAGAACCAATTGACCCAAATAAAAAAGTTGACAAGTTTATTGGACCAGATAAACATTGGAAGTTAGAAGAACTGCGTGCCCTCCTTCTAGATAATATTATTGACAAAATAAAAAGCACAAAAATCCCACTAAATGAAATAGAAGATCAATTGTATTGGAAACCCCGTAGAAACGGGTGGTTCACCACTGCATCGGCATTGGAAAGCATTACAAAAACTCGAACAACAATAGACCACCACACAAAGTGGATATGGAACATTGACTGTTTTCCAAAGGTAAAAAATTTTCTTTGGAAGCTTGTAATGGATGGAACCCCTACCAAGAAAAGACTTGCCGGGAAAGGGGTTGCAGTTCCCCTCCCGTGCAGTCTTTGTAATCTCAATGACGAAGACGCTGAACATATTTTTATAAACTGTCAATGCTCAAAGGAACTCATTTGGAAAACAGACCAACACATTGGAAGGACAATTCAAAACATACAGATAA
This sequence comes from Persicaria maculosa, assembly GCA_963922045.1. Lineage (NCBI taxonomy): Eukaryota > Viridiplantae > Streptophyta > Magnoliopsida > Caryophyllales > Polygonaceae > Persicaria > Persicaria maculosa. The sequence goes on along the minus strand of OY998267.1, from coordinate 27,174,720 downwards.
GGGAAAAAAATATGAAAGAAATCACAACAGAGATTTTCGCGAAGCTATCTGCAACACAAAAAACAAAACTTGCCATTATTTGGTGGAGCCTATGGACAATTAGAAATAAGATTATTTTCGATGACCAGGGGTTTGCAAACAGACAAAAGCAGGAACAATACATGAAACATCAATTAAAACAATGGGAAGAATCGAAAAGACAATTCTGGGAAGATACTGATCCAAAGAAAAATGTCACACAACCTACTCAAAGGAGACGGAAAAATTTGAGATGGCAAAGGCCTGTGGCTGGAGGTTTCAAATTAAATTTTGATGCTTCCGTGCTTTCTTCAGGTGAGGCTTCGACGGGAGTTGTTATTCGAGATTACCATGGCTCTGTCGTTTTTTGCAGGGGTTCCCTGTGTGGTAAGATATTGGCGGTGAAGGCCGAAGCTCTTGCCCTCCATTCTAGGGTTATGGCTGCTCACCAATTGGGTATTTCTAGGATCGAGCTTGAAGGTGATTGTCTTGCGGTCGTCAACGCTATCAACGACGTCTGGAGTTGCCCTTGGGAGATTGAAATGATTATTGCGAACTCCAAGCGTCTTCTCCAGGACTTCCAATACTCCTCATTTTTGCATGTCTTCAGAGAGCTTAACCAAGTCGCAGACAATGTGGCTCATCTTCGGCATCACCTCGATAATGACTCACCCTTGCATCATTCTAAGCTCCATGTTCTAGTTCAAAAGAACGCACATGGGTGGTGGATCAGCAGTGCCTGACACCACCCAAATTCTTTCCTTGTTTCAAAAAAAAAATTCTTGATTTTTTTTTAATATAATCCAAATGAGCACCTAGAAGGACGTAGGTAACCTTTACATTTTACAATCTCCCTGTTTAGATTTATACTACCACCAAATGGGCTAAAATTGAGATTTGGACACAAAAGGTGTTTATTCCAAATAATATTTATTCCAAACTTATACAAATATATATTAAATATTAAAATAAATTAAAATTACCTCTACATAGGGTCGTTTCGAAGGGGTGGTTGGATCCACTGTCTCAACGTTGGAACGAGGCACCATGGAGCCGCCACCACCATCCCTTGTGCCACCACCACGCCACCACCAGCCTGGGACGAGGTCAACCCATCCACCACCTCCTTCGTCTGTTGCACAACCACCTCCGTCGAGCCACCATCCGCCAGCCGCTGCGCCACCTCCTCCAAACCCGTAACCCCCATTGCCCCACCATCGCCAGCCAAAGAGAACTCCTGTTGGGTTGAACCATGGCCGGTCATCACCGCTGCCCGCCTTTGTCGCCCTTCGCCGTCGGATTTCGAGTTTAGAGAGAGAAATTGAGATAGAGATTGAGAGAGAGAGAGCATGCGAGAGAGAGATTGAGAGAAGGAAGAGCAAGAGAGAGATCACAAACGCAATTAAGAGAGAGAGAGAGAGAAAAGAGACAGAGAGAGAAGGAAATCACAGAGGGAGAGAGGGATTTGCAGAGGCGGTGACAGGAAGAAGAAGGAGGGAGAAGAAAGTGCGCCCCGGTGCGTATTAACCTAGCCTATGCGCACCTGGGTGCATTTAAAAAAAAGTCAATTGGTCTACGCGCATCCTGATTACGTGTAGGCCAACGGGAGAAATTTAAATTTGTCTCGTTGGTCTACACGCAATCAAAATATGCATTGACTCATTTATTTAGTACTAGGTATTTTAATTTAAATAATATTGTGTTTTTTTAGTTAAAATTGATCTAAACGCACCCTTAATATGTTTACGAGTGAGCACCTTCATACGTACACTAGGTGCATTTACAGATGTCCATTGACGATAAATCATTCTACTTGCCCTATATATGGTTAAGGGTAAACTTAATTGTTTATGATATCTTCTTCTTTTTTCCGTTTTTTTCTTATAACAGTCTTGTTTATCTTTTGGTATATTCATTACTTAATTTGATTATTCTTGTTATGTTATTGCACTCCATTGCATGTGACAATTTCAAGGTTTTGAATCGAAGAACGTCTCTTCCTTGTTCATTTTTTTTGTAACGTGGGGGTTACGAGGTTGTCGACTAATCCCCCACGGGTCTGAGCCCTAGCCTGTAAAGGACGTGAACCGGTATGCCAGACGATAAGCCACCAGACAGACTCACCCAAACCAATGAAGGCTTGAGCACCTTCATACGTACACTAGGTGCATTTACAAATGTCCATTGACGATAAATCATTCTACTTGCCCTATATATGGTTAAGGGTAAACTTAATTGTTTATGATATCTTCTTCTTTTTTCCTTTTTTTTCTTATAACAGTCTTGTTTATCTTTTGGTATATTCATTACTTAATTTGGTTATTCTTGTTATGTTATTGCACTCCATTGCATGTGACAATTTCAAGGTTTTGAATCGAAGAACGTCTCTTCCTTGTTCATTTTTTTGCAACGTGGGGGTTACGAGGTTGTCCACTAATCCCCCACAGGTCTGAGCCCTAGCATGTAAAGGACGCGAACCGGTATGCCAGACGATAAGCCACTAGACAGACTCACCCAAACCAATGAAGGCTTGAGCACCCACTAATTACACAAATTGTGTAAAGAATGTGATTTGAACTCTTGACCTCTTACAAGGTCTCTTCCTTATTCAATTGTTTCTCATATTTTATTGTATAGTTTGTCCATTTCATTCCCCATTTTCTTGTATACTAAACTTCAGCTTATAGACATGCACGGATCTCGGGGTGGGATGAGCTTTGCTGCAGCCCACCCTAAAATTTCAGAACTTATATAATTAGTAGTATGTATCACAAAGTCTGTGTAGCACAGTTGGTTGGTTATAAAAGTTCAATATGAGTGTATCTTGAACCACCAGGGTTAGATTCCCACCTGCCTATATTTTAATTTTTCATCTGAATGATTGAATCTCATTTCCCCTACAAATGGCGTGTTTCCCCTGCAAATCAAGGGCAGAGCTGGGGGCCTGGGGGTCACGTTCCTCCCTCTCATTTGACAAAGTACCTAGGTGTATTCTTCTCGTCGATAGGTTCATTTTGACATATAATACGCCTTAATCCGATATTTGAGTAAAAAGTTATGAATGTTTAAAAATGAAAGGTATATTATTTACTTTAATTTTGCTACAATAGACTATAATGCTTCTATATTTTACTTAAATTAACATTTACATACTATAATTCATCTCAAGAGCTTCGAAATGAGAGGTTATACTAATAATTTCGACAATTAAATAAGAAGTTACACAAGTTTAAATTTTTTATATCTGGTTATACATTATTATATGTTACTTATGAGTGCAACAAGTCATATATATTAACTAGGGTTGTTATTTGAACCAAACAAGTCGAGTATTGTTTGATTATATTTAACTCATTTAGAAACAAATCAAGTTCGAGTCAAACCTATATTTGAACTTGAGCTCATACTCAACTTGTTGAGTTTTTTGAAGTATCATGCAACTTTACTTGCTCATGATATAGTAACGTAAAAGAAAATTGTTAAATTTCACAAAATTCATGCTATTTGAGTTTCAATCGAGCCGAGCCGAGCTTTGAATCGAGCATAAAAATGTGCTCATAATCAACTCATTTTGTAAATCATGCTCGAGCCGAGCTTTTATTGAGCAAAACTCGAGTCAAGCTCTAGCTACTTAGCTAATATAACGACCATATATAATTTTAACTTAATGATTATTATATTGCGTTTTCTATACTTATTTAGTTAATTTTTTTCCAGATAGTTCATTTATATATTTATATTTCTTTTTTTAGGTGCGAAAAATGATAGTGTTTTATCATAAACCGATGACATTTTATCTTAAAATAACATCATTTATTATCATATTATATATAATTCTTTGTGTCAATTTAATCCAAAACTATATCGTACACATATCATGTGCCCCTCTCCGAAATTTTTCTGGGGAGCCATTACCTGCAATCAATTTTTTATTTTTTATTTTATTTTGGTGGGCATCCCCTACAAGCTTCATGCCCTTGGGAAATTGAAATGACTATGACAGACATTAAAACCCTTCTGTCAAGAGTGAGAGATGTTTCTTTCTCTCACATACCTCGTAATGGCAACAGAGGTTGCACAACTTTGCCGCTCTGCCAGGGGTCTTGACATTTATAACGACACAAGTCTTCAAGACCTCATCCGTACGGATGCTATCGAGTAGGGTCCTCCACCCGAATTTTTACCTAATAAAAAAAAATATGAGTTCCCACCTACCTTGCCCATTCATTAGCTTTTTTTTTATCTATGTGTTTTATATGTGATATTAAATAAAAACTTATTTATTGTATATTTTTTTTCTCTTTTATTAGTTTTTTTTTCTAGGTGTGTTATATATGTTTTTTTATACAAGTAAGGATTTGGATGGGGCTAGTCCCTACTAGACCACCATCCATGAGCATTCTTGCGGATGAGAATACAAAGGTGTGTATATATGTGGTATACATGTGATATTAATAACTATTAAAAAAATAACTCTTAAAATTTTGATCATTTTGTATAAGATAATTTTAGATTCCTAGTTCTCGTTCATAGCTGATCGAATGTTGAAGTGTAGTTGGAAAAATTTCTAATCGAAATAGCAATTTTCTCTATCAACTTCTCCTTGTTATTTATGACAACCCGAGCTAACATCTAACATGTCACATTGCCTGTCGGAATGAAGATCAAGTTTAACTTTCCCTTGTTTATGATCTTAAACCACTTTATGTGTTTTCTTATTGGCAGATATATCTACTTTGTATAAGACAAATTGTCGATTGTGGTGCTATCGAACAGTAGCATAGCAAATTCATAGAAGGACGAAAAAAAAAATGGATAAATTTCCGATTTGTGCTTGTGAATTGAGGTCTCTTGCATATATAGGGACCATGCTGAAGAGGATATGTATGTCTTGCTTCATCTGCCTATATAAACTAATGCGTTTTCTTGATTCGAGGACGATGTGGGAATATGATGACATGATGCAGAGATATTCCAAACCAAATTGCAAAAGCAATACCCTTCATTATCATCTATTCAATGGTTGTTTGGCAAATACCTGTTCCTACAGTTTCATTGTCTTCTTCCAAGTAAAGATAAAAACAAACACCTCAAACTGAAATCTCCAGGAACTAAACCAAATTCCATCCGAAGCTTTTTTTTTTTTTAAAAAAATCATAGTCTTCCATATCAGTCACTTGCAGTTTCATTTCTCCTGAAGCCTCTAGCTAGGAAACATCTAAACCTGACTAACGCTAGCAAGAGCACAAGACACTTGATAGAGTTACGATGGTCAGGTAGCCAAATCCTTTAATGGTTAAGAAAGATCAACATGAAACGTTCAGTAGTACTTCATGATGATCGATGCCACACCAAAGCGAGGCGCTCATGGACGAAGTTCTTTCCCAAGCAGCCAATGAAGTATAGGTTCCGCAAGATTAGGAGAAATTATAAGCTACCTGTTTTGTGATTTTGCATTGAATGTGACATTTTGTGTTCACTCTCTCTCTATGTAATTCCATTCCCTTGATTTTTGGCACTAAACCTTAGCTTATAGATGCATCAAATCTGGATTTCTTACATAACACCCAGCTGGTGTGTTGAGCACTAATAGAGTGGTCTTTTAGGATACTGCAGATCCCACATTCATTGTCATCATAAAGAATACGCTTTGGAGAGCATATAAAACGACCATTGAAATATGTAAGAAATCATACCTTTCTCGGCCTTTTGGCTAAGATCAAGTGTAGTATCTGTTCTTATCAGTTTAATATCTGATATGTGGTCCATTGGTCCACTTCGATATTAAATTTATTTTTTAAGGGGAAAGTCCTGTTTACGGTAGCTTGCTATCTTGAGTCTTTGTGTGTCGCCCATGTGTTGCACTATTGCACGGGCTTGGCGCACCCCACCAATACTAGTCTTAATAGTTTTTGATCAATTCAAAGCTATCACAATTTTTAGTATTTCTTGATTTCTTGATCTTTTATTGATTCTCAAGCGTATTCAAAGGATCACAAACATGTAAAGTGTTATGCCATTTGAGGGAAATGATGAGGAGAAAACTCCAAAAGAAGATAATTTTCAAGAACCGAGGCGAAAAAAAGCTTGGCAAAGGCCTTCAAGCTGAGCAATGGCTCAGCAGTTATGCAGGAAGCATCAAGTAGTTTTTGTTAGAATTTACAAACATCGAAAAACTGGAGCGCAAGGAAACGACGAAATAAAAAATGGAGATTGCCAAAATATTGCTTCAAATCATCTTCCATATTGAACTTCTGTTCATAAGTTCTAACATTTTAAGTGAGATGAGGAGCAAAAACTTCAATGCTGCCACTCAGGCGTGTCTTGGAAATTAATTAAAACTAGCATTGAACTTTTGTTCACAAGTTCTGCTATATTTTGTTGTTTTTTTTTATACAATGATTTGGTAGGGTTTATAGATTTTTGTGGGTTTTTTTGAAACAACACAGAATGAACATTGATTAAAACATGATTCTTACAAGCTATACTATAATAGTTTAATTTAGGTTACATTATGATTCAACCACTTAAAGAGAGGATCATCACAAGAGCTCTAAACAAGCATCAAGCCATATTTTTTGCAAGAACACATTGAGGAATCTTCTTTTGTGCAGCAATACCAAGTAGAACACTTGTGTCAAGAACATCTTCCTCCATAGCCAAAGGTACCACCCAATCGAATAAGTAAATTAACTAAGTTGGTGAGCACAAGCTCCACCATAGCCACACCCATGTTGATGAACCGTTGCCATGCGTCCTTAGCATGATTAACAGCTTCCCTGTGGCTCTGGCCTGGGTTCAGTTGTAGGAGATCATCCTCTGGTCCTTATAGGCCTTAAGGTGGGCGCATGGTGTCTGACAGACACTAATCATTTTTTTTCCCATTACAGTACTTGTTTTACTTTGTGTTTCATGCATCTTGCAGGATCAATTTGATGGGTCTTGGCAAGCTTTTTTTCATTTTATTTTCGGCGATGTGCTAGAAAGCAACTCAGGAATGGTTTAAGTCTTGGTCAATTTTGATTCGGAAGATGGTTTCATAGCTAAAGGTACATCGCAAAACACCAGAGGGAGCTCACATATGCTATATAAGGTTTTCAGTAAGAGTGAATTGTTCTGTAAGTCTGTAACCGCTAACCGGGATGTTGTCTTGGCCTCTATAATCAACCGGTTTATCGCACAGAAACCTCTCGGGTTTGCCCATGCATTCACAAACACTATAATATTCTCTTGGATTTCATACCCTTCATTCTTTCAATGTTGAAGTTTTGAGTGGCTATCCGCAAAACTAGCAATGGTGATGCTCATGATCATTGCGCAGAGTCATGCTAATTTTCTCTGTATCGTTCCGAAAACCACAAAATATGATCCTGCAAGATGCATGAAAAAACAAAGTAAAACAAGTACTGTAATAGTGGATGTTAGAACCAACAATGGGGTAAAAAAAAATATGATAAGGGTGTCTGTCAGATAACCATGCATCCACAACCAGATCGTTACCGAGCTGAGGACGATCCTCTACAGCTGAACCGAGGCTGGAGCCATGGGTAAGCCGTTAATCACGCTAAGGACGCATGGCGTACAGAGGTACGAGCCTATAGAACAGATCCTGTTCAAGTAAGGTCGTGCCCATTCATGTCAACCTCCCTGTTTTAATCTCTTCTCCTACTTGTTTCCTTTCCTATGTGGGATTGCCATTAAAACCGACAAGGCATATATATGTACAATTTCTTTTCAATAGTAAATGCTATAGTCAGCTGGGATTAATTTAGCGGTGAGTTAAAATTATGAACATGGTAGAGATGATTCCCTACTTATTTTTTGTTACACAATTCAATATTCAGCTCCAAATAGGTTTGGAGACTTTTATTATGTCACGATGAAATGGAGTTTTGCCTTTTTTCCAGGTTGACGAGAGTCGTGTACAGAAATTTATAGGAGGTTAAAATTGCTTAACTAAATGCTATAAGATGGACTGATCATGGGGATGCGAAAGATGGCAATGTTGTACGAACACCTGTTAAGGCCATGGTTTGGATCAAATGGATCCACCTTAGAACTCGAGGATACAAACCTATCAAGCTCAAGTAACCCGGACTCATTGTATGACTATGAAACATCAACTCCAAAATCTCTCAAAAGTGTCTGCTATGAATGATTCATCAAGTGTCGCCCATACGTTGCACTATTGCACAGGCTTGGCACACCCCACCAAGTCCACTCTCAATTATTCCACATCAATATCAGTAACTTCAAAACAATGTATATATATAACAATCACTTAAATGCCGAAAAAGTTTAGAAAATCATAAAAAACAAACAAAAACAAGATTCTTACTTGCAGTAGTTGAGTATTTGAATTGTTGGTGGTTTGTAATTTTCTCTTTGTAATCCTATTAGCTAGCGACAAACGGGTACTACAAGCATCCCTAAGAAAGAACTACTAGAGTCCTTTTAATAAAGGAAACCAATGGAAGGTTACAAGCTGAGCTGAACCATCGAATTGATCCTGCAATTATTGAAAACAATACGAAGAGCTCGCCCATATATGCTGTGCAATCTAGAAAAGAAAAACAAGAAGGTGACAAGTTTCAAGTATCATTTTTATGAATATAAAAACCAAAACTCGTCCATGTGTTGCACTATTGTATGGGCCTGGCACAACCCACCAATACTAGTCTCAATAATTTTGTTGAAATTTGTAATTTCGTTCTCTATGATATGATACATAAATTGAAACTGATTCCGATTCATTGATGGATTGCTTGTTGCATTACTAACTGCAAAACACCAGTAGTTCCGAAAAAGGAGAATGCGATTACTAAAAACGGCGATTCAGGACTTTAAAGTCGAGAGACTAATTGCTAAGGCGATAGTTCGCTTTGAGCTTACTGCGTGGCTCCCTTTGTTGTTTTGAGGTTACTCATGGGGGCTATAAAACCATCTTCCAAATCAAAATCCCCAAGAGTTTTCATTCCTGAGTTGCTTTTCAGTTACTGTTGCATCAAATTTAGTCATCTTCTGTGTAATGAAAATCCTAATGAACAAAACCCTAAGGGAAGGTTTCATGGTCTACACTGTCATCAGCACTTTGTTGTTTTTCAGTTACTGACTTACTGTTGCATCAAATTGAAGAGGCTGACAATTCATCCCACATTGATTGTCAGAACAAACAGCAAGCTCTGAAGAGCCTATAAAACTGAGAAAGGAAGATTAAACAAATCATACCTATCTCGGCCTTTTGGCTAAGATCAAGTGTAGTATCTGTTCTTATCAGTTTAATATCTGATATGTGGTCCATTGGTCCACTTCGGTATTAAATTTATTTTTTGAGGGGTAAGTCCTGTTTAAGGTTGCTTGCTATCTTGGGTCTTTGTGTGTCGCCCATGTGTTGCACTATTGCACGGGCTTGGCGCACCCCACCAATTATAATCTTAATTTTTTCCTGATATATTTGCAAATGTGAGGATTCAAAGGAAATAAGGTTTTTCCTCATTTTGTGTAAGGATTCAAAGGAAAGGACCTGATTTTATATTCAAAGTTATTAAGGATCTGTCATTCCTTAATTCCTCAATGTACTCCATACTTAACTGATATAATCGGATGAGTAATTGGTCACGGATAGATCCCCTCTCTGTCACATGTGTCTTGGCATTGCTCTTTACCAACGAAAGCTCCAAAATCCTCATACTGGTTGAATAACATCAGTTCAAAGAGAATGTGGTTCAAAACTATCCACTTCAAGCCCAAGGATCAGTTAAAGCAAATGCAATAACATACGGAACTAGTTAATAATTTGTAACCAAGAAAAAAAAATTATATTGTATTTGTTAAAACACCCAAATCAGCAAACCGATCCTGCAATATCTGCAAGAAGCATGAAATATGAAGGAAATTAAAACAAGTATTAGTAGATGATATAAGCATCTTTAAAAAAATGGGAAATGGAGCTTACAATTTGAACCAACAATGGGGGAAAACTTCCAACCATTTCTCGCTTTTTCGTGTAATCCTTATGTATGTTCTATATGCGTCATCCAAAACTGCTTCAAACCATCGTCTGCTTTGAAGTTTTGAGGCATGGGAGGCACTACACCATTAAAAACTCTGTATAGTAGCACTAGGAGCTACCTCTAATATTTTTTTTGGCCTCAATCCTGAAGCGGTAAAATATATAGATGGTGTAATAATGACTTACAAAAGTGCGCAGATCAAAACAAGGGTCTTGCCAAAAAAAGGGAGGTAAGTATACCCAAAAGCCCCTGTACATCCTATCCAAACCTCTAAGCCCCCTACAAACCGTGGATCCCCACCTACTAGCGAGCAAGTCCCCAATATCCTCCACCTCCACACCCGACCTATGTGGTTATCTCTGCGCTCTAATATTTTGGTTCCTCAGCTAATGGTGTTGATTTTACTTGAGAAATTTACAAGTAAAAGATTGAAATTGATGAGATTCAGATTCAAGTTTTCAAAGTAGATTTACCTAAATAGAAGTTTATATACTAGAACTGCAGGGAACCCTCCAAGGAGGGGTACCTTTCAAAAATAGGGGTATGCCACTTGAAAACAGCAAGCACACGGTATTCTTTAGTAAAAGGCGAAAGAATAGTTCGCTTTGTGCTTACTGCATGGCTCCACAATTTTTTTTATCCACTGCTACTAGGCAGAGTTATATCACTGAGTATGAGAGGGACTTCCGCGGTTAACCAATGTGGGATACACAGCCGCATTCAATATTGGAATTTGAATTGCCAGAATAAGTGCAGAAATTCAATGACAAGGAAATAAGAGATTGAATTAATCTTATTAGTTGAGTAATGATGTACATAAAATTTAGTTATAAAGGAACAGATCGAGCTGGATATATAGAACTGCCAAATTGGCGAATTCCTTTATCCAAGTTTTGTTTGAAGAAATTTTTGGTTAAGAGTTTGATTATTGGAACTGTTGTTGGACAGAACTTACAGTGAGGAACCCACAAAAAGAAAATGTTTCGACCATTTTTTTTTAACAAAACAAATTGTGTTGCTTCTGTTGCGGATATAAACAATATGCTGATGCTCATTGAATGTGATGATGTGGATAACATCCTGGTTAGGAGTTCTGGTTAGAGAGTATATATGAGCTCCCGGCCTCTTGTGTTTTGAGATTACTCTTCGGCATTGAACTTTGAAGGTGAGAGACTATAATTGCAGGGAACACGGTATTCTTTAGTAAAGGGCGAATATGTTTCGGTCTGTATTCATTTCTCGTGAAGCAATCTAGCTGGGTAACATCTGAGTATGCAATGTACTCATATGCTTCAAACCGGCTCAACGACAACAACAAAAGGAAACTGTTCAGCAGCGTCCCAACGAGGCCATGACTGGTATCTATCTTATAACTCTTCCTGATCAGCAGCTTCCCCATGAGTGATAAAGAAAAAATAGTCTTTAAGTTCCATAGATCACAAACACCTCCAATAGAAATTCCAAAGAAAGTAAAATCTAAGGTTGATAGCTTGAGCAGTCAAGTAACACAGAGAATCATGTATTATTAATTGCCTTCCAATGAAACTATGGTTACCGAATGTGAGCCTACGACAAAAACCAAAGATGAAGCAAAAAAAAAAAAGCAATTGTCTTCACTATTTCTTTTCATTCCTTATTCAGTACTTTATGGAGACAGCAAGCCTTAAGAAAAGTGAAATAATAATAAAAACTAAATTTAAGCCTCAAGTTCAGCTGTGATTTGTATCTGAATTTAAGCCTTTGCTTCTATCTTCTGTTCAAAATCCCTTTCCTTGTATAAACAAAGAAAAGCAGCTGAGCTTTCTTCTGTTCGACTTGTCGTTCATTCATCTACATAATTTTCACCCAATCCTTTTCCGGCCAAGCATCTTCCTATAACTTATTAGGTAGCACTGCAAGTAACGAGACACAACCTGCTATCAAGTAGTGAAAGAAGTACAGCTTACATCTGCTCTCTTTTTGTGGTTTTGCACTGAAAAGTGAGAGTTATTTAGGCTACCTCTTAGCTAAATATTGATGATGTGCATTTCGACAACTTTCATATCGTACTAAAAACTGTCTATGAACATCTAAAAGGTGAGTAGGTGACCAACCAAGCATATCAAAAATGGTATGCCTTATAAAAAATGCCTGAAAGGAGCTTTCCATTTGAGCGTTGTTGTAGCACTCACCGAAAAAATTGATGGTGGTCTGTCAGACAACCATGCGCCCCACCTCGGATCTATTCGAGCCAAGGACGATCATCTACAGCTGAACCGAGGCCGTAGCCAAGGGGAAGCCATTAATCACGCTAAGGACACATGGGGGGGTTGGTTCATCAACCAGACTTGGTTTCCTGTCTCCTTAGAACTCAAGGATACAGAGGTACGAGCCTATAGGAAAGATCCTGTTCAAGTAAGGTCGTGACCAGTGATGCCAACCTCCCTGTTTTAATCTCTTCTCCTACTTGTTTCATTTCCTATGTGGGATAGCCTTGATAAAGCATATACAATTACATGTACAATTTATTGTTTTGGATATATAGTATAGGCTACATTCAGTTTGGATATATAGTATACTCTTTGTATGACTACGAAGAATCAACTCCGAAATCTCTCAAAAGGGTCCTCCACTATGATTCGATTGATGATTCATTGGCGGAGAATCTTCATCCCATCTCCACCTTAATGAGTTATATCTCGAATGCTTTAGATGGCTCTTATAGCATCTCACCATTTGCATTTATGACCAAGCGTAGCGGTGAATGAGATATTGATCATGGCCTTAATAGGGTGTTCCTTTCCTCAAGATCTTCATTGTAAATTTAGTACGTGATGAAGGGGCATAGGAGACATCCAAGCTATTCAAGATATGGCTCGATCATTAAGTCTTCATCGAAGATGGGGTTGAGATTCTCCGCCAAGGAATCAACAATCGAACGCCCAGGTTTGGAGTTGATGCTTGGCATAGCTTGCACTATTGCAATTAAGGGTAATCTTCCACAGCAATAACTTAAAAACAAATGAAATATATAGATCATTTGTACACAAACCTTATTGTGTACATTGTACACAAATATTATTCGGTGAAATTTGAAGCATTATTCATATAAATTGTCAGTATTGTTTAGGGGAATGTGAAATATTATTCGGTGAAATTTGTGATTGAGATATGAGATTTGTCGATATTATTCGTTGAATTCTGAATAATTATTCAGCGGAATGTGTGTATTTAGTAATTCGAAATAAGATTGGGATCTGAGATTGTCGATCCATATTATTCATGGTTTCTTTTATTTGAAATAGATGAATAAAAAAAACATTATTCGGTAGAATGTGACAAATTATTCAGTGAAATTGGGACATTTTCATCTGAACTGAACGGAAAAAATAAAACATAACATCTGCACTTGGAGGTGTTTGTGATATAAGACCATTTCTCCAGTTGTTGCATTCCAAACTTATCCGGCCAGAACCCTGTAATTTTGCTTCGCTATTTTTTCTGGTTGTGCCCGCCATTGGATTCCTACACTTCCTCCGGAGGGATTAATGTGTCATCAAAGTAGACCCGAGCAACCTCTAATATTAATGTGACAGAAAAAAAATTAAATAATTGAGACTATTGTTATTCCAAATTGCAAGATTACTAGCTAGGCTTTAGTTTCTTTTTCAAGAGGGTTAGTTTGGTCATTTCACAGGGAGAGCTACCCCACATTGGAAAGGAAATGAGTAGGGCAATAGTACTAAACTCAAAGGTTGACACCAATGGGCACGACCTTACTTGAACATGATCTGTTTTATAGACTTGTACCTCTCACTAGGCCAGTTTGACACTCTAGACACGGACGTCGTTTTAGTCGTCTCCTGAATTCACTCCAAGGGACGAACATAGACTGAGTTATCACTTGCAATAGGACCGGATGTATACCCATCCAAGAGAGGCTGTCAGGGTTCTGGACGAATGATTACTAATTTGACCACACCGTTGATCGTCAACAAACATGATGATTCAATAAGGATTGTCAGATGCCAGTCATGCCATCATCATTGAAGGGACGAACATATATAAGTTCGTTCCTTGAATCAACTTTACTTTTAAATAAAACATGTGATTCTTCGTGTTTAGCATATCGTCTTCTTCCGGACAGTGGGGTTATTTTAGCACTGTCTTCTTCCGAACAGTGAGGGCTATTTTGGCATCGTCTTCTATTTCTAGATGGAATGTTGTTTTGTTCATTGCTGATTAATTGATCTTCGTTGTATCTCACAAATTGGAATAATGATTTTCTAGAACATTAATGTACAGTGTAAAACTGGTCGTGAGAGTGGTACAAGGTACAAGGGATGATGCGGGTGACTTCAATAAGGAGTGTCAGATGCCTGAGAGTGGTATAAGGTACAAGGGACGAACATTGTCCATAGTTCGTGGCTTGAGTGATTTTCACTTTTGACGGGAAAAATCCCGCCAATTTTTTTGGTTGCTTGAGTACATATTAACTAGTGATATATATATATGGTGTGGTTCATGTGTACACACCCCTTAAGATGTACCTTGTACACAAATCTGGGCCTTTGATTGAAAGAAAATAAAAGGCTAGGATTAAAAGAGATTTTTACTTTTTTCTTTCTAATATAGTGGGACCCACATGCAAAAAAAAACCACTACCATCCACTTAGTGCGTGATATTCAACCCTCCACAATTGCTTTTTTTGTTTTCCTTTTTTAAAAATATATAAAATATTTGTGAACAAAATGCTTTTTTTTTGTGGAGAATAAATGCTGTTTTTAAACCCACGTGATTTTAGTTCGTTTTAAAGATTTGCAATTTCACCGAATAATGTTTCAGTTGCTACCGAATAATGTTCTTTTTATCTTTTTTTTTTTTTCATTTAGTTCATATAAAAAATTACCAATTCCATTGAATAATTTGTAACACCACTGAATATATATATATATATATATATATATATATATATATATATATATATATATATATAAGGTGTGGTTCGGGTGTGCACACCCCTTACGATGTGCACTGTGCACAAATATTATTCGGTGAAATGTGAAACATTCTACCGAATACTGTTATGTTTTTTTTCCATTTAGTTTAGATGAAAACGTCTCAATTCCATTGAATAATTTATAACATTCTACCGAATAATGTTTAGTTTTTTTATTCATCCATTTCAAATAAAAGAAACCTCAATTCCCTAAACAATACTTTTATACGAAATGTTTCAAATTTTACCAAATAATATTTCACATTCCCCTAAACAATACTCACATTTCACCGAATAATGCTTCAAATTTCACCGAATAATGTTTCACATTTCACCGAATAATATTTGTGCACAATGCACACCCTAAGACATGTGCACAAATGATCCCTACACTATATATATATATATATATATATATATATATATTCTCTTATGCCTATATCTTACTGTTTTTTATTTTTTTAAAAAATCAGCCTTATATATATACAAACACACTGTATATAGTATGTATATAGTGTATGCTTGGTATATATACACTGTATATGTATATACTCACAGTGTATATTTGTGTGTATATATATTGTGTAATTATATGTATTATATGTCCAGTGTATATATATAAGAAAAACTGTAAAATATAAAAATTATTATAAAGCTATATATATATATATGTATTCTACGTCTTTAAAAACCGCAAAATATATTGGAAATTTAGATTTTTTTTATAATATTTTTCATTTGAGGGACAAGGCCCGTCTAGTCCCGGTCTCGTCCCATCCCGTGAGGGACAAGGCCCGTGCGGGATTGAAAAAAAATAGTGAATCTCGTCCCGGTCCCGTCCCGCAAAAATTACGTGGGACGGGACGCGGGACAACCCTCATCCCGTCCCGCGCCCACCCCTAGCTGAGAGGATAAGAGAGAGGAAAAATGTGAAAAATCAAAGAGGTAATTAATAAGAGGAGAGAGGGAAAGGAAGAGAGAGAGAAAGAGATTGAGAATTAATTGGGAGATAGTGAAAAAGGAGGAGAGAGGAAAAGAACGAGAGAAAGAAAAGTAAAAAATGACTTTTCCATCTCACTAGTGGGTAAAAAATGACTTTTCCTTTTACAAAAAAAAAGTAAATTTATTCCTTTTTTTTTACTTTTTACTCTCTGATCTTTTTTTTCTCTCTTAATTAATTCCTTCTCTCACCCCTCATTAAATCTCCCATTGACTTTTCCATTTTTTTTCTCTCTCTCTCCTTCTTTCCCTCTCATCCTTCATTAATTCTCCTATGTACTTTTCATCATTTTTGTTTCAATCGGTAACTAACCCAACATTCTAGGAAGTTTGCAAAAGTAACCCTAACCCCTGAAAATTTGCACAACTAACCCCACAAGGAAAAAATTGGCATGAAATGCCCGGTAGCCCAACCGGCCTTAGGGGGTAAATGAACCCAAAAAAAAGAAAAATAAAAGGAAAAAGGGAGGGGTAATGATGAGGCTTGATAACTGACGGCGGGAAGGAAAAAAAATTGAAAAGGGTAATAAATGTCAATCAAATCAAAGGCACACATAACCGGCGACATTGAGAGAGAGGGGGCAGTTTGGGCGGTTTACAGGCCGGTTTTGAGAGAGAGAGAGGCCTATTTACAGGCGACATTGAGAGAGATAGAGGACGGTCGAAACCTTGAAGAACGCCGGTGAAGTCGAAAGAGAGAGGCCGAAAACAGTGAAGTCAAAAGAGAGAGGTACGTTCTTTCTTCTGAAAATCTTCCTTCCTTTTCTCCCATTTCTCCCTTTGATGCTACTGTTGTCTGGGTGAAGGAGTTGGGCTTCTTCCTTTTTTTACTTTTTACTCTCTGATCTTTTTTTCTCTCTCTTAATTAATTCCTTCTCTCACCCCTCATTAAATCTCTCATTGACTTTTCCATTTTTTCTTTCTCTCTCCTTCTTTCCCTCTCCTCCTTCATTAATTCTCCTATGTACTTTTCATCATTTTTGTTTCAATCGGTAACTAACCCAACATTCCAGGAAGTTTGCAAAAGTAACCCCAACCCCTGAAAATTTGCACAACTAACCCCATAAGGAAAAAATTGGCATGAAATGCCCGGTAGCCCAACCGGCCTTAGGGGGTAAATGAACCAAAAAAAAAGAAAAATAAAAGGAAAAAAGGAGGGGTAATGATGAGGCTTGATAACTGACGGCGGGAAGGAAAAAAATTGGAAAGGGTAATAAATGCCAATCAAATCAAAGGCACACATAACCGGCGACATTGAGAGAGAGGGGGCAGTTTGGGCGGTTTACAGGCCGGTTTTGAGAGAGAGAGAGGCCTATTCAGGGCCGTGCCAATCTTTTCGATGGCCCTGTGCTAAAAAAAAATTAATTAGCTAGACTTTATTTATTTTGTTAGTGAATTTAGATTTTATTTAGTTATACACTTATACTTCCTCCATTAAGAAAAAAAAACATATTGTTTACTATGTATGTACGAATTTATGATAAAAATTATATAAATTGATATCAACTTAATTATGTTTTCGGAAATTTCACGAGGTACCCCTGAGGTATCGCCTAATTCACGCGGTGACCAATTGTTTTACGCCTTTCACGTGGTACCCCTGAGGTTTCGAATCCTTTCACCTCGTGCCCTTCTCCCTTTATTTTAACAGCACCGTTAGTTTTTCCGTTTCAATGTCATCTTCTCGAGTGCAGTTCTGGGTGTTCTACTGTTCTCCTTCTTCTAGGGATAGGGCTTATCCTCAACGGCACTAGGAAGAGGAACTGAATCCACGGCAGCCGAAGCCCAAGCGGAAGCCATGTCCAAAGAGACCATCCCTGGCGTCTTCGAAGATGATCACCTCCCCCATTGTTCCGTCTCATGGCCTGAGATTCGCTTCATCCCATTTTCCCTTATTTCCTGCAAAATTTGGGGACTGGGAGGTGTTTGGGTCTCCAAATTGAGACCTAATTCAGTAATTCTGCATTCCAATGTCTTAAATCAACCAATTTCATCCATCCGTCACCCCCAATTTCGACCCTTTTCAGCTTCTCCCAGACCCCGCACTCGGCGAGGAGGTCGCAGTTCTGGAAAGCCGAGGCCTTAACAACGAAGCCGAAGAGGGAGAGGCTGCGGTGGAAATTGGGGTTCTTGAGGGATGATTCGACGGCGAGCTTGGCGGTGACGTAGCGGGGGTCGGCGGTGAGGGAGCGGAAGGAGTCGGATTTGATGGAGAGGGAAGGTAGGAGATTGTTAGGGTTAGGGTTTGAAGAGTCGGAGGGGACGAGTATTGACATGAGGGTGATGAGGAGGAGGCCACAGGTGTCAGGTGAGGGCGATTAGGAGGACGAGCATGAACGAAGACGAGTGCGACGGCAAGTCATCGCACGGTCGGTAGGGGATTTCAGAGGACGACCAACGACGACAGAGTTGACAGTGGGCGTGACGAGTGGATGTGGAAGGCGGTGGGCTTGGCGAGGTGACGGTGGGGGATGAGGCGGATTTTGATTTCCTCATCGTTATTGTCGAAAAGATTATCCATTGTCACGAAATTGAACAAGAAAGGAAACAGAACTGATTTTTTAATTGAATTGAACAAGGAAGGTTAGAACTGATTTTTTAATTGAATTAATTTTTAATTGAATTGAACAAGGAAGGTGATGAACAGAGCTTCGGTCCTTCTTTCCCCCTTTTCTTTTAATTGAATTAATTTTTTTTATTTTCAACTAACGGTGCTGTTAAAATAAAGGGAGAAGGGCACGAGGTGAAAGGATTCGAAACCTCAAGGGTACCACGTGAAAGGCGTAAAACAATTGGTCACCGCGTGAATTAGGCGATACCTCAGGGGTACCTCGTGAAATTTCCGTTATGTTTTTTATAAACTCATACTTTTTAGTAATAAGTAATAAATTATTATAAAAAATTATTTAAAAATTTGATATTTTATATAATTTTTATCTTTTAAAAAATGTAAATGAATAGTAAAATGATATATTTGAATTAACGGATGGAGTAAAAGATAAATGAACTACATAGACTATTATTTAATCAATTTTTTAGGATAAGAAAACTTTCTATAACGTAACAATTCACAAATAATATTTGTTGTGAGTTTATCCCAATAATAAGGAAAAATTACAATACTATTCAATTATGAAATGAAAATTTAAAAGCATGGTGAGTTAATTTTTAATCAATTTTTTTAGGATAAAAAAGTAGAAGCTCGTTGGGTGGGTGGGGGAAGGAATGAGAAGGGCCAAATAATATCATGAGAGCAGATATTTGTTTTGTTAAAAAAAAACAACCGCTGTTAGGTTAAAAAAAAAACTAACGAGAATCGAACACGGGTGGATGGGGAAGGCGTTTAAGCAGCGCACCAGCTCCTTGCCAATCAGCCAAACTGTTTCAATTCGTTCTTACGGAAGATATATATTATATACCTATCCTTCAAATGATATTGGGCCCTAAATTTTTTGGGGGCCCTGTTCCGATGGGCCACTTGCACAGCCTCAGTCACGGGCCTGGGCCTATTAACAGGCGACATTGAGAGAGAGAGGACGGTCGAAACCTTGAAGAACGCCGGTGAAGTCGAAAGAGAGAGGCCGGAAACAGTGAAGTCAAAAGAGAGAGGTACGTTCTTTCTTCTGAAAATCTTCCTTCCTTTTCTCCCATTTCTCCCTTTGCTGCTACTGTTGTCTGGGTGAAGGAGTTCGGTTTCTCCCTTTACGGTGGTAATGGTGGGTTGTCCGGTTGTGGAAACGATGGGTTTGATCTTTAGGGTGGTTTTCGGGTATGGGTTTGGGAAATCGGCGGTTAGGGTTTGGCAATGGTGGGATTCGAAATTGGGAAATGATAATGATTTGGTGGATGATTGGATTGAATAACAACGATTGAGGGTTTGACGTTGTTTGATTTGGAAGGTGACATGGGAAGGTGATGGTTTCGAAAGGGACATGGGTTTCTGAACGGGTGACATGGGTTTTAATTTGCTTTTGGAGAAGATGAAAAGGGGAAAATCGGGAAATGGGGATGTGTTGGGTGGTCGATTGAAGAAGAAGGATAGAGGATTTGGTCGTGTTTGATTTGAAATTAATTTGTTTGAAACCTAAACCGGGTGACATGGGTTTTGGAATTAGGTAACAGGGGATTGGAATTCGGTGACATGGATATGAATGTGTGAAACTGAGTTATGGGATATGAATGTGTGAAACTGAGTTATGGGTTTGCAAGTTAGTTAACAGGGGTTTGGAAGTTATGTGACATGGATTTAGAAGTTAGCTGACGTGGGTGGGTTTGGAACTTATGTGGAAATCTAATTGTGGACAATTATGGTTGACATGGGTTTGGAATCAGGTGACATGGGTTTTGTATAAGGTGACAGGGGTTTAGGATTGCCTCTGCTTGATTTGTGATGTGTAAGTCAGGTGACAGAGATATTGTAGTAAAATGACACGGGATATGAATGTGTGAAACTCTGAGTTATGGGTTTGAAAGTTAGGTGACAAGGTGGACAATTATCTAAGGGTGACATGGGCTTGGAATTAGGTGACAAGGGTTTGAATTTGGTGATAGGGGTTTAGGATGCCTGTGCTTGATTTGGGCTGTGTCAGGCAGGTGACAGGGATGTAGTAGTTAGATGACACGAGATATGAATGTGTGAAACTGAATTATGGGTTTGAAAGATAGGTGAAAGGGGATGAATTTAGTGACATGGGTTTGTTAGTTGCCTGACACGGCATTAGTAATTAGGTGACACGAGTATAGGAACTTATGTGGAAATCTGATTGTGTTGATGTCATTGCAGGGAAGAAATGGTGCGTAGCAAAAAGCCAAGGAGGAAGGATGCCGAAGCAGAAGTGGCCAAAGAGCAGCAACCTCGTTATTTAGTCCCGGAGGAGAAACATTTCCGGGCACGGGTGAACCAAAACTCGAGATTGTCCATTCTGGGGAATATTGATGATTGGCTCGACCCGTATGACTGGGAGAAGCTCAAGGGAAGTCAATTCGGAGGGGTTATCAATGTGGCTAATCGGGTCAAATTTTCGTCATAGCTAGTGCACTACGTTTTACAACGCCAGCTTGTGACGGAAAAGAAATGGGAGAGTTGGTACATGATGAAGGGACAACTCAGTCGTTTCTCGATGAAAGAGTTCGCATTAGTGACTGGGCTGCGTTGTGGTCGACCCCGGGCAGCGGACATGGCAGACGATAAGAAGGCTATGAAGGACTTTTTCACAAATGAGAGAATGACAATGGGTGAACTGGAGAGCGCTTTCAAGAATTCGATGGTAAAGGAGCCGAGTGCGAGACGACGTTTCAAGCTCGCTCTCCTCCTTATTGTGGAAGGAGTTCTACTGGGGGGGAATGCAGGAAAGTTTTAAGAGCGTGGATTGTAAGGCTAGTGGAGAACGTGGATCGATTTTTGGAATTCCCATGGGGCAGGGTTGTTTACGAGGTCACTCATGAGGCGTTGTCTGGTGTCATAGAACGACGGGTAGCTGACTTGAAGCCGGATGTCCCTCGGCATGGATACGGGCTGGTCGGTTATCCATTGGCCTTCCAGGTAACCTTCTGTTATTATTCTACAATGATGGTGAATGTGTCGAAATAGTAGTCGTACATTATATGAAATATGAGTTTATAATATGAGTGTCGATGCATTGTAGATTTGGCTATATGAAGCTATTCCAGGCTTTGGGGTGCAGTTCGCGACGAAGGTGTCCTTCAGGTCATTCCCTCGATGTACAAGGTGGGCTGCTGATGATGAAAACCTTAGTTACGACACAATCATGAAACGCATGGATCCGGACGATGAGCATGGCGTTAAGGTTGCGGTGAACCCCCTACTACTCCCGGAGGAGAATGAGATGGGGTTGATGGATGGATGCTTCTTCCGTCAAGAAGTGCCCGACAGTCTTTTTGACGACGTTGTGTCTCCCTTGGCGGCCCGTTATCATGCACCTGGTGGGGGTCCAACAAGGATGCCAGTGGAGATAACGTGGCCAAGACACTGGAGAAGATAATGGACAGTCTCTCAAGCATGACAAGGTGGATGGAGAAGATGGATGAGAAGGTACGTCATTGACATTTATTTTTTCGGGCAAAAAATTATGCGGAACATAGATGACAAAGGTAATTGGAGCAGTGACACGTGATATTGGTCAGGTGACACGTACATCAGGATAATTACAAGATTCTTCTCTAATCTCTTGATGGGAATATTTTGTTGATTGTTTGAATTTGAAATGGGGTTGTTTCTGAATTATATATGAGGGTTGATGCTGAAAAACCTAATCTTTGCAGATGAATGTGTTGGAGGGGGTTGTAACTGGATTGCGAGATGCGCAAGGGATGGGAGGAGTAGGGCTAGCACAACAAAGGGATGCTGATGCGGCTTATATGGACATGGATGGGCAGGAAGAGAAGGGATTGAAAGAGACTATTGTCGAGAAGGAAGGGGATGGTGAGGACAAAGATTCTAATGATGATGTAAGTTTGTTATTGAGTGACATGGTGTTTTATGTACAGTGTCACGGGAAATCTGGGTTAATAGAGTTGTGTGAATGTGTTTTGCAGGTGGGTGATGCTGGCGGCGGGGAGAAGGATGAAGCTGGTACAGTTGAGAAGGTTGAAGCTGAAGGCGGGGAGAAAGTTGGGAAGGTTGAAGCTCAAGCTGAGAAAGTTGGGGAGAAGGTTCAAGCTGAGACGGTGGAGAAGGTTGCAGCTGAGACGGTGGAGAAGGTAAGCTCATGAATATGTTTTGGACTAAACCTTAGTTACAAGGTTAATATAGTTGGGTGACAGGGTTTATTTGGTTGTGTGACACGAAATAAAAACAGTGGGATTGATAGTTGGGTGACAGGGTGTTTGGTTTTAATGTATGAATGTGTTTTGCAGGGGGGTGATGCTCATAAGGTTGAGAAGGTTCAAGATGAAGGCCAGGAGAAGCCCTCGGTAGGAGAAAGTGTGAAGGTAAGCTCCTGAATCTGTTTTGGACTAAATCTTAGTTACAAGGTTAATATAGTTGGGTGACAGGGTTTACTTGGTTGTGTGACACGAAATAAAAACAGTGGGATTGATAGTTGGGTGACAGGGTGTTTGGTTTTAATGTATGAATGTGTTTTGCAGGTGGGTGATGCTCATAAGGTTGAGAAGGTTCAAGATGAAGGCCAGGAGAAGCCCTCAGTAGGTGAAAGTGTGAAGGTAAGCTCCTGAATCTGTTTTGGACTAAATCTTAGTTACAAGGTTAATATAGTTGGGTGACAGGGTTTATTTGGTTGTGTGACACGAAATAAAAACAGTGGGATTGATAGTTGGGTGACAGGGTGTTTGGTTTTAATGTATGAATGTGTTTTGCAGGTGGGTGATGCTCCTACGGTTGAGAAGGTTCAAGATGAAGGCCAGGAGAAGCCCTCAGTAGGAGAAATTGTGAAGGTAAGCTCCTGTGCCCCGTAGCGATTAAATGAATTAGTTTTGTACGAAATTTCATGTGTGAATGTGTGTGTGAATGTGTTTGCAGGGTGTTGTTGCTGATATTGAAGGCCACACTGATGCTGAGGACGAGGAGAAGGCCGAAGAAGAACAACCTCTGAAGGTAAGCTTAGTTACAAGGCCAATATAGTTAGTGACATGGTCATTTGGTTGGGTGACACGGGATGAAAACAGTGGGAATGATAGTTGTTAAAGCGTGTACATGTGTATGGGAAAAAAGTTGGCAAGAAAGCGAGGAAGGGTGATGATGGAGAAGGGATGCCCCTCTGCAAAGAAAGCTAGGGTCCAAAGAGGGAAGGGCACGGTCGGTGTCGCTGATGCCATTCAGATGGGACTTGTGTCCGTGTCAGACAACGACA
The DNA here is from genome assembly GCA_963922045.1 of Persicaria maculosa. Taxonomy (NCBI): domain Eukaryota; kingdom Viridiplantae; phylum Streptophyta; class Magnoliopsida; order Caryophyllales; family Polygonaceae; genus Persicaria; species Persicaria maculosa. The sequence continues at coordinate 27,150,882 of OY998267.1, read as the reverse complement.
TCCTAGCAAAGTGGCTTGGAAGGTTTGACGATAATAGTGTTTTTGTGTAAATTAATCGAAAAAGGTAGATATGTGTATGCCACCTAACATTGTCATTTTGTATGTGCAGTGGGGATGGGCAAAAGCTAACGACAGGGTACGGCACGGATCTTTCAAAGGATTTCTTTACCTCCATACAGACACCCAAGTTTTGGTTCACGACAGAGGTACAAAAGCTGCGTTAAGTAGCTAGTGCATTTGGTATAGGTCATGCATCTGTAGTTGATTTTTATTGGTGTGACAATTGATGCAGCACATGGAGCTTAGTTGTTACCTTCTGCGCAAACAAGTGACGGAGAAGGGTGATGTTGTGGGTGGCCCTCGAGTTGTCGTTGTGGACACGTATTGGCCGCGGCGGCTAGAGACGGAGTGGAAGAAACATAGTGCTGCTTCTGACAACTACGAGGCGGATAAGTCAGTGCTTGCTTGCTTCGACGGTCGAAACCCGGCGACGATGGGGCTTGCATGGGCAGGGGCGGACCTTATCCTTCTTCCCTTCAATCTGAAGAACAAGCATTGGGTTGCGATTGCAATTGATCTGAAGAAGTGGCAGGTGAGGGTGTACGACCCTGATGTACACTTTGTCACAGACCGCCAGCTGCCAGCCCTTGTCATGTGCATCACACACCTTATCCCAGTCATCATGACTTCTCACCCCGGGTTGAAGGCCGCCTATGAGGGGAAGCTCCGATACCATTTGCCCTCCATCGCGACAAGGGGCTACCGCAGAACAAGGACAGGTAAGTTGGGTGCGACGATTCAATTTCATTTCATTTGAGGTGTTAACCGCATCGTATCGATCTGATAAAGAGTTCCCACTGCAGTGGAGACTTTGGACCATACACCATCAGGTTCATGCAACTCTTACTGGAGGCGGAGCCCAGTTTCGACGGAATAGATGACACGTTCATCTCAGCGTACATGCACATGCTTGCTGTGGCCGTCTTCCATGGTCACTTCAGAGGCCAATGACCTTGTGATTGGGGCGTACTTTTGGAACGTGAATACTTTTAGTTTTTTGTGAACGTTGTTGCTTTGAACTCCCATTGTAATCCGTGGATGGATGTGGTTGAAGTAGTTGAATACTTTTAGGCAATTGGTTTGAACTTGGTACATTTTGAATTTGGACAGGTACATGTTATCCACTTGAAGTTATGTATGAACATTATGGGAGCCTAATTGCTTAGATGCATATGGGTAAAGTTACAAGGTACAAACCTTAGATGACATGGTGAATCAATTACGTGACACGTTATTTTAAACAGGTGACAGGGGTTATCTCTTAAAGAAATAACTGTGACAATTTCAGTAGTGACATGGTAATTGTAACATGTGACACGTGAATTCCAACAACTGACAGAGGTTATTTCTAAAAGAAATAAAAACTGATATCTTAGTAATGACATGTTACTTCAAACACCTGACATGGTAATTCAAATACGTGACACGTTATTGCAATTACCTCAGAAGTTGATGCAATGACCTGACACGTGCATGCAGTTAAGTGGATCTTTCTGCCACCGTTATTTTGACCAACTTAAAAAAAAAAGGAAAAAAGGATAACCCCATAACAAAATCGAAAAATAAAGGAAAAAGAAAATAGAGAATCTTTCACCAACTTGCATTTATTGCGGTTGGGGAAAAACCAAAATAAAAAGGGAACAGTTGGTCTGGCTTCATACAGTTGGATCTAAAGGGGAAGATAGAGGAAAACGAAGAAGAGAGAGAAGAGAGGTTGGGTGGGTGGCCTTCTTGAGGAGTACGCCTGCGAGTACATCGGAGAGGAGAGGAGCCCGCCTGCGAGTACACCGGAGAGGAGAGGAGCACGTCGGAGAGGAGGTAAGCCGCATAAGGTTGTCTGCAAAACTCTCTCCCTCCTATGCATCTCTGGATCTTGGATCCAATTTATTTTCAGTTTTCTAGTGTGAATGGTAATTGTTATGGCTATTGAGGATTGTTACTCATTGTTTGTGGAGTGGTGGGTGCGATAGACAAATACGGAGGGTGAATTTGGGATATGCGACATGCAACATTGAAATGCAGTTAGGGTTGTCATGCATGTGAAAGTTGGAGATGAAATTGGGTTATGGGGATGTATGGGGTGGAGATTGAAGAAGAATGAGTGAGGTTGGGCTGGGTGGGTTGAGATTGCAGAAGAACAGGGAGGTTGGCTTATGGTGACAAGTAGTTTGTTGTGGGTGACAAGAAAAATGTCTGAAATTAGAATTTAAGAAAAAGGGGTACCAATTAGATTAGTGGCATGGGTTAAAATCTGTGTGACATGGGTTCTACACTTGCTGACATGGTTAATTTTTTATGTATTTGGGGAAAAATCTGAGAGAGAGGGGGTTTAATTGTTGGGTGGTAGGAGTAGATGATTTTGTGTGGCTATCTGATTCTCTTCATGGCTACCTAAATGTAGGAAAGAAATGGTTAGGTCGAAAAATTTAAGGTTGGAGATGAAATTAGGTTATGGGGATGTATGGGGTGGAGATTGAAGAAGAACGAGTGAGGTTGGGCTGGGTGGGTTGAGATTGCAGAAGAACCAGGGAGGTTAGCTTATGGTGACAAGTAGTTTATTGTGGGTGACAAGAGAAATGTCTGAAATTAGAATTCAAGAAAAAGGGGTACCAATTAGATTAGTGACATGGGTTAAAATCTGTGTGACATGGGTTCTACACTTGGTGACATGGTTAATTTTTTATGTATTTGGGGAAAAATATGAGAGATGGGGTTTAATTGTTGGGTGGTAGGAGTAGATGATTTTGTGTGGCTATCTGATTCTCTTCATGGCTACCTAAATGCAGGGAAGAAATGGTTAGGTCGAAAAATTTAAGGAGGAAGGGAGTGAAGCCACCCGAAAAGACAGAGCCACGCTATGCAGTGCCAGAGGAGAAGCACTTTCGGGGGCGTGTCAACCAAAATTCGAGAGTGTCGATGCTCGTGAACTTGGACGATTGGATCCACCCGTTAGATTGGGAGAAGCTGCAGAGAAGCCAGCTTGGGGGAGTTGTGGAATTGGCAAACCGAGTTCAATTTTCACCGCAACTAATGCATTACGTCTTACAACGGCAGCTTAAGACGGAGAAGAAGTGGGAGACGTGGTACATGTTGCAAGGAAAGCTCCGGTGCTTCTCGATCAAGGAGTTTGCGCTAGTGACTGGGTTGCGTTGTGGTCGACACCGGGAAGTCATTATGAAGGATGACAAGGATGCCATTAAGGACTTTTTCTCAGTGAACAGGATGACCGTTGGTGAGCTAGAGACTTCTTTGAAGACCTCGATCACGAAGGAACCGAGTGCAAGAAAGCGTTTCAAGCTCGCTCTCCTCTTCATATAGAGGGTGTGCTGCTTGGGCATGAACCCAGGACTCCTATACGACAGTGGATTGTGAGGCTTGTTGACAACGTCGATCGGTTCTTGGCATTCCCTTGGGGTAGGCTTGTGTACGAGGCCACCCATGCTTCCCTGTGGGGTGTCATAGAACGGCGGGTCGCAGACTTGAAGCCGGGTGTCGATCGGTATGGTTATGGGCTAATGGGTTATCCGTTGGCGTTCCAGGTAACCTTTGAAATCGAAGTTACATTTTAATTGTCCATCGCAATGTCCAAGCATTTCGCATATTGTAATGTCGAACGCGTGGGTGTTGTAGATTTGGATGTACGAAGCGGTTCCGGATATTGGGGTCCAGTTTGCTGAACAGGTATGGAAGACGACGTTGCCTCGCTTGTTGAGGTGGGCTGCCAATGACGACAATCTAAGCTATGACTCGATTCAAACCCGCATGGACCCGGAGCAATTGGAGAGCATAACAGTGGAAGACAACCCCATCCTAGTCCCGAATGACGGTGAGTATGAGTTGATGAACGGGTGCTTCTACAGACATGAGGAGCCTGGCCTCTTCTACGATGACGTGGAAGCTGCCTTGGCGCCTCGTTATTTTGGGGACGGGTCCAGCAAGGCCGGCCCAACTTCGGGAATACGTGATGGGCACAAGGAAGCCGGGTAAGATAAGGTGGGGAGGACACTTGGCCTGATGTTGGAAAGGCTGGAAACTATGACAACGTGGCTTCGGAGCATGGATGAGAAGGTACCGTCCTTCGTCTATCTTTATTTTCACCCAAGTATGCATATCATCTATGACAAACATATATAAACTAGTGGGACGACATAATTAGTAGGTGACATGTATATGTCATTGAATGTGATCATGGGGAGGTACAACCCTCCTTTACGTTATGTGTGGTGCAGATGAAGATGTTGGAAGATGTTGTGAATGGGATGCGAGATGCCCGTGGGAAAGGAGGTGGGGTGAAGCAAAACACAACGGATGTTCGGACGACGTCTTCGGATGATAACGTCACCGTGAATGCTGCGAATGTGGAAGGTCAGCGAGCCTGGAGGACTAGGAAGGCACGAGGAGGGGATGGAGAAGACATGCCTCCCCCTGCGAAGAAACCACGTGGCAGAAAAACTTGACTTTAATAAACAGTCCAAATTTTTTATTATTGTGTACTTTACTTGGTTGTTACGAACTTCGTTGGGATTGCATTTTATGAGCGTTGTTGCTCAAAACATTTAAGTTTTTATGATCTACGTCGGTCAGTATGTTGTCTATCATGTGACATGTTGATTTTATCATCTGACACGGCATTACAAACTAGTAACAGACATAGTAACCCTTCAATTGTGACATGGTATTTCCTCTGAGTGGCACGGCCAATCAAATATGTGACATGGTAATTCTTTCAAGTGACACATTGTTACTAACAGGTGACATGTGCTTCCCAAAATATTAAAAGTTGCAAAATGACGAACTTTGTTGGGATTGCATTTTATGAGCGTTGTTGCTCAAAACATTTATGTTTTTATGATCTACGTCAGTCAGTATGTTGTCTATCATGTGACATGGTTATTTTATCATCTGACACGGCATTACAAACTAGTGACAGACATAGTAACCCTACAATTGTGACACGGTATTTCCTCTGAGTGACACAGTTAATCAAATATGTGACACGGTAATTCCTTCAAGTGACACATTGTTACTAACAGGTGACATGTGCTTCCCAAAATACTAAAAGTTGTAAAATGTTTTTCACATGAGCGTAACCAAAGTACCAAATAGTTTGCATATGCACCCCAACATTTCTAAAAATTGTCATATGTGCTTCCCAAATGCGAAAAGTTAAACCTTCAATTGTGACACGGTATTTCCCCTGAGTGACACGGCCAATCATATAGGTGACACAATAATTCCTTCAACTGACACATTGTTGCTAACAAATGACGTGCTTCCCAGAATGCTAAAAGTTAAACCTTAAATTGTGACACGACCAATGAAATAGGTGACACGGTAATTCAGTCAAGCGACACGTCTGTACAAACAGCTGACATGTGCTTCCCAAAATACTAAAAGTTGCAAAATGTTTTTCATATGAGCGTAACCAAAGTACCAAAGAGTTTATATATGCACCCGAACATATCCAAAATGCGAAAAGTTTCACATATGTGCCTAACCAAAGTAGCAAAAGTTTGACTTATGTGCTTACCCCCAAAGTCTCAAAAGGTTTACTTATGTGTTTAACACCAAAATACCTACAAATTCATGTCTGCATGGTCCAACCCCTGACCCCAAACTGAAGATGCACATTCAGCTTCTAAGGTAAGCCATTAGACCACCAGTAGAGAAACGCAACTACGATCGACGACGCTTCAAACGGGGAGTTTCTCCGCGGGATGGGTATCGGGATGTCTTTAGTCGACCAGGCCTCCGCTTCACGGGCGGGGGGAGGCATGCCATCCCTGGGGGGATCCTCCATTCTTCTCTTGGAGGGACCGGATATAGCACATCCTCATAACATGCCTTCCATGCTGCGACTTTGTAAAAGTCATTGACGAGAGTGTAGATATTCGTACCTCGATACTTGGCAGCGGCTATGGCATGGGGGCACGGGAACTGGTCGATGTCAAAGTGCTTGCAAGTGCAACTACGGGCACTCAAGTTTACAGTCCAAGACGACGAACCCTTGCGGATGACGAACTCATACGGGCTCAGCGGCTTCACGTCTAAGCATATTGACATCGCATAATACGTTTTAAGAGCATCATCAACGTGATCACTCACCAACTTACCTCGTTTGCTGCTCCTTTCCCGTCACTCATAAAACCACTTTGAGACCGTTTCAATGATGGCATCAATGAGGGTCGTGATAGGTAGATCGCGCAGCTCCTTGAATACAGAGTTCAAACATTCGGAGTTGTTCGTCGTCATTATGTTGTAGCGATTACCCAAGAAGTATGACCGCGCCCAGTTCTGGAAACCAGCCTCCTTGACGTATTGGCCGGCAGGGGGTGACTGTTTACAGAAATCATCAAATAATTGATGAAACTCCGCCCTCGTGTACGCCTTCGCCATCTTGAAAAACATGCTCTACATCCCCGAGACCCCCTTGTACCTGCACCTGGCATTTTGAAATAGATGCCATACACAGAAGCCTTGTTTCGCAAACACGTAGTTGTCCCTTATACCTTGGACAATACTCAAATGGCGATCAGAGACAAACATTAAGTCCGGTGTGTCTTCCACCACATGTAGCATGTTCTTGAAGAAGAAGGACCACGACCCGTGATTCTCACCATCGACAATCGCAAACGCGATTGGGTATACTTTGTGGTCCGGATCTTGGGTCGTCGCAATTAGAAGGGTTCCCCTGAACTTCCCTTTTAGGAAACTCCCGTCCACTGAAATGACCTGTACATGGACATCAATAACTGTAAGTTTAGTGACACGGAATTTTGTATTAGATGACAAGTGAGATTATATAGCCGACATGTGCTTTTACCTTTCTAAGGTAGGGGATCGCCCTGCGCCATACCCCGAAGCTAACAAAGGCGTACTTGAATCGTTGGGAGGAGTCCACCTCTACCCTAGTATATGTCCCTGGGTTAGTCTGCTCCACCATTTGCAAGTATGGAATAATATCTCGATAACTATCTTCGTCAGTCCCATATTTAACATCCCTCGCCGCCAATCGTGCCCTTCGGGCCTTCCAGTAGCTACACGCCACTCCCAACTGGGACTTAGTCAGCGACTGCAGTTGATCGGGAACTAGGTTCTTTCGAGTCCCAGTGAACCTACGATTGATAGATTTGCTTACTTTGACACGTATAATAAAGTTACGTGACAAATTTAATATAAATATGTGACAAGAAAAAAAGTGTTTCTGGGTAGAGTAACACTTACGTCGACACTAAGTTCCATCCAATCATATTCGATGTAGCATGTCGGTTATGGTTGTGCTTGAAGTTTATATCGCATGTGTGGTTCTGGATATACTTTCGGATGATCCACAAAGTGGTGCGGTTGTAAGTCGTGGACCTACACATCCACGTGCAATTTTTGTCCACACATCCCACCACAAATAACGATTTCGACGACTTCTTCACAATAAACTCAAAGCACTTGTCCACCGCTATCCACCGAAGGCGAGTCTGGACTTCAACCTTTGATGGAAACAAAGGCTTAATGGTCTCCATCGTTTCTGGGGATTCACTTGACCTCCATCGTTTCTGAGGATTCACTTGACCTCGACACCCAATCTTCAAGTTCCCTCATCACCGCATCGTCAACTTCCTCCTCCACTCGAAGCCACTCGAAATCCTCCCAGTCTTCTTCTAGCTTAACCCCGACACGTTCGTCATCGTCCGAGACACCAACGTCAATTGTGGGGGTTGACCCATCCTCATCCCCGCTGCTAATGGATATCACCTCCAATCCCTGATCTATTTCAGATGTAGAGTTATCCGTGTCACCCAAATCGATCAGTTCCAGACTATCATCCTTGTCACCTGAACATATTTTCTTGTCACCCACTTTTATTCCCTTGTCACTCAACAAAAGATCCTTGTCACTATTGTCCATTGCAGGGACCTCCTTGGTCTTCCCCATGGCCTCTCTCACCTCTCCTTCATCCTTGTCATCCCGTAAGATACCAAAGTCACCTGACCAAAAATCTATGTCACTAATATCTATTGCATTCACCTCCTTCGTCTTCCCTATTGCCTCTCTCGCCTCTCCCTCACTCACGTCACCCCCACCTACACACATGTCACCTGATAGAATATTCTTGTCACTAATGTCAATCACAGTCACCTCCTTGGTCTTCCCTATGGCCTCTCTCACCTCTCCCTCGTCCTTGTCACTTAAAAAGATACCCATGTCACATGATCTAATATTTTTGTCACTAATGTCAATCATAGTAACCTCCTTGGTCTTCCCTATGGCCTCTCTCACCTCTCCCTCACTCTTGTCACCCAAACAGATACCCATGTCACCTGAGTTAATAATCTTGTCACTAATGTCAGTCATAGTCACCTCCTTGGTCTTCCCTATGGCCTCTCTCACATCTCCCTCACGCTTGTCACCCGAACAGATACCCATGTCACCTGACTTACTATTCTTGTCACTAATATCCATTGCACTCACCTCCTTGATCTGCCCTATGACCTCTCTCACCTCTCCTTTACCTTTGTCACCCAAACAGATACCCATGTCACCTGAATGAATATGTTTGTCACTAATATCCATTGCATTCACCTCCTTGCTCTGCCCTATGACCTCTCTCACCTCTCCTTTACCCTTGTCACCTGGAGGTATCTCCATGTCAACCAAATATTTACCCGTGTCACCTGAAACATTCTCCTTAAGGATTGGACCAACATATATCGCCATGGGCCATGGATGTTCTCCACACTTTGAGTTCAGAAATTTGAATGCCTCAAGGTCATCATCATCAGCTATCATGATCAGATGATCCCCATCTTTCGACTTTGGCACGTAAGACAACGCCCACTCTTCATCACCATCGCCGACCTTCACCTTGATCAGGTTTTTCAAAGAGGTGAAGTCGATGCCCTCTTGTATCATGACATTCTTGTGCGCCTTCATCCCCGCAAATATCCAACGTCCTCCCTCGAACACCCAACAACCATTGAAGATGAGTGTGACGCATACGAAGGCGTTTCCACCTGAAAATGAAACGAGGGTTGTAACTAAAGGTGCATGGATATCTACTTTGAGTAGAACTTTATCACATACACTTACCCATTGCATTTGGGAAGAAAGGTTTCTGCGAAGTAAATGTGACACGGGGATTCTGAGCACCGACAAGAGCAACAAGTGTAGGCGACACGTGCTCTACAACTGGTACCGCAAGCAGAGAATTTGTCTCCCATGGTGGACCGTTTTCCATCGGTTCCTCCATCTCTCTGTTGTAGAATATTGGTGAGAAAGTACAAAAAGTAAGCCTTTCTCTTCCTCTCCCCTTTTTATACCATGAAATAATAATTGTCACCCAAATCATCACATCACCATCCCCTCACCCTATTTTTGGCGCCAAAACACAAAGCCCCATCAACCGCTTTCCCTCCTCACCCATCCGGCCTCACCTCCAACCTGCTACCGGTACAACAGGTCAAAATTTTTTTTGGCAAAAGTAGACCACAAGGGTAGTTTTGCAAATCTCCCAAAAGGGGGACAGTTTTGCAAAGTTTTCCAAAGGGTGGTCTAGTTATGCAAAACACCCTATTTTTTTTCAATCCTCTCTCTCAATTAATCTTACATATTTCTAAAAAAATAATCTAAATGACTACTTTTTCACTTAATTCGTACTGGACACCTTATGGTTGTCTACATGACATGTAGTCCACTAACGGATTTGCGAATTGAAATGTGAAGTTTCGTTGGGTCAAAGAAGTCCCTTGTTCTGGAACAAGTCCAATCATTGATGAAGTCACAACTAGGTGTGAGTTGTAGCTACTGGAACCCCCTTCGTCGTTACTGTTGTTCTCTATTAAATCTATATTGTACATGCCATCTGTTGACAAGCCACCAAATAACTTAACCCAGCCAGAAGTATATCTTTGACATGATAGCCATATCAGATGTACTTGTCACCCAGTAGGATATACATGACGCCTATTTGATTGTCCATGACAACTGTAATGCGATCGCAACTTCAGATGATTTTTTTCTTCAAATTATAAATAAAAAAAAGGTAAAAGGAAGCCTGGATTAACTATGTAATTTATAGCCCGGTTCTGAATAAAACCGAGCTATAAATTCACTATGTAATTTTAACATATGAGTTTTTTAGCACGATTTTTAGGCTTGACCGAACTATAAAGTCATGTGTTATTTTAAAACTGGAGTTTTTAGCACGGTTTTTAGGTTGAACCGAGTTGTAAAGTCACCATGTGATTGAGGTTTTTAGCACATGTTTCAAATAAACCAAGCTATAAAGTAGTCCTCACAGTTTTTACCACAATTTGAGGTTTTTACCGGAGTCAATCCCTATATATATATATCCACTACTATAAAAGTGTGGGCAGAATTTGATCTGAACCATTGGACTTATAATTATCTACGGCCCAAAATCCAACTGAGGCCCAAATCACTGTTACGTATTGGCAGCAATCTGAGGTGAGATGTGGGCCACTGGATTGTGTTTGTATAAAATTATGTCCGGCCCGGATCATTTGATGTGTTCTTTACTATTTTACCCTCAAAAGTTTGCATTTATAAATGTTTATTTTTTTTGTTTTGATGGCCCTTTATGTAATTTCATCTAATTACTCTCCCCCAGCCCAGCCGCCACTCTCTCGTTTACCAGATCCTTCTCCGAAAATCACATCTCGTCGGAGTGTTCGCCGGCTTTTCCGCCACTGCTTGTATGGTGTATTCAACAGTTCGCTGCCTTCTGTCGATGCCTCGATTCTTCACCTTCAGTTCCAGTCCTCCTATTTAGAGGCTTCCTTTCCTCTTTTATTTTCGATTTCTTATTTTCGGGTCTATAGAAGACAAGGGTGCAAGAGGATGAATCAAAATTTGTAGGGATTTGTTCGCACAATCGCCTCACTGATCGCCATTATAAGTAGTTCTTACCTGCTCACCGATTGCCTCTTTCCGTTCCGCAATTTCTCAAATGGGATAAAAGAAAAAAAAAAGAGGAGAGATACACATATATGAGAATCACTCCATGCAAGAGTAGGCACATCTGCAGCTTGAGCTATCAATGATGAACCTATCTTGTCTCCAAGAGCTGCCATTGACGAGGTAGGGGGCCCAGAAATATAATTCCCTTTGCAAACAAAGCATCCGGAAGCTCAGGGTTCTCTGCCGCATGACCCCACCCGGGCCAAACTGCATCAACATGAGTGCTTTCCGCCATCTGACATAACATTTTTACAAAATCATGACCTGGGTTTGCTTTAACAATCTCTCTAATAGTGAAACTATTTCAAGGCAGCTTATTGCTTTAGTTTATCTAGATTGATTGTGAATATATCGTAACAAAATCCATGACACAAAAACATAGTGTACCTCTACTTTACCAAATCAGTGTGATTTGAGCCCTCACCAGCAGCCACACTATATGCAAGAGATTGATAAACGGGAGATCTGTTGTGACATTACCAGCAGCCCTCATCAGCAGCCACACTATATGCAAGAGATTGATAAACGGGATATCTGTTGTGACATTACCAGCAACCCTCATCAGCAGCCACACATATTGACAAAGGCGAATACTCTTGCCCTTTCCTATCCATTATTTATCAATCTTCAGGATATCGCTAAAATGATAATCTTGCAAATAAGCATTTCTAAGATAAACACTTGAGAACTGAACAATGCACATATCTTTAGTTCAATCACCTAGTTTCCAAGCTCTAGACAAATTTACTTAACCTAACAACATTTGTTGATGAATTGATTATTGATAGATGCTACTTTCAGACATAACAAGGAGAGGAATATTCAAGAAGAAATCTAGTGTATGACATGCCAGATTTCACAAACAAAAGCTCCAAAATTGAAGCTAAAATCTTAGTCAAGAATATTATTTCTGTCCTAGACATTTTATCAAACACCTAGTAGGCATGAATTTAACCAAAACTAGTTCAATCTCGATTTCTCTCCTAAGCATTTTATCAAACACCTAGAAGGCATGAATTTACCTCATCTCAATCTCAATTTCAAATCCACAAAGCTCACTCAATCCAACATATATAGAATGAAACTCAACGCATAATCGAAACGAAACAAAAGCCTCGAATGTTGTTGGGAGAAGGTTTGCGAGATTTTACCTGAGATTTTTACGAGGGTGGTTTGCGAGAAGGTTGTTGGGATCAACCTCGGCACCACTAACTCAGTTGTAGCAGCGATGGATGATGGGGCGCCGGTGATCATTACCGGCGATGGAGGTTGTTGGAATCCCCTTCATTCTTCATCGGCAACTCATCTCAGGCGCGCGGGAGATCCAGAGGCAGTCTCGTCAAGGGAGGAGAGAGGTGCCTGATATGACCTTGACGACGTCAGAGCTTCGTCGAGCTTCACTGGTGGCGCCTCCAGATCTGAGTGGGTGAGTGGCGGTGCATCGAGGGTACTAGGGAAGGACGGTGAAAGCTCTCGTAGAGGAGGAAGAAGATGAACCCGTACGGGCCAGTTCGGCCCATTTTTTTGTTTTGTTTACATCAGCCCGCACCCTAAACCCATTAATTAGATCCATTTTCACTTTAAGAGTCATTTTCACTTTAAGAGGAATTTTCATTTGATCCAATTCCTATATATATATATATACATATAAACATAAATATTCAAGCAATATCTTACTTCTTCACTTTTAAAAATAGGAAAAATTGCAAAAAATAGTCCATTCTTTAAGATTGTTGCGCTTAATAGCCTAAACTATAAAAAATGCAGAAAATAGCCTCAAGTATCTACTTGGAATCCATTTTAAGAGCTGCAAGTAACAAGAAATCTGGACTTCTTACCGCATTTAATTTGGAATCCATTTTAAGAGCTGAATGTATAAACTTTTGATAGAAAGAGAATGACATGAGGTGATGAGGCAGAGGCTACCTCTTAGCCGAATGTATATGCATACTTCAGCAAATATCATATCGAACTAAAAATATATTGTCTCTATGAACATCTAAAATGTGATCAAGCAACCATCAATCTTGGAGGCAAAGAGGCATGTCCAGTCACATGGTGTTGTAGGACACTGCACATCCCACATCCAGTGCCAATTTAAGAGCAAGCTTAAAAGAGCATATAAAAGGCCTAACAAAAGACATTGAAAAGCATACCTTTCTCGGCCTTTTGGCTATGATCAAGTGTAATATCTGTTCTTATCAGTTTAATATCTGATATGTGGTCCATTGGTCCACTTCGATATTAAATTTATTTTTTAAGGGGGAGGGTCCATGTGAGGGTAGCTTGCTATCTAGGCCCTTCATGTGTCGCTCATGCGTTGCACTATTGCACGGGCTTGGCACACCCCACCAACACTAGTTTCTAATAGTTTTTGTTCCTAGCTTCTAATAGTTGGTTGTGAAGTCTACTTCAATTCATGTGTTAAATCTCAAAATAATGAATCAATTCACACCTATCTCAACGAAAAGTATTTGTTGATCCTTGAAGTGCGGAATAGGCAGATATAAAGCACGTAAATACTCTAGAAGGGGGGGAGGGTTGAATAGAGTATGACAACTTTTCGCAAAACAGAAATTATAAGACCTTACCACCAGAAGTAAGATCTTATCTGCAAAGCAGAACCACGATAATATAATGAAACGAATAAGTAAGAAAGGAAAGGCAAGCACGAACAGAAAGTAAAGGACACAAAACTTGTTAACAAGGTTCGGCACAACCGCCTACGTCCCCGCCTAGGGTTATCCAACCCGTAGGATTCAACACACTTTATTTCACTTTATCTTATGAGCCCTAGATACAACCTCTAAAAGACCTTCCTTCTTCTAGACTAACTTCCTATCTAGCAACCCAAGCGCACTAGTGAAATAAAGCCCTATGAGTACCGGAGTACTCTATACGTTTGGGTAAAGAACCCTTAGTATAACCTAAATGAATTGTACTATAAAGAACAATGTAAACTTCACACACTCAAATAAGTAAAGACACTTAAAGGACGAGAGCAAAGTGAGATCGTAGGCCAGGAGATGAGCTTGCAGAAGAGTGATATGCCCTTGTGGACTTGTGTGTTTTTCTGCAATCTTCCTCTTCTCCTTTATATAGGTCAGCACGTTCAATTTCAAAATCAAACGTTTGATTTTTCTCCAAGGTTGTTGAGCGTCGTTGCTTCCAGATTTGTGGAGAGCCGTTGCTTCTAGGAGTATCTTCAAGATACACTTTCAATGTTGCCAGGGATTTAAACCGTTTAGATGATGAGATCGGATCCCTGAAAATCTTAACAACCAAGCTAGTATATATTTGGTTAGGATAATATCGAATTTAAAAACTCAATCCAAATATAAAAGCCCAAATCTGAATTCTGAAACAAGGTTAGGCCCAATACATATTGGTCCTTAGATGTCTCAGACTGGTAAGCTCAAATAGGCTCATTATCATTTAAACTGAGCCCATTGGAAATAGGCCCATTAACATTAAACTGAGCCCATTATCAGTAACACTTTGAGCCAATCGGTAAGATCTTACCAAACCCTGGAAACCAGGGTTTTGGCTTTCATCAACCAAGTAAGGCCTTATACTTTGCTCATAAGGTCTTATCATCAAGGTGGAGTTAACAATCTCCCCCTTGATGAAAGACAAAACTTGTGCACACCTGTTTCCTCCAGATCTGAGTGGGTGAGTGGCGATGCATCGAGGGTACTAGGGAAGGACGGTGAAAGCTCTCGCAGAGGAGGAAGAAGATGAACCCATACGGGCCAGTTCGGCCCATTTTTTTTTTGTTTTGTTTACATCAGCCCGCACCTCAAACCCATTAATTAGATCCATTTTCACTTTAAGAGTCATTTTCACTTTAAGAGGAATTTTCATTTGATCCAATTCCTATATATATACATATAAACATAAATATTCAAGCAATATCTTACTTCGTCACTTTTAAAAATAGGAAAAATTGCAAAAAATAGTCCAATCTTTAAGATTGTTGCGCTTAATAGCCTAAACTATAAAAAAATGCAGAAAATAGCCTCAAGTATCTACTTGGTTTCAGAAAATAGCCTCAAACTACATTTAAATTCAAATAATTATAAAAAATAGCCTAAATAATTATTATTATTATTATCAACATCTACCACTTTTCATAAAAAAATTTCATTAAGTCATTATTAGATAAATTCATCATTAAATTAATTATAAAAAACTACCTTATACCATACTATAAATTTTGTAAATAAATAAATTAAAAAAAAAGACTACTAAAAAAATATAATAAGATCTTTATTTTTCTTAATAAAAAATTATTTTATCTTCATAGATCCCACAATCTATTCAATGCTTAAATAAAAACCAATAACCATTGTATGTGAATATATAACGCATGCACACGTTTTTCTTCAATACATAACAAACTACCCTAATTGTTAGATTTAAAACCATATATATAATGCATGCTTAATTGCTTTGTTGTACTAGTTTTGATAGAAAGATCGCCCTAAATCGCTTATTAGATCAATTGTGAGTAGAAGTTCAAGTATTTAATGACTTTTAATGACATGTAAATAGTTTAATTAATTTTTAAAATTATAAATTTAACTTATATTTATATGGTTTGAGATAGTTTTTATAATTAATTCAATTATGATCGAGTTTAGATAACAACAATTAAGTGTAACATTGAGTATATCAAGCTCAAACCCGGGCTCGTTGGATGACTATGAAGCACCAACTCCAAAGGATCCTCCACTATGCTTCATTGAGTATATCGAACGTAAGCAAGCGTTCAGCTACTGATTCCTAGCTTGGTGGAGAATCTTAATCCCATCTCTACCTTAAATAAGTTATATCTTGAATGGTTTAGATGTCTCTACTATCCCCAGCCTTCACCATTGCAGAAACAGAGAGCTCCCCGAAGCCTCCTTCTACCGAAATGAAGACTATTGCTATTCTAATTGCAAGAGATGCTCAACTCTCAACACAATCCCGTTCCTGTAGTTTAGAATGATCACTAGACATCATTTCTTTTTCAAAGGTTGCACAAATTTCAGGGGATATTCAGTGGTTGCACATCAATTGTCTCAAGGATCATATGTGCATGACCAACTCATCTTCAACCTGAAAGGCAAAGAAGAGGCAGGTCCAGTCACCTTGTAGCTGGGCAAGAAATGGCAGGCCTCATCTGGTCACTACACATCCCACATTAATTCTCAGGATAAGAGCAAGCTTAAAAGAGCTTATAAAATGCCTAAAGAAAGGCATTGAAAAGCATACCTTTCTCGGCCTTTTGGCTAAGATCAAGTGTAGTATCTGTTCTTATCAGTTTAATATCTGATACGTGGTCCATTGGGCCACTTCGATATTAAATTTATTTTTTGAGGGGAAAGTCCTGTTTAAGGTAGCTTGCTATCTTGGGTCTTTGTGAGTCGCCCATGTGTTGCACTATTGCACGGGCTTGGCACACCCCACCAATTATAATCTTAATTTTTTTCTTGATATATTTGCAAATGTGAGGATTCAAAGGAAATAAGGTTCTGTAAGAAAATACCTACGTTACCTCATTTTGTGCAAGGATTCAAAGGAAACAAGGACCTGATTTTTTATATTCAAAGTTATTAAGGATCTGTCATTCCTTAATTCCTCTACGCAATCCATACTTAACTGATATAATCGGATGAGTAATTAATTGGCCACCGATAGATTCCCTCTCTGTCACATGTGTCTTGGCATTGCTCTTTACCAACGAAAGCTCCAAAATCCTCATACTGGTTGAATAACATCAGTTCAAAGAGAATGTGGTTCAAAACTATCCACTTCAAGCCTAAGGATCAGTTAAAGCAAATGCAATAACATACTGAACTAGTTAATAATTTGTAACCAATAAAAAAAAAAGTGCGCAGACCAGACCAAGGGTCTTGCCAAAAAAGGGATGCAAGTATATACCCAAAAGCCCCTGTACATCCTATCTAAACCTCTAACCCCCCTGCAAAGTACAAACCGTGGATCCCGACCTACTAGCGAGCAAGTCCCCTATATCCTCCACTTCCACACCTGACCTATTTGGGTATATCTCTGCTCTAATATTTTGGTTCCTCAGCTAATAATGCTCCCAGCAACAGCTATATTCATACATTATCCATCGAATGGTGTTGATTTTACTTTTGAGAAATTTACAAGATTTAAGTTGATGTTTCAGGTTCAAGTTTGCAATGTAGATTTACCTATATATAAGTTTGGAGACTAAAACTGCAGGGAACCCTCCAAGGAGGGGTACCTTTCAAAAATAGGGGTATGCCACTTGAATACAGCAAGCACACGGTATTCTTTAGTAAAAGGCGAAAGAATAGTTCGCTTTGTGCTTACTGCATGGCTCCACACTCTTCTTAGATCAGCTACTCAACAGACTTGTATCACTGAGTATGAGAAGGACTTCCGCGGTTAACCAATGTGGGATACTCAGCCGCATTCAGTATTGGAATTTGAATTGCCAGAATAAGTGCAGAAATCCAATGACAAGGAAATAAGAGATTGAATTATCTTAGTTGAGTAATGATGTACATAAAATTTATTTATAAAGGAACAGATCGAGCTGGATATATAGAGCTGAATTAATCCAATGACAGAACTTACAAGGAGGAACCCACAAAAAGAAAATGTTTCGACCATTTTTTTTTTTAACAAAACAAATTGTGTTGCTTCTGTTGCGGATATAAACAATATGCTGATGCTCATTGAATGTGATGATGTGGATAACATCCTGGTTAGGAGTCTGGAGAAAAGCTTAGAGAGTATATATGAGCTCCCTCTTGTGTTTTGAGATTACTCTTCGTCTTCGGCATTGGACTTTGAAGTTGAGAGACTATAATTGCAGGGAACACTGTATTCTTTAGTAAAGAGCAAATATGTTTCGGTCTGTATTCATTACTCGGGAATCAATCTAGTTGGGTAACATCTGAGTATGCAATGTACTCATATGCTTGAAACCGGCTCAACAACAACAACAGGAAACTGTTCAGCAGCGTCCCAACGAGGCCATGACTGATATCTATCTTATAACTCTTCCTGATCAGCAGCTTCCCCATGACTGATAAAGAAAAAACAGTCTAAGTTCCATAGATCACAAACACCTCCAATAGAAATTCCAAAGAAGTAAGTAAAATCTAAGGTTGATAGCTTGAGAAGTCAAGTAACACAGAGAAGCATGTATTATTAATTGCCTTCCAATGAAACTATGGTTACCGAATGTGAGGCTACGACAAAAACCAAAGATGAAGCAAAAAAAAAAGCAATTGTCTTCACTATTTCTTTTCATTCCTTATTCAGTACTTTATGGAGACAGCAAGCCTTAAGAAAATTGAAATAATAATAATAAACTAAATTTAAGCCTTTGCTTCTATCTTCTGTTCAAAATCCCTTTCCTGGTATAAACAAAGAAAATCAGCTGAGCTTTCTTATGAGTGTCACAAGTTTATAAATCTTGGTACGTTAGACAATCAATCGTAGTTCATTCATCTACATCATGATTTAAGCCTAATCCTTTTATGCTTAACAAATCTACATCAAGAAGCGTTTGGTAGTACTTCGTGATATATTATAGCACCTCGGCAGTTAGTGTGTGTGCATCTTTACTGCATTAAGAACGAGACAAGAAGCTTGCGGAGGATTTGGATCATTTCTGTAAGTTGTGCAATGGCTCAGTCATTATAACACCCCGACAGTTGGTTTTCATCTTTTAACAACGAAAGATTTGGATTATTTCTCGATTACAACCTTCATTCTTAATTCCTCTATGTACTCTACATTTACTCTTTAACTAGCACCTCGGCAGAAACAAGTAGGGAAATCATCTCCACCATGTTCATAATTTAACTCACCAGTCACCACTAAATTAATGCCAGCTGACTATATGTCTATCCCACATTGGAAAGGAAACAAGTAGGGGAAGAGATTAAAACAGGGAGGTTGACATGAACAGGCACGATCTTACTTGAACAGGATCTGTTCTATAGACTCGTACCTCTGTATCCTTGAGTTCTAAGGAGACAGGAAACCATGTCTGGTTGATGTGAGCCATCGCCATGCGTCCTTTGGTCTGTATTGGTCCTGAGGTGGACGCATGGTTGTCTGACAGACACAATCATTTTTAATTTTTTTTGGGGGCCATTCTCCATTATCTGTCCACTGTATGGCTAAGCAACTAAGAAAGCATACCTTTCTATGAACATCTAACAACCTCAGCTGGTGTGTTGAGCACTAATACAGTGGTGTTTTAGGACACGGGACATTGGGCGTCGGGATAAATGTAATGATCCATTCTTAACTGATGAAATCAGATGATTAAATTGGTCACAGATAGAACCCCTCTCTTGTCACATGTGTCTCGATATTGTTCTTTGCCAACAAAAGCTCCGAAAATCTTCATACTGGTCGAATAACATTAGTTCCAGGGAGAATGTGGTTCAAAACTATCCACTTCAAGCTTAGGAAAGTTAAAGCAAATGCCACAATAGATGTAAATAGTTGGTAATTTTTTAACGAAGAAAACAAAAAGAAAAAAGAATTATTGTATTTGTTAAATTCCCAAATCAGCAAAACTGATCCTGCAAAATACACAGGAAGCATGAAATGCAAGGAAGTTCAAATAAGGAGCTTACAATTTGAACCAACAATGGGCAAAAACTTTCAACCATCTTCTACATTGAAGTTTGAGGTGTGTGAGGCACTGCTCTTTCATTAAAATCTCGTATACCTCTCATGTATTTTTTATTTGGTGGCAAGCTACCTCTAATGTTTATATATGCAAGTTCCACCCAACACTTTGGACAGTGTTGATTTACTTAGAAATTTATGCAGCACCTGAAATTCCAAAATAATTTAATTTAGAAGTTGATTAAGACTGAAACAGCAGGGGACCCTCCTCAGAAGAGGGCAACCTTACAAAAATAGGGGTATGCCACGTGAAAGCAGCAAGCACACGGTATTCTTTAGTAAAAGGCGAAAGAATAGTTCGCTTTGTGCTTACTGCATGGCTCCACACTCTTCTTAGATCAGCTACTCAACAGACTTGTATCATTGAGTATGAGAGGGACTTCTGCGATTAACCAATGTGGGATACTCAGCCGCATTCAATATTAAGAATGAGATGAGAAGCTTGTGAAGGGGTGTCTAAGTTGTGCAATGGCTCGATTAGTATAGCAAGCAGCAGTTAGTTTGCATCTTTAGCAATGAAAAACAAGAATCAGTAAATGCTGCAGGCAGTATCTAAAACCAAAAAAAAAAAAAAGACTATTTCTCGATTGCAACCTTCTTTGGACCACTGTCGTTGAATGTCATGCAGTGGGCAACTCGTCATTGAAATCTCTCACAAGAAAAGTAAAGCTTGCAGTGTAGCGTCGTGCCCATGTACTCCTATTTGAAACTCTTATAGCAGACATGAGATGCTTCAGCTGGTGTTTTGTGCATTACTCTTCGATCCTAAACTAGAAAAGGGCAATAATGTTCATATCTGAACTTATGATCCTAAACTAGAACCGCCAGAAGTATCACTAATGACAAATTGTGATTTACTAGTTAGATACCGAAGAGGGGGAAAAAGCATTTCAGAATGTTATAATACCTGAATCAACATGTTAATCCTGAAATTTATGCACCTTCAAATTCCTAAGGAATCCAGTCACACAAAATAAAAACTAAAGAAAGAAAAACAATTCAATAAGATTTATCACACTCCACAAGTTTATGATTAACGTACATGTTGATGATTGAAGAAAAATCCATGGAGTGCCTTTGTCAAACTGGGTCTTTCATATCAATGGTTGCACTAACATTTAAAACTTTCAACATATATATTTGTGTGCAATCTGTAAGAGTCTGTACATGGAAGTACAGCTTACATCTGCTCTCTTTTTGTGGCGTAATTGCTTCTCATTTATGTTACTCTCTGTGTCATTTCTGAGCTCATCGACTTTATATGCAACAAATCTGAAATGTTGATAGTAAGAGAACGGCGTTATTTAAGCTACCTCTTAGCTAAAATATTGATGATGTGCATTTCGACAACTTTCATATCGTACTAAAAACTGTCTATGAACATCTAAAAGGTGAGTAGGTGACCAACCAAGCATATCAAAAATGGTATGCCTTATAAAAAATGCCTGAAAGGAGCTTTCCATTTGAGCGTTGTTGTAGCACTCACCGAAAAAATTGATGGTGGTCTGTCAGACAACCATGCGCCCCACCTCGGATCTATTCGAGCCAAGGACGATCATCTACAGCTGAACCGAGGCCGTAGCCAAGGGGAAGCCATTAATCACGCTAAGGACACATGGGGGTTGGTTCATCAACCAGACTTGGTTTCCTGTCTCCTTAGAACTCAAGGATACAGAGGTACGAGCCTATAGGAAAGATCCTGTTCAAGTAAGGTCGTGACCAGTGATGCCAACCTCCCTGTTTTAATCTCTTCTCCTACTTGTTTCATTTCCTATGTGGGATAGCCTTGATAAAGCATATACAATTACATGTACAATTTATTGTTTTGGATATATAGTATAGGCTACATTCAGTTTGGATATATAGTATACTCTTTGTATGACTACGAAGAATCAACTCCGAAATCTCTCAAAAGGGTCCTCCACTATGATTCGATTGATGATTCATTGGCGGAGAATCTTCATCCCATCTCCACCTTAATGAGTTATATCTCGAATGCTTTAGATGGCTCTTATAGCATCTCACCATTTGCATTTATGACCAAGCGTAGCGGTGAATGAGATATTGATCATGGCCTTAATAGGGTGTTCCTTTCCTCAAGATCTTCATTGTAAATTTAGTACGTGATGAAGGGGCATAGGAGACATCCAAGCTATTCAAGATATGGCTCGATCATTAAGTCTTCATCGAAGATGGGGTTGAGATTCTCCGCCAAGGAATCAACAATCGAACGCCCAGGTTTGGAGTTGATGCTTGGCATAGCTTGCTATCTAGGATTTTCAAGCTTAACCGATGTGTTGCACTATTGCAATTAAGGGTAATCTTCCACAACAATAACTTTAAAACAAATGAAGTATATAGATCATTTGTACACAAGTCTTATGGTGTAAGGTGTCATCAAAGTAGAGCCGAGCAACCTCTAATATTAATGTGACAAAAAAAATTAAATAATTGAGACTATTGTTATTCCAAATTGCAAGAGGGTTAGTTTGGTCATTTCACAGGGAGAGCTATCCCACATTGGAAAGGAAATGAGTAGGGGAATACTACTAAACTCCAAGGTTGGCATCAATGGGCACGACCTTACTTGAACAGGATCTGTTCTATAGGCTCGTACCTCTGTATCCTTGAGTTCTAAGGAGACAGGAAACCACGTCTGGTTGATGACCCAACACCATGCGTCCTTAGCGTGATTAATGGCTTACCCTGGCTCTGGCCTTCGGTTCTGCTGTAGAGGATCGTCCTCAGCTCGGAAACGATCTGTGGTGGATGCATGGTTGTCTGACAGACCCAATCTTTTTTACAAACTTCGTCTCTCACATTTGTGATTTTGCACTGAAATCAGACTCGGACTTCTTGCAGTAGTTGCAATCTTGGTCAGTGATCACTGTTTTTTTTTTATACAACTCAAAGAGAATGACATTAGGTTACCTCTTACCTGAAGGTTGATACATATACTTTGCCAAAATTTCGGCTGGTGACCACTGACCAAGTTGACCACTAATTGAGTGGTGTTTTCAAAACTGTCCACTTCAAGCCTAAAGAAGTTTAAAGCAAATGCAATAATATAATGAAATGGTTAGTAATTTGCAACCAAGAAATAGGAAGGAAAACAAGTTAAATATCACTCAATTAGTAAACTGATCCTGCAATATATGCAGGAAGCAAGAAATAGGAAGGGAAACAAGTAAGTGGATGAAGGAAAAGAAGTTTGAGGTGTGGGAGGTAATACTCTTCATTAAAACCTCTTATAATAGAACCGAGCACCAACCTCAACTACTACTGCTGTATCAAACCATTTCGTGTCATCCTTCACAAATTTATTCACCTTAAAATAGAAGTTTAGAGACTAAAACTGCAGGGAACCCTTCGAGGAGGGATACCTTTCAAAAATAGGGGTATGCCACATAAAAGCAGCAAGCACACGGTATTCTTTAGTAAAAGGCGAAAGAATAGTTCGCTTTGTGCTTACTGCATGGCTCCACACTCTTCTTATATCGGCTACTCGACAAAGTTATATCATTGAGTATGAGAGGGACTTCCGCGGTTAACTGATGTGGGATACTCAGCTCCATTCAGCATTGTTTTTTGCCAGAACAAGTGCAAGAATCCAGTGACAAGCAAATTATCCCAATTGAGTAATGATTTAACAGAAAATTTAGTTACAAAGTAACGGATCGACCTGGATAAGTTTGGGATGCAAACACTGTAAAGTTGGCGATCCAATGACAAGGAAATTATCTCAATTGAGTACTGACAAGGAAAATCAATAGCCCCAACAGTTAGATATGATTTAAATGTTCATCTTCTATTCAAAATGATTAGTAGTTTGATATGGTATCCATTTTAAATCTTTTCTCTTAGCTATGATTGGGATTACTAGCATGGCTCTCCTAATGGTTTGAGGTTATGTATTTTGAGATAAAGTCGCCATCTCCTAATAGTTAATTTGTGGTTACGTATTTGAATCTGTGTTGAAAGCAATGATGAGTGAGCTGGTGAGAGCAATTCAGAACTCACCTAGCGTGATTTGAACCCGAAAGACGATTCATGTTCCAATTCCAACTACTGGATCAATCCATTTGTCCTCCTGTCATGTTTGAGTAACTCCCTGGCAAGTAGCAACACTAGTCGTATTTTTCAGATGATATTGATTCATCGATCTGTAAATGTCATTGAGAAATGCTTCCTGCTGGTCATCGATCAGCATCTCCATTGTTATTCGGATCTGAGGGGATCAGTAAAATGTGAGCGTGTATGCATAGGCTTTTGAGATAAAGTCGTTCGTTAACACAACAAATGTCACTCTCATAATTCTTATAACGCTGATTCAATCAGGACTTTGAAGTTGAGAGACTATAAATTGCAGGGAACACGGTATTCTTTAGTAAAATGCGAATATGATTCTCCACAAGTTTCATGTAGGAAGGAA
This sequence comes from Persicaria maculosa, assembly GCA_963922045.1. Taxonomy (NCBI): domain Eukaryota; kingdom Viridiplantae; phylum Streptophyta; class Magnoliopsida; order Caryophyllales; family Polygonaceae; genus Persicaria; species Persicaria maculosa. Next base: position 27,126,722 of record OY998267.1, on the reverse strand, counting down.
TCTGAGGGAGGTCAAAGTATCAGCCATGATGATTCAAAAAACAGAACTAAGAAAGCAATTATATATGGTAGAAGGAGATATTGATTGTATTAACATAATAAGATCGAACGAGACAAGTAGCTTGTGAAGGATTTGGACCATTTCTCTAAGTTGTGGAATGGCTCATCCGGTGTTTTAGGATAAGAGCAAGGTTAAGAAGCACTGTGTGTTAGTGGTTTAACACACCAGCTGATGCATGCCTTTTTTATATGCTTGCATGGTCACATTTTAGATGTTCGTAGAGACGGTTGTTAGATGTTCATAGAAAGGTATGCTTGCTTAGTTGCCATACAGTGGCTCCAAAAAAATTGTAAAAAATGGTTGTCTGCCAGACAACCATGCGTCCACCTCAGGACCAATACAGAACTAAGGACGATCCTCTACAGCTGAACCGAGGCCGGAGCCATGGGGAAGCCGTTAATCACGCTAAGGACGCATGGCAATGGTTTCATCAACCAGACATAGTTTCCTGTCTCCTTAGAACTCAAGGATACAGAGGTACGAGCCTATAGGAAAGATCCTGTTCAAGTAAGGTCGTGCCTATTGAAGTCAACCTCCCTGTTTTAATCTCTTCTCATATTTGTTTCCTTTCCAATGTGGGATAGACATATAGTCAGCTGGGATTAATTTAGTGGTCATTGGTGAGTTAAATTATGAACATGGTAGAGATGATTTTCCTACTTGTTTCTGCCGAGGTGCTTCTTGATCGAGCTTTCTTAACCATAAAAGGATTAGGCTTAAATCATCATGTAGATGAATGAACTACGAACGATTGATCGTCTAACGTACCAAGATTTATAAACTTTTGACACTCATAAGCAAGCTCAGCTGATTTTCTTTTTTAATAAAAGGAAAGGGATTTTGAACAGAAGAGAGAAGCAAAAGCTTAAATTTAGAAACAAATCACAGCTGAACTTGACTGAGATCATTTTACATAAAACCCAAAACACAAGGAATTTTATTTTATTATTCTTTCACTTTTCTTAAGGCAGGCTTGCTGTCTCCATAAAGTACTGAATAAGGGTGAAAAGAAATAGTGAAGACAATTGCTTTTTTTTTGCTTCGTCTTTGGTTTTTGTCGTAGCCTCACATTCGGTAACCATAGTTTCATTGGAAGGCCATTAATATAGAGGTACGAGCCTGTCTTTGATTTGTGCCAAAAATATTTGGACTGTTTCTCGATTTGTAAATGCTTTAAAGATGATCCGAGGACAATCCTCTACAGCATAACTAAATGCTATAAAGATTTACTGAGGGTGTAAGATCACGAGATTGATCATAAAATCCTCCTTGAGGGTTTCCATTCATTGATAATCATATATATATAGGTTACAAAGGTATTGGGCTTTTGGGCCCACTATACAATATATGCCTATGTAATCTATCAAACCCCCGCAGTCGAAACTGGAGGGGGCCATACAGTGAGACTGGAGCGAAAATCAATGAATAACTGTCGAGGTAAACCCTTGGTGAATATATCAGCGTACTGATAGGAGGACGGGACATGTAAAACACGGACATGTCCAATGGCAACCTTGTCCCTGACGAAGTGGAGATCTAGCTCAATGTGCTTCGTGCGTTGATGCTGGACTGGGTTGCTAGCTAGATAGACGGCGGAGACGTTGTCAGTGTAGACCAGAGTGGCCTTCTGAAGAGGGCAACGAAGCTCAAGCAGGAGATTGCGGAGCCAGGAGCACTCGGAGACAACGTTGGCAACACCTCTGTATTCTGCCTCAGCGCTGGAGCGAGACACGACCGACTGACGCTTTACGGACCATGAGATAAGTGTGTCGTTGAGGAAGACACAGTAACCAGACGTGGAGCGACGTGTGTCAGGACAACCACCCCAATCCGCATCAGTGTAAGCAACAAGGTCAAGCTTAGCGGAAGGAGTGATCGTGGTGCCTAACTCGAGGGTGTCGCTGATGTACCGAATGATCCGCTTCAAGGCCTGAAAGTGCGGTTCCCTAGGGGCATGCATAAACAAACAGATCTGCTGAACGGCGTAACTTATATCAGGCCTGGTGAAGGTGAGATACTGAAGAGCACCGGTGAGGCTCCTGTATAATGTAGGATCATCAACCAAAGGACCAGAATGAGCACTGAGCTTGGTGGATGTATCGACAGGGGTAGCGACGGGATTACAGTTGACCATCTTAGCCCGAGCTACAATCTCAGCAGCATACTTACTCTGTGAAAGAAACAGACCAGAAGCATGACGCTGAACAACAACCCCCAAGAAGTAGGATAACTGACCCAGATCAGACATGGCGAACTCTGCACTCAACTGCGAAATAATCGACGTCCGAAGAGCATCAGAAGAGGCGGTGATAATAATGTCATCGACATAAAGTAGGAGAAAAGCCGTGTCTGAGCCTCTGCGATAAATGAACAGAGACGAATCTGAGCGGCTGCCAATGAAGCCTAGGCGTAGCAGATGAGAAGCAAAGCGCTGGAACCAAGCCCTCGGAGCCTGTTTCAGCCCATACAGAGATCGCTTCAGGAGACAGACGTGCTTGGGACGGTCAGCATCAGCAAACCCCGGTGGCTGAAACATGTAGACTGTCTCATTCAGATGACCATGAAGAAAGGCATTCTTGACATCCAGCTGATGAATGGCCCAGTTGCGTGACAAAGCTAAACTCAACACCACTCGGATAGTGGCAGGCTTGACGACGGGGCTGAATGTCTCATCACAGTCAATACCTACCTGCTGAGAACGACCGTTGACCACAAGACGGGCTTTGTAGCGCTCCAATGTCCCGTCGGATCGGAACTTGTGACGGAAGAGCCACATGCATCGGACGACATTCGCATCAGGAGGGCGAGGAACCAGAACCCAAGTACCATTCTTCGTAAGGGCCCTGTATTCGTCGAGCATAGCCGCCTGCCAATTCGGATCTAGGAGGGCTGTTTTGTGGGAGGTAGGGACAGGGGAGATGGAGGTAGGGGGGATTGGGAGACGGTGGAAAGGGCGGCGGCGGGCGCAGCACTTGGCTGCGGCCGCGGCAAGGGGGCGGCGGCCGCGGCCGCGGCAACGGGGTAAGCTGCGGGGTGTGGGAGGGCTCATTGCTGCGGCCGCAGCATCTTGCAGCGGCCGCGACATCTGGCGGCGGGGGGAATGTGTGTGTGGATGCGAGGCGGTGCTATGGTTTGTGGTCATGGAGACGATCTGTCGGGGTCGGAAGACACCGGAGACGCTGCGGGTGTGTGGTCTGGTGGTAGGGGGTGGTGGTGTGGGTGGAGGGGGAGAGACGGGAGCACCGGGAGAGCTCTGGGGAATAAGAAAATGTGGGAATGAGGACTCTGAATCAGAATGAGACACAGGAGGGGTAGGTGATGTGAAGAGAAAGCGAGATTCATCGAAGGTGACATGCCGAGACAAAATGATCCTATGGGATTTGATGTCGAGGCAGAGGTAACCGCGATGATCAGACGGGTAGCCAAGGAAGACACAAGGAGTGGAGCGTGGGTGAAGCTTATGAGGGGCGGTGGATGACTGATTGGGGAAGCACATGCACCCAAAGGTACGAAGGTGATCATACCTAGGCAAGGTGCAATAAAGTGCCTGAGTTGGTGAGCGATGGTGGAGGGTAGTGGAAGGGAGAATGTTTAGGAGGTAGCATGTGGTGGCTAAGGCGTAAGGCCAAAAGGGAAGGGGAATAGATGCGTGAAAGAGGAGAGAGCGCATCATATTGGTGATGGTTCGGATGATTCGTTCGGGCTTGCCATTCTGTTGGGAGGTATAGGGGCAAGACAAGCGATAGGAGATCCCATTAGTGTTGAAAAAAGTGTGAAACTCTTTGTTATCAAATTCACGGCCATTGTCGCATTGGAAACACTTGATAGAGGTGTGAAATTGTGTTTTGATATAAGCATGAAATTTAGCAAAGATTGGAAACACTTGAGATTTAAAGTGCAACGGGAAAACCCATAAGAAATGCGTATAATCATCCAAAAACAAAAGGTTATACTTATGACCCTCCTTGCTAGGCACAGGAGAAGTCCAAATATCACTATGAATAATATCAAAAGGGGCAAAAGTAGTGTTTAATGACTGCTGAAAAAGGAGTCTGGCATGCTTGCCTAACTGACATGACGAACATAAAGTAGAGCGACGCTCTTTATTACATGTGACTAGACTCTTTGAACGAAGTAAATCTAAAACTACAGGACTAGGATGACCAAGGCGGGCATGCCAAAGATCGTATGATGATGTCGAGAGGGCGACTGGACTTGACGGGCTGGATGGTGAGGGCGATGACACAGGATAGAGCTCCCCGGTGCTATTACATCTCAGGCGAGTAACCCCCGTAGTGAGATCCTTCACAGAGAAACCAAACGGATCAAACACGAGAGAAACATTGTTGTCAGTGGTAAACCGACGGACAGAGATAAGGTTTTTGACAAGTTTGGGGGCAATGAGGACATTGTTTAGGTGTAGTGGGTTGGTTGTGGTGGGTAAAGTGGCGTGGCCAATGCCCGAAGTGGCGAGGCGACCACCGTTGCCGACGATAATAGAGTGTACAGGACCCTTAAAAGAAATAGAAGAGAGAGTACCTGAGGTGTTCGTCATATGCGAAGTGGCGCCAGTGTCCATGTACCAAGTAGAGTCAAGAGGTGCCAACTGCATGGAAGAGAAGGCGTGCTGCACATCAGTCGGAGTGTAGGCATAATCCGACGAGGAGGGGTAGGCCTGATGGCCTGCAGGACGAGGAGCAGGACCCAACAAGCCCGCTCCCTGCTATCGGTTGGGGTAGGGAGCCGGTGGGCGATATGTCGCAGGGGGTAGCCAAAGGGCATCCAAGGCGGGTAGCCGGTGTTGGGATACCAGGAGGGCGAGAGGCGTCAGGCTGCTGCTGCGGCCGCCGCCCACTGCTGCGGCCGCGGCCGCGGCCGCCACCTCTCAGCGAAGGGTCGCCGCCGCGGCTGTGCTGTGGGGCATAGGTCTCGTCAATGTCGGATGACAAGACCAATGCCGTCTTGTCCTTGGCGGCGTCGGTGGTCTGACGGTGAAGGCGAGTCTCTTCCAGGATCAATTGAGACCGAGTCTTTTCGAAGGTAGGGAGAGGTTCTGTCTGCTGGATATGAGTAGCAGCGGCGTTGTATTCAGAGGGAAGACCTGAAAGTACCTGGAGGACCAGGCGGGTGGCGCTGGGTTTGGAGTCGACAGCACCTAGTTGATCGGACAGGGTCTTGAGGTGCTGACAATAGGCGGAGATCGATGGGAATGAGGAAAGCTTGCAGTTTGAGAATTCGTGCTCAAGGTAGACAGCACGGGTGGACTTGTTGTCTTGAAAGATGTTCTGAAGTTTGTTCCAAGCATCCAAGGCGGAGTCTTTGGGGTCAAGGATGGTAGTCAATAGATCTTTTGAGATGGTGTTGAAGATCCATTGGAGGACAATGGTGTCGAGTTGAGCGAAGAGATCGTTGTCTTCACTAGCAGGGCGATCGACAGAGGAATCTATGTGGTGGAGGACCTTATGAGCCTTAACATGGGTCGTGAAGAGGTGCGACCACATGGTGTAGGAACTGGATTCGTGATTAAGGATGATGGGGATGCAATTTTTGATATTGGAGATGGTGAGAGCGGAGTGGAAGGGCGGTTTGGAGGTGGGTGCGTCGGCCATCGTGACGAGCAATAGAGAGGTGCGAGAAAGAGGAAGGGGAGGCGGAAGGTGGGAAGGGGCGCCGCTAGGGGTGGCGGCGATGGGGAGGGGTGGTGCCGAGAGGGGGGAGGGTGGCGGCTAGGGTGGTGCCGCTAGGGGGGCCGAGAGGGGGGAGGGTGGCGGTTAGGGTGGCGCCGAGAGGGGGGAGGGTGGCGGCTAGGGTTTGGGAGAGGTGCCGAGAGGGGGGGCGGCTAGGGTTTTGCAAGGGGGTGGCGGTAGGCTAGGGTTCTTGTTTTTTTTTTGGAAAAAGATTAGGGTTGATGGATCTTAGGCTGTGATACCATGTAAGATCACGAGATTGATCATAAAATCCTCATTGAGGGTTTCCATTCATTGATAATCATATATATAAGTTACAAAGGTATTGGGCTTTTGGGCCCACTATACAATATATGCCTATGTAATCTATCAATGGGGATGCGAAAGATGATGATGCCACCCATCCTAATTTTCCAATGTCCTACAGACACTGGTTAAGACCATAGTTTGGATCAAATGAATCCACCAGCTAAGAACTCGAAGATGCAGAGGTATGAGCCTATATATACAAACCTATCAAGCTCAAAACCGGGCTCATTGTATGACTATGAAGAATCAACTCCAAAATCTCTCAAAAGGGTCCTCCGCTATGATTCGATTGATGATTCATTGGTGGTGAATCTTCATCCCATCTCCACCTTAATGAGTTATATCTTGAATGGTTTAGATGTCTCTTATAGCCTCTCACCATTTGCATTTATGTAGCGATGAATGGGGCATAGGAGACATCCAAGCCATTCAAGATATGGCTTGATCATTAAGTTTTCATCGAAGATAAGGTTGAGATTCTCTGCCAAGGAATCAACAATCGAACGCCCAGGTTTGGAGTTGATGCTTCATAGCTTGCTATCTAGGATTTTCAAGTGTCACCAATGCGTTGCACTATTGCAATTAAGGGTAATCTTCCACAACAATAACTTAAAAACCAAAAGTAAGTAAGTATATATATATATATATATATATATATATATATATAACACAAAGAAAATATCCATTCAACTCCCATTGTGAATATATCCTTATCTTCCACATCAATCACTTAATGCCGAAGAAGTTTAGAAAATCATCTAAAACAAACAAAAACAAGATTCTTACCTGCAGTAGCTGAGTAATTTTCTCTTTGTACTCCTACTAGCTAGCTAGTCTTTTAGTTTACTCTTAACAAAGCGACTAGCGAGAAGCACTTGTAAGCTGAAACTTGTATATCTAAAACAAATCTATATCAGAACTAATTAGAAGGCATAAGTGGGTACCACAAGCATCCCTAAGAAAGAACTACTAGAGTCCTTTTAATAAAAGGAAACCAATGGAAGCTACCTTACAAACTGAACTGAACCATGGAATTGATCCTGCAATTATGCACCTTCAAAATCCAGAATTGGGAATTATCGAAAACAATACGAAGACCAATCTAGAAAAGAAAAATAAGAATGTGATAAGTTTCAAGTACTTATAGTATCATTTTATGAATATACAAAAACCAAAACTCGCACTGCTTATAATAGTATCATTCACCGGATCTTAACCGGATTCCCTTACCGTTGTTTGTTGTCGTGGTCGATTTGGCTTCTTTTTCCTCACAGCATCCAGAACCATTTGGATATTCATATTGGATTCTTTTGTGTAATGAAAATCCTAATGAACAAAACCCTAAGGGAAGGTTTCATGGTCTACACTGTCATCAGCACTTTGTTGTTTTTCAGTTACTGTTGCATCAAGTTGAAGAGGCTGACAATTCATCCCACATTGATTGTCAGAACAAACAGCAAGCTCTGCAGAGCAGATAAAAGTGAGAAAGGAAGATCAAACAAAGCATACCTTTCTCGGCCTTTTGGCTAAGATCAAGTGTAGTATCTGTTCTTATCAGTTTAATATCTGATATGTGGTCCATTGGTCCACTTTGATATTAAATTTATTTTTTGAGGGTGAAGTCTCATGTAAGATAGCTTGCTATCTTGGGTCTTTGTGTGTCGCCCATGTGTTGCACTATTGCACGGGCCTGGCACGACCCACCATTACTAGTCTCAATAGTTGTAAATTAGTTCTATGAAATCAACTTGATAAATTGAAACTGATTCCAATTTGGATCATTGAAAGGTTTGGGATACTAATTGCAATATATCAGTGTTACATAAATTAACACCTCTGACTGAAATTTTAAGGAACTAAGGAAATCCCACTCAAAGCCTTCGTCAATTATACCGAATCTTCCATATCAGTCACTTGATATCTCTTGAAGCCACTACAACTTGGAAACACGTCAACCCGGTTAACAAGAACGGATAGTACAAGACACGAGTTAGTTTGATAGATTTAGGCATCAGAGGGAGATCAATTACCATTTACCAACCATGGTAATGAATAAAACTGTAAAAAAACAGAACAAAGAAAGCAAGGTGCTGGAAGCATCAAATAAAGAAGTACCAAAAAGCATATGAGACTAAGTATAAAAAGAGGAAGCTACAAGTTGAACAAGAAATCAACAAGAAAAATTGGACCATTTCTCTATTTGTGTGGGTCATCCGATCCTTGCACCGGGGCTATATATAACTTTCTGTTGTATAGTCGATTGTGGGATGAGAACCAATATCTCACTTATACCTCTTTCTGATCTGCACCTTCCTGAAAACAGTGCCATAGATCATAAACACTTCAAACAGAAAGCTCCAAAAGTCTGAAAGCAGCCCCCTCTTTGACTTGTGTCTCCTTAAAATCCTCATACTGATCGAATAACATCAGTTCAGAGAAAATGTGATAAACAACTATCAGCTTCAAGCCTAAAGAAATCAGAAGAAATTGTGTCATATGTTTCGATGTGGTTGGAGAGTGGAGACTGAGCTGCATCTTTGCCTCTTTGGTAAGGCGGCTGCTGCAGGACCACTCCGAACACAATTTGAGCCATTGTATAAACCATCAAAGAGTCTGTACAGACCACTTCTCTGTTATTTAGATGCATATCTCATCTAAATAACTATATATATCATATAATTCACTTCTAAGAAGATACCTGGCTCAGTATATATCCTTGTGTTTTCGCAACTAATAATCCTTGAAAGAGATAATTACTGACTTAAGAACGAGACTAGAAGCTCGTGAAGGGGGTCCCTAAGTTCTGCAATGGCTCAGTCAGTATATAGCAAGCAGCAGTTAGTTTGCGTCTTTAACAATGAAAAGCAAGAACCAGTATCTGTATAGGCTGGCAGTATCTAAAACGAAGAAAATTTCGGGAAATAAAAAAATAACAAAGAAGAAACAAAATAGTAATACTAACATGTCAATGAAAATCTGGAGCTCACTATTGATATATTGGTCAGTCAAATCCTTCCAAAACATACTCAGCTCAATAGCTCATCAATGTTAATTCCATTTAAAGTGGCAATGTTGCATCGCCTCGCCAATGTAGTAAACAACTCAGCTGCAGATTCCTTTGAATCGGCCATTCCTATCAAACAACAGATGTAACAGGATCAAGCAATTTCTCTGCAGCCTCAGAATCTATCAAACAAGAGATTTAACAGGTTCAAGCAACTCAGCTGCAAATTTCTCAGTCAAAGAACTGAACCAAATGTTATGAAATCTCACCAATGATAGCAAAACACTTATCCCTGGGAAGCCTTCCATTATAGGTATTGTGGTTGAATTTCATAGATCATAAACACCTCAAACGAAATTACAAAAAGCCCCAAAAATCTGAAAGCAGAGTCGAAGCTCCTTTTCCTTTCCTTTTTTCAAATGAAAATCTGTTAAACTTTCTTATGAGCATCAAAAGTTTGTAAATCTTGGTCAGTTTGATGTTCGCAGTACATTCATCTACATGGTTTTAGCACAATCCTTTTAAGGTGAAGCATCTTCCTATATTGCCGAATCTATAATTTATCAGAAGCACTGCAAGTAACAAGAAATCTGGACTTCTTACCGCATTTAATTTGGAATCCATTTCAAGAGCTGAATGTATAAAATTTTGATAGAAAGAGAATGACATGAGGTGATGAGGCAGAGGCTACCTCTTAGCCGAATGTCGATGCATACTTCAACAAATATCATATCGAACTAACAATATATTGTCTCTATGAACATCTAAAATGTGATCAAGCAACCATCAATCTTGGAGGCAAAGAGGCAGGTCCAGTCACCTGGTGTTGTAGGACACTGCACATCCCACATCCAGTGCCAATTTAAGAGCAAGCTTAAAAGAGCATATAAAAGGCCTAACAAAAGACATTGAAAAGCATACCTTTCTCGGCCTTTTGGCTAAGATCAAGTGTAGTATCTGTTCTTATCAGTTTAATATCTGATATGTGGTCCATTGGTCCACTTTGATATTAAATTTATATTTTGAGGGGAAAGTCCTGTTTAAGGTAGCTTGCTATCTTGGGTCTTTGTGTGTCGCCCATGTGTTGCACTATTGCACGGGCTTGGCGCACCCCACCAATACTAATCTTAATAGTTTTTGATCATTTCAAAAGCTATCACAATTTTTAGTATTTCTTGATTTCTGGATCTTTTATTGATTCTCAAGCGCATTCAAAGGATCACAAACATATAAAGAGTTATGTCATTTGAGGGAAAAGATGAGACCCTGGGCAAGGCCGGAGCCATGGGGAAGCCATCAATCACACTAAGGACACTATAGGCTTGTACCTCTGTATCCTTATCTAGATTGCACAGCCACATCACACCTTGAAGACCCTGGGCAAGCTCTTCATAATGTTTGCAATAACTCCTAATTAGATGATTCCAGGATACTCTGTAAGCTTCTATCGGTTTCCTCTATATGAAAAGGATTCTAGTGTTTCCCTCCTTACTTCTTAGGGATGCTTATCGTTTGTTTTAAATCGAGAAATGGTTCTTGTGGTAAGTGCTAAATACCAACTATAACAACGAAAGCAATTGTCTTTTTTCACAATAACGTCAATTTCTTAAGACTTTGATCGATGCCTAAAATAATTTATCCTATAGAAAGTTTCAACCAAAATTTGTATAGAAAATTTAGGCTTTTGCTTCTATATCTTCAGTAACTTCCTTTTCCTTTCCTTTTTGTAAAAGAAAATATGCTAAACTTTCTGATGAGAATAAAAAGTTTTTAAATCCTGTCAAGTTATACAGTCACAGCTCATTCATCAACATGATTTTCCTATAGTGCAAAAACTATTTTATCAGCTAAAAACGCACTTAACAAGACACAATCAGCTATCAAGAAGCGTTTGGCAGTAATTTGTTGATGACTCCACACCAACGTGAGGCACTTATGGACGAAGTTCTTTCAGTTGCAAGCAGGCAATGAAGTACCGTGTAGATCTGAAAGTTTAGCATCTCTCTTTTATGATTTTGCACTGAAAGTGACTGTTTGTGATTTTTGTTCTAAATTAAACCATAGCTTATAGATGCAACAAATCTGGATTTCTTGCAATTGTTGAAATCCATTTCAAAATCTTAATGCATGAACTTTTTGAGAGAAAGAGAACGACGTTAGGCTACCTCGTAGCTGAATGGTTTTGGTGTTGCATACTGTTGGAGAAAACGGGTAGCTACTCACTCTATCATGCGAGACTTGGATGGAAAAACTCTCTTTACAAACAAAACCTTGTATTAATGTACAAATATAAAAATTACTATAATTTAGAAAGATTACTAGCTACACTCATTTTCTTTTTCAAGAGGGTTAGTTTGGTCATTTCAAACGGAGAGCTATCCCACATTGGAAAGGAAACGAGTATGAGGGATAGTACTAAACGCCAAGGTTGACATGCATCCTTAGCGTGATTAATGGCTCAGGCCTTCGGTTCAGCTGTAGAGGATCGTCCTCAGATCGTAAATGAGCTGGGATGGGAATGCATGGTTGTCTGACAGACCTCCCCTATCTTTTTTTGTACACAATTGATCTTCTCTCTTTTATGATTTTGCACTGAAATCACACAGTTTGTGTTATACAACAAATCTGGACTTCTTGCAGGAGTTGCGATCTTCATCACTGTTTTTTATATACAATTCAAAGAGAATGACGTTAGGCTACCTCTTAGCTAGCTGAAGGTTGATGCGTACTTCGACAAATTTCAGCTGGTGAAGTAATTGAGTGGTGTTTTCAAAACTGTCCACTTCAAGCCTAAAGAAGTTAAAGCAAATGCAATAATATAATGAAATATTTAGATCGTTGCAAACAACAAATATAGGAAGGAAAACAAGTTAAATACCACTCAATTAGTAAACTGATTCTGCAATATATGCAGGAAGCAAGAAATAGGAAGGGCAACAAGTATTAGTGGATGATATAAGCATCTAAAAAATAAGGAAAAGAAGCTTATAACTTGAACCAGCAATGGGGAAAAACTTTCATCTACTTCTCGTTACATGCTCATGTATGTTGTAGGTGCTCATTTTTTCGTTTCATGCTTATGTATGATGTTCTATATGCGTCAATGCGCCATCGAAACCTGCTTCAAACCATCTTTTGCACTGAAGTTTGAGGTGTGGGAGGGTACTTCTCTTCATTAAAACCTCGTCTCGTATAGTAGAACCGAGCACCAACGACCAACCTCAACTACTACGGCCGTATCAAACGATTTCGTGCCATCCTTCAGAAATTTATTCACATTAAATAGAAATTTAGAGACTAAAATTGCAGGGAACCCTCCGAGGAGGGATACCTTACAAAAATAGGGGTATGCCACGTGAAAGCAGCAAGCACACGGTATTCTTTAGTAAAAGGCGAAAGAATAGTTCGCTTTGTACTTACTGCATGGCTCCACACTTTACTAATATCGGCTACTCGACAAACTTATATCATTGAGTATGAGAGGGACTTCCACGGTTAACTGATGTGGGATACTCAGTCCCATTCAGCATTGTTTTTTGCCAGAACAAGTGCAAGAATCCAGTGACAAGCAATTGTCCCAATTGAGTAATGATTTACAGAAAATTTAGTTACGAAGTAACGGATCGACCTGGATAAGTTTTGGATGCAAGCACCGTGAATTTGGCGATCCAGTGATAGAAAATTTGAGTTTGGGATGCAAGCAACGCAAAATAACTGGTGTTGGATAGAACTGGTTTGGGAAAAACGGCAAAAAAAATTTGGACCATTTCTCGATTTGTGCGTGTCAGCCTTGCGCATGGGCCAGTATCGTTCCAATTTTATCAGATGTCTCCGAAGACACGAAATGCTTTGCTTTAGTTGCTGATATAACCAATATGATAGTCGATAGGGTGTTTTCGATTGACCCAAGACTGACGAAAAAACAAAAATATTCTGATGCTCATTAATTGCAGCAAGGTGGAAAGACATTACATACTCCATTCCCAACCTTCTCTGGACCTCATCCCAATTAGCAGTTCCAGAGAAACCCACTCTTATTGGAAACCTTATATGATCTCCCTTTAGTTCTTTGAGATTACTCTTTAGCTATGAAACCATCTACCAAATCAAAATATCTCAAGACTTTACAGCAAATTGATTCTGCAGGATGCATGAAAAACAAAGCAAAACAAGTATTAGTGGATGTTAGAAGCAACAGCGGGGAAATAATTCCAGCCATATCTCGGTTTGTCATGTCATCCTTGCGCATAGGTCATGCTTATCTTCTATCGGTCATCCCAAATTGCTTCAAATCATCTTCCACGTTGAAGCTTGATCGAGGTGCAATGAGCAAAACGCTTCATTAAAAGCTCATATAGGTAAAGCTGAGCAACCTCTAATGTATGTGCTAGCTTACCAATGTATGTGTTCATTGTGTTGGGGAGCATCTAAAAATGAATCGGTTGAAGGCGATAGGTTAAGTCGAAAAGTGATCGACATAAATAGAAAAAAAAAAAGAGCACCATTTCTCCATTTGTGCGACATTCTTCCGAAGGGACGACCATATCAATCTTCTCCTTGTAGTATAGTTTCAATCTTATTAGATGTCTCCATAGAGATGATAACATTACCACCTTTGAACATGAGGAAGGATTGATTACATCTCAGGTTTGTTTATGGTTCCTGTAAATTTCTCCTCCTTTTTTTTTGAATTAGTGAATATTGACAATTAATTTACTTTTAAAACATAAACCATATCAAGAGAAGCTATTGCCTGATTTGCCTCCAATGTTTTTGCTATTTTACTAAATTTCTCATTCTTTTATATGTTTTTAATTGACATCTCTGTATGTTATTATTATTATTTTTTCAAGAAATGGGCAAAATGTGGATTACAGGAGGGTTGATGCTTATGTGCACCAGCTGAAGGGGAGCAGCTCCAGGTAATGTTTCAACAATTGGAAGAAGATAAATTATGTTTTGTCTTTGATTTGCAGCATCTATAGAGATTAACCTGTTATCCATGTTTTCCTGAAGCATCGGTGCACGAAGGGTAAACAACGCATGTATCCCCTTTCGACGCTCCTGCAACTTCAAAGGCGCTCCATCGTGAGTCTCTACTTGTGAACATGCTTCCATTCGGCCATTTGATTTAGCACTAGCTCCTAACAAGTAACACTCAGTTAAATAGTTCATTTGCGAAAATAGGCCATCAGTTACGAATGACACCGACATTTGGTAAGGGAGATCTTTCATTGGCCTGTTGTAAGAGATGCTCAACTCTCAATACAGTCCTGTAATTTTAGAAAGATTACTAGCTAGACATGATTTTCTTTTTTTCAAGAGGGTTAGTTTGGTCATTTCAAAGGGAGAGCTATCCCACATTGGAAAGGAAACGAGTAGGGGAAGAGTATTAAACAGCAAGGCTGACATGAATGGGCACTACCTTACTTGGTTGATGAACCAACACCATGCGTCCTTAGCGTGATTAACGGCTTCCCCTGGCTCCGGCCTTTGGTTCAGCTGTAGAGGATCGTCCTCGGTTCCGAAACGAGCTGTGAAGGTGGACGCATGGTTGTCTGACAGACCCAACCTTTATTTTTTACAAACTTGGCCAACAGTTTGTGTTACTCTCAACCCATTGATTTTATATGAGAATTTCATGCAACAAATCTGGACTTGCACTCTTGCAGTAGTTGTAAACCTTGATCACTGTTTTTTTATTACAAAGGGGGCTACCTCTTAGCCGAATGTTAATGCATACTTCGACAAATGTCGGCTGGTCAACGTGTTGAGCTTAAGTGGTGGTTGTCTGACAGACCCAACCTTTATCTTTTACAAACTTGGCCAACGTGTTGAGCTTAAGTGGTGTGTTCTAGGACACTGCCAGAACCAAAAATCCTCATACTGATTGAATAATATCAGTTAAAGCAAATGCAATAATAGAAGGAAATAGTTAGTAATTTGTACCAAGAAAACAAAATTATTGTATTTTTTTAATACCCAAATCAGCAAACTGACCCTGCAATTATATGCAGGCAGCAAGAAATAGGAAGGAAAATAAGCTTACAATTTCAACCAACAATGGGGAAATAAAGGAAAAGAAGCTTAATTACAATTTGAACCAACAATGGGGAAAACCGAGCAACCTCCAGTGTTCTGCCGTATCAAACCATTTCATGTCATGCTTACTTCATTAAGCAAGATTATAATGGAGGTATTGAGATTTAGAGACTAAAATAGCAGGGAACCCTCCGAGGAGGGGTACCTTTCAAAAATAGGAGTATGCCACTTGAAAACAGCAAACACACGGTATTCTTTAGTAAAAGGCGAAAGAATAGTTCGCTTTGTGCTTACTGAATGGCTCCACACTCTTACAGTACTGTTACTCGACAAACTTATATCACCGAGTATGGGAGGGACATTCGCGCTTAATCGATGTGGGATACTTAGCCACCATTGAATATTTGGATATCAGTGTTCTGCTCATTGAATTATCTCAACTACTGTTGGACAAAATTAAAAAAATTCAGCAAAGATTGGTTACTCAAGACGATGAAATCTTTATGTATGTTCTATCAATCTTGATGTTACGAATGTAAATCAAAATCAAACATAGAGGAGTATCAAAGAAATTGGCTTTAAATTGTATGTATACATGCATGACCGCACCGTTTGAAATCTGTGAATTAAATATCTTTAAAATATGTGAGGATATGTGAGGGAGCGTATATTTTACCCTCTCGTTGAAAAATGAAATTATATATAGCATTTATTTTTATTTTATTTTTTTCAAGAAAGAGCCATATTTTACCATACAAAATCAAAAAAAAAACTAATTAGGAACATATTTTTAGTTTAGGGAGTTTTATCCATTTTCCCTACATTAATCTAAATCATTCTAAATTGCTAATAAATCGTTTGCTTCCTTGTAGTAAATCAACTGATACCCTTGCCTGCCATTATGTATATACTTCATAAACCAAATCATACTGATTTTAAAATTAATTATATAATATAATTCTTTTTGTAGGGAATCTTATAAATTAAATACATTTCTGTATGGGAAAACTGCATTTGGAAAAGTACAGCAAAACTTGTAGCATAAAGTTGATTTTCAAAATCAGAGAATCAATTTTTATTAGAAGTAAAAATATTATTTTTCCAAAAGAAGCCCAAACCTATTAAATGATAAAGCATAATCTAAATTTTCAAAAGAAAAAAAACCTCACATATTTATATTGAATTGAAGCAAAAAAAAAAAATTACAGCAACTCTCCCTCCATCTGTCTTGCTTGCTAATTGCAACTGCACACCATTTCTGAAGCCATTTTTTTTTCATCCTGTGTGTGTATTTGCAAAAGCAACAGACAGATATGGGACTCAGTGAGATTCAGAGCCAATTTCTTCAACACAAACAAATGCTATTTGATCTGGTAAGGCCAAAGAGAATCAAAATTGCTGTTACAGTTCAATTTTTATGTTTCTTTCTGTTGGTTTTCTTGATTGTATTGACTGATGAATTGTGTGGTTTTTTATTAGGGTTTACTGGATAATGAGTTCTTTCAGCTGCAGAAATTGCAAGATGAAAAAAACCCTCATTTCATAGCTGAAGTTATGGCTGTTTTCTTTGATGACTGTGAGAGGATCCTCAATGATCTTACTGTTACTCTGTGAGTCCTATAATAACTTTCCCTCTCTCTCTCCACTTTTTTTTTCTTTTTTCTTTTTTGAGGAATATATCATTTTACTTAGTTTGGGGGAAATTGCTACAACACATTTTTAATATCTGCATTTATCTTTTATGTTTTTTCGGGCACTGTGTTTTTCGGAAACACTATCTCAACTTGTTCGGGGAATGAATGCTTACACCTCGACTCTTCACCCCTATTTAGGCGGGATATAATGGGTTTGATATTTTTATTGTTGTTGTTGTATAAATAGTATAATAGCACCATTTTCTGAAATTCATTTTTTTTCTTAGTTCAGATTTTTTTGAAAGTGAATATTAACAATTAATTCACTTTTAAAACATAGACCATATGAAAAGAAGCTACTGCCTCTAATGTTCTTGCTATTTTACTAAATTTCTCATTTTTTTATATATTTTTAATTGACATCTCTTCATCCTATTTTTTTCAAGAAATGGGCAAAATGTGGATTACAGGAGGGTTGATGCTTATGTGCACCAGCTGAAGGGGAGCAGCTCCAGGTAATGTTTCAACAATTGGAAGAAGATAAAATATGTTTTGTCTTTGATTTGCAGCATCTATAGAGATCAACCTGTTATCGATGTTTTCCTGCAGCATCGGTGCACGAAGGGTAAGCAACGCATGCATCCCCTTTCGACGCTCCTGTAACTTCAAGGACGTTCCATCGTGAGTCTCTACTCGTGAACATGCTTCCATTCGACCATTTAATTTAGCACTACTTACACAAAATTGGCCTGTAGCTCCAAACAAGTAACACTCAGTTAAATAGTTCATTTGCGAAAATAGGCCATCAGTTATGAATGACACGCCTTTTGGTAAGGGAGATGTGTCATTGGCCTGCTTCCGCGAATGCAGCTAACAATAAATCTGTTGGAGCTCATTCCCTGTTAGCAATTGAGAGACTCTAATGGAAGGGCTCAACATTTGCAGGTGTCAGGCATGTCTGCAAGAAGTCAAGGACGAGTTCGCTGTCACAAAGGAAAATCTTCAGAAGCTGCTTATGGTGACAGAGCTACTGAACTTTTGTTCTTACTAATATCACACACTTTTGATTGATAAATATAGTTCTTGTGTTCGTGCTGAAACCGTAATTTCTTTGGGCGTGCAGTTGGAGAAACAGATTGTGGATGCTGGAGAGCCAATCCCGCCAATGGAGTAATATCCCGAAAACAACTGAGGAAACAATTTTTGCGGAATAAAATTGAAATAGTGGTATAAACTCTGTCTGATTGTGTGCATTTGTATTGAAGAGAGGAAAAAATGTATCATTTATGTTTAATGTCTCTTCTCAATGTAATGTTAGACTGGATGAAATACAGAGTTTGCTTTCATTACTCAGATCATTTTCAGAGTCTCTCTAGCACTAGATTTGTGTTTTTCTTTCATGGTTTGCAGTTTGCCAGAATAGCCTGGAAGATCTAGGCTGCACTATTGAGGATTTCACAACATAACTATAGGGAACGACACTATCGAAATCAAGATAGAAACCGAAAAGCATAACAGAAACTTGTTCAAACACAAAAGAACAATATAATCCAACTTTATAAATCACTTGTATTTATCTGTTTGACCTGAATAACATATCTTCTTGAAGCCATTTCCAATGATATTGATGTGTACAACAACATATATACCTAATATATACTTATGACAAGGACATAACTTTATTCCTGTGTATACATGATCAAGCCACTAAACTATACAAATTTAACCACTTTCACCTCAATAGGAAAGGGGTTTCCAGCCGAAATCCCTATACCTTTTGTGAGAACAAAACTATATGACCACAGAAAACCAGCTTATAAACATATCTTTAATAGAAATACAAAGCTTCATAATACGAATCTTCTCGTACCTCTCCTCCGCCGAAGTGGGGGAGGTGGGTCACCATTCCCAGGAAACTCGCGTCTTATAATGGAGCCATCCCATGAGGAGCTTACAAGGATTGGGTAATGTGGGTGCCATGAACAATCCCTTACAGTTGATTCATGGTGGTCTAGCTTCGCCACCAGATCTCCGCTCACCTATGCAAAGCAATCATCCAATTTAAGAGTGGAATATAGGCTGGTTTAGGTAGTAGGGATCTAGTTCTACTTGATGAGATTCTTACCAAATCATATATGTATACACATCCATCGGTTGATCCAGTATAGATGTACTTTTGACCAGTGCTGAACCAAGCAAGCAAGAGCAATCAGAAAAGAAAAACCGTGACAGCAACCGAGATCATTTATGTATGGACTGCTAGCACAATGGAATGCAAGTTTGGTTGGAATACCTTTCAGCTGGTGAGAAGTAACATCTTATCAAAGTACGCAGGACCGAATGCCCTCTATATGTAGCCAATGACTGATCATTTGGATGCCGGATATGCAGCCGTTCCTCGGGATAATCCATGTATCTATAATCCCAGTCTGAACTACTACATCTTGAAACGCTACATGGAAGGAAATAGATCATATAAATAGATGGTTGCACAATTTTTTTTTTTTACCTGAGGAATTTCATTCATTATATCAGTGTATAACTTAAGTCTTGAGTGGGATGCCAGGGAGAGCGTAAAAAACTTCCAGAAGAATGTACTGGTAATAGCTTATCAATTTTTGGGGGGCATAATGATCCCCGGCCAAGAACGAGAACCGTACAATTAAGTACATCAGCTCTCAAGAACAAATCACCAGTGCTCACTCTATGAATTTCATCAGCTCTATCTTGCATGATATTTCATGAAGCGGTGGGGTTAGAGCCTACAACTGTTAAAACAAGACCCGGCTCAGGGAACCAACCACACAATGCTGGACGGTGACAAGGCATTCACCAGAAACTACCCAAACATACCGACAAGGGTGAGCTGGAGAAAAACTATCGTATGCTAAGACAAAGTTACGCTTAAACCAACATACCGTGAAGCACCAGAGGACATTTTTCTGATATCCCAAAGCTTTATAGTTTGGTCTTTCCCATTTGATATGAAGTATCGCCCATCTCCACGGCTGTCAATGGAAGTAATGCCTTCTATATGCCCTATCAAGATTCCAGCGGACTGGCCTGGCATATTCAGACAACGCCTGTCCCATACCTGATCAAGCATAAAAGTTACCACAACGCTTCCACAAACCATAACCCAATGAAATTATATGAAAAGTATATCAAACCATTTATGTCACATGCTCACTTTACATAAGTTATCATCGCTTCCAGAATATATCAAATTCCCAGATTCATCGGCAAAGCATACCGCATTAACATCATCCTACAACAGGAAATGCACAAAAATGTTCAGTGCTTGCAACTGTCAAAATTCATTTAAGATGACAGATTAGCAGGATGATATGATAAATGAAACCAGCAATTGCATACAACAGAATGTTGTAAAGAGGTAGAAATGGGCTTCCAAATATATATATATATAGATAGATAGATAGATAGATATAAAACCAACTAAGAAAAATGCTACAGTTACATACTTTTCTACAGCTGATCAAAAGCTATATGATAAATATCAATTTACAATACCTCATGTGCAGGAATTTTAAGCGTAAGCTTGAATGCTGCCAAATCATAGATATAAATAGAATCATTGCTACTTGCAGCAACAAGTTCTCTTCCATCTCTTGAGAATTTTATGGAAAATATCCCAAAAAACCCTTCATGATCATCATGGCCATCCGAGAAGTCTAAACCCTCATGAACCTCCTGCATAAGATGTATATAAATATACAAATCATCAATTCCAGAGTATCAGATGATATAATATGTACAATAGAAATTTAACTACGGCAACTCTGTTAACACTGGTGATTTTCCCCCTCCGGACCTCCAAGGATAAGAGTTCACATCAGAAACCGGATGTGCTGTCTCCTTTGAAGATTGAATGTACTAAGGAAGTGTCAACCAAATAGAGTCGGGGAAAATAAAAAAGGGGAAGTTTGCGTATTTTCAACGGTATAGTGCATACCGTAACATTTGCAAGCGAGTGTGTCACAGCAGATCCAACATTAACAACATGGACAGCAGGTGACATACTTGAATAAACCTGCCATAATCGCATTAAGGTGAAGCAATAAGTAGACAAGAAAGCGCATGATGAACCAAAGAAAAATATGTTCTTTTTCTTCTTAGAACTTCCAACCCCTCTATGTTGGATAGAAAATGTCATCAGGGATGCAAATAGTTCTTTCCATAAGCAAAAGAGATCACTTATCAAATAGAAATTTCACCAAATATTATTAAGTTAATAATATTTGGTGAATATATATATAATCAAATACACAGTGCACGTACACATTGTATCAATATATATATATATAGGATCACATACACACTGTACGTATAGGATCAAATACAATATATATTTGCAATATTTTATTTATCTATATATGTATATGCGGGACGGGATTTGCGGGATTTGTGTCCACCCCTATTATTAACTCTATAATTGAACATTAAAACCTATCAATTCTAAAAGCAATTATCAAAATCCACTACTTTATCTTCAGATGAATTCTCCACATCATTGAAGGATACAGTGTTTTTCTCTTTAAATAATGTAAGGGGCAAAAATAATTGCCAAATGAAAGAAAATTCCAACAAATGTTTCAACTTTCCACCTTTACAAGGTCCCCATACAAGTTAGTTCCTGTTTCTCTCTTCTGAAATTTACCCACATCATCTCTGAAACAACATGCAAATCCTATTCCTAAAAGCCACTCAGAAAAAGACGACAGAAAAGGAAACGATTGCATTATCCTGATTCCACAAAACCAAAAATGGAAGAACATGAATGCACTCCTTGAAGTTGTTCAGAAGAGCACAGTTGGCTCCTACTCTAAGTAAAAAACATGCACATGATATACTGATGGTTTAAGAGAAGCTACTGATCTTTTATACTTTCCAGCAAAATAAAAATAAAGTGCTAAAAACTCACAAGAAATCTTTGATCAGGAGAAAGGCATGTATCAGTTATTGTCCACCGCAAGCTCCTTGCTTGTATATCCTTCTGTACTTTCCATCCATTTTCTACATTGTAAACTCGAATATGACTTCCCTATACAGGAAAAAAGAAAAGAAAAGAGTAATAGGCATGAAGTAGAGAACACAGGCATGGAAAACTGACACAAAAATAATAAAACTCACAACTACTTATTAAACTGGTTGAACAACACAGCAATGGAGAGATGAGTTTATTTTATGATTTATTTGTCTTCAAATGAAGAAATCACTCACAAATCACAACAACTTCAACTGGTTCATAAATAAAACCTATTCAAATTCAATTACTAAACCTAATCTAATCCCTGAACTAACCAACAAAAACCTCTGTCCTAAAAGATCCAAAATTTCAATCCAAAACTATGAAATCAAACTAAATTCCAATTGATCCAAAATTCTTACTCCGACAACCATTTACACAGAAATCCCTGTCCTAAAAGCACTTCCACGAACAACAACTAAGCCCAAAAAACTAAAAAAAAAACAGCAACAAACTCAATGAAAGAATACCTGATAGCCAGCAACAAAAAGAGAGCCATCAGCAGAGAACTGAGAAACATAAGCACAGCTATCCATTTGATCCACCAAGTAAGGTCCATGAACAGGCAAGTACCTACTCAAAACATGGCACTTATCCGCAGACGAAAACCTACCTCTCCGCGACGAATTGCACTCTCGAGCTGCCAGCAGCTTCACCGTCGACACCGGCTTGGCCGGGCCCGATCTGAGCTTGGTGAGCTGCGCAATTTCGTGATCGATGTAAGTTGAACCTTTCAGGGAACCTGTCCCGTCGTAGGCGGTGGCGACGTCCTCAAACTCGAAATCATCTGGGTCGCCAAAGAATCGGGTGAGTCGGTTGAACAGGTGCATCATAATTGATGTTGGTTATGGATTGAATTTCCAGCAAGTTTGGGAGGAATCGACGGAATATGCATAGACCTAGAACGGGAATTTGGGAGTTCCCTTTGGGTTTGGGTGGTTGGTGGATAATTACTCTGACTGTGAGGAGCTCTGAGTAATCCTTTGAGGTAGACTTCCGTTGGTATGAAAAAGGTGGTACATTTTTAGGTTCCATTTTTGGTGGGACTTAACTTTTTTTAGTTGACTGCTAGCTTGTCCCAGGTCGGTTTGAATAACTTGAATCACCTCCGTGTGTTTACATCTCATATCAAAAGGTTTGAAATTTGAATTCTTGAGGAAACGTGGACTCGCACCCGATCCAGATATAGATCGATTGAGTCGATCAAATTTGAATAACGTCAAAAAACAACCCTCCGTGTTACACTCAATACATCACGTAATTATTTTAGGTATAAATTTTAAAAAAAAAAAGGTTTTATACCTTATATTGACATGTTTATAAATTTATATCTTAAAAAACACATTTTCAAAATATCGATTATTTTATAAAATATTTGTTCTATTTTTCTAAACGTTGTTTTTAAGATATAAATTTATAAAAATATCAATATAAGGGTATAAAACCTAAAAAAAAAATTTAAAATTTTTTTCGATATAAATTTATACCCGAATAATTAAGTGATGCATCGAGTGTAACACGGTGGGTTGTAGGTGATCCAGACTAGTCCCAAGTAGGGAATTGAGATCCTCTACATCACATGGTGTAACACTCGGTGTATTACTTAATTATTTCGTATATAATTTAACTTTAAAAAAATTATATTTATATTCCATACACTTATATTTACATATTTATGAACTTTTAGAATAAAAATCATTATTTAAAAATTACATATAATTAAAATATTCATTATATTAATTTAAATAATGATTTTTCATGATAAAAGTTTATAAATATGTAAATGTAAGTGTGTGAAACATAAATATAATTTTTAAATTTTTTTTCAATGTTAAATTATATACAAAATAATTAAATAATACACCGAGTGTTACACAATGTGATGTAGGTGTCATGAATAATGAATTCATGGTTGGACTTAACCCCTTTTAGGGCCCATTTGGTATGAATGATGGAATCGGAATGGGAATGAGAATCGGAATTGAATCAAAAAATCGTAATGACCCATTACTGGAGCTGATTGTTTGGTATGTTGTCGGAATGAACCGTTCCTCAAATAACAATAATAATAATAATAATAATAATAATAAATAAATAAAATAGTGATAAAAGTAATCATAGTAATAAATACATATAATAGTGATAAACATTATTATTGTTATTGTAAATTAAAATAAAATTTATATTACATAACAAGATAGTGAAAAAATAATACTAGTAATAGTAATATAATAATAATAATAATAATAATAATATAAAACTAATGTATATAAATATGAAATAATAAAATACTGATAAAAATAATAACATTAATAGAAATATATTATTATTATTATAAAAAATAAAAATATAATATAATATATATTAAATAATAAAATATTGATAATAATAATATAATTATAAATATAATATAATATAATTAATAAGTAATAATAATAATAAAATTAATATATGTGAAATAATAAAATACTGATAAAAATAATAATATTAATAGAAATATATTATTATTATTACAAATAAAAATATATAATATATATATATATTAAATAATAAAGTATTGATAATAATAGTAATATAAGTATAAACATAATATAATATAATATAATATAATATAATATAATATAATATAATATAATATAATATA
This sequence comes from Persicaria maculosa, assembly GCA_963922045.1. Lineage (NCBI taxonomy): Eukaryota > Viridiplantae > Streptophyta > Magnoliopsida > Caryophyllales > Polygonaceae > Persicaria > Persicaria maculosa. The sequence goes on along the minus strand of OY998267.1, from coordinate 27,102,295 downwards.
ATATAATATAATATAATATAATATAATATAATATAATATAATATAATATAATAAGCTACAAAATTGGGAATGGAGGATTACCTAGTATTTTGATGGAAATAAAATGGACTACAAAATTAGGAATGGATGATTCCCGGGAATCATTACGATTCCAAGTTTCTATCATACTAAACACGTAAATCGGAAATCATCTATTACGATTCCCAGTTTTGACTCCCGAAAATAATACCAAACAAGCCCTTAGTTTCTATATATGCCCTTGGATTGGATATATAACGTCTTGTACTCATTGGTAAGAATACGTTTAATTAAACTATGTTTAAAGGCCATAATAAGAAAAGAAATACATATACAAGAACACGAGGTCGGACACAAGGTCATACAAAAGTGGTACACACGTTATTAGTATGATTGGCACTTCATCAAAGTGGACATGTGTCCAGTCTTAGGCAAACCAGGAAGCATGACGTGATAAATCTAGATCTTCCTGTAAATATAGAAAGATAGTTCATGGTTCATGTTCATGTTCATATGTATTGTTAGATATACCGTAAATCCAGATTACGATAGTGCATGTTTGAATTGACGTGATACTATGTTTGAATCGATGTGGAAGTAGACATTGAAAATCAAAAGCTAACCAGGGTTTAAAGCACTACATTCATATCGATATGGTGCCCTAAATCATAATTTGCGGTGTATTTAGTTTTCGCATTTTCAGAATTAAATTAATCAAGGCTAATTTCTAACTGTAAACTATTCAACAAATAGTGTTCAGCTGATATCTTTTATTAAATCCCAAATTAGGGTATATATAGCAAATACAAGAGTCGGCTGTGGTGAACGTGTGGAGAGAATCTCTCTAACTAATTTGACCTATTCTAATTGATTACAGTAATTACAATAATAAAATTAAAATAGGATCTAAATAATAGGAATTAGTTTATTCCTTTACATGCCCCCGCAAGTCAGACACCGGAGAGAAGAGTCCGAACTTAGAGACTAGGTTGTTGAAACGGTGTCGAATAAGTGGTTTTGTGAGGAGGTCAGCCAGCTGATCATCGGTGGACACATATGCCACCCAAAGCTTGTCGAACTGCACTAGTTCACGAACAAAATGGTATGCTAACGCAACATGCTTCATTCGAGAGTGGAACACCGGGTTGGAGCTTAAACTTTTAGCACCCATGTTATCAAAGTGGATGGCAGGTTGAATCAAATTTTGTACCCCTAACTCAGAGAGTAGCGACATGATCCAAACAAGTTCAGAACACAAATCCGCCAGTGCTCGATATTCAGATTATGGGGATGATCGAGTCACTGTCTTTTGCTTCCTTGAACTCTATGAGATAGGTGTTTTGCCAAGATAGAACCCATAACCAGTGGGCAGTGGTAGAGGTGCATGTAGTCATCTTTGTTACCTGCCCAATCCGCATCAAAGAAGCCATGAAGAACTTGCGAACCATGTCGATGAATGATGATCCCTTGATCGAGGGTGCCCTGTATATATCGGATAAGCCGTTTGAGGGCACACCAATGAGTCAATGTCGAGGATTGCATAAACTGCGAGAGCTTATTAACGGCAAATCCAACATCCGGTCTTGTGAGAGCTAGATATTGTAGACTGTCCACCAATGTGCGATATTCTGTGGCATTGCCCATGAGAGCACCAGAGGTTTTGGTGAGAATGGTCGACACACACATGGGAGTGGAGACGGACTTACAGTCTGCCATGTTTGCTTTGGTTAGGATATCAGAAATGTACTTGTGCTAATTGAGGAACAACCCGAGAGGATGAGATTGTACTTCAACGCCCAAGAAATATGACAACGTACCTAGATCCTTCAAAGAGAACCGAGATGATAGTCGATGGATGATATGGGTGAGGGTCGGATGGTGGCTGCATGTGATAATGATGTTGTCCACGTAGACTAATAGGTAGAGAACGCCATTGGGGGTGTTGAGAATGAAAAGAGAAGCATCTGCAATTGAGTTTCAAAATCCAAGTTGAAGAAGGAAAAACCGTAGTTCATTATACCATGCTCGAGGAGCCTGTTTCAAACAATAAATCGCCTTCTTCAATTTGCACACATGACTTGGCATTCCCTTGTCGATAAAGCCTGATGGTTGCTCCATGAAGACATCTTTCAACAAGGTGCCCTGAAGGAACGCGTTATTGACGTCGAGCTGTCGAATAGACCAACCAGAATGAACAGCAATAGATGGAACAGTGCGGATGTTGACAGGCTTAACAACCAGGCTGAAGTCGCAATCAAGGCGTTGGTGAAAGCCTGGCCACGAGACGGGCCTTATACCGGTCCAATGTGCCATCGGGATGAACTTTGATACGGTACACTCATTTGCATCCAACGATGTTTTGATGAGCAGGTCTAGAAACAAGCTCCCAAGTGGTATTGGAGGTTAGAGCATCAAACTCGTTCTACATTGTGGCTCGCCAATCCGGATCTTTAAGAGCTTGGGTAATGGTTTGGGGTTCTTTTTGGAGGGGTAAGTGGACATGAAGGTTTAGGCGGTTGACAGGTTTGACAATACCAGATTGTGAACGAGAAATTATCTAGCGAGCAGGGGTGTGAGAGGTGAGGATGAGGAAGTAGAGGAGGCTATTGATGTTGGGTTGGGGGAGATCGGCGGGGAACTGATAGAAGAGAGAAGGTGGTTGGAAGATGTGGAGGGAGAAAGATCCTGAGAATTGGGAGTGGTTGGGATCTCAGTAGATAATGGAGATGGGAGGGGAGTGGGGTCCCTAACTAACTGGTTATTTGGTGAGGAAATAGGAGATAAGGAGTGGTGGGTGGAGGTGGGCCCGGGTATAGAGTCACTAGAAGCCGAAATAGGAAGAAAGGTGGGGAGCACAGTTAATGTGTATTCATCTGGGTGAGGGGGTGGGTTTGATAAAGAGCTCAGTGGAATTGATTTTTGAAAAGGATATTCAGTTTCAACAAAGGTTACATGCCTAGAGGTGTATATCCTATTAGTATGAGGATCAAGGCGAAAATAAGCACTTTGAGTGAGAGAATATCCAATGAACACACATGGAATGGATTTTGGATCCATTTTATTGGTAGTGTAAGGCTTTAACCATGGAAAACATAAGCAACCAAAACTCTTTAACTTTTGATCGATAATTCGACAAAGTGTGCGTAAGTTTGAAAAGGGGAGAATGATTATGTAGGGTGGGTGTTGGAATTCTGTTGATTAAATACAATGTTGTTTGAAACGCGAATGGCCAAAATTTGTGTGGCAATGACGAATGAGACATCAATGTTAAACCAGTCTCAACAACATGGCGATGACGCCTCTCTGCATACCCATTATGTTGAGGTGTATGAGAAGGAGATGTGAAATGAGATATGCCATTAGATGCTAAGAAAGGTTTGAGGGCTAGAAATTTGCCACCATTGTCAGAGTAAAAGATCATGGCGACGACCCTTGAAAGGGTTCGACGGAGGGCGGTATGCTGTGTTATCGATTTAGACGAGCTATCCTATTCATCCAAAGGAGGTGCTCGATTGATGTTTTGGCCTTGTTGAAACCCGCATCTCTGGGGCACGGGCCAAGGAGACGTGTGACAAACTTAAGTTTACTAACTGCGTTCGTATTGAAGCTGTTGGTTTCACTGGGGGAGTGTGGCTCTTATGGAACAAGGATAAGTGCGATCTGGAAGTTCATAAGATGGAGGCTGACTTCATTCACGCGACTTGGACTGTGGGTGGGGTGAGGAACCATGTTGTCTCTGTCTACGCTCCTCCGACGGTGTCAAGAAGGGCCCCTTTTTGGGACAACCTTAGGTCCTGTCTTGACACCATTTAGGGTCCCTTGTTACTTGGAGGTGATTTCAACAATCAACTGCATTATCAGTTCGAATGAGACCTTTGGTGGAACTGGGGCCCTCCACCATGATGCCCCTATCTTCAGAAATATCATTAACCAATGCGGCCTCATCGATATGGGATTCTCAGGACAGGAGTTCACTTGGAGCAAAAAGTCTATAGGCGACAGAACTGTTTCTAAAAGGTTGGACAGGGTGTTTACGAATCTGAGTGGTAGGACCCGGTGGCCTAATGCTAGGGTCCGACATCTCCCGAGGTACTCCTTTGATCACTGCCCCATCTTGCTTGAGATTAATCCTACGGTGATCATGAACAAGTCGAGGCGCCCTTTCCGTTTTGAAGTTGCATGGATGTCGCACGAGTCCTTTCCCAGCTTCGTTGACTCTAAATGGCAGGGGGGATTGCTCTACCCCAGAAGCTCTTAGCAAGTTGAGTATCGACCTTTTGAAATGGAATAAGGAAGTTTTCGGGAGAATACAAAAACGGAAAATCGATCTCCTGAACTCCCTTGATGACATTCAACGTAAGTTGGCAAGGAACCCGGACAATGCAGGAAGGGAGTGGGAAGCTAAGCTCCGTCAAGCCCTTGATGTGACCCTAGAGCAAGAGGAGATCCTTTGATTTCAGAAATCGAGGGAGAAATGGTTGACTTTTGGACATCGTAACACGACTTACTTCCAAACGTCCACAGTGATTCAGAGGAAGAGGAATCGGATTGAGGGCCTTGTGGGGGATGAGGATAACTGGATAGAAGATATTGAGGAGGTTGAGTCCCTTGCTCTTAATTATTTTAAAGACCTCTATACTTCTGGGACTGATGTTGCGCATTTCAGTAGTGTGTCGAGCTCCTTTCCTTTACTGCAATGGGATGTTTGGGGTAGGATCTCGCGTATTGCTGATGAGAAGGAGATCAGAATGCCATTAACTCCATGGGGGCCTACAAGTCGTCGGGTATAGACGGGTTCCAACTGGTGTTCTTCCAAAGATGCTAGTGTTGGTATGTGGTTGTCCCACATCGGTAATATAGAAAATGATTGAACAACATATAAGGTTGAAGGGCTAATCCTCTCATTGCCAATTGGTTTTGAGATGGAACCCCGTTGGGTTTATGTGTTGTTCGAGTCTCCCGTATGTGGGCCCGCACACACGACTTCCCTCAAGTGTCTTAGCCCCACTGAGCCCAGCCGAGTTAACAATATTAAGATAAGTATTAGGAGATATTTTAGGTTAGTTTAGATTCAATCTTATCATTTAGTTATTCTCTATCTATTCTCTTGTATCCTATAAATAGGGAGCTTGATATCAACAATCAAATTGTGGTTTTCTCCACCAATCTCAACATGGCATCAGAGCTTTTTTAGCCTAACGGCTTCGATCCTCTCAAATATCCCACAAAAAGTCGCCTTCGAGCACCACAAAACCGCCTTCGGGCAACCCAAACAAGGCTTCGGCCACCCTCTAACCGCCTATGGGCAACCTACCCTTGGCTTCGGCCACCACAAAATCGCCTACGAGCACCTTAAAACCATTTTCGGGCAACCCAAACAAGGCTTCGACCACCCTCTAACCGCCTACGGGTAGGCGTGGCCACGGGTCTGACCCGGCGGGTCGACGGGTTCGACCCGCCGGGTCAAGGGTCGGGGAGGGGTGACCCGAACCCTAACCCGGGAATTCCACGGGTTGGCGGGTTCGGGTCACCCGGCGGGTCAGAGGGTCGAAGGGTCGACCCGGCGGGTCGGACCCGGCGGGTACCCGACGGGTTGACCCGACGAATATGGCCCGGGTTGGACGGGTTTGCACTTGTTCGGAGTTTACGGAATTGTCGAGAACAGGTATTGGACGCATATATGTTTGAAAAATATCCTTTCGTGTTTGCCATTTAGGTACAAATTACAATATTACAACTTATAATTCTCAAGACTACAACTTCAACTATAAGTATACAAGACTACAATTGTACAATTTGTGTATGATTGAGTGTGGGGAAAAAAAAAGGGAAGAAGGGCTTGAATCGGTTTCCCGATTGCCTACGTATCCTCTCGGGGTTGAGGAATCAAAGCCCACGTAGTTCTTTTACCTGTGTATGTCTGAACCCCGGCCCGGTTACCTATTCTTCTAGTCTTGTTGATCGTCGGACCCTCCACCTCCTGAGCCATCTGTGACCGCGCCGTCAATGGAGCTCCCAACGGACTCCGTATCCACTCCGTCGTCATCCTCAGAATCAGTCCCCAAGTTGTTCTTCTGCATCCGCATATCCGCCTTCTTCCAATCTGCAAGGCAAACTTGGGCTTCGAGGTTCTCGGGAAGCAACCTTGATCTCTTCTCCGATAGAATCTGACCTCCGCGACTGAAAAGCTGCTGGACGGCAACGGTGGAGCAAGGGGCCCCAAGTATTTGTCGGGCGATTACCTGTAACGTCGGGAGTCGTTGTCTTTCGGGGCGGCTCCACCATTCTAGGACATCGAAATCTTCTTCCTCATCGCTGTGAAAATCAAAGTTAGTGGACAAATATTCGTCGAGCTCAGAGTGGGGGCTCGACGAAGATCTCGACCTCTTTGACCCAAAGATATCTCGGGCAAGTGCCTTAGTTCTAGCGGTGATGCTTGTTCGTGACCCGCTTGAACTGGAAGGCACGGGAGGACGACCGGAGGAGGGCGCTCTATCGCCCGTCGAATATTGAGTATATAATTCTTCTAATAATCCTCTAACTCTAGCAACTATAATTGGAACATTGCAATCAGGATCTTCCTCAATATCCAAAGTCGGAAAATAGTTTTCTAAAAACTTTTGAACCCCGTTTAATTTATACCTAGGGTCGAAACAACATGCTACGAGGAAAATGTCGGGTATAACTTTGTAATATGCCAACCATTTTCGCCGCATCTCCAAAACAACGATTTTGATGGAAGGCACGTTAATCCCGAGCGTCGGACATGATTACGAGCTTATGAAATAAAATGGATAGGTGATTGATGGATTGGATGGGAATATGTGTGATTTGTGACATGAAGGAGTCGTCTATTTATAGCCCCGAGCCTAATCTCCCACCAACTAGCCGTTACAACGACTACATTTTAAAAAAAAATCAGCCTCCGGTGGGCCCCACCCGTCAACGGCTACTTTTTTAAAATATGTCGACCCGGCGGGTCGACCCGCCGGGTCACCGGGTTACTAAACCCCGACCCTAACCCTAACCCGCTACCCGTCTCCACCTGCCTACCCGTCAACCCGGACACGCCGGGTCATTGACCCGCCGGGTCACGGGTTGACCCGTGACCCATGGCCACGCCTACCTACGGGCAACCCACCCTTGGCTTCGGCCACCACAAAACCGCCTACGAGCACCCTAAAACCATTTTCGGGCAACCCAAACAAGGCTTCGGCCACCCTCTAACCTCCTACGGGCAACCCAAACCTTTTCTTACCCCACCACCACAAAACCACATTCACATGCTTTTTTTGCTTTAACTACGATCTTTTTTTTGGGGGGGGGGGGGTCAAACCAAACCAATTGGCTTCAACCAATCAATCCAAAAAAAAAAGGAAGAAGGCACTTCGATCATTACACCGAATTTGATGACACACTAGGCCTCCGCCACTATCGTACGTCATCGCCACTATCGAACCATAGGTCGAGATGTCTCTGTGGCCTCCGCCGACGTACACCACCGTACCCTTTCGTATCCATTCTCTGCAATAAGCAACTCCCACCACCACTCCATTGGGTTCACTAACACACGTACGCTCCACTAGCGGCCCCATCGCCCGCACCAGTCCACCGCCGGCCGTCATGATAGGCGTCCTCGCTCCTTTCACGTCTGCGCATACGATGCTGCTGCGCACCAATGCCGATGTTTGGCTCATGCTGCCTAGTCTCCATGGTGGCGTAAAGAAGGGGAGACAATCCATTCAGGGAATGATGCAACAACATTAATTAAAAATAAAATCTTTATTTATTTCATATTATCCATTTTTCACCATTTGTTTCACTCATGTTTTAACTGCGGGAGGATATTAAGATAAGTGTTAGGAGATATTTTAGGTTAGTTTAGATTCAATCTTATCATTTAGTTATTCTCTACCTATTCTCTTGTATCCTATAAATAGGGAGCTTGATATCAATAATCAAATTGTGGTTTTCTCCACCAATCTCAACAGTTGGGACACCATTGGCCAGTCCGTTGTGAAATTTGTGAAGGACTTCTTCCGATCATTAAAGCTTCCACTTGGGGTCAATGATACTCTAATTGCTCTTATCCCTAGAGTTGGAAAACCGGAGAGGATCCAACAATTCCATCCCATTAGTCTCTGTAATGTCATTTATAAAGCAATCACGAAGATCTTGACTTTTCGTTTGAAGCCTCATATAGGCTGTTTGGTGGGACCTAATCAGAGAAGTTTCATCCCGGGCAGATTTATCTCTGATAACATCGTCATTTCCCAAGAGGTTGTCCACTCGTTGAGGAGGAAACAAGGGGCCAATGGTTGGATGTGTTTGAAGCTGGATCTTGAGAAGGCCTACGATAGATTAAGCTGGAGCCTTATCGAGGAAAATTTGCATTGTGCTGGGCTCCCCCGTGTCTGTACTGGGTGGGTGATGGAGTGCATTCGGATTCCTAGAATGCAGCTTCTTTGGAACGGTGAAGCCACCTCGCAGTTCACTCCGTCTAGAGGAATCCGGCAAGGCGACCCAATCTCGCCATACATCTTTATTCTATGTATGGAAAGATTGAGCCACCTCATTTCGAGTGTTGGGTCGGACGGAACCTGGAAGCCTATTCGGGTTGTTGGGGGAGGACCCGCGCTCTCACATCTCTTCTTTGCCGATGATATCCTTCTTTTCACGGAAGCCTCCATTGCGCAGGTTAGAGTCATAAGGAGTTGCCTTGAAGCGTTCTGTGGCGCCTCGGGGCAAAAAGTCAGCCTCCAAAAGTCCAAGGTTTTTGTCTCCAAGAATGTGAAGGAAGATCTTCGAACCAGAATCCAAGAAGAAAGCGGAATTGAAGCTACTAATGACCTGGGCAACTACTTGGGTGTTCCGATCCTGCATAAACGCATCAATAAGGGTACCTTCGATCTTATCTTTGATAAATTTGCCTCAAAATTGGCGGGATGGAAAGCTTCTGTGTTGAATTTTGCAGGTACGTAGGACTACTCTAACTCGGTCGGTGCTCTCGCCAATCCCGATATATTCGATGTCCACCATGGTGCTCCCGATGGATACCTGCAGAAGGATCGAGAAAAGCAGCAGGGATTTCATCTGGGGGTCTTCCCCGGAAAAGCGCCGCATCCACAAAATTGCTTGGAAAGAAATTACGCAACCAAAGAATCTAGGGGGGCTCAGATTGAAACGTATGAGGGATCTCAACTTGGCCCTGGTCGCCAAGCTCGGGTGGAGACTACTTAATGATGATAAAGGATTGTGGGCTGAAATCCTCGTCAGCAAATATGTTAATAAAGCTTTGGGAGTCTCGGTTGGGGCTTCGTATATCTGGAAAGGCATTAGGATGGCCACTGATGCAGTTCTTAAACCAAAGTTGCATTGGTGCCTTGGTGATGGGAGCAGCATCCAGTTCTGGAAGGATAGGTGGCTGGGAGAGTCACCCTTGGACCTGCGGATCACCGATGGCTATGAAGTGAACAATGCTCTGATCTCCGAACTTTGGGAACTTGGGAGCGGCTGGAAATGGCATGAATTTGCTCCCCATCTGCCCACGTTGACCCTCTTGGAGGTGGTTGCAATCGCGATCACGGACAAAGAAGGCATTTTGGGATGGCTGCTGAGCAATGGAGCCTACACGGCTAACTCAGACTACGACGCTGTGGGGAAGTTTGGTATTACGAACTCGGGGGATATGCCTTTCTTCAAGGCTATTTGGAGGCTGGACGTGAATGAAAAGATCAAATCCTTCGCTTGGACCTTAGCCAAAGGAGGAGTAATGCCTAATCACGAAAGGCGCCGCCGTCACCTAGGTAACTCTGATGTTTGCCCTTGTTGTCATGCGTTCAGTGAATCCCTTGAACACCTTTTCAGGGACTGTGGTACCGCTAAGGATTTTTGGATGCAGGTTGTGGGTCCTTCTTCTCGCTTCCCTTTGCGGCCTGGATGCAGGAGAACGCGCTGTCCAAGGAAACGGAGGGGAACAAAACTAAGTGTAATGCCTTCTTCGCTGTGGCACTGTGGAGGATCTGGATCAGGAGGAACCATCTTGTTTTCTACAACGGTCAGGCCCCCGAGCTTTCCTCGGAGCTCATATGGCGTCTGGCGCATGAGCACGGGTTAGCTAAGAAGAAGTTACTGGGACATGCTGCCCGGAAATCGACCCCTAGAACCATGGTGGGTTGGAAGGCCCCAGAAGTGGATTGGGTTAAATTAAATACTGACGGTGCCGTGAAAGGTTCGAATGTGGCTGCTGCTGGTGGAGTGATCCGAAGTGAACATGGCGAGTGGTTGACGGGATATGTAGTTAACATCGGTGCCTTTCCGTGGTCAATGCCAAGCTATGGGCTATTGTCAAAGGGCTTGAAGTGGTCTGGTCGAGTGGCTATAAGAAAGTGATTTGCGAGTCCGACCTTGTTGGGGCTCAGGAGCTTCTCCTATCTGATGCTCATGGGGCGATAAGGACTCCCTTGTACGCTGTGTAATGTTGTTTTTTCTCTTCTAATAAATTGCTCCCCGGAGCAGCTGTTTTTCTACCCAAAAAAAAAAATCAAGTAGAGGCCGTTTAGCAAAAAAAAATGATAAGATATTACTACTTGCTCAAATAAGCGATTGAGCAAATTTTGCTATTTTGCTCAAGTGATTGGTAGAGCAAATGTAAATGTTTAATTGTTCAAGCAATTTAAGACCGGTGCAAACTTCGAAATGATTTTGCTTGAGCAAATGAATAGAACTCCACCAAATGTGAAGGCAAATGGGGTGGTTTTGATCCTGGTGCGGATGCTCTCGTAGAGAAGAAAAAACCTCAATTACAAACAACATGCTAAAACCCTAACATAAATCGAGCTCAGTCCCTGAACCCCCCTTCTTTCCCTTCCCAAACCCTTTTCCCCACTTCCCTTCAAACCATGTCCCTCTCCCGCCTCCTCCGCCGCACCACCACCGCCTTATCCGCCGCCGCCGCCTCCTCCTCACGCCCCCCGATCTCCCACCTCCCCCACCCCACCCTCCCACACTCCCACCTCCCCCTCCGCTCCTTCGCCTACTCCTCCGCCGAGGAAGCCGCTGCCGAGCGCCGCCGCCGCAAGCGCCGCCTCCGCATCGAGCCCCCTCTCCACGCCCTCCGCCGCGATCCCTCCGCCCCGCGCCCTCCCCCCGACCCCAACGCCCCGCGTCTCCCCGATTCTACCTCCTCCCTCGTCGGCCCCCGCCTCAACCTCCACAACCGCGTCCAGTCCCTCATCCGCGCCGGCGACCTCGACTCCGCCTCCACCCTCTCCCGCCAGGCCGTCTTCTCCCGCACTCGCCCTACCGTCTTCACCTGCAACGCCATCATCGCCGCCATGTACCGCGCCAAGCGCTACGACGACTCCGTCGCCCTCTTCCACTTCTTCTTCAACCAATCGAACATCGTCCCCAATGTCGTCTCCTACAATTTCCTCATCGTCTCTCACTGCGAATCCGGCCGCGTCGACGACGGCCTCGAGGTCTACCGCCATATCCTCGCCAATGCCCCATTCAGCCCCTCGTCTGTGACCTACCGCCACTTGACCAAGGGTTTGATTGACTCCGATCGGATCGCGGAGGCCGTCGATTTGCTCAGGGATATGCTGAGCAAAGGCCACGGCGCCGATTCCCTCGTTTACAATAATCTGATCAAGGGGTTTCTTGATTTGGGGGATTTGGGGAGGGCGAATGAGCTCTTCGGTGAGCTCAAAGAGAGGTGCCTTGTGTACGATGGTGTCGTAAATGCGACGTTTATGGATTGGTTTTTCAACCAGGGGAAGGACAAAGAGGCTATGGAGTCTTACAAGGGCTTAATGGATAGGGAATTTCGGATGACTCCGGCGACCTGCAATGTGTTGCTGGAGTGTTTGCTGAGGCACGGGAGGGAGAAGGAGGCGTCGGAGTTGTTCGATTCGATGTTGGATAATCACACGCCTCCAAATTTCCAGGCTGTGAATTCTGATACGTTTAATATAATGGTGAATGAGTGTTTCAGACTGGGAAAGTTTGATGAGGCTGTAAAGGCGTTTAGGAAGGTCGGGGTCAAGGCGAATTCGAAGCCTTTTTCGATGGATGTGGCGGGGTATAATAACATTATTGTGAGGTTTGCGGAGAATGGCAAGGTTGAGGAAGCTGAGAAGTTCTTTGAGGAGCTGAGATCGAAGTCGTTGAGCCCTGATGTTACGGGTTACAGGACTCTGATTGATGCTTATTTGAAGGAGAAGAGGGTTGACGATGCCGTGCAGATGTTTCATCTCATGGTGGATGCTAATTTGAGGGTGCTTCCTGAGTATGCCAGCAGGTGGTTTGGTGAACTCGTTGAGAATGACAAGGTTCTTGAATCGTCTGAGCTGTTGATGAAATTGGGAGAGAAGGAACCGAAACCAGATGTTGTGACTTATGAGATTGTGATCAAGGGGCTGTGTAATGCACGCGCATATGATCGGTGCAAGGAGATTGTCAGCCAGATGATGGGTTATGGTGTTGGTGTGACTCCGACTCTGCGACAGTTTCTTCTCGAAGTCTTTGAGAAGGAGGGGCAAAAGGATGAGATTGAGAAGCTGTTGGACAGGAAAAGGCAAGATTTTGGTCCACGTTGGCAGCCTAACGGACCTGCGGGAGCTCCAAGGCCAGCTGGATTACCAGGGCCTGCTGCAAGTCCAAGGTTTCCGCAGTCTGCAGTTTCTTCGGGATCTGCTAATCAGTTTGGAGCTCATGCTGGATCAGTAGGAGTTCAGAGGCAGGCAGGTTCTCATGGGCAAGGGGAGAATGCTGCATTTACACGGTCTTATGAGTTTACAGGAGCTTCGGCTTCTATTGGAGCAACCGGATTTGCAGGAACCGCCGGATATGGTGGATATACAGGATCCGCATATCAGTCTGGAACACAAGCTGGACCAATTGGGCACCGGGGACAGATGGAGAACCCTAGATATCCGTCTATGAATGAGCCTGCTGGATTTTCCGGATCAGTTGCACATGATGGACACACAGGATACTCAAGGTCATCTGCTGCACAGTTTGGGCCTTCTGGGTACAATGAGAATGCTAGCAATCAGGATGCATACAAGCCATTCGGCTTTTCCACTCAAGCAGGCACAACAAGATCTCCTGAGCCAGCAGGATATGGAGGATCTAATGATCAATTTGCGGCTCAAACCAGGCCAATGGGGCCTTCAGGGCATACAGAGAATGCTAGATATCAGGGTGCATATGAACCCAATGGATTTTCTGCTCAATCCAGTTCAACAAGAATCCCTGATCACTTTGTGCATCAAAGCAGACAATGGTCACAGCATCAAAGTGGACAATGGTCACAGCATCAAAGCGGACAATGGTCACAGCATCAAAATGGCCAGTGGTCGCAGCCAGGACGCCCAGAGGATGCTAGCCATCAGGGTATTCGTCAACCAGCTGAACCTGTACACGAACAAGATGGATATGCAAGATCGCTTAATATGTCAAATCGTTGATATTCCAGGAAATGATGTGCCTGGAAACTACACTTGATTCACATGCCCTATTTAAAGTGGAGGACAATTTTGAAAGCTACACTTAAAGATTTGTATTGTATTTGCTGATGGGTTTATCGGTATGCTCTGAGATCCCTCATTCGTAAGCATCCGGACCTTGATATGCCTTTATGAAACCTTGTGAAGTTGTGATATGGTAATAGGAATATTCTAGAAATGACTCTGTAGATGATTTTGCTCTCTGATACCAAGCATTAGGATTTAGAAGGATATATTGATCTCTGTCATTGCCATTACCATTATCAATAAAAACAATTTTGGTTTCCGAAGGTGATTTCAGTTTGAGTCATGTACTGTCAAAGATTGTAATGGTGGTTTTGGTTAGTTAAACCCTGAAAAATGAAATCAAATGAAGCAGGGAAGGAAGATTGATGCTGTATTAAGAAGGGAAGCTTGATTCAATGCCTGAAACAGGCACAATACATCAACCACAAACCCGAAAGCAATAAGCAGATTGGAAGGCAATAGGATTCAAAACAAGCGACGGTTTATTCCAACTGATTCAGCTATGAGTTCATCGCTAGAGAGGGCATGCCTTCTCAAATGTTTCTTGCTCCTTGCGACACAGGTCAAATTCATTTGTATGGTAGTACATGCACCCAGCATAGGAATCCATCTCTTTTGTGCACCTCTGATGCAGGTCCCTTAGCCTGCATTGACAAAGGGTAAAAATCAAATTTCAAATGGTAAGCAATCACAGGACTTGTGGCTTTCAAAAACATAGCAGCAACTGATGAATAGATTCATGCAAATATGTGCTTATCTTCCTGCTATGACAGACTACATAACTCTTCTTAGGAAGATACTTGAGCCTGTTTTCCCTTTACATAGCTCATGCAATGTGTTAGAAACTTAGAATAGAAAAATCCTTCATTAAATCGGAAAAAGAATCACTGCATCTTCACCAATTCAACCTTCAATTAAAGCTTGATGATTCAACGTGTTCTCTGAACTATGCAGTGCAGGACTGTGTGTTTGATTATATGATCTTGCATAACAGTAGTCAATAGTGTAAATGATAAGCAAGTATTTGAATTCAGGTATGAGAATAGGAGCAATCTAAACCATCCCATGAATCACTAACATGTTGAACATTTAGAAAATTGAATTGAACACCATCCTCTAGGGTTTCAGAATGTAAAGGCATTCATAATCATGTAATGTAATGGTCAAATTAGGGCACAAAATTCCAATCAAAATCCGATACTGTAAGATCTTAAACATTCTGAAAATTTCCAATTACAAGAACTTACAGGCCGAATACACAGCGAGTGACCTGATCGCCCCTATCAAGGCACTTCTGAGGGTTACCATCTTTCTTCTTGCATTTCAGAAACTCCAAATTCTCGGCATGACATCTCTCTCCGATGTGCTTCCACGAAGCCGTAAGCATTGCCGACGTCGCAATCGGATCTCCGGCCGCCTCCACCGCGCCGCTCGCCATTCCCACAGAAAATTTCAAAAACCTAGGAAACCAAAAGGAAGAAGAATCAGAAACGAAGATCGAGAGGTTGTAAAGAGAATCAAGGAAAGAAATTTGCCGTTGAGTGAGTGCAAAATGGAAATGGATTGAACACCTATCTCAATTTCTGATGCCTTCAACTTCAGTGGATTCAATTTTGGGTGGAAGTTGGAAAGGACCGATTGACCGAACTCTGAAGAGAGGGGTCGATTGTGCAATTTCCTAGTTTAGGAGGAGCTGAGGAATTACTGAATTAGGATATCCGGCATTTTTTTTTTTTTTTTGTTAGTGAGACAAGATACCTGAATGACTATTGACAAGATACGTTTAACTAAATTACACATAAGTCCTTTATTTTTTTTCAAACAATTTCAAATAGACTCAAAATTCTCTCATCTACAAATCGGAGCGAATTGAAAAAACCTAAGTGCGTTCATCCAAATACTCCATCTTTTGAACAAACTTTTAGTAAATTTATCAAGGAATGAATTGATCGATACTTATTTTAGTATATCAATCGCTTTGGATGATTATTGAAAGACTTTCGACTATTATTTTTGGTTGTCGTTTGAAAATCTGTCGAAGCTCAGAGAGGATGGGCTAAATAAATAACCTCGACTTTATTGAATGAGGTTAATGAGGAAGCTCGGTGGATAATGGTGAGGTTATGAAGGGAGCTCGACTTTTGTTGTCGAGGGTACGAAGTAACCTCGGTGACAGAAATTGAGCCTCCATCATCACCTCGGTGACAACAACTGAGCTCGACGCAGACAGCAAGGAATTCACGAGATTTATGTCTGACAGGAACGACATCAAAAATCGCACCCAAATCGCAAACAAAACGACCAAATTATTTCATTTTCGTTTCAATTTATATTCATAAATCAACTCAAACAATACTCAAATCAACAACAATCAAACAAAAGACACATACAAAAACCAATTTCATCAATTTTAATTCTAATTTTAAACTCTAAAACACACAATTTTAATTATTATCTTTCGTGAAAGGGAGGATGAGTTAGGGTTTCATTTTGGTTGGGAATGACTTTTTATGCAATTTTATGAAAATAGTATTGACAATAGCCCTTTTTCCATCTTGTCTAAAGCCCTTATGCCTTTTTTCCTTTTTTTTTTTGGGTAGATTGCAACTATTATCCCAACCTAGCTTTGAACTTAGTTGTTTTTGATACCCTAACGTTGTAAAATTTTACAAAATACCATAACCTTTAGATTAGTTGTAGTTACTACCCCGAGTCTCGCCGTCGTCAAACAAATCCGGCTAGCCACCATGACGTGTCAAATGGATGTTGAAGTGGGATTACATGACATTTTAATTTTAACACGTCACCCATTAATTTATTTAAAAAAAACAAAATCCTTAAAATCATAACCAAAGCCATACATCCCTACTAATAAAAATAAAATAAAATAAAAGGGCTTCGTGGCTCTGTGCATTTGACTGTAGGTTTGGGACTAAAAAAGTGGAAGGAACTCACGAAGAAGACGAAGACTACAACGGTGTCAGTTTAATGAATATAGTGGCGCGCTGTTGGCTAAGTCATCGCCACCGCCCAACGCCGACTTGAAGACGTTGGCAAAGTCGATGGAAGTGTGGGAGGTGCGAAGGCGTTGGCAAGAAGTCGACCCCTAGGGATTTGGTGCGAAGAGGTATTTTCAATTTTGTGATTTTTCAAATTTTAGGGTTTAGGGATGGAAATTGGGGATTAATTGACTAATTTTCTTATCTGATTGAATGATTAGATTTGGTGATTTGGGGATCTAGGGATGGAATTCTGGATTTTGATACATGGTTTGATTTGAGGTAAGTTGTTTGTTGTTGCAACTATCGCAATTACAACTCACAACTTATTCATTATTAGGATTGCAACTATCTTTATATTCAAGGAAACTGATTTTATCAGTTTGAAATATATCTTTGAAATCCTTCATGAAGTCAAGCAGCTGAAGATAAGGCATTCCACTCTCGTGTTTTCCCAATTACCTTAAGAAATCACATATGATTGTGTTGACTGCTATCTTTGAGTCAAGGAAACTAATTTCATTAGACATGCTTGTTAAGAGGTTGACCGCAATCTTTCACATGATTAGTTTCCATTGATTGGTATATATGATAAGTTGACATCAATCACATATGATTGTGTTGCCCGCATCTTTTGGCATCGGAAGCGATCAATCTTCATTCGTCATCTCTAATCAAGAAACTTGCAGAAGTGCAAACGGAAGCGATTTTAGCACCATCAAAATTGAGCTCAAAACTACCTTCATCAAGTTTCTACCATCTAATGACATTTCTCAAGTTTTCACCTTCTAATGACATTTTTTTTTGCGAAGTTATTCTTTGGTTTGATTGTTCTTGAGATTAGGTCTTCTTCATCAGAGTTATCCTTTTTGGATTTTTTCCACCTTTTCATGGTTCGTCAGTTGCTCTTATGCTTTGGTTTTCAAATATGATCTTGTTTATCCTAGTCCAAATACTACACCAAGAGAAGAAATAGTAGCTTTTTGTTCAGAGTTAAGTTGTCGGAAAAGTTTGTTGGTGATAGTCTTTATACTTTTATTGCTTTTGTCGATGAAGCGTTCGTGGAATTTCATCTCTACTTATTACCTCATTATGACGACAGAATGACTTAGAAATACCTGCAAGCCTTGATCGAAAAGGGTTATGATTAGATTATATGATTATTGATCCAAGCGACGGGGTGTTATGTTCGGCTCGTGAGGATTTAAGTCGTTCTATCGCGGACTCGGATGGAAATCAGATGATGTTCTTATTCCAGAAACGTTCTTCTCCGATCGCAGATTTCAAGAACTCAACTCCGGGGGTTTTAGGTCCAGGGGATTCTTAGAGCTCTTCTTTCTTATCTTTTGAATCGGATCCCGGATTTGTGATTGGAAGGGGGTATTTATAGGAAAGCTAAGCGAGCAGCTGACTGTCGACCTCGTAGTTCTATCTAGGACACGTGTAAGGCATACCCTCGTGCTTAGGGGTGTAGGTAATATACGTGGCGCTGTTTAGAGGTGAGGTGCTGGAACCAGCGAGCTGTTTGCTAGGGTTCTGGAACCACGAGGTACTTGGAGGATCCTTCCTGGTTGTTACGCGGGCACATACTAATATTTAGGTTGCGAGGAGGGTTTGGTTGAGATCGGAACGAGTACTTTACTCGCGATGGATCCTATAGTGGGGCCAGATGTCTTCTTGCGTTGGGTGACCTATTTATGACGTTATACTTGTGTTATTTGATAAGTCTATTTTCTATGGCATCGTCAGTCGGTATTTCTAATTTGTCGCTTAATATTTTTGTCCAATGAACCTATCATTCTTAATATTGTCGTACACTCTATCAAAAGGTGAATAGCGTCTTCTGCCATGGAATTACAAAAGGTACCATCCATGGGAGTACGAATACCTTTGTTTCTTATTCTGGTTTGGGTTGGTGTCCATCTAGCACCATTTTCCATATGAAATTTCTCACTTTGGGTGAACAATCACGAGGATATCCGGCTATTGATAATATATTGAAACGACTATTAACAACATAATTTTAAGAAAACTATAATTTCAAGGCTTATTTCATTTAGCTCTAAACTATCAGTGAAGAACTATGGTTAATTTTTTCTTTCTTTTGCAGATGGATTACTCTCGCTATAAGTTCAATTGAGCCACCACTTCTCCACCACCAGCCACCACCACCATCAACACACTAGTACCAATCACTACCCCATTGACTCATCTATCACCCTCCAAAGTGATATGCATAATTATTATGAAAATCACAAACACTAATTTTGCAAATTCGCAAAAGAACAACCACCACTAATATTTATATTGATATTAGTATTGGCAATGTCGAAATCGCGTATTGTGTAGAAACAACTTTGTAATAATTAAACAAAAAACACCATGCTAAACAACACACAACAAGACAACATCAACAACTTCCTTGGTAAGCACCCACAAAAGTATATTGTAAAAAATAAAATGATTGAACTCATGACAAGATATGTGAAGATAAGAATGATCAACCATAGATCATGATTGATAAGCACATAAATAACAAAGCCATAATCACAAAACATAAGTGTTTAACCAAAATTAATGAACTTGACAACCGTTTGGAAAGAAATCCATTGAGTTTAATCCATTATTGTGAGATCCATTGAGTTTAACCCAAATTAATGAACTTGACAACTATTTCTAGTCAACTCTATTGCAGAGAGCAATCCATCGAGTTTAAACCAAATCCAACGAGTTTAACACAAAATAGACCTGAATCTTTATGAAAAACATCTATTCGAATTTTAAAATACAAAAGCAGGTAATAGCTTCATATAGAAGTAGGTAATCGATTAAAATATACTCGAATTTTCAATCACGAAAGAGCCTTCTTAGAAGACACCCCACATACCAAAAATGGTGAAACACAAAGCACTTAGGGTGTCCATTTTCAAAAAATAACTTATGGCGAATGTTGTAGATATGGATGTCTAATTTGAGATAGAATAACTTAAAAGAAAGGGCGGTTGGGTGACTATATTCGTCAGCGAGGGCGATTAGAGAGAAAGAGAGTCACTTATTGCAAAGAGGGTAGCGAAGTGGAACCTGAATGAATGAAATAAAATCACATAAATACATGCATAATAACCTAAGGGTAAACGAGCAAAACATGCAAGCTCATATAAAGCTCAAGCTTAGACTCGGTTCATTTTCAATTTCGAACGAGTTTGAGCTGAGACAAGTTTGAGCTACTTGACTTGAATAACAACCCTGTAAAAAAAACTATGATATCCCGAAATGCCAAATGTATGTGGTTTTTTGTTTGTGAAATCAAAGAAACTTCGATATATCACATATACGTTGGAGAACCATTCTCAGAAGGTTAGCTTAAAAGTTAAAGTCTAAGTTAATTGATGCAGGGCCGACCATGAGATTTTTGGGGTCCGAGACAATGTAAAAAAAAGTCTTTTGATCAATAAATATATTCATAATTTTTTTAGAAAAATTATCAAACAATGCAAATTTTTTAATTTAATTAACTATTATAAATTTCAGATTTTATTTTTATCACTAAAAGGAAAATTTACGGACTTTTAGTAGTATACAATCTCTCGGTATAACACAAAAAAATACTGCGATTTATAGATTTACCAATATACTTGTTTACTATTTTTATTATATTTCTTTACAAGTCCTATTAAAAAAACATAAATTTTTTAGTGAGAAATAAAAGTAATTTTTTTTAATATTTTTTTTTCAGGAATGTAAAACAGTATGGTTAAACACTTTAAAACATATTATTACTTTGCAAATTTATCCAAATAAAATACTATAATCACTTAAATAAATTTATTAAAGTAGCATAAGTTGTTACTTTAAAACTACCCGTTTTTGCATTTATAGCAAAAATTGAAAGACGTAGACCTTACACTCTTTATCGTTGACTCGAAATATCGAAAGTCATATCACAAATGAATTTTTTTGACGTATAAATTTTCGTAAATATTTTATTATGTGTAAATATAATAATACACAATACTTTAATTATATATATAACATAATTTTTTTCTCGGGGCCCTACTCAGTAGGGGGCCCTAGGCGACCGCCTCTTGTACCTACCCCTAGGGAGTAGGGCCGGCCCTGAATTGATGATCCATTTGAAATAAAATAAATACATTGATTACCCATTTCAAATAAAATATATTTCCTCATCACTTTTAAGCTTAGCTTAAAAGTTAAAAGACTAAGTTAATTGAGCTGAAAATTGGGTCACTTTTTTTGGTTTTTGATGCTCTCTAAGGACTGAATCGATTAAGGTTTGAGCTTTAAAATACTTAGGTTCATTGATTAGGGCTTGACAAGTTTCCCCAGATTGAAAATATGGATGAAGATTTACTATGAAGATATTGGCCTCTCACTAAAAGATTCGCTCTTAGCCTTTCATAAAAAACTCGATCACTAACCCATAATAATAAGAAGTTATTAACGAGTCAACTTTTGTTTTCATGTTTTTATAATTGACCTGGGACTAAAATTGCATTAAAAGTCTATACAACTTTGGACTATTGTAAAAAATAAGACTTTGAACCATCTTCATCGTTAAGTCAGACATAAAAATGTCGTTCATAAAAGTTATAGCCACTTAAAAATAATTTTCCAACAAGTATTAAGGGTTTTAATCAAAATTTTATACCGCTCAAAAGAGCCAAAATAGTGAGGTGTCGTGAAGACACAACACAAGTAAGTGACCAAGTGAGTGATCATTGATCAATTTATCCAGTTCCCCACCCGATTAACAAGTTATGGCCTCAGCCCGCGATGCGGCCCGAAAAGTTTCACCATTTCCATTCCCCATACAGAGTTGAGGATTCCCGCCAAGTTTCACAGAAGCTTTGACAGCTTCGTATCTCGGTAAACCAAACTGCCGTCGAAGAAGGGATTTACAGAGCAGCTTTGTGAGTTTTGTCCCCCTTTTCGTAGCTCTATGAATTCTTCATTTCAAATTTCTTCATCGCTTTCTTTGCAAACTTCTAGGGTTTATCTTGTCTACTGGTAATCGGCATGTTTCTTCAGTTGATCGCGTTGCCCCCCCAACCCAATCCCTTCAAATGCACTTCCTCCTGTATTCTCCGCAAGCTTTCATCTGAGTTTGATTGTTCCAATAACTGATGATTTTGATCTTTTGACCCAACAAGCTGCTTTTTGCATCAAGTTTGAGCAACTTAGGGTTTCGGTCTTTTTGTTGGAATCGGATTGCCTAGAGTAGATTCGTACAGGGTCGTCCTTGGGTGGTTCAAGTTCTGGAACAATGTTGTTGCAAGTACTAATCATCTGAGTACCTTTTCAGTTTGCAATTTTATATGCTTGTTAATGTGCGTTTCACTTTTCTTGTAAATACCAGTCAGAGATTTTTCTTTAGGAAAGCTAATCCAGATTATATCATTGTCAATGTCATGGAATGGAACATGTCTTGCCTGTTTCACTTTTGTTTTCTACTTTGCTGTGTATTTCTGTCAGATTTGGTTCTCGGGATTTAGCATGTTCATTTAGACTCTCACAAATTGCACAGATATATCAGCTGAAATCCCAGCAAATGGCTTTAGGATCAGTGATTCAGTGCGATCCCTGATATGAAAGGTCCAGTTTGACTATGGCATTGGATGTCTTTTACTTCAGTTCTATTGAATTTCTGTTTGAGGTGTTTGTGATCAGTCTGAATGAACAGTTTGAAGCCGTTTTTGTAACTGATAAATGGTTTCCATACTAGACTCTGAATATGCCCCTTTAAATTATTGCATTTGGATAAGTCCCATTCTTTGAATCTAACTTTCACGGTGTCTTTCTTGGTTTCCAGTTATCAAACACTGTAAGAATCATGGGAGAATGTTAAGAGAGTGTTAGGGAGCATAAAAGAATGCTTTGGCCTGCATAAGATTCTTCTCCCATATATCATTGATCAAAATGCTGTCTGGGTAAAATAACTCCCAGCATACTGCAGATCATCCACATTACAAATATTAAGTAGATTAGTTAGCTTATCGGAAACAAGCTACTTGCTAAGTTCTACAAAGTCTTCCATGCCTCAAGTCTGGTTTCTCTACTATCATTGTTTTTGTTGATTTACTTTCCTCGATAATATTATAAATCCATTTTTTTTTTGTTTGTGAAGTTATATTGTGTTTATAATTGGGTTTCTCTTTTACTTTGTTTCTTTTAGATGTTTTCCCTAGCAAGTAGCTATAGGAGCAGAGTAAACATGGATATGAAAGACCAGTTTGACAAAAGCACCGGATGGATTTTTTCTGAGTTCTTTTTTATTTCAGTTTGAGGTGGTTGTGATTGTATAATGATTTCCACCTTTTTTTTTGTGGGATGTGTGACTAGTTTCCTTTTCAGTTATGAAGAGATAGCAGAAACAAAAGGTTGGCAACTGGAAAGCATCCCCATCATTATGAAGTTTGAGGGTATGTCTATCCCACATCGATTTTTCTACACAAAACTGTGCTTGTTTATATTGGCTGATGAAGCAAGTCAGTTTGTCTCTTCGGAGACATCTGATAAAATTGGAACGATACAGAGAAGATTAGCATGGCCCCTGCGCAAGGATGACACGCACAAATCGAGAAATGGTCCAAATTTTTTTGTCATTTTCACCCAACTTGTTAGTTCTGGTATCTTATTTTTAACCTGTTAGTTCTGCTTATCACTTACTGCATTGTGATATGCTAGGTAGTTGGTTGTAACCTCCCAAGTCCCATCATTAGCTTACTGAACTGTGACTCCCAACTTGTAAGCTTCTCTTTTTGTACTCAATTTCACATGCTTTCTTCTTTTGGTGTCTTATTTTACCTTGGTCGTTCTGCGTATCTTTTCCTATTCAGTTTCATATGCCTTTGTTAGTTCTTATAAAATTGCTTGTTGTTTCTCTTTGCTCTTTTGTTGTCTAATCAAGGATTTGTATGCTGATTTCAAGGTTTAATTTTTTTTCTTTTTGGTATCTTATTTTACCCTGTTAGTTCTGCTATTACTGCATTGTGATATGCTAGGTAGTTGGTTGTCACCTCCCAAGTCCCATCATTAGCTGATTTCAAGTTTTAATTTTTTTTCTTTTTGGTATCTAATTTTGACCCTGCTAGTTCTGCTATCACTTACTGCATTGTGATATGCTAAGGTAGTTGGTTGTAACCTCCCAAGTCCCATCATTAGCCTACTGAATTGTGGCATTGTCACCTTGATCTACCAATACACACTAGTACAAAAAGCTACCTTTACCATAGTTCAGTGTGAACTCTTTACCATGATTATGAACCGTGGTAAAACGGGGCTAAAGAGAAGCAACAGTATATGGGTAAAACAAGCCTAATTCATAAAAGCTGCGCACAAAAACGGGTCTCCGAAAATGGGCATGTGCAATGTTAATCCTTCCCTAATTTTTTAATATAATATTTGACACCTGTGTTATATATCTAATCGTGAGTTGTATCTTAATTCTTAATTTTTTTAAAAATTGTAGCTTTTCTGTTTCATAGACTTTTATATTGCTTGTTAGAAGTGTCATAGATTTTGTGATCAATCTTATGGCATATGCATAATCCGGTAAGCATAAGTCAGATGAACTTGAACAAAATGCTATTTTAATTGAACCTGCTTGTTCCTGGCTTTGCATGTTTATTAAGACTCATTTAGATCACACCTCACACACAAATATCCATTGAAGGTTTACATGTATTGTTCATAGCATTCCCGGCCTCCTCTGGATGCATCATTTTATCCCGTTCTACATACCGATCTTTTCAGCCAATATATGTCATCAATCTGTTATTCATCCCCAAGTCATTTTTTCTTTCAGTTTTGGTGTTTCATTGCCATGGTTGCTACTTTGAGCTCCCTGGGTTTTCTAACGCTATTAGATAACCTTTAGTGTATTGCTCTCCTTAGTTTTAGATGTCTCCAGCTCTTTTGAATTCCATATTGATTGCTTCTGATCAATCTAATCTAAGACTGCCTTTCTTTTTTCAATCATGAAGAGAGAGTTGCTTAGAAGGGAGTTGGGGATATTGCTTTTCTTATCCCACATCTCTTTGATAGCATAAAATACACAAGTTTATATTGACTGATGAAGCAAATTAGTTTGTCTCTTCGGAGACATCTGATAAAATTGGAACGATACAGAGAAGATTAGCATGGCCCCTGCGCAAGGATGACACGCACAAATCGAGAAATGGTCCAAATTTTTTTCTCATTCCCTCGCTTGTGTTTTTTTTTTAAATGTGTATTCATGCTTCCTGCATAATTTGTATGATTTTTTTTAATGTGTTTTGGCGTGCCAGGCCCGTGCAATAGTGCAACACATGAGCGACACATGAAGGCCGAAGATAGCAAGCTACCTTGCATGAACCCTCCCCTTAAAAAATAAATTTAATATCGAAGTGGACCAATGGACCACATATCAGATATTAAACTGATAAGAACAGATACTACACTTGATCTTAGCCAAAAGGCCGAGAAAGGTATGCTTTTCAATGTCTTTTGTTAGGCCTTTTATATGCTCTTTTAAGCTTGCTCTTAAATTGGCACTTGATGTGGGATGTGCAGTGCCTTACAGCGCCAAATGAGGCATGCCATTTTTTGCCTAGTTACTAGATGACTGGACCTGCCGCTTTGCCTCTAAGGTTGAAGATTGCTTGGTCACATTTTAGATGTTCATAGAGACAATATACTGTTAGTTTGATATGATATTTGTTGAAGTATGCATCGACATTGAGTAAGAGGTAGCCTCTGCCTCATCACCTCATGTCATTCTCTTTCTATTAAAAGTTTATACATTCAGCTCTTGAAATGGATTCCAAATTAAATGCGGTAAGAAGTCCAAATTTCTTGTTACTTGCAGTGCTACTGATAAATGATAGATTTGGCAATATAGGAAGATGCTTCATTATAAGAAGATTGTGCTAAAACCATGTAGATGCTTCACCATAACTGACCAAGATTTAAAAACTCTTGATGCTCATAAGGAAGGTTAACAGATTTTCGTTTAAAAAAGGAAAGGAAAAGGAACTTCTACTCTGCTTTGAAATTTTTGGGTCTTCCCAGGAATAAGTGTTTTGCCGTCATTGGTAAGATTTCATAACATTTGTTTCGGTGCTATGACTGATAGATTCTGAGGCTGCTGAGAAATTGCTTGATCCTGTTACATCTATTGGTTGATAGGAATGACCGATTCAAAGGAATTTGCAGCTGATTGGATTTACTACATTGGCGAGGAGATGCAACATCGACACTGTCTTAAAGTATGTTTTTTTAGGTTCTTCCTCCGTATAATGCTATTATGGAATTTCAAGTACATAAATTGCAGGATCAATTTTATGATTCAGATATTATAATATTTTTACAATAAAATGGTTCTTAAATATTTCCTTGTATCGTGGCTCAATCAAGAAATGGATCGTCTTGCTTTAAAAATGCTTGTCTTATGGTATAACATTTGTTTTAGGTTCTTATAGGTTTTAGTTAAAGTGAAGGAAAATGATTTGGATTACAAAGAGGACCAACAAATGCTAAACTGAAAGTACTCTTATTTTTGTTTGTTTTAGATGATTTTCTAGACTTCAATTTCAACAGCTTTAAGAGACTGATGTATAAGATTAGTTATTTTTCCAAAAGTCATCGAATGAATTTTAAGCCAATGTTATTTACACCACAAAATTTACTATTTACACCACATATCTCACTTTTTATATTTTTTTTAAAATACACCCTGCTCCTCTTGAGTCACACACCTAAAATACCCTGCGCCTCTTGAGGGGCAAGTGTGTGACTCAAGAGGAGCAGGGGTGTGATTCAAGAGGCGTAGGTGTGGTGCTAAAATTTATGGGTGTAAATATTATCACCCGAATTTTATCCTTACAATTTTTAAGTTTATAATGGATGTATAGGTGGACTCTCACCATCACATCCATCTTCCTGATGTATAGGGTGGACTCTTTTTTATCTCTTTTGTAATATATATATACTTGTGCACTCTGATAATAAGAATTCATTCAAGGGTAGTTAACATCAATCACAACCAATTTACAAAATATCAACAGAAACTATTAAGACTAGTGTTGGTGGGGTGTGCCAGGCCCGTGCAATAGTGCAACACATGAGCGACATATGAAAGCCCAAGATAGCAAGCTATCTTACATGGACCCTCCCCCTTAAAAAATAAATTTAATATCAAAGTGGACCAATGGACCACATATCAGATATTAAACTGATAAGAACAGATACTACACTTGATCTTAGCCAAAAGGCCGAGAAAGGTATGCTTTTCAATGTCTTTCTTTGGACCTTTTATATGCTCTCCAAAGCTTGTTCTTTTATGATGATACTCAATGTGGGATCTGTAGTGTCCTGGAAGACCATTATATTAATGCTCAACACACTAGATGAGGCATGCGCTTCCTTGCCCAGCTACAAAGTGACTAGACCTTCCTCTTTGTGTTCAAGGTTGAAGATTGCTTGTTAACATTGTAAATTTCAGTTCTTGTTGGGACAGATTTGTCGCATCTATAAGTTATGGTTTAGTACAAAAATGAAGGGCATGAAATGAAAAGGTTAAGTTTGTGAATCGAGCAATACCTTCTATTTTTTCCCTCTCTCAACTTGGAAGAAAACAGTGAAACTGCAGGATTGCTGTATACTTGGCAATATTGCGGTGTGCAGCTGTAATCAATATATGCCATGCTATTCATAAGGGTTGGCAATTTGGATTTGAATCGTTTTTCCATCATGACATATTCCCACCCATTAACAAGTTGAGGGTATTGCTTTGTCTATCCCACATTGTCCTTGCAACAAGAAAGTACACTAGGCTATATAGGCTGATGAAGCAAGATGGCCTCTTTTCTGGTTATAGTGAAAGAAATAGTAATATGTAAGCTACTAAGCTTCCATTCTTTTACCTTGATTTAAATGGTTGTAGCATTTCCTTTTTTCTTTTTTCGTATGCTTTAGTATCTTATAAACTATCAAATGGGTCTTGCAGTAAATGCTTGCCTCCCATATATATCTTTGTTTTTGAAGCCTATAGGTTTAAGCTTACAAGTGCTTATTGCTAGCATCTTTTCTGGTTATAGTGAAAGAAATAATAATATGTAAGCTTTCATTCTTTTACCTTGACTTAAATGGTTGTAGCATTTCCTCTTTTTTTTTCCGGATGCTTATAGTATCTTATAAACTGTCAAATGGGTCTTGCTGTAAATACCTGGCTCCCATATATTATCTTTGTTTTTGAAGCCTATAGGTATAAGCTTATAAGTGCTTATTGCTAGCCTCTTTTCTGGTTATAGTGAAAGAAAAGACTTGGGAGTATAAAGTGGAATTACAAAATGATCAACAAATACTGAACTGCAACTAAGAGTTGTTTTTAGGAGATTTTCCGGAGTTCAGCAGCATTAAATGGTTGATGTGGAAAATCAGTTGTATTTTACTGCAGGTGCTTCGAGTGGATTTTCGCTTTAGTTACTTTCTACTTTTTTCAGTTATGAAGAGGGAGTTGCATAGAAGAGAGTTAAGGATAACAGAGAAGATCCAATTTTTCAGTTATGAAGAGGGAGTTACAGAGAAGATCCCTGCACGAGTGCACGGACGATGCACAAATCAGGAAATGATCCAATTTTTTTTTTTTCCGATTTTCCAACTTGTAAGCTTCTCTTTTCCTACTCTGTTTCATATACTTTTGGTAATACTAGTTTATTTCATGCTTCCAGCATATAATTACTTATTGTTTTGCTTTGTTCTAGCTTCACCAACCATGGTTTTGATCTTTAGTTAATTACCATAAAAATGCATGAAATGATTCAGAATAACACCTGGGAATTTTTTATTTCGCCTGAAAACATGAATAAGGGCTCTATCCATTGCAAACTATTCAAGGGCTTAGTAGGCCCAAAAGGATTGGCAATTGGGATTTCTCTCTCCATCATTCCATATTCTCACCCATCAACAGGTTGAGTTGAGGGTCCACATCGACCCTGCAACAAGACAATACACTAGTTTATATTGCCTGGTGAAGCAGCAGCTATTGTCTCTTCGGAGACATCTGATAAAATTGGAACGATACAGAGAAGATTAGCATGGCCCCTGCGCAAGGATGACACGCACAAATCGAGAAATGGTCCAAATTTTTTTGAAGGTTCTTCCTGCATTATTCCTTATCCACATCACTTCAACTTGAAGACCTTGGTAAACTCTTCATATGAGGTAAGATAACTCCATGATCAATTTTCTGATTCAACCATTCGTTTTTGCTTGGTAAAATATTTCCTTCTATCCCAGCTTAATATTTTAGCTTCCATTCTTTTACCTTGATTTAAATTACTGTAACATTTCGTTCATCTTCTGGATGCTTATAGTATCTTTTAAACCATACCATGGGTCTTGCATTAAATGCTTTCTTCCCAGTATATCTTTGTTTTTAGAGGCCTACAGGTTAGGTTTAAGCTTATAACCTTGTAAGTCCTTGGGAGTATAAAGAGGAATTACAAAATGATCAACAAATACTGAACTGCAGCTAAAAGTTGTTTTGTTGGTTCTTTGTTCATTTCTGTTTTTTGCTATAATCAGCTTCAATTAAGATATTATAATATGTACTATAATATGTACCATACCCATAAACCAATTGAGAAAATAATTGAGATTAGCATTGGTGGGGTGCGCCAGGCCCATGCTATAGTGCAACACTTGGGCGACACACGAAGACCCAAGATAGCAAGCTACCTTATATGGACCTTCCCCCTCAAAAGATAAATTTAATATCAAAGTGATCCAATGGACCACATATCAGATATTAAACTGATAAGAACAGATACTACACTTGATCTTAGCCAAAAGGCCGAGAAAGGTATGATTTGTTCAGTTTTTCTTTGACTGTTATATATGCCCTTCTAATCTTGCTCTTTGTTCTGACAATCGATGTGGGATCTGCAGTGTCCTAAAAGACCATTCTATTAGTGCTCAGCACACCAGATGAGACATGCCTTTTTTTGCCCAGCTACAATTCAAGATGACTGGACACTTCCTCTTTCCTGTTAAGGTTGAAGATTGCTTGTTGACAGTTTAAATTTCAGTTCCTGTTGGGGACAGATTTGATGCATCTATAAGGTAAGGTTTAGTAGAATAATGAAGCGAATGGAATGGGAAAACTATTGGATAAAATGATGAGCACCGGGTTGAAGATTGTTTTCTTTCTTGATAGTCTGTGTTGCAGAAACTGGAGATTTTGCACATACAGAAATTAGTTAAGACATACTTGATTTGCGTAATCGGCCACTGAGGCATTAGCTGTTCCTAGTTATGCGATCAAGCTTGTCTATTGCTTCTCACATCCACCTTCATGGGATATGAAACCATGAATCTGGTGTAAAATCAGCATGACAGATTGGTTTTGCTTGTGAATCTGAATAACTATACAAGAAGTGTAAAAGAGAGTAAAGAGGACACCATTGGATTTATTCCCAGTTCTATTGGAACATATGCATATTCAGTTCATAGCCTGTCGAACAAAAACTACGAAGCATGGGGTTATTCGATTTCTTACAGAGTGACTTGGTAATGGTGCGGCTTTGATTGTGTTCGGAGTGGTCCTGCAGCATCTGTCTACCAAAGACTAGCTAGATTTCAAGTTATGGAGAAAAGATAGCATCTTGAAGAATAACTGGTATTTTGATTGATCCTTTTTTTAGGAGAAAAGATGGGCAAGATAAAGAAACTGGGATGTGTTGTTAGTTGATGGAAAGGCATTTTTTTAACTTTATTATAATATTATCTGTTCTGGTAAATTTCTTTAAGATTATTTCTTGCATTGACATTAGGTTTTCTCAAATTATACTATTTACTGTTAAATCCTTGTTAAAAAAAAATACATCCGTATCCACAGTTGTCTTTCTAGTTAGTTTTTTCCAAAGTATTTCGTAGAAATTTTAGTATTCTACTTTGCGAATTTTTCCAAGAGTGAGACTATTACCAAGAAATTCTCACGAAGTTGGAGAAATATCTGTGTTTAGTTTATATTTTTAAAAAATGAAAACTCAAAAATTCTAACTTTTCAAGAAGTTAAATTCCTTCATTTTGGAGGAAGTTCTCTCCCCTAGGTAAAAAAAAAAATTTGTCGATCTCTTTGGGGTGTTTGGACAATGAGGAACAAAATTTTGTTTAACAATCACACCCACCGTGAGGTAGATGACTGTGTACATTATATAAAACAACAACGAACAACCTGGAGGAAAGCGCAACTAGAATTGGAAGACGAAAACCCGACCAAAAAACCCCATAGCTATCAAGTCAACCAACGTAAATAGAAAAAGATTAAATAGGGAAAACCTAAAGAAGATTTTGTGAAAATAAATTTCGATGGTGCTAGTCTTCCATCAGGCAAAGCGGCTTGCGGCTTTGTGATTCGTGATCCCCTTGGAAGACCTTTGACATGTGGCGCTTTCGGTTGCGGGCAAGTTTCGGTCCCCGTATGCGAATCGCACCAAAAGCATGAGTATTTTATATAGATATTGATGATTGATGATACAATGTGTTATATACAAAAATTTATAATTTATAGGAGTAATATATTATTTCAAATTCATAATAGTTATTTGATATATAAATCTTACCGAATTTATTAAATTAGACTTGTGCATTTTTCATCACTTTCCTAACTAAAAGGAATTTGTCGTTCCTATTTCTTTCATCCTAGCAATTTCTCTCCTTTTATTTTTTGTTAAATTGGCAAAAGTTTATGAGATTAATGTTTTGTGGCTGAAATTGGGTTTTGTGCTCTAGTTAGAGATGTTGTGATCTGTCTAGAAATGGTGGTTTTGAACAATAAAATCATGTAAGTTTCTTTGTTTGAAGTTTGGGGAAAAAATGGGGAATTTTTTTTTAAAATATTCACTAAAAATATTTATTTACCAAAATATTTACAAGTTCGAAATATTTACAGAAATATTTATTTTTTGTAGGTTCATCAGAGAAACGCGGGTTGAAACCGCGTTTCTTGTGTAAATCATAAATTTGAACTTAACGCCAAAAAAAATTGGGTAAATTGCAACTAATATCCCAACCTTTAAGGATAGTTGCTTTCAATACCCTAACCTTGTAAAATTTCACAAAATATCCTAACCTATACCATTAGTTGCAATTAACACCCTAAATGAGTTTATTAAATTAAAAAATTACCCATATCAAAACAAAATTACAAAAAATCACCCATATTCATAAAATATTTTCAATGAACCCCAATACATTTTAAATAAAAATGAGAATTAAATAAATCTCTTACAATTGAACCCCACCCGACCCACTATCCAAAAATAATTATAATAGATATATATAGAAAATATACTCCTTTAAAATATAATATAATTACTTCAGCATCTACTCATTTAAAATTTTAATATAATCAATTGAAATAATTAATTATTTATCTAAAAAACATACATTATAATTAAAATCTAAATTTATACTCCGTATAAGTTTGTCTCGATCCGATTTGTGCATCTATATATTCCCTGTATATTATTTGATACGATATATACTGTCTTTTTGGTTAATATTATGTTATATATATACTAAAACTAATACATAACATCTTATAATGTATCACACATAAATTTTATGGTATGAAAAAATGATTCTATAAGAAATGTTTAACATAATAGTTTTACAAAAATAAAATAAAGTAAATTTAAAAACATCAATGGTAAAAGATATGATAACCATTTGTAATAAATAATTATATAATAAAGATATATTAAAAATAATATGGTAAAAATTAATAATTTTACCATATTATTTTTTATATATATTTATTATGTAACTATTTATTACAAATGGTTATCATATCTCAAACCATTTATTTATTAAAATCTACATTATTTTATTTTTGTAAAAGTATTATGTTTAAGATAAATAATTAATTATTTTGAGTAATTATATTAAAATATTAAATGAGTAAATGCTAAAATAATTATATTATATTTTTAAAGGAGTAGATTTTATATACCTTTTATAATTATTTTTGGATGGTGTGTTGGGTGGGCTTAAATTGTAAGATTTTTTTTAATTTCAAATTTTAAAATATATTAGGAGTTTATTGAAAACATTTTATCATTATGGGTGATTTTTTGTAATTTTTGTATGATGTGGGTAATTTTTAAAATTTAAGAATCTCATCCAGGGTGTTAAGTGCAACTAATGGTATATGTTAGGATATTTTGTGAAATTTTACAAGGTTAGGGTATTAAAAGCAACTATCCCTAAAGGTTGGGATATTAGTTGTAATTTACCCAAAAAAATTACATTTTTTCTATAAAAACGCGGTTTTAAACCGCGTTTTTAAAGTTTTATTTCAATTTTTTATTTCTAAACAAACAAAAAAAATAAAAACATTGTAAAACGCGGCTTTTGAGCCGCGTTTTACCCGTACGACATAGAGATTAGCAACTTGCCAGCTTAGCTCCACTTCCCAACGGGCTTCCCTATGTTCAAGTAATTAATTAACCCTTCAAATTAATTATACCACTACTCTATCTCAATGTTATCCATTTTAATTACAATTAATAATTAGTTTATTTTCAAATTCAACTTAATATATCTATAAGCTTAAAAAGTTTTAATTTAATTGCATAATCTTAAAAATACTATTTCCGTCTCAAAATGTAGATCGTTTGATTCTTTTGACACGTTTTTTAAGAATCTAAAAACTATATAAAATATTACCTTTTTTATTAATTTTTAAAATAATATTATACTTATTAATAATACATATAATATTCTTTTAAAAAATTAATAAAAAGGTTAATATTGTGTCAAAAAGTCAAATGATCTATATTTTAAGACAGATGGAGTAATATGTTAGTATATATATTAACCGTATAATAAATAAAATATCAATCTTTCTCTTTAATAAAGTTAGCTTTTTTGGAGTATTAATGCACATTTAGAAGACAAAAAGTCTGTAACGGCTCGGATATAAATATCCGGGATACGTTTTGAAGGTCGGATACCTTCGTTCGGATTTTGCAATTCAGGTACGGGTCGAGGTTTCAAACCTCTAATCAGTCGAAGTCTCAGAAATACAATTTAAACGAAAATAAAGCAGAAGTACGGTTTAGATACAAAAGCCACGGCAGAGCCGGGTCAAACCAAAACAAAGTGGGTGATTGCCATTTGTCAAGTTAGAATATACTAGCCGGATTCTTCGATTCGCCAAAAGATTTCCCCGTCACAAAGGCATGGAGCAACAAGAGCGATACCTAACACTATCCACGAAGTCAGGCCTGGTGATCGCCTGCGGGTCCTCTGACCGCGCTGAGGCCACATAACATGCCTATGCCTAAATAAAAGACGACTAATGCGGCACAAGATTTAAATCACACTATCATGCCCCTAGTATATATAATATGCGGAAAAGAACTATAAAGGGCCCAAAACAATGCCAAATGGCATATCCCTCTCCTACCTCTGCACCCCTTCCCGTTAGTTCAGAGACTGGCCAGTTCGTTGCTATAGCATAGCATATCCTCGTGGTGGTGCACTCACCCATGGTATCATCATCATAACATAAATTAAACATGCCCGATGGTGCTGGGCTATCATCATGCTCATCTCGACTCGATAGACTCAGGGCACCCGATGGGGCTTGGCTACCCTATGACCCTAGCAAAGACTCTAGGACTATCACAGATAACGGCCGTTCTGTTTCAAACACACAAAGTAAACACATGCTCAATTCAATGCAATCCTAGCATGATACTATATGGCATGCTTTAATATGCAACAAAACTACACATTACATGACACATCAGGCAAGAGGTCCAGGTTACTGAGTAAGTCCCGTAGGATACTTACCTGTTGATGCAGAACAGCAAGATAACACAAGCAAGGGCCCAAATGCAAGTCCAAAGTAATCCAAAAGCAATACACACCTATCATCAAGCCATTTCCATAAGATACCAGACCAACATTCATACACACGAACCCAAGTTCCCAACATTCTCAAAACCGACCGATAGTAAAACCGTTTTCCAAAATCTTAAATCCAAATTAAGTCAACTCATATTCAAAATAATTCTCAAATCATACTTGGCCAAATTCCGACATTAAACATTTAAGCCTTAAAGTCAATTTCCCAAAATCATGTTATAAAATAATTCCGACATGTTTCTTATTTCAAAAACATAAAATAAGTTCCAATATTAAACCATCAAAATAATTCTAAGCTCACAAATAATACTTATAAATCAAAACCAACAATTTACTTTAAAATCCTAGCTCACATAGTTAAATCCTCTTAAAATACATCAATTAAATAATCCAATTAATATTATTTTAAAACAATAAACAATATAAGATGATAAATTTCCAGAATTTATAATTTTAACCAAATCCCAAAATAATAATAATATTCAAATAATTTACACTTACTATCCATATAATCTCAAAACAATCCAAAAATATATATATAACTCCATAACAATAAATATCACTTTTAAAACCTTATCAGATATAAATATTAATAATTTCAGAACATATAAACATATAAATTCATTTTCCTAAAATCAGAAATAATAAAACATATAACATATATATATATATATATATATCTATAACCTAAATATGTAAAACAAATTTAAACAAACTAACCAGCCCAAAGAACAACCCATACCAATCCGGATCCCTGGCCCAAAACCCAAGCCCAGACCCGCAGCCCCTAACCGGATCCAAGAGAAGGCCCAAGACCCGGCCCAACCCTCAAGCCCAAACCCTCACTCACTTACTCTCTCTCACGCTCTCAACTGAATCGGAGGATTAAAAGAAGGTGGGGTCCAGTGCTGACGCGGCAAGGTGGGGGGCCACGAGTCCTCTTCTTCCTTCTGAAGGTCCCCAGCTCTGCGTGCTCGCCGTCGGAAGCTCGAGCGCTCACTCTCTCGCTCCCGCTCTCCCCGCCCTCTGTTCTCACTGCTCCCTCCCCGACTCAGCCTCTCTCTCTCTCTCTTAGACAATTTAAGGACAAGAAAGGAAACACACAAACCAACGGAGGAAGGAAGATTGAGCGCTCACCGAGGGGTTTAGAAGCTTCGCCGGAGAATAGCCGGGCTTCAAATAGGCTCGCCGGAGACCCGGGGCTACGTTTCTCAGCCTAGATCGAGGGTAAGGTCATAAATGCGGAGCCTTATGAGTTATTAGATCGGAAAAAAAGGAGATGGAAGCCTACCAGGATTCTCGAATGGGAAACATGGGATGAGACGAAGATAAAGGGGCGGCGGCGACTTCTTCGGCGGTTCCTGGTGGCTCCAACTGCTCATGGCGGCTTCGAATGACAGTGCTGGAAGTGATGGATTGCAGAGGAAGGAGGAGGAACGAAGATGCTGTTGTTGCTTTGGGCTCTCGCAAACAGGGCCCTAAGAGGCTCCAATGGGGCGATGACGAGGGTGGAGGAGAGGTGGTGGTGGCTGTGGGGTGATTCCGGGGAGCTCGAGCTGGTGCTCAGGAGGACAGAGGAGGCGGCAACGGTGGCGTTTGAGGCTGAGGGTTGTGTGTGGTGGTGTTGGTCTCTGCAGAATCGAAAAAGAGAGGAGGGAAGAGGTTTGTGGGTGCAGGTTTCAGGGAGAGGGAGGAGAGACTGAGGGAGTGCAATTAGGAGAGGGAGGGTGAGGCAGGGGGGTGGTGTTCTGTTACATTGCAGGGGAGGGGGGACCAACGCAAGCACATGGGGGAGAGAGAGAGGGGAGAGAGAGAGAGAGAAAAAGAAAGAAAAGGAAAAAAATGAAAATATATATGGAATTTGTTTCCCCACAAAACCAATTCAAATTGGCGGAATAGACTCAAAACCCGCTCGCCCGATCGAATCCCGACTAAAACAAATTTAATCAAATTTCAATTCAACCTCAAGATAACGGAATTAAATAAATTTTCAATACTCGGAGCTTAATTAAATTTTATTAATACTCGGACTCGAAGTCGAAAATCAAATCCCGTCAAAAATCCTAATTTAAATTGATGCCGGAATGATTTTAAATTTTGAAGTCGTGCTCGAGGACGATTTTACTCCCATTTTATAAATTGAAATAAATAATAACATTTTAATTAAAATAATGCTAATATGATATCTAAAATATATTTGGTCTTTACATTTATCCACCTCTAAAAACAAGTCTCGTCCCCGAGACTAAAATTATTTTAAAGCAAAGGGAAGGAGTTTGAAATCGGCGAGTCCGAGGATCTTGTAATCGTCTCGGTTGCGTCTTCCGAGATTCTCACAACATCCTAGTCACGGTCGTGACATCTCCAATTGGTCTTGTCAAGTGTGTAATAAGCGCCCTTATTACATCCTCGCTTCAACTTTTCGGAAGTATCACAACTCTAAAGGCATTATAGCGTCCGACTAGGTCTTAGCAAGCAATCTATAAGCGCCCTTGTTGACTGCTTGTATCCACTTCGTGAGACGTCATAATGTAAATCCAGTTAGTAAATTCTCAAAGCGTTTTGTAAATGGAAAGGTTGTCATCCAAATCATTGAAACTCTCAACTTCTTTAAACTCCAAGTTGGACCTTTTCAAAACCACTCAAATTCTTCAAATTCAATTTTTAATCAAGCAACTTTACACCAAAACAAGTCAAAGCCTTTCAAATCAAGATTTTGTCAAAAATCTTCCGATAACCAAATCAGCTTCACACATACCAATCAATCAAATTCCGAGGGTAGGAGGTGGAGTCATCCACCTCTAAGGGCTAATCCCATATTCTCTTCCTAGGTTCCAAAATCATTCCTTCATCATTCACAACTCAACATGAACAAAAGTAAATCAACTCATCAACTCATAACCTCATCAACCACCTCTCATATGGCAATCTCAACATCAATCATGATAAACTCAACCAATCGACATCTCAACCGCATAACATGATTACCCATAAAATAAATCATACCATCCTTTCAGAACACGCCAAAAGCAATAACAAAGTCTTAATGTCGTACCATGAGCCATAAAGTATATCTACCTCATACCGAAGGCATCGCAAGTGCATCATCGAATTTTCATAATCACGCAAGCACACATGTCAAGAGATCAAAGAGGTTAGGTGTCATGGAGTCAGTACACTACTTCTAGTCAAATCTCACGATCGCATCTTCAACATCGCACACTAGGGGAACCAGTCATAACAAGGGATCTCATGTAAAGCATAAATTCACATAGTCATCATATCCAATCTCTATCCAGCGTTATCATAACATATTATCACATCAATCCAACAAAATCATGCTATCAAGATTCAACCAAAAAGGGAAGATCAACAGTATATCACCTCAAAATATCATCATGCTTTCACATAACAATGTATCATCATCTCATGATTCATTCAACACATTATAACATGCTTTTAGAACAACATAGTAGGATAGCAATGGATCATTATATCAGGATTATAGTTGTCACTACCAATTATGATTCAGTATTGTATATCAACATGTAATATCAGGTCATATCAGGTTCATCGTAGTCGCTATCTAACATCATGCCAGTTCATAATCACGTAATCAAGAAAGTTTTGCACCACATATAAGTTATAATAAAACGCAACCCCGCCCGCTCGTCTCCAACTCTCAAGCCAAGACCAACTTTCATCTAGACTTACCAACTCGGATGACATCCCACAGAAGAAACCCCAATCCATTCCGACCTTTAATCTCGCACCTCTTCCCGCCAAGCACCCTCACTAACAATCCACCTCTAAGACTTCAACCCTCATCTCTGTTTTCACACCCGAGTACACTCTCACTCTATGTTCCCAATACCCCCAAAGGTCATTCCTTACATTTCTCACTCTTCCCAAGGTATCACAACGTAGAGCCCTTCTAACCACGCATCTTCAATAAAATTTTCTCGGTCACTACTTAACCAGCCTATCCCAACCATACCCCTTCCCCAAGATCCACCTAAGAGTTCATCCAAAATCATCAAGCATTACCTCTTAAAATTCCCGAACCCACACGGTCCAACCTAAGTCAACACCCCTCTTCTGCAACTTTCCCTTACCACCGTCGATCATCCTAAACACTCACAACCTTTCTCCACTCTCTGGCCGCTCAACCAAAAGGACCTCACTCACATGTTCAAAGAAGAAGCATTCATGGACATTATTGCACATAAGGACTACATCATATCAACTAGCATCATTAGCATTGCAACAAGTATCAAAAGTCTCATTTTACCGTCATGCTCGAAATTATCACATAACACCATATATGAATAAAGTCAATTCAAACTAGAAAGTTTCATCATAATCTTAGCTAATAACCAGTTTAGATTCTCGGCATTTGCAGTTCATTCTATATAGGAAAGGAATTTAGATCATGCTTAGCAACTCAGAATAGCATCACATCAAGTCATCATGGCACATTAGGACTGTAAGGCATCGAATCATATCATCACATCAACAAGCAGCTTTCAACATCAAGTCAGTGCAATATCATCATCAACAAGCTCAGAAAGGGTTAGCAATTCGAATAGAGGACGCTCTCACCTGCAAGTCATATCGTGCTCAACAATCGTAATCCTCAAGGCGAGCTTGTTCCGTCGACATTATCGATCCTGAGGCCCGTGGGTTATGGGCCCACGCTTCCACTGCGCTGCTCTATCGCTATTCGTCTTCCCGATCCTTTTTTTCCATGCGGTCGCTCATCCAAGGTAATGCGTAGGAGTTTAAGTTAGCGGAGATAGGGGAGTGACAAGAGCGGACAACCCAACGTTTTCTCTCGGAGACCAAATGGACCAAAGCTAAAGACGACACAACTAGAGACAAGACTTTGACCCGGGAATAGTAACGATGCCTTTATGGAGTCCATTAGGTTACAACTTGTGACAAACAAGCATGAATTCATTATGGAGCATATCAATCACATCAACCCACACTAACCTGTACCTACCTCGGGGCAACATTCGTATTCATATCAAAGTCACAATCAAGTACTACGCTGATGTATGTGAAACAAGCTAACATTCTAGTATTTCATGGAAACAGATATGCCTAGTAACTTCAAGCAAGATAGGCGGAACCAACAATGATCATATATAATTCGAAGTCATACGGAATTTAGTGAAGATAACGAGCATCATGCATGTGAACAATGTAAAAGCATG
This sequence comes from Persicaria maculosa, assembly GCA_963922045.1. Lineage (NCBI taxonomy): Eukaryota > Viridiplantae > Streptophyta > Magnoliopsida > Caryophyllales > Polygonaceae > Persicaria > Persicaria maculosa. The sequence goes on along the minus strand of OY998267.1, from coordinate 27,062,584 downwards.
GTATACACATCAACAAATGAGTCCAAATATATCATGGCGAGGTAGGTCGTAATAAACAGGGGAAGCGTCATACGAGATCATATAAGGGCAACATAGTAACTATCTCATCTAACACAATGATCATGTAATAGGTCAAGCATGGCACGTAATTCAAAATAATTCTCAAATCATACTTGGCCAAATTCCGACATTAAACATTTAAGCCTTAAAGTCAATTTCCCAAAATCATGTTATAAAATAATTCCGGCATGTTTCTTATTTCAAAAACATAAAATAAGTTCCAATATTAAACCATCAAAATAATTCTAAGCTCACAAATAATACTTATAAATCAAAACCAACAATTTACTTTAAAATCCTAGCTCACATAGTTAAATCCTCTTAAAATACATCAATTAAATAATCCAATTAATATTATTTTAAAACAATAAACAATATAAGATGATAAATTTCCAGAATTTATAATTTTAACCAAATCCCAAAATAATAATAATATTCAAATAATTTACACTTACTATCCATATAATCTCAAAACAATCCAAAAATATATATATAACTCCATAACAATAAATATCACTTTTAAAACCTTATCAGATATAAATATTAATAATTTCAGAACATATAAACATATAAATTCATTTTCCTAAAATCAGAAATAATAAAACATATATATATATATATAACCTAAATATGTAAAACAAATTTAAACAAACTAACCAGCCCAAAGAACAACCCATACCAATCCGGATCCCTGGCCCAAAACCCAAGCCCAGACCCGCAGCCCCTAACCGGATCCAAGAGAAGGCCCAAGACCCGGCCCAACCCTCAAGCCCAAACCCTCACTCACTTACTCTCTCTCACGCTCTCAACTGAATCGGAGGATTAAAAGAAGGTGGGGTCCAGTGCTGACGCGGCAAGGTGGGGGGCCACGAGTCCTCTTCTTCCTTCTGAAGGTCCCCAGCCCTGCGTGCTCGCCGCCGGAAGCTCGAGCGCTCACTCTCTTTCTCCCGCTCTCCCCGCCCTCTGTTCTCACTGCTCCCTCCCCGACTCAGCCTCTCTCTCTCTCTTAGACAATTTAAGGACAAGAAAGGAAACACACAAACCAACAGAGGAAGGAAGATTGAGCGCTCACCGAGGGGTTTAGAAGCTTCGCCAGAGAATAGCCGGGCTTCAAATAGGCTCACCGGAGACCCGGGGCTACGTTTCTCAGCCTAGATCGAAGGTAAGGTCATAAATGCGGAGCCTTATGAATTATTAGATCGGAAAAAAAGGAGATGGAAGCCTACCAGGATTCTCGAACGGGAAACAGGGGATGAGACGAAGAAAAAGGGGCGATGGCGACGACTTCTTCGGCGGTTCCTGGTGGCTCCAGCTACTCATGGCGGCTTCGAATGACAGTGCTGGAAGTGATGGATTGCAGAGGAAGGAGGAGGAATGAAGATGCTGTTGTTGCTTTGGGCTCTCGGAAACAGGGCCCTAAGAGGCTCCAATGGGGCGATGAAGAGGGTGGAGGAGAGGTGGTGGTGGATGTGGGGTGATTCCGGGGAGCTCGAGCTGGTGCTCAGGAGGACAGAGGAGGCGGCAACGGTGGCGTTTGAGGCTGAGGGTTGTGTGTGGTGGTGTTGGTCTCTGCAGAATCGAAAAAGAGAGGAGGGAAGAGGTTTGTGGGTGCAGGTTTCAGGGAGAGGGAGGAGAGACTGAGGGAGTGCAATTAGGAGAGGGAGGGTGAGGCAGGGGGGTGATGTTCTGTTACATTGCAGGGGAGGGGGGACCAACGCAAGCACATGGGAGAGAGAGAGAGGGGAGAGAGAGAGAAAAAGAAAGAAAAGGAAAAAAATGAAAATATATATGGAATTTGTTTTCCCAAAAAACCAATTCAAATTGGCGGAATAGACTCAAAACCCGCTCGCCCGATCGAATCCCGACTAAAACAAATTTAATCAAATTTCATTTCAATCTCAAGATAACGGAATTAAATAAATTTTCAATACTCGGAGCTTAATTAAATTTTATTAATACTCGGACTCGAAGTCGAAAATCAAATCCCGTCAAAAATCCTAATTTAAATTGATGCCGGAATGATTTTAAATTTTGAAGTCGTGCTCGAGGACGATTTTACTCCCATTTTATAAATTGAAATAAATAATAACATTTTAATTAAAATAATGCTAATATGATATCTAAAATATATTTGGTCTTTACAAAGTCTAATGAATAGATTAATAATGTTTCTAAAAAATGTTTTAGATTAAAATTTTTTAGAAGATAAAAAGTCTAATTAATGAAAATGATAAAATATTAATGTACTATTTCTAAAAAAAATATTTTAGTAGTATATACATAAAGTTTCAATTCATCACAATTTATAAAAAGAGATAAAAAAAATCTAATTAATGGGCATAAAAAAATTATATTTACAAAGATATACACTTATTTAAAAATATTGATTTTTAATGAAATTTTAAGTAAGATATCCGAATAATTAATTGAGTAATGTAAATTACAAGAATAAAATAATAAGTAAACCAAATGATCTATATCCGAATAATCAATTAATGAGCATAAAAAAATTATATTTACAAAGATATACACTTATATAGTTTTTAGATTCTTAAAAAACGTGTCAAAAAAACCAAACGATCTATATTTTGAGACGGAAATAGTATTTTTAAGATTATAAAATTAAATTAAAACCTTTTAAGCTTATAGATTTTAGAATGACTTTTTTCTATTAAGTTGAATTTGAAAATAAACTAATTAATTACTACGTATAATTAAAATGGATAACATTGAGAGAGAGTAGTGGTATAATTAATTAGAAGGGTTAATTAATTACTAGTACTTGAACATAGGGAAGCCCGTTGGGAACTAGAGCTAAGTTGGCTGATCTCCTATGTCGTACAATGTTTTTATTTTTTTGTTTGTTTAGAAATAAAAAATTGAAATAAAACCTTAAAAACGAGGTTTAAAACGCGTTTTTATAGAAAAAATGTAATTTTTTTGGCGTTAAGTTCAAATTTATGATTTACACTAGAACCGCGGTTTCAACCCGCGTTTCTCTGATCAACCTGCAGAAAATGAATATTTTTGTAAATATTTCGAACTTGTGAATATTTTGGTAAATAAATATTTTTTAGTGAATATTTTGAAAAAAAATTTCAAACATGGGTATTCTTGGATTTATCATATGTCAAAAATCAATGTTTCCTTAATGGTTCCATATCTAAAGTTGTTACTTATAAATTGTTGAACTGTGAATATGAGAATCAAAATATGATTTCTTGTAATTAATAATCTAGAATTGTTTTATTTACAATGGCTGGGTTATTGAGTATGTCAAAAAGTCTTTATCATGTCCCTATTTTTTATGGGGTTAAAATATGACAACCACCATTTGAGGTCGAAATAGCATTCTACTGGCTAGACCTGTCACCGGGCTGTCTTGGACTATTGGGAGTTTGATCGTGAAATACCCCAAATTATTTTTGGATATTTCGTTTGAAATAAATATAATTTTCGTGATAAAAGTTATTTTATTTTAACTTAGAAATAGTTTTTTAATATATATAAAGTTTTATAATTAGTTTAAGGATATTTCATCTTAGAGAAAAGAGAAAATGATAGTCAATATACCAAAAATTTGGGCCTCTTGCAAAAGTAACACCCCCTCCAAAATTTGCAAAAGTAGCAAATAGGCCCAAAAATTGGCAGAATTAACCGGTCTTCATCACCTCCTTTCACAGGTTACCCTTCCTGGTGAACCGAGCCCTCACCGCCCCGTCTCCTTCTTCTCTCCGGCCATTCCTGATGTGATCACACCTATGATCAATCAAGAAACAAAACTTGATGAAGCTCCAAATGACTCATCAAACGAGTTGCCTCTCGGTTCCATCACTCGAGCTCAGGCAGGGCGACTTCAAGCTGACCTTCTTCAAGGACTCTTAACCATTCCCATGAACAATCAAGTTCAAGTTCAAGGTTTCACAAGTCTACAACAAATTGAAGATCACAACACGCAGCCCAAGAAGCCCGGAAATGCCTCGGTCCTAGCTGATTATTATGGAGGCAAATCAAGATCCAAATTCAAACTTCTCATGCATTTAATTGCACATTGGGAAGAGAAGACATCATGGAATACATCCCCCATGCAGCTGGTGCATTTGTGAAGAGAACAACTTCTAAGATTGCATTTAATGCAAGCCACCTTTTTCCACAAGTTGTCCACAAACTTCCTCTATATTATGCAGCCCTTGTAGCCATTAGAGGGCACGCCATTTATCATCAAAAACCAGATGAAGCTTGAAAACTTCATCTCCTTCGTGAGTCATATCGAAGGTCCGATCTTGTATTTTCGGTGCGTAATATCCGTTTGTACTTGATCTATGTTCAAGAACTTGTGGTGAGTCATATCCACTTGTTTTTGTTCACCTATCCTTTATAAAATTCAGTTTGTTTTCCCCCAAGTCTGATTTTTATCATTATCACAAAAATACCAAAAATATTCCACTGAAATCTATCTCCATCATCCATCTTCCACCGGTTGGTTCGAGACTTGTTCTGACTTACTTTGTACTGAGCTTTAAGGATCCTCAAGGGGAAACTCATCAAGTGGTATCAGAGCTATCTTCAAGGTAAGTTTCTCAAGCCAAAGGGGTACGAATTACCTCTCCATTTTCGGTTTGTTTTGCTCGATTTTCAGCCATTTCTATCCACCCTTGTTCCTGATTGTTCTCCAGCCTTCCCCATCATTTTTTCATCCTTTCTACCTTAATATTTGTGGTTAAGATCTGCAAAAAAAAAAAGAAAAAAAAAAGAAAGAAAGAAAAAATCAGATCTATCAATTGTTCATGCATTTTCGATGCTTCTATCTAGTGTTCTTTGAGTTTACATGAACCTTCATCCTTCATATCCAAAATCTGAACTTCACCCTTAAATGTGTTGCACTGGTTGCACCATTATTCTCCTAATGCTTAACATGTTATATGATGATGAGCTATTGATGGAATATGCTTGATATGTACTTGAAGTTGAAGTAAATTCAGATTTGTAGTATTGTTTGTGTGCTTAAAGTTTCTGGAAAAAAAAAACAGAAAAAGAGAAGAAGTTAGAAAAGCTCCAAAAGTTGTTCTATGTGCAATTTGTGAGCATTTGAAGTGAAAGTTGTGTTGTTGTTGTTTGTGCTAAAAAAAAACAAGACATTCTCATCATATCATTAGCTGCTCCAAGCCTTGTTCTTTGCCTTACCTAAATCTTGTTTACCCTTTTCCATTCGAGCATTACTTACTTGATTTTGGAATTTGGTAAATACTCACCTTTGGGCTTGCCTTGGCTTGTGCTTTTGATACTTTTGTGTGAGTTTCCAGGACAACATCACTAAGTTACATTGCCTCGGCGGAGATAGACCTTGTTCTAGCAAGGAAGAAGCACCCTCACATCACTTGCTTGAAGAAGTGTCGTTTGCATAATTGTGTGCTTACAATCTGAATTTTGAGTGAAGTGAGATCACACACAAAGTGAGGGAGAGTTTCACCCCCAATAGAAAAATTCATGAGTGAAAAGAATATGAGGGAGGTGAGAGAGAGATCTTTTGATTTCTAACCCTTACATGTTTGCATGTTTTTTGTGATTTTCTTGGCTCTTCTTTGTTTTTCCTTTTATTTGTGCATTTTGTGTGTAGGAAAACATGTCTAATGCAGGGAATGAAGGAAGAGCTATCACCCTAGCTGATTTGCAAGCCATTCTTCGACAATCTAGGTGTTTGGGAGTAAAATTTCGTGTTTGATTAAGAGTTATCGTGTGAGCTCATTTTCGTGGAAGATTTCATGTAATACTTTATATATCAAAGACGAGTACAAATTGATTGGTAATAATTACAAACAAGCGAAATATATGCGGAATATGCTGCATGTCAAATACGTCTATCTAACAAACTCGTGAACTAACGCTACACAATCAATACAGTAGCCGCGTTCCGAGTTCGTAAGATACAGTGGCGGTTTATCCGATTCTCACTAGATCGTAGAGCCCATGGCTTTGACGGTGACTCGGCTCGAAATGCGACAAATGACTCCGGCTTCCGTGAGGTCTCGTAGGTGAATTACGCAACTGTAAAGTTAACCAATTCCAAATACGTGAAAAATCAGATACATGTAAGGAAAAATGAGAAATTTAGCATATGAGTTCACGAAAGTAATATAAGGGCCTAAATCAATATCCATGACTGAAGAAAGCCCAATCCGGCCCAATATGTTGCTGAAAGAACAGTAAAATAAGATTAAAGAGGCTGGAGAATCAGCAGTAAAAAAATAATAATAAAAAGATCTGTCAACATCTAAAAAAGATAGAGGATCAACTGAGATTGTCTTTTGGAAAGAAAAGATACCTCATGTATTCTGTTAAAAAGGATAGAATATTAAAAGATATGATCTATTCTCCTATTCCTTCACCCTATAAAAGGTATCCAGGTCTAGGGTTGAAGAGAAAGGAGCAGCACACACGGTAGAAAAAAAAAAGGTTGCAAAACAAAAAGCCAGAGAAAAAAAAACCCATAGCACAAAGAGGAAGAGAACGCATCCAAGGTAGCGTTTCTTTCATATAGTCATCTGTGTGGTCCCAAAACCCACCCCTGAGATGCCTGCGGGTTTCTCTTGTGGTCTGGTTTTGGGATCACCAATCAACAAAAAAAAAAGAGAGAGAGAGAGCCCAATCGCTGCACAAATTCGATCTCTGAAACCCACCCTTGAGATGTCTGCGGATTTCTCTTGTGGTCTGGTTTCGGGATTGCCAATCAGTCCCCAAAGAAATCTAATTGCTACCCAAATTCGATCTTCGAAACCCCACCCCTGAGATGCTTGCGGGTTTCTCTTGTGGTCTGGGTTTCGAGATCATCAAATAGCCCTAAAAGAGGGCGAAACGCTGTTGGATTTTTCTCCTAAACTATCCAACTCAAGCATATAAATTGCGGGAGACAAATCCGATTCAAACAATGCAAATAGAAGCAAAATTCACTGCAACCGGATAATGAAATTGGAAAAAAAGAGAAATCAAGCAACTTCATACGAAGTTGCTGGACAGATTCAATCCGTTCAAAGAAACTAAAATCAAGCACATATTCTGCACATCATGTGCAACCCAAGAGATTCACCAATTACAAGCGAGCCGGGCCTTTGTGAGTCTAAACTTAACCAAAGAAATCTAAGCAAAGAGCCGCTGAAACAGGACTCGGTCCTAATTTGGTCAGCTGGTTCAAACGTACAAATTGCAATGGGTTTCAAACAAACAAAGGAAACTAGTTCATTCCGACCGGACAGATTTTCTAAATCAAAGTAGTCCAATTGCATAAGACAAATTCATCAAGTTGGAATTGGGTCCATCCCTAATGAACTAAACAAACTAGTGACAAGAGGAAAACCTGTCGTTGTTCCTGCCAAAGAATTACTCAAACCTACAACTAGTATAGTTGGTAAGAAAGAGGTCGATCCACAGGGAAATCTATTAACTTCAAGTATCAATTTAATCGCAATTAACAACAAAAGAGAGTTTGGTGATGGAAATATCCGCCTTTTGTCAAAGCGGAAAGAAACAAACAAACTGAAGTGGGTTGTAAGATGCAATGGAGAGAATTAGGTTCACCTACAATTTGTCACTTCAATTGATGAATTTGATCCTTGTTTCAGCCTCTAGTTCTTTTCTTTTCCTATCAATGTCCTTGTCCAGATCTTAAGTAAATTACTAGTCCTACGAGTCCTAGCAATCCTTATCTCTAAATAACCCTAACACGGTTAAGATTTAACCTAGAGATAGCATTAAGACTATGAATTAACCAAGGTATATGCAATATCAAGCTACGAGTCAATATTTAACATATATTCAACTTCCTACACATCCAATTAGTCCTACGAGTCCTAAAGGGATATGATTGCCACTTGGGTTAAGGTTCGCTACGAGGAATCTACAAAACCCTAGCAATTGAATGAATTTACTCTAACCAGTTGATCAGGCCAGAGAGAATAAAACACATTCAAGGAATTAAGCGCAAAGAAGTCAAAACATTCAAATAGGAATAAGAACTAGATTAAGAAACTCACAATTCAACAATCAAGATCCAAACTGTAGGCGAAACCTTCGAGAGTTTAGTTGCTCATGCTCAACGTGCTCTCAACAATTCTCAAAAGTGCATAAGGTTATTAGTTAGATGCCTAAGAAAATAACCCTAATAGTCCTTAAATAAACCTAAGAAAGTCGGCCAAAACAATTCTAAAGAAACCCTAATTAATGAATCGGCGGTTCTGATGAGGCCGCGGGGCGGCTACCTCAGGCGACGGGGCGGCCAAGCGATCAGAGAAATCCTTCGCCAAGTCTTCGGGCCGCGGGGCGGCTATCTCGGCCGCGGGGCGGCCATTCTGTTCACAGCGATTTTTCCTCTTCGAATTTGGTCTCGATGTCAACATGAAAGTTATAGATCTCGGAAAGAGCTTTCCAACGCATGCTTATAATAGGCATTCCGACCATCGAGGCCTCCAGAAAGTGCAAAACAAGTTCAGCTTGTCTGACGACAACTTCTACTGACTTGTTTATCACTTAGGCTCTCGAAATTCGACTCCACTCCCGTGCTCTTCAATTTTCTTCCTCAACTTGAATCCTCCTTCATCCAAGAGCTCCTCATTCCTCGTCGGATCCACATCTACCTGAAATTAAACATAAAATTGCATAGATTCCGACTCTTTCAATACCACTGGTAAACATGTAATTGTAACTAAAATATGCACTATTTACAACCAAACTATGCTAAATGAATCCTAATATGCATATCTAATCATGCTCTATCAACTAGTGTCCTAAGGCATCTCAAGTTTACTAAATCAAAACTCTGCTAAAATCTGCCCAAAATGTTTACTGTAAAGCTGGTGCTAATTATCCCATGGCAATTCAGGTGTTTGCTAAAAGCAAAATACGAATTGAAGGTCTTACCAGCCTTAATTCAAACAGACAGTAAAAAAAAAAAGAGGGTTAATTGTCCCAAAAATTGCAGTCATCAAGTCCTCATGGTTGTAAAGAAACAAACAAGCAACCAAATCTCCAGGGAGTTGGTGAGGGGCTTACAAACCACAGATTTCACCAACTTAAACAAAACCCAATTCCAGAAAAATCAAACAAAACATATGCCATCCATCTTTCCCTCTCGACTGTCTCAAACAAAGCACATTATGTGTGCAATCCAAATTAAAATATCTAAATCAAAAGCAGCCTATGTCTACCACAAACTGGGGTTCCAATTCAGGGAAAGGAAACAAGGGGGACATTTAGAATAACATACCCAAGTCGAGAAGAAAGAGCAGTGACTGTCTTCGACGTTGCTGCACTGCTCTCAGCCCTTGAACCCTGAATGTTGATTCCTCTTTTGGCTGTTCTAAATCCAAAAGCCCCGAAACAAAAATCCCAGATTATAAATCAAATAAACCCATCCCTACTTTTTTATTCCCGAAGCCCAATCATTCAAATCAGAACAAACCGAGGGCAGATTTAAAAGGAAAAGGAAAAAAGAAGGGCAAACCTGCTGGTCCTTCAAGTTGTCGAAGCTCCGGGATGTCCTGTCTCTCAAAGCCCTAGTCCGGCCTCTTCTTGGCTACCTCAAATCGCTGAAAAGAGAAGGACCCAAAAATGAATCAGCCAAAATCGAAAATGGATGGTCCGATTGGGGATGGATGCAAATGGGGTTAAAAAATTGGACTTGTAATCATCCAAATGGGAAATTGCCTGGGCATAGACCTGAATTAGGGCTTGTTCGGATGTTCCGGTGAAGTCGGAGCCTTGACTTCTCCTTCTTTTGGCCTTTTTCCGGTCGCCTGAGCCCAGACTTTCCGGGCGGATACTGATGAACGCGCAAGAGAGAGGGGGAGTCGAGCTACTGAACTTGTTCTCAGAAAAAAAATGAAGAAGACAAAGATGTCAAAACCTGCAAAGAAAAAAAAATGAAATGACGTCTTTATTTTTTTTTTTACGGGTTGGGCTAAATTGGTGAATGGGTTGGAAAGTGAAAGCTCACAATGGGTTTGTAAGTTGCCTAAGTACCCGCACTAAATCAAAATTGGTGAATTTGTTTATGAAAAGTTTGCTTAATAACCAAAATCAGCCCACCATAATTTTTTTATAAAAATAGCAGCAAAGCAATTTACATATAAACATGTCATACGGCATGATTTATATTTTGAAAGGGGCATAAAGCTTTCGGAGAGAAAAATCATTTAATTGCAAAACCTACCCACTAAAACATAAAAATTATAATTGGCAGAAATTAGAAATTGGGTTTAACTAAAGTTAAACTTGTAAAATTTCCATTGCCATTTTATTCTAGTGGGTCGGTTTCAAAATTGACACATGAGTCAAAACGGAGTCGAAAACTCTCAAATCAAATTTCTCCAAATTCAAACGGTTCTTAAATAGAACTACGTAAAGACTTGACGTCTCTTATTGGCTACGTAGGTAACCCGATATTAAATCATAAAATTATATCGGGTACAGTCGTCAACCTCTAAATTCACTTTTAAATGAATACGAGGTCAAAGTCCAACCAAATTAAATCATTTGTTCTCAAAAGAACTACGCAAGATTTGATTCCGACTTATCGGATACATAGGCCACTCGGTACAAAGTAAAACTTGTCGAGTTCAATCGTCAAACAAAAAAAAATTAAATTAATTGAATTAGTTCTAGAAAGAACTACGTGAAGACTTGATGCTCTTTTACGAGTTACGTAGGAAGTCCGATATCAAAATTCAACATATATCGGATTCAGTCGCCCAGCTCAAATTAAATTAAATTTGTTCTCGAAAGAACTACGGGTGATTTGATCCCGTTCCAAACGGGTACGTAGGACACCCGACATAAAGCTCTAGCTCGTCGGGCTCAATCACCAAACCCAAAAATTTAATCATTTTAAACACTCTGAACTACGTAAGGCTTGATTCTCTTCTAAGAGATACGTAGGCAACCTGTTAAAAATTCGGGTGCAGCCCAATCACCAAAACCACTCAAGTCTTGGTGTCGATACAACTTCGAATCAAGAGGATCACCAAAAGGGGTCGAACTCAAATTCTAAAAATTAAATAAAATATGTTTTACAATTATTCGCGCATTTTTGTTCAACACTAGGGAAGAAGATGTGGCTGCGAGACAACAAGAGTATGAGAGAACTAGGGCTGACCTATTGAGAGTCCTAGATGAAAAGCTTGATAAGTACTGGGGTAAGGGTCATTTTTCTAGAGAATGTTGTACTCGAAAGCAAGTGCTACTCAATGATCAAGAAGAGTATGAATCCGAGGAGGAGAGCCAAGAAGAGCCAACCTTAGAAGATGAGGAAAAGGAAATTCATGCTAATGCGGCTGTTGGAGAATGTTTTGTGGCGAATAGAGCATTAGTCTCCAATGATGCTCCTTCTTTGCCCACTCAAAGAGAGACCCTCTTCCATACTCAATCTCTCATCAAAGACAAGGTATGTAGTATGATAATTGATGAAGGATCTTGTTGCAATCTTATTGATCGATAGGTCATAGATAGATTCAACCTCAAATGCAGCCCACATCCGCAGCCATACACCTTGAATTGGCTGAATTCCAAGGCACCTCTAAGAATTGACAAGCAAGCCATGATTGCAGTTGCAATTAGAGGATATAAAGATGAGACCCTTTGTGATGTTCTCCCCATGACAACGTATCACCTTCTTTTAGGGAGACCATGGCAATATGATCGAGGTGTGATCCACAATGGAGTCACTACTGAGTACACATTCCAAATGGAAGGTAAGAAAATTACACTTCATCCTATGGCCTCTCATGAGATTATGGCTGACCATGTAGCTAACTTGGAGAGAAGAAAGGAAAAGAAAAGGCTAGCCATTGGTTCAAACACGGCTAGTTCTCAACAAAATCTCCTATCTAAGGCAAAAGAAGTGGAGTATGCCATTAAGGGGAGTAACACATGTTTTCTTGTGCTTTTTAAAGATAATATGTTTGTTTCCCAATATTTGAATTATCTGCCTCCTCTAAGTGTTTCTACTTATTTGGTGGAATTCATAAAAGCTTTCCTATATGTGATCAAGTACAAGAAGGGAAAAGGCAATGTAGTGGCTGATGGACTCTTAAGAAGGTATTCTTTTATCTCTACCCTAGATGCTAAAATGTTGGGCTTTGCTTTCATGCGTGAATTATATGCTAATGATGCTGATTTTGGTGAAATCTATCACATTTGCATGGATAAGGGTAGTAGTGATCAGTTTTACATGCATGATGGTTATCTCTTTAAGTGTGAAAAGCTTTGCTCCCTAGTAGTTCTATTCGTAGGTTGCTTGTTCATGAGGCTCATGGAGGCGGTTTAATGGGGCATTTTGGTGTTACCAAAACCTTGAATACTTTGAAGGAGCGCTTTTTTTGGCCTCGCATGCATAGGGATGTAGAGAAGTTTTGTGCTGCATGTACTACTTGTTTAAATGCTAAGTCGAAAATGAATCCCCATGGATTGTATACCCCCCTCCCTATTCCTCATACTCCTTGGGAAGACATTTCCATGGATTTTGTGTTGGGACTTCCTCGTTCCAAAAGGGGGAGAGATTCTATTTTCGTTGTGGTTGATCGGTTTTCCAAAATGGCTCATTTCATTGCATGTAATAAAACTGACAATGCTTCTCATGTGGCTGATTTGTTCTTTAAAGAAGTTGTTAGATTGCATGGAATTCCTAAGACCATTGTCTCTGATCGTGATGCTAAGGCCATGGGCACCCGTGAACACTTCTCCTCAGCCCTTAACCCATTTTTTTCTGCCACATCAGCTTAAGAACACCTTTCAATCTTTTAACAATTCCACTCATATCCGTGCATTTCACTTTCAGACCTTTTACCTAATTTTTATTCATTTTCTTTTTTCATTATTACCTATGATCTCAATTTATTTTTTAAATTAATAATTATTTCAGTATTGTTATATGTAACTCAAATATTTTTATTTCTTTTTTTTTAACTCAAATATATATAATATGGGTGTCTATTGGTAGATAAAATTATATCCTATTCAAATATATAATTTTTTTATATAAAAAATGATGTTCAACAGTTACAAAGAAAGAATTAAAATTACTAATCTATTTTGGGACACATGTCAATGCTCCATTGGTAGATTACTTGCCCCTTGTTGCTCATTTGGAATCATGTGGGTGTGTAGTGGCCTTTGAAGAGCTGCCACTTGCCTCTTCCATTTGCCGCTTAAACAAGCTCACCAAATTCCGGCTCGTCAAGTTTTCTTTTTTTTTTTAAAAAAAAAAATTGGTCCACCTGGCACTCAAGAACACCCCATTGCCGCTCTGGTGTCTTTGCCCTAAGTTTCTTAGTTATTTTTGGAAAACACTTTGGTCTAAACTAGGAACTAAGTTGCTTTTCTCTACATCTTGTCATCCTCAAACGGATGGACAAACTGAAGTTGTGAATAGAACTCTTGGTGTTTTGCTTCGATCTTTGTTGAAAACTAACCTTCGTGGGTGGGAAGAATCTCTTGCTTTTGTTGAATTTGCCTACAATAGGTCAGTCCACTCGGCCACCAAGAAGACACCATTCGAAGTTGTGTATGGCAAGAATCTCATCACTCCTCTTGACTTGGTTTCCCATTCCATAAAAGAGCAAGAAAGTGTTGAAGGTGCAAACCAAGCTGAGCACATCAAAAGTTTGCACGAGTCCACTCGTTTGCAACTTGAAAAGAGAACTGCCCAATACGTGCAACAGGCTAACAAAGGAAGAAAGGAAGTCATCTTTGAACCGAGTGATCTTGTATGGATTCATCTTAGAAAGGATCGATTTTCTACATTGAGAAATTCCAAGCTGAAGCCAAGAGAAGATGACCCATTTCAAGTGCTTGAAAGATCAACAACATTGCCTACAAAATTGAGCTTCCTGGCGAGTATGGTGTTCATGATGTGTTTAATGTTGTTGACTTGTCTCTTTTTGTTGTAGGAGACGATGAACAAGACGACGGGTCTGATTCGAGGTCAAATCCTTTTCAAGGAAGGGAGGATGATGTGATCACACCTATGATCGATCAAGAAGCAAAACTTGACGAAGCTCCAAATGACTCATCAAACGAGTTGCCTCTCGGTTCCATCACTCGAGCTCAGGCAAGGAGACTTCAAGCTGACCTTCTTCAAGGACTCTTAACCATTCCCATGAACAATCAAGTTCAAGCTCAAGGTTTCACAAGTCTACAACAAATTCAAGATCACAACACGCAGCCCAAGAAGCCCGGAAATGCCTCGGTCCTAGCTGATTATTATGGAGGAAAATCAAGATCCAAATTCAAACTTCTCATGCATTTAATTGCACATTGGGAAGAGAAGACATCATGGAATACATCCCCCATGCAGCTGGTGCATTTGTGAAGAGAACAACTTCTAAGATTGCATTTAATGCAAGCCACCTTTTTGCACAAGCTGTCCACAAACTTCCTCTATATTATGCAGCCCTTGTAGCCATTAGAGGGCACGCCATTTATCATCAAAAACCAGGTTTATATCCTTAGTTTGAAGCTTGAAAACTTCATCTCCTTCGTGAGTCATATCGAAGGTCCGATCTTGTATTTTCGGTGTGTAATATCCGTTTGTACTTGATCTATGTTCAAGAACTTGTGGTGAGTCATATACACTTGTTTTTGTTCACCTATCCTTTATAAAATTCAGTTTGTTTTCCCCCAAGTCTGATTTTTATCATTATCACAAAAATACCAAAAATATTCCACCGAAATCTATCTCCATCATCCATCTTCCACCGGTTCGTTCGAAGCTTGTTCCGACTTACTTTGTACTGAGATTTAAGGATCCTCAAGGGGAAACTCATTAGTTCCCCACCCTCCATGAGCCACCTTCGGCCACCTAACCACTGGCGTTCAAACCCTCTCCCTCCGGCGCACCCACTGAGCCTAGAACCCACTCGGTTCGTGCCCACCCAACCACCGGCGTTCGAACCCTCTCCCTCCGGCGCACCCACTGAGCCCAGAACCCACCCAGTTCGTGCCCACCCAACCAACACCGTTTGAACCGCATCCGTCACCCGCACCCCCCGAGCCTAGAACCCACCCGGCTCATGCCCCCCTAACCCCACACCGAGCCCTCATCATCCCTCCCTCGCTGTTCATTTTCTCATCCTCCCAGCCACACTCGAGCCACCCTTGACCCATTAGCCCCCAACCACTCGAACCCCCATCCCTAGCCGCACCCACGAGCCCACCTTGACCTGGTTCGAGCCCCCACACAGCCACCACCGAGTTGGAAGGTTTGGGGGAATTGAGGAAGTTGTGATTTTCAAATGGACATGGAAGTCATCGGGGATGGGAAGACGAAGTTGAAATTGAAGGTCTGAACATGAGTGAATCGAAATGAAAATCTTGATTAATTGGTGGACTTTGGATGGGGAAATAGTTAATGTCATGGATTTTTTACTGTCATACATTTTTTCTGTCACGTATTTTTTCTTTACTAGCACATATTTTTTCTTTACTGGCACAAATTTTTGTTAGAGCAGCAACAATGGTGATGTTGTGTCTTTTCGTGTGTGTTTTGTTGTCCTGCTGAGATAGGTTTGGAATGGTGTTGGATGTGGTAAAGGGGAAGGTGAATGGTAGACGGAATGGGTACCTGCTTGTCTCCATTATCTTGCTCCTGACAGACCCAAACAACATGCTCTCCTCTTTGAGCATTGCCCCCTCCTCCATGTCCACGTCGGCAGCTTTACCTTTCATCTCCGGAGCAACGATTGTCGATTCTGCCCAGGTTTTTTGGTTTATCTTGCCAGTTGTGTGAATTTTTGTGCAAGCTGAATTGTTGTATTTGCCATCCAAATGGTTATCCATGCCATACTCCAAATTGAGATCAAGATGCGATGTAGACCCATCTTTACTTCGAAATATTTTTTTCCATAAATATATATAAAGTGGGTGTCTACAGATAGATAAATTAAATTAAGTTCAAAAATAAATTTATTTTTTAATTTTAACAAATAAAAATGGCTGAAAATTAGTTTAAAACAATTAAAGTGGGTCTCTCTCTCTCTCTCTCCTCCTAGCCTTTACCTTCCATCGGCTATGAAGGTGCTCAAAAATTTTGCAAAAATGACATATTGCTATCTCCATACAAATTATGTTATGCCACCTACATTTTTGCAAAGTTGATTTTTTTTTGGTATATTAGTGCAAATTGGCCTAGAGAAAATGGTGCCCAATATACCATAAAATTGGACCCTTGGCAAAAGTAACTCTCCCCCTCCCAAATTTGCAAATGTAGCAAATTGTTCAATTTTTCTGCAGAAATTACAGTACCCAAACCCACAAATACAGGTTGCACATGGGGGAAGACATGGAAGAAGAAAAAAAGAAAAGAAGAAGGAGAAGTGGAAGCCCAAGGCTGAGGGCGGCGGGGTGGAGGGCGGCGCCCGTGGTGGCATCTCGGAGATACAAACGTGGTGTTTGAAGAAGGAAAAAAAGAAAAGAAGAAGGAGAAGGAAGAAGGAGAAGTGGAGGCCTGAGGCTGAGGACGGTGGGGTGAAGGGCGGCGCTCGTGGTGGCTATAGGCGGCCGGTTTGGCGGCCCTCCCGAAAGCTTGAACGGTGGCGGCGCTCTTGGTGGCTTCCCGAGCTTGCGGG
This sequence comes from Persicaria maculosa, assembly GCA_963922045.1. Classification (NCBI taxonomy): domain Eukaryota; kingdom Viridiplantae; phylum Streptophyta; class Magnoliopsida; order Caryophyllales; family Polygonaceae; genus Persicaria; species Persicaria maculosa. The sequence goes on along the minus strand of OY998267.1, from coordinate 27,045,914 downwards.
ACTGAAAATCGAACTGAAAATCTCGATTAACTGGTGGATTTTGGAATGGGATAAATTGTTACTGTCATACATTTTTTTTTTACTGGCACATATTTTTTCTTTACTGACACAGATTTTTCTTTACTCGCACATATTTTCTAATTACTAGCACTTGTTTTAGCAACCTGTAATGTTTAGTATAAACACTTCTATCTCAGGTATAAAACCAAGTGAGTCACGATTAAAATTGAAGAAGGGAAGGTCGTGTCGACACCGTCGAACAAGATTGGAAGGGTCAACCCTTTCTCTAGGATTGGGAAGGCTAACCATTTCTCTAAGATTAGGAGAGTCAACCATTTCTCCAAGACAGGGCTCCTTCGCCATATGGACGACGTTCTTGCTGCTGCAGATTGAAAGAGGCTCCTGGATAGCCCCCTTGGGGGAATGTGCTTGTTTGTTGTTTGTTTTAGGACTACATGCTTTTTATTGTGTTAGGACTCATACATTTGCTCGCTTTTGATGGTTTTAGGACTCGTAGGAAACCCCCTATTATTGTTTTATAACTGTAGGAGTATGGTGGCTTTAGTTGATTTTAGGACTTGTAAAGATCTAGCCTTGCTTGTTCTATTTGTACTTATGTGTCTCTGTCGGATTCGTTTGGCACGGGAAATTCATATATTGACACGTAAATAAATGTTAGTGGCACGATGACCATATTGAGTGACATGTAATTGATTGTCATGATAGACATTAAGATATTTGTTATATTCAGACTTGGGTTTATCTGTTAGAGTCAAAAGAGTTGACACGAGATATATTTATACTGGCACATAAATCGACGTTAGTGGCATGAAGAACGTATTGACTGGCACGTAAGTCCTATTTCTCTCTCTGTCCAGAAAATAATCTTACTTCGAATTTTTTTTTTCATAAACATATATAAAGTGGGTGTCTATAGAAAGATAAAATTAAATTAAGTTCGAAAATAAATTTATTTTTTAGTTTTAACAAATGAAAATGGTTTAAAATTAGTTTAAAATGGTTGAAATTTTTTTCCCTCCCATTAGGTGCCACTTGGCACCTCTCCCTCTCTCTCTCTCCCCTAACCTTCCACCGGTTGTACAAGTAGCAATTAATTTTGTAAATATGACAATTTTCCAACTCCGTGCAAATTGTCACATGTCATAGCTACTTAAGCAAAGTGACACTCAAATTACTAAAATTAGTATATTGATGCAAATTAGCCTTCATCTTATGTGCATATATAGTAAATAAATCAGTTTTCAAGTTATATTGTTTTCAGGCAAAGTGATATATTTTTCTTCAAAATAAAGAAGGATTTATAATTGTAACTTATTTTAATGTATGAAAGGTATTTAATATAAGGTTTTAGAAAAATGTTGCGACACAAAATAAAATATATTTAAATTAAATATTGTGTTATTGCTATTATTTAATTGTAAAATAAAATTTCCGGATAAAGATATGTATTTATAAATAGTATAAAAAGGGATATAGACTTTACGGATCTATGCCATCTATGACACTCTATTTGGGAACTTCGAAATAAAATCATTTTCCAAAAAAGTTCAAACAAGAATATAACCAATACCCTAACCCAGACCATCAATAATATTTTATGCTGGAAAAAGGAACAAAATATAACCAATTTGCCCAAACACATCAGACCTCGTGATAAAATGATATGGAAATATCCTCCGAAAAATATCTTTAAAATAAATGTAGATGCTTCTATAAAATTTGGAATCCATTCACAAATTGGTTGTATCATTAGAAATAATCAAGGTCACATAATTCGTATACATAAAAATTATAGTAAAACAGACTCTGTAGTCCAAAAAGAATGCTTTGCAGTACTTGCAGGTATAAGACTGGCAGCAGAACTCGGAATACAGAAGACCATTATTGAAAGCGACTCTACAACCGTTATCGATGCCCTCAACCAGGTGAACAACACACCATGGGAAATTTGTCAAATAGTGGAAGAAATACAAGCACTAAGCAAGGATTTTGAATTTATCAAATTCCAGTATTGCTACAGAGAAGCGAATGGTGCAGCTGATTTTATTGCAAAATTAGAAATGAGTTGTAACTTTATTTTAGATTATAGCTGCGAATTCCAGAACATCATCTTTCTAGATGATTATGGATACTATTAGTATCCAAATCATTGCCTACTGTAAAAAAAAGGGTTGAACCGGTTTTCTTTTGGTTCTAGTGAACCGGGCCGGACCATAAAAAAATAAAAGGTCTGAACCGGCCCTGAACCGCTTTCTTCTTCCTCCGCCAGTTCGTTCCACTGTTGAACAAATTGATTTCGCCCTCCCTCAAATCTCGCCCAAATCTTAACATTTTCGCTTCTGAAATGTTGCCCACGTTTTGTTATATCTATATGTTCAATCAATTTGTGATTTCGAATCCAAACGAACTCAAACGGGTTTATCCCCAAATTCGAAGTTTTATCTAAATCGGCCATTTCGTGATAGATTTTATCCAATTAACCAACTAGATAGCTTCTAGGAAGATTTTTAGTTATTCCTATGAATTCTATTTGATCCAATTCGGCTCCGTTTGACATCGCCTATAAATACTAGGTTTGGTGTTTGTTGAAATTCATTTCGTAGAGAAGAAGTCCGAGCTTCTAACCTATTCCATTGTGTTCTAAACATCTCTAGCAACAATCCCCTTTACAAAATTTTACCAAAAACATTCCGAATCCAAAACCACAAATTTTCACTTACTCTTGCCGAAGCCTCCCTCATCCGCCCTCGTCCACCGCTGCCGAAGCCACCAAGACCACTTGGGAGGAGCCCCTATTTTCCAAGAAGCTGTATCCACTGGTCGCTGTCCATTCCGAGTACTATCGAATCCGCTACTGCTCGCCGAAGACTCGCCGGAACGTCGCCGGAAACTGGCTGTGTAGGGGGCTGTCAGGCTAGAGCTTGAAGAAGGTTATTTACGCCCAAGTTCCCGTACTTTCAGTTTTTACAAAATATGCCCCTGTTTTGGATTTTTAAATTTCAGAAATTATCCCGCGCTTTTAGTTATTGTCCTAACTCGCGTAATCTCCTTAATCCGCAACGTTATCATCAAATCCCTACCCATCTACCTATACGAAGAGTTTGAGTCTACCAAACCTTTTAAGTCAAAGCTTGCGACTTCGAATCAAGGCAAGTGACTTTCCATCATTTTTGCTCATTTGGTGCCTTTCATGTCAAGTTATTTTCTTTCATTGGAATGCTTGCCAAATTAATTAAAATAAATTGCAATTTACCCGCTTGTGTGATTTATTTGCCATTCTGTTTGAATTTGACAAGTATATATAATTGGGTGACCTTAACCTAAAATAATAACATAGTTACCCACCATTTATTTGAAGCATGATTTGTCCTTGTTTTTTCATGCTAATTGGTTAGGTATGGAACATGTCTTTTCTTGTTCTTTCATGCTAATTGGTTAGGTATGGAACATGCCTTTTTCTTTGATGTTCCATCCTTTATTTTATTTGATTTCATTTCGTTTGGCATTCATGTTACCTATAAATAACATGGGTTATCTTGTATTGTGTGATCACCTTGTCTCAAGTAAATATTTAACAATGGAAGGATTGTGTCAATTGAATCAAGATCAACCAAGGTAAAATGTATTAATCAAGGCAAAACAAAGTGAACGTAACGTGTAAAGTAATAAAGTAATGGGAACAGGTCAAGGCTGCGAGAACCCGGTCTATAAAGGGTTTCATGAAACTAACAACATTTCTAAGAAATGTTATCATATCGAATTTGGTAGTAGGCCGCTAACTGCTAGTGAGGGCATATCATAAACAACATGTGTGTGGGGTAATTGACTCCTATTAAAAGTGGTAAACGTGTAAAGTAAAAGTGTGTTTAAGTTATTCAATGTGAGGCAGCGAGTGAAGTAATGTTTCAAATAATATTTTATGGTGATTACAATTAGCCTTGAATCATATGCCATTTGTACTCGGAGTATGGTTCCTAAGAGTCACTACAAAAAAATAATTAAATTTGCTACACTATCTAACTTCGGCAGGGGCTTGCCGTGGCAATGGGTACCCTTTTGCCATGACATTAGCCACGACAAGCCTTTAGTCTGAAAAATAAGACAAATTAGCCACCGATGATAGCTTCGGCAAAGGTTGTCGTGGCAATTAGTCGATTTTGCCACTGTCGTTGCCACTGAGTTGGTTTGTAATCTTTTTGTTATGACTTAGCCACGGGAGTGAAGTACCGAAGCTAACCTTTTCTGCCATAAAATAAAGTGAGTACCTTTCCTCAGTTTGGACCATCTTAAACTCGTAAGCAGAACTTGGGTTTCCCTTTCCTCAATTTCCTACTATACTTGATCAACTGAGTACCTTTCCTCAAAGCAATAAGGACCTTCAATAAGCATGCCCAAATACACATTTGAGAACTCTGGATAGTTCATACAATCACTGTAATCACATATTTGTATGTTCTCCTTGTGATCTCCCAATTAATTTTGATCATGATAAGAAATATGAATACTATCTGACTGATCATGTTTCAAGACAAGTAACCTCAGCATCAAAAAAGTATTGGAGAAGATCAAAAGTAACTATAAGAATGTAAAAACACAGTAAGGCTGTGTTTGACGCTAGATGTTGTTTTGGAGATTATTTGAGATGTTGGTAGATGTTATGAGATGGAGATTATTTTGGTAGATTAAAGAGATTTTGGAGATGGAGATTTTTTTGTAAATAATCTTTGAAAGATGTTTGGTGGATATAAGATTGTGGGGTATTTTTAAAAACACAATTACAATTTTGCCCCTAAATTCAATACCCCTCCTACCCATAAACCAGTCGAGCAGCGTTCATCTCCTTCCCACTCAGAACGTTTATGTGGTCTGCCAAAAAAAATGGGGATAGCTTCACCTCAATCAAAAATGGCAGCGAGGATAGAAGATAAAGGGGAAAATGAAGCACAGAACCGGAGGGATTGCAGGTGGAGATGGATGGCCGGCCTCCGTGAAACAGTGTATGCAACAATGGCGGCCACAATTTCGTTTTGCCACCGGCGGGAAAAACCTACAAATTGGGGCTTCCACCGTTCCTATTGCAGGCCGACTCCATTTTCTCATTGAAGCTGCATCAATGGCGGCTCCAATCTCGGCTTTGAAGCTTCTCAATTCCGGAACCCTATATCTGTTACTTTTCCCCTTCGAATCCCCATTGTAGGGCGTCGTCCCTCCAATTCCGACCGACGGTGACACGAGAGGCGAGGAGACTAGAGGAGAGCAGAGGAGATGAGAGGAGAGTAGGGGAGAGGAGCTTACCTTCTCTATCCAGATCTGAAAAAATGAAAGGGCAAAAGTGTCGAAATTATAGGAGAATCCCCTTGCATCTCCTATAATCTTGCTTGGGGGAGATTCCAAAATGGAGTGAAAATAATCTCCTTTCATCTGGTTAATCTTCATCTCCACATCTCCTACCAGCTTCTGCCAAACACCATACGTGGGAGATGTTTCTTTTTTAAAATCTCCTTAATCTAATGACATCTCATGACATCACATGCCAAACACACGCTAAGACATCTAGGAGACTAGGACTGGGTACGAGTTTAAGATGGTCAAAACATTTAAGGTGCACCATTGGGAAACATTTAAAGGTCATTCACCTCAATATTTGAGTAAACATACATAAGATTTGTCAAAGAAGCTGAGTTTAGTCAAATATCCTCCGCCTCCCATATCAAATAAGCCAAAGAGAACATTCAAGACATCTAAAAAATCTCAGGAATAGTTACTACCGGTAGTTAGCATCCTAGGGCCTAGTCGGGGAAATCAACAATTTACCTGTCCAAACCTTAATCTAAAAATTTGTTGAATTCCCTTAATTCAAGACATAATTCAGTGAAAGTTATCATGTTAAAAAGTTAAGTAAAATGAACAACAATTGGTTTAAAATTGCTTAGTTGTCAAATAATTCCCCCAAGATAGCACATATAGGAGGAAACACTATTCTGCCTTCTAGCAATCTCCCAAGGAGTGAATCCGAGATTTGAGTTTCAGTAAAAGACTGCATTTTTTAATAGTTAGATTGATATAGAGATAACATAAAGGACAAAATGCCAGAAATTCTATAAGGTTGTTAAATTAGTAGTACATGTGCCTCGCAGAGCTCCTTCCTAACTTGTATTTAAAACATTCATTAGATCAGAGAGTGAGGTTCACCACAGTTGCAACCCTGTGATTCTTCAAACTTCTCTATAAATACAGGGCATAAATCAAAATAAAGTATCAGTAACATAAATGCAGCAGTTTGCAAGAGCATCATAGATTTATTTGAAGAAACAAATTTTATGATCAAAGTTGTGGTCTCTCATAAGAGAGAAGAAAGATGGGTAAAGCTAGTTTCTTATAACCATCTCTGATCCCATACTCAAAGAGGACTCCAAATTCCATTTATTAGTCCTAGTTTTCTATTGTGAACTTCAAATAAAGTTGCCTCAATTGCACAAATGACACAAGAGTAACCCCCAAATATGAAGCAACTGGAATAAAGAATATTAAAATAAAGAATATCATTTTAGATGATTTACAGCAAGGAAAATCAACATTTGAGCTCATCATTGAAGTCTAATGCTTATAACTTACGAACACTGATCGGCAAAGATAATGACTGAATCATCCTAGAACCAGAATCTTAGAGAAGCATACTAACTAAAACAGGTTTTACATCAAAAGACATGAATCTACATCAGAACCAGAATCTCAGAGAAATAATAACTAAAACAGGTTTTAGATTCAACCCATTACTTTTGTATAAGCATGCTTCTGCAAATCAACAAAAATCTCCCCACATGAATGAATCTACATCAAAACACACTGCAAAGAATAAAAAAAATTCTAGATATGAGAAATAGGGGAGAAAGGAATTACACAAAATCGAAAAAATTCAGAACAAATTCGATCACTCTTTTCAGAAAAAACAAACCCTTAATATTCAAGCAAACCCGACCACTTTCCCCAAATTAAACCCTAACCCTAAACGGGTATCAAGCACTAACTCATTGAACACCTCCATTCTCAAATCTACATCAAAACACACTGTAAAAAATAAAAATAAAAATTGAAAAACCCTAGATATGAGAAATAAGTGAGAGAGATTACACAAATTCAGAACAAATTCGAGAGATTACCTGGTAATTTGACACAAAATCGAACAAACTCGGACACTTTCCCCACATTAAACCCTAATCAACAAATACGATAGATTACCTGTTACTTCGACACAAAATTGAACAAAGCGGGGGATTAGTACCTGCTGCAGGAGAGTCTCCGACGACCGAGACCGGCACCTTTGCTCTATAGTCTTTTCCGCCGGCGACCTTCGCTCTACAGTCTTTATCGCAAGTTACTTTCTTGGAGGGAGAAGATGACGACCTTCGAGCTGGTTGGGGTTAGGGTTGACAATGGTGAGAGCAGCGTTCCCTTTTTTCTCTTCTAGTAGTGAGATGCCGAGATGGAATCGTGTTTTTTAAGCACTGTTCTTAATTGTATGTTTTTTTTTATTTTTTTGGTTAGCAAACCGATTAAAAAATGTTCTTTAGCTACGGAGGCAACGGAGCCGTGGCAAATTTTTGAAAACCGCCTCCTTTTTGCCACCGTAGAGCCTTGCCGTTGCTACCATCCGTAGCAAATTCTTTTTTTTGTGTGTTTAGCTACGGCAACATCACCCCGAAGCTACTGTTTTGATTTTTTTCCTTATGCAACGCCTACCGTAGCTAATGCCGTAGCAAAAGGGTACCAATTTATACGCCACACGTCTGCTGAAGCTACCAAGTGTAGCAAATTTCATTATTTTTTGTAGTGTATTTAGATGAGTTACCTATCTGAAATTTGTTTATTTGTTATGCGATGTGACAGCAAATTGCTAGGGCAATAGAGCGACGATGGCCCACAGCTTCGGTCCGTCGAGGCGAACATGCAGCACATGAGGAGGACCAAAAGGAGGCTCCCCCTATTGCCACTACTGTACCCGCTCGGGCGATTACATTAGTTCTACGGGATAGGACACGATCGCCTGGGCCGAGTCAACCTATATTGAGACGTTTGTCTTCAGAGCGTACACCATCATCTCCTATCCACAATTAGACTCCAGGACTCGACGATATTCATTCAGACGATGCGGTTGGGTCAGATGCATCCGATGATGAGGTACAGACCAAAACAGAGAGTTTTGAGGATGCAACAAACGATGGTGATAATCAGGAAGTAGTCGGTGCTGGAGCCTATGACTACCACAACGTGGCTGCGGATGGAGCTGCTGACTACGAGGGGCAATATGAGTAGCAAGAGGGGAAATATGGGTAGCAAGAGCAGCCATATGAGTTTGTACAACCACAGCAGCCAGTCCAACCTGACCAACCACAACAAGGGGCGGACCCCTTGGTTACCAATGATGGGCGACCACTAGAGAATGAGCCGTTGCTGTGGTATAAAACGCACAGATGCAGGCTTCTTTGGATGGGTACGGTACGTAATCATACATATTTTCTTGCAAAATTTCTTAGTTAAATTAAATATTTCACTATGATCTAACAAATTAAGTGTTTTGTCCCCTGTAGGCGGACAAGGAAGTTCGATGCATTCGAACTTCATTGAGCGCATCATTGAGCGCCTCCCTGTTGGTCGACCTCTAGGATTGCTTAGAGGTGGTGCTGTCATGTTAGTTGATCCGAGATTCTCCATATCACTGTATGTCGTGGAAATAAAATTACGTTCCTGAGGAGTGAGATCATCTGCCTCAAGCCTTCTCTTCAACCTCAGTAACGTTAAACTGGTCGGGTCTATATCTTCCACAGGGTCCATGCCCTCCTCTGCCATAATAGGTCCATTCCACATCACTTGCTTCCACAAGGTCCATGCCCTCCTCTTCAACCTCAGTAATTTCATGCACACATGGCACACCATGCACATCTATCCACAACTGGTCTCGACAGACCCCATTATGATTGTGTATGCCCATCGCCGTGTTCTAATTAGCCACCAATATATTGAAGCACTCATCTGTCACATTCATAACGAGTGGAGCAAAGATTGGGTTGCTAGAAACGCTCTTACGAACATTCATGCGTGACATCTCAAGGGAACCCTTTATTTGCTTGATCTGATCGTTGACCATTCTGTCGATGCACTTGACCAGGTCTTCAAACCTGCCTATTGACGTGTTCAGCATACCCTTCAACTTTCCATGTTGTGACTCACAACTGCAGGGGTTTCAATAGATTGGCGGTTAAAAAACTATTTATTCAAATTAACATGACATGCGTAATTGACTAGAACAAACATCAAAAACACTTACCAATTTGTTGTTCTAGTGCCAAAGTGCGCAAAGTAGTCAACCCACGCTCTAACACGTGCCTCCTTAAAGTCCATGAGCCATGTTGTTTCAAGGTACTCCATTAGACTCCAACACGTACCCCACTTGGCCTTCATCGATTGTGGACGTTGCTCATAGCTTGACACTGACCTCGATTCGACCAAGGCATAACATTCGCTAACAAACTCTTTATCTTTATAAGGACATAGGATCTTCGCCTTCGCTTCGATAATTGACATTGCATGCCATCTGCACAACAAATGCTTTACGTTGGGGGAACACTTCTTTGATGGCATTGATTACTGCCAACTCTCGATCTGTGACAATTACATCTGACATTCTATGTCTACAGAGATCTCGGAGCCTCTTCATCACCCAACTATAGTGATCCGTAGTCTCCTTAGCCATGAATGGAAACGCTATCGCAAATGTTTTCTCTGTGCTAGTGATCCCAACGATTTCCAACAATGGCATCTTATACCTACATGAAAGGAGGATGATCAATAAATCATCTGTGACAAGATCAACAAATTTAAATCTATTTGCACAGCTATGAGAAAACAGGAAAAGGGATAAACATACTCATTAGTCTTGTAAGTTGCATCCATCACGACGACGTAGGGAAATAACCTCCATAAATATTGGGAGTCTGGGTGAGCAAACATAAGATCACTCAGCTGATTAGACTCGTGCACTCTACGTACGAATACATCGTACTGATTTCCTTCAAGTGAATGCAATGCTTGTTGTATATCCCCACGACCCTCTGCCTCTTCCCTCTTCATCTTTCCAATAGAGATGTACACTTGCCGGATACTTGTCACACATTTGGGATCTTCATCTTCAAGGATACTCAACAATTGCCGAGGTTTTAACCCAATCATGGCACCTCAGCGTACTTTATGATGCTGCTTATCAGTCAACCTTCCGGCAAAGACATGTCCGTATAAGTTATCCGGAAGATTATGGTTGTGAGAACCACATATAACCAAAAATCTCCATTTGTCTGTCTCGTACTCACGACCCTCGAGCTCAAATGCACATCCTCTTTTCTTCGACTTTTTTTCCCTGTTTGATGATGGTGGGAAATCCTTATCCACATCGGGCTTGCCTCTAGCATAGCCATAGTACTCGCAAACCAAACGAAAGACACCTAACCCATTTCGCTTGTTCTTCCAAGACCTTTGAGTTATTAACACCATATTTCTAATTCTAGCCATAAAACGAGCCCACTCCTTTGCGTTTTTTGAGTCAAAGAAATATCCACCTATTTGAAACATAGCCGAATAATCGATACCCAAGACTAGAGGAAGGTCGGGGAGATCCTAGAATTAAAAACATATTAATGGTATATAAATAAATATTACTATACATACATTGGAAACAAACACATTCAAAACATATAGATGTGAAATAAATTTCCCTAATATTGTGATAAATATTGATGGTATATGCATAAATAAATTTCCCTAATATTGATGGTATATGCATAAATATTACTATACACACGGGAAACAAACACATTCAAAATATAGATGTAAAATAAATTTCCCTAATGTTATCATATATATAATATATATTGAAACATATTTGAAACATGGAAGATAAATACATGAGATTTTACTAGAATCGTGAGTAGACTTACATTGACGTGAGTTAGAAGTTCTTGCGGATTGCTGTAACTATATGGGTTGAATATGGTAGATCATCTTCACGTGACGAAGACATAGGAAGAAATTTAGAATATTGAAAATATTCGCTTCGCGAGAAAGGTTAAATTGTTGAGATACTTGTGCTCTAAACACGTAGGGTATATATAGACAGTGACGGAGCCAGAAACTTATCAAGGGGGGGGGGGGGGGGCGAAGTTTTATACAAATTTTTTATTCGCTTTTCAATAGATTTTTCTATAGTTTAGCGAACTAAAATTATGATATTTTAGATTAAAAAATGATATTTTAGTTTAAGACAATATTTTTTTAGTTCAAAACACAATTATTTTGTTCAAAACGGTGGTGTTTTAGTTTAAAACCGTGTCATTAGTTCTTATATATTTTTTCTCTTTAAACGAAAAAACTGATAAAAGCACACTTTTCGGTGCTATATCTAGGGCAAAGCCTGCAGTCGGTCACTATGCTTTCACGACATTGAGGCCAAACATAGGAAAACTAAATTATGATGATATCTCAATATCAGTGGCTGACATTCCCGGGCTCATCAAGGGTGCCCATTCAAACCGAGGGCTTGGGCATGCTTTCCTCCGACATATAGAACGGACAAAAGTCCTGGCCTATGTGGTTGACCTGGCTGCTGCACTGGACAGAAGGAAAGGGATTCCGCCTTGGGAGCAGCTGAGAGATTTGGTTTTGGAACTGGAATACTATAGAGAAGGTTTAACAACACGTCCATCTTTAATAGTTGCAAACAAAATTGACGAAGCAGGAGCCGAAGATGTGTGCAAAGAGCTAGAAAGAAGGGTAAGGGGTGTTCCTATTTTCCCAGTCTGCGCAATCCTGGAGGAAGGTGTCGGCGAGCTGAAGGCTGGTTTGAGACTGCTCGTGGACGGTACAGAAACTTCTGCATTGGGTTTAGATAGCATCTTGGCCGACTAATTAAGCATCTTACAAGGAAAATATCTTTCAGGACGAAACAACTCAATGAAATTTACCATTTGGAGGATGCCTGACTAGGGGAGTGCTCTTCAACAGCTTCGAAACTCATTCTTGGTCCGGGTGGAGAAATCTCGAGCATATTCTTTAATGTCATGTAGTGAATAAATACAATTTATTACTGTATTTTTGTAGATTGGATAACTGTTTGAAAAGATTTGCCCAAATTCAATCATTTTCATCGCCCACAGCCATATGTTTGTTATACCTTTTTTTGTTGCTTGCAAGTTCTTGCTTTGAATCCTATGCGGTGTTTTTTTTTACTGCCCTAGTTCAAGTGGAGCTAGTAGTCATGTGAATTCATACATGCAGCACTTACACTCATTCGTAAGCGCGATAATGCAAGAAGTCAAGTATGTCATGCTAAACATATACTAACATATCATGTAATGTAATCAAAAGGAGGGCTACCATTATAACCATACAGAATTCCCCAAGGGCAATCACCGACTCATCACCCTGTTTCTCACACCATCATGTATAATATCATGTTTAAGATCATATCAATAAGTATGCTTGCATTCATATAGCACATATAATCATAACATTATTTTACTCACATATCATTATCAAGTCATATACTCATATCACATCACAATATATCATAGCATATCACAACATATCATAATTACTCAATGGAGTTTTGATAAAGAAAAAGAGCAACGGTATGCAGGAAAATATTTATAGGACAACTCAAATAGTTAAAGCACAACTACTTAGTATAAACCTTAATTAACATAGTAGCAATTGCCATGGGCGGAGATCGGACGAATTCAGATGCAATAGATTTGCCTTTTCTCTCAAGACATCAATCTAGTTAGAAATATAATAGATTGAGAACGGTTAATGCCTTATTTATAATAGGGTTTTGGTGCTGATGATAAATATTTTTTTAATAGACAGAGTAAAATCTTCTAATGTTTTCAATATAATAATTAATTAATTCATTAATAATTATAATAGAATTAATAATTGAGAATCATTGATAATATACCTAGAATCCTAACAAAACAGATAAAAGTTATCCCTATAAGTTTTATCCCTAAAACTAAATAATCTATTCTAATTTTTTTTAATAAATAGAAAAATAATTGAAAATAATACGAACTATATATCAACGGTAAACCAAAAATAATACGAACTTTAAAATCATCACTTCATATACAAACTACCCCTTTAAACCAATATTGATACAATGTCTAAAATTCATAAACTTAAAATTAATTTGGACTCATAACATAATTAACAAAAAAACTAGTTGGGAAAAAATTGTAAAGTAATGAATGCTTCGTTGTTCATACTCAATCTCGTGGAGACTGGAGAAGGGAGGCGATGGCTCAACATAGGGAGGAGAAAAACAGAGTTCAGAAACCCTAAATCCAGTCAAAACTCAACGTTCCAACGGATTATGAAGAGATCTGATCTCTTCATATAGGTATGGCCTCTTTGCCCTCTCCTCCTTCTATGGGAGTACATACATGTAAATATTACAACATAACCAAAAAACAAGTAATTCAACCTCGAAACTCAAATGTTCCGATCCATGTTAACCCACGAAGGTGAGCAGCCAAAACTCATAACAATCTTATGTAATTTCTTTCAACTTCTGCAATTGATTTGAAGCTCGAATGAGGACAAGGAGGCGCAATCTTCCGAATCAAGAACAATGAACTGGGTACCAAAGCCAAGTACTGGGCTAAAGACATCTCATTCGACACTACCTATCCATCCGGATTTGTGTTCTTCCATCCAAGTTGCTTGTATTTGTAGAAGATCGTCTCTCGACAACAAGGAATTTCCCAAGAAACAGAGGATTTTTAGGGCTCTTAACATCGGTGTTGTCCTTTGAACAAATGAAGGAGCAAAACCAAGCTTTAGACTTGCAGGATTTCTTGGGTTTTATAGGTTGATCTCCTGCCCTTGTTCTGCCCCTCATTGAGTGCCTTGAGGGATCAAGTAGCCTTGCATGCCACGCAACTTCTATTGGGCTTCCGAGTGTGATGCTTCTGTCATGGAAGAAGGAACCTGTTGAATGAAAACACATACAAATCCAGTTAGATACTATGTGTCAGATTTTGCAAATATGAACTAATATGTTTGGTATATAGTTAATCTATCAGTTGTAATGGATATCAGAACGAATGAACCCGATAAGTATCCTTGGAATCGAGTTTGAGTTATATACACCCTAGATAAGTCCCTAACTATCCTCCCTTTTTACCTTAATATGTTAATTCCATACCAAAACTTGAAGTAATTCAAAGCAAATGACCTCTAAATTACATATGCATCCCTGGATTTTGTTTAGCATAATGTATAGAAAGTTTAGGAACACAGAAATTATGAGAGAATTAAGGAGTTCTAACAACCAAAACAAACTGGTTTCCTCTGGATGATTCCATATACATTCTACTTTCACTCATCTCTGAGTCTAAATCTGAAGATGAATCCGTGGAGGAAGTCGACGAACTAGTAAGTGCAGTGTTAAAAGAAATTTGACTCAAAACAATCTCTTGCTCTTCCTCCCAATCCAACTCTCACATTCAGAAGCTGCAAACCAAGAGGCCAACCCTCTTCCTGCAACAATCAAATCAAAACAATTCACCCATCAAACAAGAAGCAACACAACATCACAAAATCAAAACCCTCAATGTTTAAGTAAAGATGAAAACTTTTCACATTTGTTGGTGAAAACTCATTGAGAGTTGGAAGAGGCAATTTAACAAACACCCGGTGAGCCATATATACGACTCAATCCGAGGACGAATCAAAGATAAGAGGAGGAGAATGATGCAATCAAGGATGACCTTCTGTGGGTCAAATAACGATCTTGATCCCGGCGACGACTCGATGGCGAGTCGATTTCAAATGGAGGAGAATGATGTCATCCTCAAGAGGAAGAAGAAGGCTCTACCATAGAAAGAAGGCCAATCTTAAATGCATCAATTAAATAGGTACTTCTTCTTCTTCTTCTTTTCTCATTCTCCTCATCTACATCTTATTCCCCTCCTTGTCGATCTTGTGAATTTTCCGCTGATATTTGTGCTATTGGGTTTTGGCCATGAGATCTATTTGGTTCAGAGTTGTGGTTAATCGTTTTTTTTATGTTGATGTTGTGAAGAGATTTTATGATTATTGGGGTTGTGCTTATTTAGTTTATGTTGAATTTGCTCATGAGTGTTCATATATAGACTTTATATGTAAAAATCATTTAGATTGTTGGGTTTGTATAAGCACTCTATCAAGTTATTTTTGTAGATATTGTTTGTGTCTGTTTTGTTTTTGAACCATGCATGTTGTTAGGAGGAAATCGAGTCTAATAAACATGAAATATAAATCAAACGGAATCCTAGTCCACGCAAATAAAATACAAGACTTCCTCCCGCTGTAGTGGAAGGGAATCAGGATCGATCCTCGAGGAGGAGGGTCAGCGGTTTCCTGAATAGTCTTTAGAATTCCTGTGTATGTCGACCAGTAGCCTCGATATTGACCAGTTGTGTTGATATCGACAGGGGCAATCAATTCCTAGTGTTGTGCGTCAATCTGTAAAGCCTGCAAAGAAGAACAGAGAATAGAGGCTCTCGATGTCGACTGGTTATGTCGACCTCGAGTTGATCAGTACGCTTCGGTCGACTCAGAAGAACGTCGACGTGGGATCTTTCGATGCAGTGCACTCGATATCGAGTGTGTAGGTCGAGATCGAGTGGGTTTCCAGACAGTAAATAATAACAGACAGAAAACAGAAAATAAAGAAAGAAAATAAAAGCGACAATATTTTTGGGGTTTTTATTTATATAACAAAAAGCTCCTAGGGTAGGGATTCACCTCGATAATAACCATGCACGCATTATTACTTTAATCACATAAAAGATTAAGCTTTTACCATCACCAATTAGAAATATAGAGGCTTTCACATAAAAACCTAATTGTTTCTACCTTTTCAGGGTTTAGTCAACTTCGCAGGCAAAACCTAATTACTATCCAAATTCACATGTATAATCCACTTTCGCTTCATATAGGGTAAATAAGAAATGATCATAAATTCGCATGAAGGATTGAACGCGGGGTAGAAGATGAAATCGCATAATCAAATAAGGAACAAAATCATATTTACATGGCTATCGCCGGGCTCACCCTGACCCTAGAAGTAGGACGACTACTCACTCCTCATCGGGGAAAACATCTTTGCATAAAAGAAAGAACTTTGCATTAACTTGAAAACAAAACTTTAATCGTACAACCACCTTCTCTCTCTCTCCTACTCTCTCGCCCTTTCTCTCTCTCTTTGCTTGTGATCAGATGATCGTTGGTTGATGTTTGTGATTGAATTACTAAAATATATCATAAATCCTACTACGATTGGTAAAGGTAAATTCTATCTAAACTAAATTATATCATAAATTAAAATATTAAAATAGGTAATATTCCCTAACATGCTTGGAATATATACCCCTAAGATAGAAGATCTTGGTAGATGATAGATGTCTTCGTGGCTAAGCAAAATCTTCAAAGATCCGGCCCAATTTACGACTCATACGCGTCTGTTGCTCCAGTCGATGTCGAGTGGACATGTCGATATCGAGTGACTTATGTCGAGTCGATTTGCTTCATTTCTGTCGACATTGCTCTGGTCTCGATCTGCTTCTTTTCTCCTCAATTGATCTCGGGTGAGAGTGTCGATGTCGAGTCATCATGTCGAGATCGAGTTCTCCTGTCGAGATCGAGTCTTTTCTCAGTGTCTTGTTTCTTCTCTAGAATGCTCCATTTTCTGCGAAATCAAACCAAAACTTGTGTAGACCTCTATATCTTGCAAATGAACTCAAACTACACAAATTCACTACTTCCCCAACCCGAAAGTATAAAATATGCATGAAAACGAAATAGATGTAAGCATGAAACATGGCGAAATATGCGCACATCACATGTGAAGTTGTTTCTGACCGTTGAAAGATTTCTAAAGTCATTTAGATTTTTAAATTATGGGAGTCGATAAAATCTATTTGGACAAGGATTGCATCCTCTATGTTTTTTACCTGCCGATTGGATCTCATTCGAATCACCCATGAGATGCATGTTGTCTGCATGTTGTTTATGTGTCTATAAGGTTTTTGTCAAAATTCATTCTTTCCTGATTTGTTTAGTGGCCCATAGGCGAAGCAAATTTCTAGTTCAATGTCATGAACTTAGATCTTAATTTTAAAGGTAATGAACCATTGTCATTTGCAAAAGAGTTCTATGGTTTCATTACGTAGTCGATAGCTTTCTAGAGTACATTCGATCTCCCCATTGTTGGGACCCACTTTGTTTCCTCCGGGGGCCTTTCCATTCTTGTCTCCATTAATCCTATAATTTGAATGCTCTGGATTTTATAAAAGATGTTGATTTTTGTCCAAAGGTTCTTGCGAGCAATGCCATAAGAGTTCCATGAATTTTCATTTCTCTTTAATATATAAGTTGGGTCTTTGTTCATTGAGTCCCTATTTATTACGAAGTCAAACAATTATTTTTAGCATTAATCAAAAGATCCATTATATATTTTTCATATTTTGTAAAAAAATCTCATTATTTGTCAAACATTGCACGTACATAACCACCCATTATTTACAAAACTTGTTCTACACAAATCTACCATCTTATTATGTGAAAAAAAACAGTTAACCTATAAATTATATAAAAAAAACTTCATAACATCATACTTTGTCTAAAACCACCCTTTATGCTTTAAAAATTGTACAAAACCAATTCTTATGTAATAAAAGAAGGGTTTATTCATTTCTTTTGTTTGTAATACATACAACCTAATAAGATAAGAATGATTAATCTTTTATTATATTTTTTCTTTTACAAGAGAAGAAAATGATATAAATAAATTTTACTTTTCTTTTTCAATAAAGTTCCAGTCGAGTATTTGGTTAAATTGATCAATCACATTTATGAATGTTTAAAGTTGGTAATCTATAGGTTAAATATTTTTTTTGGAAAATAATAGGTGTTAACTATTATTTTGGCAAATATGAATGTTTTTTTTGTTTCTCAAAGTATGAAAAATAATATTGTAGATCATTTGTACAATTTTCAAAAATGTAGTGATTTTGTTCAATTTTTTTTTTATGAAAACAAAGGTGATTTTGTGATGAAATATTTGGAAATAATACGAGATTTTGTTAAATTTTAAAAATAAAGGTGGTTTTGTCACTTTTGTGTTGAATTTAGTCAAATAATAGATAGCTTTGTTCGATGTTAAAAGGTTGAACCACTACGAGTAAAATGATTGAACCACTAAGAGTAAATGGTTGAACCACTATGAGTACAATGATTGAACCATTACATGTTAAATAATTGAACCACTATGTGTAAAATGAGGGAACCGACCACTACGAGTAAATGGTTGAACCTCATGAGTAAAATGATTGAACCACTCTGAGTAAATGGTTGAACCACTACGAGTAAAATGATTGAACCACTTCTTGTTAAGTTCATGAACTTCTTATTAACTTCACGAACCATGTGTTATACAAGACATGAACCACTTCTTGTTAACTTTATGAACCATGTGTTATACAAGTCATGAACCACTTCTTGTTAACTTTACGAACCACGTGTTATATATGAGTCATGAACCATTTCTTGTTAACTTCACGAACCACTTCTTGTTAACCTCATGAATCACATGCATGCATGTTATACAAGTCATGAACCACTTCTTGTTAACTTAATTAACCACTTCTTTTTAACTTTACGAACCACTTCTTATTAACTTCATAAACCACGTGTTATACAAGTCATGAACCACTTCTTGTTAGCTTTCATTAATCACTAGCTTTTTGTTAACTTTATAAACCACTTCTTGTTAACTCCATGAACCATGTGTTATACAAGTCATGAACCACTTCTGGTTAACTTCATTAATCACTTCTTGTTAATATTTTTTTTCACAAACATATACAAAGTGGGTGTCTATATGTAGATAAAATTAAATTACACTCAAAAATATTTTTTTTTCATATTTTTTGACAAGTGAAAATGCAGAAAATAATTTTTAAAAGTTTTAAAATTTCTATCATGGGTATTTTTTTAATTAATTAGTATTGTGTGTTACTAATTAATTAGTAGACACTTTTGATGCAGGGTGTTAAACTCCACCTTGATGAGGATAAAACCTTGGTTGATGAAAAGCCAAAACTCTGGATTCCCGAGTTTGGTAAGGTCTTACCAAATGGCTCAAAATCTGGATCAAAGGAGTATATATTCAAATGGGCTTAAATGGACTCGGACCCTGATATTTGTTAAATGGGCTTATTTAACCTTACAGATTTGATGGGCCTATTTAACCTTACAGATCCGAGTTCTATATGGGCCTAAATATGTTACTTTGGTTTTATTGGATTAAGTTTAAATGTTCTATCTTATCCATATATATTTGTGAGCCTTGGTTGAGATATTTCAGGGATCTTTTAACGTACATCTCTCAATGGAGTCTTGCTTATTGAAGATGAAAGTTCTGGAATAATTGCTCAACCAAACCGAAGATCTCTCCCCAGGAAGATATGTTGCAACGGCTCTTAACCACCAAGAGAAGATCAATGCTTTGCGTTTGATTTTGAAATTGAACGTGTTGGCCTATATAATGAAGAAGGAAGTGGATGCAGAAGACACATCACTCACGATGCACAATCAATCTTCTGCAAGTTCATCTTCCTCAAGCTTCGATCACACATTGCTCTCTTGTCTTGAAGTGTTGTATTTACTTTGAGTGTGTGAGGTTTACTTCGAGCGTTATAATACAATTCAGTGAGAGTTATACGCAGGGTTCGTTACCCATTCTTAGAGGGTACTCCGGTATCCTTAGAAGCTTTATTTCACTAGTGCGTTTGGGTTGCTAGATAGGAAGTTAGTTTAAAAGAGGGAAGGTCTTCTAGAGGTTGTATCTAGAGCTCATAAGATAAAGTGAAATAAAGTTGTTGAATCCTACGGGTTGGATAACCCTAGGCGGGGACGTAGGCGGTTGTGCCGAACCCCGTTAACAAGTCTCGTGTTCTTTTCTTTCTGTCGTTTACCTTTTTGCTTGCTCTCTCGTTTAATCTTATTCTCTATCTTGGTTTAACTTGCTTCTGTTTTGCAGATAAGGTCTTACTGTCAGCAGTAAGGTCTTACAGTTTATGTTTTGCGAAAAGTTGCTATACTTCATTCAACCCCCCTTCTGGAGTATATTCGTGCTTTATATCTGCCTATTCCGCACATCAATGGGTATCAGAGCCTTACTCACGCATCTTAGATATTACTATCTGTGAGTCTAACCATGGCAGGTGAAGGGCAAGGTGGTTTTGGCCAAGGAAGATCTATCTCTCGTCCACCTCTCTTTGTTGGGAATAACTTCATGCATTGGAAATCTCTAATGCAGATGTTTGTTATTGATCAAGATTTGGAACTCTGACATATCATTATGTGAGGACCAAATATCCCCAAGAAAGAAGGTCCCAATGGAACAAGGGTGGACAAGTCAGAGGATGAATACACCCAGACTGATTTAGAAAGTGTGGCTAAGAATTTCAAAGCCATAAATCTGTTGTACTGTGGTTTGAGTACGGATGAGTTCAACCGTATCTCTTCATGCAGAATAGCAAAAGAAATCTGGGATAAATTGGTGGTTACTTATGAAGGAACCAGCCATGTCAAAGAGACCAAAATTAGTATCTTTCTTAGACAATATGAATTGTTTAAGATGAACCCTGATGAGTCAGTTAAAACTATGTTTACCCGTTTTACGGAAATCATAAATAACCTTAAATCATTAGGTAAGACCTTCCTAAATGAAGAAAAGGTTAGAAAGATACTAAGGTGCTTACCTAAAGCAAAATGGGGTCCTAAAGTGACGGCCATAGAGGAAGCTCAAGATCTTAGCACATTGGCTCTTGATGATCTACTAGGAAAGTTAATTACTAATGAAATGATTCTCAACGAGGACGATAGGGAACTTCCTACCAATCTCAAAAACCTTGCTCTTAAGGTCAAGAAAGAAGAACCATCAGAAGATTCCGATAGTGACGATGATGAAGATCCTTTTGCTCTAATCACTCGTGGATTAGCACGCATTCTGAAAATGAAAAAGCAATATGCCAAAGGTAAGCCTTCTAACTCTTCTAAGAAGAGTCGAGTTCTTACTTGTTATGAATGTGGTGAAACAGATCATCTCGTCAAAGAATGTCCTATAAAGAAGAAGAACAAAGCAAAGAAGAAGGAGTCCAACAAGAAAGTGATGGCTGCTTGGAGTGACTCGGATTGTTCAAGTGACTCAGATGCTGAAGAAGAACATGCAAACCTATGCCTTATGGCAAAATCCGACGAGACCAAGGATCAACACTTAGATGGAGTTGTAAGGAATTTTCTCTCTAGTCCTATCAATGTCTTATCTGAATTCTTGAAGAATATGATTTCGAATGAAGAAACTTACAACAAGGAAATCAGTTGCTTGAAGGAGAAAGTGCAGGATCAAGAAATATGCATAAGGAAGTTGTCGCAGAAATTGCAAGATCTTGACAGCCAGAATTCTGAAGTTATCACATAGAGTAAGACCTTACGATCAGAAATTTCTGAACTTAAGGCAAACGTCTCTTCTCTTAAGAATCATAATAATGATCTTAAGAATGAAAATGTGAAGCTTTCTAAGAAATGTCAAGATCAACAAATAGCCCTTGTGCAATTTACTCGATCCAAAGCAACTCTTGACAAGATGCTTGGAGAACAACAACTTTCCTTAAATCGAAGTGGTATAGGATATAACAGGAACTTTCCTGCAAAGCCTACTACCAAGTTCGTTAAGGCTAAAGGAAGTTGGCGATCTCCAACTTGCTTCTTTTGTTGTAAGAAAGGTCATGTAAAGGAAACGTCTCCTTATAGGAGAACGGATCCTTACATTATTAGAAATACTTTTCCTATTCGGTTAAATGAGCGGATAAGACAGATATGGGTTCCAAAAGGGACAAGATTACCAAATATGGTTTACCCCCACAATGGATCCAAATCAGTTTATTGGTCTAGCCAAAATGGTCGATTTTGTGTTTTGCAGGATATCACCAAGACCAAGGATCAAAAGTGGATAATGGATAGTGGTTGCTCAAGACATATAAGTGGAAAAGAATCTCTTTTTCACAATCTAAAGAAGCAATCCGGTGGAACTATTACTCTTGGTGATAAAGCAAAATGCAACATCGTTGGTATTGGTAACATTGGTGTTGATTCAAATAATTCTATCAATGATGTATATCTTGTTGATGGCTTAAAATATAATCTTCTTAGTGTTTCACAGCTTTGTGATAAGGGAAATATTGTTAGCTTTAACAACAAGAAGTGTGTCGTACAAGATGAAGAGACTGGAGAAATTGTTCTTACTGCATACAGGGACTCTAACATTTATGCTCTTAACACTAATCGTATTGCAGGCTCCAATCTGAAATGTCTCAAGGCCTTATCAGAAGATCTAAGGGTTTGGCATAGGAGAATTGGACATATAAGTATGCATACTCTCAGCAAACTCCTGTCAAAGGACCTTGTTCGAGGCCTTCCTGATTTAAACTTCAAGGTGGATGATCTTTGCAAAGCCTGCTCAAGAGGTAAACATACCCGTAGTCCATTCAAAAAGAAGTTGGTCATTAGTACTACTAGACCTTTGGAGCTTCTACACATGGATCTTTGCGGACCTATGCGTGTCAAATCTCCCAAAGGTAAACAATACATTTTTGTTATTGTTGATGATTATTCTCGATTTACTTGGGTTTTCTTTCTCAAAGATAAATCAGAAACTCTGTTTTATTTTTCTCAACTTTGTAAGGAGTTACAAACTTTGAAAAACCTACCTATCGTTTCTATTAGAAGTGATCATGGTAGAGAATTTGATCAATTAAACTTTGATTTATTTTGTGCGAAACATGGTATTTCTCACAATTTTTTGGCTCCTAGGACACCTCAACAGAATGGTGTTGTGGAACGAAAGAACCGCATCCTAAAGGAAATGTCCAGGACTATGCTATTAGAGAATAACCTGCCTAAGTCATACTGGGCAGAAGCTGTGAATACAGCAAATTACATTCTCAATAGATGTTTAATTAGATCAATTTTAAAGAAAACTCCTTTTGAGCTTTTTAAAGGAAGAAAACCAAGTATATCATATTTTAAACCATTCGGATGTACGTGTTACGTGCATAACAATGGTAAGGATAATCTCGGGAAATTTGATGCACGCAGCGACGAAGGTATATTTCTTGGATACTCGACTCAAAGCAAGGCTTATCGAGTATTCAATAAACGTACCAAAATCGTCGAAGAAAGTATCCATGTATTATTTGATGAAAGTGATAACGGTATCTTGAGTGAAGGATTTGCAGATTTGAAGTTAAATACTCATGAGGGAGATGAATCAGACGGAGAAGGCAATCAACCTGAGAAGAGCATATCCAGAAATATGCAGGAACCATTTCAAGATCTTACTGATCTATCACAAGGTCTTAAAACCATGTCTCAAGGCCTTACAAATGAAGCTAGTCTTGAAGATGGGCCTCCTCCGGAACCTCAAGGCCCTTATCCTATGAATCCTCCTGAACCTCAGGAGCCATATCCTCACATTTCCAGTGATCCTACACCTAGCCAAGGATCTGCACGAAGAAGATTCAAAACTGAAGAAGTATACCGAAGCTCTTCAAGAACCTGATTGGATTATAGCTATGCAGAATGAGCTTAACGAGTTTGAACGAAATAAAGTATGGACCCTTACGGCACGGCCAAAGGGTAAATCTATTATTGGAACTCGTTGGGTATTTCGAAACAAGCTTGATGAAGGAGGAAACATCGTTCGAAACAAGGCTCGTCTTGTTGCTCAAGGATATAATCAAGAGGAAGGTATTGACTACGAGGAGACGTTTGCTCCCGTAGCCAGGCTAGAAGCTATTCGTATGCTTCTTGCCTTTGCTTCTTTCATAAGCATCAAACTCTTTCAAATGGACGTTAAATGCGCCTTTTTGAATGGTTTCTTAGATGAAGAGGTTTATGTCGCTCAAACTCCTGGTTTTGAAAACGATGAATTTCCAGATCATGTTTATAAGCTCGACAAAGCTCTTTATGGCTTGAAGCAAGCCCCAAGAGCTTGGTATGAGCGACTTTCAAAATATCTTTTGGAAAATAATTTCAAAAGGGGGTTAATTGACAAAACTCTATTCATCAAAACCCAAGGTAATGATATCCTTGTTGTACAAATCTATATGGATGATATATTGTTTGGAGCTACTAACGAATCTTTGTGCAAGGAATTTTCAAATATGATGTGCAAGGAATTCGAGATGAGTATGATGGGGGAGCTAAATTTCTTTCTTGGTCTACATGTTCATCAAAGTTCTAAAGGTATATTCCTTAATCAAGGAAAATACACTCGATAACTTCTCCAGAAGTACAAGATGAGTGAATCCAAAGTGGCTAAAACACCTATGAGCTCTACTCTTTCTTTGGATCAAGACCTTACTGAAAAACAGGTAAATCAGAAAGAATATCGAGGTATGATCGGATCTCTCCTTTATCTTACTGCAAGTAGACCTGACATTATGTTCAGTGTTTGCATGTGTGCCAGATTCCAAGCTAACCCGAAAGAATCTCATCTTATAGCGGTTAAGAGGATTTTAAGATATCTAAATGGTACAAAGGATCTCGGATTATGGTATCCTACTCAATCCAGTTTCAATCTTGTCGGATACTCCGATGCTGATTTTGCAGGATATAAAGTGGATAGGAAAAGCACTTCCGGATGTTGTCAATTTCTTGGGTCATCCCTTATAAGTTAGCATTCCAAGAAGCGAAATTCAGTGGCCCTTTCAACGGCCGAAGCTGAATATATTGCTGCTGGAGCTTGTTGTGCTCAAATCTTATGGATTGCACAACAACTCCAAGATCTTGGAATCCACTATAAAGGCATACCCATAAAATGTGACAACACAAGTGCTATTTCTATCTCCAAAAATCCTGTACAGCATTCAAGAACGAAACACATTGATGTAAGACACCATTTCATTCGAGATCATGTAGAAAAAGGAGATGTGTCTTTGACATTTATCTCTACTGAGCTACAACTTGCAGATATCTTCACAAAACCCTTACTTGAAGAAAGATTCAATTTCATCAGGTTAGAACTTGGAATGCTTAATATGGAAGCATCAACGTAGGGGGAGCATTCTTATAAGATCATATTCCCTACGTCCTGATCTTGAAAATGGTTTCAAGACCTTACTAATCAATAGTAAGGTCACGAATCAATTTTTCATTATATAAATGGATTAAACTCTTTGGTTAATATCTTTATAGATATTTAACTAAATTTTTTTTACCTTGATTATTTTCTGTCTTCTAGAATCTCGGTTTAAAACAGAATTTCTACAGTGTTGGGATTTTTTTGGATAAAATTCATTTATTCTAGCATTTATCTCTTCTATTTCAAAATTTGAAAATTAGTGTTAATCAGTTAAGATTTGACTGAGATTTGGTTGGGATTTCTTGAGGAGATCAAAGGTCACACGGTTTGTACTGGGATCTCTTCTCCTATTTAAACCCCTCACATCTCTCACGTCAAATCACAGCTTTTTTCTCTCTCTCTCTCTCTCTGATTTACTCTCTCTGTCTCTTTGAGCGCTTCGTCTTCCCCATCTCTTTCTCCAACCCCAACTCTTCATGGCTCCCAAGCGCTCTTCTACTTCCTCCCCTGGATCATCGTCCAAGAAACTCCGATCCTCTGATTACAAAGGAAAGGTTGTTGAAGAGGAATACAAGGGCAAGGCAACCCTCCGGCAATTGGACACCGATTCCGAGGGAGAAGAGCATGCTGCTCTTGTCCATCGGCGTACCAGACAGCAGGATCATCACCAGCCCCGACAGATGAATCCCCCGGCACCAAAGAAGGGCATATCAATGGTGCGCCTCCAGTCTCCTCCTCCCGAATTTGAGGTAATTTATGAGGTCCCTTCTGCATGGTTTCGAAATCACACTACTGTTGGTATGTGGAAGGATGGGTTCTCAAATCGACCTTTAACCTTCTGTGAGCATGTGGATCTAGAATTTCTAGAATCCATGCAACTCTCATGTGTTAATCTATTGAAAAATTCAAATGTTTGGTCTCTTCTGAACCCCGGAAACATTGCTTACCCACGCCTCACCCGTATGTTTTTCGTGAATCTCACTACACACAGAGAAAAGGGAGTTCTCACCCTTACTTCTCAAATGAAACAAAGACAGATCACCTTGTCTGCCTCATCCCTAGTCCTAATTTTGGGTGTGCCTGACTTTGTTGATACTAGCTCTCATCCTTCCAAGAACTACCGTCTGGCCAAAGCCCAAAAAGAATTCTTTGTGCGGTCTGTGCCTACAACATCTTCATCCAAACCCAAACCTAAGCATACCCACAATATCCTGTCTCTTGAGGCCAAGCTTGTCTTCACCCTTCTCGCCCGTTGTGTCTTACCTCGAAAGAACTCCCGCGAGCTTATTACTGATAATCTGCTTGAACTCCTATACCTTATAATGGTTGGCCATGAAATTGATGTTCCCAACTTGATTTTATCATAGCTCTTACATGCCATTAATACTCCTCTTACTGCACCTCTCCCATATGCCAATTTGCTACCAAAAATCTTTGATTTTTTCGACATTGACACCACTGGAGAGGAGCACATGACTCACAAAGGTCGTATCGATGAGGAGTGCTGGAGGCGCCTGGGGATTGAGAAGAATCTGGCCGGTGGCTGGATTCTTACAAAGAAATCTCAGGCTCCTTTTGATTCAGTCAATCTAGAGACTAAGATTGAAGATCTGGAAGCTGAAATTGATGCACTAAGGAAGGATCTCAATGCTACCAGGGTCGACATTGTGGACAGACAGGACAATACACACGAGCGGCTGATGATTGTCGACGAGAAGTTGAATCAACTTTTGTTGCTAAGTGGCCTGACGCACAGGGCCACCACCTCAATCATGCCCCTTGATGTAGATTCTGCCCACCATGTTGAAGAAGTTGCGAAGAATGTTCTCCTCAACTGTGAGCACAAAGTCCTCAAACGATTCATTCTGCGACCCCTCTTTCCTGAGCCATCTATCCTCACTCTGGAGGAATATGAAATAGTTAAGAAATGGCGTGATGAAGAAGCTAAGAGGCAAGCGAAGATGTGGGCTAATCACACTGTCCTCAACGCCAAGAATCGATGGAGAGACAAGATATTCAGAGGCCGCCGAGATCCAGAGGATGTCCATCCAAGGTATGGGGAGTGGTATGAGGAGGTGGTGGAGATATCCGATGATGAGGAGTGATGAATTTTAAACTCTTGTTCCTTTGATGCTTTAAACTTTTATGTTTTGATTTATGGTATTATTTTGAACTGCTCACACCCTTATTGTTGAAAGACAAAAAGGGGGAGAAAGGTTGTAAGGCCTTATTTTACTTTTTGACAAGCCTTACTAGTTTCTGTTATTGCTTCTGGTTGGTTTGTAACGCCTTATTTTGTTTTGGTAGGCCTTACTGTTTTCTAGGATTTCAAAACTTCGATCCAACATTTATAATATTTAATGCTTGCACTATTATTCTATTATATGCCTTGTGTGGTTGTATAGTTTTGTTATGACAGGAAACAGGTGTGCACAAGTTTTGTCTTTCATCAAGGCGGAGATTGTTAAACTCCACCTTGATGAGGATAAAGCCTTGGTTGATGAAAAGCCAAAACTCGGGATTCCTGAGTTTGGTAAGGTCTTACCAAATGGCTCAAAATCTGGATCAAAGGAGTATATATTCAAATGGGCTTAAATGGACTCGAACCCTGATATTTGTTAAATGGGCTTATTTAACCTTACAGATTTGATGGGCCTATTTAACCTTACAGATCCGAGTTCTATATGGGCCTAAATATGTTACTTTGGTTTTATTGGATTAAGTTTAAATGTTCTATCTTATCCATATATATTTGTGAGCCTTGGTTGAGATATTCCAGGGATCTTTTAACGTACATCTCTCAATGGAGTCTTGCATATTGAAGATGAAAGTTCTGGAATAATTGCTCAACCAAACCGAAGATCTCTCCCCAGGAAGATATGTTGCAACGGCTCTTAACCACCAGGAGAAGATCAAGGCTTTGCGTTTAATTTTGAAATTGAACGTGTTGGCCTATATAATGAAGAAGGAAGTGGATGCAGAAGACACATCACTCACGACGCACAATCAATCTTCTGCAAGTTCATTTTCCTCAAGCTTCGATCACACATTGCTCTTTTGTCTTGAAGTGTTGTATTTACTTTGAGTGTGTGAGGTTTATTTCGAGCGTTATAGTACAATTCAGTGAGAGTTATACGCAGGGTTCGTTACCCATTCTTAGAGGGTACTCCGGTATCCTTAGAAGCTTTATTTCACTAGTGCGTTTGGGTTGCTAGATAGGAAGTTAGTCTAGAAGAGGGAAGGTCTTCTAGAGGTTGTATCTAGAGCTCATAAGATAAAGTGAAATAAAGTTGTTGAATCCTACGGGTTGGATAACCCTAGGCGGGGACGTAGGCGGTTGTGCCGAACCTCGTTAACAAGTCTCGTGTTCTTTTCTTTCTGTCGTTTACCTTTTTGCTTGCTCTCTCGTTTAATCTTATTCTCTATCTTGGTTTAACTTGCTTCTGTTTTGCAGATAAGGTCTTACTGTCAGCAGTAAGGTCTTACAGTTTATGTTTTGCGAAAAGTTGCTATACTTCATTCAACCCCCCTTCTGGAGTATATTCGTGCTTTATATCTGCCTATTCCGCACTTCACATGGGAATTGAATAGATCTGGCGTTGTTTCTCTAATTTCAACATTATGCATATATATAGGGCGTGTTTGGCAAGGGGGTGGGAGGGGTGCGCGGGGTGGGGATGGGTTTTCGGGAATCAGGTGATGCGGGACCATCCCAGACACCTTCAAACACACCTATACTTGGGGATGGACCTATGATTCGAGCTCACGAGAATGATGTTATTCTCAAGAGGAAGAAGAAGGCTCCACCATGGGAGAAGGTGCAAAGGTGGAAGCTTGACGTTTTTTAGATTCGTTCAGCAGTTTGACAGCTTTTCGACGTCTCAGTAAAATGGGTCGTTCGGAGTCCTTATTTATCGGATTGGGTCGTGCCATACCTTGTTGGAACGAGGACGAAGAGATCTACAACTTTTCTGTTGAAGGGTTTTCCAGATTCGACATGGAGCTTGGCCGAAAATCACATTCTTCGCACCTGTCACTGTTTTGACGGGAATTTGTTAAGTGTTGGAACTTTCTTTGTTGCTATTTTTATAGACCTTATTTACTTAAGTTATTTTAGGTAATTTAGGGGTTATTTTTTAATTATTCTTTTAATTATTATTTTCCATCTAAATCAGCCCTAGGTTATATATTGACGGCTGATCTCCTTGTAAACGGCAGACGTTGAATTCTAATGAAAAGTTCTCTCTTTTGGTGAAAAACAGAAGAGTGCAAGTCAATCGATTCGAAGCGTTGCTCATCGATTGCAATTGGTTATAGATCCTTCTTGGTTTGCTTTGAGTTCGTCAACCTCGCGAGAGCTTGGTGATCCAGGTAATCACAAGTCCCCTCCTTGTGCCTCCAAGTTGCCCGCTTGGTTGTGTAAGGTTGTAGAGGCGGGCTTTGTAGTTGTTGATACTTGGTTCCTACCTTCTTAGGAGGCCTGGGGTCTTTATCTCATTCTACCTTAGTTCGAATCACCCTTCTATCGGTCTTTCTTTCATTGTTTTGTTGAGTCTTTGCTTCCGTTCTTGTCTTTTGAGTCTTGATTGTCGAAGATCGGGCCACCCTACGGCTAACCCCGTATCATCAGGCTTCGGTGTTTGGCAAGGGGGTGCCCGGGGTGGACGAGATGCGAAAAAGGGAGATGGAGGGGGTGCGAGGGTGAGATTTCTCCACCTCCTGGGAGGGAGATGGAGGGGATGGGGGAGGTGAGATCCCCCGAAATGCATGCCCTTTGTCTTTCTTCTCCACCGCTAGCTGCTGCCTCTCTTCCAAAATCGCGCTCCCATCTACACATCAGCCCAACCCTTCTACCGCCATGGAAGCTTCGGAGGACGGTCGCCAACGACGGAGTCCCGGTTCGACAAGCTCTTTAGCCAGAGAGGATTTCGGCCGCCAAATCCGGCCCTTTAGCCAGAGAGGATTTCGGCGGGGCTCCTCCGATCACTCCAATCTCCGTCGATTTCTTCAATATTCCATCAATTTGAACTCAACTACTCCTCTCACCGCATCTAGAATGTTCAATTGTAAATGATTAAACGTGTTAGAGATGGTGGACTCAAAAGGAATTTGCAGAGACGATGGAAGAAGGTGAAGAAATCACTTTTAGGGTATTGGGGGCATTTTCGTCATCTTATGTGGGTTAGTGGGGGCAATTTGGACTTTGTTCACTTCTCCATCCTCCTAACAATAAAAATACAACCAAACACAAACGGGATTAAACTGACTTCAAATCTCCACCCCGTCCACCCCAAAAATCCATCCCCATCCCTTTCACCCCAAAAATCCATCCTCATCCACCTACCCTTGTCCCGTTGCCAAACACGCCCATAATCTCAACAGAACACAACGCGTCTAAATTAATTAGTATTGTGTGTTAACCTCATGAATCAGGGTAGCAACTTGTTCTGATTTTAGTTATTGCATTATTTATGAGGTTATTGTCTTTATTTTTTTGTTTCTCTTATCAATGTTTCTTATTATTATTCTCTCAATACCTTTATCTATAAGCCCAGTAATTTTTAAAGTGGTCGAACATTTCATAAGAAAATGTTGTACATCTTCCTCCCGGGAGTCACAAAGGATGCACTCCAAAAGTATTTGTACCAAATTTTGCATCCAAAAGAAAGAAGGAAAGAAAAATAATCAAATTCTTTGGGTTTACCTCCTTCGCACAAAAAAATTCTTTGGATTTACCCATATAAATAAATAAACAAAGGAAACACGAGCACAGATTAATCAGCTAAATTTAGAAACTGGTTATGCATATACATTTTTTAAAGTTAGAAATGTATTGATCAATAACGATAGCATGATATCTTGCTTCTGGGCGAGACCTGAGATTTGAGATTATGCATTAATATGGGCATATATACGACTAATACGAGTAAATAATGGAAGAGCAAATGAGTGCAACAATTTGCATGAATTAGAGCGATTGGTTTAGAAAGGAAATTTGGGTGAAATGAAATTGTAAATGATATTTTTCATTACCCGAATCATGTTTGTATTTTGTCAAATTCGGCAATGATATAACTAGTTAGCAATAAACCTACAATCAAGCATAAAAAAAACCACAAAAATTATACCAAACCATGAACATTAATCTTTTTTCTTTTTTAAAGGTGAGAATCCTTTACTTCACTTTCGTAGTATATTTTGTGATCTACTTGTTATAATTGATAAAAAAAAATAAAAAAATAACTAAAAATTATCAACACTTACCTTAAAAAGTAATAAACAATATCAATTCAAAGTATCATTGTATATGGATCATAAAATAACGTAAGTGTTAAATAGACCTACTATTGACACTATAAATTCATTTTTTTATTTTTTAAATATAAATATGTGCGCATTAAGAGGCGGAGAACTGTGATTTATGAGAAACAATCATATAACTTTTAAAAAAGCTTCAAATAGAAGGTATAGACACATGTGACTCGAGAGTCACAAGCCTATGACTTATAAGTCAAAGAGTTACCCCTCAAGAGATGCATAACTTGGAAAAAAAAAAGAAAAAAAAAGTGTGGTGTAAATAATAACACCTTAAAATAAACTACAAAAATGAACTATAGAATCTCCACCGCCTTTTTATTAGTTTATCAGCGGGAGACGCATAAATCGATACTAGCGTTTTCCTTTTGGAGGATTTGGTCTATGAGGAACAAAATTCTCTTCGAAAATCATGATGTCAGAAACATGTAACAATGGATAAAGACCATTACACAATATAGGTTATCTTGGAAAAAAGCTCTAGAAAACGATCCAGAGAACGATGAGGCTACATCTATACACCACAAACCTCAAAACAGATTGAGACACCAGAAAAAAGTTAAATGGAAGAAACCACCCGAGGGATTCATGAAGCTAAATTTTGATGGAGCCAAGGTCGCTTCTGGGCAAGCTGCTGCTGGGTTTGTTATCCGAGATAGCCGTGGTAAAGTGGTGTCCTGCGGTGCGCATGGTCTTGGGAGCGCGTCTTCAATCCAAGCTGAGTGTCTTGGTCTTCACGCCGACCTTCTTTTTGCTGTGAGGATGGGCTTCTCCCCCCTCATGGTGGAAGGAGATTGTCTGACCGTCGTCAATGCATTGCGAGGGATCGATACTTGTCTGTAGACTATTGAGATGGTGATTACCGTTGTTCTCACTCTCTACAAATCTTTTGAGGCCATTAACTTCTCCCACACGTTACGGGAAGGCAACCAGGTCGCCGACAGATTGGCTCACACGGGTTTGATATCCTCTTTCTCAATTGAGCAGTGCCCAGTTGAGATTGAGGATCTAGTCCATAAAGGACGCCATTGGGCAGTGGTTCAACCGAGGTTGACCACCCCCAAACTTTAGCCTTGTATAAAAAAAAAAAGAAAAGTATATCAGCGGGAGACGAGGCTTACCTTGCCAATTGTCATTAAGGTATCACTCTTTTTGACTTTTTTGCTAGGGTGTTGTTAGATATACCACAAATCACCTCTGCTAAATGCACGTTCAAAGCAAAGTGATCCACGTTCAATTAGGCGCCGTATAATTTTTAATTAATCAAGCTTATAATCATCTTTAGCAGGGATAATTAGTCCACGTCCAAAGCAGCATCGCCCACGTTCAAAGTTACGTCCAAAGCAACATGGCCCATGTCCAAAGTTACGTGGTGATTTGCAGTGTATATAGTAAAGATCAAAACTATACTCCCTCCATTCGGTTTTAAATGACGTTTTGAGTCCTTTTTAGGTTTGTAAAATTAATTGTCGTTCTTATTAAAGTAAATTAATTACTCTCACATCATCCCATACTTTCTGTCCTTTATAATGTCTAATTTGAATTACTCACTGATTAAAAAATTATTATACACTCTAATGGTCCCACAATTCATTACAAAAACAAGTGGTTTGCAACTTTTTTTTTTTTATTAATGAAGGGTAATTATTAGGGGAAGTTACAGAGTAAAATCGGAGTATCATTAATTTGTGTGTCTTTGTAAACGACAATTAAAACCAAATGGAGTGAGTATAAAATTATTGTATATCTCGTCCTATATATTTTAATTAAAATTAAGGTATAACAAATTATTAAATCAATTTATGAGTAACAAAAAAATTAGAAACTAATCGATTACAAAATTACTCATAAATCATATAAATTCGTTCTTTGATACATGAGTTTATATTATATTAGAATTAAGGTTTAACAAATGAAGTAGTTAGATAAATGTCTAAATTTTATTTGCATAGATAAGTAAGTGTAAAATTACTTCACATAAAAAAATTGAATTTATTTTCGAAGATTAGGAGGATATTTGGAAGTAATACGATGCACAATTGAATTTTATGACTTATCATACTCCAATCTATCCAATTGCAGATTTCCGATGATGTGGCCCAATCAATGGTGACCAAACCACAACCCCATTTCTTGATGTCAGTTTCCTCATTTCTTTACACAGCAATCCGATCTCCAATCCAAAGAAGTACTGTATAAATATGATTTGAGTGGAGAGTTCCAATTCACCATTTTCTCTCTCAAAATTGCAGGCCTATCAAACCTCCCCATCTCGCCTTCCATTCAAATTCGAACTCACACGTTTCCCATTTTTAATTCTAACTTTTAATTTCTCCGCTCAAATTCCCACCGTCATTGTCCCTGCTACAGTGTCCAGCACTTGTAAGTGGAGGGTCAGTGTGTAAAAAAAGCATTCAGATTTGTGCTATTTAGCCTTCTATTTTTTCTGGGTTTTCTTCAGATTATTGAGATTTTGAGAGATCTTTGAGGAAAAATGGCGCTTTGTTCATGCCCGTTTTCTGCTAATTTCATCCGGGGGTTCGGGTCGGAGCCATCCAAACCGGGTTCTCTTTCTTCCCAGGTCTTTTGGAGCTTAGATCTGCAATGCCCATCCAAACAGAAACTAAATAAGGTTCGTTATTCTTTTTTCTTTTGAAAATTTTGCTTGTTCAGCTGGAAAGCACCAAGGAACACAAGTTCTGGGTTTTGGCATGTTTGTAACTCAAAACACTTTATTTGTGCCTTTCCCGTCTGAGTTTTGCATTGGGAAGGAACCCTGAAAAGGTGTTGGAAAAGATAAGATTCTTTATCTGTTTTCAATTTAGATAGAGATTGAAGAAAAATGGAAATGAAAACATATGATAATTCCAGCTGTTTTGACTGAAGGTCAGGATGATTTCCCAAGTAAGAGTCAATTAGATAAACTGATTGCTACCCATGTTAGAGAAAAAGAGTTTAAGCAGATGGGTAAGAAGTGAAATTTGTCTTTATCTTTTGATTATGGCTTGTTTCCTTGGAAAGCTGCCAAGTGAAGCTGTGAAAAAGATTGAGGGCAAAAAAGTTTTCTTTTTTACTTTGACTAGTTTATTGAGTTTACAAGGTGAATTTTGATTGATTTGTTTATTAGTGTTGATTTTCTGTTAGTTGACATGCTTTGGTTTGAGTGATTTCTCTGTGATTTTACATGCTGGATTTTGACTGTTTTGTTTATGGTGTTTGGTAGTGACTTTCTGTTACTTTAGATGCTGGATTTTTTTTGTTTGATGGTTGCCAAAAAATGAATCATGATGTTTGATTTGGTTTGGTTTTGGGCCAGGTGAAGAAAAGGCAAAATGGGGTTTGTGCATCCCTTGCAGAGAAAGGAGAGTACCCTTCGCAAAGGCCCCCTACCCCTCTTCTGGATACCATCAATTATCCAATCCACATGAAAAACCTTTCTGTTAAAGTAAGTTAAATTTAAGCCTAGAGTAAATTGTATAAGGTT
Organism: Persicaria maculosa; assembly: GCA_963922045.1. NCBI lineage: Eukaryota > Viridiplantae > Streptophyta > Magnoliopsida > Caryophyllales > Polygonaceae > Persicaria > Persicaria maculosa. The sequence continues at coordinate 27,010,854 of OY998267.1, read as the reverse complement.
CATTTTCATTTGGCGTGATGTGTTCAATTCCTACAAGGGGCTGATAAAGAACTTATAATGAATAGCACGTTCTGATAATATTGATGTTTTAGTATTGAAATCTACCTTTTTATTTTCCTGATGGTAAACTACTTGCTTTGCCTACTGCAGGAGCTTAAACAGCTTTCAGATGAACTACGTTCGGATGTTATCTTCAACGTTTCTAAAACCGGAGGTCACCTTGGTTCAAGTTTAGGTGTTGTTGAGCTTACAGTTGCTCTTCATTATGTCTTTAACACTCCTCAAGACAAGATATTGTGGGATGTCGGACACCAGGTCATTTTCTGAACTTTGACTGATTTTCTTAATAACCATGAAGCGTTTGATCATATGGTTTTTGGAGTTTTGCTGCTAACGAGTTCATGGGTGTATACTTTTTCAGTCTTATCCTCACAAAATTCTAACTGGACGAAGAAACAAGATGAGTACGATGAGGCAAACAAACGGGTTATCTGGATTCACAAAGCGCGCTGAGAGTGAATATGACTCCTTTGGCGCAGGCCATAGCTCTAACAGCATCTCAGCAGGCCTTGGTACTACTCTATTCTACTCCAAATTCAAGGTTACATGTGAATTGTACTTAGACCTCCATCAACTTCTATCATAGAACTTTGCTTAGTCATTTGTTACCATAGTGTTTGTTCGTTTTGATCTAGCAACTACTATATCTAGCTATAGGTCCATTCTTATCAAATGGTCATATTAAGCATTTCTTTTTTGGTTGGACGGCAAAAGTGGAAATAGGCTTCTTCTGAGCTGATTTCATGGGTGTGATATGGTTGTATAGGTATGGCTGTTGGAAGGGATCTGAAGAGCAGAAAGAACAATGTGGTTGCCGTAATTGGAGATGGTGCCATGACAGCAGGGCAAGCATACGAGGCCATGAACAATGCAGGGTTCTTAGATTCAGATATGATTGTTATTCTAAATGACAACAAACAGGTTTCTTTACCGACTGCTACCCTAGACGGACCTGCAGCTCCGGTGGGAGCTCTGAGCAGTGCTCTTAGTAGGCTGCAGTCGAACAGACCTCTTAGAGAACTAAGAGAGGTTGCCAAGGTAAGTCGGAAAAATTATATCTGAAAAAGGCAAAGTTCTTTGCTCTTATGGGTGATTGTGATTCTAACTTGGCAGATTTTAATTGCTGCAGGGAGTCACGAAGACGATTGGGGGACCTATGCACGAACTAGCTGCAAAAGTCGATGAGTATGCCAGGGGAATGATTAGTGGCTCGGGATCAACCCTTTTTGAAGAGCTTGGCCTATACTATATTGGCCCTGTTGATGGTCATAACATAGATGATCTTGTTGCTATTCTTAAAGAAGTTAAGAGTACCAACACAACTGGTCCAGTCCTTATCCATGTTATGACCGAGAAAGGCAGAGGATACCCGTATGCAGAGAAAGCCGCGGACAAATATCATGGTAGATAGCCTTTGCCAGATGAATGGAGTTGATTGTTTCCACATTTGTTGCTTTTTAATCGCTTAACCTGATTTTGCAGGAGTGGTCAAGTTTGATCCAGCCACTGGAAAACAATTCAAGTCACAGTCAGCAACTCAGTCTTACACAACCTATTTTGCGGAGGCTTTGATTGCAGAAGCAGAGGCTGACGAAAACGTTGTCGCAATCCACGCAGCCATGGGAGGTGGGACCGGGTTGAACCTATTTCAGCGCCGGTTCCCCACACGGTGCTTCGATGTTGGCATAGCCGAACAGCACGCTGTGACTTTCGCAGCTGGTCTGGCATGTGAAGGCATCAAACCATTTTGCGCAATTTACTCCTCGTTTATGCAGAGAGCTTATGATCAGGCAAGCCTTAATGCCTCTTTTGCTTGCACTTACATATTGATCAGCGATGGATACTTATGGTTGGCAGTTTCGGGGTTCTTTCTTCAGGTAGTTCACGATGTCGACTTACAAAAGCTCCCTGTGAGGTTTGCTATGGACAGGGCAGGTTTGGTGGGTGCTGATGGTCCAACGCATTGTGGCGCATTTGATGTCACATTCATGGCTTGCCTTCCGAATATGGTGGTGATGGCTCCTTCGGATGAGGCAGAGCTTTTCCACATGATTGCGACTGCTGCTGCTATCGACGATAGGCCTTCTTGTTTCCGCTACCCTAGGGGAAACGGGATAGGCGTCGAATTGCCTCCAGGAAACAAAGGGATTCCTCTTGAGGTAATTTGGTGCCAAATTCTTGTATCGGTTGCATTCATTTCATAGTGCCTGATATTTAAAAATCGGTATCCTTGATGAGTACAACAGATTGGAAAGGGCCGGATTCTGAAGGAGGGCGAGAGAGTTGCCCTTTTAGGGTATGGATCAGCTGTCCAAAGTTGTTTGGCTGCTGCATCTCTAGTCGAAGAGCGAGGACTGCGTCTGACTGTGGCAGATGCGCGGTTCTGCAAGCCACTGGACCATGCTCTCATACGAAGGCTGGCAAAGTCGCACGAGGTACTGATCACGGTCGAGGAAGGCTCGATCGGAGGCTTTGGCTCTCACGTGGCCCAGTTCATGGCCCTTGATGGGCTCCTGGATGGCAATTTGAAAGTAAGCAAAAATCCCACTATTTCAGCAAGTACATGCTTATGATTTTGATCGTCTCCTTACTCGAACTTCCCTGAACTCGTGCAGTGGAGGCCTATGGTGCTCCCAGACCGATACATTGAGCACGGATCACCAGCGGACCAGCTCGCGGATGCAGGTCTTACGCCTGCCCATATCGCAGCTACGATATTCAACATCATAGGGCAAACAAGGGCGGCTCTTGAAGTGCTGGCATAGTCTAACTAAGCTCTCTTTTGGGCAAAATATGTAATGTGGGTTTTGTTGATTTATAAAACTTGTACAGTATAGTATAAGCATGGAGGTTTTGTTTAACTTGTTAGGTAAGAAGGTGAAATAAGATGAAAATTGGGTAATGGGAAGGGCACAGATACCTCACTTTGTGGTAGTTTGCAGCTCTGTTTTTTACCCTATCCTAGTGGTGATATGGAGTCGTTCTGCAGCCGACGCATTAGACTGACCACCGTGGATGACCGAACACCCGACGACCACTGCAAACGACGACGGTTCGTATGTGGAAGAGAGCACGCCGGCAACCCCTTGTTGTCTAGCTTTGCAAATTATGTATTCAAATGTGTTTCTATTCACTCGTTCATTAGGATAGGGCAACTTAGATATTTTTCTATCGCTATCTGGATAATGATATGAATGCACTCTGTATTAGTTGTTTTTGGGCATTCGAGATTCCTATAATGGTTTGGAAGACTGACTTATGAAAATTAACCACGTGACATTATTTCCTGGTTTGCTTTGACGAAAATTATCATTTTATTTTCAAAGGATAAAAATAGCATTTTTTCTTATCTATCCTTGTTGAATACAATGGTTTCTCGAGTGATTCCAAGTGCATTGTAGTTTTTTTTTTTCAGGGATTTATGTTCTTATGATGAATAGGTCGGGGGAGTGGGTCTCTTTGTTTGAGGAGTGAGAATGGATACGTGGGTTTTTTTTTTTTTTAATAAGGAAATAATTCGAGGTCAAGATTAACTTGAACCTCAATAGGCCGATGAATCGGCAGACGGAAACCGTCTAACATACAATAGAAAAACAAAAAAAGGCGCAACGAACAAGTTGAATAAACTATAACAGGAAGTATCTAAGCAATCCTAAAACTAAAGAGTTGAGGACGCTGATGAAGAACGAAGTCAAGCACCACCATCAAGTAGCACTGCGGGCCAGCGATACAGCAAGACTCTATCTCATGTGGGTAGTGCAACCGATACTCCAAGGAAGTGTCTTCCCGGACACGGAGTCGCCCTGAAAGCACCACCACGATCCCAGCCAGTCCCGACTCCGGACTCCACGAACCCCACCAAGAAGAAGAAGAACGCCTAGACACCAGAAGTAGAGCCATACACAGCCGAACAAACAGCACCAAGAAAAACCGACCTTACCGGTCGTGAATTTAGAAACTCGTAAAAAACAAGTGGATTTACTCTCAAAAGGAATCGAGGTAATATGTGTTTCATTATTTGGCCCATAGGCTATAAATTAGCCCAACAAATTGAATATAATATAATATATATCAATATTATTGCTATTTTTCCTTTTATGTTTCTAATCCTCAAATTACAGCTTGTTTCACGTGAAGTCCTTGGAGGCCAAGCCTCAGTTGTACGAAAAGCGTTCATAGAACGCTAGTTTTTTTTCCCTTCCTTTGAGACTAACACGTTGAAACGCCGCATAGCAAATCGCCGCCGCCAACCCGGCGCCGAAGGAGAATGCAACCGGTGGAGTTAACGACGGAGCCCCAAAACTCCGGTCAAGTAAAACAAAGGGGAGGGTAATTGTGAGAGGATGCTGCAAGCGGGTTTGGAGGAGTGAACGAGGATCGAAAGATCCACTCCATAGAGGATCAGATCATCGACCCAACAAATCCAATTTAATGAGGATTGAAGGTTGGTTGATGAAGCTTCAAACCCGCAAGATTGGGATGAAGCTAAAATAGTGGTAAAGATTGATGGATTCAAAGACCCAATTTGTGGGATCACTTGAGGACATCTCAAGGTTTTGGTAGAGATTGTCTAGGTTTTCCCCTCGAAAGAGGAGGAGAAAACTCGGCCTGCGAGTGAGCACGCAGGATGTTCCACCGCTCAAGCATCCAACAGCTAGAGGAGATTGAACGCTTGAAAGATTAGAAAGTAATTGTGATCATGGAATGTTTTTTCCCATAGAGGGTTTTCACAAGCCCCTTCTCTCTCTAAAAGAAGAGAGAAGAGAGATCATTCCCTTTTTAGGATACGTGGGTTCTTCATTAACAAGGATAGAGAAGGACACAATTGTGACGCATTGTTCAATCTTTTTTCAAAATTTGTGGAAGAATGAAGAATTTCTTTAGGACTTTGAACAATAATCCTCAGTTACTTTTTCATAATTAGTTTAACTGTTGTCCATCCATCTTTTTTTTTTCTTTTAAAAGAGTGAAAATTTTCGTAGGCTATCAGCCTATCACAACAGTGTCTTGACTAGCCCTTTCTGATTCGAATACACACTGAAGAGGTTGAATGACTCTTTGAGTATTTATTTCATTCCATTCTGTGTGCTATAATCTTGACTAATGCTTTGAAGATCATAGAACAAAGGCTAAATGATCTATAATGATTTGTTGTCGTTAGGTTTTCGTATTTTGGGATTAGAGTAATAAATGTGTGGTTTATCTATTTCAAGATTCTTCCTGATTTGAAAAATAAAAAGTTAAGATTTACATTATGTGTAAAATACTAAATCTTACACTACCATTTAAAAATAGCCATATATAAAGTAAAATTTCTATAATTAATGTAAAATATATTACTCTATTGATAAAGAAAATCTTACACTACCATTTAAAATGCCATGTGGCCCGCTTTTATTAGAAGTGTAAAAAATGAGATGTATACCTAGTGTAAATGTATCATTGTCTCTTTTGCTTTTGGTGTACTTTTTTGTTAAGAATCAAGATTTGTTCTAGGGGAATGATTTAGAGATTTGATGGTCATTTGTTGGCCTGGGCTGTATATGTTCTATTTTTGGCTGATCTAGTAGTCATTTTTTGGTTGATTTTTAAGATCTGGTGGTCATTTAGACTTTTGTGAATGTTTTTTAAGAAGTTAAAAACTCTATAAAATTGCAAAAAACTCTATATAACAATACATATAAAATTATAAAATAAATAAATTTAAAAAAGTTGTAATTTTATAGAGTTTTTAACTTCTTAAAAACGTCCTCTACAGTCGAAATGACTTTTAATACTTCGTATGAAATAGGGGCATACAATCTGGTGACATTGGGTGTGTATGGGGCTTAAGGTAGTAGTTTATAAACTACTAAAATTAGATGGGTTTAAAAATTAACCATGTATGGGGTAAAGATATAAGCAGATTTTGGTTTAAATGGTGAAATAAAAAAAAAGCTTGTTTTGATAGCTTTTTTCGGGGGGTTTTGGCGTTTATTTGATTTGAAAATACAAGTATACCCCTAATAACAATCAAATAAACTCCACTTTTTACAAATAAACTGTTTTCACCCTATACGGAGTTATAATATTTTACACAAATTTTTAACCTTATTTGAAACAAATTTTTAACTTTAACCTGTTTATAAATTTTAGTCATTTTTTTAACCCCGCCCCATACGGACCCTAAAAGAGATTGATTTCTAAAAACCCTAAAACACCTCTTTGCCGCCCCCATCATCAACCTCCCATAATCATGGGTCTCTCTCTCTTATGAGAGAAAGGGAGAAGTCGGCTCCAACCGCCTAATCCGATTTGGTCACCACTTTGCCTCCTCACCTATCTTCTTCTTCCTTTGGCCTTGGTAGAGGTGAAATTTCTTCGATTTGTGAGTTTTCGGTTTGTCGTTGGACTCGATGCTGGTTCTCTGGCAGTCACCATCTCTCCTCCCTTGCCTCCTTCCCACTTCTTGTCCCTCGCCTCCTGCTCCGATTTCGTGTTTCTTTCCGGGTCGGGGTGAGCAAGTCGTGTTCCCTTCGATTTTGTAAAATTAATTTGGGCTTTTTGAGTTTAGGGGTTCTCGTTCCTTCTTGCTTGGTTCGACTGCCCTCCTGTCCACCACATCTTCTCCGATGCTCCGTTTTGGTGTCGTCGTCGATGATGGCCGTTGCTCCCTTAGCCTGCCATCGATTCCTGTCTTCCGTTTCCTCCTCCTGAGCTTTATCACCCCTCCCTCCTCGTTTGGCTGCTTGATTCGTCCCGATCGGCTTCGCCTTACGACCTTTGTCCTAGGCCACCGCCAACCTTTATTTTGGCCCCATCAGGCCTGCTACTAGGAACTCCCTTGGCATCCAAGTTCTTTCCTCTGCCTTGCACGCCAATTCTATGTGCATGTATTGGTAGTACTTGCACGCCACGCTTGAGAGGAAAAAAAAAAAGAGAAAACCCATATTGTATATATAAATATATTTAATTCCTGACATGTACCCTTGGCGTGCAAGCTGCTTCTTGCGGCCTTGCACACCAAGCTTCAATGGTGCAATTTTAAAAAAAAAAAACTCGTAGGGGTTAGACCAAAATTTTAAAAAGACTTGAAAAAATCCCGAAAGGGCGCCCTTTAAATTCCGAAAGGGTTTGACCAAAATCCGCGTCCGGTTAGGCCGGTCTTATTAGTGCGTTTTGCTCAGGCGGTATGCGGCTTCTGCTTCTGATGGGTCTCGATGATCTTCTTCTTAGTTGGGGTTCTAGCGTACGGAGTTGAGACTGACTGGGATCAAGGTTGTGTGAATGGGGCGACTCCGTGTTCGAGAATGAGCTTCTTTGGAGGTTTATCTTCAATGCCCACAGAGATTCCTACTATATCGTTGGCTAGTGGTGCTATCTTCTGGTAGTGCTTGGCTTCGTTCTTAGTCTATGTCCCCAACGTGTAAAATTTAGGTATGCTTAGATTCATTTCAATGTAGAGTGCTTGCCGTCTGTTTTTTCCGCACATTTTATGCTTTCTATTGTTTTTTCAATGATCTCCGTCTGTCGACTTGTCGACCTTTCGAGATTCGTACCTGTCTGATCTCGAATTATTACTTCCACCATGCATCTACTTGGTGAGTTTCCTTGACAATCTAGAATTACAGTTCTGCCATTGTTAAAAGTAAGTACAATACAAGTGTATGACACAAATAGCTTTACCAGGCCATATATATCCTCTCTTCTACATACATGCCTATATACGATCTCTGTTGGTGGCAGGGACCTGAGATTTCGGAGGTCCGAGGCGAGATAAGAAAATTGGGCCCTCGATTTCTCCCGCTCCTTCAATTTTCTCTATTAAAATCCCTACACAATTGATTTCGGTTCATGATATGGTTTAAATGAAAATAGATTCTTTCTCTGGTGCACTTAAATGAATTAATCGAGTCAAAATGAGTCTAAAGTCTCTATACACTAAGTAAAGGAGACTGAAATCAAATTCTTTCAAAGTACTTGGACTTGACGATCAAATATCAGCTTGTAGCAATTCCTAATCATCTCTGTATAGACATAATGCAAGGAGTGGTAAATGATAAATGTTATAATTATCATGAGTTGCAAACAAACCAAACCAGGAAGTAGCAAAGGGGAGCCAACGTGGAGGATGTAGTCACACGGCTGAGCCACCGGGTGCCGGAAAGCACATGAGGAACCGACCACAGAACCAGTTCGAGCCGAGAAGAGCCACCAACCTAAACCCTCACCAATTGCACCAGGAAAGAACCACCTCTGCCTAAACCTCCGCCACCTCTACCATACGTTGCCAAATCAGCAATTTATAACCTCCACCGCATCCAGAGCTCTTCCCTTCTTCAAAATCAGCCATTTTTGAGCTTAGATTGTGTTTACAACTTTCGGCTTGAGATGATTTCTTTCTTCCATTTGTGATTGATTCCAAAAACGAAGCAATCAGAATTAAGGGTTTGAGGACGACTAAATAGATCTGGGTTGCGATTGCCCATTTCTTCTTTGTATTTGCAGATCTTGATCTTGTTTTTGGCGGCGGCTTCAGGGGCTTGGGCTAGGGTTTTCAGGGGTCTACATTTTTGGAAGCGCAGCTGATTCAATCCCCTTTTCAATTTTTTTAAGTCGTACGTTCCTTCCCTTTTACATTTTTATTAATATATATACAAACAAAATATTTGGGCCCCCTAGGATAGTTGGGCCCGAGGCGAGGTCCTGTTGGGCCTCGTCTCAGGTCCGGCCCTGGTTGGTGGTACCCAAATTAATCATATAGCTAGATACATCATATTGGTTCAAATTAAGCTCCGAAATGTGCTGAAGATAAGAGATGTCCGTTCACTTCCTGGGTTCAATACTTCCCAGATAAATTCAACTAATTGACAGAATAATGGTAGAATTGTAATGCTTGATCAGGTCCCTTGTATCTGGACAGCTCGATCAGGTCTCGGCTATTGGGAAGACTGACCCGATTTTGTTACCTAAACGATAGCACTTGATGTTGACAGGGTATGGACCGAGCTCGACGTGGTTATCTTCCTCTCCCAAGAAGAAGCAGAGGGTGTATAGGGCCACCTCAAACTCGGGGCTCACTCCAATAAAGCTGCTTGAGACCGATTTGAGAACACCATTCCACTCGAATTGAATCGTCAGAAGTTGCGTTTCAGAGTCCGGCTGCATTGAAATGCACAATCCATTAAGCCAAAAATGGATTTTAAGCAGTTTCATGACTTAAAAGACAAGTAATTTTCTAGTAGTTTACGTAGAATGATAGAAGTTAGAGGATACTAGCAGAGACGAGAGGTGCTTGTTTGCTTTTGAAGGATTCATTTGGATTCATCTTTGTTTGCAACAACTCGCAATATTTGGTCATATGACTTCATTGTAATATGAATGGTATAGTATAATCAACTATCAATCTCATTCTTAGCTCGTCCTGAATCTTTGAATAAGTTTCAATGAGAAAAGGAGATAGGAGATAGAAATGCTAATGTACATTACTTACATGTTCTCCACGCCTACGTGGAAAGATGTAGCCTTGATAATCAACTCTCCCCTTGGCTTCTTCTAGGTAAAACTGCAAAGCAAAAGATGATTTTCATGAGTAAATCCCCATCACAGTTAGAAGCAAAGAGCAATGTACGGACACCAAGAGCTATTTTTTTTCTTTTTTTTAAATGATAATTTTTATCGGATAAAACAAACTAGGATGAAATGAGAATGGTCTTCAGGAGACTACTACATGCAAGTACTAATCTATCTTGTTCATGTGCAAATGTAAAATACAACTGCATTAATGAATTTCCATAAATTGGCGTTCTTTCTCTACATTAGTCCAATGAGAAGAATGCCAGACAGATAAATCAATCCAGCAATGTAACTTCAATGAGATGCAACAAATTTTCACTCCGAAATTTTTGCTCGTGTACTTTCCTTATGTATAAAAGAGGTCGCCGTGGAGCAGAACGTATCATTGCTCTATAAGTTCATAATATTGGACTCTAAGCACTGAAAGCGGCAGTTAAAAGTTAACGCCATTATAGAATAGCCACATACCTGAATCCAGTTGTGAAACCCAGAGACTTGCTCTTCTCCCCTGCTCTTGATTTCTCCAACAAAAACATGCTCAAAAGCAGATGAGGAACCAGATGTACCACCTCGGCCATAAAGACCAAACCAGAGGTCAGTCATCAGCTGCTTAAATTCACGATAATCCCCAGAGATAACACGTTTCAGTGCAAGATATTTGTACAGATACTTGATAGGTGCCGTTCTACTGATCTCCTCAATGAATGCAATTTGTTCTTGTTTCTCTTCATGAGTAACTACTTCCTTGTACCCCTCATGTGGGTTGTAATTATCAAGGAGTGCAAAGAAACGAGATATAGTAGGTCTCCTGATTACATCATCCCTTAGCCAGGTGAAAAGACTTCCTTCAGCCATGTCTTCCTTGTTGTAAACCTTCTTTCCCTCACCACAGTCAATCTCATAGTCCTGCCCTGGGACAAGGCGGTTAGAATCAAGCTCCCAAAGCTTGTTACAAGCTCTTGATAAGTCCGAAAGCTCCTCTTGACAAGGTTCTATTCTAGTGCTATCATCAACCTCTTTGGAGTACTCTTGCTCACCGGGAGGCAGTTTGTATGAACTCCAATGATCCATATGCACCTGTAATTGTGTAGTGTGTAGTGGTTACCACTCTATCAACAGCGGTTGCAAACAACAGATATCAAACAATTTCCAATAAAATGATTCCGATATTTTTATGGTCACATCATACATTATCCTTCTTGGCATATAGTATTGAGCCAAAAACTGCATACTGCTAAAGCATTTCAAGCTAAAAATTATCTTAGTTCATATGATGCAGAACTATGGACTCAAAATGGTAGAACCAAAATGATAGACGTCATTTCAACTCCCAATTGAACATTCAATACCCCAGTCTGTTTTTGATCTGTTGATATTCTTGAAGATGCAAAGAAGCAGAAGACCAAACCATGCCCATATGGAAGAAGAGCAAGAAAGTTGATTTTAAGAGAAAATGAGACGGTGATTTTATTAACCACACTACAAACTCAGTAACGACTTATAACAACCGAGCTCAAAAAACAGTCTCTCTCAACTGAAACTCGACAACTTAAGGCTGGACAGGCCAACAGCTGATCTAACCTATAATTGAATAATGAGCTAGCTAAGCATCATCACTCCTTCAGTAACTTATTTCATGAAAGTCCCACCAAAGAGAAAAATGACATATAAAGGAGTGTTACAAACCTTTTGAGGTCTTTTTGTATGCTTCTTGTGGGCACTTTGCCAACCATCAGCAGTTTCCTCAGCTTCTTCCTGTTTAAGTTATAGAAAGATGCTCAAATATTGATTACAGCAAGGCACTGCAGCAAGCAGCAAGGTTTAGGTGCATAACTGACCTTTCTATTATAGTTGTAATCATGTTGCCGTCCATCTTCACCCTGTCCATGACTCTGATGGACAGCCTATTGACATAGCATTCACAGATATCACAAGCATAAGTCGGAAAGCACAAATATATCTACTACACACAGATAGACAGATGCACACACACAATTCCCAGTCCCTTTCCGTAATTTGTAAACAAACAGGTACTATGTTACTATCCCCATTCCTAACTCCCAGTCCCAGATGCTTTCAGGTTGCTTCTCTTTTTTCAGCTAAGATGTTGTCTGCTGGACTGAATCATATGGTAGAACATTAGTGTAGAATAAATGGAATTTTATGTAGCTTGAGGATTCTGAATCAAAAGATGCAGTTACTTGATGACGAATCAAGTGACTGCATCAATCATCTCAGCAAATTTGATTTGTATAAGCATCAATCTGAAGTAGACAGTTTTTTATTATCAAAATTCTCATATCCTCGAAAGATCGAGGACGAATTTAGATCAAAATACGAGGAAATTGACCTTGCTGTTTCTGATGGTGGATGGCAGGTAAAAGGTAGAAACACCAAATCTAATCACCCGTCGGCCACATATTTGTGAATTGTGATTCATAACTTGCGTTCAAAGGTTCAATCATTCCAACAATCAAACTACAAACAATTCACGAATCACGAAGATTGGAGTAAAAAGGAAAAACTCTAACCGGTCGAATCCACTGCTCCTCGTTGAGATTACCGCCATGGCTGATCTGATCTGGACGATGGCGATGGTGATCATCCGGTCGCTCCTCCTCGCCCTCCGGCTCACCAGACACGACCTGGACAAGTTTTGAGCAGCCATTAGCCAATTCGAACACAAAGGTAAAGGTCTTACAGAAGAATCGAACAGCGATCGAGGAGTGGCGAGAGTAGAAACACCTGAGCCCAAGTGGATCTGGATCGATCTTCGCGCGATGCCTGAGGATCGTTCTCAGAATGATCGCCGAGCACAACATCAGCCAAGCCCTTGATCAGACGCTCCATCTCTTCGCTAAACACAAAACAGATTGAATTGAAGTAGTAGTGTGGACTACTGAACAAATGACTCGGAAGTCGGAGGGAGATTTTATTGGGCGAGGATGTGGCTGGTAGTTGAATAAAGTTGAAAGAAGATAAAAGACAGGTAAGCAAGATCATAAATTCCTAAATTCATCAGTCCGTCGACATGGTTTGATAAATTGTGTAAAAATAAATTAATTTTATGAAATAATATAAATTCTGCATATGCAGAAAAGATTTTATTTATAAATATAAAAAATGGGAATTTATTTGATTGCATAATCTTGCATATAGGACAAATTGGACACACATCAAATCGGACGTTGCAAAATTTTAGAAATATCAACATTAATCATCTTTTTTTTATTTTAAAGGTAAATATATTGCAGAAATTAGATATGTACAATTTTTTAGGTTCGACCAATAGACACAACCGAGGTTAGCTCTATTGTAGCCTTGAAAGTGAGTAAGGCTCACATCCTGCCTATGACCATAAGGGTGGTGGACAATGTCCATATGTGGATCCTGTCTCTTCAAGCCACGGCTATCTGAGTCGGACACACACCTCTATATGTTATGAGGTAGCCTCCCCTTCGGCTCGGCCATCAAGGAGGTTACACCATAACACATAGAGCACCCTGATTCTAAATTCAGCCCATCAATACAAAATTACCCCTTTTTCAGTACAAAGACCAAAAACAAAGGTGAAGCAACAAGGCCAAAAGGTTGCCTACACACATGAATCCTGGGCTTAGGTCTTGTATTTGTTATATTCCGGCGGCCTTCCATGGTTGTGCACAGCAGCAAGCAAAAAGTGATACCTGTGCACATATTCTTCATCGTTATAGCGCCTCCGTGGGTAGGTTCTCACTGATTAGTCCATCTTGTAGTAGAGGTGCTGCATTGAAGTGCAATGAGAACCTATGACTTAATCATCTCTTTATATCCCGTCTATTTGTTATGAAAAACTTATAACTTACATGTTTTACATGTTTTTTAAGATAATCTTATATATTATTTGTACTAAAGTATAAGTTGAAATATCACATATCTAACTAATCTATTTATATTAAATTTCCCCCTAATACTTTACCCAATCGCATATTTATCTACTAATCTATTTATATTAATATTTTATGATCTAATTATTCTAAAATAGGTTACTAACATACAGTATGTCAATTCCTTCCTTATAAAAATTATCACATCCATTTTGAATCAATCATTTAATTTTATTTTTTGAAAATATCATTATATATATCTTCCTAATTGGTAATAATTGACAATAATAATTTTTAAAATTAATTTTTTGACCAATTACCATTTTATATGGGTTTACAAAAATTTTAATGATATGAATGCTCTAATGGTAGTCATTTTTTATTAATCATAATATGATTATTATTATTATTTTATTGAAACAAAACACTTTTGTTTTCTATTTTATTTTTAAAATTCGCATTGTATAATGATATTTTACAAAACCACCTTTTGCAATGCATTTTGTTATTTTCAACCACACATCTATTGATATTTTTAGTGATATTCTATAATACTTCATCCAAAATGTCCATAAATTTGAATAATTTACTCTAATATTTATCTTTTATTTTTTTTTTCAAAAACAGCCAACTTATTTTCCTTAAATGAACGCCCGAAATTTCCTTCATCCCTTTTTTATTATTCTTATTAAACTTTGTACTTAAAAGATTAACTTAGTAAAAGGAAAAAAAAATACAAACTGCATTAAATAATGTAGCAATTTAAAAGACACTAGTACTATTCCCGCGCTATGGCGCATTATTTTTATAAATAAAATCATAATAATATAACAAATTACTATAAAATAAAATAAAATATGTTCAATTCAATGTTTTGAATTGGACCAATTGATTAGAAAATTAAAAAAATCTATTTTAATTTGATTGGTTGAAAACCTTATAATTATGGTGGTGATGACACCTCATAAAAATGTTTCTCTTTTAATAGTTAGATTTAGATAGTTAGATATAGATCGATAGATATAGATGTGAATACTATTTATATCCCTTCTAATGTTAAGGTTATTTTGGAATTTTTTTGTTAATGCTATAGAAAACTAATTTTGAAAAGAAAAAATTAGAAATTTAGGAATATAGGGATGGTTTGTGATTTTTTCCCGCGTTTAAATTTAAATTTTAATGATGGGATTTTGTCAAAATAAAATGAATTTTCATAGAAAAATAAAATTAGGTTTTTCAATCAGAATATTAAATTATATAAGGTGATTTAAAAAAAAATTCTTTTAGAAAAAGTGATTAATTAAAAAATCACATTTAAAATGGTGGTATTTTACAAAAATAAACATGACACTGGTTAACTTTTATGCAAAATAATTTTCTCTAATTTGTTTACTCAAATTTAATCATATATTTCTCAAAATTTTCCTATTATTGGCATGTTGGCTTAAATAATTAGCATCTAATTATTTAAAGTATGTATCTTATTTGTATTAAAGAGTTTTTTTTATTTATTAATTTTGTTAGTTTATTTAATTTAAAACCATGAGTATAAGGGAATTTAGAAGAAAACCCATATTTATTTATGTTCTTATAACTAAAAATAATATTCCCTCCGTCCTAAAATACATGTTATTTTAGGTTTTGAACTTTTGTCAAAAATACATAAGTTTTTAGGTTTATAGGGTAATTATTACCCCTAAAAAAGTACAATAGTAAGTAAAATTAAAAAGTTCTCATCTCTATAATAACAATGAGAGTTAAGTATAATTAGGTTTCCTTATTTAATGTGCAATGGTCTAAAAGACCATATATTTTAGGACGGAGGGAGTAATAATTTTGTTTCTTTATATATTTTAAAAATTAATAAACAAGTACGAGTATTATACTGGAATACATATATATAATACTAAAATAACATCTTTTTTTTTGGTGTCCCTATATACTATATACACCACAAATTCGAGTTATAAGGCGCTGCGAATCTTCGTCCAATTCAATAGTTTACCAACAAAATAAACTACTAGAGTTGTGTTCCATTTTGACGTTGCACAATGTCCGATTTGACGTTGGTAAACAATATTCGATTTGACATTGCACAATTTCCGATTTAATAGTGGATGATGACATGTGGTAGTTCAATTTATGCTTTAGTACTATATATAAGATTATCTTAAAAGTGTGTATGAATAGTAAGTTATAAGTTTTTTCGGAACAAATGGAGTTCAAAGAGATGATTAAGGTTGATATTTGGTTTTGAGAGACGTCCTTCGAAGCATATTGTAAAACAATAGAACACAACTCTAGCAGTTTCAAAGCGGAGTGATTTTTTTTTAAAAAAAATCAAATTTATAAAAACGAATTAAAAAGTATTTGAATAAATAGAGCTTTAAAAAAATTACCTTGTTTGACTTTGACCAAAGAAAGGTTAGATTTGAATTTTTTTGATCTCGAGGCTTTAGGGTTCATGGTTTATGGTGTATCTTGGTCTTCTTACTTTCTCGCGTATCTTGTTTGTGGTATGAGATGTGTTTGGACGGGGTCATGGTAATGTGTTTTCATACCACTCCAATTTCAAGAAGAGTTTCCTTGTCGATCCCATCACTTCCCACATGAGATTGTGTTATAATTAATGTACTTGTCGGCTGACGGTGCTACCTTAGTGGTGCTTGTTCCCACAATCTCTTATTTGACAAAAGAGTCTTTTTCATTTTGGCCTCTTGCTAAATGTCTACCACCCGAGTTTATCAACCTCGACTTCACTTGCGTCCTCTTCTTTTCGATGGTTTCGGTCTACAGTTATTTATAAGACATCTCAATTTATCTAATAATGTTTTGTTTGATATTTTGAAATCTTGTTGTTTTTTTTAAAATATATTTCTTTAATTTAAAATTTTATGTATTTATACATATCATCTTAAAAGAACAATTTGTACGTGGGGGGGGGGGGGGGGGGTCTAGCATATCGTCAAAGCGTAGAATGAGAACAACGGTTGTACTCTTTTTCTTTCGATTAGGTTTTAATTACGATATGGTTTCTAACAAGCTTTTAACAAGGCAACATAACCACTGTTCTCATAGAAGGTGGATAATTCATAGGGGAGTGTTATGTAGATGAATATCTATGTGATAAGATGATCACATTTGCGTGTGTAGGAAGTTATGAGTGAATTATTGACCTTACTTCGATCACCTCTTAGAGCTTTTTTGGTTGACATTCCAAAACCCCAAGAAGTAGAAATTTCCAGGAATTGGAGATAATACCAGCGTTTAATTGGTTTTTGTTATAGAAAAACCCAGGAAGTTGAATTCCCGGGAATTTAAATTCCCCCATTTTGGAGGAAGTGCACTTACCTAGTTCCCCCTAGGTAAGTTCCAATTCCACCCTTTTTAATATGAAAATTCTATTTTCTTATTTCAATTCCTATAATCCAAAATCCAAAACCAAACACAATTTCTCAATTCCCATGATTTTCAATTTACGGGAATTGAATTCCTAGGAAGTTAACTTCCCGGGAACTATACTTCCCACGTTTAACCAAACGAGCTCTTTATATTTTCACTCCCTAGATCAAGGCAATTCATCCATTTCCACACACTTCCTTAACCTACCCCTCTCTCTCTCTCTCTCTCTCTATATATATATATATATATATATATATATATATATATATATATAATATGGATCAAATGTTAACAACCATTACGATGTTAAATGTTAATGAATCTGGACCATTGATTGAGGGTAAATAGAAGGCTAAGATTACTTCTTAGTTTTTCTAATTTATAAATAAAAAAACAAGTGGGACCCAGTAAAATTTCCCCCATTCATCTATCCTGTGCGTGTAACCACCCCCCAACCCAATTTTCTTTTAAAACCCTAACCACTCTTATATCCCCATCATAGAAACCATACAAATCAAATTCAAAGAGAATCAGAACCGATGGCGGCCGGCGTAAGCAGCGATAGCGGCCGGCGAAGGCGGAGCCGTGCATGTGAGGTGCGGTGATGGCAGAGCCGTGTGAGGTGCGATGATGGTGCCTCGCCTCGCCAGACCCCTCTCCCTCTCCTCTTTCTTCAAGCTCGATCCGGTCACTCATGTCAGCACTCTTGATGACGACATGCTTGCCGGAGGACGCCATTCTTAGCACGGGGATTTGGATGATGGCTCGAAGGGCCTCCTCGGTTAGCGATGGACTTCCAGTGACGACGAGCGCCTTTTCGGTAACCAACAGGCCAAGGATTTTAAGAAGCGGAAGCGGCCAAGGATTTTGAAATTTCATCAATCTTTGATGAAATTGAAGAAAAGTAGGTGGCAATGGCAACGAATACCATCGGACGGAGCCACCATAGTGGTGACGACGAGAGCCTTCTAGTGACGGCGATTGATACGTGAAGGTTTTGGGTACCACTTTGTCTCATTGTACTTGTTTTTGGATTGGAGCACGTACTGCGCGCTCTTTGTATTCTTTACTTGGATTTGTTAATTAATTAGGATTTCAACTTTTAATTGGGTGAAGTTTATCGATTGTTTTAATAGTATAGGTGGTGGCGGAAGCCGAAATGATTTTAGGGCTGGATTTGATTCTCTTGAATGAGTGTTTTTTTTAAGATGTTCTTCAATCTTCTTGAGTTTCAAAATTGCTTTTATATTGTTGGTAATATGGAATTATTCGTTGATAATTTGGAATTATTCATGTAAATTTCTTAAAATTCAAGCTCATGAACTTATCGATTATTCGGCAAGTTCAGAGTAACTATTCGTTGATAATAAGGAATTATTCATATATATGTGGGTAATTAGATGTGGATTTCTTGAAATTGTTTAAAATTGTTTATGAATTTATCGACTATTCAACAAGTTCAGAGTCACTATTTGTTGATAATAAGGAATTATTCATTTGTATATGGGTAATTAGATGTGGGAAATCAAGAATTACATTTATATACTCGTTCAACCTAGCTAATAATTACTAGCTACCAACTTAACGAATAATTATTATCAACCTAGTGAATAGTTGAAAAATTGACCAACCCTTTTATTATTAACTCTTTTTTATAGACGAATAATAACGATCAATTTAGCGAATAATTACTATTAACCTAGCGAATAGTTGCAAAATTGACCAACCCTTTTGCTATTATTTAAACGTACGATAACTCCTCTTTGGTAGTAATTATTAGCTAGGTTGAACGAGTAAAAAAAACGTTACGCCACAAAGTGCAAGCAAAATCTGGAAGTTTAGAGTCATTATTCATTGATAATCTGGAATTATTTGGTAATTTGTTCGTAATTATTCATCGAACACACAGTGCAAGCAAAATCTCCTCATCCCCACAAAAAAAAACGTTACCTCAAAAAAAATCTAACACACGTGCTTCCTGTTCAGCAAGTTGGCTATAAAAATTGTGGGGCCCACTCTTTTTTATTTAAATAAAAAGGAAAAGTCTCAATTAATCTCACTCATCCATTTCTAATCAATCAAAGGCCCAGATTTGTTAACATTTAACTCGAAATTTCCCCTTTCTCTTCTTAGAAATTGTATGGTTTAAATTGGAGTTTATAAAACATAAAATTTCCCAAAATTATTACATAAATGTTTTCCTATAAATGTCATTTCTCTATTGTCCCGATACATTTTCAAATTAAACAATTTTTTTTAATATTAAATAAAAACAATAAAAGAATTTAACTAAAACTAGTCAAGTACTAAAAGAAAAAGTGTAATACAATTATACAAATAATGATGTGACAGAATACTACCTCCGTTCGGCAAAACTTGTCATTTACTATTCATGCACGCTTTTTTAGAATGATAAAAACTATATAAAATATTTTTTTTTAAAAAAAATTTAACAAGTTTGTACTTATTTAATAATAACTACGAAATTGTTAAAAAAAATTATTAAAAAAAACTAGATATTTTATATAGTTTTTATCTCCTAAAAAAGCGTGTGTCAATAGTAAAACGTCAAGTTTTGCCGAACGGAGGTAGTATTAGATAAGTGGCGTAGACTTTATTGATGTCACATGAATTACATGAAAGTCAATAAATCATAACGAGTACAAACTGAAAGTAATCTTCAAGCTAACAATACCATGCATCATAAACTTATTAATTTCGATAGTAAAAAGGCATTATGAAATTGAATTAAAATTAGACATCCATTTTTCCTATCCATAAATCAATTAGTTAACAACGCGACAGTTGTTCCTGATTTCCCCATTATCACCGGTGAGGACATCAATGGCTCCCATCTTCACCATCGACACCGCGAACTGGTGGAAGAAAAACGCAGGTTTCTTCAGCAACCTGACGGTAAACGTCGCCAACCCATCGGTGAGCAGGGCAGCGTCGGACTGGAAGAGCCCCTGGTGGCTGGAGACGACGTCGTAGTAGTGGGGGTTGAAATCCGTGGAGTCTTGAGGGTCCATCTCCACGGTGATTGTGCGGTCCACCGTTGGGTTAGGGCATTGCTTTCTGAGGGCGGCGGCGTAGGTGGCGTCGAGAGAAGGGTCAGCGTCGCCTTTCCCGGTGAAGTTGTACAGCCTCCTCGTGAAGGTGCCGCAGTGGGCTACTCCTATGGTGTGTGCACCTGCAATACAATGCAGTATGTGTTCTATCAATCTGATATGTTGTTCAGTTTTTTCGCTTTATATATAGTTGACTTGGCATAAAGAGGTGGCAATTGGATAGGTCGATATACGAAATTGGGTTATGTAGTTATTTCAGATTTTGGTTATTTCAGATAAAATTAACATTTTGGGTTGGGTTGATTCAGGTTTTGGTTACTTCTGTCTTTGACTACTTCAACCTTTGAGTATTTTAGTTAGTTTACGTTAGTTCTATTTTGGGTTTTGGGATGTTTGTGTGAAGGTCAAGTTGGGGTTCGGATAATGAATTTTGAAAAAAAATTAGGATTTCATGCTATTTGGGTTTGGGCATGTTGAATTGAATATGTTTTCAATTTCGGGTCAGATCTTGCCAGCTTTTCAAGACACCTCTCAAGGTACCTACCTGAGAGGGCGACGAGGTCAATGACATTAAGGTGTTTGTTTCTGAACTGTTGACGGAGGGTGGTGAAGTTTGCAAACGGCGATGGAAGGTCAACCTCCGATGCCAAGGATACCGCTCCGTCTCTTCTTCCGGTCAGCACTTTCCAAAGGTCCCTCTTGTACTGCAATATCATCCAACACCGGCCATATCAACATATTTTTCTAAACAAGGTTGATTATATGTTATGAATTTTGAGTGCATATGTACAACTTGAGATCTGCCTAATATGTTGCATAGATTTTCAAATTACTAGCAAGGCACGAACCTGGAAAGAGACGGCGTCACGAGCAGACAAAGCGAGAATATCGGCACAGGAGACTTTGCCGGGGCAGACCTCCTCCAGCTTCGTCTTGATCGCATCAATTGCTTCAAACCCACCCAATGACAGGTTCGGGATTGCGGTTTTCTCCGCTTTGCTTCCATCCAACAACACTGATCCATCACATCCCTATACAAAATCATAAATTGGTACCAAAATGTACACCCTTATAAGTTAATTGCCATGTCTAGCTACAAGCATTATATATGTAATTAAGATCGAGATTAAGATCGAATAGGTACCCTGACAAAGCAGTCGTGGAAATGGAGACGAAGGAGCTTCGCGGGTAAGGCAGCGTTATTCTGGACTAGGGTCTCCGTAATATCCTTGACAAGCTTGTAAGCTTGGGGGCAAGAGTCCTTGGCGTTGTAGAAGCCTTCCCTTAAGCCCTTAGCATGACCTCTTCTTGCAACCACCCCATGAAAATGAGTCTCCAACACAAACAAAGTAATCACAGCTACACTCACCCAACTAATTTGGAACCTCATTTCTGTCTTGTTACGACAAGATCTGGAAGTGCAGTGAATTGGTGGTTTGAAGAGGTGTTAAGTGGCTAGCAATTTATAGGAGAAAGCATATGTTGGATTAATGATTAATCAATTGTATTAATTAATTGGTTAAAGATAAAGTTATGATCGAGGAGGATCGTTATCGAGCAATTAGTTAAAACTTTTTTTTAAATGTATGTCAATAAGCACACATTTCAAGTCTTATTCTGATAAAAAAATGTCTAAGTTTTATTTCTTTCAAAACATGACCCGACTTGAAAGCCCGATTCGAATGTTCGATAATTTTTTGGGTTTGAACTCGATGTTTTAGACCCGAAACCAGAAATCGACCCAAACTCGAATGACTCGAAAATTTTAGGGTCGAGACTCGATTACCCGTTGGGTCAAAATCGATTCGTTAAGTCATGTAGACACCACACAAGCACTACATAGACCATACATAGATTCGTCATGCATTAATTGTGTTCGTTAATTTTACTCATAAGTTAAATAACACACATATATATATATATTTTAATTATAGTATGTTTAGAATACTTATTTGTACAAATATGATTTTTTATGCTTAAAATATTTATATAATAATAATAATATTATTATATTAGTATTATTATTATCATTATATTTATAGATTTAATTATAATATATAGTATTATTTAGTTTAATTTTACATATTTATATTATAATTTAATTTTGATAATATTTTAATATTCTTAAAAAGTCTTTAATTAGAAAGTTTTGAGTTTTTTTAACTCGTTGGATCAACACGAAACCGGGCCTAATCCGGTTTGACTCGACCCAAAATGACCGATAACTCGGTTGATCCAAAATCCGACCTACACTGTACTCAAATGATCGATCTGAACCCAAACTCAACCAGGGGCGGATAAGAATAATGTGTCGTGGTTAAGTTTAAAGTTAGAGAAAATCACTTTTATAAAGATTTTTTTTTTAAAAAAAAATTGTTTAGTGCGTGTCCATAAGAAAATATCAAAAAAATTCTTTAATTATACAAGAGTACAAGACCTTAATTAATAAACATGCATCCCCAGAGATAAGATGAGGCAATGTTTTTACACTTTAATTATTTCGAAAATAAATTAACATCTAAAAAAATTAAATGAGTTTCGGTCCGATCTAATTCAATTTTAGATCCATGCACACCCTTAACAAGAAGCTACCACCTTTAATCCCTTGGAACACCCACGTTCATGGAACTAAATAGAGTTCCTTTTATGTTTTATGTAGGTACGTTGTTGATTGATGAAATAAACTCTACAATATAACAATATGTAGGTCAAAGATAAGTTTTTATGTAGGTGCGTCGGTTTAAGAAGATTAAAAAACTAAGATTAACAGTAATTTATGAATAATGATATTATTCGTTGGTATTAAGTGATTATTCGTATGTACGTATATATATGGAATAATTTGGTAAATACAAATAATTACACTTGTTTATACATATAAATAATTACATTATTATGAACGAATAATCTCTTGATCGATACATAAGAATAATTTTACGGCTTACAATTTACACCATAAAGACGGCTTACATGAGATCGAATTTGATCAAATTATAAAAAGCTTGAATGGATATCCAAAACTAATTAAACTAAAATCTTATTTTTGTATTATTTAAAACTGTATAATATTAAAATAGAAAGTTTAGGTAACATAGACTAAGTTATTAATCAACCATTAGTAACTAATTAACTTCGGTTGCTTCAAATGCATGCATGTGCATTGGTTGTTAAATCTATCGTTCAACGTATATATAAAAATAACCGACGGCGGGTTTCCCGGCGGCGACCAGCCGGCCACTTGAGCTAGTTGCATTATACGTCTTCCATATGCATCTTAATTAATTCAGCTTAATTTGTACGTGCTTGATTGGATTCATAATACTCCAGTATTCATGTACGGTTTTCATAATACATATACATATATAAATTAATTAAGTTGCACGATCTTTCATTAGAGATAGAGAACACTAAACACGTTGATCATCGATTTTGCCATCAATCAATCATCAATTATTACTACGTATTATTATTATTATTATTATTATTATTATTATTATTATTATTATTATTATTATTATTATTATTATTGTTATTATTGTTATTATTATTATTATTATTATTATTATTATTATTATTATTATTATTATTATTATTATTATTATTATTATTATTATTATTATATTTTATTTTATTTTTATTTTTTTTATAAGGACTTTATTATGATCAAAAAAAAATTTACATAAAGTTAGTTGGAAGCCTCGTAACAAATTGAGCTCCAACCCCTTTTTAAATAGTAAAACCAACTCTATGAAATATGAAATCACCATTATCAGACCCTGCCCTATGACTCTTCATAACCAATTGAACCCGCTTCAGAAAACCAATAGCATCACCCCCCAGTTCTCCAAAAGTAGAGAACGCAAATGCCATAAAACAATACCCCTTAGTAGCACAAATATCCGCATACTTCTTCTCCTTTCTTTCAGTGACTTGAGAGACTGCCTTGCCGGGTACAAAGGAATCATTGGCTCTAGTTGTGAACGGTGAAGCCCCAACCACATCCACACAAGTGTCTCTACCCTTGTCCCACCCATAAACCAACAAATCTCCTGGCCTCAACTCAACACCATCTTCATTGCTCATACCCGTATGCGCTTTCTTCTGAACTGCGATGCCCGCTTTGTAACAAATGTCAGCCAAAACATCTCGAACCATGTTGTGTCGGTGCTTCATCCCGATGCCTCGACTGCAATGCAGAGCGTGATCTCAAATGGGTCCATCCTGTCAAGCTCACAACTAGGACAGGTCGGATAGCCACTAAACATAGGGATCGAAAGATGGTATTGGAGGACAGAACGAAACTGGCGAGACGACATGGTCTGAGCTAGACCCTCAATGGGAGCAGTCAACAAAAAATCATGCGCTCTGTCTCCTCTCACCGCTTGCAAAACATGCACCTGCCTTGGAGTCGGATTGAGTGTGGACACTAAGTTGTCATCAATGAACTTGAAGTATCGATCCGCCAATACTGACATGATTTTTTTGGGGGCGGGGGATACAAACAAGTCATCAATATCCGAACCAACACAGTCGACATACCTCGAGATAGATTGGGTGAGGACGCTGTCAAGGCAACTGTCCGGATGTCCAGAAGGTGAAGACACTGACTTACTCAAAATGGATGTTTGGAGTTCAGCCGTTTGGAGACGAGATGCGATGAAAGAAAAATGACTAACATCCTCCGCCGATAGCACCCCAAACCCACCAAGTTTTAAAGAAAGAGTCGCCTGACGCCACTGCCACGGACCAAACCCCGGGCCTCCTGCAGTAATAGCCTGCTCAAGGGAGGCTCGAAGCTCATCATCAAAGCACCTTATAGCGTTAGGGAGGGCATGAGGGGGGCACGTTCGAAGAGCAAACATCAATCTGGAGACCCCGATACAATTTCGTAGAAGGAGCAATTCGCACTGGGGATCTTCTAGCGTCCTAACAGCCCTAAGAGCTTCTATCGATTTGTCAACCCTCTTCATAATCAAGCTATTGCAGAATGTAGCACTGTTGCTGGCCGGGCCGCCTAACAATTTCACTCCCAATTTGGGTCTAGAAATGTCAGACGGGAACAAACCAACTTCAAAACTCCTCGGATCTTCAGTTGGCCAAAATAATTCAGTTTTCTGAATATTAATGAATAGCCCCAACTTCGGACCCTCTCTAACCACAATCTCCAGCGCCATAGCTACCTCACTGGTGTCACCTGATAGGGTACCATCATCTAAGTACCAGGCGTTAATATCAAGAGCACACGTGGTATTAATTTTGGTGACAAGCGGATGCAACACTAAAGCAAACAAAAGCGGACCTAGCGGATCACCCTGTTGCACACCTTGACAAGAGCGCAAAGGAACATCCTGCCAATACAGACGGGCGGGTTGGGCATAACAGAATTCAACCCACGGAGCAATGGAGGGGCAACGGATGCGAACTTCCCGAATCAAAGCGCCTCTATCAACGAGATTAAAGGCGTTAGAAAAGTCCACGAGAAGCAAGGACATGCCCCTATCCATACCCTTATCTAACATAAGCCTGTTAACAGAATGGAGGATAGCTTCGCCAGCCCCCGACACACCCACACCAAACTGGTGTGTGCCTAAATATCTGTTGAGCTCCTTGGTGACGATAGAAGCCGCCGATTTGGAAACCAACCTCCTCCAAATAGAACCTACTGCAATAGGGCGAACACCCCCACCTGGTTTCAGCAACGGGGTCAGGGGAGCACTCGCCACAAATTCTGCAAGCACTCGAGGGCAAGCACCCGACAAAAAAAGGTTAACAACAGCCGTGATGGCTCCAAGAAGCTCACTAGCAATGCCGTCCCATACCCCACCCAGAATCTCAACGAGATGTTGCGCTCGAAGCCCATCTTTCCCGTAAGAAGTACCCTTGGGGAAGCTCCTGATCCGATTGAGGACTAACTCTTTACTAACTGACAATGCAGGCACCAAGCGAGGATCACATGGAACAACTGGTGGGGGGGGGGGGGAAATAGGGTGCTTAGCAAGAAGCTCTGTGGCCGTGTCATCGTTGAAGGGTGCAACCCCAGAGGAAGTGAGGACTCTAATAGCAGCAGCATAATGACCATCCCCCATTTTGCGCTTGCACTGAACTACGTTCAACTCAAACTGAGACAAATCTTTTTTCTTCTTTACCAAACTAGAGCCGTAAGAGGTAGAGGGAGTGAGTATATCCTGAACCAGAGCTTGCATCCCTCCCGGCTCTCTCCACAAGGCCAAGGCCGCAACCATAGAGGCAACCTGCTCTTTCTTCCTACTACCGGACATACTTTTAGGACGACCTCGCATAGTAGCCGTATTTAGAAGACAAGCCGGGAGAACAAACAACTGAACCCAACAGGAAACATCCGATGGTCGAGCAATGACCCTAGAAAGAGCTTCAAGATAAACCCTTCCGAACTCCAGACGTAGCTTGTAAGGGATACTTTTAGAAGTAACAAACCGTTGCTCAAGGA
This sequence comes from Persicaria maculosa, assembly GCA_963922045.1. NCBI lineage: Eukaryota > Viridiplantae > Streptophyta > Magnoliopsida > Caryophyllales > Polygonaceae > Persicaria > Persicaria maculosa. Next base: position 26,984,434 of record OY998267.1, on the reverse strand, counting down.
AACGCTCAAACAAATGCTCATCAAAAGCCAATTCCCTCGGACTAAATATAGCAACATTATTGGTATCCGGAGAGTCCCGACAACCAGGAGCCAACAAACATGGAGAACCAGATGGTCTAGGAATACCATGGATGACAAATGACTCTCCACTATCGCCACACCCCGGTCCCGCGATAGGAATTCCAATACCACCATGTTTACATGCCATCCTGACTGTGTGGTTACTCAAACATATATCACACAACCAACGGCCAGCCCGTTCAAGATTGGCAGCTAGCAAATCATAAACAAACATATCTGAAGAAATGATCCTCTTGTATTTCTCAACTGCCTCCGGCGTACTGAAATGTCTAGAAAGATGATCAACGAAATACTTTGGCGTGAGACCGGTATTTGCCGGACGGCCATCTCTACACCCTTCACTACCCCGAAAGGGACAATGAAACCGGTCATCCGATTGAGAGAGAGACATACCCGTGTAAAACTTGGCTTAATAACAACCCAACTCACAAAATACCAACAAAACACTAGCAAACAAATACCACACCAGTAGCAATATAGGACAAATCAAAATCATCAGTACCACCAACACAACTCACAAGAGATCACCCACACAACGCTAATTAATTAGTAAGTTAATTATAGACTCCAACCTGCGGCTACAAGATCATCAGTACAACGTTGAATCACACCCGACAAACTGAATCGTCACAACCAAGGCTCAAATTCAGCACCACCAAAACAGACTGGTCGAGAGTAGTATCCATTCAGCAAGAGAAACGGAGCACTGAACGAGAACAACCGACTCGAACGAAGAAGAGTTGCAACTAATTAACAAACCTGAATCACAAGATCGGAGGACGTCGCGCCTTTGCCCAGGCTCCGCCGAAGAAGAAACGCCTTCGCCTAGGCTCCGAGGTTGAAGAAGTGTCAGCTCCGGCCACCGATGTCCCCCGGAGAGACGTCCCTCGCCGTTCGCTTCCCTGATCGCCCGATCGCCCGATCGCCTATACCCTAGCGCTTATTATTATTATTATTATTATTATTATTATTATTATTATTATTATTATTATTATTATTATTATTATTATTATTATTATATATTAAAATAGAAGTCGTTTGTGACATGTGTCGACTTCTCCTTAATTATAGTGTTTTTAACCAATTGTATTTTTTCCCATTAATTAATACAATATAACAATATATATAGAGGGATTGTTAGTAACTAACCCACATTTTCAAAAGGTTTGCAAGGTTAACCCAACCCGGTTTTTAATTGGGTGAAACCGGATATTGGGGGAACCCTTGCAACCGGTAGCAAGTAAGGGAGGGGGGGTGCAACCTTGCAATGTGCGACACCTGGCAGCGTCAGACTAAGGGAGGGAATGTGGGAGACAGCAAAAGGAGAGAGAGAGGGGGGAAAGCAAGTCCCATCTGCAGAGGAGAGAGGCAGAGAGAGAAAAAGCAATTGAGAGAGGACATGAGAGAGAGATGAGTGAAAAAAGAAAAGTAAAGTTGTAGAGGAGAGAGAGAGAGAGATCAGTGAGGATAGGACAAAGAGAGAGATGGAAGAATCCTCTCCCCTCAGCGACTTTACTGTTGCTCTTTCACTTCGAAGAAGTAATTGGGCGGGAGTTTATTTGCAGATTGACGTGTAAGCAGTTAGTTTTCACTGGACACCCAAAGCAAAACGACATGACACATATTGGAATCGACTAGACAAGAGTTATCGGAGAAACAAATTCACTATCGACTTCGGATAGAAAATGGACAAGCTTGCTTTTGATAAAGTCTCATCTGCAGAGGAGAGAGGCAGATTCACTCTTCCATCTCTCTCTGTCTTATCCTCACTAATCTCTCTCTCTCCTCTACAACTTTACTTTTCTTTTTCACTCCTCTCTCTCTCCCCCCTGTCCTCTCTCTCCTCTGCACACTTTCTCTCGCCTCTGCAGACTTTCTCTTGCTTTCCATCTCTCTCTCTCTGATTTTTTTTATCGAAAGCAAACTTACCCATTTTCTATCCGAAGTCGATGGTGGATCTGTTTCTCCGATAACTCTTGTCCAGTCTGTTCCAATATGGGTCATGTTGGTTTGCTTTAAATGTCCAGTTAAAACTAACTGCTTACATGTCAACCTGTAAAAAAAACCCACACAATTGCTTCTTCTTCGATGGTTTTTATCTGAAACTTAAGATTTAATTCAAATTATTTTAATGCTCCCTCACTGTCACTCTTCCATCTTTCTCTGTCCTATCCTCACTAATCTCTCTCTCTTTCTCTCTCCTCTACAACTTTACTTTTCTTTTTCACTCCTCTCTCTTTCTCCTGTCCTCTCTCTCCTCTGCAGACTTTCTCTCTCCTCTGTAGACTCTCTCTCTCTCTCTCTCTCTCTCTCTCTCTCTCTCTCTCTCTCTCTCTCTCTCTCTCTCTCTCTCTCTCTCTCTCTCTCTCTCTCTCTCTCTTCTCTCTCTCTCTCCTCTCTTTCTGATTGTTTTTATCGAAAGCAAACTTACCCATTTTCTATCCGAAGTCGATGGTGGATCTGTTTCTCCGATAACTCTTGTCCAGTCTGTTCCAATATGGGTCATGTTGGTTTGCTTTAGATGTCCAGTTAAAACTAACTGCTTACATGTCAACCTGCAAAAAAAAAACCCACACAATTGCTTCTTCTTCGATGATTTTTATCTGAAACTTAAGATTTAATTCAAATTATTTTAATACTCCCTCACTGTCACTCTTCCATCTTTCTCTATCCTATCCTCACTAATCTATCTCTCTCTTTCTCTCTCCTCTCCAACTTTACTTTTCTTTTTCACTCCTCTCTCTTTCTCCTGTCCTCTCTCTCCTCTACAGACTTTCTCTCTCCTCTATAGACTTTCTCTCTCTCTCTGATTTTTTTATCGAAAGCAAACTTACCCATTTTCTATCCGAAGTCGATGGTGAATCTGTTTCTCCGATAACTCTTGTCCATTCGGTTCCAATATGTGGTATGTCATTTTGCTTTTGGTGTCCAGTTAAAACTAACTGCTGACACGTCAAACTGCAAATAAGCCCAAACCCACTTGCTTCTTCTTTGATGGTTTTTCTCTGAAACTTAAGATTTAATTCAAATTATATTAATGCTTCGATGGTTTTTCTCTAAAACTTAAGATTTAATTCAAATTATATTAATGTCCCCTTACCATCACTCTTCCCCCCTATATCTCTGTCTTTGTCTTATCCCCTCTGTCCTCTCTCTTTTTACCGCTTGAGCTTAGGGGGGAGGGCGACACTAGAACCAGGGAAACATTGAAAAACACGCAAGACATGAAACAACCATAAGGTGTCCAGTAGAAAATCATTGGATGTCCAGTAGAGTAGCAAAGGGTGTCCAGTAAGAAACCAGAGAGTGGAAAGTTGATATATTGTTTATTCATCAATAAAAAAAAACAAAGCGGTTTACCAAGCCTCTGTGAGGGCTCCTCCACTTCGATTCTACCTCTACTCCAAATCCGGCCTCCACTCGCCTCGAATTGACCTGGAAAAACCATCAGAACGAAAGTGAAGGACGAAGGCATCAAAGCGGTGCTCCGACGGCGATTCACACCAGCGGCGCAGGCTGAATTCGAGCTCCTATGGAGATTCCGTCACCCTCGAAGGCAGAGAGATAGAAGACAGAGAAATCAAAGAATAAATAAGCTCTTCAATGGAGCTCTTCGATCAATGGAGAAAGGTGGAGAGAGGCATAGAGAGAAAGGGCTTGGATGGGTGACAGTGATGAACAATTAATGCACTGTTGCTTTTTTTTTCTCTCTCTTTTTCTCCACTGGGTGCAGCAGGTGAGGTAACCAGGAGATTTTGAGGGGGGAGGTTAGTTTTTGCAATTTTTTTGGATAGTGGATAGGAGGTGCAAAGGGTACCGGGTTTTTGGGTTAATTTTGCAAATGGCCCATATATATACTCAAGATAAGTTTTTACTAATTTTTTTTATCCAACTCCACTTAGTCATATAGAAATATATGCTTAAGATCAGATTTTACCCAATTTAGTTAGACATTGATATATTTTTAGAAGATTAATATAACAATATATGTTTAAGATAATTAATATTTTACCAAAGTTTGTTAGAAATCGATATATTTTTACAAGATTTCACCCATGTTGTCAAATATGGATATATGATATATAACTATTTTATTGATAGTCAATTAAACATATTGACAGAAAATAATTAGTTCTCCTTAATTATATTTTTTTAACCAATTGCATTTTTCCATTAATTAATACAATAAAGCAATATATATACTCAATATGGCAATACAATTCCACTTAGTCATATAGAAATATATGCTTATGATCAGATTTTACCCAATTTAGTCAGACATTGATATATTTTTAGAAGATTAATATAACAATATTTGTTTCTGATAATATTTTGCCAAATTTTGTTAGATATCGATCGGCCATGTTTGTAAAATATGGATATATTATATATAACTCTTTTATTTTTAGACAATTAAACATATTGAAAGAAAATAATAATTTAAACGGGTGTTAATGCAAAATTTATTTAAATTTAAAAAATATATATAATGGCACGTAGTTAGAGTTAATGTTTAATTACAAATTATTTTATATGTTTTTCTAATATCAAATGAATTAATATTACAAAAACCGCACAAAAGTGTGGATACTTAACTAGTGAGTTGTATATTGCTAAAATACCACACCATATTTCCAACATTAATCATTTCAATTGGAAAAAAATATTTTTTTACATAATAATTCAGTTTTGAGGTAAAAATTGTAAAAAAATCTACCACAATAAATAACAAAATTCAACTCAATGTATTCTATTTCAATTAAAAGTGCTACAAAAATGTCAATCCTATTTTAATATGTTTAAATTAAAATAACTTAATTTAAAACCCCATAATTACAAAAAAACTGTTTAATATGTTTAAGCCAAAACTTACGAAAAAGTATTTTATAAAACTTTCAATTAGGTTCCGAATTAAGTAAATGAAAAAATTCTAGGTCGTTTTCCTTCCCGCGGCTCCCTCATAATTAAAAAAAAACAAAAACGAGAAGATCTGTTGTGGCCAGGGGCGGCCATAGGGGCACATGAGACGGCCGCCCCTGCATAACTCCAACGATGGAAAAACTTTTAAAAAAATTAAGGTAAAAAAATGTGAAAAACAACAGGTATATTTTCTAGCTTAGTTGATAAAGAATGAAAAAACATAAATGAAAAAGGATTTTTTGAGTAATGTACACAAACAGAACAGAACTCCAAGTTGAATATGAGTGTAACGGCCCAGATTATGAAATCCAGGTTACGTTTAGAGGGGAGAAATATCCCTCTACCAGATCTTAGCAATCCAAGTATGAGATGTTTTTTTATTCTCATCAAGTTATAATCCTTTCCTAATTCAACTAGTCGAAACTCAGAAGAGACAAAACGAGTTTAAAACAATATAAATATACATTGCTTCTAAATGTCCAACTAAACCAAAACATTTATAAAGTCAAGGTTATTCAAAATCTTCTTAACGCTCGTCCCATGAGAAAACCCCACCATAGAAGCAATCGGCAAGCAAAAGGGAGCGGGTACCTGAAACTATCCACGAAGTCAGGCCAAGAGACGCATGCGGGTCCTAAAGACCTCGCTGAGGACATATAATACGCCTATACCTAAATAAAGGATGTTCTAGTGCAGTACAGAATTTAAATCACACAAGCATGCTGACAGTTTATATATGCAGAAAGCGATTAAATGGATCCACACAGAATGCCAAGTGGCATATCCATCTCCCAATCTGTGCCCACTCCGGGGTCATACATGTCCGTACCCAACTCCGAGGCAGGACGCTCGGTCGGTGCCGCAGCCATCATATGTCCGTACCCAACTCCGAGGTAGGACGCTCGGTCACCGCCGCAGCCATATCATAATATAAGACTCGACTGGGACCGAATCGATATGAAACACGAATGCCCCAATGACCCTAGCAACGACTCTAAGGACTCACAGATAACGGCCGTTCTCTTTTCAAACGCATAAAGAATAGGGATGCTCATTCATAAGTGCAAGTCCTAAGCATGATACTACATGACATGCTTTTATGCAGATGCAACACCTACATACTATATGACACATCAGGCATGAGGTCCTGGTTACTGAGTAAGCTCCCGTAGGAAACTTACCTGGAGTCTTCACATTCAATTAGCCAGCAAACGACCCACTCAGAGGATCATCCATCGGCAAACAAACCACTCAGAGAACTATCCAATCACACTAGCAAATAATAAGCAAGGAATAGCTCATCAATACATATTTAATTCACACACGAGCATGCTTTCAAGTCAACACAAGATTCCACAATATTTCATATAAATAATCCAACATTCTCAGTTAACCTTGTTCTCATCAAGTATGAAACTTAGCTCAAATTCTTACCAACATCATCACTCAAAACATCTTACTTCATATCAAGTTCAGGTTTTTCCCCAACCATTTTCTCAAGTAACCATCGATTATCAAATTCCCGATTACTCAACAAAACCACAGGTTATCAAAACCAAGGATCAACAAGTCTTATTTATCAAAACTCACATAATAGATCATGCTCAACGAGTAACCAAGGTAAGTTGACAAGAATCTCTTTTATCAAATCATTTCCTCAAGTATCATATATTCATTCATATTTAAGGACTAAGTCATGATAAGTCGACATTTCTAAAATCATTTATGAATTCACTTATCACTAAATCAATCAATGAAAGCTCGAAGTCAACAAAAGCAAGATTAAAACATAACAAGTTCTCAAGGTATCTCTTTATCTAAGACCTCAACTTTACTCATCAAGACAAGTTATTAAATCATATCTCAAGGTATTGGCTATTAAACACATGATAATAACCTAGTAAGAACTTATCATTATCACAATAAGATCTTATTAATATATAAATAACTTATAGGATTATTATCCCTAGCCAAAAAGATTTAGTCAATAAATATAATTCTATAAGCAAATAACAACCACCAACTCATCTATACCCGTGTTTAATAGTTAACTCAAATTATTAACCAATTTCCTTAACTAAAAAAAAACATAACGACAAGCTTACAAGTATAACAAGTTCTCAAGATGTCTTTTATATCTTACATGCTTAACCAAGTCTCGACTAACTCTTAGAAGGCCTTGCTAATCAATTTCATTCAATAAACAACATCCAAATGAAATAGTCTTACTTTAAAGGCCGATTCCTATAAGGAGAGTCCTACCTCATTGCTCATCTTTTATATAACCATATACGCTTGAACATATCTCACTATTCTTATTTCACTTGCCAAGAACATTCATCATATGACATTCAAATAAAACACTCACACTTGAAGGTATGTCTCTACAAGAAGAATCCTATCTCATTTTCCATTTTATCTATAGCTAACATAACTCTCAATTATATATAGATCTTAGTCAAACGAATTACCTAGCTAATATATATATATATATATATATATATTAAGTCAAACTAATTAATTCTATACCAAGGTAACAAGTGTCTCAATCGCTTCTAAACCAATTAAGTTTATATGAACCTCCCAATGAATTTACTCTATATGTACCTAACTTACTAAAATCAATCACAATTAATCTACCAATTACAAGTCAACTAAGATTATAAGGTTATTTGACTGAAACAAGAGATTCAACCGACAAGTTTAACAAGCCAATTTGGTTTTAACTTTATAAACACCTTAAATTAATTCCGATCATTAAATAAAACATCATTTAATTTATCTCTTCGATGGCAAACAAGAACAAAAGTAGCACATAAGAACCAATTCAAGGCACTCAACTAAACAATTTCAACCACAATTCAAAACCCAATCACACAATTTCATAAATTTGCTCGATAAAGGTCCCAAGGCCCAAGAAATATACCCTTGATTCAACTGAAATGAGGAAGGGAAATGGCGGAATCGGGTGACTTAAAACCAGGGGCTGTTGCATCGAATAACTCGGGGTCGCCGGAGTCAAATCAGGCGCTGGGAAGGAGGAGATCGAAGGGGAGGCATGGGCGCTCCTCCAGCTATTCAGGTCCGCACCAGAAGAGAGAGGGGGAAGAGGCCGAACAGAGGGTCGGTACCTCAGATCTGGCGTCGAGGGAGAGGGGAGGTCATCAGCTCATGGCTCGTTCGTCGACAACCCAGCTGGAGATCTTAAGGTGTTCAGCTCGGGGGAGGAGAGGAAGGCCACTTTAGTAGTCCACGACGTCAGCTCCGACATCAGATTCGTGCTTCGGGAAGAGCACCCACATTCGAGATCTGTGCTCGAGCTTCGAAGCCTAGGACTCGACCTCGACTTCGGCATAGGAACGAGAGGGAGGGAGTTGGAGTAACAGCTCCTTGCCAGGGTCTGGTGGAACGAGGATCGACGTCTCCGGCAGCTGCTGCTAGCGCCGACTTCGACCGAGGGAATGGGAGCAAGAGGACAATGAGGCGCGACGAAGAGTGAGAGAGAGAGAGACAGATCGAGGCGAGTGAGGACGAGGATGAAGCATGAGGGATGGAGGAGATGAGAATGAGGGCAGCCATGGGAGAGCTTGGAAGCTCAGATCTGGGAATGAAAGAAAAGGAACAAGGAGGGTGGCTGTACAGTAAAGAAAAGGGGTGGAAGTGGGGTTTTTATACCCGGAAAATTAGGGTTTGTTTAGCTTATGAAAATTATACAACTATCCCGCTATTTCTGCTTTATAAGGATTTAATCCCCATAAAATTATAGAATTCATCCCAGCAAATATTATTTAAATTAAAAGCACCAAAATATTAATCTCTGTATTAATAAAATAAATAAATAAGTCAAATTTAATGAAAGTATTATTATTATTTTTTTGAATTAAAATTTTCGAAATCTCAGAAATTTTAAATTAAATCATGATTCATAAAATTATATTTTAAATTTTCGGATCGTTACATCATCCACCTCTAAAAACAAGTCTCGTCCTCGAGACTAAAATCCTTGTTAAAAGAAACTAAACATTTTGGAAACTCAAGTCCGCTCCTTCTATGTCCGTTAACCAGATTTTCAAGGATTTAAGGAGCAGTTATCCACCTCTAAGGGCTAATCCCACATTTCACTTCCTAAGTTCATTTCTCATGATCTATCTCAACATCATCTCAAATATTAACATATCCAGAATATTATCATAGCAAAATTCATCATCACATCAGATTTCAACATTTCTAAGTTCAAGATATCAACATATCAGAATTTATCATACTATGAAATCCCATTATCAGCACATCACATCATTAGTAGATCATTTAATCACATATTTCTGCACCTTGTTATCAATCAGAAATGAACACAATCATCACACTCACACATCCACACCAACCAGAAGGGCACAATCAAGCATCATGACGAGCACAAAATCGGGCAAATGAAATGTGCAACTCTGATTAATCTAGACGACCCATTATTGATCACACCATAGACAGCTGTACAAGGATGACACAAGGCTTAAGTTGAATTGAAAGAAAGAGGCACTAAGGGACAATTCGATTAAATCCCGACACGAAGATAGACTCGTATAGTATCTAGTAAGATGGAACACGAGAATTTTACCGATGCCCATGAGAAACCCTTAAGGTTAAGATTGCATCACTCATATCATCATATAGCACATCAAGTCATAAAACATACAACATTGTATTCTTGCACACTAACATGGACCTATCTCAGGAAACAATGGCAATACGATTTTATTGTGCGTCATTACGTGTGATAAGGTACAAAGTAAATAATCTAGCGTTATCAGAGAAATATCAATATACTTACTACTATTAATTCACTTACTCACTAGGAACGGGTATCACATATAATGAATAGGAAAGGTCATTTAGGTACATCACTCATATATATACACAAGATAGATCTAATAATCTGTTACCCGAATATACTAGATATATTTAGTGCAAGCTTGAGGGAATCCTATATGCCACTATGGTGTAAGAGAACTACCAAAACATGTAGGGAATAGCATCAACAAGTCCTAAAAGTCACGAAAGAAATATCACATAGTTCACTAGGAAGGGACAAGTGTAAGTGTGTGCTTCCTGCATTTATGTCACCAAGGCATACATCAACACCTATTTCATACCACTATAAGCTCAACATGGTAGATAGTATAATATCAACAAGTCCTAAGCAAAATATGATGCATAATCATGCAAGCGAAATTTAAACTATAGGGGTGGGGCAAACATACGGGGCTTAAAACTATTTATGCATAACGAGTATGGAAAAACACCATGTAACACGTAAAGGTGAGCATGTGCAATATTATGGCCTACGCATGGTGCTATAAATGTAAAATAGAATAAGATGGTGTCGAAAGATAACAAGATTTCTCTAATATTAATATTCAAAATGCATAAGCAATCATAACTTCATAAAATCACACAACAAGGGCAAATATGCAAGATAGGTATACTACTAAAACCTTATTACATGAGTGATCATATAGATAATGTAAATAGTGCAAAGAATCACATATCATATTGTTGATACAAAATTTTTACATATTATGGATAACACATGACGATGGGCAAATACATGAAAATATACTTTAACAACAAACAAGAAGATACACAATAAGTCAAGCCACCCATATCATAAGAGTGATCATATAAATAATATAGAGCGTGCAATAAATCGCACAATCATTTTCTCAAATACTTAATTACCAAATAGTATTTAATGACATGTGGCAAGATGTAAGCATGCAGAGCTATGGTCTAACCACTAACATGATGATTCGTAACCAATCACATCAATTATATAACCACACAACATGAATATAAGTGAAGTATAATCGAGAACAATGTACCTAAAATGGTGATGACTAAGCATGAATATATAGAGTATAATAACATAGATATGCATAGCAATTAAGATACATATAGAAAGGCATGGATCGAGCTATCATGAGTCATGCAGTAATAGTAATCCGCCGATGTTATAATTAGGGTATAAAACTAAATAATCATTTATTCAAAAGTAGAGCTCATATAAGGGATACTAATAGTACACAACACAGTAGGAGGACACATAAGTAGCATGTAACAACATACATGACAACAACACATAATAAGGCAACGTGATCATGCGAAATATAACAAGGCACGAGATATGGGTAAAGAGGAAATAATACAACCATAAAAGAATAGTAACTACCTAGAGTTACACAAAATGTCACGATATGCTTATTCATGACAACAAGGCATGAATATCACAATAACTAAATATAATGTCATACCAAGTCATGGATGTTCAAGTGTGGCTTCAATCAAAATCAAGTAATAGTTTCCAAGAATGGCATGCCACAAGAGAATAACACATTGCATTCATCTAAGGATCATCACATAATAAATTTATATAGCTACAGTGGTGAGTGGTCATGCGATGTGTAAAGTCCTTAAAGTATAACCATCGTAGAGTTATAGCACATGTTAAGATGAGACAATGATGATAGTAACTAGCTAAACAAGACGTTAACCACATAAGGCATAAGATCAGAACATGGCTAGATCAATGCTTTTAACAAGTGTAAGCAGACAAATATCAAAGGATTATGCGACGAGAATATACAAGAAGGATGACAAATCTACCACGAACCCGCGATAGAAATAATAAGGCATGATGCGGATAGGGCATACAAGCACCACATAACTAATTCAGTTATACCTAACCTTCTTAAACGTCCAAAAGGGCAAGCGGTAACATGGAAGAATGAAAAGATTATCCTGAGTCCATGATTAAGAGTAATAAATGATAATATAGGTGAAGAATAAAATCACATAGTTCACAAGTCATGGATCTTATACGCCACTAGTAACACCAATTAAGCCACGAGTACATAAACATATGATATACATATATAGGGGCTAACATGACAATGCATCAGAGGTCAAACCAATCATATGACTAGGTGAGACGAGCACAAAAGAAATATTATGGAAGGTATGATAATCCTATGATAATGTATGAAGCATGGATGGATCACGTGCAATAGGATATATATACATAACAATGTAGGTCCAAATAGAACAAGCAAATAACACCATAATACATCAAAACATGGAACGAACAAGACTACCGTCATAACTAAATAGAAGTTTCTCAGAGCAACATCGACCATCTTTACTGACTCCATAACCCATTCCGAAAAGAAGGCCAGTTGTTTCTTAGGATGACAATATAGTTCCGGGTAGACACCAACCATAAAGAAGACCATCAAGCGAATTCCCCGAGTGGACAAGGACGTCAAAAGACTTAGGGTAAGGAATGACATCCAATAGATTTCTAAGAGTCACTCATCAAGACCCCTTTTTGGTGTTGTACTTCCTCAAAACAATCGACTCACTAACTTATACATACCAGTTCATAACAAATTAGACCCATAAGGTTGGGAACATAGGTAACACATGAAAGAAACCAGAGCGGCAAGGTAAAAGGAGAGTATTGAAGAGAGACAAGGAGTTGTCATGGCAATTTATCGAGGTTCTCAAAGATCGCAAAGAAAGCCTCACCACTAATCCAAAGAGGTCAACTTGCTATCTTATCGAGTCTCACCATTAACAAGTTAGTTCGAGTATAGAGTTTCTTCCCCTTGAGAAAAGAAAACCCTTCAATCAAGATTCAAAGTCTACGTTTTAAAGATCATTCTTGTCTTCATTACTAAGCAAGTTACATCTATTCATTATTTCAACCTATACCGGTCAAGTTGTACAAGTCTCATTCCCTAACCAAGTAACAAGCAAGAATAATATAATCTTATTGGAATAAAGGACATGTAAGGTATCAATTATACAGGTTAGACAATTATAGGATATCGAGAAGTCACATAAGCAAAACATCATGAATAAATATCACCGTTCATATGAACAAGATAGAGGTGCATGCCATAACTTCACAAAATCTCATAAAGTCACACATATAAACGATAATACGTCGGGGTTAGAAGGCACAACGTCATACCAATCACATAGGTTCTATTTTAAGAATAAGTGAGTTATGTCTATTTATCGATTCACACATATTTTAGTCGAGTTGCATACACATGGTCCTCTTTTGAATGAATTTCACATAGAAGAGCAAGGTCATTAGAATTTGTCATGCAAGGCATGTAGCATCAACTAAATAGATCATGAGACAATATCAAGCCAAAACATCTCAAATAAGCATATAAGCGATGCATTTTGTGATCCCTACAAGTATTCCATAGGCGTCCCCATGAAATACTTGTACAAGTATCACAAAATCGTCACAATGTTCTCACTAGGTCTGACCAACTACTTTACAAGCGTCCCTGTAAAATACTTGTGTCAACTTTGTGAGAACATTATCGCTAAGCAAGAATCGACAATTTATATCAAGGATCTGAATTTCATAAGTATTTCTTATCAAGTCACTATGAACTCTTATAGTCAGAATATCATGTCTCTCAAATCACAAACAAAATTTCTCAATTCTCAAAACCATAAGTTTTCTTATCAACTAGAGTAAGATTCTCAAGCCTGAGCTCATAGGCTTCCCCTAACCAATACGAAACATCAGCCATGACCAAGTAAATCCTCGTATTCTCATCTCATGCCCTCATCAAACCAAGGCTAAAAGGCACCCACAATTTCCATCATAAGTGATATATGCAGCAAAATAATTATGTATAAGTCAAACACATCAAGAATGGCAACAATTGTCCAATTCAAGTCATCAGGTATCATGTATTATATGCGCATGACAAGATCAAAGCATGTTATAAGAATTACGTCAGATGTCATAACGAGGGAAACTCATATAAACAATATCATACCAAGTCGTCAAGAGTGAATCACCAAACTTCTCCCCCAAATTTACCTATCCCTAAAATCAAGTTTATAAATTACCCAAACAAGATTCTACATATGCCCTCCATGCCCATCTGTAAAGTATAAAGCTAATGGTCTCTACCAATCCCAATCTATATCCGTAAGGGATAGCTATCGCCATGACTACCCAATCAAGTCCAGATTCTCACTTCTCAAGGTGGTTATCTTACTTATCCATATTAAATTCATTTTGCCCTTTGAAAACATTCAAAACTTGCGAAAGCCTTTGGGCCATTTTATTTTCAAAACTCAAAATCACCAATTGTTTTACATCTCATTTGTACTCGGATTGCACAACCTCGCACTGATATCAACTTTGTAACGGCCCAGATTATGAAATCCAGGTTACGTTTAGAGGGGAGAAATATCCCTCTACCAGATCTTAGCAATCCAAGTACGAGATGTTTTTTTATTCTCATCAAGTTATAATCCTGTCCTAATTCAACTAGTCGAAACTCAGAAGAGACAAAACGAGTTTAAAACAATATAAATATACATTGCTTCTAAATGTCCAACTAAACCAAAATATTTATAAAGTCAAGGTTATTCAAAATCTTCTTAACGCTCGTCCCATGAGAAAACCCCGCCATAGAAGCAATCGGCAAGCAAAAGGGAGCGGGTACCTGAAACTATCCACGAAGTCAGGCCAAGAGACGCATGCGGGCCCTAAAGACCTCGCTGAGGACATATAATATGCCTATACCTAAATAAAGGATGTTCTAGTGCAGTACATAATTTAAATCACACAAGCATGCTGACAGTTTATATATGAAGAAAGCGATTAAATGGATCCACACAGAATGCCAAGTGGCATATCCTCAATCTCCCAATCTGTGCCCACTCCGGGGTCATACATGTCCGTACCCAACTCCGAGGCAGGACGCTCGGTTGGTGCCGCAGCCATCATATGTTCGTACCCAACTCCGAGGTAGGACGCTCGGTCACCGCCGCAGCCATATCATAATATAAGACTCGACTGGGACTGAATCGATATGAAACACGAATGCCCCAATGACCCTAGCAACGACTCTAAGGACTCACGAATAACGGTCGTTCTCTTTTCAAACGCATAAAGAATAGGGATGCTCATTCATAAGTGCAAGTCCTAAGCATGATACTACATGACATGCTTTTATGCAGATGCAACACCTACATACTATATGACACATCAGGCATGAGGTCCTGGTTACTGAGTAAGCTCCCGTAGGAAACTTACCTGGAGTCTTCACATTCAATTAGTTAGCAAACGACCCACTCAGAGGATCATCCATCAGCAAACAAGCCACTCAGAGAACCATCCAATCACACTAGCAAATAATAAGCAAGGAATAGCTCATCAATACATATTTAATTCACACACGAGCATACTTTCAAGTCAACACAAGATTCCACAATATTTCATATAAATAATCCAACATTCTCAGTTAACCTTGTTCTCATCAAGTATGAAACTTAGCTCAAATTCTTACCAACATCATCACTCAAAACATCTTACTTCATATCAAGTTCAGGTTTTTCCCCAACCATTTTCTCAAGTAACCATCGATTATCAAATTCCCGATTACTCAACAAAACCACAGGTTCTCAAAACCAAGGATCGACAAGTCTTATTTATCAAAACTCACATAATAGATCATGCTCAACGAGTAACCAAGGTAAGTTGACAAGAATCTCTTTTATCAAATCATTTCCTCAAGTATCATATATTCATTCATATTTAAGGACTAAGTCATGATAAGTCGACATTTCTAAAATCATTTATGAATTCACTTATCACTAAATCAATCAATGAAAGCTCGAAGTCAACAAAAGCAAGATTAAAACATAACAAGTTCTCAAGGTATCTCTTTATCTAAGACCTCAACTTTACTCATCAAGACAAGTTATTAAATCATATCTCAAGGTATTGGCTATTAAACACATGATAATAACCTAGTAAGAACTTATCATTATCACAATAAGATCTTATTAATATATGAATAACTTAAAAGGATTATTATCCCTAGCCAAAAAGATTTAGTCAATAAATATAATTCTATAAGCAAATAACAACCACCAACTCATCTATACCCGTGTTTAATAGTTAACTCAAATTATTAACCAATTTCCTTAACTAAAAAAAAAACATAACGACAAGCTTACAAGTATAACAAGTTCTCAAGATGTCTTTTATATCTTACATGCTTAACCAAGTCTCGACTAACTCTTAGAAGGCCTTGCTAATCAATTTCATTCAATAAACAACATCCAAATGAAATAGTCTTACTTTAAAGGCCGATTCCTATAAGGAGAGTCCTACCTCATTCCTCATCTTTTATATAACCATATACGCTTGAACATATCTCACTATTCTTATTTCACTTGCCAAGAACATTCATCATATGACATTCAAATAAAACACTCACACTTGAAGGTATGTCTCTACAAGAAGAATCCTATCTCATTTTCCATTTTATCTATAGCTAACATAACTCTCAATTATATATAGATCTTAGTCAAACGAATTACCTAGCTAATATATATATATATATATATATATATATATATATATATTAAGTCAAGCTAATTAATTCTATACCAAGGTAACAAGTGTCTCAATCGCTTCTAAACCAATTAAGTTTATATGAACCTCCCAATGAATTTACGCTATATGTACCTAACTTACTAAAATAAATCACAATTAATCTACCAATTACAAGTCAACTAAGATTATAAGCTTATTTGACCGAAACAAGAGATTCAACCGACAAGTTTAACAAGCCAATTTGGTTTTAACTTTATAAACACCTTAAATTAATTCCGATCATTAAATAAAACATCATTTAATTTATCTCTTCGATGGCAAACTAGAACAAAAGTAGCACATAAGAACCAATTCAAGGCACTCAACTAAACAAGTTCAACCACAATTCAAAACCCAGTCACACAATTTCATAAATTTGCTCGATAAAGGTCCCAAGGCCCAAGAAATATACCCTTGATTCAACTGAAATGAGGAAGGGAAATGGCGGAATCGGGTGACTTAAAACCAGGGGCTGTTGCATCAAATAACTCGGGGTCGCCGTAGTCAAATCAGGCGCTGGGAAGGAGGAGATCGGAGGGGAGGCATGGGCGCTCCTCCAGCTGTTCATGTCCGCACCAGAAGAGAGAGGGGGAAGAGGCCGAACAGAGGGTCGGTACCTCAGATCTGCCGTCGAGGGAGAGGGGAGGTCATCAGCATGGCTCGTTCATCGACAATCCAGCTGGAGATCTGGAGGTGTTCAGCTCGGGGGAGGAGAGGAAGGCCACTTTAGTAGTCCACGGCGTCAGCTCCGGCATCAGATTCGTGCTTCGGGAAGAGCACCCACATTCGAGATCTGTGCTCGAGCTTCGAAGCCTAGGACTCGACCTCGACTTCGGCATAGGAACGAGAGGGAGGGAGTTGGAGTAACAACTCCTTGCCAGGGTCTGGTGGAACAAGGATCGACGTCTCCGGCAGCTGCTGCTAGCGCCGACTTCGACCGAGGGAATGGGAGCAAGAGGACAATGAGGCACAACGAAGAGCGAGAGAGAGAGACAGATCGAGGCGAGTGAGGACGAGGATGAAGCATGAGGGATGGAGGAGATGAGAATGAGGGCAGCCATGGGAGAGCTTGGAAGCTCAGATCTGGGAATGAAAGAAAAGGAACAAGGAGGGTGGCTGTACAGTAAAGAAAAGGGGCGGAAGTGGGGTTTTTATAGCCAGAAAATTAGGGTTTGTTTAGCTTATGAAAATTATACAACTATCCCGCTATTTCTGCTTTATAAGGATTTAATCCCCATAAAATTATAGAATTCATCCCAACAAATATTATTTAAATTAAAAGTACCAAAATATTAATCTCTGTATTAATAAAATAAATAAATAATTCAAATTTAATGAAAGTATTATTATTATTTTTTTGAATTAAAATTTTCGAAATCTCAGAAATTTTAAATTAAATCATGATTCATAAAATTATATTTTAAATTTTCGGATCGTTACCATGAGAATGCCTACTCTCACGGGCTCAATCCCTCTGTTCTGCAATTGAATTGGAATCGAAATGAAAACAGCTTAGCCCTTTGTGTACCAGAAGAATCTAGATTAGATATCACCCTATTTGAGAAGTAGAACGATTCGTACGTATAATCAACAATTTGTTTCGAGAGATTATTTTCTCTAGTGATCTCTCCAAATTGAATAAATGGGGATCGGAAAATACGGAGGAAAAACAAATATAAGAAATTAACCCACATGAAAATAGAACTAATAAAATAAGTGCTCGTTTGGATAAATGTAGGAAGTCTACTTCCCATTAATTTAATTTATAGGAAGTCTACTTCCATGAATTACATTTTCTATGATTTTATGAAACATGTTTGGTTGAAAAATGAAATAATGGTGTATTTGATATAGTGAGATAAATAAGGGATTTTTATTAGGCTCGTTTGGTTAAACGTGGGAAGTATAGTTCCCGGGAAGTTAACTTCCTAGGAATTCAATTCCCGTAAATTGAAAATCATGGGAATTGAGAAATGGTGTTTGGTTTTGGATTTTGGATTTATAGGAATTGAAATAAGAAAATAGATTTTTCCTATTAAAAAAGGTGGAATTGGAACTTACCTAGGGGGGACTAGGTAAGTGCACTTCCTCCAAAATAAGGGAATTTAAATTCCCAAGAATTCATCTTCCTGGGTTTTTCTGTAAAAAAAAAACCAACCAAACGCTGGTATTATCTCCAATCCCTGGGAATTTATACTTTCTGGGTTTTTGGAATGTCAACCAAACGAGCTCTTAGTAAGAAAAGGGTGGAAGTTGTCTTACCATGTACCCCCTTGGTAATTCCAATTCCTGTATTTCACATGAAGTTAAATTCATGGGAATTTCAATTCCTGGGTTTTTGAAGATGAAATTTTTTAACCAAACGCAGATATTCTATCAAACTAGCTGGGTTTTTCAAATCAATCCAAATGAGCACTAATACTTGTGCCAAATTTTTTTTTTGTTTGAACACGTTCAAAAATTTTGAAATTTTAAAAAATTTAAAAATTGAAATGAGCTGAGAAACCTTTGGGGCTAAGGAGATCTCTTGATCAAGGTGATCTACCTCTAATCTTGTTCGATCCGCGATCCATCCTCCTTTTCATGATTCAATCTTTACTCTTGTGGTGTTGCTTTTTTGGTGTGGCTGAGTTTAGTTTCGGAAGAGATTACAGTCTCGAACGCCTTGTTGATCGAGTAGATTGTAGAAGTGTTTGTGATTTTCGAAGATTCCTCATTTAGGTGAGGGGAACGTCGTCGACCCATACTTCCCCAAGAGACGTCTTTTTCCTTAATGAGTTTTTGCCTTTTGTGTTTCCGGTGTTGAGACACCGTGTTAGTTTCTCGACTCTAATGTGTTGTCGTCATTCCCTGTGCATCCCCGAATGTTCCCCAGCTTTTACAAATGTCGGTTTGATTGCTGTTGAGATCAGTTGTGTCGATCTTTTTTTTTGTGTTTCTTTCTACTTTTGTAGATATCATGACGATTGGTTTATCTGCCGTTTGTTCAGCCTCTTAAGTTATTATACAATGATTTGTCTGAAATTTTAAATTCTTACCTTTATAAAAAAAAAAATACTCCCACCGTTAATTAAAAATTTTAAATTTTTTAACATATTTTTTAAATAATTTCATACTTGTTACTATTAATTATGAATTTATAAAAACAAAATTTAAAAAATGTTAATATTTTATATAGTTTTTATCATTTTAAAAAAGCGTACATGAATAGTAAACGACAAGTTTTAATTAATAGAGGTAATTAATAGAGGGAGTAATAATGAAGAAGTGAATGAGGTGATTTTCAGTTTCTGAAATATTGACATATATAATTGAACAATTTGGTAAAGTAATATCGGCTTCAAATCCTTCTAGTTTAATATATTTATAGATTATAGATAGATAGATTATAGATGCAATAAATTTTAAAAATGTTTGCACCTAAAGCTAGCTATTTACTCGGTATAATTAAGTTAATATCCTCCTTTTATTTCCTTGAAAATTAAAAAACTACCTTAACTTACCTAAAAAGCTGTATATAAAAATAATTTTAGCGATTTTAACCTATATCTTTGTCTTAAAAAGCTGTATTTAAAAATATTTTTCTAAAATAAAATTATTTTAAATTTATTTAATTAATATTGCTTTTTCCCCCTATATATAATCCCTTCTATATTAGTATTTGATAAGCAATCTTTTTGGACTGCTATTTTTAACCTATGTAGAAAAACCATAATTTTAATTTGTACATACTTAAATGAGAGATATATATATTAGAATTTAGAATACGTAGAGATCGAATCTCAATAAATCGTGGAGTACTCTACGGAAAATATATAATAAACAAAGTGATAATTGAAATTTTGTCAACTAGACACGCTTTAATCATAAAATTAGGGCGTCATGAGCCAATTATATATCAACAATAGTTTCTGCCCTTTTTAACCGCAAACATAATTAATGCAACCTTACGCTAATTGAATTAATTAGCATGCATCGATTTTCTCAAATGATAAAAAGATAACCTCAACCCTATCTAATGTATATCACTATAATGTTATATTGTTAATTAAAAATGTTACCTAATCTTTAATTAGTGGTTAAAATATTTTGAATTAATTGACCATTTATATATAATCAGTGTATTTTGTTCAAACCCTCGGAAATCCAACACATTGACCTTTTATATTAAACATATAAGTTTGAATTATATCCTAAAAATAATACGGAGTAGGTAATAAAAGAAATAGTTCACTAATCGTATCTCATTTTCGTGTAATTTTAAGTACGTGTTTGAATGTATGAGTGAATATGTGTGTGCATATTTTCTTATGGTATGGGATTTGGCCTGGCTATAGCCTTTTTTTTTTTTTTTATAAGGAGGGTAACCCACTGGGCAAGAGCCATGCGCTAGGTAAACCGACTTGTGCCGACCGGCTAGACCCAATGGGTGTAAGCACAATGAACCTTTATTATTTCTCTAAGAGAAAAGGCGGAGGTAGGGATCAAACCCGAGACCTCCCATTAACCCCCCTTACGGCTTACTCCTTACCATTGAGCCACCCCGTTAGGGGCGAGTATAGCCTAAATTTGATCTCATGAAATATGGGCTTGCTAGACCCATATATTGAACACCGGA
The DNA here is from genome assembly GCA_963922045.1 of Persicaria maculosa. NCBI lineage: Eukaryota > Viridiplantae > Streptophyta > Magnoliopsida > Caryophyllales > Polygonaceae > Persicaria > Persicaria maculosa. The sequence goes on along the minus strand of OY998267.1, from coordinate 26,963,336 downwards.
GTTGGATTTACACTTGAACAAACAACATTGTTTGAAGTTACGCTTGCCCTTCAGTTCTATCTTTGGTGACTAGTGTCCTAGTTGAGGCTATGCCATTTTGATATTGTGTATTTAGATAGGTATTATAGATTAGTATAGATGCATTTTCATTGTAAAATATTCATGTTCTAGTGTTAATTTAAAGTCTACGCTATTTTGAGGGTTTTATGCAGATTTGTAGATCCGAGGTGGTGAAGAGCGGAACAAGAAGTCATCAAGCATGATAAACGAGCTAAGGATAGAGCGAAAACGAGAAAGGAACCAAGGAATCGAAGCAAGGGGATCTAAGGAAGACAAGGCCAAAGCACCCTCACACACAATAAGACAAGAAATTGGTGGTTTTTGAGTTTCTAATTCAAGTTATTTTCCTCTTTAATTTCTTCAACTTCTTTGAGCGATATTGCTTGTTATTGATGTCGTCTTGATTGATCACATTGATGATATCGATATCATGCTAGGATTTAAAACTATCGTATTTGTGTTATTTCCGTAGTAGCATGCATATGATTGTGAATACCTTTGTTGAAGCACGATTATGTAGGAGTTAACATATATCTTAAACATTGATTTAGTTGGTGTTATTTATATGCTTGGGTTCTTGGGACCTTGTTAGGGTTGCATAGAGGTGAAAGGGAATGATTGGACTCGTTGTACTTTTAATCTAGTTAAACCATGATGAGAGGAATTCACAAGAAACGATAATAACTAGAAGAGGATTCGATGACCAATAAAACCAACTAAAGTCGAGAAATTGTATGTGGAAACACTTTTCTTCTATTATTTATTTGTTTTTGTTAATATTATCTCCTTTTATTTTCATTCATAATGATCTTTTCTTTTTATATTGATAAATACACAATGTTTAGAAATACTTGATTCTCTAGGGTTCGACCTCTTACTTTCATATTATACTAGTTTATTTATTTGAGAATTGTTTTGGTGAGGTAAAACAACTACTTTTCATCCATCACATTTCAAAGTTGACTTTCATTTGTTCTTGCTTTTGGTGTTAAATCGATGTTGTTAACTCTGTTTTTGATATCAGTATACGTACAATTTCTTTGTTGTGCTCTTTGGTAATCGTCACCAGCATCAAAGTGGCACATTAGAGCTTGGTTAGGGTTTGTAGGTTCGGATTTTTAGATCTCCTTAGACTCTAAATGTAGAGTCCTACGAATTCTTTTAAAACTTCAAAACTAGGGTTTTGAGAACTCACTTCATTGTTGGAGTTTTGTTTGATCTGAGTTCACATGGCTTAGATTTGAACAAATCCGATGGAGATTATTGTGTTTTGCATACCAAGTTTCATTTTTTGATTCGAGGGTTCCTCATTACTCCCATTGTGTGCTCTTCGCTTAGTACTTTTGCTTGCGATTTTTGTGATTCAAACTCTAATTAGCTTAGCTGCTATAGGGTTTGAGTGCTCACATTTATCAAATATCCACTTATTTGTTCACTTCTTTTCAAGTACCTTGATCTTAAATGCATGCACACTTTGTTCGTATCTGTTCGCTACGGTGGGAGGTGTATAGGAGATTCAAATATTTAAAACAAAGCACAACTAGACTATCTCCCTGTCCCAAACAAATAATACAAGAATCCCCTCCCTTATAGTAGTAGGGTAATTCAGGATCGAATCCAGGAGGAGGTATGTCAGCGCTTCCTTTGTTGTACTCACGATCAAGGCTTTCGACCTCAGCAGACACTTGATATCGAGTATACTGGTCGATATCGACCCCAGTTCTGGTCGATTTCCTAGCGCAGTTCCTGCAAAAGACAAAACAGCAAGTCGACGTCGAGCAGAGACCTCGATATCGATGTTAGACGACGATATCGACCCTTATGGTCGATTTCGATGCTTGTCATAGAAACTGTTTTCGTAACCAATTTGTCGGAAATGAATCCGAAGAAAATAGAATGGAGAAGGAAGATGAACAGAAACAAAACTAAGACTTTTATGAAGAATTCAATTGATTAAAAGGCTTCCAAAGTCGGGGTTTTATGCCACAACGATAACAATGCAAGTTTCATGCTAAAGCTATGAAATTTTATGTCTTTCCGTCAAATAACTTTCGTTATCAACACTTAGGTGATTAGAGGCTCTCGCATAATTCCTAAGAGTTACTATCCAATTCATGAGCAATTCAAGTTCACAATATGAGTGGCTTTCGCTTTAATAATGTAAATAATGAATCTCCCAAACTTTCGCAAAGGATCATGCATGGGGTAGAAGACGGAATCGCATAAAAGTCATACCTTTGATGCACTTACCTCACATTGCTATCGTCGGGCTCACCCCGACCCTAGAAGTGGGTTGACTACTCGCTCCTCATCATGCACATCATCATCATTATTGTTGAAAGAAAGCTACTTTGAATTAAAACTTCGAAAGAAAGTACAACCGAACAAGCCACTCCGCTCTCGCTTTACAACTTCACTCGACCTCCTGTCTCTCTCTCTCCACTCGTCACTAATCTCTATAAACTTGGAATTCTCTGCGAAAATTGGATACCTAAACTCAGCCCTATTGGCCTCTATTTATAGATTTCGACAAGGACTCGAAACCTTATCTTTATTCTCTAAGATAAATTTAAATAAAAGTAAAAGCTAAAACTTCATGGTAACTCAACCTCCTCATGATAGATCTGATATGGATGATAAGAAATCTCGACCCTTTGGATAAACGTTCATGCTTTGGATAGAATTCTATCAAAATCGGAGTCGGATTCCTCTGTTGGCATGGTCGATATCGACCCTTAGACATCGATATCGACCCCTTCAAAATCTTATCTCGAGCTTCTCCTTCTCCTGCTCGAACTAGCACTCGACTTCTATCAATTTGGTCGATCTGGCAGCATCGATATCGACCCCCAGACGTCGATATCGACCCCTTCTGTGTTGACATGCTCTGTTTCCTTTTTTGCTCGATTCCTATGTCTTTGATGTACTCGATGTCGAGGTCTCCAGTCGATTTCGACCTCTTCAGAAGACTTCGAGTCCTTTTTCCGCTCTTCCGAATTCGTCCATTTTTATCCTGTTTTCTGCGAAATCACATGGAAACTCGTGCAAACCCATATATTTGATATTTAAGTATAACTTACACTAATACCATGTTTTCCCATTAAGATGCATGCAAAAGACGATAAAATGGATTCATATGTGCATAGAAAATATGACAATTTGCGCGCACATCAGTATCAAGCCCTTTAATGGGTCTACTGACTTAGCCATGTGGCAAGTCATGACGAAGGCTATCCTAATTAAGAAAATGTTGGAAAGGTTGTCATTAATTATTTCTTAAAGAATATGATTATATATTGTGGCTAAAAGGATCTTGATCTCATTCCTCATAGTTAGATCATGATTCATATTTCTGATAAGATTGCTTAACGCGTATAAGTAGTTATAATTGCGATACTTCCATGATTTTGTGGAAGACAATATAGGAAATTTATTAGGTTAAAACCCTCTCTAATAGAATCTTTTTATTATGTTGCATATTTACTTTCAAGATGGATATTTTTGTGTCGATCTTTGATGAAAATCTAAAAAGATTATATTGTTTAGTATGACACATGAGCTTGAAAGATGTGATGATAAAATTGATGATACTCACCAAGATGTTATTCTCGTTAATCCTTTGTCTTTTCAGTTTGATACTTTTAAAGATGTTATTTAGTTTAGTAATGTATTTTTGACTAAAAAGGGACAATTGATGCCATTACTCAAAAAAATGAGTTCATTAAGGTGTTTAATGTTAAAGGTGACAAATCTGACAAATTTTGACCTTAAAAATGTTTGTCACATGAATGAAATTCAAGTGACGGCCATTGGCTAGTATAATTTCGTCCTGAACCTTATCCTCCCACTGAAGCGACGAACAGCAATGTTCGTGCCCTGAACATACTGAAGCGACGAACTTATGTATTGCAGAGATGAAATCTATTTCCATCGCCTGAAGATACGAGACAAATTATGACCTATCCTCCCAATGTATCGATGAAAAGCAATATTCATCACTTGAACATACTGAAGCGACGGACTTGTGTGAAGTGATGAAATCTATTTCCGTTGCCTGAAGTTAAATGAGGTCATGAGAAAAATACTTCTGTCGCTAAAAAATGGCGTAGGAGTCGTATTTTTATATTAGGTAAAAATTCGACGCACCAGACAGACCTCGTGGATCGATAGGCCGAATAAATCGGCGACGGACATACCGTCAATACAAGAAAATTGCAAAGCATCACCAATCTAGATAAAACCAAATTACAAGAGTGTAGTTACAAACACGGGCTAGTACTATCAAAGAAAGAACTGAAGCAAAGTGTGATAACTCGTCTGTTAGTTGGTAGAAGCGACGCAGGGAACCCTTGGGGAACTAAGTGGAAACCTCAAATTTGGACTCTACCGACGAGCCTTCAGGTTTCGAACATGTCCACGACCTCTCACACGTCAACAATTGAGAAGAACACCTCTCTTATATTGCTAGCCTCAAAGCCAAATAACCACACAACCAAGCAACTCGGTAAATCTAGCCAATCCACAATTTTTTCCCTTTCCAACGGGCCGCTTTGGGCCCATGACAAAAGCCTTGGACCCAAAGGAAAGCTGACGGGCCCAAATGGGCTACTTTGGGCCCAAGGCAAAACCTTGGGCCCAAAGGAAGGCAATCGGGCCCTGGCTAGGAAGCCAAACCCAAGCCAGCAACTACCGATCAGCAACCGCCAATGCCAAACCCGCATATGGCTAGCCACCAGCAGCCAACAACAAGGAGAAGCCACCAATGCCGGAGGAGAACACAAGAGCCCAAGCAGAGACGAGGAATCGCCATACCCAGACGAAGCAACAAGGGGGCGAATTGGACATCAAGAGGAGATAAATGAGATACACCAGCAGGCCGAAGGTGGAGAGGAGCACCACCAACGCAGGCGAGGACTCGGAATAGGAGGATGACTAGTGGCGGCGCCACCCCGACGACGATGGACGGCAGCGGCACACGGAGTTTGTTGATTATAGAAATTCACAATTTTTGAACGCGGGACAACCAAAATTAACAGTAAAAATAAACAAATAATTATATGTAAAAGATATATTCATTTCATTAGATAAATCAAACATTGGTAATTAAACAAATTTAATCAGCAAAACTAATGAACTCTCACAATTCAACCCCCCAAATTAACAACAAACGTACTGAATTAAACAAATAAACAACCAAATATTTAATGAAGATGATCAGTTAACAACGCTGCAAACTCCCCGGACTTGACCGGCAGTACCAATAAGGACGCCGATGGAACCCATCCTCTGCATTGCTATACCGAACAACTGGAAGAAAGTGGTATCGACCTGCATCAACCTAACCAGCGCACGGGAGGCGGTGTTGTTTAGCAGAGTCGCGTCCGATGGGAAAATGCCCTTGTTGTCCATGATTGTCTTGAAGTAGTTCACGTCGAAGGACTTTGCAAGGTTAACCCAATCCGATTTGAAATTGGGCAAAACCGAATATGGGGTAAAGGGTTCCCCCGGTAGCAGGTAAGTGGGGGGAGGGGTTGGGGTTCCACTAATCGACATCTGGCCAAAATCAAAGAGAGAGAGAGTGCAGAGGAGAGAGAAATTCTGCAGAGGGGAGAGAGGACAGGAGAGAGAGAGAGAATAGTGAAAAAGAAAAGTAAAGTTACAGAGGAGAGAGAAAGAGAAAACAGTGAGGATAGGACATAGAGAGATGGAAGAGTCCTCTCTTCTCTACGACTTTACTTTTGCTTTTTCACTTCGAAGAAGAAGCAATTGGGCGAGGGTCTATTTACAGGTTGACGTGTAAGCAGTTAGTTTTAGCTGGACACCCAAAGCAAAACAACATGACACATATTGGAATAGACTGGACAAGAGTTATCGGAGAAATAAATTCACCATTGACTTCAGATAGAAAATGGGCAAGTTTGCTTTCAATAAAGGTTATGCGAGAGGTGTCTCCCTCAAATCTGAAGCAAATTTACCCATTTTCTATATGAAGTCGATGGTGAATCTGTTTCTCCGATAACTCTTGTCTAGTCGATTCCAATATTTGTCATATCGGTTTGCTTTGGGTGTCCAGTTAAAACCAACTGCTTACATGTCAACCTACAAATAAACCCTCGCCCAATTGCTTCTTCTTCGATGGTTTTTATCCGAAACGTAAGATTTAATTCAAATTATATTAATGCCCCCTCACTGTCACTCTTCCATCTCTCTCTGTCCTATCCTCTCTCTCTCTCTCTTTCTGATTTTTTATCGAAAGCAAACTTACCCATTTTCTATCCGAAGTCGGTGGTGAATCTGTTTCTCCGATAACTCTTGTCCAGTCGGTTCCAATAGGTGGCATGTCGTTTTGCTTTGGGTGTCCATTAGGAAATCATTGGGTGTCCAGTAGAGTGTCAAAGGGTGTTCAGTAAGAAACCATAGAGTGGAAAGTTGATATATTGTTCATTCATTAATAAAAAAAACAAAGAGGTTCACCAAGCCACTACGAGGGCTCCTCCACTTCGATTCTACCTCCTCTACTCCAAATCCGGCCTTCACTTACCTCGAATTGACATGAAAAAGCCATCAGAACAAAGATGAAGGACGAAGGCATCAAAGTAGTGCTTCGACGTTGATTCACACCAGCGACACAGGCTGAATTCGAGCTCCTATGGAGCTCTTCAATGGAGAGAGGTTGAGAGAGGCATAGAGAGAAAGGGCTTTGGATGGGTGACAGTGATGGGCATTTAATGCCCTGTTGCTTCTCTCTCTCTCTACTAGGTGCAGCAGGTGAGGAACCGGGCGGTTTTGAGAGAGGGGGTTAGTTTTTGCAGTTTGTATGTGATAGATTACATATTCATATATTGTATAGGGTATGGGCCTAAAAGCCCAATCTTACTCACTTGTAATCTATATATATTGATATGATGAGGAATGAAACCCTAGAGAGGATTTTACATCAATCATACGTTTCTACATGGTATCATCCTTTCTTCCTCACGGAACCCTAATTTGATTCTACAACTTCCCCCCCCCCCCCCCCCACCTCTCCCCTCACCGCCGCCGGCCTCCTACCGCCACCGCTGCCCTCCCTCTTGTCCGCCACCTCTGTCCCTCTCGGCACCATGGCCGACAATCCCAAGCCTCCCTTCCACTCCGCCCTCATAATCTCCAATATCAAAAATTGCATCCCGATCATCCTTTATCAAGACTATAGTTCCTATACCACATGGTCTCACCTCTTCAAGACACATGTGAAGGCTCATAAAATCCTCCATCATATCGATTCCACCGTCGATCGTCCCACTACCGAAGACGATGATCTCTTCGCTCAACTCGACACCATAGTTCTCCAATGGATCTACAACACCATCTCCAAAGATCTATTGACCACCATCCTCGACACCGACGACAACGCCATGGGTGCCTGGAAAAAATTTCGGAACCTCTTTCAGGACAACAAGTCCACCTATGCCGTCTACCTAGAGCACGAGTTCTCAAGTTGCAAGCTTGCTTCTTTCCCGTCTATTACCGCCTACTGTCAGCAACTCAAAACTTTGTCTGATCAATTAGTCGTCGTCGACTCCAAACCTAGTGCTACCCGCCTCGTCCTCCAGGTACTTTCGGATCTCCCTTCTAAATACAATGCTGCAGCCACCCATATTCAGCAGACTGAACCACTGCCTACCTTCGAGAAAATCCGCTCAGTTGATCCTGGAAGAGACTCGTCTCCACCGTCAGACCACCGACGAAGCCAAGGAGAAAACCGCCCTGGTGTCTTCAAGCGATCTGGATAGCATGCCCTCCTGCCAACAGCCGCATCCAGGATACCACCCCGCAGCGAGGCCGCGACCGCAGCTCTGGGCGGTCGCCGCCGCAAGGGTGGGAGAACGACCCTCGCCCGTCTTGGTCCCTGGTCCCCGGCTTCAACCCACCATGGATGCCCTACGACAATCCGCCCCCGACGTACCGCCCCCCTTGCCCGTATCCCACCAGCCAGCAGGGAGCAGGCTTGCTGGGTCCGGCTCCTCGACAAGGCAGTCATCAGGCCTATGTCGTCGTCTGATCAGAGCTATGTTTTGACTGATGTGCATCACGCCTTCTCCTCTATGCAGCTGACACCTCCCGACTCATCATGGTACATGGACACTGGTGCAACCTCCCACATGACGAACTCCTCAGGTACTCTCTCTTCTATTTCCTTTAAGGGTCCTGCATACTCTATTATCATTGGCAATGGTGGTCGCCTTGCTACTTCGGGGATTGGCCACGCCACCTTACAGACCCCAACCCACCCTCTACACCTTAATAATGTCCTCGTTTCCCCAAAGCTTGTCAAAAACCTTATCTTTGTCCGTCGGTTCATTACTGACAATAACGTTTCTCTTGTGTTTGATCCGTTTGGTTTCTCTGTGAAGGATCTTACTACGGGGGTTACTCGCCTGAGATGTAACAGCACCGAGGAGCTCTATCCTATTTCATCGCCCTCACCGTCCCGTCAGTCGTGTCCGGTCGCCCTCTCGGCATCGTCGTCCAGTCTGTGGCATGCACGCCTTGGCCATCCCAGTGCTGCCATTTTAGATTTCCTTCGTTCTCAGAGTCTTGTCAAATGTAATAAACTTATGTTCTTCCTGTCAGTTAGGCAAACATGCAAGACTGCCGTTTCAGCGGTCGTTGAACTCAACCTTTGCACCTTTTGATATCATTCATAGTGTCATTTGGACCTCTCCTGTGCCTAGCAAGGATGGTCACAAGTACTACCTTTTGTTTCTTGATGATTACACTCACTTTTTATGGGTTTTCCCTTTGCAATTCAAATCCCAAGTGTTTCATATTTTTGTCAAGTTTCATGCTTACATTAAAACACAGTTTCACACATCCATCAAATGTTTCCAATGTGACAATGGGCATGAATTTGATAACAAAGACTTTCATGCCTTCTTCACCACCCATGGAATCTCTTATTGGCTGTCATGCCCCTATACATCCCAACAAAACGACAAGGCCGAATGAATCATTCGGACGATAACCAACATGATGCGCTCTCTCCTCTTTCACGCATCCATTCCCCTTACCTATTGGCCTCACGCCTTATCAACCACATGTTATCTCCTCAACATCCTCCCTTCTACTACCCTCCAGCATCGCTCACCCACTCAGGCATTATATTGCACCATGCCTAGATACGATCACCTTCGTACCTTCGGATGTCTGTGCTTCCCAAATCAGTCCTCCACAGCCCCTCACAAACTACACCCGCGCTCTACCCCATGTGTGTTCATTGGTTATCCGTCTGATTATCGTGGTTACATTTGCCTTGAGCTGCAAAGTCATCGTCTCATACTGTCATGCCATGTTACTTTTGATGAGTTTCGCTTTCCCTTTTCCTCACCTCCTCTCCCTTCTCCCACACCTACTGTCTCCCCGTCTGAGTCGGAGTCTCCCTTCCCACACTTCCTCCTTGACCAGCGCTCTCCCGGTGCTACTGTCTCTCCCCCTCCGCCACCCAATCCCTCTCCGCCACCCCCAGACCTCACACTCGTAGCATCTCCGGGGTGTTCAGGCCGAGACAAATCGTCTCTATGCACGCCTCCCATCGCCCCATAAGCCTCCCACCTCGGACTCCACTTGACGCCCCCTTGCGGCGGCCGCAGCCTAGTGCTGCGCCCACGGCACCCCTCCCCGCAGCTGTGCCGCGGCCGCCGCCTAGTGTTGCACCCGCCGCCGCAGCCCACCCCGCCCCCACACTCACCAATGTCCCTCTCGCCTCCACCCCGACCTCGCTTTCCCCCATCCCCACCTCCCACAAAATATCCCTACTCGATCCGAATTGGCAGGCGGCTATGCTCGATGAATACAGGGCCTTTACAAGGAATAGTACCTGGGTTCTTGTTCCTCGCCCTCCCGAGGCGAACGTCATTCGCTGCATGTGGCTCTTCAGACACAAGTTCCGCTCTGATGGAACGTTGGAACGTTACAAAGCTCGCCTTGTGGTTAATGGTCGAGCTCAGCAGGTAGGTATTGATTGTGATGAGACATTCAGCCTTGTGGTCAACCCTGCTACTATACGAGTGGTGTTGAGCTTAGCATTATCTCGACATTGGGCTATTCATCAGCTGGATGTCAAGAAAGTCTTTCTCCATAACCATCTGAATGATACCGTTTATATGTTTCAGCCGCCAGGGTTCGTTGATTCTGATCGCCCCAAGCACGTCTGTCTCCTGAAGCGCTCTATGTATGGTCTGAAACAGGCCCTTCGAGCGTGGTTCCAGCGCTTTGCATTCCATCTGCTCCGCTTGGGTTTCGTTGGCAGCCGCTCCGATTCATCTCTCTTTATCTATCGCAGAGGCACAGACATGGCTTTCTTGTTACTATATGTCGATGACATCATTCTCACCGCCTCCTCTGATGCACTTCGAACATCCATCATTTCCCAGTTGAGCTCTGAGTTTGCCATGTCTGATCTTGGGCCGTTGACTTATTTCTTGGGGGTCTCCGTGCAGCGTCACGCGTCTGGGTTGTTTCTCTCTCAGAGTAAGTATGTGGCCGAAATTGTTGCTCGGGCCAAGATGATCAACTGCAAGCCTGTCGCCACACCTGTCGATTCCTCCAACAAGCTCAGCACCAACTCTGGTCCTCTGTTTGATGATCCCACACTGTATCGGAGTGTTGCTAGGGCATTACAGTATCTTACCTATACACGGCCAGACATCAGCTATGCCGTTCAATAGATCTGCCTGTTTATGCAGGCGCCTAGAGAGCCGCACTTTCAGGCCTTGAAGCGGATCATTCGGTATATCAGTGGTACCCTAGACATGGGCACCACGATCTCCCCTTCCTCTCGGCATGACCTCATCACCTACACGGATGCGGATTGGGATGGATGTCCTGACACACGTCGCTCTACGTCTGGTTACTGTGTCTTCCTCAATGACACTCTTGTGTCATGGTCGGTGAAGCGTCAGTCTGTGGTATCTCGATCCAGCGCGGAGGCTGAGTACAGGGGTGCCGCCAACGTTGTGTCTGAGTGCTCCTGGCTGCGCAATCTCCTGCTTGAGCTCCGCTGCCCTCTGCAGAAGGCAACCCTAGTCTTCACAGACAACGTTTCTGCTGACTATCTCGCCAGCAACCCGGTCTAACATCAGCGCACGAAGCATATTGAGCTTGATCTTCATTTTTTTCGGGACAAGGTTGCGCTTGGACATGTTCGTGTACTGCATGTCCCATCCTCCTATCAGTATGCTGATATCTTCACCAAGGGTTTACCTCGTCAGTTGTTCCTCGATTTTCAGTCCAGTCTCATTGTTCGGGACCCTTCACTTTCGACTGCGGGGGTTTGATAGATTACATATTTATATATTGTATAGTGTATAGGCCTAAAAGCCCAATCTTACTCACTTGTAATCTATATATATTGATATGATGAGGAATGAAACCCTAAAGAGGATTTTACATCAATCATACGTTTCTACAGTATGGATAGTGGATAGGGGGTGCAAAGGGGACCGGGTTTTTGGGTTAGTTTAGCGTTTTAATTTAGCGATTGTCCAAAAAAATGAACATAATTAAGTAAATGTCCACTTTTTAAACAAATTAAGTAAATGTCCATAATTGACAATTTTACGCTTCCTTCCCTTTATCTCATTTTCTCTTTCCCCCTCCTTTCTCTTTGACCATTTTAATTTTGACCTTGACCGGTCAACATTGACCATTCTGGCCAACATTCAGTTTTGATGACAATTGTTGGTGACAATTTTTCTGATGACAGTTGTTGGTGACAGTTTTTTCTGGTGACAGTTGATGGTGACATTTTTTCTGGTGACAGTTGTTGGTGACACTTTTTTCGATAATTTATTTTTTATTTTGGTGACAATTGGTTTCAACATTATTTTTTATCGGAATACATTGTCACCAACTGTTGTCACCAATAACATAACACTATCACCAAATATTAATTATCACGAACTAGTGAAAACTGTCATCAACTATAGGCAATATCAATTTTCACAAACTAAAAATCATTGTCACTAACAATTTATCACAAATTATAACACTATAACAGTATAACCACCTATTATTACCAATTACCAAACACTAGTATAAAATTATCTTCACCAACTAGTAAACACTTAAATATACCTATTATCACCAACTAAAGAACATTCTCACCAATTTTTTTTGTCACCAATTATTAAAAACTTGTCACCGCCTATTTTCCCTAACTATATAAAACTGTCACCAACTATGGAACACTGGCACCATATTATTTTCTCGAACTTATTGTCATCAACTACAAAAACAATGTCAGCACACTATCGTCATCAACCTCTTGTAAGTAATATATTGTCACCAATGACATAACAGTGACACCAATCTATGGTCGGGAGTTACAAAGAAAACAGCCTCAGACCAAACCAAGAGTCCGGAGTACAAAAGGTATAACTCAAGCAAGCCACACAGGACAATGCACACCACTCCCACAACAACCACATCAAGTAATTTGTTAGATTTTCATTCACAAATTATTTTAAAAAAATCTAAGTTTCAAATAGATATTCAAGTCCAAATCAAATGCACAAAGAAATATAAACTACACCAAGACAAATCCCACCATCAATAAAAACTAGGCAGCAAAATACAACAATGATAAACTCACAAGCCTTTGCAACTCTCCATCACCGACCCGGATCCTCATCATCAATCTTAATGAGTGCATCACACAAGTTGCAATACGGTAACCCAGAGACACCATTCGCCTCTGCTACGGAGGTCAACAGTCCACGACTAACCTCACCATCAGCTAGTGAGTGTCGACTCCGTCACTGCCTCGTTCATCACTCTCCACCGAGTGCTCCGAAGCTCAACCAACGAAGTCAATTCCACATCTCCTACTGAATCAAAAATACTCAAAGCCCTTTCAATTCCATAGAAAACCATATACATCACCAAATATAACATTATAAACATATTACCCAATTTCAAGAAGGAACACTAAAACATATTACCCAATTTCACTAAAAAAGATCTATCATTTCCAGCAATTGATGAAGCAACATAAACATACCTTCTGAATTTGCTTGGTCTCCATCCGAATCGCCCATTTTTGGCTTCATCCTCGAACTCGGACGGAACATGATCGCATCTCCATCTTCGGCGGCAACAGAAACAATTCTGACAACTAATCGATCGTTCTAGGTTAGATTTGATCAATCGATTTCGATGAATTTGATCGATCGATAGGCGAAGAGGGCCATGAGAGGGACGATGAAGTCATGGTGCTTGAGAGACGGGGAAGAAGAGACGTGAGCGATGGTGGCCAAAAAATGAGGGTTTTAATTATAACAAGGGTATGGGAGGGGGAAGGGGTAAAATATAATAAAGGTATTGTGGGTATTATGAAAATATTATGGACACTTTATTAATTGCTAAATAAAAATGGACATTTACTTAATTAAGCATTTTAAATGGACATTTCACCAAATTTTTTCTAGTTTAGCAAATGACCCTATTTTTAAAATTGCATTAATTCTTTCAATTCTAAATAAGAATTAACGGAAATAATAGTACTAAGTATTACAGTACTATATACTCCGTATTAGCTAGTAAACCCATTTATATGGTATAGTTTTAGACTTGTTAATTTTTTTGCCGTGGAAACCACGTTTCCAACCGACATAAGTAAGGTTTGATGTACAGAAATCCGGCCGTATAGTTTTGAATTGAAGTAAATGTGGTTGGTATAGATTAATATTAATGAATACAGTCAGTGGCGGAGCCAGAAAAATTTCGGAGGGGGCACAGTTATAAATGTGCGATATAGTTGTGGATTAAATTGACATAAAGAATTATATGTAATACGATAATAAATTATGTTATTTTAAGATAAAATGTTATCGGTTTATGATAAAACGCTATCATTTTTTCACGCCTAAAAAAAGAAATATAAATATATAAATGAAATATCCGAAAAAAATTAACTAAATAAATATAGGAAACGCAATCTAATAAACATTAAGTTAAGGTTATGCATGGTTGTTATATGAGCTAAAGCTTGGCTCGAGTTTAGCTCAATAAAAGCTCGGCTCGATCATTTATAAAATGAGTTGATTATGAACACATTTTTATGCTCAATTCATGATTCAGCTCGGATCGATTGAAACTCAAATAGCACGAATTTTGTGAAATTTTTTTAAGTTACTATGTCATGAGCAAGTAAAGTTGCATAATACTTGAAAAAAAAAACTCAGCTCAAACTCGTTCACTTACTAAACAAGTCGAGTATGAGCTGAAGTTCAAATATAGGTTCGACTTGAGCTTGACTTGTTTCTAAATGAGCTAAATATAATCAAACAATACTAGACTTGTTTGGCTTGAATAATAATAACCTAGATAATATATAACTTGTTGCACTCATAACATATAGTAATGTATAACCAGCCATAAAATTTTTAAACTTGTATAACTTCTTATCTAATTGTCGAAATGATTATTATAATTAACCTCTCATTTCGAAGCTCTTGAGATGAATTATAGTATGTGAATGTTAATTTAAGTAAAATATAAAAGCATTATAGTCTATTGAAATAAAATTAAAGTGATTAATATACCTTTAATTTTAAAACAATCATAACTTTTTACTCAGATGTCAGATTAAGGCGTATTATATATCAAAACGAAGCTATCAACGAGGAGAATACACCTAGGTAGTTCGTCAAATGAGAGAGGGGGCACGTGCCCCCCTAGGCCCCCCTTCAGCTCCGCCCCTGAATACAGTCAACCATATATTGACAATGGTTAATGTTAGGGATGGATGGCACAAGTTTTTTTTTTTGGTTAAAACAGGGGCTAGTGCCCCGTAGTGTTAATTATTATTGGATTACTATAAAAAAAAAAAAATTTGGTTAAAACAAGGGCTAGTGCCCCAATTTTACAGCGCTAACTTGTGTCTACTTTAAAAAAAATTACTATAAAAATTTAATTTAAAATATAACTAATTAATGTATTTTAATCGCGTCCTCTAATTCCACCACAAAAGATTTCGGTTGGGCACCCAAAAAGATTTTGTACTTCCGTGCCCTAAAAACGGAAGTGTAACTAGGATATTAATTTATACCTTCCGTGTTTGAAACACGGGAGTTGTAAATAGAAACTGTACTTCCGTTTTTGAAAAACGAGAGTACAACTTTTATTTTTGCCTTCCGTTTTTAAAAAACGGAAGGCAAAACTGGGTTGTACTTTTATATTTTAAAAACGGAAGTACACTTTTAATTATACCTTTCGTTTTTAAAAAACGAAAGGCAAAACTGGGTTGTACTTTTATATTTTAAAAAACAGAAGTATACTTTTATTATACCTTCCGTTTTTAAAAAACGGAAGGCAAAACTGGGTTGTACTTTTATATTTTAAAAATGGAAGTACACTTTTAATTATAACTCTCGTGTTTGAAAAACGAGAGTACAGATATTTTATGCCTCCTGTTTTTTAAATACGGGAGTACAATTTTTAAGAAGATTTTAACTTGTTTTTTGTTAAAAAAATTGAAAATCCACATAACTTTATTAAAAAAAAATTGTAACGGTTACCCATGCCCTTGCACGTTGTGTCAGTAAATTATATTTTAGTATATCATATGTAAGTACTCTTATTTACATATTGTTTAATTTTTTTTTACTTATTTATCCAATAAAGAGTAAATAATCAAATATATTGCATAAGTTACATTTTGATATCATTTAATATAATTTTTTTAAAAAGATTTTATTTGTTTTATATAAAAATTTGTTAATATAATTAATAAAAAAATCAAATAATAATAGAAAATAAATAATAACTAAAATATATTAAAATACTTAAAATTCAATTAGTTACATTTTGATAATGATTTGTGATACTTTACAATAACATATCATCAATTATATATAATAAAGGAGAAATCGCCTGAGACACATGGCAGCTTCTCCTTAATCATAGTCGTATGAACCAATCAAAAAATTTTGAATTAATCAATATATGCATAAGATAAAATTTTATTCTTACTCTATTTAATCAATATATCTATATATGCCTAAGATAAAATTTGACCCAATTTGATTAAATATGGATATATTTTTAGAAGATATTAACTAATTTTAAAATATATGCATAAGATAATTTTTTATTCTAACTCTATTTAATCAATATATCTATATATGCATAAGATAAAATTTGATCCAATTTGATTAGATATGAATATATTTTTAGAAGATACTCCATATTAACTAATTTTGAAGACTATTATATAAGATAAGATTTTACCTATTTTCACTATATATGAACATATTTTTAGAAGATAATGACTTTATCAATATATTACATGGACATACTAATTAAATAACTTTATCAATAACTTCGTTAATATGGAAATATTTTTAGAAGATAAAAAGTTTTGACGAAATTGAAATAATACTTAGTATGATCATAATAATTAAATAAATTTATCAATAACTTTATCAATATGAAGAAGATAAAAGGTTTTGGGTAAATTGAAAAAATAATACTTAGCCGTGTAAAAATTATCAACTTATGGAATTCGATAAGAAATAAAATTTTCCTATATATCTTGAAGGTATTGATATATTTATGAGATATATTTTTGGATTTTATGCATATATAATTATGGATAGATTTTTAGATTTTGACCTATATATAGTTTAGATTGTAAATTTTATTTCACAAACGTTGACGTCTTTTCCCTTCTTTTTGGTGTTGTTATTGCAGGTTATTTACGACTTTGTTTACGATTTCCTTTGTAAGCTTTTCGAAATAATGTGCTGATTGGTTAAGAGGTATGTTATTTTGTTGTTTCCACTAATATTAACTAGCTTTTCACATGTTGTTTCATATATTGTCAATAAAGTATAAATTCATTCAGATTTGAGAAATTATAGCTTTTCATATGTTGTTTCCACTAATATGCACTAGCTAGCAAGGATTAAGGAGTAAGATCAGAGTAAGAAGAAATTAGCTTTTATACTAATTAAGTATAAATTCATTTAGATTTGAGAAATCAGAAGTATGGAAGAAATTAATTAATTGAATAAACGGGTTTTATTATTAAATTTATTTAAATTAGAAAAAACCGCACACAGTGCGGGTACTGAACTAGTATATTGATACGAACAAACACAACCAAAATAGTTATATAAAAGTATATGTGATATAAACTGATATATTCTAAAACAATTAACTTAAACAGAACATAAAAACTAAATATTTTAGAGATCGTATAAAATAACGGGGATTCAATGTTGCTCACTAAGTTAAAGTCATGGTAAAGAGGAAGAAAAATAAATAAAAAATAAAACCAATCAAAACTTTAATTTTAAGTGAAATTCAAAACTTATCGTTGAATGTAAAAGAAAGGTTTATTGTTTTTGCGAACAAACATTCAAAACTTTTGATTTCTTGTAGATTTTATTACATCATGAGTTTAGAATCAAATAAACTCATCGGTCAACAATACTAAACCATATATATATATATATATATATCATTTCATTAACATAACAAACTTACTCATAAACTAAAGAGACAAAAATAAACTTTTCATAGAGTTGCAAGTTTAAAATATTCTAATAAGGACGTTGAACAAAAGAAATTTCAAAACAGACAACGTCCAACTAATAGGTCTACATACTAAACTACAAATTTAGAGTAATCAACATAATAAACTACTCTTGGGAGTAGTAACGATGTTGGCTGGGTCCTACTTGCTGATGTTAGGATGGCATCCACTCAGGGGCGACACGCGGCACTGGATCATCACCCATCAACACACGATGCAACAAAGCTATCTCATCTGCGGATGCACCCTCCCCACGCCCGTGTAGCTCAAGCACCATGATAACAGCATGTTGACGACGCTGCATCAAAATTCGAATGAATGACAAAAAAAATTAATCTATGTGTTTATATAACATTACAGATATGATATTTATGGGCGAATGAATTTAAACTTTACCTCCTCAAGGTCTATCATCGGGGGAGGGGGGGGAATGGGACGCAGAGGGGGATCTGATATGTATGAGCTGGGTAGAAGAAATGGTTTACCATGTCGAATGTGATAATCAAAGTAATCATCAGAAACCTCCCATGGAGCCAAAGACAATGGGCACATATCTGTCATAAAAGCAATCTGACGAGCCCATTCTAACATCGATTTTCTATCCTTCCAGTAATAGTTATTCGCAAAACAAGGCGAATAATCGAATCCAACAATGTTCATTCTATCAAACTGAAAACAATTGAAATAGCGTTGAAAATAATCAAATTTCACAAATTGAATCTATTTTTATCATTAAATTCTATTATAAAAGAGCATAAATACCTGAATATTATTGTTGACTTCTTCATTACCATTGAATACATGGTTCGACATTCTTCTATGAAAATTGGCAGCAACTAGGGCAAAATACCGTATGGCCGCATAGGAATTCGTCATATTAAAAAGCATAACCTTCCGTTTTTTAAATACGCAAGGTATACAGCATTTTGTACTTCCGTATTTAAAACACGGAAGGCAAAACAGCATTTTGTACTTCCGTATTTAAAACACGGAAGGCAAAACAGCATTTTGTACTTCCGTGTTTAAAAAACGGGAGTTGAAAAGCAGATCTGTACTTTCGTTTTTTTAAAAAACGGAAGGCAAAAAGTAACTTTTGCCTCTCGTGTTTTAAAAACGGAAGGCAAAATACAACTTTTGCCTCTCGTGTTTTAAAAACGGAAGGCAAAATACAGATTTAACCTTTCGTGTTTAAAACACGGAAGTTATATATAATATTTTTAAAAAAATAAAAAAAAGAACGGAAATTTCGCCTGATGCCCCTGAGATAAGGGTTATTTCACACGGTGTACGAAAGTTTAGCATAATTCGCATGATACCCCTGAAGTTTTTATTCTTTTCGCGAAATGCCCCTCAGTTAGCTTTAAAAAAAAAACGTTAACACTCCGTTAAGTTTTTGTCAAAAGGGGGAAAGAGAAGAAAAGAACATCTTCATTCACGGGGAGAGGGCGAGACTAAGGCACCATTCGCCAGACACTAGGAGGGAGAAGGCCGAAGTCGGCGACTGACATCTTCAAGGAAGAGCAGGGACGACGCTGCCATCGCAGGAGCCAGGTACCTTCTCTCCTTGCCTCTGTCTCACAAATTGTCGATTGATACTGGAAATTTTTTTACCTTCGCTCCTTCAGTGATGTTAGGAGGACAATTGCTGAAGATCGATGTCAGTGGTGGGAAAGATGTGAAGAGGGAGTAGGCTTCCGGCGGCGACTGTACTAGAGGTAAGTTCTCAATTTCAGGTTTGGACATTTAAGGCTTTCGAGATTTAGGAGTGCAGACATGATCGAGACGACTCATAAAGAAGACAAAAAAATCGAGGAAGACGAGCGTGGCTGATGTGAGGTGGCCGATGCTGTCAACGACAGTCCGAGAAGGGCAAAGACACCAGCAGTGTCAGCCCCTATGAATTTGGTACAAAGATCCCTTCCAGGTGTTTTTTTCATGCCTTTTCAAATGGTAGGGTTTAGGGGCTGGATTTGGTATTTTGATTTAGACATTTAGGATTCTGAATTAACAAATTGATCACATAAACATAAAATTACTAGTGGTCTACTCTTATTTAGGGATTGGAATTGATGGTTTGGGGGATTTAGGGATTGAATTTGAGGATTTTGATCTATTGTGACAAACTGTATGTTCATATGGCTACTGACTTCAATGGCCTCTATGACACGAATCATTGTCGATCATACGTATTGTGATTGGTATGTTGCTTTTGTTGTTGTTATTATCTTCAGTCGTAAGCTCTTCAGCAAGTTGCAAGCTCAAAGGTGGTGGACAAAGAACTATGAAAAAAGGTCATGGAGTTGTATAATGTTCAGAGGTTCGACAAATAAAGCGTGCCACTCCCTACTCTGACGACGAGGTGAGCGTGTGAATGTGTTGATTTTTTAAAAACTTCAATCGGAAATTGAATAGCTAATCCCTACCGAACTTCAATCGGAAATTGAATAGCTAATCCCTACCATTACGCTGGTGATGTGAACATGTTTGTTCCAATTGAGGTTATAGGGCATTTTATAGTGCTCAATTAATTGTATATATTAACTCACCTATCTACAACAGTGATGTGGGTTTTCAATTAAGTCTATTCGCTCAAAGGGAGAGCAATGTGTGGTTACACATGACGTGGGTTCGAATCCCACGTAGACTCCAAAATTAAAAGTTAAAAATTAGCAAATAGTTAGAGGACAACCTTACATCTCTACAAGTATAAACATTTTACCTTCCCTCACACTCATTTTGGCAAGAGGCTAATACAATGTATGTGTGGCTTATGTGGGATTCGAACCCACATCTTGTGCCTAAGCACAATGCTCTACCGGTTGAGCTAATAAGCCAAAATTTTCAAAGTAATAGAGGCTAATACAATGTATGTGTGGCTTTGTATATTTCAATTTCAGCAACATGATAGATTTTCGTTTCTAAATTGGGATAAACATGACAGAAATAAAGTGTAAAACATTGTAGATATCAATTGTTGAATAAAGGAGTTGTAATATTTCAGTAATATTATTACATATCAACTGATACAAAAAACATCAGACCACAAGAAGCTACTAAAAGGCTGTTTCAAAATGTATGACAGCAAATGAAAAATGTATGGTAGCAATGCAACCTATGGGCAGACTTGAAACTTAAAATACAACCTAGCTAGGGCAACTTGGTATATTTTTCATACATTGATGCAAATTCTAACCTTTTCTCCTCACTGGATTTTAACTTATGGATTTTTTACTACTTTTGATTAATTTATTTATAAATCAACCGAACTCTAGTATAAAAAGCCAACCAGATTTTAACTTATGTTTTTTTAACTACTTTTTCATAAATTGGTGCACACTCTAACAAGTGATTTATACTGGCCTCTTTGTTCCCTGAGTTAGAGAAGAAACAGGCCAAAAGGACTCAATTGCCACACAGCATCTTGTCCAAGGCATTAGACATTGCCCCAAGAATCATCAATAACTTGTAAATGGATTTGACAACTAATATCCTACACATAGCAGACTATAGGTATTAAAGTCACATGAATGGGCATTACTAATACACCTATATATAAAGTGACATGACATCAAACCTCTTCTCATGGTGGTTTATTTCTTTTGTTTCTGCTAGCATATCATGATTTTTACAAGCATCGCAACTTCAGTACGTTACCAAAAAAAAATGTAAATAACAATGGGATACAAGCTAAATGAAGCCAATTATCTTTTTCTACTTATAGGGAATAATGCAATGATGACATATGTAAAGTTGTAAACAACCAAACAGGTTTGCACTCAGTAGAGATGATACATCAATTTTGAGATCATTTTGTTAGCCAATAGAATTTTGGTACCAAGCCCTTTCAGGAACCGAAGGTATGCATTTGATGCCTGTATAAATGAAATGTAAATTGATGTTCAGATAAACAAGTTTCTTGATCTGTTCCTTAAATATCTGCAAGAATGGGCATGTAAAAGACAGCCAAGGAATTAGTTGCAAAAGCATCCTACTTATAATGGAGATCAAAATAAATGAAGCATATTGCAAAACCATAAGAATAGCTCCTTACTTTTTCCATTTTTACGCTGGCCCTAATTTGAGGAAAACAATGTAGAAACACATGGGGACACCAGCCCTTGTGACACACATTTGCACAAATAAATATTACTCTAATATTAGAGGGAAAAGAGGGTATGATAGTAGAGGTGCAGATTGGGACGAACAAATGAATCAAAATCCATCCAAGTGAATCAGGATGGGGGAAAACCATCCTAGTGAATTAGATTGGGACGAGAATCGAAACTATTCGATTTGATTCAACAAAAAACGGGTACAATCAACATTAAAATCCATTTAATTTCAAGAATTCAAATCATCATCCCTAACCCCTAAATCCCCCAAACCCTAAATTAAACTGTGAGATACTCACCTCCAACTTCGGCACCCACTGAGCTCCACCGGCGTCAAGGTCGGCGTCGTGTATCGGACCCCTTGACTCGCTCTCTCCCTCTTTGCTCTTCGCTTTTCGCTCGTCGTCTCTCTCTCGCGCGACCTGCACTTCTCTTTAATGAATTTTATTTTTTTAAAAGGAAAATGTTAACAGAATGGACGGAGGGGCACGACGCGAAAAAATTACAAACCTCAGGGGCATTTCGCGAATTATGTAAAACTTTTGTACACCTGACGAATTTAGCTTTACCTTAGGGGCACCAGGCGAAATTTCCGAAAAAAGAAAATAAATAAAATTACTTAACTTCTGTTTCTAAAAGACGGAAGTACATTTTATTTTTGGGTGTCCCACCCAATTTTTTGTGGTGCGGTTAACACCGCCCATTTTAATTAAAAAAAATATTTTTCAAAACAGAATTTTTTAAAACCTATTTCCTTAAATATAAGTTAGAAAATCTGTATAAACAAATCCCCGACTTATCGCTACATATGTCATATAGATATGATCGAGAGAGAGAGGGAGGCAAATAGACGTGCTTACGAGCAACACCAGTTGCCATTTTTCTCGATTTATTTTGTTGACTTGCAGTTTTTGATAAACTGTTGACTTGCAATTTGATATTTGTTTAATCAACGATAACGTTTACTTGATTAGTTATAATTAGTTGATGACACAAGCTAGTCTATATATACATATACTAAAATCGATGCATAGTATCCTATGTGGCGCGTTGTGGTTGATTCTAGGGCAAAAAATCCTATGTGGCGGGTTGTGGTTGATTCTAGAAAAAAATTTAATAAAATAATATGTTATCATAATTTATAGAAAGTATATAAGTCACAATCTATCTATCTATATATTTTAGTTAATTGACAAAAATATAAATATAAATAAAAAATATTTCATAATATTAATTTTTGGTGGAAAAACGATTTATATTTAGATTATTACTTTTTTATTATTGGAATCTATCTAAATTATTTATAATATTGTATTAATGTATTCTCCCCGTACACAGGACGGGATCTACACTAGTAATTAACTATAACGGGTTTTAACTTTTTATATAGCTAGCTGGCTTACTGTTCGTGTGCCTTGTTCGTAGCCCCGTATAATTTATCAAAACTTCCAAAGTCTAATTAAACTAATTCTAGTTCTAAAAAAAATTAAACTAATTCTTGCTAATTGTTTATGACTTTTTTTTAGACATGTCAAAACATAATTCGACTCGGAAAATCGATCTGAACGTTGGGTAATTTTTATAGTTTAAACCTGGTGTTTTAGACCGGGACCCAAAAGCGACGTTGTCCCAAACCCAAATGACTTGGGAATTTTAGGGTCGACATCCGAGGGCCCATTGTATCAAAATCGATCTGGTGAGTCAGTACTATGTAGACATCACACATGCATCATATAGACTTCACACCGATTCATCATGAAATTGTGTTCGTTAATGTCAATCATAAATTAAATAACGTTATTTTATAATTATAGTATGTTTAGAGCACTTATTTGTATATATATGATGTTTTTATGATTAAAATATTTATATATTATTATTGTAATAATAATGTTTATAAATTTAATTATAATATTATTATTTAGTTTATTGGATATATTGATATTATAATTTAATTTTGATAATATTTTAATATTCATACAAATTTTTTAAAAAGTTTGAGTTTTTTTTTTGACCCCGGTAGGTTGACCCGAAACAAACCCGATTTACCTAGGACTCGGAACGACATGTGACCCGATTGATCCAAAATCTGATTTACCCAGAACCCAAATGATCCGAATCCAAATCCGACCCAAATGATCAAATTAGTTTTCTGAAGGTTTAGTTTTGATATTATATAGATAATGGCTGTTGTTTTTTACACCCACAAAATTTACTATTTACACCCAAAATCCAAGTTTTTTTTTTAAATAAACCCTACGCCTCCTGAGTCATGAACGTATGACTCAAGAGGGGCAGGGTATGTATATAGAAAAAAATAGCTGCGCCTCTTGAGTCACACACCTATGACTCAAGAGGCGTAGGGTTTATTTAAAAAAAAAAACAAAAACTTGGATTTTGGGTGTAAATAGTAAATTTTGTGGGTGTAAAAAACAACCCCTTAGATAATTTAGTTTAATTGGCTTTTAAAATCGTATCTTTTTAACAATTATTCACCCAATTAAGCTTTTTAGAGTTTTTTTTCTATTCACAAGTTTTTATCAACTACCCTTTAATTATCAGATATCATACCAATTTATTAATATATATTTAACACAAATAATCAATCAGGTTCATTTAGCTCATCAACTTTAGCTACCTGTTAAATTACGGTGTGTAATATACGACGTGGGGGGGGGGGGGGCACGCACGCCCAAGCGCAATACGCGCACCAACCAAGCCGAGCAGACAAGCCGAGTGAGGTTCCATCCTAAAACCAATTGTTGTTAGGTAAGGTAGCCCACCGACTTATATGCAAGGCTTGGATTCAATTTTTAATCAATGTGGGATCTATCCCACAACTTCAACTTTTTATATTCTCAACTAGGGGTGTTATTCGAGTCAAACGAGTCGAGTACCTAGGTGCTCATGTTCGGCTCGTTTTTAATCGAGCCGAGTTCGAGCCGAGCCTGATTTTTTTTTCGAGCTTAAAACCTTGTTTGTATTCGGCTCGCGAGCTGTGTTAGGAGCTCGAGCTCGAGCTCGTTTTTGCTCGAGCCGAGCTCGAGCTCGTGAGCTCGTTCGAACTCGATTTGCTTGTTTTTCAAATTTCAAACTCGTGTGAGCTCGTTTTATTGAAAGCTCGATTTGAGCTTGTGAAACATATAAATCTGGGCTGATATTTGTTGTTTAATTTTTTTTTGGAGAAGAAAAACATACCTTCAGTGCATTACAATATTACACACATTCAGTCCAAAGATTATTACACTCATACATAATACAAGCATAAGTTCAAGATGGAACATTCAGTCCAAAGATTACATCAAGTCCAAACCGAAAATTTAGTAATTCGAAATCGAAAGCAACACACTAGAGTGAAATACATGAGCATCATGCTTGAAATTCATGACGGAGTCAATTAGATGCACAAGTTTTCAGCCTAGAGATTACAGATTCAGCAAGTTTTCAGCCTAGAGATTACAGATTCAGCAAGTTTTCAGCCTACAGATTACAGATTCAACAAGTTTTCAGCTTACAAATTACAGATTCAGCAAGTTTTCAACATACAGATTATAGATTCAACAAGTTTTCAACATACAGATTAAAAACTAATCTACTGATTTTTCAAAACTACTGATTTTTTAAAACCTACTGATTTTTACAATACAAATTACTGATTTCAGTTTTTAAAAACTACTGATTTTAGTTTTTACAATACAAATTACTAAATTTAGTTTTTATAATACAAATTACTGAATTGAGTTTTTAGCATATAAATTACAGATTTTTTAGCATATAAATTACAGATTCAGCATACAGAATGTACAGATTTATAATTTCAGTTTTAGTTTTCCAGTTTTAGTTTGAAATTAAAATTTTCAGTTTTAGTGCAGATTTTAGCTAACTTAGCATAACAATGGTTGCATACCACAAATCTTACCCCCTTTTCCACAATTTCAGTAATATCTTCCCAAACCAAGGAGGTCTTTCTTTTTTTGTCTCTTTTTAGCAACCTGATCAGGGGTATCACTCACTGCTGGCACATCGGGAACTTGATCAATTTCCTCATCAACACTTATAGGAGATGTGGTGGTGATTCACTTGGATTTGGAGTCGACATAATCTGAGAACATCATTTTCATATTTAATATTGCAAATCAGATTATAAATATACATTAGGACATTCAATAGCAATAAATCAACAACAAGCTGAGCAATAATCAACAGCATTCTTACATTCAATATTGAAAATCAGATTATAAAAGCTAAAAACATACTGGAAAAACTATATAAAAAAACATACTGTAAAAACTAAAAAACATCCAATAGCCCCATAACCAATATAAAAACACATCCAGGAGGTGAACTCACCATTAGCACCATAAATAACCATTATAAATACTTGTAATCTATATAAAAACATACTTGCAAATCAGATTATAAAAACGACAATAGCACAAGAACTAATTATTAACCATTACTTGTTATCTATATAAACAAAATTTTGGGGGTTAATTGAACTCACTAGGCTGGAGGTGACAGTTCCGACTTCCGACGAGCCAGGAGGTGGTGTTGAGGTGTGAGATGGGTCCGAGCTTCGAAGGGAACTGCTACTCTGCTAGACAATTAATAAAGAAGGGTGAGAGCTGAGAAGGGCGAGAAAGAGCCAACCCTTGGACGAGGAATCAAGACGGAAGACACCGAAGTTGGACGAGAAATCAAAACGGAAGACCCACTTCCAATCAAAACGGAGAAGGGCTAGAAAAGTAGAAATCAGAGCAAACCTGGACGGCTGGACAAGAGATAACGTCTTGGACGAGGCACCGAGGTTGGAGGAAGACACACCGGCGAGCTCAAGATCTGATAAGGTGAGGGCGCGAGGCTTGAGGACGACTGGACGAGATCTCAGCGAACTTACAAAAGCCCTAGAGGAGGGGAATTGACTGAATGAGTGAATGGAGGTGGCGGCTTAAGGCAAAGAGAAACCCTAAAAGGTTAAATAACATAAGGGCAATTTTATAATTTTGCATTTTATACGAGCTATACAAGCAGGCTCGTATAAAGCTCGAGTTCGGCTCGAGCTCGTGACGAGCTAGAAATTGTGCTCATACTCGCTCATATTTGAATGTGATCGATCCCGATCCGAGTTTTATACGAGCCGAACCCGAGCCGATCACGAGTAGTTTGTCTCACATAACACCCCTATTCTCAACACACCCCCCTCAAGTGCAACTGCCTAGCCACGCATTATTGCCAGTTGCACTTGACGACTTAAGCCTTAAGGTCGGCCAGCCAATTAGACCAGGAACCCAAACCACACCGCACCCAGCCGAACCTCGGCTCTGATACCATGTCAAGAAACTAAAGTAATCAAACCGAGCTTCAGCACCTTCAGCTATGGTGGAGAGAAGAAGATCTTCATCTTCAGCTATGGTGGAGAGAAGAAGATCTTCATCTTCTGTTATTGACAGTAGAAAACTCAGAAAATGTTGTTACAACCGACTTGCCTCTACCAAGGCTTATTTATACTACTTATTTACAATATATCCCCTAACTTTCCTATAATTACAAAATATCATTCCACTAAAATAGACTTTCATCCAAGTGCCCTCATACTACCCCTAGTCGCCTTATATAGTATAGAGATAGTATGTGACTTTAAAATCACATAGGTATATGTGTTTCAAAATATTCCCGCTAGCAAAACTTTCCATATATATTATACTATAGTCAAAGACTCGTGCATTGCAAATGTTAATTTAGTTCAAATGATAATTTAGAAAAAAAATTAAAATATACTATTAAAAGATAAATGTCAATAAATAAATAAAACTAATATAAGTAATATAGTACAATATAGATTGTTTGATATTTTGCAATATAAAAAAAATTATAGTAGAAATTAGAATGCACATAGGTATTACAAAATAGAAAAAAAATCATATAAATGTATTATTGAAATATATGTAGTTACTTACACATTGGGATATGGTTATTTTAGAAAAAGTAAGTTATAGGAATCAAGTATTTTTATGAAATCATTTTTTGGGCAATACTTCTATAATAAATGAATAAAAAGTAAAGCATAATAATATGTGAAAATTATTACAGTCTCTTACAAAATGGTAACATAATTTTTTTTTCTTTTAAAAAAAATATACAACTAATTCAAATACATCATACATTTCTTAATACGTTGCAACTTGAAAATTTTTAACTACATGAAATCCATCATCTCTCATATTTGTTCCAAAATTATTTAGTCAAAGATTTCTAGTGTAGCATACATTATTTCATAATACAAAGATTAATATTATCATATACCTAAAGAAAGGGCCTTGTAAAAACCCAAAATGAACGCGATTGAAACAGTCCATCAATTCCCCTTGATTGTTTATCTAAAATTGATACTATTCATCATCTCTCTTTCCGCAGCACCATAATACCCATCTTTAACTTCAATGGACCTCTACTACCACCACACAAGACCAGCACCAGCAACATCCCAACCCACAAAACCACAAACACTAGTCCGTCGCCACCCTCGACTTAATCACCCCTACATGCTATTGTCGCCCGTTTCGACGAGGTCACGACCATGTTGTTTGTGTTTTTGTTCGCCATCTTTTCGAGTTGTCAATACCATGTACAACTATGGTGACCTTATATAGAATATTTTGGCTCATGTAAAACCTACATTTTCCCTCTAAAACTATTTAGTTTTCCATCCAAACTATCCTGAGCTTTTTGTAGGCGCCGATTTGGATATTCACACCCCTAGTACGAAGTGGCGTATTAAGCTCGCTGGATTGGGTTGAGGCTCCTACATCACCTCATTGCCTGAAGTCAAGGTTCCTGCATAACCTTGCAGGATTTGGCAGAGCTTTCTTCTAACCATCAACAACAGAAGTCAACCTTACTTTTGACAGAACTTGCAATTGAAAGCCAATTTAGATTTGTCAAAAACCACTAAAAAACCGTCAAAACCTACCGACCGATCCAATAATCGTATCAATTGATGCATTGCACAATTTTAATGATTAAAAGATTTCATAACACTTCATTAGATAGATTTACGTATTTTGATGAACAGAGTTTAAGTTTTTACTTTAACTTTTAGTTCACGTTCTAAAATTGAAATTACTTTCACTTTCAATTCACCTTCTAAAATGGAAGTGACTTTACATACAATTATGTGAAGATTATTTTGCCAAAATTCGTTTAAGGATCTTCCCTATAGCCTTACTCGAAAACCTCTTGCCAAACAAGCCCTAAATCTCCGACTCCTCATCTCTCTTCGACCTCTCTCTCTCATAGACGAAGATGCTCGTCCTTAGGCCGACGTGATGCCACTTGTCTCCACGCCGCCTTGACGCCGCAAGTGACATGACCCAACCTAGCTAAAGCTCTTTTGCGCTCCTCAAATCTAAGCACCTTCGACAGAAGCGAATCTCGGGCACTTTCCTCGAATCTTCGAGAACTCAATTGTCAAGTAATATCTTCAAATCCCTTTCATTTCAATACAAAATCTTGATTATTGTGTGGTTAAGGTTTGATTTTGGTGAAAATTTACTGTTTGGTTATAGTTTCATTTTTCGGATTACACGGTATATTCCCTAATATCTTCTCCTCATCTCTTGGAAAATCGAGATCCTCTCTCATCTATGTTTCATATTCATATGGCTCGGGCTCATTAGCTATTGGGAGGGCCTGTCATTTCGTGTAAAAGAAAAACCTTCATTGAGTCGACCTCAAACAAGTAAGCATCATCAATCTTTAGTCATTCCTCCATTCAATTTTATCCAATTTGAATGTAGTTGAAGGCATATATGCTCACCTGACAACTCTCACTAGGGAATTCATTGGTAATAACTCACTCCTATTCTGAACGTATTATATTGAATATTTAATGCCATTTGTAACAAATAAAGGCTTCATTATATCATTTGATTTCATTTCAAGTAAAGTTGAGGAATTCCAACAACAAATATTGATTTTGGAACTTTGAAGTTATGGAGCTTGGGAGGCCACATTTTAAATTTCCAATATTGTATAAGATTAATTGACTTGTATTTTGCTTAATCGAGTTGTAGTTTCATTTCTTACTGCCAAAAAACCTTGAATGATTTCATTAAGGCATATAAATGACACTTTTTTACATTTATGTAGGGGAATATAAAGTTGATGGATGCATTTGAATTTCAAGAACTAGAAGAAGAGGTCACTAAAGCTGATGAGACAATCTAAATACCCAATTAGACTTCCTTAATCTCTCGCATGACTCTCTTGTATGGTAAAAGATTTTGCAAACTCAGTAATGACATCACCTTTTGTAGAGCGGAGTGTACTACATTGAATTGAACCTTAACCTCTTAATCTCTATATAGGATTCGAAGTCTTACGAGGCACTAGCCCATGTCATCTAATCCTCTCGGGTCCGTTGTCCTCACTTGGAGCGTGAAAAAGAAGAGCTCTTTTGATATATGGATAAGACTTGAATCACTTATAAATCACTCTGAACACCTTTATTCTATCCGATGTGGGATGGGGTGTTACATGTGGGGGACTTTTCAAGAAACATTCAAAGTTTTTTTGTAGCGGTCGAGTATATTGAACACCATTGGGATGAAGGACAACTTTATCGATCATATCATTGCTTATCGAGAAAGGGGGAGATGTCTAACACACCAAAGAAGTAAGATAGCTCATCAAGTCATTTGTGTGATCGCCAAGAGAGAACTTATTGGATCCTTGGTAGAAAAGGGAGATAAGTAATATTCTGTTCCTCAGAATGATGCATGTGACCCTAGAACTATGCAAATGATGGCGGGATAAATCACTTCATCCCTTGACGTTGGGATGCAAGATTGTGTGAGGATTGAATTGATATAAAAAAATTTCAGTGTCTCCACTCTTTTTTTTTTGAAATCCATTAAGTAGATTTGGAGATTTTTGAATGCATGATAAATCGGGGTTGCTCTCTAGCTTCATTCCTTTAGCACCAAAGTATAACAAAATCCTTTGTAGGCCAAAATATAAGAATGATCATCAATCGGGGAATGATTTGGCAAATCATGGCCATTTGAAATAGCCATGGTATACATATACACATGTTTTGTTGATTCTCCCTCCAATATCTAAAACACATGCATGCTGCCATTTTTTCCAAGACAAAACCTCACTATAAACAGATGTAGGGTTTTAAAGGAACACACACCAAAAATTTCAGCACAAACTCCATTGATAGACTTTACATCTTGCTCTTCATATCTCATTAACCAACAAGATTCTCTCTAGGCTCTTAATCAAATGACAAGGGTACACCTAAATATCAACATGTTAGGCTGAGATCTTAAAGAACTTTTGCTAATCAACTCTCTGAGAAAACTCAAGTTGTATGTCCTTTGCACATTATGCAATGTCAAAACAAAAGCAAAAGAGATCACACTATTCAACATGAAGTCATACGTATACCCTCATATGGCAATAAAGGGTCATAACTCTCAACAATCCGTTATAAAACTTTGTAAGAAACAAGGGCATACTTCATCAATATTTCTAACCAAATCAGCAAGATTCTTAATAAAAAAAAAAGATGCATGCACATAATTTGTGGATTAGTTTTTCTTATCTTTGTCATGGGCATGCTTCTTGAAATTTCTAATGAAAGGGAGAAATCCAAATCCATTTTGCTTATTAAAGACATTCTAAATACCTAATTGGACTTCGTAATCTCTTGGATATCTGTCTTGTATTGTAAAAGATTTTGCAAAATTTAATTAGAACCCATAGAATTCTATCTTTTATCTTATAGTGCCTATAAATACATAATCAGGGCATGACAATTTCACATTTTTCTAGCAGTGTTTACCGACAAACGACTGCATATTTTTATACCTAATTAGGGATTTTGGCTAATCGTTAGCTAATAGTTATAGTTTCAGTTGTTGAATTCACAAATCTTGCAATTTGTTCGTTGATTCTCTTAGCTGAATAACACCACAGTTTGCTTTTCTCTTTTCCTTCCTCTTCTTATTATTGAGTAATTTAATGGTTTATCTATTATACAGATAATGCATATTTTGTGTAGGCATTTTATGTAGTTTTAATGTAGTGTTAGGGTACATTAGATAGGTTTTTATAGCTAATTCACATTCTTGATCATTTGATATTCGAAGTTTGAAATCTACTGTTTTTAGTGCTTATCTTTATATCATAAGATCTGAGCTCGAAAGATGGAGAAATCATGAAGCAAATGGAACTAAGGAGAGCTAAGGGACAAGCCCAGAAAGAGCCAACACAAGTCGAGGAGCAAGGGAGCAAGGTATCAAAGTCTAAGAGCTGAAACGACAGCGAGCCGCAAAAGTTGTTCACACGATGAGCTGAACTTAAAACGCGATTTTTCAGAGCCTCGAATGTCCGATCACCTATTATGACCATGCATTAGACATCTCTTGACTAGCTCTAGAAGATTAGAAAAGGACAGTGTCCTCCGTGAAAATAGTGGTGCCCGTCGTGGAAAGAACGATGCCCGTCGTGGAAATAGTGGCGCCCGTCGTGGAGACAGTTTTCAAAATCTGCGAAGATCTCCCGAATCTTATCAATCTTTATGGAAAGTTTATCCCAAACTTCTATGGTTTCTTGAGATGGGTTTCAACATTATATTAGGTCATTTTACAACAGTTTTGAGAGGATATGAAGAGACACTTTAGAGGATTGAAGATTAGAGATTCCAGGTACGTTATGAGTGCTTAAAGACTTGTTTGGTTTTGCCTACGATTCAAAACTTGGTTGGTTGAATCGTGATCCTTGATTTCTAGTTATAAATTTCTATAATTATTTCATCTTCTTTGGGCTGATTTCATGTTGTTAGTTTTACTTTGATTGACCATATGTGTAAAATTGCATCTTGCTAGGGGAGGTTTCAATTCATTTGCAGGAATAATTAGACATTTTGTAGCAAATATAATTGAGTAAATCCACAAGGAGGAACTTGATTATGTAGGAAGATAGCAGATTAGTTAAATATCAGTTCTTAAGATGCTTGGGTTGATGAGATGGCAATTATCGCCATATGCTAGTTTCTTAGGGAGGTTGGTACTGCTTCTCCGTCAAGTACATTGAGAATTTATGTTGTTTGTATGTTACATTCTACAGGGATAGGTTTGTATATGAATGTAAGAGGTATTCACGAGGTGTGATAATCTATTTAAACCAATGTCGGAATAATCTATGCAAGAGTATATACAGACAAGGCATGAACTTCGTGATAATGGTACGCACCGCCGACTTAGGGAAGACTTGAAGGAACACATTTGGCAAAGAGTTGGATCCACACATGGAGGCAATTAGATTTCGCAAATTTCGTATTATGTTTCGTACGTTGCAATTTAGTCTATGTATTAGCTTTTGTGTAATTTCCTTTTTTTTTAATCAATGGAGTTTTCTATTTTATTTTAAATCTAAATTTTATAATTACATTTTAGTAATTAAATATTAATATAATATTATAATCATATTATAAACATGTTGAAAATAATTGTTATAGAAGAGTATATTCGTAAATTGAATTGGTAAAAAAGATGGATTGTGGGATGCTAAGGATGCTATTGTTAAACTGGAAAAAGTGAGGAAGAGATGTTATGCTGATGTGGCGGAGAGAGATGAATAAAAAATAGTAATTTTAGTATCTTCAATAGAAACTGATAAACATGACCTAAGAAACATTAAGTAGCAGTGACATGTTGGTTAGAAAAAATGTTATTAAAATCGAGATTCTAAATCGGATCGGTAAAAAGATGTAAGTACCTTATGGATGAATTTTTTTTCAAATGAAGTTAATATGTTTAATATTATATGAATATTATGTTAAATCATAAAAAAAATACACATAATGATTATAAAATTTTAAAAATAAACTAAATATAATATAGATTAACTAAATATATTATAAATTTCTTAGATTTAATGTGTAAATATTAAAAATTTCTTATAACAGACATTTTATAGGATCATTAGAATCACAAAAAAAAAAGATCATAATCGTTTTTTCATTTTTGGATCGTAAGATCGTTGGAATCAAAAGATCAAATCGAGATTTTAACATTGGTTAGAAGCCCTCATGGCTAGCTTTTGAACAAGAGGTTAGGGGTTCGTTTTCCTTGGCAAACAAATTTTAAACGCGGAGGTAGATCTGACGATGAAATTCGAGGTCACAATGTGTGAGTGTTGTCGGAGGGAGTGGCTTTCAGAGGAGATTCGAGAAGGGTCTCATTTTGGGATCTGAAAACTGATTACTCCCTCTGTTTCAAAATAAATGTCACTTTACTATTCCGCACGTATTTTAATGAGGTAAAAACTCTATAAAATATTATTTTTTTAATCAATTTTTTTTTCATAATTTCATACCTATTACTAACAAGTTTGAAATTATGGAAAAATTTTGATTAAAAAAAATAATATTTTATAGAGTTTTTACCTCTTTAAAAAGCGTGCACTAAAGTCAAACGACTTTTAATTTGAAACGGAGGGAGTATAAGAAATTCATTCGTGTATTCGTGTGCGATACCAAGTTGTGCCCACCCCTGATTTTTTAATGTACATGACATCTCGATCTTCATATATACTTCATCCGTTCGGCAAAACTTGTCATTTTAGCTTATTTCACAAGTTTTAAGGCAATTAACAAATGTACTAATTTACCCTCAATTATTACCCTTCTTTTTTACTTTATTGAAAACTATAACTAACAAACCATCAATCATATCAAGGACATTTTTGTAAAGTGAAGGGCAAAATACCTACAATGACAAGTTTTTTTGAACAAAAATAACACCCTAAAATGACAAGTTTTACCGAACGGAGGGAGAAGTATTTTACTTGTTATTACATGCATATTCCATATAACTACTATGATATCATTAAAATTTATTATATATGTTAAATTTTAATACAAGAAAAAATCAATAAATATGATATCATTAAAATTAATTAAATAAGTTAAATTTTAACACAAGAAAAATTGAATAAATTAAGTTAAATGATGTTGAAGTTTTTCTAAGTAGGAAAGGTCAAAGGAGGTTAGAAATTGAGAAAAGGAATTTCGCTAGTTTTGATGATCCTATGCTAAATTTCAATTTATATAAGTTTTTTATTACCCTAAATCCAAACCGGTATAATGAGTTTGCATATGCCGAGTTGGCCCATTTGGCGTCGTCTCTCAGGCCCATTAATTTATGAGTACTACTAACCTTGTGTTAATTCGGATTTTCAAAACATGTTTAGTGACCACAAACTTTAATTTATCCATCCGATTGCTATACGTACCGGCCTACCGGGGCCTCGTTAAATCGTATCCGCAGCCCAAAGGGTTGACTAATTAAAGGCCCATTTAAGACATCCAAACTTTAATAATTGTTTATTTTGACCGTATCTATCAATCTATCTATCGAATTTTTTTCAAAATATTTATAAAAAAATAACTATTTACATAATATTCACACGTTCAAAATATTTACAAAAATATTCATTTTTTACAGGTTAGACAGATAAATGCGGTCTGAGACCGCGTTTCATTCAAAAGCCCCTCAAATTTAAAACCGAAAGAAACGCGGTTTGAAACTGCGTTTTATAACCAATTTTAAATAAAATGCGACTTCAAACCCTTGTATTATATGATTCATTTTATAGATTTGTATATATCTAATTGTGATTGTAATCTATCTAATTAGGGTTTTGAGTTACTCTTCTCCTCCTATGTAATATCTATATATTCCTAGGGTTGTGAATAAGAAAAGTATCTTTTTCCCTCAAATCATAATCTTAACATAGTATCAGCCTAACCCTGCGTTCCTCCCGATCTCTTATTCCCACAGCCTTACAGCTGCACCCTTTCACCCGCACCTTTTCACCCACCGTCGCTAGTCATGTCCGACGACTCCTCCCAATTTTCCTCCGGGTCCAGCTCTGGCAAGGATGGCCAAATTCTCGCTGCTGCCGCCGGCCAAGTCCGATCCTTTCACTTTCCCAACTTGGTTGTGCGCCTTGATCGCACAAACTATTCCCTCTGGCGAGGCACCATCCGCTCCGCTCTTCAGGCATACGGTCTTGATTCCTTGATCATGGCCGCCTCTGCCCCACCGCAAACCATCATGAGGCTCACAACTGCTTCAATTGGCTCAATCTTGGTGAGTTTCCGGCTACCAACCGCGGCGCTCGGCAGCATCTACAGTTCGCTCAACAGCCCTCTGCCAATGTCGCCGCCCACTCTATGACACCTCTGTCCGCTCTCTATGATCCGTGGGCTGTGGACTCGGGGGCAACGCATCATGTGACCAGTGATCTCGGCCGACTCTCCAATCCGACTCCCCACAGTGTTCAGAATCACAGGTAAAACAGCCATGAAGGTTGCTCCTAGTAAGACTTCTAGAGGTCGCGAAGACCACAATTTGTTCTGAATCCTTTCAGGAGGTAGGGGTGAAGAGGCATACACCTCATTCACGGGTTTGATCAAACACCAATAGACGGTGTGATTTTGTGCACAATACAACACGTACACCAGAAGATATGTCAAAACAATATAATCTAATGACATACTAAAACCAAATGCTACAGAGGTAGTCAGACACATACCCATAACATACCAACATCGAGGTAGTATATTATAGACAATACACCACTTACAATATAGATAGCAAACAAAATTTTCACAAAGGTTGATGAATAATAGAAAACTGCCCCTTTCTACAGTAAGATACCTGAAAAGGTTGTCAAAAATTCCCTTCAGCCGGGGAGTATCCTCATCGGTTCTCCACAGGACCTTCGGGCACGTCTAGGAAACCGGTATTTGTGCCCTATCCACCACAACCCACCTCGACTGATAGCTCACCAAGGGTGAGCTACCAGGAGCAACTGCAGGGGAGACAAACTCAAAAACGAGTATTAAGATTACCGCCTCACCCCTCATTTTGTGCCGAGGGTCCTCAAGAAGACCCGTGTTTCTCTTCCCAAAGAAACCATCACTAGGGATTGCGTCGAAACGATTAAACCCAACCCAAGCTATCAATTGCGCAGACATGATGTACCTGGACACAGAATGTTTTTCCCATTGAATCCCAGCATCATAGGATTGTACAAACTCCTCAGCTAGTTTTTTATCTTCAATTTGTTCAAAGCCCTTTTGGGGGGTGGGGTGTGATAGGACATAACCGTCCATCAACACAAATGTTAATTTACCATTGTTGTCCACAAAAGAAACCATGGGATCTGAGTGGACAACAAGCATGTAGTCAATCAAACAGAGTAATCGAGCCCCTCCAAACAAAATAGCAATAGAGAAGCCTATTGAAAAAGCAATTACAGTAAAGCAATGGACAGAAAAACAATGGACTTTACCTCGTAGAGTTTTGAGTTTTTCACTGTTCATGGATCTCCATTTGACTTGTTTTCCTATCAAATCTGCATGTGTAGTCACACATACCCATGATAAAGCATGCATTTTCCTCCGCCTTATTTTCAAACCTTTTCTCAACATTAAGCTTGATTTTGCGACTCCATCATTGGGGAAGCAGATTCCCTTAGAGTTGTAGTTCTTTGTAACATTATTATTGCCTGAACAGGGTTTGATTAGCAGTAGACAAGAGAGCATCAACACATAAACCAATCCTTGGTCCATTCTTGAAATTATCATGTCACAACACAAGAGAAAACAAAACCAGTTAAGGAAAGAACCAAATTTCACAGTCTGATAATTTGATGAAATCGATACTAATGGGACACAAGCCACCCATCTCAAAACCAAATATTCATAGCTTTGATGCACATTCAATGTTTGCAAACCCTTTCGGGAGGTGGGGAGTGAAAGGGCAAGAAACCCTTCCACTGTTATATTCGAGACCACAGGTTTTCCAAATCCCCGAAGGGATAGTTTAACAAGGAAGCCAGAAGGCCCAGATCTAATAGATTTAAGGTGAGGGCAACAACTATACCTTGAACCGGACCGACCCCGAGAACGCACCCACGACGAAACATCGGATCGACCCCACCATCCCCAAAAGCAGGTCTTTTTCTTGCGCTTTTTGAAATTTCTGCTAACGCCCTCCACTCGGCCATCAACACTTCCAGCTTTCTACCATATGAACCCCATAGCCATGGAGATTTCGGCTCTTTCACAGCAACGACTGGGTTTTGATTTGTTTGGCTTCGCATCACTTTCGTTTTGGCTTCCATGCATGGTGCCCAAAATCAGAGATTTTTAGAGGAAATGGGAACAAATCGACTTGAAATTGAACGAGATAAGATGAATTTCATATACTCAATCTAGGGTTAGGGTTAGACGAAAGGGGTTTTCTCTAGAGGTCTCAGGAAGATGGAGATATGGTTCAATATATATAATATAATATAATTTGAAAATGAAATGAAGTTTGTTTCATGAAGCAAGCTAGCTAGGATATATTGATCTGTCTTGTGATAATTAAATTAAATCAAGTTAAAACTAGATCGAGGGTATAAAATCCATGGATTACTTATCGGCCAAATTAATCATTGTATTGATCATTACGGATTGGAAACCAAATTACATGCAAGCATACGCAAAGCAAGCTCGCTCCATCTTACATGCACGTACGTACATTTCTAATTAAGCCTAAGCCTGCTCCTTTATTATTTACCTTTTTTTTTTATGAAACAAGATACTAGTACTGTTATACTGTAGTACACTGGTTGGTATATAATTTTAAGTGGAACTTAATTGTATATATGTTTCTCAATTCTCATGGGGTACGTAGTTAATTAATAACCACCACCAGCGCCTCCATGACCACTTCCGGAACCTTGTCCATATCCACCAGCCTGTGCCCCTCCGGCGTAGGCGGTTCCTCCTCCGGAACCTCCTCCTCCGCCTCCTGCAGAAGCCCGCCCACCGGAGGCTGAGCCATACCCACTCCCGGAGCCGCTACCACTACCATAGGCAGTTCCTCCAGCACCACCAGCGTAGGCTCCTCCACCGCCGCCGCCACCCCCGCCTCCTCCCGCTGAAGCACCGGCCCCGCCATGCGCTACTCCGCTGCCGCTTCCTTGCCCACTCCCATAGCCACTAGCGTATCCTCCCGCCCCACCGGCATAGGCTCCGCCACCTCCCCCACCGCTCCCACCGCCGCCGGCGTAAGCCCCGGTGCCACCGTGGGCTGATCCGCTTCCTCCGCCTTGGCCGCTTCCGTAGCCTCCGGCGTAAGCACCCCCTGGCCCGCCGGCGTAGGCTTCGCCCCCACCGCTGCCGCTTCCGCCTCCACTTGCATAGGCGTCGCCGAGAAGCTGGCGGCGGGCGGTGGCGGAGGCTAGGCTGGCCAGCCCCAGAACAAGAAAGAAGACTACTACTGAGATTTTGTGAGAAGCCATTATATTATATTTAATTATTGTTATGTTTTTGTTGT
Organism: Persicaria maculosa; assembly: GCA_963922045.1. Lineage (NCBI taxonomy): Eukaryota > Viridiplantae > Streptophyta > Magnoliopsida > Caryophyllales > Polygonaceae > Persicaria > Persicaria maculosa. Next base: position 26,924,175 of record OY998267.1, on the reverse strand, counting down.
GTGGATTGTAAGATGGAGGTTTGAGGGGCTATTTATTGAGATGGAGGTGTGCAAAAGGGATATAATTTTGAAGTGCTAAACCATCTAACTTTAATTTGTTTATTATTGGTCGATGAAAACAAAAAGAGGATTTGAAAACAAGTCTAAAACCAACCCTACCCAACTTCAGAACACGGATTATGCATTTGGTGTTACCTTACAATTTGTTTCTAATCATGTCGGTACATTTTGTGTATCAAAGGGCTCGAGATTTAGGCCATTATCAACGCCAAAAAAAAAAAAGGTTTGTTCTAAGTAAATATACTTTATTGGAAAATGAAAAAATATATTTAATTAAAACTGAAAAAATATATTTAATTAAAATGTGTTCAGGTAATTTTTATTGTGTACGCACGGTTGTGACCTGATGTTTATCGTACCTTGACCATTTTTTTAAAGCTGAAATTCGTGAGTGAAAATGGAAGCTTGTTGCACAAGAAAACTGGGAGAGACACCGATATTGAGAAATGTGAGTAGTAGTTATGGATGTTCTAGACATTTAATTAAAAAAAATTTAGATAGTGAATATTAATTAGGTTATATTTCATGAACATTTTTTTTTTCTCCATTTTTTACAATGCTTCTTGTATTCGTATTTGGGTATAGTATCCGACCCGACACAATTATTTTGGTAAGCGCGTCTATACCTTTTATTTGAAGATAAAATAGTCGGTGGTAATAACACTAATACGATGTATTTATTAAAAAAAGACAGAAGTAGAGCAAATTATTGACTTTAGCTAATACGACTCCGCGGGTTTTGACACGAGAATGTTGGATGCCGATGTGGAAACCACCAATCTTTATAAACAAGAGGCACGCTTTAATGTATGTTAATTGATGGGATATTCTTATTTTTATTATGAGCCACTCAAGCGCGCACAAAGTTTTTGTTATAACGAGAATGATAATAGTGAAGAAAGACGTAGAAATTTTTATAGTTCAGCAACCTGATCTACGACCACCCTTCGCCCCATTCATCTTCGGCCTCCGGACCTCCAATGCGTCACCGATCAACAATGATTCAAGACACAGTTTGGGAGGAGTTTATACAGTCTTTATGACTCATATATTTGATCTACAAAAGACATCTGCCATGAAAAATTCCTTTTTACCCATTCTTACTTCTGGGTTTGGTGAGCCTCACATATTCACTCACTCAACCTCATAAAACAATACCGTTACCCATTTAAATAAAACTTAAACATACATGGGTAAATAATAAAAGTTAAAAGAGTCTCTCCATGCTCATTTTTTCTTTATGTTTTTTTTACGTTCGAGTTCGAGTCGGGTCAGGCCGGCCTAACAAAAGGGTAGAATCAAGATTTCCCCTTATAATGACTAGTTCAAAGCTGAATAATCTTATCCTAATTATGAAGTGAATATAATAACGTCTGGCATGGGTATGACATAATACATTAACAAACATAAGCAGAGATATTTTTATTAGATGAAAGTAAAATGACGGGAAACTAAGACAAGTCACATTCTCATGAATTCCTCACGTAGTAGTGCTGTAAAGGGACTTACCACCATGAATTTGATTCACTCATGTATTTTGAAGTGATTGTCTGCGCGATTAAGTTGTTTTGAGACCAATATGTATATCAACACTTTATTTCCCTATTAGCATTCTAATATTGTGCTTTCACCTCTTGTTTCTTTCATGAAGAATGAAGTTTGAATGAAGTTTAAGAGAGTACGCCTAAACGAATTAGTATTTAATACAAAAGATCATACAATAAGAGTCAAATGCTCTGAAAAATTACTAGTGCGTGAAGATACACGGAAAAAAAAACGGAGGTGTCTAAAACTCAAGGATGAACAGGTATAATCCCTTGCTCCTATTACGAATTCATTTGAGCTAGCACAATATTTGGGCTCAGTTATTAATGTTTGCTTGGGTTCTTGTAACTCAAATGCATAAGGGACTAAAAAATACGAAAGAATTTACCTTTTAATCAAATAATAGCCAATTAATCAAATACATGGAAAGATGATGGCGGGCTTATAAATTACTCCATCCGTTCCAAAATAAATGTTGTTTGTCTTTTTCTGCACGCTTTTTAATGAGGTAACAACACTATAAAATATTATTTTTTTTAATCAATTCTTTTAAATAATTTCATACTTGTGCAAAGCTTGCAACATATCGAAAAAAGTAGCTTGGCACTATTAATACGACAAGCATCCCTTATTATTTGGGATGAGGCATCTATGGCCAGGAATACTAATATTGAATCGCTTAACACTGCTCCAAGATATATGTGACACGAATACACTATTTGGTGGAAAGATTGTAGTTTTTGGTGGAGATTTCAGATAAGTGCTTTCCGTTGAACCGAAAAAAAAACGCAGCACGAAGCTGTCCAACTAAGTTTAGTCAGCTCATACTTGTGGACTCAAATGTTGAAGTTCAAACTCTCTGAAAATATGCGGGCAAAAGAAGACCCTGAATTTTCAAATTTCCTATTACTCCTCGGGAATGGCAAACTGCAATCTCATGAATATGATTCAGTTGAAATACATCAAAGATTTATTAGGTGTGTGAATATTGAAGATGGATGCAATGTCATTTTGATTAATCTGATCTTCCCGGAATTGTGGAGCTCTACAACCAACACCGATTTTTTGAACAGAAGAGCTATTTTGACTCCAAGAAATGAAGATGTTGATATACTAAATACTTCGTTAATCCAAGCTTTTAATGGGGAAGTTGTGACATACGAAAGCTTCGACACACTCCTAGACGGCCAATCTCACCTTTATCCATCAGAGTCCTTAAATACATTATGTCCTTCAGGGATGAGCCCTCACAATTTAGTTCTTAAAAAAGGTTGTCCCGTTATACTTCTGCCGAATTTAGATCCACCAAATGGTCTGTGCAATGGAACAAGGCTACTATGCAAGCAATTCTTCAGGAATATTATCCACTGCAAAATAGCTACGGGATACTACAAAGGCGAAGATGTTTTCCTCCCAAGGATTAGTCTACGCCCTTCTCCATCAGTAAAGTATCCATTCCAATTTGAGAGGAAACAGTTCCCAATTAAATTATGCTTTGCAATGACAATTAATAAAGCTCAAGGACAGACTTTGGAAAAAGTTGCAGTATATCTACGCCAACCATGTTTTTCGCATGGACAATTATATGTTGCTTTATCCCGAGTGAAAAAAAGAACAGATGTTGCACTATTCATAAACAAAACAGATGACACTCTAGAAGTTTCAGACAGTGAAAAATATGGTCTCTTTTGAAGTACTAGAAGGCTAAAATACTATAGTCTCGAAATGTATAATATATTCCGTGGACACTAGTAGTGAAGCCATATCTGAAACGCACGTGTAAAATGATTTCCAAAGGCTTAAATTCCAAACAACATACATCATAATTAGAAAGCCTTCAAAATTATGCAATATAACTTATCAATTCATTTGCTACCTGCCTTTTCAGCATGGATTCGATACCATTCCTCATTAGTTGATATTTTTCATTTACTTATGCAAGAATACTAATTGAATCAACCTTCTTTTTCCATATATACCAAAAAAAAAAAAGTAAGCATCCCACCTCTGACCAAAAGAACGAGCTGAATGCCTTAAATAAGCATTTCATTAATGAGACTATCAACTTCTCAATGGTTTACCATTTGGTGTATCCAAATAAACTCACAGAACAGAAGATGTACTATGTTACACTCTAATTTTTATTCCTTAAAGTTTACATATATTTTGCAAATTATATCCGACTTTAAAAAAAATAAGCACATCATATAAAGTTGCACACCAGAGTTAACCGCGCGCGATAGCGCGCGAAAGTTTACCTAGTCTATATAAAAAGTGTGAGTTCCCCAAATGAATATTGCGGTGACGACTTTCTCCCTAACATTTTACTGCATTGACATATTTGTCCTTGATCTTTATCTTAACTGATTGCCGCTTGATACTCATTACTCCCCATATATTTCCAATTTTGTCCTTAGCTTTGATGTATTCACAGAATTAAAAGTTGGGCTTCTTCAAATTGATTGTATCATTGTACGTGCTTCTCCTTGAATTTGTAAATAAAGAGAGGCCATATCCGGCGTTCGAACTGGGGACCTTTGGGTACTACCCGCAAATCCTTTCCAGTGAGCCATTCTGGATTCACCGCCTCCCTTTTTCATGTGCTTCTCCATTCCAATACGTTCTACAAGATACATCACCGGATTCACTGCCTCCCTTTTTCATGTGCTTCTCCATTCCAATACGTTCTACACGATACATCACCGGATTCACTGCCTCCCTTTTTTCTCCTTCTTTTGATATATTATTATTATATTACATAAGATGTTTTTGTAAAAAATAATATTTTAAAAAATGGTTTCTTTTAAAACATATATTATATTAGGCATTATTTGAAAAAAAATATTTTACTTCACTTACTAATCTATTTTTAAAATTATTCATTAATTCTTTATACATTAAAATTTATATTAATAGTTATTTTTCAGTGACGAAATTTAAATAAGCGAGAATTATACCTTTATGCATTAAAGTTTGGTTGGAATTTTTTCCATTTAATGTGAAAGAATTTGTATACCTTTTAATGATTTTCAAAGTTTGTATTAAAATTGGCTCATGACTAATAATCTGTATTATTTTTGTTCAATTTCCCTTATCTTAAATCAAAGACACCTTAATTTTATATATTTTTTGTAAAATATTTTTTACTTTATCAACTCTACCCTTCTTATTTTACGCTAAATTTGTTAATATTTTATTTTATTTATAATAGTAATATGTTATATTATTGATATTTTATTTATTTATAAAAAAGTATGTAAAGCCCCCGCCCTCAAAGTTATTAAATACTCCCTCTGTTAATTAAAACTTGTCGTTTACTATTCATGCACGCTTTTTTAGAATGATAAAAACTATGTGAAATATTAACTTTTTTTAAATTTGTTTTTATAAATTCATACTTAATAGTAACAAGTATGAAATTATTAAAAAAAATATATTAAAAAAGTTAATATTTTATATAGTTTTTAACACCTCAAAAAGCGTGCATGAATAGTAAAACGTTAAGTTTTAATTAACGGAGGGAGTAAGACTTAGCATCTCGACCCAACAACAAAGAAGAGCCTATATTCATTCCTTTATTTGTGTAAGAAAGTACACAAATGAGGATTTATGTAAGCAAGTACAAAGTTTGCAGTTAAGTACATTAAATGATTTTAAGGAGCTAGCCTGCCTTAGGTGGGTTAATTCCATATCATTAAATTTATAGAGAACAGTTCAGTTCCCTTTACAATATCTGATACTGAAAAGAATGAGGATTTCACCGATGAGTAGAACAAGTATATGTAACTCGTCGGATGAAAGGAGGGGCGTACTGATATTTGATAATATAAGTATGGTCAGGACAATATTGTGAATGAAAAAAATATTTTGTTATTATTTCCATAAAAAACTAATATTTTTATTATAATTTATAATATATATATATACAATATTTTTTAAACAATATAATTAATACTCCCTCCGTTAATTAAAACTTGACGTTTTACTATTCACGCACGCGTTTTGAGGTGTTAAAAACTATATAAAATATTAACTTTTTTAACATATTTTATAAATCATTTCATACTTGTTACTATTAATTATGAATTTATAAAAACAAATTTAAAAAAATGTTAATATTTCATATAATTTTTATCATTCTAAAAAAGCGTGAATGAATAGTAAATGACAAGTTTTAATTAACAGAGGGAGTATGAGTATGTTGTTTTAAAAGACGGAGTTAGTAAATATTTAAGCAACGTATACATTGTAGTAATATCCACTTAATAATTCGTTTAGATATATAGCTGTAGTTGTATTATAATAATAATAATAATAATAATAATAATAATAATAATAATAATAATAATAATAATAATAATATCAAAAATCAGTACAAATTGGAAAGTAAGACCAAATAAGATATATATACAGTTGACATGATAAAATACAAATTACAAAGTCGACTAGTAACACCATATATATACCGTGTTCGATCTCAAGTTGAGAGATGGTTTAAGACCGGTTTGCAAATCCTCGATCCTTAGTTTTGTTTGAATGGAACAAGAAACAAAAAAGTTAGATAGTATACCACTTGAGAAGTAAGTTCACAATATAGACAATATCGATATATATGTTTTGACTAATTAAGATAGATTTGATTTGACACTACCAAGTGAGATATTTACATGCAGAATACGTACAGTAACATCCTTAACTTGCTCATCGATCTCTCGATCTATAAATAGCCTCTTAAACCTCCATCTTACAATCACCCTACAAAACACACATTTTATATATATATTGAATTCAAACCAACAATATATATGGCTTCTCACAAAATCTCAGTAGCAGTCTTCTTTCTAGTTCTGGGGCTGGCCAGCCTAGCCTCCGCCGCCGCCCGCCGCCAGCTTCTCGGCGACGCCTATGCTAGCGGAGGCGGAGGCGGCAGCGGTGGGGGCGAAGCTTACGCCGGCGGGCCAGGGGGTACTTACGCCGGAGGCTACGGAAGTGGCCAAGGCGGCGGAAGCGGATCAGCCCACGGTGGCACCGGGGCTTACGCCGGCGGCGGTGGGAGCGGTGGGGGAGGTGGCCGAGCCTATGCTGGCGGGGCGGGAGGATACGCTGGAGGCTATGGAAGTGGACAAGGAAGCGGCAGCGGAGTAGCACATGGCGGGGCCGGTGCTTCAGCGGGAGGAGGTGGGGGTGGCGGCGGAGGTGGCGGTGCCTACGCTGGTGGTGCTGGAGGAACTAGCTATGGTAGCGGTAGCGGCTCCGGGAGTGGGTACGGCTCAGCCTCTGGTGGGCGGGCTTCTGCAGGAGGCGGAGGAGGAGGTTCCGGGGGAGGAACCGCCTATTCCGGAGGGGCACAGTCTGGTGGATATGGACAAGGTTCGGGTAGTGGTCATGGCGGCGCCGGTGGCGGTTATTAATTAACTACCCGTGAGAAACATACAATTAAGTTCCGGTTACAACAACGAGTTTACTTGTCACTTGTTTCATAAAAAAAAAAGAAAAGTAAATAAAATAAAGGGGCAGGCGTAGGCGTAGAGTTATGTTATGTACGTGTAAAATCGAGTGAGCTCGCCTTATGTTTAATTTGCATGTATTTTGCTTTCCAATCCACAATGAAATAATCAATACGTCTTACCAAATAAAAAAATGAAATGATCCATACGATTATTAATCCATCCATTTTATACCCTCGATATAGGTTTAATTTAGTTTAATTTAATTTAATTGTCACAAGATGGATCTTAATAATAGAGGAAAGAACCATCCTCTAATGTCCTCGAATTCAAGGTTGTTGTTGTTGTTAAGGGCAATGTCCTCGAATTCAAGGTTGTTGTTGTTAAGGGCAATCTCGTCTTTAGTATGAAAAATAAGGGCATTTTGGTAATTTTTCAGGTTAATTAGGTTAGATCTTAGGTTAGATCTCAACTTTTGCTTTTTTTTTGATCCAGAAATAATTTGACGGAAAGGGAGACCTTCTCTAGTCAAGGGCATCCAGACGGATAAGCATTGTAGTGCATAATCGTTAGGCGTGACAGGGGTGGCCAAGCGTGCGGTGACAAATTGATACTAACTACGACAAGTAACCGTGACACCAATTTAGCGACGGCAAGGCAATCCCTAATGAAAGACATGACACATTTGCCATAACAAGCTACCGTAGTTAAAGTTTAGATGGAAAATTTAGAAAAAAAACTGCTTTTTAACCCGGATTCTTTGGACCCGGGCTAAAAAATCCAAAAGTTTATTTAAAAAAAATTAAAATAATACACAATTTAGATATATAATAAGATTTCATTAATCATACAAAATTTACATATATAATAAATATACATAATTATAAATTTTATCTATACAATAAAATGTCCAAAACAACATTTTAACAAAAAAAGCCACTTATGCTATAAATTTCTCACCCATAATATTTTATAGGGAAAACTAATTAAAATATCCTCATCTTTAGGGGTATGATAAAAATATAGAATTAATTTGCCATACAGGCCATTTTTTAGGCCCTAATTAAAAAAGTGTCCATGAACCTATTTTATTTTGTAAAATGTCCATCCCTTTTCACATCCCGTCTCCTTGTGCCCTCCTCTTCATCCGTTGTCCTGGCTCTCAATCTAACTCTCTCCTTATCAATTTTCATTTTCAGATTGAATTAATCTCCAATTGCAGCGATTCGAGGTCGGCATACCACCCTTCGATCGTCCGATTGCAGCGATTCGAGGTCGGCAGGATCGTCCAGGGAGCAAGATTGAAGGGAGCTTGGTTCAGATCTGCAGGTGTAACGGCCCGGAAAATAAGGATCTTCTTTCCCCTATTAGCCCTCCCTTGGACCTAGAAAAGAAAACCTAATTATCCGGGTTACATTTAAGAAGGCAAGTTTACCTTCCAACTAGATCTTACAACCCGAGTACGAGTCACAAGTTTTCGCAATAAAGAGAAGTAAGGTTTAAATCAAAATACAATCCAAAAGAGTGCCACGACTGAACCGGGTCAAAACGATGCAAAAGATTTTAAAAGAAAGAAAGTTTAGTGGTCTCTCAAGCTCTCGATCTAACACCAAAAGTCTGAACCCACCAAGCCTCCATATGAGCAAAGATAGCGGCTAACGGTTACCTGAATCTAAAAAAAAAAGAATGGGATCTGGGTTAATCATCGGGTCACTCCTGCGCGTGTAAACACTATGAGAGACATATAATAAGCATCCTATTCCTAAGATGAAATGCGTAATGTAAAACGGAATTTAAACAGATAAGAATGCAGATAAGAAAAGAAAACCTAATTATCCGGGTTACATTTAAGAAGGCAAGGTTACCTTCCAACTAGATCTTACAACCCGAGTACGAGTCACAAGTTTTCGCAATAAAGAGAAGTAAGGTTTAAATCAAAATACAATCCAAAAGAGTGCCACGACTGAACCGGGTCAAAACGATGCAAAAGATTTTAAAAGAAAGAAAGTTTAGTGGTCTCTCAAGCTCTCGATCTAACACCAAAAGTCTGAACCCACCAAGCATCCATATGAGCAAAGATAGCGGCTAACGGTTACCTGAATCTAAAAAAAAAGAATGGGATCTGGGTCAATCATCGGGTCACTCCTGCGCGTGTGTAAACACTCTGAGAGGCATATAATAAGCATCCTATTCCTAAGATGAAATGCGTAATGTAAAACGGAATTTAAACAGATAAGCATGCAGATAAGTAAATGCAGGAATAAATAAAGAGGCGCGCCAATTACAAGAAATGCCAAATAGCATGTCCCTCTAGGCTCCTAAGAAATCCTATAGCAACTCACCATTAAAGGAGCTACCTCACCCTACGGTGCAGGCCAACCCCACGCAATGAGCCTACTAACTATGAAAGGAAGGCAAGCAATGACACTTATATAAGGCCTAAGGCTCTAAGAGTCCTAATGCACTTACTAGAAAGCCTACCGCATCATTGAGTGCAAGCAACTTTCTATACCAAAACCCTACCGCATCATCGAGTGCAAGCAACTTTCTATATAAGCGCCAACTAGGATGACAAGAATAAAGAAAAAGGTCCCAACCAATAAACACCTATAACGGCCGCTTTCTAGCAAAGACAGATAGCAAGTCATATGTTTTCCGTTTTAGATCCTAAGCTTGATTCTAAGTCGTATGGTGCATGAACACTAGCCTACTATATAACACCCAGTGCATAAAGCGCCCATCATGAGTAAGTTCAAGGAACTTACCTGGAGAAGCGCGGAATCCAAGCAACCAACAAAAGTAATAGCAAGTCCAGACAAATCAGAGATCACCTAGTAATTCAATATATAACATAATAAGTCTAAGTCTAATTTACACAAAACATATCAAATAACAAACATAAGATCCACATAAAACATATATAAGTTAACCATCCCATCATCATCAACATTAATGTCTCAATTCACTTTCTCATCTCGTTTCCACAACTTGGGCATATTCCCATCATCACATCTTATTCATACCATCATCATCATCGTCGTTCATCTTAACTTAACATCTTATATCATCACAATTTCATTCCCATCGATTTCCATCTCAACATATATTGTCTCATAAATCATTTAACACGTACCATCGCATCATATCTCATATGACATCTCATCATGCCTCATCCATTATCATGCTCATAAATAATTTAGCATTTCGAATATCAATCATACTTGCATTATTTTCATATTATCACATATATCACATAATTTTCAAGTTCAAATAGCACAATAATACCTTCTAAAAGTCTCCACATTTTAAATATCATCCACATCGCACGAACATGTAATCATGTAACCCATTCTCATATAATTAATATTTAAACAACCAAGTAAACTCTTAAACATTTCACTAAACATTTAAGCCTTTAAAGTCACTTCACAAGACTATATTATTATTAAAATAATCCCGACATCTCGGTTTTAAAACAATAAATCCCTTTGAGAAAATATTTCTCAAAATACAAGTCAAAGATCACTATCGGAAATATTAACTAAGATTTCAACATCCTTTTAAAACATTTTGGGAAATCTTAAACCCTTTTAAACAATTTATCAAACAATATTTCAACTAAATAAAACACTAAATCATTCCATTTATAATAACCCACATTTATAAATAAATCACTTTAACACATTAAAATCACCATATAATAACATAATATATCCCAAATAATTCTACTTTTAGAACAATTTATAATATGTATATAATTTCCAGAAAATATTAGTTTATTAATAAACCAGAATAATGACAATAATAATAATCTAATAACAATTATATAAACATGTAAAGAAATTTTAGTAACATTTAACATAATCATATAACTAACACTTTAAAATATAAAATAAGTTCAGAAAATATATATTTAACACAAAATCTCAGAATAATAATAATGATAATAATAATCTAATCAAATAACAAATATATCAAACTATATAATAACATAACATATAAATATAATATAAACACAAACCTTTAAAACATCCAAACCCATATAATATAAACACAAACCTTTAAAACATCCAAACCCATAAGCCCAATCTCAACCCATCCTCTTACCCGGAAATAAAACCCGACCCGAGCCCAGTCCCAAGCCCGAACCCAACTCACTTCTTAGCTCTCTTTAATGAACCGGCCCCCTTTTGCCTGAACCGGACCAAAATAAAAAGAAAGAAGGAAAACCGGGTTCATCACCCATCTTCAACCTCCTGATCCCCTGCCCCCGTTCGACGGAAGAAAAGGAGGAGGAGAAGTGGCTCGTCGGAGACCCTCTTGTCGGACTCCCTCATCCTCTCCGACTACCCCCCACTCTTGCCCGACCACCGTCACCCAGAACGACCAAGGAAAAGGAGGAAGGAAGCTCACCGAGGGGTTCGAGAACGTCGCCGGAAAAGCTCAATCGGGCTTGGTGGAGCTTGTCGATGCCGGAACGCCCATCTATTGGCCTTCTCGAGCGGAACAAGGGGGGATGAGGAGCTCCTGCTGCTGGGCTTATGCGAGGAGCTTCGACAGGGCTCCTACGGTTCGAACGGAGGATGGTCTATGGTTGGTTGCTCACGGGAACGAGAGAGGGAGGAGGGGCGAGGTGATTGGTTGCCTCGTCGGGGAACAGAGGGACAGTCACTGGCGAGGTTGGCTGAATTTGATGGTGATGGCTCGGCAAGGAGGTGGAGGAAGGGCTGTTGGGGTGACCGAAGGGGGAATGCAGGATGAGTGATAGTGGTGAACTGAAAAAGTGATAGAGGGATGATGGTGAGGGTATTTGAAATGAAGAGGAGTAGGTTACAAAGGTTATAAGGGGTAGGGGTGAGGTTGCAGAGGTGAGGTGGGTGAAGGGTGAGGGAGTTGGTGTGTGAGTTGAGTGTAAAAGTGTGTATAAAAGTCAAAATAAATAAATACCCGGAAATAAATTCCGAAACCCGTTTTCCGACCTTAACCCGACTCAATTCAAATTAAACTTTCAAATTCAAAATAATGAAATCCGACAAATATTTTCAAGTCTTGATATAATAGAGCGTAATGAATTCGTTTTTAAATCAATTTCAAGTTTATACCGGAACTCGCTTCGAAGAAATTAAATTCAAATTATTTGCACTGACGGTGGTTTTCAAAATTTTCCGAATCCTTGGAAACTAAATCAATATTAAATCGAAAATTAAATCTTAATTTAGAGAATAATATTTAAAAATCCCGAGTCTTTACTTCATCCACCTCTAAAAACAAGTCTCGTCCTCAAGACTAAAATTACTTCAAAATAAGAGGAGGAAGTTTTAAAATGCGAGCCCAAGGACCATGTTCAAGGATCTTGCAATCATCTCAGTTGCGTCTTCCGGGATTCTCACAACATCATAGTCATGGTTGTGACATCTCCAATTAGTCTTGACAAGCATGCAATAAGCGCCCCTATCACATCCTTGCTTCGACTTTTCGGAAGTACCACAACTCTAAAAGTTATACTATATCATCACTAGGTCTTAGCAAGCACCCTACAAGCGCTCCCATAAAATGCTTGTATCCACTTTGTGAAGTATCATAGATTACCCGGGACTTGAAAGTTTTAAAAGGGTTCTGCAATTGGAAAAGATTTGCCTCAAAATCGTTGAAATTCTCGATAGCGTTTGGTCTTTTAAAATCCAAGTTAGTCCTTTTTCAGTATCGTTTCAAATCCTTCAAATCCGACGTTAGTCAAGCAATTTCAGAACTCAAGAGGTGGAGTCATCCACCTCTAAAGGCTAATCCCATATTCTCTTCCTAGGTTCATCTTTCAGAAATCAGTTTTAATCCTATCTATCTCAAGTCATATCATGAATCATAAGTCATAACTCATCAAAAGCACATCAAGGGTGGCATCGCACTAGCGTCCTATTAGCAAGTCATCACACATCAATAGTTTCATCGCCAATCATATCATCAGGTATTGAACACACAACCATCAATCATATAAACACAACGTCACATAGATAGACAATCAAAACACACGTCTCAAATACGACACATCTATTCGATTACTCCCCCAGGGTGTTAATGCGTAGGGAATGTCGATTGAAGTCACATCTCCGCATTTCAAGTTCAATTTATCCACAAAATTTCATCATGATAAGAGCATCATTCAATCCAATAGTCAACATCTAAACATGTCATTCATGGTATAATCATCAATCATCTCAAGGAAATCTTATGTTATAAATCTCAAGATAGCGTTATGTTCAGCAATATTGTAAAAAATCATGTATCGACATAATTGACCAAGTTATTAAGCTTCAACATGCTAATAATGAAAACAGGGATACTATCATGCCAGCATCATAAAAACATATTAACAGTCAGACTCAATGTTATGAAAAGGGCACATCCAAGTAGAATAAGATCCATCACCTTTATAACAACAACATGATAGGGTAAGTACGACACATAATTATAGGATGAGCTACATTTAGGAAGCTTGCATTTTACGGAACACTAGAGATACAAGTGAAAGCATGGTACAGTCAAGGGCAAAAGCTCAGCATAATATTTATGAGTAATGCATATACAAACCCAGGACACGTTGTGGTGTGTGATCATGCGGTGTGTCAGGTCGTACGTTCATGAAAGTATGAGAGGAACATGGAGATAATCATGGCGTGACAATTTGTTAAGCATGCTAAGAATTAAGCGTCGTATGAGGCATAAATCAAGTTTTACACACATCCATAAATTAAAGAACTCATATTTTCATGACATAAGAAAAGAGCGACCACACTATCATGCGCCTAGTTAAGAAGAGGATATCAAACATGTGGGGACCTAACATATGACATATGCATTCATTCAATCACTAGTACGACAATGCAAGAAGTCAAATAATTCATATTGTGGCGACATAGAAATATGAAGGAGATATAGCGAATACAACATGAGCCTAGAGCAATGTGACTATACATGGATATAATGACATATAAGCATGAGTTTATCTCAATGGTCATCTGGGTAGGACATGCTAGGAACACAATAATACATCAATTCATGCAATCATAGAAAGAGCTACCATCATAACCACACTGAATTTTGTTCGAGGAACTAGCACTCAACACAAAATCAATAGACAAAACTAACACTCAGCACATAATCAATAGACAATAATTAATCTGACAGTTTATATAACACCACAAGCTATCTAGAAGCCGCCCTTCGAGGGGTGACTGACCGGAGGGGGCAACTACCTCTCGATCTCTACATCCTAATCCCGCTACTCCAACCACCACGGTGCAAACTCCTTGGAGTCTTCTAGGCCCATCTGTAAAGTATAAGCTATGTTTCGCCTACCCATTTCCCAAGTCTACATCCATAAGGGATGAGCTATCGCCTCGTTCTACCCCAGGGATCCTATCTCTCAGCTAAAAGATCCTACCGGTTTTATTATGAAATTCGCTTTGCCCTTTTTGAAATGATTTTGAAACTTCTTTAAAATAGGAAAACGGTGGGCGGTTTTGAAATTATTTTGCAACTCATATGTACTCGGATTGAGCAACCTAGGCTCTGATACCACTTTTGTAACGGCTCGGAAAATAAGGATCTTCTTTCCCCTATTAGCCCTCCCTTGGGCCTAGAAAAGAAAACCTAATTATCCGGGTTACGTTTAAGAAGGCAAGGTTACCTTCCAACTAGATCTTACAACCCGAGTACGAGTCACAAGTTTTTGCAATAAAGAGAAGTAAGGTTTAAATCAAAATACAATCCAAAAGAGTGCCACAACTGAGCCGGGTCAAAACGATGCAAAAGATTTTAAAAGAAAGAAAGTTTAGTGGTCTCTCAAGCTCTCGATCTAACACCAAAAGTCTGAACCCGCCAAGCATCCATATGAGCAAAGATAGCGGCTAACAGTTACCTGAATCTAAAAAAAAAGAATGGGATCTGGGTCAATCATCGGGTCACTCCTGCGTGTGTGTAAACACTCTGAGAGGCATATAATAAGCATCCTATTCCTAAGATGAAATGCGTAATGTAAAACGGAATTTAAACAGATAAGCATGCGGATAAGTAAATGCATGAATAAATAAAGAAGCGCGCCAATTCCAAGAAATGCCAAATAGCATGTCCCTCTAGGCTCCTAAGAAATCCTATAGCAACTCACCATCAAAGGAGCTACCTCACCCTATGGTGCAGGCCAACCCCACGTGGTGAGCCTACTAACTATGAAAGGAAGGCAAGCAATGACACTTATATAAGGCCTAAGGCTCTAAGAGTCCTAATGCACTTACTAGAAAGCCTACCGCATCATCGAGTGCAATCAACTTTCTATACCAAAACCCTACCGCATCATCGAGTGCAAGCAACTTTCTATATAAGCGCCAACTAGGATGACAAGAATAAAGAAAAAGGTCCCAACCAATAAACACCTATAACGGCCGTTTTCTAGCAAAGACAGATAGCAAGTCATATGGTTTTCCTTTTAGATCCTAAGCTTGTTTCTTAGTCGTATTGTGCATGAACACTAGCCTACTATATAACTCCCAGTGCATAAAGCGCCCATCATGAGTAAGTTCAAGGAACTTACCTGAAGAAGCACGGAATCCAAGAAACCAACAAAAGTAATAGCAAGTCCAGACAAATCAGAGATCACCTAGTAATTCAATATATAACATAATAAGTCTAAGTCTAAGTTACACAAAACATATCAAATAACACACATAAGATCCACATAAAACATATATAAGTTAACCATCCCATCATCATCAACATTAATGTCTCAATTCACTTTCTCATCTCGTTTCCACAACTTGGGCATATTCCCATCATCACATCTTATTCATACCATCATCATCATCGTCATCGTCGTTCATCTTAATTTAAAATCTTATATCATCACAATTTCATTCCCATCGATTTCCATCTCAACATATATTGTCTCACAAATCATTTAACACGTACCATCGCATCATATCTCATATGATATCTCATCATGCCTCATCCATTATCATGCTCATAAATAATTTAGCATTTCGAATATCAATCATACTTGCATTATTTTCATATTATCACATATATCACATAATTTTCAAGTTCAAATAGCACAATAATACCTTCTAAAAGTCTCCACATTTTAAATATCATCCACATCGCACGAACATGTAATCATGTAACCCATTCTCATATAATTAATATTTAAACAACCAAGTAAACTCTTAAACATTTCACTAAACATTTAAGCCTTTAAAGTCACTTCACAAGACTATATTATTATTAAAATAATCCCGACATCTCGGTTTCAAAACAATAAATCCCTTTGAGAAAACATTTCTCAAAATACAAGTCAAAGATCACTATCGAAAATATTAACTAAGATTTCAACATCCTTTTAAAACATTTTGGGAAATCTTAAACCCTTTTAAAC
Source organism: Persicaria maculosa (assembly GCA_963922045.1). NCBI lineage: Eukaryota > Viridiplantae > Streptophyta > Magnoliopsida > Caryophyllales > Polygonaceae > Persicaria > Persicaria maculosa. The sequence goes on along the minus strand of OY998267.1, from coordinate 26,907,702 downwards.
AATTTATCAAACAATATTTCAACTAAATAAAACACTAAATCATTCCATTTATAATAACCCACATTTATAAATAAATCACTTTAACACATTAAAATCACCATATAATAACATAATATATCCCAAATAATTCTACTTTTAGAACAATTTATAATATGTGTATAATTTCCAGAAAATATTAGTTTATTAATAAACCAGAATAATGACAATAATAATAATCTAATAACAATTATATAAACATGTAAAGAAATTTTAGTAACATTTAACATAATCATATAACTAACACTTTAAAATATATAATAAGTTCAGAAAATATATATTTAACACAAAATCTCAGAATAATAATAATGATAATAATAATCTAATCAAATAACAAATATATCAAACTATATAATAACATAACATATAAATATAATATAAACACAAACCTTTAAAACATCCAAACCCATATAATATAAACACAAACCTTTAAAACATCCAAACCCATAAGCCCAATCTCAGCCCATCCCCTTACCCAGAAATAAAACCCGACCCGAGCCCAATCCCAAGCCCGAACCCAACTCTCTTCTCAGCTCTCTTTAATGAACCGGCCCCCTTTTGCCTGAACCGGACCAAAATAAAAAGAAAGAAGGAAAACCGGGTTCATCACCCATCTTCAACCTCCTGATCCCTTGCCCCATTCGACGGAAGAAAAGGAGGAGGAGAAGTGGCTCGCCGGAGACCCTCCTGCCGGACTCCCTCATCCTCTCCGACTATCCCCCACTCTTGCTCGACCACCGTCAACCCGAACGACCAAGGAAAAGGAGGAAGGAAGCTCACCGAGGGGTTCAAGAACGTCGCCGGAAAAGCTTAATCGGGCTTGGTGGAGCTTGTCGATGCCGGAACGCCCATCTATTGGCCTTCTCGAGCGGAACAAGGGGGGATGAGGAGCTCCTGCTGCTGGGCTTATGCGAGGAGCTTCGACAGGGCTCCTACGGTTCGAACGGAGGATGGTCTATGGTTGGTTGCTCACGGGAACGAGAGAGGGAGGAGGGGCGAGGTGATTGGTTGCCTCTTCGGGGAACAGAGGGACAGTCACTGGCGAGGTTGGCTGAATTTGATGGTGATGGCTCGGCAAGGAGGTGGAGGAAGGGCTGTTGGGGTGACCGAAGGGGGAATGCAGGATGAGTGATAGTGGTGAACTGAAAAAGTGATAGAGGGATGATGGTGAGGGTATTTGAAATGAAGAGGAGTAGGTTACAAAGGTTATAAGGGGTAGGGGTGAGGTTGCAGAGGTGAGGTGGGTGAAGGGTGAGGGAGTTGGTGTGTGAGTTGAGTGTAAAAGTGTGTATAAAGGTCAAAATAAATAAATACCGGGAAACAAATCCCGAAACCCGTTTTCCGACCTTAACCCCAATCAATTCAAATTCAAAATAATGAAATCCGACAAATATTTTCAAGTCTCGGTATAATGAATTCGTTTTTAAATCAATTTCAAGTTTATATCGGAACTCGCTTCGAAGAAATTAAATTGAAATTATTTGCACTGACGGTGGTTTTCAAAATTTTCCGAATCCTTGGAAACTAAATCAATATTAAATCGAAAATTAAATCTTAATTTAGAGAATAATATTAAAAAATCCCGAGTCTTTACAGTAGGGGAGTGAGATGAGTGATGAAGCAGGATCTCTCACGTTTGGTGTTGTTCAGATTTGCGAATTTTTGAGATATGCGATTCAGATCTATGATGAGGGAAATCGATCGCTCCTTAGCCTCGGTTGCAGTGGCGTTTGGCATCGCCAGCGGCGCACGAGAGCCAGAGCTGACGGGACTAGGTGGAAGAGGAGAAAGCGCAAAGAGGCACGATTGAGCTCTTCAAAGCGATTGAGATCTTCAAAGCCATGGATTGAGCTCTTCAAAGCAATTGAGCTCTTCAAGGCACAGAGAGGCTCCGCAGCGCAGCTGGTGCAACCGATGCAGCTCCGCTTGAGAGGCGATTGACAAGGCGGATCCGCCATGCAGCCGGTGCAGCTCTTGTGGATCGACAGTGCGGCGAGGGTGATGAATAGCTTTCTCAAGCTGTGAGGATCACTCTTAACTTCCGCTGCTTTGTTTCATTTTTCTGACTTTTTTTCTTTGTTCTGTTTTGCTTTGATTTTTCAATCTCTTTTGTTCATTTTACTGCAAAATTCTTTAGTCTCTAAATTGATGATATGGTGAAGCTGGTCAAAGACGAAAGCAAAGAAGATTAGGAAGTGTTTAGTTTTTGGTTATTATCCCATCTTTGACATCAAATTAGAGATGTTTATTAAGCCTTTAAGGTGCTGTATTTTACCTGGATGTCCACGAAACATGGGAGTCCCAGCAAACGATGTAATAGATGTTTACATTTCTTCATTCATTGTTACATATGAAGACGTGCATTAATGAGCACATGTGTTGGACAATTCTAGATATTAGTCAAATGGGTATTATAAAATAATAGGTTGAATGCCTCAGATTTTAAAAGTAAAAAATGAATATTAAGGTATGTATGAGCTGCTTATATCTTACACACAATTATGAATGGCATCAATTTGTGGTTAGTTTGCTATTGTGATTTTGTTTGCTTTGTGTGAGAGCTTTGATATTGGCAATTTCAGCAGTTTTTTTTTCCTTGCTGAAACTTTTGGAGAGCTTATTAGCTTCTTCATTTTTTTTGTGATCTGAAATGCTGAAATGCTGAAATTAATTCTTATTAGCAAAATTCGTATGCTAAAATTAATTCTTATAAAATTGTATGAGCTACTATTTCATCAATTCAACATTTTATAGCATTTCAGCATTTTTTGGAAAAAAAGCTCCGGTTTTAGCAACTTCGGTTTCAGCAACTCCGGTATCGAAGGGGTGACGCGAAAAAAAGAAGAAAAAGAAAAAAAAAGCAACTTCGGTTTCAGCATCTCCGATTTCAGCAACTCCGGTGTCGAAGTGGTGACGCGAAAAAAAAAGAAAAAAAGAAAAAAACAATTCCGGTTTCAGCAACTCCGATTTCAGCAACTTAGGTTTCAGCAACTCGTGAAAAAAAACTAATTTCAACAATTTCAGCAACTTCGGTTTCAGCAACTTTGGTTTTAGCAACTTCGGTTTCAGAAACGCGCGAAAAAAAAACGCTGAAATAGGGGTTGTTGAAATCAAATGTGCTGAAACAGGAGGGGGCGCGCGTGGTGGGGCAAAGGGGGCAAGGGAAGGAAGGTGGACATTTTCCTAATAAAGGCCCTAATTATGGCCTATAGCACAATTCCCCCAAAAATATATCATCAACTTTCAAATGTAATAAAAATATCCCTACCTTTGATGGTAGTGGTAATATATTACCACGAGTTTTCTCACGGGTCAAAAATGCTGACAAGGCAACCCAAGTGGATTTTTATACAAGAGTTTTCTTGAACGATTTCCTTAGAAAAAAATAAATAGTTGGACCGGGTTCATACCCAACGCCTTTTTCTCCCTTCTATCTTCTTCCATGGTCGCCTATTGAATTGCCTTCCAGGTATTCCAAGTAGCTCATGATTCTTCTTCAATGGTAGTCTTCCTCCCTTGTGGTTGCCTATCTTGAGCTGTCTCGATCTCTCACATCTTCTTCTTCTTTGATTCGTTCACGGACTTGGCTGAGTAAGTTTTGTTTTCTCCCTCTTCGTTGTTGCTGTTGTTGTCGGTTTGATATTAGGAATAGAATAGCCGGGTTGTGATAAATTGCGGCAATTTTGACCGGATTAGTTGCTTGGTTGAATCAATTTTGTTTTTCGGCTTTAATTTTGTTGTCGATTTATTATTTTCTCTAAGGAAATCGTTCAACATAATCCAATTTTAGTGCTAATTTGTAAAAAGGCTTCCACATTGGCTGCTTTGTCAAAAAAAAATCCACGTACGCTGCCTTGTTAGCATTTTTGATCCGTAAGAAAACTTGTGGTAATATATTACCACTACTCTCAAAAGTCGGGATATTTTTATTACATTTGAAAGTTGAGGATATATTTTTACCATACCCCCAAAGGTGGGGGTATTTTAATTAGTTTTTCCTATTTTATAAATTATAAGGTAATATGGAGTAAATCTCTTAACTAGAAGTTCTTTTTCAGCAATCCAACTTGGGCATTGATGTTAATCGTGTATAGATCAAAAAGAAGAAAATAAAAGATGTATCTCAATCTTGGAATCAAGTAGAATTAGTGGCAAGAAAAATTCTAACCAGAAGAGGTTCCAACAGCTGATCCAGCAGCTATAAGAGATACCTTTCTCTGCTCACTTTTGCTGAAACTATCAACACCTTTGGCAATGGATGAACCAAACTCAACACTAGGGCCTTCTGGCCCCAATGAATTTCCTGTTCCAAGGGTAATACCCCGAGTTGTGGGTTTCCATCCCAGAAGAGGTCACGCTATTCATGAACCTGAATTGCATTAAAAAAAAGAGTATTTAATGAATATATCTTTGAAGAACCAGGAGGTGGTGGCAACATATCACTTCAAGCATACTTACTGTATGTTTTCCATCAAGGTAGTCAAGACCTTCCTTTAGCATGATATAGAACTTCACAAACAAGAAATAAGACCAAAGACATGTTACAACCATAAACTGGAAGGAGCAGAGTGAAAAAACAAGAGAGAGGAAAAGAAAATCATGCCACTTATACCTGAGATGCATTAATTAAGGTCCTCGCGTGCACTAGCCATAGCAACGGTTCTAGTCTTCGAATGCTTCAGATCAAGGTGAATTTCAACCTTGAAAAAGCGGGCTTGATCGCCATATAAATACCTACACAAGGAAAAGAAAAGAAATAAAAATGGATGCAGATTCATTAAAAAAATGAAGCACAATTGTACAGCATAATCATTTAAGAACCAAGAAAAAGGATTCAAAGGGAATTAGATGGGATTTGTCACATTATAAGAGTAATTTAACAAGTTCAAGAGTAATCAACAAACATGTTAAAAAACAATTAAGCCTAGTTTCATAAAGCCAAGTGCAAGAGATCACAGATTAAGTTCAAGATTAATCATTTAAGAACTAATAAAAAGGATTTAAATTACTCTTATCACGTGAGAAATATGAAAGATTCTGGTGGGATCAATTCTGAAACAATTAACCTCATTTGTTTAGTTGCCTTGTCCATTTCATCCCTTGCAAATCCATAAGTTGAACTCTGATCGACAAACGCAACCCTGACACGAAATACAGCTATTGCTCTATCTCTATTGGCTTCAAAGTTCTTTTGTGCTTTCTGTTGCATATCATGAACAAACTGCAAAACTACCCTAGAAACTGAAACTATTACATCATGAGTTCATTGAAATTGTCAAAACATGACATATTTGAATGTTTTTTTATTAGGAAAGAATTCGTGTGAGCAAGCTCTACCCGACGCGCAGGATCCTTACGGATGAGGTCTAAAAGACCATTTTCGTTGTGAATATCGACACCCTGGGCAGAGTGGCAAAGGTGTGCAACCTTATCGGCCACTCTATTGCCCATTTGGGGCACATGAAAGAAGGAGACTTCTTTCAAAGTCGATAGTAAAAGTTTAACATCTGACAGAATTAACTCAATTTCCCGAGGACATTTAGATTTTTTGTTCAAGTGGTTTATGATTACACTACAATCGCCTTCAATGTGGATTTTGTCAATATTGAGTTGAATAACGTGTTGGATTCCCATATTTGAATGGTTTGTATCACAACTTGGTGCCTTAATTACTCTTACCATATACTGTACTATTTTACCACTAATCATCATTTCCAATTTCCCAAGGATGTAGGTTGAGCGCATATATCTTTCAAAATTCAGATTTCACTCCAAAATTCAGCTTTCACTCTAAAAAAGCTAGCTCCATTTTTATATAACTAGTCATTACATCTGCCCTCCTACTATTATATATATGATGGGTTTTAGTCATTAAAAGAGCCACTTTTCAGTTTCTACCGCCACCACCTCTTGCACTCTTATAATTTACATAACCATATTTATTTACTCCGTATTTATTTATTGTCAAAGTATCACTTAATTGGTCTTCCTCGCAAAGTTAAAACAATGTACTTACCAGACAATTCATTCATTAGGGTTGGGTGTTACTTATACAAGTTCTGAAATCAGAGGGAACTCATGATATTCAAAAGTTGAAGATTTCTCAAGATTCAAGTTGAATGACATCATTTAAGTGAAGAGTATATATATATATATACTAATTTTTTTTCGTTAATCTAACTTATATGAACATTAAGTAAAGCAGATAGTAGGAAAAGTCCAAATCTAAGGGGTACAAGTAACTTACAATTTGTTAAATTTCTTGAAAAAAATACATTGCATGTTTTAATTATAAAAAGTATTTATAGCTGGAATTTTAGGTAGATAGACAAACCAAACATATATGTACACACTGAACCCTTACAGTTTCACATCAAACCCAGAAGTTGTTCATGCATGTTCACCTGATCAGTTGGTTGCCTAATTGGCATGAATTCATCATTGAAGTTAAAAATGATGATTTCTACTTCATGTCATCATTGTAATTTAATGAGTTTTCATGACATCTTTGTCATTGCTTGAATTTTTTTATTAAAAATTTTAAATAAACTATTTTAGTTTTCATAGAAAAATTTAATAAAATATAATTTTAATATAATAAAATACAATTTATTAATAAAACACGCAAAAGCGCTGGTAACAAATACCAGTCTTTGAATAAAAGAAGATATAAAAGAGTCAGGACCAGGGACGGAGCCAGAAACTTATCGAATGGGGGGCGTAATTTTGTAGAAATTGTTCAATTCATTTTCGATAGATTTTGTCTAAGTTTAACATATCAAAACCATGATATTTTAATTTAAACGACGATGTTTTAGTTCAAAACAATATTTTTTTCGTTCAAAACAATGACATTTTTGCTCAAAACTATAATGTTGTAGTTCAAAACGATAATATTTTAGTTTAACATTGTGTCATTAATTGTTGTATATATTTTCTCTTTAAACGAATAAAACGACGTCGTTTTAGTCTATAACGACATTATTTTTCTCTAAAAAGAAACCGTTTGAAACTTTACGATTCAATATGTAATTTGTTGTTCTCTTAGCATACAATAACGTGTAACAAGATATAAAAAAAATTCAAACTTGCATAATTTCTTATCTGATGGTTGAATTTAGTAATATAACCTCTTGTTTCGAAGCTCTTGAGCTGAATTATATTATTAAAAGATCAAGTTAAGTAAAATATAAAAGCATTGTGGTTTGTTAAAAGACATTTCAAATAAATAATCTGTGTTGGATTTTCAAACGTTCATAACTTTTTACTTGGTTATCGGATTAAGGCTTATAATTTATCAAAACGAAGCTACCGATGAGTAGAACAAGTATAGGTAACTCGTCGGATGAAAGGAGGGGCGTATGCTCCCCTTGCCCCTCCCTAGCTCCGCCTATGGTTAGGACAATATTGTGAATGAAAAAAATATTTTGTTATTATTTCCATCAAAAACTAATATTTTTATTATAATTTATAATAGGGCCATTTGCTAAACTAACCCTATTATCCGGATTCTTTGCATGAGTGACCCAATCCGAAAAAAATTTGCTTAAAAGCGGATATCCGCTTGCAAGCTTCAGCCGGTTGCAGGTAACCCAATGGGGGACAGCTGGACACGGTTTCATTAGCAGGAAAAGTGACAGAGAGAGAGAGAGAGCGCTCTACTGAAAAGTGAAGACAAGTCAGAGAGAGAGAGAGATGGAGGAGGAAAAAAGTACACTTTGAATTTGCTGTTGCAGAGGACAGAAGAGAGAGAGAGAGAGAGAGGTGAAAAAGAAAAGTGCAGTCTGAGAGGAGAGAGAGATCAGTGAGAGTGTCAGTGAGGGGCATAAAAAGATACCTTCAATTAAATTTGAAGCTTCAGAGAAAACAATTGAAGTACGAATGGGGCGGGGCTTTATTTGCAGAACCACGTGTAAGAAGTAAGTTTTAACTGGACGTCAATATCGACAAAACATGTCATATATTGCATTTAAGTAGACAAATTTGCTCGGAGAAACAGATCAATACGGCATGCGGAATCGACTGGAGAAGATTTGTGGGAGAAGCAGATTCACTATAATGACATCTACTATGCTTTAATATTTACCCATAGTTTGATGCCATGATTTTGTTCTCTCATGTCGACACTACTATGCTTTAATGTGACTGGTCCAAGTGTAAGAGTCATAGTGAGGGTGAAATTGAGGGGGCAGAAATATACTTATAATTAAATCTTAAGTTTTAGAGAAAAACCATCGAAGAAGAGGAGGTGGGTGGGAGGTAATTTGTAGGATGACGTGTAAGCTGTTAGCTTAAACTGGACAGTCAATGTAATACGACATATCACATATTGAGATATACTGGACATAATATATGGGAGACAGATTCACTAGTATTAAACAAATACAACATCGGAGCAAACATTTAAAAGACAGTAGCAAATTGTAGAAAAATACACGACATTGAAATCGAAAATTACGGTAACAGGTAGCGAAAATGCGGATGCGTGGTGAATCTGGATCCATTCCACTCGAAGTGTGGGCGCATATTGCGGGTACGATGATCAGTTGTCTCCCTGCTCAGCGGGAAGTTGACCGAGAAAGTTCGGTCATTCCCATAACCGGACACACAAACGACCCTGCCGAACCAATACCCATCGTTGACACGACAGTCGACACGGTCGTCGACTACGTAGGCGTCATATGAAATACGAGGCGGACGGGGACGAATTCATAAAACCGGTATGATTTCCTTCAGCAGGTGTCTTCTGTTGTTCTGTAGGAGGGTCACATATTCCACCAACCAGTGGCTAGGATCCACTTTGCGTACAAGGATCGCCTCGTAGAATGACCCGAGCATCCCAGCCCCACCGTCGACGATCGCTACCTTTTGATTTCGTCGGTATGGCGGCGGCATTGGTCCTGCATAAAAAATAAAAATACGGTAGTATAATCATACAAGTAGCAGAAATCTAAACCAATGAAATACTTGACAAACATGCAACCTCATTCCCATCGTCCGAGCTGTCGGATGATATAACGATGGGGACTGGTCGGAGAGGGAGGCCGGATGAGGAAGCAAGGTGGTGTGATGAGGATGCCATTTTGTTGAAGGGGTGTTGGAGAGGTGGTGAAATAGCAATGGGGATTTAACTTCACCGAATTTGGGGGAGTAGGGACACTGTTCAACATGTGACCCTTAACATGACAGTGTGTTGGTATATACATGACAATTGTCACTGTTGACATAACATAGAATGGTTTTGTACTGGACATATTGTCGGGGCGTTTTATTCAATGTTTGACCTTGGTATAAAACTGGTTTTCCCACTCACACTTCATACTCATTAAATGCAAATCCGTAGGAAAATATAGCAATCAGCAATATTGAAACGATAAGAAGTTCAAACCAATGAATACAATTTCACCAAAAAAAATCAAAGAGAAAGGGATAGAAAAGCAAGGGGCATCCTGCAGAGGAGAGAGAAACTGTCAGACAGGACAGTGGATAAGACAGGGGAGAGAGAGAGAGTGAGTGAGAGAGCGGGAGAGAGAGACCGTTTCCCGCCCAGGCAATAGCGCCAAAAGAGAATAAGAGGGAGAGGAGGGAGGAGGGGGAGAATATAAACTCATTCAAGCGCCTGACACCTATTGGGGTTTACTGGACAACCACTGACATCTGATAGAAAATGAGTAAGTATTCCTTCTTTTTAGGTTATTCGATACGTTTCTACATAAAATATATTCATCTTCCTGTAAAACTGAATGTGTCCCCCTCTAACTAATGGAACAGGGGACAAATCGTTCGTCTGTATGACTGTAGTGTTTGGAGGATGGTGGGTTTGTGAACAGGGCACTTGGGTCGTGGAGGGGTCCAGGAGCGAGAAGGCTTTCCTGGTAGACGAAAGCCTTATCGCAATTAAGTACGTAGTTCCTGGTAGACGAAAGGCTTTCCTGTAGAGGAAGCATACCAACGCGGAAAAGGGAAGTCCGGAGCGTTTTCGATAACTGTCAAAAGTGAACCAATAGAGTGGGCGGGTGTAGATGAGAAATTGCAGAAGCGGCGCCGCACCTAGCGGTGGGATAGGAACTTTCAGAAGTGGCGCCGCACCTTTCGCAATCAAGTACTTAGTTACCCCTTTTTTGTGTGAAGTATGATGCCTTTGGAAACGCAGGCGCTCCACCTTTTGCAATTCAGTATGTAGCTATCCCAATTTGTACCTTTGGTTTGGTCTGCTCTACTTTGTTCTACTTTGTGTGGTTACCCCAATTTGTACCTTTGGTTTACATGACAGACAATGAACTTGACATGACATATAATAAATTTGACATGACATCTAATGAATTTGACATGACAACTAATGAATTTGACATGACAGAAGATGCACTTCACTTGACATTGTGACTAACCAAGTCCACCTTTTGCAATTCAGTATGTAGCTATCCTAGTTTGTACCTTTGGTTTGGTCTTCTCTACTTAGTTCTGCTTTGTGTGGTTACTCCAATTTGCACCTTTGATTTACATGACAGACAATGAACTTGGCATCACATATAATAAATTTGACATGACATCTAATGAATTTGACATGATATCTAATAAATTTAACATGACAGAAGATGCACTTCACTTGACATTGTGACTAACCAAGTCCACCTTTTGCAACTCAGTATGTAGCTATCCCAGTTTGTACCTTTGGTTTGGTCTGCTCTACTTTGTTCTACTTTGTGTGGTTACCCCAATTTGTACCTTTGGTTTACATGACAGACAATGAACTTGGCATGACATATAATAAATTTGACATGACATCTAATGAATTTGACATGACAGAAGATGCACTTCACTTGACATTGTGACTAACCAAGTCCACCTTTTGCAATTCAGTATGTAGCTATCCCAGTTTGTACCTTTGGTTTGCTCTGCCCTACTTTGTTCTACTTTGTGTGGTTTTCCCAATTTGTACCTTTGGTTTACATGACAGACAATGAACTTGACATGTATGACAAATAATTCACTTGGCATGACATTAAGACTAACTAACCAAGTCCACAAAACAATAACAATTGCAAAGTGAAATGTCTAAAACGAAACAACAACAGTCTAAAACGAACCAACAGAAATGTCTAAAACCAACCAATAACAGTCTAAAACCAAACACAACAGTCTAAAACCAATTGGGAAGTACTTTTAAGAGTCGGATGGGGGTGTAAGACGTTCGTGAAAGATGGCAGCACAAAGGAATTGGCGGTACACCGCAAAGAAGTCATCGTTAAGGCCACGGAACTTGGTGTCGCCGGCCGTTAGGAGCTGCATGAAGCGGATGGCGTATGGACCACAGTCGCCCCTACATCCGACAACGAAACATGTTCACCCAACCTGCGACAATTGTTTATAATCGGAACAAGTGGAAATATCGACTTACGATTGTTTGTTTTGGGGAATCCCTTTCACCCTCTTGTACGCAAAGGGTTTCGGGACTTTGCCGACCCATTTAACCCGATGTTCGGGATGGCTGTCCATCAGAATGGGGAGGAGGTGGGTCACCGGCTTTAGAAAGTCCGCCATGTGGTGCTCAGCGACTAGGTTGATATTGGGATCGTAGACGTTCAATGTCCACTCCGCGAGATTGATCTCTAGCGCCACCCAGTGCTCGTTCTTGACATTCCAAGGCGCCAACAGCCGGTCGACAACGGCCCACTCTATTGCAAACCTCTCCGGTGACTTGTCGTCGAAGTAGTGGGACAGCTTCTCGTCCCCCTTGACCACGTCAAGGTTCCCCTTCGCATCCGCCAAATGCTTCTGTAGCAGATACCCCCAGAAGAAATCAAGGACGGCGACATATTCGTACTTGTCATCGTCCTTGATGTCCTTCCGCAGGAGGGCGCATGCCTGCTCAATATGCTGTACGCACGGAAAACCATTTATATGGAAGAGCATATGACGAGGAAGGTAATTCATAGAACCACGTTGTGGGAACCTAACCTCGGATGTGACCCAAGTTGTCGGTGATTGGAGTACCGTGAAGAACTCCCTCTGCAGTAGGCTGCTTTCAACCGACCGGACAGGGTCAGTTCCCTCCTTCATCCAGGATGAAAACGCATCAACGTCTGCCCTCGTCGTCATGCCTAGGTCCACGATATCCACTGCTTGCGATGCCTTCTTGCCCATACGCGGCTTCTTCGCTGGCTACTTTACTTCCCCCGGGGAGAATGTATCAGGATGTAGACGGGTCCTCCTACCGCGCCGTTGGAGGGGCACCTCAGCCTCAACATCAACCTGCACCCAAAACACCATAGTGCATATAACATGATAGATAATTAAATTGACAAGATAGTCAAATGTCCATACCTCGCCGATGTTCAGAGTAGGTTTTTCCGACTGATTGTCCTCCTTGGTAGGCTGTCTCTCCTCCTCGTCCTTGTACTTGTCCTTTTCCTTCACTCCTCCATGAACCTATCCACATGACATCAAATTAAATTGACTAAAAACTGATATTTTCATGACATGTGCTGACATTAACATGACACCTTACAATCTTGACATGATAGTGATATATAATTACATGACGCTCTATATGATGTCATGACACACCAAAAGCCTTACCTCCTTCTTTGGCAGCACCTCCCCTTGCTCCTCCGACTCCCTAGTCCCCTTCCTCCTCAATGCCCTCTTCAAGTCTTCAATCGACTCCTTAAGCGTGGCCATCTTTGATCCTAACTCCGCGGTTATGCTCCTCGCCATGTCGTCCAACTTTGCTAGTAATCTTGACTCGATCTCTAAGATGGTAGCTTTTGTGTGCGTACCCTCCCCTGATTCTGGTGTTGATCCAGGTGCTTCCTTTGGTTGTTCCTTCCGTGGGGGTTTCACATTTGCTGCTACGAACGCTCGGAAAATATCGTCGAAGAAGTGGTCCCATTTATCGTGACCGTATCGGGCACCGCGGTACAAACGGGTAGCTTCCTCCACTTCATCGGGGATGAGAACCGGCCTCACAGCGTCAGGGTCATCGAAATACCCGAGCTCCTCCTTAGCCTCCCGCAGTCGGGTTTCGATGGCGGAACACTCGAGGTTCCCTTCTTTAGACTCGTATCGCAGACACCTAGGATATAGCTTCTCATCTATGATGCTCGCACATTGGACGCCCACTGGAGGGAGGGCTTCGTACACCCAGAGCTGCAAACAACGTTTGTCCAGTACAAAGTCAATTGATGTCCAGTATCAAATATATGGATGACTAGTATTAATTTATTAAGCGTCCAGTGAGGTTTGTGAACGAACCTGGAAGGCGAGGGGGAATCCCATTAACAAGTACGACAGACGTGGTGTAGTGGGGCTGCTGCTAGTGTGTTGGAGCTTCCTCTCGATTGCATGGTTCAGGAACTCGTTCGTTCGCTCGTAGGAAAGCCGACCTCACGGATAGGCCAGGAACCTTTCAATGTCCGAGACGAGGTTGACCACCCACCCCTGAATGTAGTTTCGGGGTTCCTTCCCGAACAACACGCCCTCGACCAGCATCAGCATGACAAATTTAAACTTTTTGGCTCACGATTTCTCAGATGCCATTGTCACATGGAACATCACCTCGAACTCGGACATCTTCAACTTGGTAACTCCAAAGAAATCATACACTGCCATCTCACACGCCGAGTCGTTCTCAGGTTCGTCGACATAGCCGCAGTTGAGACCGGTGACAAGGGCGAACTCAGCTATTGAGAACCTCATGACCACATCATGGATCTTGTACCACGTTTGATGCTTCTTCTTCGTCTTCAGTTGTCGTTGGAGAACGTAGTGTACAAGCTGCCCGGAGAACTGGACCCTTGTGCTTATGCCCAGTCTTGCAACGCCCCCCAACGGGCTGTCCATCAGGCGCTTCCACTGGGACTCGCTCAACCAGTTGTCAATGTTTACTAGGAGGGGCAACCAACAGTATTGGTTACATCGCGCTTTGAAGTGTCTGTCTTCCTTGACAGCGTACACAGCCTGCACAAACTTCAACAAGTGAGAAATGCTGCACCACGACAATCACAACTTACATTACTCAATGAAAGCCCATCATACCGTGCCGGAGGTTTGAGATGCAGGGTCGACAATCTTCTTTCCAGTCCGCTGCGACATTTTTGATATTTAGCAGATATCCTGCATATTGGGAGACCAAAAATCAGTAATCTCGAAATCAATTCGTGTCCCCTAACCCACAGTTCCCTTCACATCAGTCCCACAAACATTGTAGAATTCAATATGTACATGACAGTAACTCATTCAGAACCTATGCATATCAAATGTCAAGATTGAATGCACCCAATGGTTCAATATGTACATGACAGTTACTTATTCATCTTAAGATTGAATGCACACAATGGTTCCATATTCATCCATGCAGTCTATCTTACATGACACCAAAACATTTATACATGACACTTGAATATTTATACATGACTCCTTATTATTTATACATGACAGTCGACTTATTCAATTTGTACATCTCTAAATTGCACACGAGTGTCAAAATTTTTCATCAGAAATCTCGACCTACTGACATTAATATTCAGTTCCCCTGCCCAATTTCAATCTACACATATGAAAACTCACCCTTTCTAACATTTCCCCTAACCCTAATTCGCCCCATTTCGGCCAATTTCCCCCCTAAACTGAATGTATCTACAACTACCCTACTCCTGAAAATTTGGATTCGACATAAACGTTCCCCAATTTCCCATTTCCCAATAATTCCCTTCTCTCCGCACACCCCAGTTCCCAAACTTTCCACCCTTTGTTTTTAACTTGACGCCGGTTACTTCCTACATGATAGGGAAAATTGCGAACTGTCAACCCATTCGACCCCTTTATCCCATTTTCACACAATCAAAAACAGTTTAGTTTCTTCCAATCGTTTCCTCCCCTACGAATCCAAGCAATAGGTAATTAATCAACTGAGTTAGGGTTTACTTACTTCAAAATCGCCCTGTTCAATGTCGACTCACCATCTTCTTCTCCTCTCTTGCACTGCACTGTCGTCTTCTTCCTCTTCTTCCTTCTCTTTTTCTTTTCCTCAGGTTTGCATGAGCGACTGTTGTCATCTCTCTTCCTCTTTTGTGAGCCCGTGAGACAGTTGATTTTACAGTTTTTAATAAAACTGTCCAATTTTATCTTCCTCCCTCTCTCACTCTCTCTCCTCATTAACTTCCCCCGGTTCCTCTCTCTCTCCACACGATTATTAATCCATCCATTTTATACCCTCGATATAGGTTTAATTTAGTTTAATTTAATTTCATTGTCACAAGATGGATCTTAATAATAGAGGAAAGAACCATCCTCTAATGTCCTCGAATTCAAGGTTGTTGATGTTGTTAAGGGCAATGTCCTCGAATTCAAGGTTGTTGTTGTTAAGGTCTATCTCGTCTTTAGTATGAAAAATAAGGGCATTTTGGTAATTTTCCAGGTTAATTAGGTTAGAGCTCAACTTTTGCTTTTTTTTTTATCCAGAAATAATTTGACGGAAAGGGAGACCCTCTCTAGCCAAGGGCATCCAGACGGATAAGCATTGTAGTGCATAATCGTCAGGCGTGACAGGGGTGGCCATGCGTGCGGTGACAAATTGATACTAACTACGGCAAGTAACCGTGACTACCAATTTAGCGACGGCAAGGCAATCCCTAATGAAAGACATGACACATTTGCCATAACAAGCTACCGTAGCTAAGGTTTAGATGGAAATTTAGAAAAAAAACTGCTTTTTAGCCCGGATACTTTGGAGCCGGGCTAAAAAATCCAAAAGTTTATTTAAACAAAAAATAAAATAATACACAATTGAGATATATAATAAGATTTCATTAATCATACAAAATTTACATATATAATAAATATACATAATTATAAATTTTATCTGTACAATAAAATCTCCAAAACAACTTTTTAACCAAAAAAACCACTTATGCTATAAATTTCACCCATAATATTTTATAAATTATAAGGTAATATGGAGTAAATCTCTTAACTAGAAGTTCTTTTTCAGCAATCCAACTTGGGCATTGATGTTAATCGTGTGTAGATCAAAAAGAAGAAAAAAAAAAGATGTATCTCAATCTTGGAATCAAGTAGAATTAGTGGCAAGAAGGCAATTTGCATTAGACATGGTTTAATTATAGCAGAAAAATTCTAACCAGAAGAGGTTCCAACAGCTGATCCAGCAGCTATAAGAGATACCTTTCTCTGCTCACTTTTGCTGAAACTATCAACACCTTTGGCAATGAATGAACCAATCTCAACACTAGGGCCTTCTGGCCCCAATGAATTTCCTGTTCCAAGGGTAATACCCCGAGTTTCGGGTTTCCATCCCAGAAGAGGTCACGCAATTCATGAACCTGAATTGCATTAAAAAAAGAGTATTTAATGAACATATCTTTGAAGAACTAGGAGGTGGTGGCAACATATCACTTCAAGCATACTTACTGTGTGTTTTCCATCAAGTTAGTCAAGACCTTCCTTTAGCATGATATAGAACTTCACAAACAAGAAATAAGAGCAAAGACATGTTACAACCATAAACTGCAAGGAGCAGAGTGAAAAAACAAGAGAGAGGAAAAGAAAATCATGCCACTTATAGTCTTCGAATGCTTCAGATCAAGGTGAATTTCAACCTTGAAAAAGCGGGCTTGATCGCCATATAAATACCTACACAAGGAAAAGAAAAGAAATAAAAATGGATGCAGATTCATTAAAAAAAATGAAGCACAATTGTACAACATAATCATTTAAGAACCAACAAAAAGGATTCAAAGGGAATTAGATGGGATTTGTCACATTATAAGAGTAATTTAACAAGTCCAAGAGTAATCAACAGACATGTTAAAAAACAATTAAGCCTAGTTTCATAAAGCCAAGTGCAAGAGATCAAAGATTAAGTTCAAGATTAATCATTTAAGAACCAATAAAAAGGATTTAAATTACTCTTATCACGTGAGAAATATGAAAGATTCTACTAGGATCAATTGTGAAACAATTAACCTCATTTGTTTAGCTGCCTTGTCCATTTCATCCCTTGCAAATCCATAAGTTGAACTCTCATCAATAAACGCAACCCTGACACCAAATATAGCTATTGCTCTATCTCTATTGGCTTCAAAGTTCTTTTGTGCTTTCTGTTGCATATCATGAACAAATTGCAGAACTACCCTAGAAACAGAAACTATTACTTCATGAGTTCATTGAAATTGTCAAAACTTGACATATTTGAATGGTTTTTTTATTAGGAAAGAATTCGGACGAGCAAGCTCTACCCGGCAGCATCCTTACGGATGAGGTCTAAAAGACCAGAATCGTTGTGAATATCAACACCCTGGGCAGAGTGGCAAAGGTGTGCAACCTTATCGGCCACTCTATTGCCCATTCGGGGCATATGAAAGAAGGAGACTTCTTTCAAAGTCGATAGTAAAAGTTTAACATCTGACAGAATTAACTCAATTTCCCGAGGACATTTAGATTTTTTGTTCAAGTGGTTTATGATTATACTAGAATCGCCTTCAATGTAGATTTTGTCAATATTGAGTTGAATAACGTGTTGGATTCCCATATTTGAATGGTTTGTATCACAACTTGGTGCCTTAATTACTCTTACCATATATTGTACTATTTTACCACTAATCATCATTTCCAATTTCCCAAGGATGTAGGTTGAGCGCATATATCTTTCAAAATTCAGATTTCACTCCAAAATTCAGCTTTCACTCTAAAAAAGCTAGCTCCATTTTTATATATCTATAACTAGTCATTACATCTGCCCTCCTACGATTATATATATATATGATGGGTTTTAGTCATTAAAATAGCTACTTTTCAGTTTCCACCGCCACCACCTCTTGCACTCTTATAATTTACATAACCATATTAATTTATTTATTTGTTTGTTTATTTATTGTCAAAGTATCACTTAATTGGTCTTCCTCGCAAAGTTAAAACAATGTACTTACCAAAAAATTCATTCTGATATTCGAATAACGAATGGGTTCGAAGTTTGAGATGCAAGTTCGAAGAGTTAAAGCAAGATCGAACAATGTAAAAGCGAAAACGACACTCCAGATTTTCACGAGGTTCGGATCTGAGATCCTGCATCCTCGGGGCCTCAAGAGGCAGCCTTAATCCACTATATCAAGAAGATTACAAAAACAAGGGCGAGTTTATGCGTACAAAGAAGATCTAAGCAAACAAGAACATAAAGCATAGAATCAAACAACAAAGGGATGAAGAACACTCCCTAGAATCTAAGATCTCGAAGATACAGATTCGAGATCCAAGATTGGGAAACCCATGATAGAAGCTGGCGACGCCGGAGGAGCCTTGTCTTGCTTTCACCAGAGGAGAGCCAGGGAAGAAGATCTTCACTGGTGGAACTGAGGATCGCAGTGCGGAAGAGGCTTGAAGGAGCAAACCCTAGATCGACATAGCACTCTCTCTCTTCTTCGGATTACCTGGAGGCTCAGCTACAGAACACAGAGCTTGAATGAATAGGATCCCTTATATAGGCATCATGAGGGAACCCTAGATCAAGCGCTGCGTTTCAGCAAATGAGGCTTCAACCCTAGCGCCGGACGTAGCTTCAATTCCATGGGCCAGTGGTTGGACATTTGGTTTGGGCCGAGTATCTTGGCATCTGAGTTGGTTAGGAGATCAAGTCCAATGGGTTCAATTCTATCGAGTCCAACTTAGTTAAACACCCAAGTGTCTCATAGGCCCAATCTCCGGAATATCATACCACTTATACTATGCTATACAATATAATTATTACACTTATAATATACACATAAAAGACTTAAGAGAAATATACATATTCTCAACAATTGCCCCTATAGTTCTCTAAGTCTGCTCTTGGCAAACATAACCTAGAAGTGGTCAGAGGGCTGCGTCCATCGTCGGCCCAAGTCACCTGTAACAGAATAACTATCAAGTGATTTCCTCCAAATGGAGGAAATTCCTGCAAAACATAAATTCGTCAACAGTAACAATTTTAGTGCCAAAGTCTGCAGGGTTATGAGTACCATCTATTTTCTTTACATGGATAACATTATCATCAACCTTTTCACGAATAAAATGGTACCTAACATCTATATGCTTGGTATGTTCATGATACATAGGATCCCTGCATAAGTATAATGCACTCTGGCTATCTATATGCAGTAAAGATGTATAATGATTCCTTTCTATCTCCTTCAAGAGACCTTGGAGCCAAATGGCTTCCTTACAGGCCTCAGTGGCTCAGCCTCAGTGGAGGATAAAGCAACAATAGGTTGCTGTTAGGTTTTCCATGAAATGCAGTTACCTGCCCAAGTATAGACAAAAGGAGTAGTAGACTTTCTATTGTCCTTATTTGAGGCATAATCTGCATCAACCTAACCAAATAGCTCATGTGTTGAGCCTTGACCTGCAGCAAACTTTAAACACATTTTCATAGCCTGCCAGTGCTTTTCAGCTGGGTCAGACATGAACCTACTCAAAACACTTATAGCAAAAGCTAGACCTGGACGAGTGCATATCATTGAGTACATAACAGAACCAACTGCAACATCATAAGGGATTTTCTTCATTCTATTAATCTCAGCAGAGGATAAAGGAGTTCTAATTTTTGTGATATCAAGATGAACTCCTAATGGAACTGTATTGGCCTTACCATCTGTAATATGAAATCTATCTAACACTTAACTAGTACAAAATGTATATTATAAGACGCCACATAGACAACGGTTTCTATAAAAATGGTGTCTATGATGAAAAAAATTAAAGATTTTTGGGACGGACAACGGTTATAAATTTAACCGTTGTCTTCGAGTGTGTTTGCATTTATAAAGACAACGGGTATTTAAAAAACCGTTGTTATATATACATAAGACTTCTCAAAGAAAACGGTTCATAAAACCGTTGTGTAAGGTCGATTAGAATCGTTGTCTATTAGGTTATAAAGACAACGAATATTTAAAAAACCGTTGTTATATATATATATATATATATATAAGACGTCTCAAAGAAAGTGGTTATTAAAACCATTGTCTAAGGCTGAATAAAATTGCATTTTGTAAGTTGAAAAGATAACGGATATTTAAAGAACCATTGTTATGTATAGAGAAGACTTCTCAAAGAAAACGGTTCATAAAACCGTTGTGTAAGGTCGATTAGAATCGTTGTCTATTACGTTATAAAGACAACGAATATTTAAAAAACCGTTGTTATATATATACAAGACATCTCAAAGAAGACGGTTGTTAAAACCATTGTCTAAGGCGGAATAAAATCGGCTTTAGCAAGTTGAAAAGACAACAGATATTTAAAGAATCGTTGTTATATATAGAGAAGACTTCTCAAAGAAAATGGTTCATAAAACCGTTGTGTAAGACTGATTAGAATCGTTGTCTATTAAGTTATAAAGACAACGAATATTTAAAAAACTATTTATATATATATATATATATATATATATATATATATATATATATATATATATATATATATATATATATATATATATGAAAGACGTCTCAAATAAAATGGTTATTAAAACCGTTGTCAAAGGCTGAATAAAATCGGCTTTTAGCAAGTTTAAAAGACAACGGATATTTAAACAACCTTTGTTATATATAGAGAAGATTTCTCAAATAAAACAGTTCATAAACCGTTGTGTAAGACCGATTAGAATCATTGTCTATTACGTTATAAAGACAACGAATATTTACAAAACCTTTGTTATATGTATAGAAGACGTCTCAAAGAAAACGGTTATTAAAACCGTTGTCTATGGCTGAATAAAATTGGCTTTTAGCAAGTTTAAAAGAGAACGGATATTTAAAGAACCGTTGTTATATATAGAAGACTTCTCAAAGAAAATGGTTCATAAAACCGTTGTGTAAGGTCGATTAAAACCGTTGTTTATTAAGTTATAAAGATAATGTATATTTAAAGAGACGTTGTTATATATATAGAAGACATCTCAAGGAAAATGGCTATTAAAACCAGTGTCTAAGGCTGAATAAAATCGCGTTTAATAAGTTGAAAAGACAACAGATATTTAAAGAACCATTGTTATATATATATACAGAAGACTTCTAAAAAAAACGGTTAATAAAAACGTTGTGTAAGGCCGATTAGAATCGTTGTCTATTACGTTATAAGGACAAAGAATATTTAAAGAACCGTTGTTATATTTATAGAAGACGTCTCAAAGAAAACGGTTATTAAACATAACCCTAATTGATTTTGTATATAAATCCCCTTCAACTGGCAGCCCCCGTTCAATAGTACTCCTTGTTCACTAGATCTAAAGAAATCCAAACAATCTCCCATGGCAATATGACATATCCTCCCTCCTCTGTTCGATCACTTCCGCTTTCTACAACCTCCCCATCAACCTTCTTCTCGCTCGAAGTCTCTTCCGATCCCCTCACCGATCTTTCTCCCGACCTTAATTCCTTTCTCTCTATCACATCTCCCGCCTTGTGTTGAAATCAGAACCATCGTCAACCGATGGGCCTAACTCCAATGAACCATCATCGATGACCACGAACTGGAGAGCCCACCTTCACCGGAGCAGTCAACCGGCCTCCTGTAGACATCGATTCAACCGTCGACCTTCCGGCTTCCTCTTGCCTGAACACGAAGGCTGACGTTGACGATGAACCACCAACACGCCCCGTCCTCCTTTAGATCTGACAGATCTGACGCATATCGAATTCTCCCTCTCGCTTCTGTTGCCGATGAAGAATGAAGCTTATTAGCAGAATTTAAACTGTATGTTGCACCCTTTTAAGATGAACAGGATTAGATTGGTGTTTGGGTTATTTCTTTTCTTCCCTTCCCTATTTAGAATTATTCAATTAGAGGCTTTTACCTTTGCAAACTTAAAAGTTCTACGTTTTCTTGAATCTTTTTATGAGCTATTATTTTCTGTAGTGTCTCTCTCTTGTTCTTGATTCTTCTTTTTAAATTGTCTTTGCTAATGCTGTGTGTAGAAAATAATTTCCCCTTTGGCACTCTCGCTTGGCTCTTTTATCATATCAATTGGGTGCAAATTCATTTACTATTTTTTTCTTAATTATATGGGTTTTGTATGATTCGATTATAGGTACTAAGAGCACTTGCATATTGGTAAGTTGATTTTGTTACATTTTATTGAAGAAACGTACATTGAATGTGGTATGTCGTGGCGAAGGAAACTGTGGATTGATTTTTCTTGATATATCAATAAGGAGATGCATATACAACGGGTAGACAAAACGGTTAAAAGATTATATACAATGGTTCAAAGGAATATAGACAATGGTTAATAGTTGTTTAATCAACCGTTAGAATTTACATCGACAACAATTAAATATCTTAGAAAACGGTTACAATATATTTGGACGACGGTTATAATATATTTAGACAACGGTTGAAAGTTACTTAGACAACGGTTGAAAGTTATTTAGACAACGGTGAAAGTTACTTAGACACTGGTTTAAAGTTACTTAGACACAGGTTTAAGCGAATCTAGTTAACTATTTTTTAATTTAGACAACGGTTAACGATTAAATAGACAATGGTTAAAATATACATAAATAACGGTTTTAATGTACTTACGCAACGGTTGTATTTGTCTTAGACAACGGCTAACATGTACCTAGACAACAATTAAAATCGGATATCCTAACTTGAGACAACGGTTATAGTGACCTTAGACAACGGTTAGAACCGGTTAATATGATTCGGAACCAATTTTGGAGGTGCATAGACAACGGTTATTCGGAATCTATCACAACGGTTATAACCGTTGTCTTAGTGAACCGTTGTGATAAACTCAACCGTTGTATTTTAAAAAACCACACGGGCTGATGCTACGGTTCAAAAATCGTTGTGCGTTTTGTAAAATAACCGTTGTGTAAGGGGTTTTTTGTACTAGTAAGCACATAATCAGATTGGCACAAATACATAACCTTCTTACCTCTGTCTCTTATGATGTCAATGCCCAAGATCCTTTTGGCATGACCTAAGTCCTTCATATCAAAGTGTTTTCTAAGTTGTTGTTTAATCATATTGATTTTATCAGAAGATTTAGCAATAAGCAAGATATCATCAACATACAACAAAACATAGAGAGGATCATTCTTTCTAATATCTTTGAAATATAGGCAAGTATCAAACTTACTTCTTCTAAATCCTATACTTCTCCTCATACAAGTATCAAACTTTATATTCCATTGACGAGGAGACTATTTTAAGCCATATATGGATTTAATAAGCAAACAAGCATAGTCAGGATGAGCAGTGTCAATAAAGCCCTTGGGCTGCTTCATATAGATGGTTTCATTAAGATCACCATGCAAAAAAGCAGTCTTGACATCCATTTGTTCCAATTCATAGTTATACACAGCAGACATAGCAAGAAGTAGTCTCATAGTCTTGTATTTAATGATAGGAGCAAATATCTCATTATAGTCATGACCTTCTCTTTGGGTAAACCCCTTGGCTACAAGTCTAGCTTTGTACCTTGGGGGGTCACCCTTAGAGATGCCTTGTTTTATTTTATACACCCATTTACAGTCAATTAACCTAGCACTAGCAGGTTTCTTAACCAATTTCCAGGTGTTATTTTGATTCATAGAATCTATCTCTTCCTGCATAGCATTTTTCCAGTTTTTAGCATGAGCACATTTTATAGCTTGTTCAAAAGTATCAGGTGTATACAAAGTAATCATATCAGAAACAAGACAAGCAAACTCAACCAAATTACTGGAGTACTTTTTATTTGGAATAATATTCCTAGGTTCACTATCTCTTGTAAGTTTCCAATCAGTTAAATCATGTAATTGCACAAATAAACCACTAGAAGAGCCTGCAGCATGAGTATCAATCACAGACAAATCAGAAACAGAAGAGGTAGAAGCAGGAGAGACATCAGAAATGAGGGGGGGGGGGGTTTCTGAGGTAGAGGGAGAAAAGGGTTCATCAAAGTGAACCACCATACTACCTGTTGTAGCATCTGTACTCACTTGCCCACCTGATTTGTGAGTTTGTGAGTCAACACTACCAGTGGAGTAACCACTGTCAAATTCATTGTCAATTTCACCCTCATCAGGGGTGTAAAATTGACCATTTGGTGCCTGCAGGTTAGTCTGGGCAGAAGATATTGTAACGGCCCAAATATAAATATTCGGGTTACGTTTCGAAGGATTGGATACCTTCGTTCGGATCTTGCAATTCGAGTACGGGTTGAGTTTCAAAACAAAGTGTGAGTGCTAAAAGAGGGGATTTCATACCCCAAAATTCGTGAGAGGTCCATGGGGAACTATAATTTGTCCTACTTGACTAAGTCGCTCAAAACCATTTATAGTTCAAAACATAGAGAAAGAAAATTGACAGTACAACTTGCCTCGGCGGAGCCGGGGCAAAACCAATATGAACGAGTATAAAACCTCTAAAGTGTCGATTTTGGTGGTAGTCATTCTCTCGGTTAGTTGAACGCCCCGGAAGAAAACCTCGTCATGGAAGCATGGAACAAGCAAGGATCAAATACCTGAAACTATACCACGAGTCAAGGTCGAGCCACTCATGCGGGCCTTGAAGACCTCGCTGAGGACATATAATATGCCTATACCTAAATAAAGGATGCTCTAATGCAGTGCGGAAATATTAAACACTCAAGCATGCTAGCAGTTTATATATATAAATATGCAGAAAGCGATTAAATGGGATCCCGCACAGAATGCCAAGTGGCATGTCCCTCTCCTACTCCCGCACCCATGCTCGTTAGTGCAGGAACCGACCGCGTTTTATACTCCCGCACCCATGCTCGTTAGTGCGGGAACCGGTCGCGTTCAATATCATAACATCATCAATCGTATCAACAGTCATGCTCGTCAATTTAACAGTCTGACTCGATGAGGACTAAGCCTGATGGAACTGGACCGTCCTATGACCCTAGCAAATGACTCTAGGACTCACAATTTAACGGCCGTTCTACAATACGCAAAGAGAATACGGATGCTCAATTAATTGTGCAACCTAAGCATGATGCTACATGATTATGCAGGATGCAACACCTGCACACTATATGACACATCAGGCATGAGGTTCTAACTTGAGTAAGCCCCGGAGGACTTACCTGGAGAAGCGCAGAATCCAAGGAAACAACAAGGTTATAGCAAGTCCAGATAGATCAGAGATCACCTAGTAATTCAATAAATAACATAATAAGTATACTGAACAGAACGGGATCCATTTGCCACTACACATAATTTATCATCAATTATTAGTCATAACATCATCATCATTATCTCGACGATCTCATATCGTCATATGTCATCTCATTCTCATATCATATTCTCTCAAGTCATCATATCTTTTCATATAACATCTCGCATCATCACATCATCTCATAATATCTCATTATATACCATCTCACATCTTGTCTCAACATATCATATCTCATATATTATCTCATATATACCTTACCCATCATCTCATCACCATCATATAACATCTTATTTTTCCTCATAACATATACCAAATCATGCTCAAGAATTTAAATATAAATCATGCTTTAGGTCACATATATTCATATCTTATTCACATACTTCATCGAATTCATGTCATAACTCATACAAGTGCTCAAACAAGTTCATCAATCAAAGCATCGAGTCAAGCTCAAGTAGCTTAATGTCAAAGTTTTCAAAAGCCATTTAGTATCAATTAAAACAACTCAATATCTTAAAGCAATTTTCTTAAAACCATACCTTGCCAAATCCAATTATAAAACATTTAACCTTTGGCCAACTCATAAAATTATACTATTGAAATAATCCCGACATATTTCATTTTATCCCAAAATCGTTATTCTAAAGGTTTAACAAATTCCGACACTTTGATAAAGATTTCCAATCAATCCAAATAATTCAAACTTAACCAGTTAAAATGCAAGTATTTAACAAATAGATTATGTACTTAAACAAATTCCCCAAAAATTAATCAGATTAAATAAATAATCTAATTAAATCAGAATAAATTAATAATAATTAAATAACACATCATAAAAATTAAATATTATATAAAGTAAGGTAATAGATCAATTAAACATAACCCAATCCGGCCCAAACAAAATGCCAACCCAAGCCCAAACCGAAAACAAGCATGGGCCCAACCCTTCAAAAAACGGCCCAACCTACCTTGGCCCAAACTCCTTCTACCAGATTTTGAAGAAATAATTAATAAATAATAATAAAAGAAAACGGGACCCACAATCCTTTAAAACAAATAAATAATCAAATAAATCCCCGCGGGCCCCACATGCTTCTCCTACCTCTCCGCCCCAGCTCCTCTGTTCGGCTTCCGCATCCCCGCCAACTCCGGCCTTACATTCCTGCTCTGCGGTCCCTCTCTCTCTCTCGAACTCACCTCCCCGCCCTCGCTGCTCCCTCGCCTGATCCTCACAGCCGCTCTCGACCTCGCTCACGTCGGACACTTTCCCTCTTTGAGCTCGCCGGAGCTCGAGCTCGCCCGCACTCTCTGACCCACTCTCACCTCAGCCTCTCTGACCCATTGCATAAGAAGAAGGAACCGGAGTGATACCAAGGAAATGAGTTCGAATGCTCACCGTGAGTGTCCTCGGGTTCGCCGGAAACTGAGCGTCGGACCTTGGGGGGTGCTCGGGCTGGAGTCTGTGTCTACGGGAGTCTCCTGGGGCTGCTCGTCTTCGCTGGACCTTGGAGGAGATGGAGGAGGGCTGCTGCTAGTTGGAGGCAGAGGACGAAGCAAGAGGTTGCTCTGACTCGGAGGAAGAGCTGCTGGAGGGCTCGGTCGGGTGCTCGGGTGGCTTGGGCTCGATGAAACGGGGGCGGTGATGAAGGAGGGCTAAGAAGTGAAGAAGAGGGATGGACAGGTGATGGTGGTGATGATGAATATAGGGGAATGGAGGAGCTTGTGTAGGTGATGGGAGGCTGCAAAGTGAAAATACAGGAGAGGAGGAGGGAAATGAATATAAAGAAAAAGGGAGGAGATGGGTTACAGAATAGGGGTAAAGTGAGAGTCTAGGTGGTAGGGTGGCTTGATGGAAGGTGTAATGGGTGAAAAAGTCAAATTTGATTACCCGAAAATAAACCTCGAAACCCGCTTTTTGACCTTAATCCGACGTGATTAAAAAAAAGAAATTTAAAATAAATATTCCTGTCCAAATTAAATAACAAACCCAAAAATATTTCAAGTCCCGGAACAATAAAGCGGAAATAAATTCATTCTCAAATCGAATAATAATTCATGCCGGAATTCGTCTTGAAAGAATAAAATAAAATCGCTTGCTCGATGACGCAGATTTTCAAAATTTTTGGAGTCTTAGAAATTAAACAAATTCTTAATTCGAAAATAAAATTTATAATTATAAAAATAGTATTTAGAAATCTAGGTCTGTACATCATCCACCTCTAAAAACAAGTCTCGTCCCCGAGACTAAAATCCTTTTTAAAACAACAAAGCCTCTCAAAATTCAAGTCAGTTCTTCCCATGTTAGTTAATCATGTTTCAAGAAATCAAGAGGCGGCAACATCCACCTCTAAGGGCTAATCCCGTATTCCACTTCCTAGATTCATTTCTTAGAATTAGTCTTGTCATATCAATTATAGCACAAACAACACATCAATATGACCAACATCACTCTATCAAGATTCATCAATACAAGGTCCAACGTCATCTCAAAGCTCACGATATCGTCATATCGAAATTTCAGTACAGTAGAATTATTCATAACGAGAATTTCATTTATCATACTGGCAACATATCAACTCTTATTATCAACAGATCATAAAATCCGGAAAATCTGTATGTCATTACCAACCAGAACAGGGCACAACCATCAACTCACACATCACCATCAACCCCCGAAGCCAAGATCAAGCCTAAGCTAGGTTCACCAACTCAAATCATGTTTAAACCCTCAAGTACAACCACATCTCGTTTTTCTTATAACCAAAACTCATGGGTGTGCTCTGCGATTCCTTTCACACAAGTATAAAGGTCAAGCCTATTCCAATTTCATCCAATATGTACCTCAAAGCTCAGGTCAACGAGTCCTCTAAGAATCAATTCACTCATGATCTCAAGCTCTCAAATCCAACTCCCTACCTAATAACTCAAAGCCCATGTGTCGGAACTCATAACTCTCCAAGAAATCATAAGTCGAGCATATTACTCCAACTCTCGTCAGAACCTCTATCAAGCGCGCAAGCAATCTAAGTGTTTCTTTCCGAATTCATTCATTCTAACTATGTCCTTAAGAAGCCATCCGATCAATATCTCTACGAGAGAACTCCCAAATTGCTTCCATACTCTGATCTCACTTCTCATACCAATAAGCACACTCACTGTTAATCCACCTCTAAAGAACTGACTCCTATTTCTAACCTCATGCAAGAGCATTCCCGCGTCCTATATCCTCAATATGTCGAAAGCATAGGTTCATCTCTTAAGCTACTTACGCATCTCAAACAACACAAGCACCTTACTCAACTATATCGGAAAGTCCTAGTAAGACTCAATCTTCTGCATTAACCAGATTCTAAGCTAGAGAGCCAACCCATGCTAAACTCGTAACCTGACCCATCCAACCTCCTCAACCGCACCAATACCCAAGTGGCCAACACATGTCTTATCCATCTAACTCACTAGATTATCTCCAACCCGAATCGTATTTCTACATTTCCATAAGGTCATAACACTTCCACTTACTCACAATACTAATCCACCATTCGAAATCTCACTATACCCTTAACAAATCACAAGCTCTCAAGCTATCCTATACTAGCTCCTTATTGCCGCATACTTCTTACTCGCCTTAGACTACAATCCTCAATAACGACATCTTATCTCTTAATGACTTTAACCACCAACCCTCTTTCCAATAGAAATTCTATACCATTCTTATTCGAATTCACTCAAAGCATCATAAATTAATTGAAGCTCCGAACTCCTACGACCATTAGTAGCATCATATCCTTCACCTGAACTAGTCCTCATATTTTTCATTCACAGTCTTTCTACCTATACACCCAAGCAATCACTCTCATAAGTACTACTAACGATGTCCCTTACTTAGCTTAAGGCATTTCCTCAAAGACTTATCGTTCATTTCCTCATCACCTCAAGATTTGAATCAATTCCACACATACCAATTTCAATTCTTCCATATGCTAAAATCTTCCAATCACGCCTCTAGAATTTCTCCAATTACATCACTGGCAAGCAACCTCAATATTACTCGAGCAATACCTAAGTACAGATCTCACACTCCGTCCCTTATCATATAAACAACTTGAATTCCAAGATCGATAAATTTCCAAGCAGTCCTAGTCACTCAATCTTTAACGATGTCCATAATCCATCCTTTAGCAAAGTCATTCTTGCTTACGGTATGAATAACCTAATCCCTAAGGTCTACACCTCCTCAAGCAATCCTAGTCTCTCAACATTAACGACATCCGCAATTCGTTCCTTAACAACACCGCTTTTGCCCATAACACAAGCAACCTACCTATAATCGTATCTTCCCTACCAGAATCATCATGTCTAGTTCCTTCATACCTTTTCCATTCATGCCTAACGGTTCACCCTAGCCTTTATCCAAAATTGATCACCTATACTACAACCTCATCCCCACAAATCTTGCTATTCTCATCCTATGCCTCATCTAAGGTCTACCTAGAAGGCTCATCTGAAGATCCCTAACCATCATCTCCTATCAGTCCTAGAAACTCACTCGATCCTGCCTAATCCAATGTCTCCTTCCTATGACTATACTACACCAACATCGATCGAAACCTACGACTCCTAATTCTCCTATCACTCTCGAGACTATCTCACAAAAGAACCTCAACCCTCATGAATAGGAAGAGAAAACAAAAGAGAATGAAGGAAAGAAAGTCGTCAAGTATACACACTACGTTATAACTAGCATATTAACAATTATCAAATCATCAGCATCGGTAACCACCACATCATTATCATCAATAACCACCAAAACATGATTCAAGCATTGGGAACATCAATCCATGTAGTCAATCTAGGCCTATTGCACACATCATTCCCAATCGTCTCGAATAAGATCAGTAGCTCGAATGGGAAATACCCTCTTACTAAGGCATATCTATGAATTTACTACGTATTCGTCCTTTAGTGCTGCTGATGACGTCAGTTCTGAGACTTGTAGGTTATGAGTCCACCACACTTCCGCTGCGCCGCTCTAGTGTTGCCCAGCTAGTTATTCCTTCCCACATGTCGTCGATCGTTCCAAAAAGATATCGAAGAGGTTCCAAGTTAATGGAGATAGGGGGAGACAAAGGAGGACAACAAGAATTCCCTACGGAGTTACATACGGACCAAGGACTATTGAGACTAGAGACAAGATTCCAACCCGAGAATGACAACGAGGCCCTTATGGAGATCTGTGAGGCATAATCGCAGCAAGCAAGATACACATAGCTCATGAAGTACACCAGTCATATCAATGAACACTATCAAGTACCTATCACAATGAACAACGACAACATATATTCATGGGCCAAAAGCATATAAGGGTGGTATAGTAAGCTATCACATCCTACGACGACAACGTTCACATAAGGATGCACGCACAACTCAAAATCATATGATGAGTTATTTTTGGAAAGCGTAGTTTCTACATGACACTAGTAATTCATGGCAAAGCATAGGTACAGTAAGAGGTGTTCTGAATAAGTTTAATATAACTACATGGGTCATGTATACACGAAACCAGAACATTTCGTGGTGTGTGGTCATGCGAGGTGTCAGACCAGTTGTTCATGAAAGCATGAATGAACGATAATACTACCAGGAACCTACGTCAAGAGAGAGCAAACAATCATGCGGATAAGGCATGGTATCCCTCAAATCATATTTCATATATCCTACATTATGTATAACATGTGACACATTCATACATCTAGTCAACTAGCACAACGATATGCAAGAGATCCAGCTAATCATGCTACAACAACATAGGAATATGGAGGAACACAACGAAGTATAATACGAGCCTAAAGCAATGTGGCTGAATATGAAAATAAGGGTATAGGGACATGTATTTAGCATAATGAAATATCAAGTCACGCAATCATAGATGGGACTACAATCATAACCAAACAGAAATTTCCAAGGGTAACATCAACCCAATGACTCAAGAGACCATTTCCCGTGGAATGCTTGTATGACTCATTTGGGTAAGAGAAAAGAATACTCAAATTGTTTTCCAAAGAAGTGTGGTCGAGCTCTAGAAAAGGTCTCATGATAAGAAGACACCTGTTGACCATCGTAAGAATCGAGAGGGAGGACTCGACAAGGCAACCCATCCCTTTGGACTTGGAATCATGTCGAGAAACTTAGGTTATTCGAAGTTGATATTCTAGTACATTAATTAACTCGTGGCATGACCTATGGCATCAAGTACCATCCTCCATCACACTCTCGAGTAATCATTGCACCAGAACAGAAATTCCGAATATGATTAGATGCCCGACCCAATTTCCCGTGGAAGACGGTAATATCATAGAGAAGACTCGATAAAAACATCTATCGAATAGGATTGAAGAACGAGAAGAAGAAGAAAAGAGTAGTAAAGGGGAGAAATGGAAGGAGAGGAAAATGAAGGAAAAAGAAGGAAAGGAAATGATCAATAAGACATCATTTAGAGCATGAGATATGAGGAAAACGAAATGAAAGGAATACACTCTTTGACAATTGTCAACCTTAGAAATATGTCCAACCGAAGGCGAAATGAAAAGAAGTGACACAGACAGTTGAATAATGGAAAAGATTGCTTTATAAGTACTGAAATCCCGACTACAGAGTAAGGAGGGACTCTCCCACTATCCCGTTCACACAGAGGTTCAACTCATAGCCAACAGATATCAAGTAGAGTAACAAACAGAATCCTTGCTCAATGAAGACAACATTCAACATAGAATCAATCAGCAGTAATTGATCTGATCCCCTTCGAGGGGGACCGCCCTCAGGCCCCATTTATAAAATCACAGAATCTATCTAGAAGCTGCCCTTCGAGGGGCAACTGACCGGAGGGGCAACTATCCTCTCGGCCTCTATATTCTAACCCCGGTACTCCAACCGCCACGGTGCAACCTCTTTGGAGTCTTCTGGGCCCTCTGTAAAGTACAAAGCTAAGTTTCGCCTACCCTTACCCAAGTCTACATCCAATAGGGATGGTCTATCGCCTTTCTACCCACTCGATTTCCCTTTTTTGATTTTCCTTATTTTAAGTCAAGTTTATTAAGCTTTGTTCATTAGTCTAGCCATATTAAATTCGTTTTGCCCTTTAAAACTCTTCAAAAATCCTTTAAAACATTGGGCGATTTTCAAAATCGTACTTCAACCCATTTGTACTCGAATCGCGCAACCCAAGCTCTGATACCACCTTTGTAACGGCCCAAATATAAATATTTGGGTTACGTTTCGAAGGATTGGATACCTTCGTTCGGATCTTGCAATTCGAGTACGGGTTGAGTTTCAAAACAAAGTGTGAGTGCTAAAAGAGGGGATTTCATACCCCAAAATTCGTGAGAGGTCCATGGGGAACTATAATTTGTCCTACTTGACTAAGTCGCTCAAAACCATTTATAGTTCAAAACATAGAGAAAGAAAATTGACAGTACAACTTGCCTCGGCGGAGCCGGGGCAAAACCAATATGAACGAGTATAAAACCTCTAAAGTGTCGATTTTGGTGGTAGTCATTCTCTCGGTTAGTTGAACGCCCCGGAAGAAAACCTCGTCATGGAAGCATGGAACAAGCAAGGATCAAATACCTGAAACTATACCACGAGTCAAGGTCGAGCCACTCATGCGGGCCCTGAAGACCTCGCTGAGGACATATAATATGCCTATACCTAAATAAAGGATGCTCTAATGCAGTGCGGAAATATTAAACACTCAAGCATGCTAGCAGTTTATATATATAAATATGCAGAAAGCGATTAAATGGGATCCCGCACAGAATGCCAAGTGGCATGTCCCTCTCCTACTCCTGCACCCATGCTCGTTAGTGCTGGAACCGACCGCGTTTTATACTCCCGCACCCATGCTCGTTAGTGCGGGAACCGGTCGCGTTCAATATCATAACATCATCAATCGTATCAACAGTCATGCTCGTCAATTTAACAGTCTGACTCGATGAGGACTAAGCCCGATGGAACTGGACCGTCCTATGACCCTAGCAAATGACTCTAGGACTCACAATTTAACGGTCGTTCTACAATACGCAAAGAGAATACGGATGCTCAATTAATTGTGCAACCTAAGCATGATGCTACATGATTATGCAGGATGCAACACCTACACACTATATGACACGTCAGGCATGAGGTTCTAACTTGAGTAAGCCCCGGAGGACTTACCTGGAGAAGCGCAGAATCCAAGGAAACAACAAGGTTATAGCAAGTCCAGATAGATCAGAGATCACCCAGTAATTCAATAAATAACATAATAAGTATACTGAACAGAACGGGATCCATTTACCACTACACATAATTTATCATCAATTATTAGTCATAACATCATCATCATTATCTCGACGATCTCATATCGTCATATGTCATCTCATTCTCATATCATATTCTCTCAATTCATCATATCTTTTCATATAACATCTCGCATCATCACATCATCTCATAATATCTCATTATATACCATCTCACATCTTGTCTCAACATATCATATCTCATATATTATCTCATATATACCTTACCCATCATCTCATGACCATCATATAACATCTTATTTTTCCTCATAACATATACCAAATCATGCTCAAGAATTTAAATATAAATCATGCTTTAGGTCACATATATTCATATCTTATTCACATACTTCATCGAATTCATGTCATAACTCATACAAGTGCTCAAACAAGTTCATCAATCAAATCATCGAGTCAAGCTCAAGTAGCTTAATGTCAAAGTTTTCAAAAGCCATTTAGTATCAATTAAAACAACTCAATATCTTAAAGCAATTTTTTTAAAACCATACCTTGCCAAATCCAATTATAAAACATTTAACCTTTGGCCAACTCATAAAATTATACTATTGAAATAATCCCGACATATTTCATTTTACCCCAAAATCGTTATTCTAAAGGTTTAACAAATTCCGACACTTTGATAAAGATTTACAATCAATCCAAATAATTCAAACTTAACCAGTTAAAATGCAAGTATTTAACAAATAGTTTATGTACTTAAACAAATTCCCCAAAAATTAATCAGATTAAATAAATAATCTAATTAAATCAGAATAAATTAATAATAATTAAATAACACATCATAAAAATTAAATATTATATAAAGTAAGGTAATAGATCAATTAAACATAACCCAATCCGGCCCAAACAAAAGCCCAAACCGAAAACAAGCATGGGCCCAACCCTTCAAAAAACGGCCCAACCTACCCTGGCCCAAACTCCTTCTACCAGATTTTGAAGAAATAATTAATAAATAATAATAAAAGAAAACGGGACCCACAATCCTTTAAAACAAATAAATAATCAAATAAATCCCCGCGGGCCCCACATGCTTCTCCTACCTCTCCGCCCCAGCTCCTCTGTTCGGCTTCCGCATCCCCGCCAACTCCGGCCTTACATTCCTGCTCTCCTATCCCTCTCTCTCTCTCGAACTCACCTCCCCGCCCTCGCTGCTCCCTCGCCTGATCCTCACAGCCGCTCTCGACCTCGCTCACGCCGGACACTTTCCCTCTTTGAGCTCGCCGGAGCTCGAGCTCGTCCGCACTCTCCGACCCACTCTCACCTCAGCCTCTCTGACCCATTGCATAAGAAGAAGGAACCGGAGTGATACTAAGGAAATGAGTTCGAATGCTCACCGTGAGTGTCCTCGGGTTCGCCGGAAACAGAGCGTCGGACCTTGGGGGGTGCTCGGGCTGGAGTCTGCGTCTACGGGAGTCTCCTGGGGCTGCTCGTCTTCGCTGGACCTTGGAGGAGATGGAGGAGGGCTGCTGCTAGTTGGAGGCAGAGGACGAAGCTAGAGGTTGCTCTGACTCGGAGGAAGAGCTGCTGGAGGGCTCGGTCGGGAGCTCGGGTGGCTTGGGCTCGATGAAACGGGGGCGGTGATGAAGGAGGGCTGAGAAGTGAAGAAGAGGGATGGACAGGTGATGGTGGTGATGATGAATATAGGGGAATGGAGGAGCTTGTGTAGGTGATGGGAGGCTGCAAAGTGAAAATACAGGAGAGGAGGAGGGAAATGAATATAAAGAAAAAGGGAGGAGATGGGTTACAGAATAGGGGTAAAGTGAGAGTCTAGGTGGTAGGGTGGCTTGATGGAAGGTGTAATGGGTGAAAAAGTCAAATTTGATTACCCGAAAATAAACCTCGAAACCCGCTTTTTGACCTTAATCCGACGTGATTAAAAAAAAGAAATTTAAAATAAATATTCCAGTCCAAATTAAATAACAAACCCAAAAATATTTCAAGTCCCGGAACAATAAAGCGGAAATAAATTCATTTTCAAATCGAATAATAATTCATGCCGGAATTCGTCTTGAAAGAATAAAATAAAATCGCTTGCTCGATGACGGAGATTTTCAAAATTTTTGGAGTCTTAGAAATTAAACAAATTCTTAATTCGAAAATAAAATTTATAATTATAAAAATAGTATTTAGAAATCTAGGTCTTTACAGATATAGTAGTTTTAAAATGAAATTCATCTTCTTTAAACACAACATTTCTACTAAGAATGATTTTATATGCTCCAGGTTGGACTACCAATAACCTATAACCTTTAGTGCCATCAGGATAACCAAGCATAACATATTTTTGAGACCTAGGAATCAATTTACCATCATTCACATGAGAATAAGCAACACATCCAAAAGGTCTTAAGTGACTAAGGTCAGGTTTCTTATTGGTCCATTTTTCATATGGAGTTTTAAATTCAATAGCAGAGGAAGGGGATCTATTTATCAAATATGCAGCAGTTACAACAGCCTCACCCCAGAAGTTGTGTTTTAGCCCAGAAGAAATCAACATGTATCTAGCTTTTTCTAGAAGGGTTCTATTCATCCTCTCAGCAATCCCATTTTGCTGAGGGGTTCCAGGAATTGTTAAATGTCTTTTAATACCTTCAGTTTTACAGTAGGAGTTGAATTCATTGTTATAAAACTCCAAACCATTATCTGTTCTAAAGCATTTCAGTTTTAAACCAGTTTCAGTTTCAACATGGTCTTCCAAACTTTAAAGTTTTGAAAAGCATCAGATTTATGTTTAAGCAAATACACCCAAACCCTTCTACTAAAGTGATCAATAAAAGAGATAAAATATTTCATGCCCCCTGCTGTGTCAACCTGAGTAGGTCCCCACAAATCAGAGTGCACATATTCTAAAGGTTGATTTGCAACATATGAAGATGTTTTAAGACCAAGTTTGGATTGCTTTCCCATAAGACAGTTTTCACATAAGTCAATATGAGAAGGTTTAGTAGAGATAATGCCATTTTTAAACAGATTATCAAGACCTTTGTTACCAATGTGACCCAATCTAGAATGCCATAACAGAGAGTTAGTCATGCTCATGTTTTTCACAGAAACATCAGAAGCAGAAGAAACAGCAACATTGCATTCAAAAGCAACAACATGATATAAACCTTTTTTCTTAATACTTCTAATGAGCAATTTGCCATTTTTAAAGACATCTCTGACTCCATTCTTAATCCTAATATCACATTGTTGGTCATCAAAGGTACTTTCAGACAATAAATTCCTTCTAAGATTAGTAACCCATCTAACACCTTGAATAATTCTTATCACACCATCATGCATCTTAAGAGGCACAGATCCAATACCTTTTATTTTTAAAGAGGAGTGATCACCAAGCAAAACTTCACCATAATCAGACAGTTTTAAATAAGAAAACCATTTTTTATCAGAAGTTGCATGCATAGTGCACCCAGAATCTAAAAGCCAAACATCAGATTCAGCATGATCAAAGAAAATAAGTACTTCATGTGTGTAATAAGAATGACCTTCAAAGACAGCAGATACATTAGAAGATTTCTTAGCAGCTTTTTCTTCATCCTTCTTTCTTTTATAACAATCCTTTTCATAGTGACTAGTTTTATTACAGTACAAACACTTGTAATTTTTCTTATCAGAATTAGGTTTGTCAGAAGGATGATTATCACCTTTAACATGTTCTTTGTTTGGCTCTTTATTTTTATCCTTCTTTTTCTGGTTATTTGTGTTATTGTTTTGACCCTTAGATTTAAACTTAGCCATAAGAGCTTCATTTTTAGCCTCTTGCTTAGTTTTGAAAACCTTTAAAACATCATTCTTTTGAATAATATATTCAAGGACAGCCTTTTTTGTTAGAGTAGAAGAACTAAACTGAACTACATCATTAAAAGTTTCAAATTGAGGTGGGAGAGCATTTAAAAGCAAAACACATTGGTGGGTTTCATCAATTTTGTCTCCACACCTTTCCAAATCTTGAGTCATAGCAAGAAATTTATCCAGATTTTCAGGTAAAGAGCAATGTAAGTCCATTCTAAAGTTGAACAACTTAACAAGGAGATTTATGCGATTGGGAAGAGATTTTACCAGATAAAGCTCTTCAAGAGCAGTCCATAGTTTTTCTGTGGTCTTATAGGAGATTACCTGCCTAGCTACCTCATCTGAAAGTCTCAGCATAATTTCATTGTGAGCCTGGAGATCCTTTTCCTCCATAGCTTCCTTGTCTAGTTTGTCTAAGAACTTTGAGGTCACTGCTTCCCAGCATTTTTCCTTGATTAGCACAGCTTTCATTTTAACCTGCCACATAGCAAAGTCAGTTGTGCCGTTAAAAGGTTTCATACGATAACTAGATTCACCCATTTTAAGAATCAGATAAATCGTACAAAAACTCAAAGCTACTACTGAATAACAGTAAAAGAGAAAATCAAGATGAACTTGTTTTTTTTCTCAGAGGGCCAGTTTCTTTCAAGAAACTTACAGGGGCCACAGATTTCTAATAAAGATTCTTCGATCACACAAGTAGACAAATAATAGATTGTAACTTGTAACCAAAAAATCAAGAGGAGCAGATCTAACAAAAAACACACAGGTCCAGAATCATACAATACAGAGAAACCAAGAAACCTCTTGAACATAAAACGAATAGATCCAGGAGGAACCTGGCTCTGATACCAATTTGATATTCGAATAACGAATGGGTTCGAAGTTTGAGATGCAAGTTCGAAGAGTTTAAGCAAGATCGAACAATGTAAAAGCGAAAACGACACACCAGATTTTTACGAGGTTCGGATCTGAGATCCTACATCCTCGGGGCCTCAAGAGGCAGCCTTAATCCACTATATCAAGAAGATTACAAAAACAGGGGCGAGTTTATGCGTACAAAGAAGATCTAAGCAAACAAGAACATAAAGCATAGAATCAAACAACAAAGGGATGAAGAACACTCCCTAGAATCTAAGATCTCGAAGATACAGATTCGAGATCCAAGATTGGGAAACCCAGGATAGAAGTTGGCGACGCCGGAGGAGCCCTTGTCTTGCTTTCACCAGAAGGAGAGCCAGGGAAGAAGATCTTCACTAGTGGAACTGAGGATCGTAGTGCGGAAGAGGCTTGAAGGAGCAAACCCTAGATCGACATAGCACTATCTCTCTTCTTTGGATTACCCGGAGGCTCAACTACAGAAAACAGAGCTTGAATGAACAGGATCCCTTATATAGGCATCATGAGGGAACCCTAGATCAAGCGCTGCGTTTTAGCAAATAAGGCTTCAACCCTAGCGTCGGTCGTAGCTTCAAGTCCATGGGCCAGTGGTTGGACATTTGGTTTGGGCCGAGTATCTTGGCATCTGAGTTGGTTAGGAGATCAAGCCCAATGGGCTCAATTCTATCCATTCCAACTTAGTTAAACACCCAAGTGTCTCATAGGCCCAAACTCCAGAATATCATACCACTTATACTATGCTATACAATACAATTGTTACACTTATAATATACACATAAAAGACTTAAGAGAAATATACATATTCTCAACAATTTCCCTTGTAGTTCTCTAAGTCTGCTCTTGGCAAACATAACCTAGAAGTGGTCAGAGGGCTGCGTCCATCGTCGGCCCAACTCACCTGTAACAGAATAACTATCAAGTGATTTCCTCCAAATGGAGGAAATTCCTACAAAACATAAATTTGTCAACAGTAACAATTTTAGTGCCAAAGTCAGCAGGGTTATGAGTACCATCTATTTTCTTTACATGGATAACATTATCATCAACCTTTTCACGAATAAAATGGTACCTAACATCTATATGCTTGGTATGTTCATGATACATAGGATCCCTGCATAAGTATAATGCACTCTGGCTATCTATATGCAGTAAAGATGTATAATGTTTCATTTCTATCTCCTTCAAGAGACCTTGGAGCCAAATGGCTTCCTTACAAGCATCAGTGGCTGCTGTATATTATACTAGTCTTATTACCCGCGTGTTACGCGGCATTTTAATAAATATTATATATATATATATATTATCCTTGAATTTTTTTTATAATTAAATTATGAATATAAAAATAAATAGATTGAAAAATTTCTAGGAAATCAATATAAAATCCATTAGAATATATTAATTAAATAGATAACATCATTAAAAAAAATTTAAAGCTAAAATTAAACAAAATTGTGTTGCAACTAATAAAAATGTATAAAACTTAATAAAATAAAATAATCTATCCAAACATATTATTATTTAATAATTCAAGTTTCCTCTATGACTCCACTAATAAATTTACATTAAAATAAATATTTTTATAAAGATATGGATAACTATTTATATTATTATAAAATATAATTTGAAATACCAAAAATCATTCACTAACACAAACTTATAAATTTTGGAGTTATCCATAGTTTGATTTAGTTGTAAAATATAGTCAAACTTT
This sequence comes from Persicaria maculosa, assembly GCA_963922045.1. Classification (NCBI taxonomy): domain Eukaryota; kingdom Viridiplantae; phylum Streptophyta; class Magnoliopsida; order Caryophyllales; family Polygonaceae; genus Persicaria; species Persicaria maculosa. Next base: position 26,867,718 of record OY998267.1, on the reverse strand, counting down.
ATCTCTCTCTCTCTCACACGCACACATTGATAGAAAAGTTTTAATTAAAATTTATGTCTTTTGTATTAATTAAGAAATATCTTATACCATTAATAAATACAGATATATGATAAATCTTTCTTATATTGAATAAATACTCAGTTGCTAGGAAGTTCCATTTATTTTAATAGATTAGTGTAAATAAATACTTACTTTTTTAGTATATTATATAAAAAATAATTATATATATAATAGAAAAGATATTATTTGATTCAATTATATATTTTTAATTTAAGTGGACCTTGTTAAATAAGGTGACTTAAAGATATAAAATCATTAATTGATTAATTAATGTGGATAAAAATATATAAAAATATTTAATTGATGTGGTTAAAAGATATGAGTCAGATTACACTAAAAAATGACACATAAGTGAATTCGACCCGAGCTAAATACATGGACTCCAGTCCAAAGCCTCTGTTTAGTATATATAATATTATTTATATAGATTATTAAATTATATTAAAAAATTAAAACATAATTGATATTAATAATACGGAGTACCTATTTTTATACATAGGTAATAGTATTGTATAAGTATATTTGTATATTTAGTGGCTAAAAAATGGCTAAATTAAGGAATTCGCTTGAAGTAATATAGTCCTTTCAAATATAAAAATATTTATTTTAATTTTTAAAAAATTGTAAAATTAGGGTACCAAATAAAAAGTCTAACTTCATGAATCATTGTTGATTTAAATCCGTATATCAATAAATTATCATGATATGAATTTAATATATTGAGATGAAATCAAACTAACAAAAAAATCTTTTTTAAAGGGTCTATATATATTAAAACCTATAAAAATTCTACTTTACCTAATTTCAATTTTTAATAGCTGGTTCGGAAGTTTGAGATGAACTTGAAAAGATTTAGTACGGAAGTTTTCTAAGATATATTGATAAGGTTTTTTAGTTTATCAAATTTCATTAGATTTATTTAACTAACTCAAAAAATTGATCAAAATATAACTAATCAAGATATGATAAAATTTTGATATTTAAATCAATTGTGATTGTTAATAACATAAGTTAAATGATGTGGCTAAAGATATGAAATCATTAATTGATGTGACTTAAATATATTGGATACTCATTAATTGACGTGTCAAAAAAATCGAGTCAGATTGCACAAGAGTACGACACGTAAGCGAATTCGATCAGAGCCCGTCACATAGGATTTTCATGTCTCTGTTTTAGTATTATATATTAAAAAATTAAAACATAATTGTTATTAATAATACAGAGTACCTATTTTTATACATAGTTAATAGTATTGTATAAGTATATTTGTATATTCAGTGGCTAAAAAATGGCTAAATTAAGGAATTTGCTTGAAGTAATATAGTCCTTTCAAATATAAAAGTATTTATTTTAATTTTAAAAAAAATTGTAAAATTAGGGTACCAAATAAAAAGTCCAACTTCATGAATCATTGTTGATTTAAATACGTATATCAATAAATTATCATGATATGAATTTTATATATTGAGATGAAATCAAACAAACAAAAAAATCTTTTTTTAAAGGGTCTATATATATTAAAACCTATAAAAATTATACTTTACTTAATTTTAATTTTTAATAGCTTGTTCGAAAGTTCGAGATGTACTTGAAAAGAGTTAGTATGGAAGTTTTCTAAGATATATTGATACGGTTTTTTTAGTTTATCAAATTTTATTAGATTTATTTAAATAACTCAAAAAATTGATCAAAATATAACTAACAAAGATATGATAAAATTTTGTTATTTAAATCAATTATGATTGTTAATAACCTAATTTAAATGATGTGTCTAAAGATATGAAATCATTAATTGATGTGGCTTAAATATATTGGATACTCATTAATTGACGTGTCAAAAAAATCGAGTCAGATTGCACCAGAGTACGACACGTAAGGGAATTCGACCAGAGCCCGCCACATAGGATTTTCACGTCTCTATTTTAGTATTATACTAGTTTTATTACCCGCGTTTTTCGCGGTTTTTTAATAAATTATATATTATTTTATTATACATTTTTATTATACTTATTAATAACAAATGTAAAATTATATAAAAAAAATATTTACTATATTTTTTTAACTTAAAATATATATCTATATATATAAGGTGGTATAGTCTCATTAAAAAAGGTAATATTAGACCACTCAGAACCATTGTCACACTGTATTATATTTTAACCTCACATTAATGTATTAGACCATTCAAAACAATTTATTATATTTATAAGTTTTAAAAAAATCTTATAAATAAATGTAGAATACATTTCCCACACTATTATATCTTAATTTCTAATTAAAATATATTTCTTTATTATTTTTCATAATTTTTTTATAAATGTATTTAAATGATCATTTATTTATAAGATTAATAAGTAATTTATAAATTCAATAACGTACTATATTGTTTGGTGCTAAAAAATTATATCATTGTTTTAGCTTATAAATCACATCATTGTTTTGGCTTTTTTTTTAAATTTTGAAAAAATCATAAAGAATAAATTTCTAAACAAAAATCACTTAAAAGATAGGATATATGTTAATTTGAATCTTTTAATTATAATAATTTTCAAAATTTTCATTCTTTATCATTTTCAATTTTTTAAAAATTTATTTAAATTATCATTTATTTATAAGATTAATATATAAGTATAATACTATATATAAAAATCATAAAATTTGATAACTTATTTTGATTTCAATCTTCACGGCTTTCTTCAAAAAAAAAGTTTATTATCATTTATTTATAAGATTAATAAGTATAATATGATATATATATATATATATAAATTCATAAAATTTGATTAATTATTTTGATTTTCAGTCTTCACGGTTATCTTCCAAAAAAAGAGTTTATTATCATTTATTTATAAGATTAATAAGTATAATATTATATATAAAACAATTCATAACATTTGATTAATTATTCTGAGTTTCAATCTTCACAACTATCTTCTAATTAAAATAAGGGTTTATTTAAAAAAAACTAACGATTTTATGCTTTTACACCTATCCAAAACAAAGTTTACTACATATTAATTTAAAAAAAATTTAGAATATAGGCACTTGAATTCAAGAATACAAATTTTTATTAATTGGTTAATTTGACTTGGATTTGTTAGAATTGTTATACTGGTAATTCAGTAGGCATTGATCATGCCCCTCCCCCCCTTAATTTTTTTTATTTCCCAGGCTCCATTAATCAATTTATTCCTACATATCTGATACAATTTATCATAGAAATATTATTATAAACAATAAATTTTATCATGTTTTAATTAGTTACGTTTGATAATATATATTTGATAAGATATGAAACCAATTTATTATTTAAAATAATTTTATTTAATCTAAAAAGATAAGTTTTCTACCCGATTAAGATATAAGATTAAATATTTATAAAAATAAGTCTATCTAGTTTTTTGATTTAAGATATAAGGTTATATTGGATAGATTATTTGATCTAAAAAGATAAGTTTTTTTACCTTACTATATTGACTTATTAATTGATATTGCTAAAAAAGATAATACCATTTTAATCCATAAAATGACACGTAAGCAAAAATAATCCAGTTTTAATCTAGAAAATTCCACGTAGACGAATCACACCAGAGTCCGTTTTAGGCCTCTGTTTTAGTATTTTACTAGTATTACTTTACCCGCCCGTTGTGCGGTTTCTTAATAAATAAAATGATGTTTATTTTATATTTTCTTTCTGAAATTTGAAGGTTATAATAGTTTGATTAAAATCTTTGTATCTTTTAATACATCATAGTATAAAAAGGTTATGAAAATAACTTAAGATAAAATATTCTATCGATAATAGGTTTAACTATTTACATATTGATTCATAAGAAATTAGAGTTTGAATTCGGAGAATATTATCTACACATTTATTTTGCACCGTAATTGTTTAACAAATCTACAAATCTACAAATCTACAGAGTATCCAAAGGTTAATAATCAAATAGTATCCATTTTACACTGAAATTTTGGATTAAATTTTGGTCAAATTAAATAAAGAAAACTTATCTTTTTATTCATCTTCAAATATATATCATACAAAACTTAATTTTTTTGGGTCCATATATTATTATATTTCATTCGTTAGATTTTTTTATCCAATATATATTATTATATTTGATTAGTTAAATTGGATATATACTACTTCGTTGAGAGCTAGCCAGATTGAGTTATGACTCTTTTCTGGAAGTTTAGAATGATGCTAATTCGAGCCTTCGACTATTCGATATAGAGAGGCGAGATCTAGATTACATTTTCATTTGGACTTAATATTTTCTTTTATTGTTTAACATTTAACATTAAATTACATGATAACGTATTAAAATTATAATAAAATCATTAATAATTACTCTCTCCGATTGGAAATATTTGATGTTTTAGAAGGTGAAATTTGATCAACAATATTTGATGTTTTAGAAGTAATAATTACACTCTTTTTAAATTTTGCAGTAATATCAATATAAGTTGTACTTTTTTTTTCTTAACCAATTACATTTGTGTATAATAAATGTGATAGGGGATTAAAAATTATTTGAGGGTATTTAAAGGTGGAAGTAATAATTAAGAGGTTTCTTAATTTGCGCATAAAACTCTAAAACATCGTTTATTTCTGACCGAAGGGAGTATAATATACCTTATTTATACATGTGTATTATGTGTATAATATATATTAATTGATGTGGGCCAAAAATATAATACAATTTTATTCCAGAAAATGACACGTAAGCAAAAATAATCCCGTTTTAATCTAGAAAATTCCACGTAAGCGAATTGCACCAAAGGCCATTTCAGGCTTCTGTTTTAGTATTTTATATAGATATAGATATAAATATAGATATAGATTTCTTTTTTGAATTAATATAAATTACTATTCCATATAAAGTAAATATATAGTTTTCAATTGTGTTATGTTTTTTTATAATGTAAACATGTTTCACTTGTGTTATCTTTAATTAAGAAAATGTCACGTATGGAAAAATAACAACATTTTAATCCAGAAAAAGTCACGTATGCGAATCACATCAGATACCGTTTCAAACCTCTTGTTTGGGTTGAATGTTAATAATGAAACAAATATTAGATAGATTATTTAATTTAAAAAGATACGTTTTCTACCTAATTAAGATAAAAGGTTGATTATTTATACAAATATATTCAATTTATCCTAAGTACTGAGAAGGTGATAATTAGGTGATTGAAATTTATTCTAAAATAATTTTTTTAATTTTGTCAATTTGTTCCAAAATACCAAAGATTTTGGTACGAAGTACTTCGTTTAGAGTTCAAATCTAATTGGATTAAATATAAAGTAACCGACATAGAAATCTCTTTTATCTTGAAACTAATGATGATTTAAATTTATTCACATTGTGCAAGAAAATTCACTGAAAAATTATAAACATTACTCGATCCGTATTTTACAAAGTTATATTTGTTTTAGATTTAAATATTTGTTCCAAAATACCAAAGATTTAAATATTATATTTGTTTTAGATTACAAAGTTAAATAATATTTTATAAAAATAATATTGGATAGATTATTTGATTTAAAAAGATAAGTTTTTTTACCTAATTATATTCGTTTATTAATTGATGTGACCCAAAAAGATAATATCACTTTAATCCAGAAAATGACACGTAAGCAAAAATAATCCCGCTTTAATCCAGAAAATTCCGTGGACGCGAGATCGCACCAGAAGCCGTTTCTGGCCACTGTTTTAGTATTTTATATAGATATAGATATTGATATATAATTGATAATTCGTTTATTATATATAATTGATAATTCGTTTAGATATATAGCTGTAGTTATATAATAATAATAATAATTATATTATCTAATATCAGTACAAATTGCAAAGTAAGACCAAATAAGATATATACCGTTGACATGATAAAATACAAATTACAAAGTCGAATAGTAACACCATATACCGTGTTCGATCTCAAGTTGAGAGATGGTTTAAGACCGGTTTGCAAATCCTCGATCCTTAGTTTTGTTTGAATGGAACAAGAAACAAAAAAGTTAGATAGTATACCACTTGAGAAGTAAGTTCACATCCAATATAGATATGGACAAGGTTTTGGGGGAGGAGGCGGAGGAGGCGGAGGCGGAGGAGGAGGTTCCGGGGGAGGAACCGCCTATTCCGGAGGGGCACAGTCTGGTGGATATGGACAAGGTTCGAGTAGTGGTCATGGCGGCGCCGGTGGCGGTTATTAATTAACTACCCGTGAGAAACATACAATTAAGTTCCGGTTACAGCAACGAGTTTATTTGTCACTTGTTTCATAAAAAAAAAAGTAAATAAAATAAAGAGGCAGGCGTAGGCGTAGAGTTATGTTATGTTATGTTATGTACGTGTAAAATCGAGTGAGCTTGCCTTATTGTTAATTTGCATGTATTTTGCTTTCCAATCCACAATGAAATAATCAATACGTCTTACCAAATAAAAAAATGAAATGATCCATACGGTTATTAATCCATCCATTTTATACCCTCGATATAGGTTTAATTTAGTTTAATTTAATTTAATTGTCACAAGATGGATCTTAATAATAGATGAAAGAACCATCCTCTAATGTCCTCGAATTCAAGGTTGTTGTTGTTAAGGGCAATGTCCTCGAATTCAAGGTTGTTGTTGTTGTTAAGGGCAATCTCGTCTTTAGTATGAAAAACATCTTCCATAGCTATGGAAGCCGAGGGCAGCCCCACGGTTTCATTGCCTCTTAGGGCATTAGTGAAAGATGACCCTTCAAAAGATGAGTCGTTGGGAGACAAAGAAATTGTTCAATGTTGTATGGTCTCATGGACCGATTACATGTGCGGAGAGGAAGCAAGAGTTAAAAAGAATACTCTTCGCTCCAAGCATCAAATTCCTTCCTCAAAATCAAGAGAGGAATCAAAGGGAAAGAAGTCAAGCTTCGCAAAAACTTCAAAAATGCACAAGAAGCACGAAGTTCAAGTGCAAAAGCTAAAACCTTCTTTCAAGGATAAAGCTCCACAAAAACTTGTCGAGGAGGCTTGTGTCAAAAATTTCCAAATCTCATACGAAGAGGGTGTTCTAACCACAAGTGTAATAGAGCCTAGAGTGTTCGCATTTGAAAGACTCGAGATGGCCTCAGGTGAAACTCCCAAATCTTCGGTGTTTAAAAGGCTTGATCTAGCCTCTACATGTGAAGCACCGAAATCTTCAGTATTCGAAAGACTGGGGCTAGCCTCAACAAATGAAGCATCCAAAATCTTCGATGTTTCAAAGACTTGATATGGCTTCGACAAGTGAAGAATCTAAGCCTTCAGTATTTCAAAGGCTTAATATAGCCTCAACAAGTGGAAAACCTAAAGCTCCGATATTTGAAAGGCTCGGAAAAGTTGATGAGTCTAAAAGCAAGAAAGACAAAGTGAAAAGGACTTAAAGCAAGAGCTTCGGAAAAGGCAGTCAAAAGTTCTCAGCCACCGGCTCAAGCAAATCATGGATACCTAAAATGAAGTAAGGGTGTCAAAAGATTCAAGTAGTTTCCAAGGCGGTAAAACAAATAGTTCTCGCCTAGAACTACGTAAAGACTTGATCCCCAGTAAGGGGTACGTAGGAAATCTGGCATAAAAAAAAATATATGTCAAATTCAGTCGCACAAAAAAAAGAAAGAAATTTCGGGTTCGCATATGATAGTCAGATTATTCGGGAAACCCTTCCTAGAAGGTGGGCCCGAGTGATTTAAATGATGCGGTAAAAAAATAAAAAAAAAGGAAAAAATCCCGGTTTGCAAATGATAGTCGGGTTATTTGGGAAACCCTTCCTAGAAGGTGTGCTCAAATAATTCGAGTGATGCATATTTAAAAAAAAAGGACTTGAAATTAGTCCAAAATTCAAACAACCCGGAATCATACATGAAAAAAAAGGGTTCAAAAAGAACTACGAGCGGCTTGATCCCTCATAAAGGGGGTACGTAGGCAATCTAGCTTGTCAAAGTGCTAGATACCGCCACAAAAATAAACAAAACATTTTCTTTTCCCCACAAAGAAGAAAAAGAAAATCAAATCATCTTCTTTTTGTAGTCATCTAAGTATTATCTCGGCTACAAAGAGAAAAATCAAGTGTGGTCCAAAGACATGCACATTTCATGCATGTATTGAAAATGAAGCAAAAGAAAAGAGAGGAGAAATAAAAGAATTGTCTTTCGAAGACATTCTCACAAAGAGAAACAAACAAAAGGCTCATGCCTAAAATTTTCGACTGTGATCATTATATCTAAATGTAGTAGTGATCAATTCAAGTCATATAAATCGAAATTTCCTTCCAAGAAACCCAAAACCAAAAATGCCTCAAAATTTGTTCTAGTTTTCTTCTCTCCCAAAACACAAAAAGGCCTAAGCCTCTCAAAACTCTTCAAACCCTCTCAAATGAAAATAGGCCTACATTATTTGCATATGTATGGTCATTCAAAGCCCCAAAAATCAAAACAAAAACTCGAAGAAAAAAAGGCCATCAAATGCCATGGCTTCAAATGGTATGGGTATCATATTTCAAGATCATCTCATATGAGATTTTGATCACAAAGCTTCAACCACAAAGGTTACCAAAGCTCAAGCCTACGACACCAAGTCGTCAAACCCAAATTTAGTCTAAGACAGGAAATCAAACTGAAATTTATCAAAAGACAAAAGTTCAAACCTACGACATCAAGTCGTCAAAGCCAAGTTCTTGTCCCATACAAGAAAATCTTCAAATCCAAATTCAAGCTTAAAGTAAAAAAGTTTCCGACCAAAAGCCAAAAACCAAATAAGTCAAAAAACCAAATCGGTCAAAAGTTAAACCAAAATCGACTTAAAGCCAAAATTCCAATCAGTTTGATGGCTCAAAAGCCAGACTGGTTGAAAAGCCAAAAAAAAAAAGCAAAAAATCCAATTTTGAGAAGGAACACATTTCCGACTCTCGTATACCCATACCAAATTACATCTTATTGGTCATAAGCAAATTCTAGGTGGAATTGCTTGTTATTTGTGATCAATTCTTGTTTAAACAACAATACAAGTTGTAATTTTCTTCGGACTAGAAATCAAACAAAAAGCTTTTTAAGCAAGTTCCGAGGAAAACTAATATGGTGCACAAATAGCACAATGTCGAACTTTGAATGTGTCCAATATCTCACGCACAAAGTTCAGGGGCAACTGTTGGAGGGTAAATTTTCACAACTTTGATATAATGATGATTTCTTATTAAATTAATCATGTATCAAATTTTGATTAATTTAAATTGAGATTCATTATTAAAATAGAAGAATGGCCTACAAATAACTTTGGTTATAATTTGGCACATAACATACAAAATGGAAGTTTTCTTTGAAGTTTTCTTCCAAAAGCCCAAGAAATCAAATAAAGAAAAGGCTAAATGTCCGTGGGAAATCGAACTGATTTTATCAGATGTCAAACTCCTCTTATCGTCTGTGAAAGAAGTGTCTTTCTTTCATGTTCCCCGATTAGGCAATAGAGTGGCGGATAAGGTTGCACACCTTTGCCACACTGCATGGGGTGTCGATGTCTACAACGATTTAGGTCTCTTAGACCTCATCCGTAAGGATGCTGCCGGGTAGAGTTTGCTCGCCCGAATTTTTTCCTAATAAAAAAAAAATCGGGCTCAGTCCAAATATAAGCAGTTATTAAAAAAAACTATTGTAATAGCAGAAGTTACACGTAAATGGAGCCAAAAAAATTGTACAGAGAGAGTGGGGAAGTGGGGGTTATCTCAGATAACTACTCCAGATTTACCCTATAAAAGGAAGTGCTTTCCTCTCCCTGGCTCTAGATGTGTAACTGCAACCTACTGGTGGTTTCTTTTCCCCCCTCTTAGTACTCCCGTCCGGCTTCCTTCTTCTTTCCTCTTCAAGGTGGCCAAACCTGCAAGTATACATACGAAAACACAAACAGTTAAAAAAATACAGAGACAGTCGTCTACTGCAGGAGGTAGAAAGTCCATTCCCTCCTAAACTCTATTATGTAATCTTTGTTTGCAGGTAAAAGAAAATGGAAGAAGGATGATGGCAATCCAAACATACATACTCTCGCCTAGTGTTGCATTCCTTAAGGGTTTGAAAGGTTTAACTTTCTTACCTGGAGTGTACCGCATAGTAGGTCGAGAGTATACCCGTAGTTGGCTCAAAAGTAAATACTTTCGCCACTACCCTCGATCCCGACGTGGATCGGTTCCAAGGGTTGAAGTGCTGCTAGATTTTGCCTGGAACTCACAAGCAATGAATTGCCGAGTTCCACAGACTCTAAAAAATAAACTGAATATGGGACAAATGTATAGGGCAACAGCACAAAATCATGCCAATTGAAATTTCATCTCTTCGGACAGAAATTTCAGCAGAGAATCACCCAATTTTCAAGGGACCCAAACAAACAGCCATAAAGGCAAAAACAAACATGAATTGGAGATCCATAAACCCTCTCGGAAGCATAGAAAAAAGACGCAGGCATAAATTGGGTATAAAAAAAATCAGAAGCTACAAAATGGCAAGCTGATATTTCCAAATGAATTGTACCCAAGTCAAAAGCAAATCTATGCCTACCACCAACTGAGGTGCCAATTCAAAAGGAACACAAGACAAAGAAAACATTGTCTATCTAACAGCCACATAGGCAAAGCAGCATCAAGCCGGACGCAACAAAAAAATTCCAGAAACTAGAATTCCCTTGAATCGGCTTATGTCAAGAACAGATCAAAACTCAACTGAGTTGGTCACCAAATCAGTCCCAAGTTGCATCGAGCAAACAAGCCCTAAGAAATCAAGAGCGCAAAATCAATTTAGAAGAAAAAAAATAATGAGCCAACATACCTAAGCTGAACTGGTGGCCGTTTCCAGAGTGGTATCGATGCGTCTCAGGGCTCAAGCGAGTCCTTGCCGCTCTACCCTTGCTGCTCATCGCTCAGGGTCGGAACTCCAGCCAGATTTTCCGTTCCCTCGCGGCGACGGCCTCGAAGATGTTGGCGGATCCTTGCAGAGACGCGCCGACGCCCTCTCTTCCAATCGCCCAAGCGGGAACTCACCTAGTTGTCGTCAACCTCGGAACGTTCGCCTGATTGGTGCTCTCTCTCCGTGTGAATAGGGATGGCAATTTCATCCATACCCGACGGATATCCGTCTCACCCGACCCGAAAAGTGGGTGAAAATCCGAAACAAAGCAGATATTAAATGAGTGATGGGTGAACGGGTGATGTGTCGGGTCGGATTCGGGTGAAGACATTCCCCACCCGTCATCCGACCCATCACCCGATCCGTCACCCGAACTGCTACCCGACTTATATTATATAATTATATTTTATATGTGAAATTACCAATGTACCCCTTAAACCCTAATTCAAGATACCTATCAAACGATTAAAATGGAAAAATCTTGTCATAAAGTAAGTTATGCAATTTTTATTTGAAGATATGCAATGCAATTGACTCCTAATTAAAATGGAAACGTGAATGCAATGAGCTCCTAATTAATGTTTATTCGTCGATGTGTTCGACATATGTTTTTCAATAATTTTTTTGATGAATTCGATGTCTTGTATTTCACCCGAATTATCACCCGATCACCCGGTGGGTGATGGGTCGGGTAGGGCGAAGGATTTTGGGTGGTGGGTCGGGTGACGGAAGTAGATCATCAACTCATCACCCGACCCATTGTCATCCTTGAATCGCGTCGAAGAGCTTGCACTAGAATTCCCGAATTGTGCAATTAGGGCTCGGTTTAAGATAAAAAAAAAATGAAAATGACGAAGAAAATTGGGCTTGGGCTCTGCTAACCTCGAGATCGGACTAATGGGGCTCCAATTTTTTTTTTTTTTTTGATTAGGAAAAAATTAATGGGGCTCCAATTAATTGAAGTAGGGTTGGCATCCATCATAATAAAATATAAGAATATACGCGTATATACTTATATACCTTTGGCAATTGGCATAGTTTGAAAGTATATATGTTTAATTGCAAAACTCACCCACTAAAGTATAAGAATTATAATTGGCACAAATTAAGAATTCGAGTTTGATCAAAACATAAAATTAAACTCGTCAAATATTCTTTGTCAATTAATTTTAGTGGGTCAATCTCAAATCGGCTTCAACAAAAACGGAGTCCAAACCTCAAGTCGAGTTTTACCAAATATAAACTCGGTTCTTCCAAAAAAGAACTACGAATGATTTGATCTCGTTGAATCGAGTACGTAGGAAGCTCGACATAAAGCTCAAGCTCGTCGAGTTCAATCGCCAAACCGAAATAAAAATTAAATCGGTTCCCGATAGAACTACGTAAAGACTTGACGCCTCATAACGGCTACGTAGGTAACTCGATATTAAACTCTAAAAATATATCGGGTACAGTCATCAACCTCTAAATTCACTTTTAAATGAATATGAGGTCAAAATCAAATCAAACTGGTTTCCAAAAAGAACTACGTAAAGACTTGATACTCTTTTATGAGTTACGTAGGAAATCCGGTATCAAATTCAATATATATCGGATTCAGTCGCCCATCTCAAATTAAATGAAAATGGTTCTTTCAAAAGAACTACGTATAGACTTGATACTCTTTTACGAGTTACGTAGGAAATTCGGTATAAAATTTAACGTATGCCGAATTCAGTCACCCTTTCCAAATTAAATCAAATTTGTCCTTTTAAAAGAACTACATAAGATTTGATTCCGCTTTGTCGGATATGTAGGAAACCCGATATAAAGTTAAAACTCGTCGGGTTCAATCATCAATCCACAAAAATCAAATTTGTTCTAAAAAAGAACTACGGGTGATTTGATCCCATTCAAACGGGTACGTAGGTAGCTCGACATAAAGTTTAAGCATGTCGGGTACGATCGCCGAACCAAAAAAAAATCAAATTGGTTTACCGTATAGAACTACGTAAAGACTTGACACCGTAAAAACGGCTACGTAGGTAACCCGATATTAAGTCTCAAAAATATGTCGGGTACAGTCGCTAACCTCTAAATTCACTTTTAAAATGAAAAAGAGGTTAAAATTAAATTTAAATCAAATATATTTGATTTTCCGTGTAAGTGATAGCCGTTATCAACCGATTTCAAATCAGTTGGTAATGGTAATACCAGCTTTTCAGTTTTCATTACTGTTATCGTACTATGTTTTGGAACTTGGTTCGGTTGGTATGCATTGGTTCAGTTTATTGTGTTACATTTTATTCATCCTTAATTGCAAGTCATATTTGTTGGCGGAGGTTCTTGAATGGGAAGTTTCATGGGTGCTTGGTGTTTACAACGGCCCAAGATGCTGATCATTGAGAAGTGGATACACGACAACTACGTCTTCACCAAGCACGACATTTGCACATATTATGTACATGCTTATGCACTTAAATATTGGGTTCTTGGTGGACGGTTAAATGGTTTAATTATCCCCAAATAGTACCCAAGTCCACTTTTTAACTAATAGGTAATATAGGTAAAGCAACGGGTCGATCCCACGAAAAACATGTACTACTCTTAAATATGTATGTAATGCAAAGTAAAAAAGCAAAGAAACAACATGAATAAAGATCTAAACTAGCAATAATTGAGATAGTGAATATGAATATGATGAGTAATATAGCTTTACTTACATTCGCAACAATGGTAATCCTACGATCATTGGGTTGTTATGTAATAATGGTTATGCAATTATCCGGATCGGTTTAAGAACAAATTTGAGGTAGGCCGAACCTGCCGATAACACCACCTAACTCCCTAAACTGTTGCATATTGGGGTGAGTAGCAATAAGTCCCTAAAACCTAGAAAATAAACATTATTTCTCCCGTATTTTTGACTTGTCACCTGGTTCTCATCTCCAACTATCGATTCCACTAAAAGAAATAACATTTACCTGTCAATTCTCCTACAGTATCATGAGTCCATTCCCATCGCAACATGACATGCTGGCTACTAATGTATTAAGACCCGTAATAGTAGAATGAGGCTATAATCCTAGCATGATGCAAATCTATTATAATGGCCAGTTAAGATAAAAACACAACACTTACTCAATATCAGTACAAAAAGAATTGAAATAATCATAATCCATAATTTAAATATATGAATCAAAGAAACATGATAAAATAACCCTAAAAAGTCCTTAACCATTGTATTGAAATGGAAGCAAAATATAAAGGAGGTTACTCGAGCATGACTTACGTCGGAAAACTGATAAAATATAAACTAGATTGTAGAACTATTTCGCTCTATGTGTTTCCAGAACCCTAGGTCTAATTGGGCGTCTATAGGCCTCAAATCAGATGAGAAAAACCCTAGTGCGTTGTCCTTGGACGCTAAGCAAGATCTTCAAAGGATAGGAAAGAATCTCCTTCGGATTAGGGTCCCGACTCTACGTAGTTATCCTGTCATTGCAGGCGCCTAAGGAAGGCCGATGGGCGCTGCTCCTTGGTGAGTGCTGCATCTTCTTAGGTGGACACCTGGCTTAGTGGGCCCCTAAGATTCCTGGATGAGTGCCGCCTCAGCGTCTTAGCATTTTGTCCTCTTCTTCACGTGGCTTCTCTCTAGCTTCTTCTTTGGTCTTTTCTCTTCTTCTCCAAGCCATCCTAGCTAGCTTTTGGCTCCATCACCATCCCTTCGAGCTCCGATTCATAAATATGTAGAATTAGCATAGAAAAGTGTAGATTCCGAACTTCGAATAGAAAAAGTATAAAGATGCGACTTAACTCTAAAATCCTACCTAATACAACCTAAATTACCTTAAAACTACCTAGAATGTCTATACAAAATATGCATTATCAGTTTTGCATTTTGAACAACATAAGCTCTCGAAAGTAAAAATTGCCCAGTTGTTGTTATGAACTGGTGCGCGTTAGAATGTCGTGTGTTATAACACCCCAAATATTAATATCTCTATGTTCAACCAATAATGAGTATTAGGAGCAAGTAAAGGACAATCCTAAAGAGAGTGCGTGCGACTTTGGCTAATCATAGTGTGTAAGAAAGCGAATCGTAACAATAGAAATAGTAAGAGAGAAAAGAGTAATAGTAGTAGCAATGATTGAAACAAGAGAATAATGATATGATGAGAATATAGCTTCACTTATAATCGTAACATTGGTAACTAAGTAACTTCATGATTAGGGCTGTTATTCAAGCCGAGTAGCTCGAGCTTGGCTCGAGATTGGCTCGAAAAAAGCTCGGATCGAGCTCGTTCCAATTTGAAAATGAGTCGAGTTCGAGCTCAGAAGCGAGCTTGTCACGAGCTCTGTAAAGGCCCGAATTTTAAAATCTTGATTTTCGGAAAAAAAAAGAAAATTAAAAAAATTTAAGTAGAACGGATTTAATCGGGTTTTGTTTTAAAAAAAATAATAAATAAATAAAACTATATAATAATAATAATAAACTCGTCTTTAATTTAATAATAAAACCGAACTCGAGACTCTTAAAATGAAGTCTAGCCCAATCTTGAACCTTCTAAGATTGATTCCGTCTTTTCACCTCGGGACTTGAAATTAACCTCGGATGTCATTATCCTCTTGATTTTGAACCATTAATTTGATTGAGTCGGGATAAGGTCGAGAGAGCTTATTTTGGGATTTATTTTTCGGGTATTCGAAATTGTGTTTTTGGAACCACACTTTCCTTGATTCTTTCTCTCCAAATTTGTCTCCTACCTCCCCATGCTTGATCCGAAAAATCTCAGCCCTCATCTCCTCTATAAGAATCTGATTTTTTTTTTGTCTCTCATATCATACACCTACACAAAATATCTACCAAGATTCAAAATATGTGAAACAAGAAGACAAATTACTACAAAAAAGGTAAAGCAAGAGGATAAGAAGCACCATTGTTTACACAATTTGGGTAATTCTCCTCTTTTTATACCCTAGCTCCTATACATGGAGACACCTATCCTCTTCCACCGCTTGACCAATTACCTTACCAATCTTCCTCTCCTTTATACGCCATCCCCTTGTGAGCTGCTTGCTCCATTCAATGTTGAGAAGCTTGCTTGGCTATTCACACAGCAATCCTACCACTTGGAGCACCTTGCTTGCATTTGACTCACTTACTTGCTTACATTTATATTCCCAGTAACTTTCTTCCTTACATTCCCAAAGCTACTTGCTTGTAATAAAGCTTAATACCCTTGATTGCTTTCATCCTCTACATTCGGTCCTTCCCTCACCATGTGGCCAAATCGTCGAGCTCTCGGAGGTTGAGATCCCTAATCATTAAAATAGCCCTACATTGCGGAAGACGTGAGATCGAGCTGAGCGAGCCCAAGGGACCCTTGTCTGAACTCCTTGATCTTCCACTCAATCCGCTCCCTCCTAAGTCCTATGTGGCTATTTTGTAAGCTATTTCCTAGATCTACTGTGTTTTCATGTTTAAAAGCATACATTTCTAAGTTGAGCTTGAGTTAGCTCATCTAAGCTTTTCTTGACATAAAAATGGGTTTTTATTGAGGATTCCTTTTGTTCACTAAGGTTTAAAGGAGAATGCTTGATTGGAGCTCCTAATTAAAGGTTTTAAGGTGCTTTCGCACTTGATCCTTGAGTTGGTGAGTCTCTTTCCCTTCTAATTGTGTTGGATGCTCAAATCTTAGTCTTGGTACTTGATATGGATGGTATTGACGTGCATAATGAGTATTTTGTTCGGTTACAAGAATAGCAAGTTATTGCCATGATTTCAAAAGTTCCCCTAAAATCTGTTTGGAGCTTGCTTAATGTTTCAACCATATTTCCTAAACAAAAATTCCTTTTGAGGATCTTCCACTTTGAAGGGTTTAATAACTGATAGACCTAGACACTATTAAAATATTGTTGGCAAATTCGTAGCCACTTGATCAGAGAAATGAGCCTTTTGTAGACACTTTCATAATCTGAAAACGGTGTTAGTGTTCTAACTTGTGTGAGTTATAATTAGTTCCCCATAACTCCAAATTGAAGGCTTCTACTTGCATTAGAACCCTAGAGGATCCTAGTCTATGACCTTAAAAGGAGGAAGTAGGATTTGAATTCGTTCATTCCCAGAATTCGAAACAATTTAGTAACCCACTTAGAAGTATGATTCTGGAAACTTGACTGATTGTATTACTTGAGATATAATACTGTTTGATATATTAGTAAATAAGAATTTAAAGCATGATTTGATATCTTTGAATTGGCTTGGTGAACTAAATGATAAGATTTCTTGAGATTTTGATTATGTGAATTAATCGTGAGATGGTGTGTTATTACATGAGTAAAATGAGTTGAGATGAATTATGTAAATTCATGAGATGAACTCCGATGAATATGATGAACTTTGAGATATATGGCTATGCGGATATATTGTTGCGGATATATGAATGTGACTAAATGGAATGACGAGAATGATGTGGTCTTACGGAATGTGGTGAAATGATGAATGGTCGAACTTGATGGAATGATGATTCGATGTGTTGTGATGCTATGAGATGATGTGTGCTCTGAGTGATTGAATGATTAGACGTATACTTATATATGTTCCGCTATGTATCTAGGTGATACTTGTGATTATGATTGATGTGTGCCAGATCTTCTATTATGCTGTTCTGCATAGCCAGGTAAGTCTCTACGGAGCTTACTCAGATTGAATAGATATTCCCCGCCTTATGTGCATGATATACTAGGTGCTTGCATTCATGATCAGCATGCCATGTAGTATCCTGCTAGGTTGCATTGATCGTTGAGCATCCTATTTCTTTATGCGTATGTAAACAGAACAGCTGTTATCTGTGAGTCTTAGATTCTTTGTTAGGGTCATAGGGTAGCCCAGCTTCATCGGGTGCCCTGAGTCAGTATTGTCGATATATTAGCATGATGATGAGATAGCCCAGCACCATCGGACATGAGCATGATATATGATATGATATGAAATGATGAGATATGATATGCTATGATGAGATATGACATGCGATGATGAGATATGACACGCTATAGCATCGAACTGGTCAGTCTCTGCACTAACGAGAAGGGGTGTAGAGGTAGGAGAGGGATATGCCACTTGGCATTCTTTGGGCGCCTTTACAATCTCTTCTGCATATTATTTCAACTAGGAGCATGCTAGTGTGATTTAAATTTCCGTACTGCATTAGAGCATCTTTATTATAGGTATAGCGTATATGTGTACATATTGTGGGGGCAGCACCCTTAATGAAGGGACATACCCAAGTGGGCATCGATCTGATCCCGCCCACTATTAACGTTTTTAGGTATCCATCATGCTTATCATTATTGATGCTGGTTTGGCTACATGACCGCGGGGTCTAACATGGAGGAAAGAGAGAGTCGAGACTCTGACTTCACCAATCTATTAAACGGTTTAGTTTTGGATGCTTTGATCTCATTTCGACCCGACTCTGTTGTGGCAATTTTATGTATGAATTTGGAATCTTTTTTGGTTGTACGATCAATGAATTTCACGACTTAGGCCATAGGGCAGGTACTCTCGGTTTTTGGGTATGAAATCCCACCTTTAAAGCGAAATTGTTGATTTTAAAACCTTCAACCTGTACTCGGAGCGCAAGATCCAACGAGGGGTTTTATCCCTCGAAACGTAACTCGGGAATCATAATCTCGGGCCATTACAAGCTCGAGCTTGCTCGCTTTACTAAGTGTATTTACATATACACCCTTAGATATATCATGTTCTTTAAATTCCTCCTTAAGGTTTTTTCATTCCCAACTAGCCAGCCCTAGATTTTCTCCCATTCACATGTTGCTACCCCTCTCTTCAGATCTGATGCCTCCCCTCCGCTCTTCGTTGTTTCAGATCTGAATCTGGATCCTCATCGTCCTCTCATCTCCTTGTCGTCCTCGTTGCTTCAGTTACAGATCTGGCTCCGTGTCGTTCTCCCATCTCCTCTCATCTCTCTTCATCATCCTTGTTGCTCTTCATATCTGGATATCGCTTCTCTTCTTCGTCCTGCCACCCTCCTTACTGCTGGTTGTCCTCCCGTCGTCCCTCGTCATCCTCGTTGCTAAGGATCTGGCTTCGTGTCGTCCTCGCTGCTCTTCAGATCTTGATCTCGCTCCTCGTCGTCATCTCATCGCCCCCCTTGCTCCTAGTTGTTTTCTCGTTGCTCCTTGTCCTCCTCCCAACTCCCTCCTTTGCTCGCTTTTCCACCCACTTTTAGATATCCCTCGCCTTCGTTGAATTTCATGTTTGCTGATTCTTTCAATTTGTATGTGTAATTAAGTTGTTTGATTTCAATTATAAAATTTAAATTAGTTTACTCTTTAGTTTGTAATTGTATTTCAGCCATGGGAATGATTCAAGTTGTTTGATTCAAGTCTATAATTGCAATCGAATGAAATTTTAGTTTGCCTTTACTTTTTTTTATCAGATTAGTTTGCCCTTACTGATTCAAGTTGGTTGAACAAATTATGTAAAAACGAGCCCAATTTCAAGCCCAGCTCGACTCAAAAATAAACGAGCTCATCGAGCTCGAGCTTGAGCTTCATGTTCAGCTCGCGAGCCGAGGTTGAGCAATAGTTTAGGCTCGAATAGAAATCGAGCTCAAGCTTGGGCTCGACTCGTTTATAAACGAGCCGAGCTTGAACACCCAGTATTCAAGCTCGTTTGCTCGTATATCACCCATATTCATGATCATCGGGTTATTTTGGTTATGCTAGGCTATCTTAGTGTCGGTTTTTGCACAGAGTTGAATAGCTTCCTGATTCGATCACTACCAACTTCCTAAACTCTTGCATGGGGCTCGAGAAGCAATAAGTCCGGCCCTAATCATCTAAGCATGCAATGCATGTGATTCCCGTATATTCGATGTATCACCTGGTTGTCAATCCAGCTATCGCTTTCGCTAAGAATAACACTTAATTACTTGCCATTAATCTCATATATGCATCAAGATATGTTTGCTCCGCAATAGCGAATAAACAGTATATAGATGTAGAGAACAAGAGTAATGAATAACCAAAGATGCATAAACCATGAATTAACTTATGAAATAGTAGTTAAACAACCTTCACATGTTCTTAACCAATGCATTGAAATATAAGCAAAACTATATAAAAGGTTTAGCCGAGCATAGCTTACC
Organism: Persicaria maculosa; assembly: GCA_963922045.1. Taxonomy (NCBI): domain Eukaryota; kingdom Viridiplantae; phylum Streptophyta; class Magnoliopsida; order Caryophyllales; family Polygonaceae; genus Persicaria; species Persicaria maculosa. Next base: position 26,847,586 of record OY998267.1, on the reverse strand, counting down.
AAAATGATAAAAAAAAAAGAATGAGTTGTGTGAATTGATGTGTGAATCCGTGTATGAGTGTGTGTTGAATGGATGAGAAGAGAGGTGTATTTATAGTATTAGGAAACCCTATGAGTATGCAAAAGTAGGGCAGAAGCAAAGCCTAATCGGCCAGATTTGGCCGCTGAGAATCTGCTGAGATATGAGATCGACGGGTGTCAACACAAGGGGTGCTGCTGATCTTCCGCGGGTTTTGTTGGATTGGCGGGTTCCGCTAGGGTGCCGCGGGCGCCGCTTCTACAGAACATATTTTCTTCACTTCTTCTCTTGTATTGGTTTCTCCGCTTCTTCTCTTGCCTTCTTCCTTGACTCTTTTTAAGCTTCCATATCTTCATAATATAGCTTTTCTCTTGTCCATTAGCTTGGTTTTGAGAATCTGCATAAAATAGACATAAAACGCATAGATTCCGAACTTTGCAACTTAAGAGACGATGAATGCACTTTATGCTAAAAACATGTCCAAATGCAATCTAAATAACTTAAGACTTACCTAAAATGCCTATACAAATCACGCATGATCATTAACCTTACTTGCCAGAAATGGAATTCTTACTTCTCATCTAATTCATTTTACATGCCATCATGAAAGGTGTCTTTTGCGAGTAGTTGGAAGCTCGATTTTGGTTGATCATCTGCCTTGGTCGTTGTTGTTACATATATTTTATGTACATTCTTATGCACTTAAATATTATGGTTTTGCATTTTGAATAGAATAAGCTATCAAAGGTAATAATTAAGCACCTAGACATGCCACTCTTACAGAAGTCTTTTGCTAGTTTTTGGAAGTTCTAGCTATTTTGGTCGAGGCCTTGTTGCAACCTCTCTAATAAGTGTCCTCCCAATTTCCTCCAGCTTCTCCATAATCCTAGACTCAAGGGCCTGGATGTCGCCCCTTGTTTGTGACCTGGAGCCCAAAGCTTGAGAAGGCTACATTTGGGATGGCGTGCGGGGTAGACGTGCTACTGCAACAACTTTGAACCCATGGACCATGTCATCAAATAAGGTGTCACCTACCTCGTGCATGTACCAAGTGCGACCTCGTTGTCTGGGATGAGGATTCCTACCGCCGATTCCCACGTTAGGCACCTCGACGATGCCTTGGGAGAGACCTTCAAAGCGCAATGCACTCCAACTATAGGGACAACTTCGTACATCCACAACTACAATGAGCAAAAAACATATAACTGATCACACTTTGATGTGTATATGCAATTCAAAAAAATGTTGATTATTAATCCGTACTTGGAAAGAAAGGGGGACCCATACAGGCAGTGGCTGGGTCGAGGTACGTTAGGGTTTACCCCGAGCAATAATTTCCTCCGTATGGCATATTTAAGACACTCATGTGTACGCTTGTAGGCAAACCTACCCCACGGGTATTGAAGAAACTGGTCCACATCCGAGACCTACTTCATAATCCACCCCTGCAACAGTCGTCATGGTTAACCACCCCCCCAGGAATTGTAGCTTGAACTCGAACATATTCAACATCTCGACGCTGAATAACTCCGTTATTGTGCCCTTGTCATCCTTGTTCTCCCCGGTGCGGCGAATGGGCTGGCAATTCAGCCCCATGACGATAGCAAACTCCTTTATAGTAAACTAAAAAATGGTGTCATCCACCTTGTACTAGGTCTCCCATCGTACTTCTTCCACGTCTTTAATTGTGTCTGTAGGAAGTAGTGCACCAGCCATGCAGAGAACTAAACTCTTGTCCCAATCCTAAGCTTCAAATCCTCAAACGGGCTTTTGCACATGCACTTCTAGTCGTCCTTGTCCAAGTGGTCAACGAGGTTCGCCAGGACGTGTAGCTTGGAGAATTGGTTACATCTCCCTTTGTAGTGTTACTCCTCCTAGATCGCGTATATAGCCTGCAAAAACTTTAGCACATCATACACGGTCACCTACAAAATAACATACATCGTTTGAAAATAATCGCATAATACCTCTCCAGTTGTTTGTATGTTGGGGGGTGGGTGATCGTACTTCTTTCTAGTTGAGTGCACCATTTTTGGTTTGCTAATATTTCCTGCAGTTTTGAACGACCAACATCTGTAAGCAACACAACAATATCATGGACAAGAAGCATCTAGCCCAATCCACGGTTCCCTACTTTGTATCATATGTCATCAGTTATACACTACATGACAATTAGTATGAAATTACATGTAACCCTATGAATATTGGTCAACTTTCTACCTACTAAGATAATACCCTCCACTAGACGGTTTTTCCCTGTCACTGGTTCAATTTTACACACCATAACTTTAATTCTCTTTTCCACAATAACATAAATATTTCCCCACCACACTTTACCAACCAATTCCATACCCAAATAGTCCTCGTGGGAACCACGTTGTGACCATCCCACAATCCCACTTCAATGCACACATTTGTCCAATTTTGCTCACCCATCCCACAATCCCACTTCTAATGCACACATTCTCCCTAGATTGTCACAATGTTTTCACAAATTCAACCCAACATTTCACAACCACACCTCCTCACTTTCATCTCTTGAATCCCTCATTCTTGAGCCCGACCACCCTTTGCACAACCCTTCCACCCTACCTATTTTTCGCATGTCGCATGTCAATTCCCATGACACCAAAATTTCCCCATTTTGTCAACAACTTATTATTTTTATGGGAACTTATATCTTATGGCATTACAAAACCTATTATTTTTATCATTGCTTGAAATTATCAAGGCACCAATATTTCCTATTATTTTTAAGGCACCAAAATTTCCTACATGACAACTTATATCTTCAGCCATTACCAAACCTAATATTTTCATCATTGCTTGAAATTTTTTTATTAAAAATTTAAAATAAACTATTTTAGTTTTCATAGAAAAATTTAATAAAATATAATTTTAATATAATAAAATATAATTTATTAATAAAACACGCAAAAGCACTGGTAACAAATACGGGTCTTTGAATAAAAGAAGATATAAAAGAGTCAGGACCAGAGACGGGGCCAGAAACTTATCGAAGAGGGGAGTAATTTTGTAGAAATTGTTCAGTTCAATTTCGATAGATTTTGTCTAAGTTCAACATATCAAAACCATGATATTTTAATTTAAACGATGATGTTTATGCAATTATCAAAACCATGTAATAATGGTTATGCAATTATCTGGGTCGGTTTAAGCACAAATTTGAGATAGGCCGAACCTGCCGATAACACCACCTAACTCCCTCAACTCTTGCCTATATAATATTTTTTTATTATAATATATATATATATAATATTTTTATTATAATATATATATAATATTTTTTAAACAATATAATTAATATGTTGTTTTAAAAGACGAAGTTAGTAAATATTTAAGCAACGTATACATTGTCGTAATATCCACTTAATAATTCGTTTAGATATATAGCTGTAGTTATATAATAATAATATTATCAAATACCAGTACAAATTGCAAAGTAAGACCAAATAAGATATATGCCGTGGACATGATAAAATACAAATTACAAAGTCGAATAGTAACACCATATACCGTGTTCGATCTCAAGTTGAGAGATGGTTTAAGACCGGTTTGCAAATCCTCGATCCTTAGTTTTGTTTGAATCGAAGAAGAAACAAAAAAGTTAGATAGTATACCACTTGAGAAGTAAGTTCACAATATAGACAATATCGATATATATGTTTTGACTAATTAAGATAGATTTGATTTGACACTACCAAGTGAGATATTTACATGCAGAATACAGTAACATCCTTAACTTGCTCATCGATCTCTCGATCTATAAATAGCCTCTTAAACCTCCATCTTACAATCACCCTACAAAACACACATTTTATATATATACTGAATTCAAACCAATAATATATATGGCTTCTCACAAAATCTCAGTAGCAGTCTTCTTTCTAGTTCTGGGGCTGGCCAGCCTAGCCTCCGCCGCCGCCCGCCGCCAGCTTCTCGGCGACGCCTATGCTAGCGGAGGTGGAGGCGGCAGCGGTGGGGGCGAAGCTTACGCCGGCGGGCCAGGGGGTACTTACGCTGGAGGCTACGGAAGTGGCCAAGGCGGCGGAAGCGGATCAGCCCACGGTGGCACCGGGGCTTACGCCGGCGGCGGCGGGAGCGGTGGGGGAGGTGGCCGAGCCTATGCTGGCGGGGCGGGAGGATACGCTGGAGGCTATGGGAGTGGGCAAGGAAGCGGCAGCGGAGTAGCGCATGGTGGGGCCGGTGCTTCAGCGGGAGGAGGTGGGGGTGGCGGCGGAGGTGGCGGAGCCTACGCTGGTGGTGCTGGAGGAACTAGCTATGGTAGCGGTAGCGGCTCCGGGAGTGGGTACGGCTCAGCCTCTGGTGGGCGGGCTTCTGCAGGAGGCGGAGGAGGAGGTTCCGGGGGAGGAACCGCCTATTCCGGAGGGGCACAGTCTGGTGGATATGGACAAGGTTCGGGTAGTGGTCATGGCGGCGCCGGTGGCGGTTATTAATTAACTACCCGTCAGAAACATACAATTAAGTTCCGGTTACAGCAACGAGTTTACTTGTCAATTGTTTCATAAAAAAGGAAATAAAAGTAATTAAATAAAATAAAGGGGAAGGCGTAGGCGTAGAGTTATGTTATGTTATGTACGTGTAAAATCGAGTGAGCTCGCCTTATGTTTAATTTGCATGTATTTTGCTTTCCAATACACAATGAAATAATCAATACGACTTACCAAATAAAAAAATGAAATGACCCATACGATTATTAATCCATCCATTTTATACCCTCGATATAGGTTTAATTTAGTTTAATTTAATTTAATTGTCACAAGATGAATCTTAATAATAGAGGAAAGAACCATCCTCTCGTGTCTTCGAATTCAAGGTTGTTGTTGTTGTTAAGGGCAATGTCCTCGAATTCAAGGTTGTTGTTGTTAAGGGCAATCTCGTCTTTAGTATGATAAATAAGGCATTTTGGTAATTTCCCAGGTTAATTAGGTGAGATATTAGGTTAGATCTCAACTTTTGCTTTTTTTTTTCCGGAAATAATTTGACGGAAATGGAGACCCTCTCTAGCCAAGGGCATCCAGAAAGCATTGCTAGTGCATAATCCTCAAGCGTGATAGGGGTGGCCAAGCGTGTGGTGACAAATTGATACTAACTACGGCAAGTAACCGTGACTACCAATTTAGCGACGACAAGGCAATCCCTAATGAAAGACATGACACATTTGCCATAACAAGAAGGGATGAAAAGTATAGAGTTTTGGGGTTTGTATGTTGCTGAATTTTTAGAAATATATCAATAATATGAAAGATCTAGGGCATAGAGATCACCACAACAATAATTAAGCATGCATCGCAATGAATCATATGAAATTCATGTTTTTATCTATTAGAAAGGTCAATTTGCATCAACTCTAGTAAAGCTATTAACTTATTTTCATAAATCGATAAACTTTACTAAAAATCTTAATTAGGTTATTCAAAACTTGCGTTTCAACACAAATCAAATTCACAAATTCAATCTTTCAATTCAATTGCGAAAAGGAATTTCTCCAATTTTCATTGAGTACTTAGGACATAACAATAGATAAAACCCATCAATTCATAGCAAATTTGCAAGCATAACTATCGTTCGGATCACCCCAACCCTAGAAAAGGCGACTACTCACGCGTATTCATGGTGAATAACTCAGAATTAATGAAAAGAGACATAAAACAGAAATTATGAATTGAATAAAACCTGAAAATAATGTCAACAATGTGTCCCAAAAGCCTTACAAAACGTTCCTCAACTTTCGCCGAAGAAATCGCTTCAAAAAGCTCTCAAATCCGCTCGCAAACGCTCTCAAAAGTGTGCTGAGAATTCAGGAAAAACTAGGGCTGGAAAAAACTCAACCACAAACCCTAAAAATCCTATTTATATTTAATTATCCATAAACTAAATTAGGAAATAAGAAATATAACACTTTTATTTAAAGTCTATCTAAGGAAAGGGGTAAAAATAATTAAATCTAGCTAAAAATCATTCGCTGGGAGTTTGTACCGACACGGGCCACCTCGGTACCGAGGTCCCCTTAGGGTCGGTATGGGTATTGTTGCTCAAATTGGCTCGTTCTGTCAGCTAATGCCTCGGTACCGACCCAGGTGGGGTCGGTACAGGGTCGGTACAGCTCAGTAAAACGCCCATATCTCCTTTGTTTGAACTCCGATTGCTTCCGTTCTTTTTCCTATGTGCTCCTTATTCTTTTCGCATCTTTTCTTTCTTAAAAGTTTCTTCAAAAACAGCTTCAAAAATCTTGTAAATTACACAAAAGCTAGTGAAGGCATCTATTTCTCATGAAACATGAAAACCTATGAAAAAGACACTAAACCTAATGCATAACCAATGAAAAAGACTTATATTAGCACTAAAGTATATGGAAAAATATGACTAAAAACATGCACATCACTTACAAGAAATAAAAATATATATTTTCTTAAAATATATTGGTAGGAATTGGTTGGTATTACCGTTATCAACCAATTTCATATCAGTTGGTAATGGTAGTACTAGCTTTTCAGTTTTTATTACTGTTATTGTACTATGTTTTGGAACTTGGTTCGGTTGGTATGCGTTGATTCAGTTTATTGTGTTACATTTTGTTCATCCTTAATTGCAAGTCATATTTGTTGGTGGAGGTTCTTGAACGGGAAGTTTCATGGGTCCCTGGTGTTTACAACGGCCCAAGATGTTGATCAATGCGTTTTCCCGGCAAGTCACCTTTGCCATAGTGGATGGCGAGATCGAAGGACGCATCGTGGGAGGTTTTTTTAGACATATGTTATGGGTAGTTCTAGACACACCGAACCTTATGTGGGTCTTATATCACCACCTCAGCATTGAGAAGTACGTGGATACACGACAACTATGTCTTCACCAAGCACGACATTTGCACATATTATGTACATGCTTGTGCACTTAAATATTGGGTTCTTGGTGGACGGTTAAATGGTTTAATTATCCCCAAATAGTACCCAAGTCCACTTTTTAACTAACCGGTAATATAGGTAAAGCAACGGGCCGATCCCACGAAAAACATGTACGACTCTTAAGTCTTAAATATGTATGCAATGCAAAGTAAAAAAGCAAAGGAACAATATGAATAAAGATCTAAACTAGCAATAATTGAGATAGTGAATATGAATATGATGAGTAATATAGCTTTACTTACATTCGTAAAAATGGTAATCCTACGATCATTGGGTTGTTATGTAATAATGGTTATGCAATTATCTGAGTCGGTTTAAGCACAAATTTGAGATAGGCCGAACCTGCCGATAACACCACCTAACTCCCTCAACTCTTGCATATATAATGTTTTTTATTATAATATATATATAATATTTTTATTATAATATATATATATATAAAATATTTTTTAAACAATATAATTAATATGTTGTTTTAAAAGACGAAGTTAGTAAATATTTAAGCAACGTATACATTGTTGTAATATCCACTTAATAATTCGTTTAGATATATAGCTGTAGTTATATAATAATAATATTATCAAATATCAGTACAAATTGCAAAGTAAGACCAAATAAGATATATACCGTTGACATGATAAAATACAAATTACAAAGTCGAATAGTAACACCATATACCGTGTTCGATCTCAAGTTGAGAGATGGTTTAAGACCGGTTTGCAAATCCTCGATCCTTAGTTTTGTTTGAATGGAAGAAGAAACAAAAAAGTTAGATAGTATACCACTTGAGAAGTAAGTTCACAATATAGACAATATCGATATATATGTTTTGACTAATTAAGATAGATTTGATTTGACACTACCAAGTGAGATATTTACATGCAGAATACGTACAGTAACATCCTTAACTTGCTCATCGATCTCTCGATCTATAAATAGCCTCTTAAACCTCCATCTTACAATCACCCTACAAAACACACATTTTTTATATATATTGAATTCAAACCAATAATATATATGGCTTCTCACAAAATCTCAGTAGCAGTCTTCTTTCTAGTTCTGGGGCTGGCCAGCCTAGCCTCCGCCGCCGCCCGCCGCCAGCTTCTCGGCGACGCCTATGCTAGCGGAGGTGGAGGCGGCAGCGGTGGGGGCGAAGCTTACGCCGGTGGGCCAGGGGGTACTTACGCCGGAGGCTACGGAAGTGGCCAAGGCGGCGGAAGCGGATCAGCCCACGGTGGCACCGAGGCTTACGCCGGCGGCGGCGGGAGCGGTGGGGGAGGTGGCCGAGCCTATGCTGGCGGGGCGGGAGGATACGCTGGAGGCTATGGGAGTGGGCAAGGAAGCGGCAGCGGAGTAGCGCATGGTGGGGCCGGTGCTTCAGCGGGAGGAGGTGGGGGTGGCGGCGGAGGTGGCGGAGCCTACGCTGGTGGTGCTGGAGGAACTAGCTATGGTAGCGGTAGCGGCTCCGGGAGTGGGTACGGCTCAGCCTCTGGTGGGCGGGCTTCTGCAGGAGGCGGAGGAGGAGGTTCCGGGGGAGGAACTACCTATTCCGGAGGGGCACAGTCTGGTGGATATGGACAAGGTTCGGGTAGTGGTCATGGCGGCGCCGATGGCGGTTATTAATTAACTACCCGTGAGAAACATACAATTATGTTCCGGTTATAGCAACGAGTTTACTTGTCACTTGTTTCATAAAAAAAAAAAAGTAAATAAAATAAAGGGGCAGGCGTAGGCGTAGAGTTATGTTATGTTATGTACGTGTAAATTTGAGTGAGCTTGTCTTATGTTTAATTTGCATGTATTTTGCTTTCCAATCCACAATGAAATAATCAATACGTCTTACGAAATAAAAAAAAATGAAATGATCCATACGATTATTAATCCATCCATTTTATACCCTCGATATAGGTTTAATTTAGTTTAATTTAATTTAATTGTCACAAGATGGATCTTAATAATATAGGAAAGAACCATCCTCTAATGTCCTCGAATTCAAGGTTGTTGTTGTTGTTAAGGGCAATGTCCTCGAATTCAAGGTTTTTTTTTGTTAAGGGCAATCTCGTCTTTAGTATGAAAAATAAGGGCATTTTGGTAATTTCCCAGGTTAATTAGGTTAGATCTTAGGTTAGATCTCAACTTTTGCTTTTTTTTTGATCCAGAAATAATTTGACGGAAAGGGAGACCCTCTCTAGCCAAGGGCATCCAGATGGATAAGCATTGTAGTGCATAATCGTCAGGCGTGACAAGGGTGGCCAAGCGTGCGGTGACAAATTGATACTAACTACGGCAAGTAACCGTGACTACCAATTTAGCGACGGAAAGGCAATCCCTAATGAAAGACATGACACATTTGCCATAACAAGCTACCGTAGTTAAAGTTTAGATGGAAAATTTAGAAAAAAAACTGCTTTTTAACCCGAATTCTTTGGACCCGGACTAAAAAATCCAAAAGTTTATTTAAAAAAAATTAAAATAATACACAATTGAGATATATAATAAGATTTCATTAATCATACAAAATTTACATATATAATAAATATACATAATTATAAATTTTATCTATACAATAAAAGGTCCAAAACAAAATTTTAACCAAAAAAACCACTTATGCTATAAATTTCTCACCCATAATATTTTATAGGGAAAACGAATTAAAATACCCTCATCTTTGGGGGTATGGTAAAAATATATAATTAATTTGCCATACAGGCCATTTTTTAGGCCCTAATTAAAAAAGTGTCCATGTACCTATTTTATTTTGTAAAATGTCCATCCCTTTTCACATCCCGTCTCCTCGTGCCCCCCTCTTTATCCGTTGTTCTGGCTCTCAATCTCACTCTCTCCTTATCAATTTTCATTTTCAGATTGAATTAATCTCCAATTGCAGCGATTCGAGGTCGGCATACCACCCTTTGATCGTCCGATTGCAGCGATTCGAAGTCGGCAGGATCGTCCAGGGAGCAAGATCGAAGGGAGCTTGGTTCGGATCTGCAGGGGAGTGAGATGAGTGATGAAGCAGGATCTCTCACGTTTGGTGTTGTTCAGATTTGCGAATTTTTGAGATCTGCGATTCAGATCTATGATGAGCGGAATCGATCGCTCCTTAGCCTCGACTGCATTGGTCTTTGGCATCGTCGGCGGCATAGGAGAGCCAGAGCTGACGGGACTAGGTGGAAGAGGAGAAAGCGCAAAGAGGCGCGATTGAGCTTTTCAAAGCAATTGAGCTCTTCAAAGCCATGGATTGAGCTCTTCAAAGCGATTGATCTCTTCAAGGCGCAGAGAGGCTCCGCAGCGCAGCTGGTGCAACCGATGCAGCTCCGCTTGAGAGGCAATTGACAAGGCGGATCCGCACGCAGCCGGTGCAGCTCTCGTGGATCGACAGTGCGGCGAGGGTGATGAATAGCTTTCTCAAGCTGTGAGGATCACTCTTAACTTCCGCTGCTTTGTTTCATTTTTCTGACTTTTTTTCTTTGTTCTGTTTTGCTTTGATTTTTCAATCTCTTTTGTTCATTTTACTACAAAATTCTTCAGTCTCTAAATTGATGATATGGTGAAGCTGGTCAAAGACGAAAGCAAAGAAGATTAGGAAGTGTTTAGTTTTTGGTTATTATCCCATCTTTGACATCAAATTAGAGATGTTTATTAAGCCTTTAAGGTGCTGTATTTTACGTGGATGTCCACAAAACATGGCAGTCCCAGCAAACGATGTAATAGATGTTTACATTTCTTCATTCGTTGTTACATATGAAGACGTGCATTAATGAGCACATGTGTTGGACAATTCTAGATATTAGTCAAATGGGTATTATAAAATAATAGGTTGAAGGCCTCAGATTTTAAAAGTAAAAAATGAATATTAAGGTATATTAAGGTATGTATGAGCTGCTTATATCTTACACACAATTATGAATTGTAACGGCCCAGATTTTAAAATCCGGGTTACGTTTAGAGGGAAGAATTATCCCTCCGCCAAATCTTACAATCCAAGTACGAGCTGCTTATTTATCAACTCCAAGTTATAACCCTGTTTAAATTTTTAGGACGTAATGATATAATTCAAGAAAAAGGGGATTTCAAACCCTCAAAGCAATCAAAGAATCCAATCATTATTTGTGCTTTCGCACGTGAACCTGTCCTAATTCAACTAGTCAAAACTCAAAAGAGATAAAACGAGTTTTAATCAATATAAATACAACATGTTTCTAAATGACAAACTTAACCAAAACATTTGTATAGTCAAGCTATAATACGTGAAGTCTTCTTAATACTCTCGTCCCATGAGAAAACCACGCCATAGAAGCAATCAACAAGCAAAAGGGAGCGGGTACTTGAAACTATCCACGAAGTCAGGCCAAGAGACACATGCGGGCCCTAAAGACCTCGTTGAGGACATATAATACGCCTATACCTAAAATAAAGGATGTTCTAGTGCAGTACGAAATTTAAATCACACAAGCATGCTGACAATTTATATATGCAGAAAGCGATTTTAAATGTATCCACACAGAATGCCAAGTGGCATATCCCCAACTCCTAATATGTGCCCACTCCGGGGTCATACATGTCCATACCCAACTCCGAGGTAGGACGCTCGGTCGGTGCCGCAGCCATCATATGTCCGTACCCAACTCCGAGGTAGGACGCTCGGTCACCGCCGCAACCATATCATAATATAAGACTCGACTGGGACCTAATCGATAAGAAACACGAATGCCGCAATGACCCTAGCAACGACTCTAAGGACTCACAGATAACGACCGTTCTCTTTTCAAACGCATAAAGAATAGCGATGCTCATTCATAAGTGCAAGTCCTAAGCATGACACTACATGACATGCTTTTATGCAAATGCAACACCTACATACTATATGACACATCAGACATGAGGTCCTGGTTACTGAGTAAGCTCCCGTAGGAAACTTACCTGGAGTCTTCACATCCAACTAGCTAGCAAATAAGTCACTCAGGGAATCACCCATGAGCAAGTAAGTCACTCAGAGAATCGTCCAATCACACTAGCAAGTAATAAGCAAAGAATAACTCATCAATACATATTTAATTAACACACAATTAGGCTTTCAAGTCAACACAAGATTCAACAATATTTCATTTAAATAATCTAACATTCTCATCATGACCATCATTCTCAATTAACCTTGTTCTCATCAAGTATGAAACTAAGTTCAAGGTCTTACAAATATCATCACTCAAAGCACCTTACTCCGGTTCAAGCTCGGGTTTTCTTAATCACTTTCACAAGTAAACCATCAATTATCAAATATTCAAATACACAACAAAACTATACGTTCTTAAAACCAAGGATCAACAAGTCTTAGTTATCAAAATTCGCATAACACATCATGCTCAACGAGTAAACAAGGTAAGCTGATATTTCAAGAAATCTTTTATAGGTTTACGTATAAGAACTACTCGGCAACAAACACTACAATCAAGCTTAAAAGCACATGAGTATAATAATTTGTAAAGCATCTTTTATATAGTCTTATTAACCATATTCACAACTTGATAAGCCTAACACAAGCTTACAAGTGTAACAAGTTCCCAAGGTCTCTCCTTTATATAACCTTATACACTTGACCATATCTTAGCTACTCTTATAAGATTTCTACCCATCAAATACATTAGTCCTAAAATATTCAAATAAGATACTCGCACTTAAAGGATTCATTAATAATCAGAGAGTAAACAAGGACAAGTTTACTTTGGCAAAAAAACCACTTCACGTCGAGTCAAACTCATAAGGCATCACAAGTACAACAAATTCTCGTAACGTACTTTATATAACTCAATAGCCACATGCGTTCGTTTATAATTAGCCAATTCTGGTTATATCTAAACAAATAGAATATGCTACACGATCATCTAATTGAATTGGAATCTTAATCGGTTATCCAACACAAATACTAACTTATTTTTGTATGCCCAAGTAATCCAATTCTTAGAACTACCTGAATCTATTAATCAATTCCCACTTACTGCCCACTAATTCCATTTCAAATGAGGTGATCAGATATTTACTCATAAAAGCTAGCAAAACATTTATAATTAGTCGATTAACAATCCAAACATGGGGAATTTATAATCCGAGTTCACAACACAATTCTGATTCATCCAAAACCAAATACGCAAGTAGAGTAATCAATTGAAAGCCAAACTCAGCCCATATTATTTCATCGATAAGGTCACAACTGATTTTAAGAAGAGAGCCCGAGAGCTATACCCAATCTAGATGTCGATTGAAGGAGGATTGTAGATTCAAGGGCCCTGATTGAAGGGCTCAGGCTCGTGAGGTCGTCGACGTCGGGCTGCAATGGAACTCTGACCCCGTCGGGATCGAGAAGAAGAGTGATGGAGAGAGCCAAACATTGGCTCGACGCTCGGCCTAGGACTCGCTAGTGGCTCATCGTCGATGAAAGCATCCCGAAATTGGCCATCGATAGAGATGGAGAGAGAGAAGCGGCGTAGTTCGAGCCCGAGATTTGGAGACGTGGCTTGTTGAGGCGGCAACGGAGCTCTATAGGTCCGGGAGGAGGGAGCTTCGTTCGCTGGAAATGGCGGCCTCAGATCTAGTGTCGAGGGATCAAATCGGTGAGAGAGTGAGGTCGGCGATGTTGGCGTCGATGAATGAAGGCGGAGAAGAGCGGCCAGGTGCGACGAAGAGCGTGGGAGAGATGAGGGAGCCATGGGGGTGAGGAAGCTCGACTGAGGTTCGACGGAGGGAGGAAGGGGAAAGGGAGGTAGAGGTGGCGACTTTGAGCTCGAAATTGCAAGGTGCGAGAGAGATCTGAGAGAGAAGAGAAGTTCAAATCCGAAATTGAGGGCGGCGGATGAACAGGATAGGCGGGAGAGGGCGGGGCTTCCATGGGAGCTCAGATCCGAAGCCATGGAACTCAAAGGGTCCTCCGAATCGAGAGAGAGACCGAAGAGGCCAAGCAGCTATGAAGGAGGAATGAATAGTGCGGCTAGGGTTAAGATATTAAGTATATATATGCCCCGTCAAATAGGCTAGATAGAATTACGAGAATTCACAAAATCAGTCCACTATTTTCATATTGTTAAAACTCTTCCATAATGATTAACAAAATTCACCCGATGGGTTTTACTGAAATTAAAATGTCATAGAGATTATCATGTCCAACTCAATATAAAAATATAGTTTTCAGTCCGGTATAAGAAATCGAAATAGATATGTTTTTAAATTGAACAAAAGTATATGCCGGAATTTGCTTTGAGTGAAATTGAAAATCATTTGGATCGAGGACGAAGATTTTCAAAATTTCCGAAATCTCATAAATTTAATATTGAATTTAAATCATAATTCATAAAATAATATTTTAAAATTTCGGGTCTTTACATTCATCCACCTCTAAAAACAAGTCTCGTCCTCGAGACTAAAGTTTTTTTTTAGCAACAAAACATTTTGAGAACTCAAGTCAGCTCTTTCTATGTCAGTCAACCAAAATCCAAGGATTCAAGAAGCAATTTATCCATCTCTAAGGGCTAATCCCATATTCCACTTCCTAAAGCCTCGTTTGGTTGCTCATTTAAAAACCCAGGAAGTTTAAAAACTCAGGAAGTAGAATATATTCCTATGTTTGGTTGACAGAAAGACACAGTAATTCAACTTCCCAGGAATTTCAATTCCTCCAAATCGTAGGAAGTTCACTTACCTAGGGGGGACTAGGTAAGTTCAACTTCCACCCTTTTTAATGTAATTTTCTTTATTTTCCTATTTATATTTGTAAAAAACATAATTCAACCAAACGACTTTTTCAATTCATGGGAAGTACATTTCACGGGATTTGAATTCATGGGAAGTAAGTTCCCGGGAAGTGTACTTTTCGCATTCAACCAAACGAGCCCTAAGTTCATTCTCATTATGAGTTTCAACATCAAACTCAAATATTAACGAATCCAAACTATCATCATAGCGAAAGTCATAATTAACAACTCATATGATCACATAAATCTGTATTCTTCTATCAACCAAGAAAGAACACAATCATCATATTCGCACATCATCACCAACCCAAGAGGGCATATTCAGCATCATGAAGAGCATAGGACCAGACAACGAAAGGCACAACTCACAGACCAAAAGACATCTAGAGTACACTCACTACCAAGCTCAAGAGCTATCTAGCACGATATCAAGGTGTGGAAAACAAATATCAACACAAATAACCTATGCACTCAGAAGGGAAAACATAACTCAATATGTTAAAAGGTCAGCATGTTGGCCCACCACGCTTCCACTACACCACTCTCATCAATCTAGATGACGCACTTTTGATCACACTATAGATAATTACACAAGGGTGACACAAGGCCTAAGTTGTAACCGAAGAAAAAAGACACTAAGAGACAATTCGACTAACTTTGAACACGGGAATTTCGCCGATGCCTATGGGAAACCCTTAAGGTTACGATCGCATTACTTAAATCATCGTGTAATACTTCAAGTCATAATGCACATGAAGTTATAATCTTACACACTAACATGAACCTATCTCAGAAGGCAATGGTAATATGATTTTAGTGTCAGCGTTGTAACATATGGTACGGTTCAAGGTAAATAACCTAACATGACTAGAGCAACATCAATACACATACTACTATCAAATCAAATCTGCATTGCCAAGGAATATCACATAATATGGCCAATAAATGCTATTAAGGTACAACATTCATATATACATAAGATAGATTTAACAAACTGTCACCCGAATATAACTAGATAGACTCAGCACATGCTTGAGAGGATCCTATATGCCACTACGTGTAAGAGAACTAAACAAAACATGTAAGGAATAGTGTCAATCATGTCTTTAAAGTCACAAGGAATTATCATATAGTTTACTAGGAAAACACAAGTGTAAGTGTGTGCTTCATGCAATTGTGTCCAAGGCATGCATCAACACATACTTCATACCACTATAAGCTCAACATGGATAGTACAATATCAACAATTCCTAAGCAAGATGTGGTGTGTAGACATGCAACTGCAATTTAAATTATAAGGGCGAACGTACGAGCACACGAGGCTTAAAACTATCTGTGCATAATGAGTATAGCAAGACATCATGTGGTAAAAGTAGCATGTGCAATATTATTGCCTACGCATGATACTATTCATATAAAATAAAGTATGATGGTGTTAAAAGATAACAAGGTCGCTCTAATGATATTATTCAAAATGTGGAAGCAATCATAATTTCATAAAATCATATAACAAGGGTGAATATGCACGACAAGTACACTACCAAAACCCTATTACATGAGTGTTCATATAAATAATATAGAGAGTGCAATAAATCCGTTAATCATTTTCTCAAATACTTAATTTCCAAATAGTATTAATAACATATGGCAAGGTTTAAGTACGCAGAGTTATGGTCTAATCAAATACCATGACGATACACAAACAGTCAAAACAACTATATAACCACACAACATTAATATATGTGAAGTATAATCGGGAACGATGTGAACCTAAAATGATGATCACTAAACATGGATATATAGAGTATAAGGATATAGATATGCATGCCAACTCAAATATAGGTGGTAGAAAAGGCACAGGCCGAGCTATCATGAGCCGTGCAGTAATAGTAATCAATCGATGTTATAATTAGGGTCTAAAACCAAATAATCATTTCCTCGAAAGTAGAGATCATATAAGGGATAATAGTAGCACACAACACAGTAGGATGGCACATAAGTAGCATGTAACAACATACGTGAAAGTAACTCCTAACAAGCCAAAATGATCATGCGAACACATAGCAGAAGCAAGAGGGATGTGTAAAAGGGATAATACGACAATGAAACAGTAGTGACTATCTAAAGTTGCTCAAAACGTCATGATGTGCATATACGTGTCAACAAGAAATTAATATTACAAGTAACTAAATATAATGTCATATTAAGTCAGGGATGCGCAAGTGTGCCTACAACCAAAAACTAATAATAGTTTCCAAGGGTAGCATATTACAAGAGAATAACACGTTGTATATATCCAAAGGTCATCATATAAACTTTATAACTACAGTGGTGGGTGGTCATGCGACGTGTGAGGTTCTTAAGACATAACAACCGTAGAGTTATAGCACATGTTAAGATGGAACAACGATGAGGGGCACATGGATGAGCAAGACGTTAACCATATAAGTTATAAAAGCATAATATAGTTAAATTAATGACATTTGACGAGTATAAGCAGACAAAGACCAAAGAAGCACGCAACGAGATCATGCAAGAAGGATAACAAGTTTACTACGAATCCCGTGATAGAAATAATAAAGGCATGATGTAGATGGGATATACAGTCACAAAACATTCCTAATCATCCAAAAAGACAAGCAATAACATGGAAGAATGAAAAGACTATCATGAGTCTATGATTAAGAGTAATAACCAATAATATGGATGGAGAATAAGGTCACATAGTTCACAAGTCACGGATCTTATATGACACTAGCAACACCAAATAAGCCACGAGTACATAAACATATGATATACATGTATAGAGCTAACATGTCAATGCATCATAGGTGAACTAATCATATGACTAGGTGAGGGAAACACAAAAGAAGTACTATGGAAGGTATTATGATCCTATGATAATGCGTATAAAGCATGGATGTATCAAGTGCGATAAGATAGATATACATATCAATGTAGATCCAAGTGGAACAAGTATATAACACAATAATACATCAAAACATGGAAATACAACCAAGACTACCATCATAACCAAATAGAAGTTTCTCAGGGCAACATCGGCTCATCCCCACTGACTCCATGAGAAGCCTAATTGTTTCTTAAGGAGATAATATACTTTTGGGTGATCACCCACCATAAGGAAGACCTTCAAACAATTTTTTTTTCCTGGATAAACAAAGACTTCAAAAAATTCTCGGTACAAAAGATGACATCCAACAGATTTCTAACAGTCGCTCATCAAGACCCTTCTTTGGTATTGTACTCCCTCAAAACAATCAACACTCTAACTTATATACCAGTTTGTAACAAGTTAAACCCATAAGTTTTGGAACATAGGTAACCAACATGAAAGGAACTTAGAAGGAACCGGAGCGGCAAGGTAGAAGAAGTGTGTCGAATGGAGGCAAGGAATTGTCATGGCAATTCATCGAGGTCCTCAAAGATCACAAAGAAAACTTCACCAAGAATCTAAGGAGGTCAATCAATAGGTCAACTTTCTATAGCTTATCGAGTCTCACCATTAACAAGTTAGCTTGAATATAGAGTCTCTTTCCTAAACAAGTAGACAAGCAAGAATAACATCATCTTATTGGAACAAGGAACATATAAGACATCAATTATATAAGTCAGACAGTTATGAGATAACGAGTAGCCTCATAAGCAATACATCATAATTAACCATCGTCGTTCATACAAACAAGATAGAGGTGCATGACATAAATTCACAAAATCTCATAAAATCACAATATGTGAATGATAAAATGTCGAGGGTAGGAGGGACAATGTCATATCAATCACATCAATCCTATTTTATGACTAAGCAATTCATGTCTATTCCTTGATTCACATACATTTTAGTCGAGTTGTATACACATGATCCTCTTTTGAAATAAATTCACATGGGAGATCAAAATAATTATAATTCATCAGGTAAAGCATGTAAGGAATCAAATAAATAATTCGTATGGTAACATCATGCCAAAATATCTGAAATCGACATATAAGCATAACACCACAACCCAATATCAAGAGGAGTTCATTTTAGATTAGAAGTGCAGGATATAGTCTTAGATAACATCAAAAGACACAACATACCAAGGAGAACACATCGAGCATATAAGACATATCGTCATATAGGTCAATTTGCATATATCTCTTTCCCTAAACAAGCATACAAGCAAGGATAACATCATCATGTCGGAACAAGTGGTATGTAAGACATTGATTATATAAACCATATAAACAGCACATTTTGTGATCCCTGCAAGTATTCCATAAGCGTCCCCATGAAATACTTGTATAAGTATCACAAAATCATCGCAATATTCTCACTAGGTCTGACCAAGTACTTTACAAGCGTCCCTGTAAAATACTTGTGTTGACTCGGTGAAAACATTATCATATAAGCAAGAATCAACAATTTATATCAAGAATCTGAATTCCATAAGCATCTCTTATCAACTCAACCAAGAAGTCTCATAATCAGAATGTCATGACTCTCAAATCAACACATATAATTCCTCAATTCTCAAAACCATAAGTTTTCCCCATCAACTAGAGTAAGGTTCTCAAGCCTGAGCTCGTAAGCTTCCAACTAACCAGTACCAAAAATCAATCACAGTCATGTAAATCCTCAAAATCTCATCTCATTTCCTCATCAAACCAAGGCCAAAAAAGGCACCAACAATTTCCATCATAAGTGATATAAGTGACATAACAAATATGTACAAGTCAAACACGTCAAGAATGATAGGAACTATCCAAACCAAGTCATCAGGTACCATAAATTATAAGTCCATAACAAGATCCAAGCATGTTATAAGAATCACGTCAGATGTCATAATGAAAGAATATCATATAAACAAATATCATGTCAAGTCGTCAAGAGTAACACTCATGAATCACCAAACTTCTCTCTCAAATTTACCTACCTCTATAATCGAGTGCATAAATTACCCAAACAAGATTTTGCATATGCCCTCTATTCCCATAAAGACATAATACACTCTTGAACATATATCAAACAAAGTTTTCCAATCAAGAAGAACAACACAAGGACAAATACACAATTCCATTCATGGGAGAGTTGTCTAACAATTTCAATCCAAAACTCCAACCACCGCGATATATCTTCTTGTAATCTTCCATGCCCATCCGCAAAGTATAAAGCTAAAGGGCTCTACCAATCTCACTCTATATCCGTAAGGGATAAACTATCGTCATGACTACCCGATCGAATCTCAATCCTCACTCCTCAATGTGGTTATCTTACTTATCCATATTAAATTCATTTTGCCCCTTTGAAAACATTCGAAAACTCGTGAAAACCTTTGGGCCATTTTAATTCCAAAACTCAAAACCACCAATTGTTTTACAACTCATTTGTACTCGGATTGCACAACCTGGCTCTGATACCAACTTTGTAACGGCCCAAATTTTAAAATTCGGGTTACGTTTAGAGGGAAGAATTATCCCTCCGCCAGATCTTACAATCCAAGTACGAGCTGCTTATTTATCAACTCCAAGTTATAACCCTGTTTAAATTTTTAGGATCTAATGATATAATTCAAGAAAAAAGGGATTTCAAACCCTAAAAACAATCAAAGAATCCAATCACTATTTGTGCTTTCGCACGTCAACCTGCCCTAATTCAACTAGTCAAAACTCAAAAGAGATAAAAACGAGTTTTAATCAACACAAATACAACATGTTTCTAAATGACAAACTTAACCAAAACATTTGTATAGTCAAGCTATAATAGGTGAAGTCTTCTTAATACTCTCGTCCCATGAGAAAACCCCGCCATAGAAGCAATCAAAAAGCAAAAGGGAGCGGGTACCTAAAACTATCCACGAAGTCAGGCCAAGAGACACATGCGGGCCCTAAAGACCTCGCTGAGGACATATAATACGCCCATACCTAAAATAAAGGATGTTCTAGTGCAGTACGGAATTTAAATCACACAAGCATGTTGACAATTTATATATGCAGAAAGAGATTTTAAATGGATCCACACAGAATGCCAAGTGGCATATCCCCAACTCCCTATATGTGCCCACTCCGGGGTCATACATGTCCGTACCCAACTCCGAGGTAGGACGCTCGGTCATCGCCGCAGCCATATCATAATATAAGACTCGACTGGGACCGAATCGATATGAAACATGAATGCCCCAATGACCCTAGCAACGACTCTAAGGACTCACAGATAACGGCCGTTCTCTTTTCAAACGCATAAAGAATAGGGATGCTCATTCATAAGTGCATGTCCTAAGCATGATACTACATGACATGCTTTTATGCAAATGCAACACCTACATACTATATGAGACATCAGGCATGAGGTCCTGGTTACTGAGTAAGCTCCCATAGGAAACTTACCTGGAGTCTTCACATCCAACTAGCCAGCAAATAAGTCACTCAGAGAGTCACCCATGAGCAAGTAAGTCACTCAGAGAATCGTCCAATCACACTAGCAAGTAATAAGCAAAGAATAACTCATCAATACATATTTAATTAACACACAATTAGGCTTTCAAGTCAACACAAGGTTCAACAATATTTCATTTAAATAATCTAACATTCTCATCATGACCATCATTCTCAATTAACCTTGTCCTCATCTAGTATGAAACTAAGTTCAAGGTCTTACAAATATCATCACTCAAAGCACCTTACTCTGGTTCAAGCTCGGATTTTCTTAATCACTTTCACAAGTAAACCATCAATTATCAAATATTCAAATACACAACAAAACTATACGTTCTTAAAACCAAGGATCAACAAGTCTTAGTTATCAAAATTCGCATAACACATCATGCTCAACGAGTAAACAAGGTAAGCTGATATTTCAAGTAATCCTTTATAGGTTTACGTATAAGAACTACTCGACAACAAACATTACAATCAAGCTTAAAAGCACATGAGTATAATAATTTGTAAAGCATATTTTATATAGTCTTATTAACCATATTCACAACTTGATAAGCCTAACACAAGCTTACAAGTGTAACAAGTTCCCAAGGTCTCTCCTTTATATAACCTTATACACTTGACCATATCTTAGCTACTCTTATAATATTTCTACTCATCAAATACATAAGTCCTAAAATATTCAAATAAGATACTCGCACTTAAAGGATTCATTTATAATCAGAGAGTAAACAAGGACAAGTTTACTTTGGCAAAAAAACCACTTCACGTCGAGTCAAACTCATAAGGCATCACAAGTACAACAAATTCTCGTAACGTACTTTATATAAGTCAATAGCCACATGCGTTCGTTTATAATTAGCCGATTCTGGTTATATCTAAACAAATAGAATATGCTACACGATCATCTAATCGAATTGGAATCTTAATCGGTTATCCAACACAAATACTAACTTATTTTTGTATGCCCAAGTAATCCAATTCTGAGAACTACCTGAATCTATTAATCAATTCCCACTTACTGCCCACTAATTCCATTTCAAATGAGGTGATCGGATTTTTACTCATAAAAGCTAGCAAAACATTTATACTTAGTCGATTAACAATCCAAACATGGGGAATTTATAAATCCGAGTTCACAACACAATTCTGATTCATCCAAAGCCAATTACGTAAGTAGAGTAATCAATTGAAATCCAAACTCAGCCCATAGTGTTTCATCGATAAGGTCACAACTGATTTTAAGAAGAGAGCCCGAGAACTATACCCAATCTAGATGTCGATTGAAGGAGGATTTCAGATTCAAGGGCCCTGACTGAAGGGCTCAGGCTCGCGAGGTTGTCGACGTCGGGCTGCAACAGAACTCTGACCCCGTCGGGTTCGAGAAGAAGAGTGATGAAAAGAGCCCAACATTGGCTCGACGCTCGGCCTAGGACTCGCTGGTGGCTCATCGTCGATGAAAGCATCTCGAAATCGGCCATCAATAGAGATGGAGAGAGAAACGGCATAGTTCGAGCCCGAGATTTGGAGACGGGGCTTGTTGAGGTGGCAACGGAGCTCTGTAGGTCCAGGGAGGAGGGAGCTTCGTTCGCTGGAAATGGAGGCCTCAGATCTAGTGTCGAGGGATCAAATCGGTGAGAGAGTGAGGTCCGCGATGTTGGCGTCGATGAATGAAGGCGAATGTAAAGGCCGAATATATTTTTTATATTATTTTAATATTATTTTAATTAAATATACTATTATTATATTCAATTTGTAAAAGTGGAATAAAAACCCGTCCTCGAGCATCAAGTTTCGATTTAAAATCATTCCGGCATCAATTTAAATTAGGATTTTTGATGGGATTTGATTTTCGACATCGAGTCCGAGTATTAATAAAAATTAAATTGAGCTACGAGTATTGATTGAATTTTATTTAATTTTCGATTATCTTGAATTAAAAATTTAATTAAATTCTATTTAGTCAAGATTCGTTCGGGCGAGCGGGTTTCGGGATATTTTATCGGGTTCAAAATATCTTGTTGGGACCACATATATTTTAATTTCTTTCTTTTTCTTTTCTTTTCTCTTTCTCTCTCTCTCTCTCTCTCTCCCCCCGAAATTCTGTCCAAAGAGGGGTTGGTCCCCTGCCTCACACCTGTAACTCTCAGCTCTCTCCTACCCTTTGAGCCAACAAGCCCCACTCCACCACCCTCCCTCTCTCACCATGCTCCTCTTTTCTCAGGCATAATGCCAAAATTTCCCCTGAAGACCTCATCCTCCATCTCTCCCTCTCTCTTTACAACCCTTTTCTTTTCCCTACCATTTACACCCCTCTTCCTCTGCGCTGAAAACGCCTTCACCATGCTCAGCCTCAAGCTCCACCACCACCTTAGATTCGTCATTGCCGTCGCCACCATCACGCTACCACCACCACAGTCGCCCCCCTTGTTCCCCCTCTGTTTCTTGTTCTCGAGCAACACCACTCCACCTCCTCTGCCTCGTCGAGCAGCACCAGCAGGCAGTAGTCACTCTCCCTCCGACGACTGTTCGCGCCAGTAGCAACCCCAGAGTCTGAGCTGACCCGCCGCAGAGCCACTCCCCCTCTCAAATCCCCTGTTTTCTCCGATTGAGGTTGGTAAGCACCCCCTTCTTCTCCTTTCGCTCTTGAACCATAAAAGTCCATCTTTAACCCCTCTGCACTCGTCCTAGGCCAAGAAACACTCAAATCTTTCATCGTCGAAGTCGAAATCCTTCTCAAGCATCCCGGAGTTGGATCCCCGGAGCCATCGGTAACACCTTATTCCCTCTCTCTCCCTTTCTTTTCTGCGTTTGAGTTCACTCATGTGGGTTCGGTCGGAATTGCGTGTCGATCTGATTGGGAGTGGTTAGGGTCGGAAAAGAGGTTACTGGGGACCTGGATCTTCTTCTTCTTCTCCGTTTCCCTTCGTCGTTCAGAAGCTCTGACTCGTTCTGGTGAGGGACGATGAGCAGTAAATTTTGAGGGGGGAGATGGGCCTATTTTGTTGGGCTATACTCCAGACCCGACTTCTCTTTTGCATCCGGGTCACCTTCCCGGGCCTCCCTTTCTTTCTCCCTTTTTATTTCTGATGTGTGGGCCGGGTCTGGGCTTTTTTCAATCGGGTTGAGGGTGGTCTTTTCCCTCCGGGTTGCAAACGTTGGGGCTGTGGGTTGGTGGTTTTGTGTTGTATTTATGTGTTAAGTGATATTGTGATACATTATTTTGTATATATACATATATGTTATATTATATATGATTGCTGATTTTTGGAATGTAATTATATCTTCTGAAAATATTAATATATATTATAAATGGGTTTGAAAGTAAGATTTATTGATATGGAGTTATAAATATAATTATGATTATTGTTTTGAGTTTATATGGATAGTAAGTGTAAATTATTTGAATATTATTATTATTATTTTGGGATTGGTTATAATTAAATTCTGGAAGATTTATCGTTATATATTATTTATTGTTTTAAAATAATATTGATTGGATTATTTAATTGATGCATTTTATGAGAATTTCAATATGTAAGTTGGGAATTTTAAAGTGAATTGTTGGTCTTGATTTATAAATATGATTTGTGAACTTAGAGTTATTTTAATAATTTACTAATGGAATTTATTTATATAATGTTTTTGAAATAAGAAACATGCCGGAACGATTTCTATTATATGATTTTTGGAAATGGGCCTTAAGGTTTAAATGTGTAATGTCGGGTTTTGACTAAGTACGATTTTAAAAGAATTAATTGATTTTCTAAGTTGAGTTCCTTGAGAGATTGTTTTGGAAATGAGATGATGAGATGAGATGAACCTGAAATGATGAAATGAGATGGAATAATCTGAAATGGGATATGAGACGAGATATGAATGATAGTTAGGGGCGCCTTGTGTGAAATAGGTAGACTTATGCATTTATATGTTATTAGGTGTTTGTGAATGTTGGACGTTGCTTGCTATCGGTGATTCATTTCTTTGATTCTGCTCTGCCTTGTTCTCTGCTGTTCGGCTTATTCAGGTAAGTTCCTTTATGGGCTTACTCAGATTCGAAAGAGATTACCGGCTTGTGAATGTATGACATACTAGGTGTTGCATAAGTATTAAAGCATGCCATGTAGTATCATGCTAGGTTGCACTTGTGATTGAGCATTTTATTTCTTTAGGCGTATGAAACAGAACGGCCGTTATCTGTGATAGTCCTAGAGTCTTTGCTAGGGTCATAGGGTAGCCCAGCCCTATCGGGTGCCCTGAGTCTATCGAGTCGATATGAGCATGATGATAGCCCAGCACCATCGGGCAAGTTTAATTTATTTTAATTTATGCTATGATGATGAGACATGATATGATGATGAGATATGATATGATGATGAGATATGATATGCTATAGCATCGAACTGGCCAGTCTCTGCACTAACGGAAAGGGGTGCAGAGGTACGAGAGGGACATGCCACTTGGCATTCTTTGGGCGCCTTTACAGTTATTTCTCGCATATTGTAAATTAGGATCATACTAGTGTGATTTAATTTCCGCATCTGCATCATCTTTATTATTAGCGTATGTGTATGTTCGCTTGCTGGACAGAGCGTGTTGGGGCCTCGGTCTGACCCCACTCGCACCAAATGTTTTTAGGTATGATTGCTCCCTGTTTATATGGCGTGGGAAAGTCCCCCGGCGATTGCAAAGAAATCTGTCTAACCCCGCTAATCTGGCCATACAACTTTAGAATTATGTTTTAGTTTTGACCCGGCCTTGTCGTGGCTTTTGTATCTAAATCATATTTCCACTTCACTTTCGTTTAAACTGAATTTATGAAACTTCGACTGATTAGAGGTTTGAAGCCTCGACCCGTACCTGAATTGCAACATCCGAACGAAGGTATCCGACCTTCGAAACGTATCCCGGATATTTATATCTGGGCCGTTACAAAGTTGGTATCAGAGCGAGGTTGTGCAATTCGGGTACGCTAGGGTCGAGTGTATGTTTTGGAAAACCGCCCATAAATTTCAAAAGATTTGAAAGTAATTTAAAGGGGCAAAATGAATTTAATATGCCTAACTCAATTGGACTAAATATGAACTTGACTTGTTATAAAAGAGGAAAAGACCGACCAAATAAGGGATCGAGTGGGTAGAAACGGCGTTAGACCATCCCTATTGGATGTAGTCGGAAACGGGTAGGCGAAATACTAGCTTGTTCTTTACAGATGGGTCGGGATGACTTCAATGAGATCATTCTAATTGTCATTAACTGATTCTATGATTGAGTGCTTGATATGCTAAAGATTTGATTGTTATGTTCTAACTATTGAATGAATATTGATGATCTGTGAACGAGATAGCGGGAGTACCCTCATTTCCCTATAATTAAGCTCAGCTTTTGTGGAACTGCCACTTTCCTTATGAACCTTTTGACAATTCAATCGAGTCCTCCCTTCGAATATCGGTCTCCTCCACGGGAAATCGGGTTGGTAAGCATAGTGTTTCGGGAATCATGGTTGGATATGAGGGTTACTTGGGGAGAGTATCGAAAGTTGGTTTTTGATGTCATTCCAAGTTAGAAAGTAATTGTTTCCGAGGTTGTCCTTATCAATTCTTATGACGATTCATTAGCGTCTTCTTACCACGAAAAGTCATATCCGAGTCTCACGGGAAAGATGGGTGATGAGTCAGTTAGGGAGAGTCAATGTTGCCCTTATGGACCCCTATCGGGTTAACTTGATTGCCCTGTCCATGATTGTGTGATTCTATATGCACTACTTCTTGACCTAAAATTAATCCTTAGTGTGAATTTGTGCTTATGTGCTTTGATGCTCATGATGACCATTGTATAGGTTCGAACTACATTTATTATGTCCATATCATCCCGACATGATCTGTTTAGTGTATTACATTGTCATACTAGGGCACGAATAAACATGGCATATGCTATGAAGTTGTATAATTGATGCCCTCTCTGTAAATAGGTTCATGATAGTGTGATCGACTCTTCCTTATATGAATGTCTCATAAGATGTGCTCTTTAGCATGCTAGTCGATGATGCCTCGATACTTATCGTTCATTTTGTGACAAGAATCTATAGCATGCCCATCTATTCCGAATTCGTCAGATTAACTATTGTTGATTATTTTGCAAGATAATGTTGTGTGTGTTAGTTGTGTTGAACGGAGAATATGTGTTATAATTGAACCTTGAGGAATGCATGTTTTGTCATATTGTGTGTTGATTCGAGCTCATGTCCCCATATTCTAGTCATGTCGCCATGTTGCTTAGACTTGCTCGATACCTCGTTGTGTTTTCCTTTCGTGCCACTATTCTAGTCATATTATGTTTTGATTATTTTGCAAGCACATGCATGTACCATATGTTATATTGAACCACTAGTAACATGTTGGGCCCTTGGTTGTGACTTGTGCGAATTCTACTTTGCCTACGTTATTGTTGATTCACTCTTGGACTAGGTACCTGATAGTGTGGCTCTTTCCTCTTTCTGTTCTCTTAACATGTTTCACTCGTCCTGTTGAGTTTAATGATGAATTCGATGATTGACTAGCTTTCCGTGATGATCAAACCTAGCATGCTTACATGGTAAAGATGTCTATTACTCTATGATGGCTCCTTGTGCTTGCATGAACCTATGACTCGACACCTCGCATGATCACGCACCACCCTATATCATGATTTTGCATCTGCATGACGCATGAATATCGGAATGAGCCTAGTTGAATTACTCTAGTTGTGCTCTATGATGGTTCGTTCTTAGCATTATTATAATCTAACACCCATGATGTTCTTCTTGTTACTTTTGATGATGCCTCATGTTTCGTGAATAATATGCTGAACTCCTCTTGATGACTCTTGTCTACGCTTGTATCACATCATGTATCGCTAGTATCATGTAGGATCTATGCTCCCTAAATGTATCTCGTCGTATGATTACATGTCATCCTTAACTTACTATCTGATCATTGCTGTTAGGTGTGATAGTTACTATGCTGTTCTTATGAACCCTCGTATGACGCTTCATC
This sequence comes from Persicaria maculosa, assembly GCA_963922045.1. NCBI lineage: Eukaryota > Viridiplantae > Streptophyta > Magnoliopsida > Caryophyllales > Polygonaceae > Persicaria > Persicaria maculosa. The sequence goes on along the minus strand of OY998267.1, from coordinate 26,819,410 downwards.
TGATTATTATAATATACTTTGCCATGATATATTTGGACTCATTTGTTGATGTGTATACCATGCTCTTACATTGATCATACGCATGATGCTCGTTATCTTTACTAAATTCCGCTTGACTTCGAATCATATATGATCATTGTTGGTTCCACCTATCTTGCTCGAAGTTACTAGGCCAATCTGTTTCCATAGAATACTAGAATGCTAGCTTGTTTCATAAACATCAGCGTAGGACTTGATTGTGTCTTTGATATAAATACGAATGTTGCCCCCGAGATAGGTACATGTTAGTGTGGATCGATGTGATTGATATGCTCCATAATGAATTCGTGCGTGTTGTCACAATTGTGACCCTATAGACTTTCCTAAGGGCATCGTTACTATTCTCGAGTCGGAGTCTTGCCTCTAGTCATGTCGTCTTTACCTTTGGTCTATTCCGTCTCCGAAAGAAACATTGGGTCGTCCGCTCTTGTCACTCCCCTATCTCCGCTAACTTAAACTCCTATGCATTACCTTGGATGAGCGACCGCATGGAAAAAGGGATCGGGAAGTCGAATAGCGATAGAGCAGCGCAGCGGAAGCGTGGGCCCATAACCCACGGGCCCCAGGATCGATAATGTCGGTGAAACAAGATCGCTTCGAGGATTACGATTGTTGGGTACGATATGACTTGCAGGTGGGAGCGCCCTCTATTCGAATTGCTAACCCTTTCTGAACTTGTTGATGGTGATATTGCACTAACTTGATGTTGAAAGCTGCTTGTTGATGTGATGACTGTTGCTTGATTGTCTGTTGACCATGATTATATGATTCGATGCCTTACAATCCTAATGTGCCTTGATGACTTAATGTGATGCTACTCTGAGGTGTCAAGCATGATCTAAATTCCTTGCCTATGGGTATGAACTGCAAACGTTGTGAAACTTGGATTGTTTATTTAATAAGGTTCTGATGAAACTTGCTAGTTTGAATTGACTTTATTCATATATGGTGTTATGTGATAATTTCGAGCATGACGGTAAATTGAGACTTTTGATACTTGTTACAATGCTTAGTGATGCTAGTTGATATGATGTAGTCCTTATGTGCAATAATGTCCATGATTGCTTCTTCTTTGAACATGTGAGTGGAGTCCTTTTGGTTGAGCGGTCAGAGAGTGGAGAAAGGTTTTGAGTGATTAGAATAATCGACGGTGATAAGGGAAAGTTGCAGGAGAGGGGTGTTGACTTTGGTTGGACCGAATGGGTTCGGGAATTGTAAGAGGTAATGCTTGACGATTTTGGATGAGCTCCTAGCTGAATCTTGGGTGAGAGTATGGTTAGGAATAGGTCGACTAGGCGGTTAGCAGGGCATGATGCTTGTGAAATCTCGGGAAGCGTAGAAGTGTAAGAAATGGCTTTTAAGAGTATGAAGGATATAGTATGAGAGGGCCCTCGAGTGTGAGGTTAGAGATAGTAGTTGGAATCTTAGAGGTGGATTGCTAGTGAGAATTCTTGGTGGAATGAGGGACGAGATTAGGGTATTAAAATGAATTAGGACTTCTTTTGAGGACGCTACCTGAGCTGATGTTGGTGAATCTAGATGAGGCTGGTTTTGATGTAGGAAATGAAATCGAGCAAGCGGGGGTTGCGTTTGTTTTGCGTGGTGGTGATGTGAAAGCTTCTTAATTATGTGATTTATTAAAATGACCTGGCATGATGTTAGATAGCGACCATGATGAACCTGATATGGCTTGATAATACATGTTGATATGCAATATTGAATCATAATTGGTAGTGACAACTATACTCATGGTATAATGACCCATTGTTATCCTACTATGTTGTTCTAAAAGCATGTTATAATGTGTTGAATGAATCATGAAATAATGATATGTTGCTATGTGAGAGCATGATGTTATATTATGATCATGAGATGTTAAATGATGAATATCGATTTGGATCATGAATCTGACTTATATATATGAGATAATGGTGTGTGATTGCTAAGTGTGCGATGTTGAGATGCGATCGTGGGATTTGACTTGTAGTAGTGTACTGACACCATGACACCTAACCTCTTTGATCTCTTGACATGTGTGCTGGCATGATTATAAGAATTCGATGATACACTTTATGACTCGTGATATGACGTTGAGATTTTGTTGTTGCTTTTGATGTGTTTGAAAGAATGGTATGCTTTATGTTATGGGTAAACATGTTATGCGGTTACGATATCGATTGATTGAGATTATCATGATTGATGTGGAGGATTGCCATATGAGAGGTGGTTGATGATGTTATGAGTTGATGAGTTGGTTTACTTTTGTTCATGTTGAGTTGTGAATGATGATGGAATGATTTTGGAACCTAGGAAGAGAATATGGGATTAGCCCTTAGAGGTGGATGACTCCACCTCCTACCTTCTAGATTTGATTGATTGGGCTGCGAGAACTGATTTGGTTTTTAGGAGATTTTGTCGAAATCTTGATTTGGGAGGATTTGATTTGATTTTGGTGTAAAGTTGCTTGATTAAAAATTGAATTTGAAGATTTTGAGCGGTTTTAAAATGGCCAACTTGGGGTTTTTTAAGAAGTTGAGAGTTTCAATGATTTGGATGACAATCTTTCCATTTACAAAGCACTTTGAGATTTACGAACTGGATATATATTATGACATCTCACGAAGTGGATACAAGCATTTTATAGGGGCGCTTATAGATTGCTTGCTAAGACCTAGTCGGGCGCTATAATGCTTTTGGAGTTGTGATACTTCCGAAAGGTCGAAGCGAGGATGTGATAGGGGCGCTTATTACACACTCGACAAGACCCATTTGGAGATGTCACGATTGTGACCGGGATGTTGTGAGAATCCCGGAAGACGCAACCGAGATGATTACAAGATCCTTGGACGTGGTCCTCGGACTCACCGATTTCAAACTTCTTCCCTTTGCTTTGAAATGATTTTAGTCTCGGGGACGAGACTTGTTTTCAGAGGTGGATGAATGTAAAGGCCGAATATATTTTTTATATTATTTTAATATTATTTTAATTAAATATACTATTATTATATTCAATTTGTAAAAGTGGAATAAAAACCCGTCCTCGAGCATCAAGTTTCGATTTAAAATCATTCCGGCATCAATTTACATTAGGATTTTTGACGGGATTTGATTTTCGACATCGAGTCCGAGTATTAATAAAAATTAAATTGAGCTACGAGTATTGATTGAATTTTATTTAATTTTCGATTATCTTGAATTAAAAATTTAATTAAATTCTATTTAGTCGGGATTCGTTTGGGCGAGCGGGTTTCGGGATATTTTATCGGGTTCAAAATATCTTGTTGGGACCACATATATTTTAATTTCTTTCTTTTTCTTTTCTTTTCTCTTTCTCTCTCTCTCTCTCTCTCCCCCCGAAATTCTGTCCAAAGAGGGGTTGGTCCCCTGCCTCACACCTGTAACTCTCAGCTCTCTCCTACCCTTTGAGCCAACAAGCCCCACGCCACCACCCTCTCTCTCTCACCATGCTCCTCTTTTCTCAGGCATAATGCCAAAATTTCCCCTAAAGACCTCATCCTCCGTCTCTCCCTCTCTCTTTACAACCCTTTTCTTTTCCCTACCATTTACACCCCTCTTCCTCTGCGCTGAAAACGCCTTCACCATGCTCAGCCTCAAGCTCCACCACCTCCTTAGATTCATCATTGCCGTCGCCACCATCACGCTACCACCACCACAGCCGCCCCCCTTGTTCCCCCTCTGTTTCTTGTTCTCGAGCAACACCACTCCACCTCCTCTGCCTCGTCGAGCAGCACCAGCAGGCAGTAGTCACTCTCCCTCCGACGACTGTCCGCGCCAGTAGCAACCCCGGAGTCTGAGCTGACCCGCCGCAGAGCCACTCCCCCTCTCAAATCCCCTGTTTTCTCCGATTGAGGTCGGTAAGCACCCCCTTCTTCTCCTTTTGCTCTTGAACCATAAAAGTCCATCTTTAACCCCTCTGCACTCGTCCTAGGCCAAGAAACACTCAAATCTTTCATCGTCGAAGTCGAAATCCTTCTCAAGCATCCCGGAGTTGGATCCCCGGAGCCATCGGTAACACCTTATTCCCTCTCTCTCCCTCTCTTTTCTGCGTTTGAGTTCACTCATGTGGGTTCGGTCGGAATTGTGTGTCGATCTGATTGGGAGTGGTTAGGGTCGGAAAAGAGGTTACTGGGGACCTGGATCTTCTTCTTCTTCTCCGTTTCCCTTTGTCGTTCAGAAGCTCTAACTCGTTCTGGTGAGGGACGATGAGCAGTAAATTTTGAGGGGGGAGATGGGCCTATTTTGTTGGGATATACTCCAGACCCGACTTCTCTTTTGGATCCGGGCCACCTTCCTGGGCCTCCCTTTCTTTCTCCCTTTTTATTTCTGATGTCTGGGCCGGGTCTGGGCTTCTTTCAATCGGGTTGAGGGTGGGCTTTTCCCTCCGGGTTGCAAACTTTAGGGCTGTGGGTTGGTGGTTTTGTGTTGTATTTATGTGTTAAGTGAAATTGTGATACATTATTTTATATATATACATATATGTTATATTATATATGATTGCTAATTTTTGGAATGTAATTATATCTTCTGAAAATATTAATATATATTATATATGGGTTTGAAAGTAAGATTTATTGATATGGAGTTATAAATATAATTATGATTATTGTTTTGAATTTATATGGATAGTAAGTGTAAATTATTTGAATATTATTATTATTATTTGGGGATTGGTTATAATTAAATTCTGGAAGATTTATCGTTATATATTATTTATTGTTTTAAAATAATATTGATTGGATTATTTAATTGATGCATTTTATGAGAATTTCAATATGTAAGTTGTGAATTTTAAAGTGAATTGTTGGTCTTGATTTATAAATATGATTTGTGAACTTAGAGTTATTTTAATAATTTAATAATGGAATTTATTTATATAATGTTTTTGAAATAAGAAACATGCCGGAACGATTTCTATTATATGATTTTTGGAAATGGGCCTTAAGGTTTAAATGTGTAATGTCGGGTTTTGACTAAGTACGATTTTAAAAGAATTAATTGATTTTCTAAGTTGAGTTCCTTGAGAGATTGTTTTGGAAATGAGATGATGAGATGAGATGAACCTGAAATGATGAAATGAGATGTAATAATCTGAAATGGGATATGAGACGAGATATGAATGATAGTTAGGGGCGCCTTGTGTGAAATAGGTAGACTTATGCATTTATATGTTATTAGGTGTTTGTGAATGTTGGACGTTGCTTGCTATCGGTGATTCATTTCTTGGATTCTGCTCTACCTTGTTCTCTGCTGTTCGGCTTATTCAGGTAAGTTCCTTTATGGGCTTACTCAGATTCGAAAGAGATTACCGGCTTGTGAATGTATGACATACTAGGTGTTGCATAAGCATTAAAGCATGCCATGTAGTATCATGCTAGGTTGCACTTGTGATTGAGCATTTTATTTCTTTACGCGTATGAAACAGAACGGCCGTTATCTGTGATAGTCCTAGAGTCTTTGCTAGGGTCATAGGGTAGCCCAGCCCCATCGGGTGCCCTGAGTCTATCGAGTCGATATGAGCATGATGATAGCCCAACACCATCGGGCAAGTTTAATTTATTTTAATTTATGCTATGATGATGAGACATGATATGATGATGAGATATGATATTATGATGAGATATGATATGCTATAGCATCGAACTGGCCAGTCTCTGCACTAACGGAAAGGGGTGCAAAGGTACGAGAGGGACATGCCACTTGGCATTCTTTGGGCGCCTTTACAGTTACTTCTGGCATATTGTAAATTAGGATCATGCTAGTGTGATTTAATTTCCGCATCTGCATCATCTTTATTATTAGCGTATGTGTATGTTCGCTTGCTGGACAGAGCGTGTTGGGGCCTCGGTCTGACCCCACTCGCACCAAATGTTTTTAGGTATGATTGCTCCCTATTTATATGGCGTGGGAAAGTCCCCCGGCGATTGCAAAGAAATTTGTCTAACCCCGCTAATCTGGCCATACAACTTTATAATTATGTTTTGGTTTTGATCCGGCCTTGTCGTGGCTTTTGTATCTAAATCATATTTCCACTTCACTTTCGTTTAAACTGAATTTATGAAACATCGACCGATTAGAGGTTTGAAACCTCGACCCGTACCTGGATTGCAACATCCGAATGAAGGTATCCAACCTTCGAAACGTATCCCGGATATTTATATCCGGGCCATTACAGCGAAGAAGAGCGGCCAGGTGTGACGAAGAGCGTGGGAGCGATGAGGGAGCCATGGGGGGTGAGGAAGATCGGCTGAGGTTCGACGGAGGGAGGAAGGAGGAAGGGAGGTAGAGGTGGCGACTTTGAGCTCGAAATTGCGAGGTGAGAGAGAGATCTGAGAGAGAAGAGAAGTTCATATCCGAAATTGAGGGCGGCGGATGAACAGAATAGGCGGGAGAGGGCGGGGCTTCCATGAGAGCTCAGATCCGGAGCCATGGAACTCAAAGGGTCCTCCGAATCGAGAGAGAGACCGAAGAGGCTGAGCGGCTATGAAGGAGGAATGAATAGTGCGGCTAGGGTTAGGATATTAAGTATATATATGCCCCGTCAATTAGGCTAGATAGAATTACGAGAATTCCCAAAATTAGTCCGCTATTTTCATATTGTTAAAACTCTTCCATAATGATTAACAAAATTCACCCGATGGGTTTTACTGAAATTAAAATGTCATAGAGATTATCATGTCCAACTCAAGATAAAAAAATATTTTCCAGTCCGGTATAAGAAAGCGAAATAGATATGTTTTTAAATTGAACACAAGTATATGCCGAAATTTGCTTTGAGTGAAATTGAAAATCATTTGGATCGAGGACGAAGATTTTCAAAATTTTCGAAATCTCAGAAATTTAATATTGAATTTAAATCATAATTCATAAAATAATATTTTAAAATTTGGGGTCTTTACATGAATGACATCAATTTGTGGTTAGTTTGTGATTTTGTTTGCTTTGTGTGAGAGCTTTGATATTGTCAATTTCAGCAGTTTTTTTTCCTTGCTGAAACTTTTGGAGAGCTTATTAGCTTCTTGATTTTTTTTGTGATCTGAAATGCTGAAATGCTGAAATTAATTCTTATTAGGGAAATTCGTATGCTGAAATGTTGAAATTAATTCTTATAAAATTGTATGAGCTACTATTTCATCATTTCAGCATTTTTTAGGATTTTAGCATTTTTTGAAAAAAAACACTCCGGTTTCAACAACTTCGGTTGCAGCAACTCTGGTATCGAAGTGGTGACACGAAAAAAAGAAGAAAAAGAAAAAAAGCAACTTCGGTTTCAGCATCTCCGATTTCAGCAACTCCGGTGTCGAAGTGGTGACGCGAAAAAAAAAAAGAAAAAAAGGAAAAAAAAACAACTCCGGTTTCAACAACTCTGATTTCAGCAACTTAGGTTTCAGCAACTCGTGAAAAAAAACTAACTTCAACAATTTCAGCAACTTCGGTTTCAGCAACTTTGGTTTCAGCAACGCGCGAAAAAAAACGCTGAAATAGGCTGTTGAAATCAAATGTGCTGAAACAGGAGGGGGCACAGGGGGCGCGCGTGGGGGGGGGGGCAAAGGGAACAAGGGATGGAAGGTGGACATTTTGCCAATTTGGAAGGGAATGGTGGACATTTTCCTAATAAAGGCTCTAATTATAGCCTATAGCACAATTCCCCCAAAAATATATCATCAACTTTCAAATGTAATAAAAATATCCCGACCTTTGATGGTAGTGGTAATATATTACCACGAGTTTTCTCACGGGTCAAAAATGCTGACAAGGCAGCCTAAGTGGATTTTTATACAAGAGTTTTCTTGAACGATTTCCTTAGAAAAAAATAAATAGTTGGACCAGGTTTATACCCAACGCCTTTTTCTCCCTTCTATCTTCTTCCATGGTCGCCTATTGAATTGCCTTCCAGGTATTCCAAGCAGCTCAAGATTCTTCTTCAATGGTAGTCTTCCTCCCTTGTGGTTGCCTATCTTGAGCTGTCTCGATCTCTCACATCTTCTTCTTCTTTGATTCGTTCACGGACTTGGCTGAGTAAGTTTTGTTTTCTCCCTCTTCGTTGTTGTTGTTATTGTCGGTTTAGTGTTGTTGTCGGTTTGATATTAGGAATAGAATAGTCGCGTTGTGATAAATTGCGGCAATTTTGACCGGATTAGTTGCTTGGTTGAATCAATTTCGTTTTTCGGCTTTAATTTTGTTGTCGATTTATTATTTTCTCTAAGGAAATCGTTCAACAAAACCCTATTTTAGTGCTAATTTGTAAAAAGGCTTTCATGTTGGCTGCTTTGTCAAAAAAAATCCACGTACGCTGCCTTGTTATCATTTTTGATCCGTAAGAAAACTTGTGGTAATATATTACCACTACTCTCAAAAGTCAGGATATTTTTATTACATTTGAAAGTTGAGGATATATTTTTACCATACCCCCAAAGGTGGGGGTATTTTAATTAGTTTTTCCTATTTTATAAGTTATAAGGTAATATGGAGTAAATCTCTTAACTAGAAGTTCTTTTTCAGCAATCCAACTTGAGCATTGAGGTTAATCGTGTATAGATCAAAAAGAAGAAAAAAAAAAGAAAAAAAAGATGTATCTCAATATTGGAATCAAGTAGAATTAGTGGCAAGAAAAATTCTAACCAGAAGAGGTTCCAACAGCTGATCCAGCAGCTATAAGAGATACCTTTCTCTGCTCACTTTTGCTGAAACTATCCACACCTTTGGCAATGGATGAACCAATCTCAACACTAGGGCCTTCTGGCCCCAATGAATTTCCTGTTCCAAGGGTAATAGCCCGAGTTTCGGGTTTCCATCCCAGAAGAGGTCACGCAATTCATGAACCTGAATTGCATTAAAAAAAAGAGTATTTAATGAACATATCTTTGAAGAACCAGGAGGTGGTGGCAACATATCACTTCAAGCATACTTATTGTGTGTTTTCCATCAAGGTAGTCAAGACCTTCCTTTAGCATGATATAGAACTTCACAAACAAGAAATAAGACCAAAGACATGTTACAACCATAAACTGAAAGGAGCATAGTGAAAAAACAAGAGAGAGGAAAAGAAAATCATGCCACTTATACATGAGATGCATTAATTAAGGTCCTCGCCTGCACTGGCCATAGCAGCGGTTTTAGTCTTCGAATGCTTCAGATCAAGTGAATTTCAACCTTGAAAAAGTGGGCTTGATCGCCATATAAATACCTACACAAGGAAAAGAAAAGAAATAAAAATGGATGCAGATTCATTAAAAAAATGAAGCACAATTGTACAACATAATCATTTAAGAACCAACAAAAAGGATTCAAAGGGAATTAGATGGGATTTGTCACATTATAAGATTAATTTAATAAGTTCAAGAGTAATCAACAGACATGTTAAAAAACAATTAAGCCTAGTTTCATAAAGCCAAGTGCAAGAGATCACCGATTAAGTTCAAGATTAATCATTTAAGAACCAATAAAAAGGATTTAAATTACTCTTATCATGTGAGAAATATGAAAGATTCTGGTGGGATCAATTCTGAAACAATTAACCTCATTTGTTTAGCTACCTTGTCCATTTCATCCCTTGCAAATCCATAAGTTGAACTCTCATCAATAAACGCAACCCTGACACCAAATACAGCTATTGCTCTATCTCTATTGGCTTCAAAGTTCTTTTATGCTTTCTGTTGCATATCATGAACAAACTGCAGAACTACCCTAGAAACAGAAACTATTACTTCATGAGTTCATTGAAATTGTCAAAACTTGACATATTTGAATGGTTTTTTTTATTATTAGGAAAGAATTCGGGCGAGCAAGCTCTACCAGGCAGCATCCTTACGGATGAGGTCTGAAAGACCAGAATCGTTGTGAATATCGACACCCTGGGCAGATTGGCAAAGGTGTGCAACCTTATCAGTCACTCTATTGCTCATTCAGGGCACATGAAAGAAGGAGACTTCTTTCAAAGTCGATAGTAAAAGTTTAACATCTCACATAATTAACTCAATTTCCTGAGGACATTTAGATTTTTTGTTCAAGTGGTTTATGATTATACTAGAATCGCCTTCAATGTGGATTTTGTCAATATTGAGTTGAATAACGTGTTGGATTCCCATATTTGAATGGTTTGTATCACAACTTGGTGCCTTAATTACTCTTACCATATACTGTACTATTTTACCACTAATCATCATTTCCAATTTCCCAAGGATGTAGGTTGAGCGCATATATCTTTCAAAATTCAGATTTCACTCCAAAATTCAGCTTTCACTCTAAAAAAAGCTAGCTCCATTTTTATATATCTATAAATAGTCATTACATCTGCCCTCCTACTATTATATATATGATGGGTTTTAGTCATTAAAAGAGCAACTTTTCAGTTTCCACCGCTACCACCTCTTGCACTCTTATAATTTACATAATCATATTTATTTATTTATTTATTGTCAAAGTTCACTTAATTGGTCTTCCTCGCAAAGTTAAAAACAATGTACTTACCAAACAATTCATTCATTAGGGTTGGGTGTTACTTATACAAGTTCTGAAATCAGAGGGAACTCATGATATTCAAAAGTTGAAGATTTCTCAAGATTCAAGTTGAATGACATCATCTAATATATATACTAATTTTTTTCGTTAATCTAACTTATATGCACATTAAGTAAAGCAGATAGTAGGAAAAGTCCAAATCTAAGGGGAACAAGTAACTTACAATTTGTTAAATTTCTTGAAAAAAACACATTGCATGTTTTAATTATAAAAAGTATTTATAGCTGGAATTTTAGGTAGATAGACAAACCAAACACTTCAAAAAGGAACTGATTCTAAGAAAATTTGCATTTGAATTCATCATTGAAGTTAAAGAATCAATTGAGTTATACAAAGTATAAAGATTCCAGAAAATATATGTACACACTGTCAAACTTAAACCTTACAGTTTCACATCAAACTCAGAAGTTGTTCATGCATGTTCACCTGATCAGTTGGTTGCCTAAGATGGTTGAATTTAGTAATATAACCTCTTGTTTCGAAGCTCTTGAGCTGAATTATATTATTAAAAGATCAAGTTAAGTAAAATATAAAAGCATTGTGGTTTGTTAAAAGACATTTCAAAAAATTAATCTGTGTTGGATTTTCAAACGTTCATAACTTTTTACTTGGTTATCGGATTAAGGCTTATAATTTATCAAAACGAAGCTACCGATGAGTAGAACAAGTATAGGTAACTCGTCGGATGAAAGGAGGGGCGTATGCTCCCCTTGCCCCTCCCTAGCTCCGCCTATGGTCAGGACAATATTGTGAATGAAAAAAATATTTTGTTATTATTTCCATCAAAAACTAATATTTTTATTATAATTTATAATAGGGTCATTTGCTAAACTAACCCTATTATCCGGATTCTTTGCATGATTGACCCAATCCGAAAAAAAATTTCTTAAAAGCGGATATCCGCTTGCAAGCTTCAGCCGGTTGCAGGTAACCCAATGGGAGACAGCTGGACACGGTTTCATTAGCAAGAAAAGTGACAGAGAGAGAGAGAGAGTGCTCTACTGAAAAGCGAAGACAAGTCAGAGAGAGAGAGAGATGGAGGAGGAAAAAAGTACACTTTGAATTTGCTGTTGCAGAGGACAGAAGAGAGAGAGAGAGAGGTGAAAAAAAAAGTGTATTATGAGAGGAGAGAGATCAGTGAGAGTGTCAGTGAGGGGCATAAAAAGATACCTTCAATTAAATTTGAAGCTTCAGAGAAAACAATTGAAGTAGGAATGGGGCGGGGCTTTATTTGCAGAACCACGTGTAAGAAGTAAGTTTTAACTGGACGTCAATATCGACAAAACATGTCATATATTGCATTTAACTAGACAAATTTGCTCGGAGAAACAGATCAATACGACATGCGGAATCGACTGGAGAAGATTTGTGGGAGAAGCATATTCATTATAATGACATCTACTATGCTTTAATATTTACCCATAGTTTGATGCCATGATTTTGTTATCTCATGTCGACACTACTATGCTTTAATGTAACTGGTCCAAGTGTAAAAGTCATAGTGAGGGTGAAATTGAGGGGGCAGAAATATACTAATAATTAAATCTTAAGTTTTAGAGAAAAACCATCGAAGAAGAAGGTGGGTGGGAGGTAATTTGTAGGTTGACGTGTAAGCTGTTAGCTTAAACTGGACAGTCAATGTAATACGACATGTCACATATTGAGATATACTGGACATAATATATGGGAGACAGATTCACTAGTATTAAACAAATACAACATCGGAGCAAACATTTAAAAGACAGTAGCAAATAGTAGAAAAATACACGACATTGAAATCGAAAATTACGGTAACATGTAGCGAAAATGCGGATGCGTGGTGAATCTGGATCCATTCCACTCGAAGTGTGGGCGCATATTGCGGGCACGATGATCGGTTGTCTCCCCACTCAGCAGGAAGTTGACCGAGAAAGTTCGGTCATTCCCATAACCGGACACACGAACGACCCTGTCGGACCAATACCCATCGTTGACACGACAGTCGACACGGTCGTCGACTACGTAGGCGTCATATGAAATACGAGGCGGACGGGGACGAATTCGTAAAACCGGTATGATTTCCTTCAGCAGGTGTCTTTTGTTGTTCTGTAGGAGGGTCACATATTCCACCAACCAGTGGCTAGGATCCACTTTGCGTACAAGGGTCGCCTCGTAGAATGACCCGAGCATCCCAGCCTCACCGTCGACGGTCGCTACCTTTTGATTTCGTCGGTATGGCGGCGGCATTAGTCCTGCAGAAAAAATAAAAATACGGTAGTATAATCATACAAGTAGCACAAATCTAAACCAATGAAATGCTTGACAAACCTGCAACTTCATTCCCATCGTCCGAGCTGTCGGATGATATAACGATGGGGACTGGTCGGGGAGGGAGGCCAGATGAGGAAGTAAGGTGGTGTGATGAGGATGTCATTTCGTTGAAGGGGTGTTGGAGAGGTGGTGAAATGGCAATAGGGATTTAACTTCACCGAATTTGGGGGAGTAGGGAGACTGTTCAGCATGTGACCCTTAACATGACGGTGTGTTGGTATATACATGACAAGTGTCACTGTTGACATGACATAGAATGGTTTTGTACTGGACATATTGTCGGGGCGTTTTATTCAATGTTTGACCTTGGTATAGAACTGGGTTTCCCACTCACACTTCATACTCATTAAATGCAAATCCGTAGGAAAATATAGCAATCAGCAATATTGAAACGATAAGAAGTTCAAACCAATGAATACAATTTCACCAAAAAAAATCAAAGAGGGAGGGATAGAAAAGCAAGGGGAATCCTGTAGAGGAGAGAGAAACTGTCAGACAGGACAGTGGATAAGACAGGGGAGAGAGAGAGAGAGTGAGTGAGAGAGCGGGAGAGAGACCGTTTCCCGCCCAGGCAATAGCGCCAAAAGGGAATAAGAGGGAGAGGAGGGAGGAGGGAGGAGAGGAGAATATAAATCCATTCAAGCGCCTGACACCTATTGGGGTTTACTGGACAGCCACCGACATCTGATAGAAAATGAGTAAGTATTCCTTCTTTTTAGGTTATGCGATACGTTTCTACATAAAATATATTCATCTTCCTGTAAAACTGAATGTGTCCCCCTCTAACTAATGGAACAGGGGACAAATCGTTCGTCTGTATGACTGTAGTGTTTGGAGGATGGTGGGTTTGTGAACAGGGCACATGGGTCGTGGAGGGGTCCAGGAGCGAGAAGGCTTTCCTGGTAGACGAAAGCCTTCTCGCAATTAAGTACGTAGTTCCTGGTAGACGAAAGGCTTTCCTGTAGAGGAAGCATACCAACGCGGAAAAGGGAAGTCCGGAGCGTTTCCGACAACTGTCAAAAGTGAACCAATAGAGTGGGCAGGTGTAGATGAGAAATTGCAGAAGCGGCGCCGCCCCTAGCGGTGGGATAGGAACTTTCAGAAGCGGCGCCACACCTTTCGTAATCAAGTACGTAGTTACCCCATTTTGGTGTGAAGTATGATGCCTTTGGAAACGCAGGCGCTCCACCTTTTGCAATTCAGTATGTAGCTATCCCAGTTTGTACCTTTGATTTGGTCTGCTCTACTTTGTTCTACTTTGTGTGGTTACCCCAATTTGTACCTTTGGTTTACATGACAGACAATGAACTTGGCATGACATATAATAAATTTGACATGACATCTAATGAATTTGACATGACAGCTAATGAATTTGATATGACAAAAGATGCACTTCACTTGACATTGTGACTAACCAAGTCCACCTTTTGCAATTCAGTATATAGCTATCCCAGTTTGTACCTTTGTTCCAAAAGTTTGGTCTGCTCTACTTTGTTCAACTTTGTGTGGTTACTCCAATTTGTACCTTTGGTTTACATGACAGACAACGAACTTGGCATGATATATAATAAATTTGACATGACATCTAATGAATTTGATATGACAGAAGATGCACTTCACTTGACATTGTGACTAACCAAGTCCACCTTTTGCAACTCAGTATGTAGCTATCCCAGTTTGTACCTTTGGTTTGGTCTGCTCTACTTTGTTCTACTTTGTGTGGTTACCCCAATTTGTACCTTTGATTTACATGACAGACAATGAACTTGGCATGGCATATAATAAATTTGACATGACATCTAATGAATTTGACATGACAGAAGATGCACTTCACTTGACATTGTGACTAACCAAGTCCACCTTTTGCAACTTAGTATGTAGCTATCTCAGTTTGTACCTTTGGTTTGGTCTGCTCTACTTTGTTCTACTTTGTGTGGTTACCCCAATTTGTACCTTTGGTTTACATGACAGACAATGAACTTGGCATGACATATAATAAATTTGACATGACATCTAATGAATTTGACATGACAGAAGATGCACTTCACTTGACATTGTGACTAACCAAGTCCACCTTTTGCAATTTAGTATGTAGCTATCCCAGTTTGTACCTTTGGTTTGCTCTGCCCTACTTTGTTCTACTTTGTGTGGTTACCCCAATTTGTAACTTTGGTTTACATGACAGACAATGAACTTGACATGTATGACAAATAATTCACTTGACATGACATTAAGACTAACTAACCAAGTCCACAAACCAATAACAATTGCAAAGTGAAATGTCTAAAACGAACCAACAACAGTCTAAAACGAACCAACAGAAATGTCTAAAACCAACCAATAACAGTCTAAAACCAAACACAACAGTCTAAAACCAATCGGGAAGTACTTTTCAGAGTCGGATGGGGTGTAAGACGTCCGTGAAAGATGGCAGCACAAAGGAATTGGCAGTACACCGCAATGAAGTCATCGTTATGGCCACGGAACTTGGTGTCGCCGGCCGAGGAGCTGCATGAAGTGGATGGCGTATGGACCACAGTCGCCCCTACATCACGACAACGAAACATGTTCACCCAACCTGCGACAATTGTTTATAATCGGAACAAGTGAAAATATCGACTTACGATTGTTTGTTTTGGGGAATCCCTTTCACCCTCTTGTACGCAAAGGGTTTCGGGACTTTGCCGACCCATTTAACCTGATGTTCGGGATGGCTGTCCATCAGAATGGGGAGGAGGTAGGTCACCGGCTTTAGAAAGTCCGCCATGTGGCGCTCAGCGACTAGGTTGATGTTGGGATCGTAGACATTCAATGTCCACTCCGCGAGATTGATCTCTAGCGCCACCCAGTGCTCGTTCTTGACATTCCAAGGTGCCAACAGCCAGTCGACAATGGCCCACTCCGTTGCAAACCTCTCCGGTGACTTGCCGTCGAAGTAGTGGGATAGCTTCTCGTCCCCCTTGACCACGTCAAGGTTCCCCTTCGCATCCGCCAAATGCTTCTGCAGCAGATACCCCCAGAAGAAATCAAGGACGGCGACATCTTCGTACTTATCACCGTCCTTGATGTCCTTCCGCAGGAGGACGCATGCCTGCTCGATATGCTGCACGCACGGAAAACCATTTATATGGAAGAGCATATGACGAGGAAGGTAATTCATAGAACCACGTTGTGGGAACCTAACCTCGGATGTGACCCAAGTTGTCGGTGATTGGAGTACCGTGAAGAACTCCCTCTGCAGTAGGCTGCCTTCAACCGACCGAACAGGGTCAGTTCCCTCCTTCATACAGGATGAAAACGCATCAACGTCTGCCCTCGTCGTCATGCCTAGGTCCACGACATCTACTGCTTGCGATGCCTTCTTGCCCATACGCGGCTTCTTCGCTGGCTGCTTTACTTCCCCCGGGGAGAATGTATCAGGATGTAGACGGGTCCTCCTACCGCGCCGTTGGAGGGGCACCTCAGCCTCAACATCAACCTGCACCCAGAACACCATAGTGCATATAACATGACAGATAATTACATTGACAGGATAGTCAAATGTCCATACCTCGCCGATGTTCAGAGTAGGTTTCTTCGACTGATTGTCCTTCTTGGTCGGTT
This sequence comes from Persicaria maculosa, assembly GCA_963922045.1. Classification (NCBI taxonomy): domain Eukaryota; kingdom Viridiplantae; phylum Streptophyta; class Magnoliopsida; order Caryophyllales; family Polygonaceae; genus Persicaria; species Persicaria maculosa. Next base: position 26,802,919 of record OY998267.1, on the reverse strand, counting down.
GTCTCTCCTCCTCGTCCTTGTACTTGTCCTTTTCCTTCACTCCTCCATGAACCTATCCACATGACATCAAATTAAATTGACAGAAACTGATATTTTCATGACATGTGCTGACATTAAAATGACACCTTACAATCTTGACATGACAGTGGTATATAATTACATGACGCTCTATATGATGCCATGACACACCAAAAGCCTTACCTCCTTCTTTGGCAGCACCTCCCCTTGCTCCTCCGACTCCCTAGTCCCCTTCCTCCTCAATGCCCTCTTCAAGTCTTCAATCGACTCCTCAAGCGTGGCCATCTTTGATCCTAACTCCGCGGTTATGCTCCTCGCCATGTCGTCCAACTTTTCCAGTAATCTTGACTCGATCTCTAAGATGTCAGCTTTTGTGTGCGTACCCTCCCCTGATTCTGGTGTTGACTGAGGTGCTTCCTTTGGTTGTTCCTTCCGTGGGGGTTTCGTATTTGCTGCTACGAACGCCCGGAAAATGTCGTCGAAGAAGTGGTCCCGTTTATCGTGACCGTATCGGGCACCGCGGTACAAACGGGTAGCTTCCTCCACTTCATCGGGGATGAGAACCGGTCTCACATCGTCAGGGTCATCGAAATACCCGAGCTCCTCCTTAGCCTCCCGCAGTCGGGTTTCGATGGCGGAACACTCGAGGTTCCCTTCTTTAGACTCGTATCACAGATACCTAGGATATAGCTTCTCATCTATGATGCTCGCACATTGGACGCCCACTGGAGGGAGGGCTTCGTACTCCCAGAGCTGCAAACAACGTTTGTCCAGTACAAAGTCAATTGATGTCCAGTATAAAATATATGGATGACTAGTATTAATTTATTAGGCGTCCAGTGAGGTTTGTGAACGAACCTGGAAGGCGAGGGGGAATCCCATCAACAAGTACGACGGACGTGGTGCAATGGGGCTGTTGCTAGTGTGTTGGAGCTTCCTCTCGATTGCATGGTTCAGGAACTCGTTCGTTCGCTCGTAAGAAAGCCGACCCCATGGATAGGCCAGGAACCTTTCAATGTCCGAGACGAGGTTGACCACCCACCCCTGAATGTAGTTTCGGGGTTCCTTCCCGAACAACGCGCCCTCGACTAGCATCAGCATGACAAATTTAAACTTTTTGGCTGACGATTTCTCAGATGTCATTGCCACATGGAACATCACCTTGAACTCGGACATCTTCAACTTGGTAACTCCAAAGAAATCATACACTACCGTCTCACACGCCGAGTCGTTCTCAGGTTCGTTGACATAGCCGCAGTTGAGACTGGTGACAAGGGCGAACTCAGCTATTGAGAACCTCATGACCACATCATGGATCTTGTACCACGTTTCATGCTTCTTCTTTGTCTTCAGTTGTCGTTGGAGAACGTAGTGTACAAGCTGCCCGGAGAACTGGACCCTTGTGCTTATGCCCAGTCATGCAACGCCCCCCAACGGGCTGTCCATCAGGCGCTTCCACTGGGACTCGCTCAACCGGTTGGCAATGTTTACTAGGAGGGGCAGCCGACAATATTGGTTACATCGCGCTTTGAAGTGTCTGTCTTCCTCGACAGCGTACACAACCTGCACAGACTTCAACAAGTGAGAAATGCTGCACCACGACAATCACAACTTACATTACTCAACGAAAGCCCATCATACCGCGCCGGAGGTTTGAGATGCAGGGTCGACAATCTTCTTTCCACTCCGCTGCGACATTTTTTATATTTAGCAGATATTCTGCATGTTGAGAGACCAAAAATCAGTAATCTCGAAATCTATTCATGTCCTCCAACCCACAGTTCCCTTCACATCAGTCCCACAAACATTGTAAAATTCAATATGTACATGACAGTAACTCATTCAAAACCTATGCATATCAAATGTCAAGATTGAATGCACCCAATGGTTCAATATGTACATGACAGTTACTTATTCATCTTAAGATTGAATGCACACAATGGTTCCATATTCATCCCTGCAGTCTATCTTACATGACACCAAAACATTTATACATGACACTTGAATATTTATACATGACTCCTTATTATTTATACATGACAGTCGACTTATTCAATTTGTACATCTCTAAATTGCACACGAGTGTCAAAATTTTTCATCATAAATCTCGACCTACTAACATTAATATTCAGTTCCCCTGCCCAATTTCAATCTACACATATAAAAACTTACCATTTCTAACATTTTTCCTAACCCTAATTCGCCCCATTTCAGCCAATTTCCCCCCTAAACTGAATGTATCTACAACTACCTTACTCTTGAAAATTTGGATTCGACATAAACGTTCCCCAATTTCCCATTTCCCAATAATTCCCTTCTCTCCGCACACCCCAGTTCCCAAACTTTCCACCCTTTGTTTTTAACTTGACGTCGGTTACTTCCTACATGATAGGGAAAATTGCGAACTGTCAACTCATTCGACCCCTTTATCCCATTTTCACACAATAAAAAACAGTTTAGGTTCTTCCAATCGTTTCCTCCCCTACGAATCCAAGCAATAGGTAATTAATCAACCGAGTTAGGGTTTACTTACTTCAAAATCGCCCTGTTCAATGTCGGCTCACCTTCTTCTTCTCCTCTCTTGCACTGCATTGTCGTCTTCTTCCTCTTCTTCCTTCTCTTTTTCTTTTCCTCAGGTTTGCATGAGCGACTGTTGCCCTCTCTCTTCCTCTTTTGTGAGCCCGTGAGACAGTTAATTTTACAGTTTTTTAATAAAACTGTCCAATTTTATCTTCCTCCCTCTCTCACTCTCTCTCCTCATTAACTTCCCCCGGTTCCTCTCTCTCCACATTCACTCTCTCTCTCCTCTGTCCCGGTTGCATTACCACTTTTTAACCGGATGGAATGCATTTTTTTTTGGGTGGAGGGTTAACCTTTGCAGATGTTTTGGATAGTAGGTTATGGGCGCAAAGGTGGCCGGATAATGGGTTAGATTGTGCAATTCACTCTTTATAATATATCTATCTATATATATATATATATATTTTTTTTTACGGAGCTAGCCTGCTTTAGGTGGGTTAATTCATGTCATTAAATTTATATAGAACAGTTTAGTTCCCTTTACAATATCTGATACCGAAAAGAATGAGGATTTCACCGATGAGTAGAACAAGTATAGGTAACTCGTCGGATGAAAGGAGGGGCGTACAAGTATGGTCAGGACAATATTGTGAATGAAAAAAAATATTTTGTTATTATTTCCATCAGAAACTAATATTTTTATTATAATATATAATATATATATATATATAATATTTTTTAAACAATATAATTAATATGCTGTTTTAAAAGACGAAGTTAATTAGTAAATATTTAAGCAACGTCTGGTGGATATGGACAAGGTTCGGGTAGTGGTCATGGCGGATATGGACAACGTCTGGTGGTCATGGCGGAGGAGGAGGTTCCGGGGGAGGAACTACCTATTCCGGAGGGGCACAGTCTGGTGGATATGGACAAGGTTCGGGTAGTGGTCATGGCGGCGCCGATGGCGGTTATTAATTAACTACCCGTGAGAAACATACAATTATGTTCCGGTTATAGCAACGAGTTTACTTGTCACTTGTTTCATAAAAAAAAAAAAGTAAATAAAATAAAGGGGCAGGCGTAGGCGTAGAGTTATGTTATGTTATGTACGTGTAAATTTGAGTGAGCTTGTCTTATGTTTAATTTGCATGTATTTTGCTTTCCAATCCACAATGAAATAATCAATACGTCTTACGAAATAAAAAAAAATGAAATGATCCATACGATTATTAATCCATCCATTTTATACCCTCGATATAGGTTTAATTTAGTTTAATTTAATTTAATTGTCACAAGATGGATCTTAATAATATAGGAAAGAACCATCCTCTAATGTCCTCGAATTCAAGGTTGTTGTTGTTGTTTAGGGCAATGTCCTCGAATTCAAGGTTTTTTTTTGTTAAGGGCAATCTCGTCTTTAGTATGAAAAATAAGGGCATTTTGGTAATTTCCCAGGTTAATTAGGTTAGATCTTAGGTTAGATCTCAACTTTTGCTTTTTTTTTATCCAGAAATAATTTGACGGAAAGGGAGACCCTCTCTAGCCAAGGGCATCCAGATGGATAAGCATTGTAGTGCATAATCGTCAGGCGTGACAAGGGTGGCAAAGCGTGCGGTGACAAATTGATACTAACTACGGCAAGTAACCGTGACTACCAATTTAGCGACGGAAAGGCAATCCCTAATGAAAGACATGACACATTTGCCATAACAAGCTACCGTAGTTAAAGTTTAGATGGAAAATTTAGAAAAAAAACTGCTTTTTAACCCGAATTCTTTGGACCCGGACTAAAAAATCCAAAAGTTTATTTAAAAAAAATTAAAATAATACACAATTGAGATATATAATAAGATTTCATTAATCATACAAAATTTACATATATAATAAATATACATAATTATAAATTTTATCTATACAATAAAAGGTCCAAAACAAAATTTTAACCAAAAAAACCACTTATGCTATAAATTTCTCACCCATAATATTTTATAGGGAAAACGAATTAAAATACCCTCATCTTTGGGGGTATGGTAAAAATATATAATTAATTTGCCATACAGGCCATTTTTTAGGCCCTAATTAAAAAAGTGTCCATGTACCTATTTTATTTTGTAAAATGTCCATCCCTTTTCACATCCCGTCTCCTCGTGCCCCCCTCTTTATCCGTTGTTCTGGCTCTCAATCTCACTCTCTCCTTATCAATTTTCATTTTCAGATTGAATTAATCTCCAATTGCAGCGATTCGAGGTCGGCATACCACCCTTTGATCGTCCGATTGCAGCGATTCGAAGTCGGCAGGATCGTCCAGGGAGCAAGATCGAAGGGAGCTTGGTTCGGATCTGCAGGGGAGTGAGATGAGTGATGAAGCAGGATCTCTCACGTTTGGTGTTGTTCAGATTTGCGAATTTTTGAGATCTGCGATTCAGATCTATGATGAGCGGAATCGATCGCTCCTTAGCCTCGACTGCATTGGTCTTTGGCATCGTCGGCAGCATAGGAGAGCCAGAGCTGACGGGACTAGGTGGAAGAGGAGAAAGCGCAAAGAGGCGCGATTGAGCTTTTCAAAGCAATTGAGCTCTTCAAAGCCATGGATTGAGCTCTTCAAAGCGATTGATCTCTTCAAGGCGCAGAGAGGCTCCGCAGCGCAGCTGGTGCAACCGATGCAGCTCCGCTTGAGAGGCAATTGACAAGGCGGATCCGCACGCAGCCGGTGCAGCTCTCGTGGATCGACAGTGCGGCGAGGGTGATGAATAGCTTTCTCAAGCTGTGAGGATCACTCTTAACTTCCGCTGCTTTGTTTCATTTTTCTGACTTTTTTTCTTTGTTCTGTTTTGCTTTGATTTTTCAATCTCTTTTGTTCATTTTACTACAAAATTCTTCAGTCTCTAAATTGATGATATGGTGAAGCTGGTCAAAGACGAAAGCAAAGAAGATTAGGAAGTGTTTAGTTTTTGGTTATTATCCCATCTTTGACATCAAATTAGAGATGTTTATTAAGCCTTTAAGGTGCTGTATTTTACGTGGATGTCCACAAAACATGGCAGTCCCAGCAAACGATGTAATAGATGTTTACATTTCTTCATTCGTTGTTACATATGAAGACGTGCATTAATGAGCACATGTGTTGGACAATTCTAGATATTAGTCAAATGGGTATTATAAAATAATAGGTTGAAGGCCTCAGATTTTAAAAGTAAAAAATGAATATTAAGGTATATTAAGGTATGTATGAGCTGCTTATATCTTACACACAATTATGAATTGTAACGGCCCAGATTTTAAAATCCGGGTTACGTTTAGAGGGAAGAATTATCCCTCCGCCAAATCTTACAATCCAAGTACGAGCTGCTTATTTATCAACTCCAAGTTATAACCCTGTTTAAATTTTTAGGACGTAATGATATAATTCAAGAAAAAGGGGATTTCAAACCCTCAAAGCAATCAAAGAATCCAATCATTATTTGTGCTTTCGCACGTGAACCTGTCCTAATTCAACTAGTCAAAACTCAAAAGAGATAAAACGAGTTTTAATCAATATAAATACAACATGTTTCTAAATGACAAACTTAACCAAAACATTTGTATAGTCAAGCTATAATACGTGAAGTCTTCTTAATACTCTCGTCCCATGAGAAAACCACGCCATAGAAGCAATCAACAAGCAAAAGGGAGCAGGTACTTGAAACTATCCACGAAGTCAGGCCAAGAGACACATGCGGGCCCTAAAGACCTCGTTGAGGACATATAATACGCCTATACCTAAAATAAAGGATGTTCTAGTGCAGTACGAAATTTAAATCACACAAGCATGCTGACAATTTATATATGCAGAAAGCGATTTTAAATGTATCCACACAGAATGCCAAGTGGCATATCCCCAACTTCTAATATGTGCCCACTCCGGGGTCATACATGTCCATACCCAACTCCGAGGTAGGACGCTCGGTCGGTGCCGCAGCCATCATATGTCCGTACCCAACTCCGAGGTAGGACGCTCGGTCACCGCCGCAACCATATCATAATATAAGACTCGACTGGGACCTAATCGATAAGAAACACGAATGCCGCAATGACCCTAGCAACGACTCTAAGGACTCACAGATAACGACCGTTCTCTTTTCAAACGCATAAAGAATAGCGATGCTCATTCATAAGTGCAAGTCCTAAGCATGACACTACATGACATGCTTTTATGCAAATGCAACACCTACATACTATATGACACATCAGACATGAGGTCCTGGTTACTGAGTAAGCTCCCGTAGGAAACTTACCTGGAGTCTTCACATCCAACTAGCTAGCAAATAAGTCACTCAGGGAATCACCCATGAGCAAGTAAGTCACTCAGAGAATCGTCCAATCACACTAGCAAGTAATAAGCAAAGAATAACTCATCAATACATATTTAATTAACACACAATTAGGCTTTCAAGTCAACACAAGATTCAACAATATTTCATTTAAATAATCTAACATTCTCATCATGACCATCATTCTCAATTAACCTTGTTCTCATCAAGTATGAAACTAAGTTCAAGGTCTTACAAATATCATCACTCAAAGCACCTTACTCCGGTTCAAGCTCGGGTTTTCTTAATCACTTTCACAAGTAAACCATCAATTATCAAATATTCAAATACACAACAAAACTATACGTTCTTAAAACCAAGGATCAACAAGTCTTAGTTATCAAAATTCGCATAACACATCATGCTCAACGAGTAAACAAGGTAAGCTGATATTTCAAGAAATCTTTTATAGGTTTACGTATAAGAACTACTCGGCAACAAACACTACAATCAAGCTTAAAAGCACATGAGTATAATAATTTGTAAAGCATCTTTTATATAGTCTTATTAACCATATTCACAACTTGATAAGCCTAACACAAGCTTACAAGTGTAACAAGTTCCCAAGGTCTCTCCTTTATATAACCTTATACACTTGACCATATCTTAGCTACTCTTATAAGATTTCTACCCATCAAATACATTAGTCCTAAAATATTCAAATAAGATACTCGCACTTAAAGGATTCATTAATAATCAGAGAGTAAACAAGGACAAGTTTACTTTGGCAAAAAAACCACTTCACGTCGAGTCAAACTCATAAGGCATCACAAGTACAACAAATTCTCGTAACGTACTTTATATAACTCAATAGCCACATGCGTTCGTTTATAATTAGCCAATTCTGGTTATATCTAAACAAATAGAATATGCTACACGATCATCTAATTGAATTGGAATCTTAATCGGTTATCCAACACAAATACTAACTTATTTTTGTATGCCCAAGTAATCCAATTCTTAGAACTACCTGAATCTATTAATCAATTCCCACTTACTGCCCACTAATTCCATTTCAAATGAGGTGATCAGATATTTACTCATAAAAGCTAGCAAAACATTTATAATTAGTCGATTAACAATCCAAACATGGGGAATTTATAATCCGAGTTCACAACACAATTCTGATTCATCCAAAACCAAATACGCAAGTAGAGTAATCAATTGAAAGCCAAACTCAGCCCATATTATTTCATCGATAAGGTCACAACTGATTTTAAGAAGAGAGCCCGAGAGCTATACCCAATCTAGATGTCGATTGAAGGAGGATTGTAGATTCAAGGGCCCTGATTGAAGGGCTCAGGCTCGTGAGGTCGTCGACGTCGGGCTGCAATGGAACTCTGACCCCGTCGGGATCGAGAAGAAGAGTGATGGAGAGAGCCAAACATTGGCTCGACGCTCGGCCTAGGACTCGCTAGTGGCTCATCGTCGATGAAAGCATCCCGAAATTGGCCATCGATAGAGATGGAGAGAGAGAAGCGGCGTAGTTCGAGCCCGAGATTTGGAGACGTGGCTTGTTGAGGCGGCAACGGAGCTCTATAGGTCCGGGAGGAGGGAGCTTCGTTCGCTGGAAATGGCGGCCTCAGATCTAGTGTCGAGGGATCAAATCGGTGAGAGAGTGAGGTCGGCGATGTTGGCGTCGATGAATGAAGGCGGAGAAGAGCGGCCAGGTGCGACGAAGAGCGTGGGAGAGATGAGGGAGCCATGGGGGTGAGGAAGCTCGGCTGAGGTTCGACGGAGGGAGGAAGGGGAAAGGGAGGTAGAGGTGGCGACTTTGAGCTCGAAATTGCAAGGTGCGAGAGAGATCTGAGAGAGAAGAGAAGTTCAAATCCGAAATTGAGGGCGGCGGATGAACAGGATAGGCGGGAGAGGGCGGGGCTTCCATGGGAGCTCAGATCCGAAGCCATGGAACTCAAAGGGTCCTCCGAATCGAGAGAGAGACCGAAGAGGCCGAGCAGCTATGAAGGAGGAATGAATAGTGCGGCTAGGGTTAAGATATTAAGTATATATATGCCCCGTCAAATAGGCTAGATAGAATTACGAGAATTCACAAAATCAGTCCACTATTTTCATATTGTTAAAACTCTTCCATAATGATTAACAAAATTCACCCGATGGGTTTTACTGAAATTAAAATGTCATAGAGATTATCATGTCCAACTCAATATAAAAATATAGTTTTCAGTCCGGTATAAGAAATCGAAATAGATATGTTTTTAAATTGAACAAAAGTATATGCCGGAATTTGCTTTGATTGAAATTGAAAATCATTTGGATCGAGGACGAAGATTTTCAAAATTTCCGAAATCTCATAAATTTAATATTGAATTTAAATCATAATTCATAAAATAATATTTTAAAATTTCGGGTCTTTACATTCATCCACCTCTAAAAACAAGTCTCGTCCTCGAGACTAAAGTTTTTTTTTAGCAACAAAACATTTTGAGAACTCAAGTCAGCTCTTTCTATGTCAGTCAACCAAAATCCAAGGATTCAAGAAGCAATTTATCCATCTCTAAGGGCTAATCCCATATTCCACTTCCTAAAGCCTCGTTTGGTTGCTCATTTAAAAACCCAGGAAGTTTAAAAACTCAGGAAGTAGAATATATTCCTATGTTTGGTTGACAGAAAGACACAGTAATTCAACTTCCCAGGAATTTCAATTCCTCCAAATCGTAGGAAGTTCACTTACCTAGGGGGGACTAGGTAAGTTCAACTTCCACCCTTTTTAATGTAATTTTCTTTATTTTCCTATTTATATTTGTAAAAAACATAATTCAACCAAACGACTTTTTCAATTCATGGGAAGTACATTTCACGGGATTTGAATTCATGGGAAGTAAGTTCCCGGGAAGTGTACTTTTCGCATTCAACCAAACGAGCCCTAAGTTCATTCTCATTATGAGTTTCAACATCAAACTCAAATATTAACGAATCCAAACTATCATCATAGCGAAAGTCATAATTAACAACTCATATGATCACATAAATCTGTATTCTTCTATCAACCAAGAAAGAACACAATCATCATATTCGCACATCATCACCAACCCAAGAGGGCATATTCAGCATCATGAAGAGCATAGGACCAGACAACGAAAGGCACAACTCACAGACCAAAAGACATCTAGAGTACACTCACTACCAAGCTCAAGAGCTATCTAGCACGATATCAAGGTGTGGAAAACAAATATCAACACAAATAACCTATGCACTCAGAAGGGAAAACATAACTCAATATGTTAAAAGGTCAGCATGTTGGCCCACCACGCTTCCACTACACCACTCTCATCAATCTAGATGACGCACTTTTGATCACACTATAGATAATTACACAAGGGTGACACAAGGCCTAAGTTGTAACCGAAGAAAAAAGACACTAAGAGACAATTCGACTAACTTTGAACACGGGAATTTCGCCGATGCCTATGGGAAACCCTTAAGGTTACGATCGCATTACTTAAATCATCGTGTAATACTTCAAGTCATAATGCACATGAAGTTATAATCTTACACACTAACATGAACCTATCTCAGAAGGCAATGGTAATATGATTTTAGTGTCAGCGTTGTAACATATGGTACGGTTCAAGGTAAATAACCTAACATGACTAGAGCAACATCAATACACATACTACTATCAAATCAAATCTGCATTGCCAAGGAATATCACATAATATGGCCAATAAATGCTATTAAGGTACAACATTCATATATACATAAGATAGATTTAACAAACTGTCACCCGAATATAACTAGATAGACTCAGCACATGCTTGAGAGGATCCTATATGCCACTACGTGTAAGAGAACTAAACAAAACATGTAAGGAATAGTGTCAATCATGTCTTTAAAGTCACAAGGAATTATCATATAGTTTACTAGGAAAACACAAGTGTAAGTGTGTGCTTCATGCAATTGTGTCCAAGGCATGCATCAACACATACTTCATACCACTATAAGCTCAACATGGATAGTACAATATCAACAATTCCTAAGCAAGATGTGGTGTGTAGACATGCAACTGCAATTTAAATTATAAGGGCGAACGTACGAGCACACGAGGCTTAAAACTATCTGTGCATAATGAGTATAGCAAGACATCATGTGGTAAAAGTAGCATGTGCAATATTATTGCCTACGCATGATACTATTCATATAAAATAAAGTATGATGGTGTTAAAAGATAACAAGGTCGCTCTAATGATATTATTCAAAATGTGGAAGCAATCATAATTTCATAAAATCATATAACAAGGGTGAATATGCACGACAAGTACACTACCAAAACCCTATTACATGAGTGTTCATATAAATAATATAGAGAGTGCAATAAATCCGTTAATCATTTTCTCAAATACTTAATTTCCAAATAGTATTAATAACATATGGCAAGGTTTAAGTACGCAGAGTTATGGTCTAATCAAATACCATGACGATACACAAACAGTCAAAACAACTATATAACCACACAACATTAATATATGTGAAGTATAATCGGGAACGATGTGAACCTAAAATGATGATCACTAAACATGGATATATAGAGTATAAGGATATAGATATGCATGCCAACTCAAATATAGGTGGTAGAAAAGGCACAGGCCGAGCTATCATGAGCCGTGCAGTAATAGTAATCAATCGATGTTATAATTAGGGTCTAAAACCAAATAATCATTTCCTCGAAAGTAGAGATCATATAAGGGATAATAGTAGCACACAACACAGTAGGATGGCACATAAGTAGCATGTAACAACATACGTGAAAGTAACTCCTAACAAGCCAAAATGATCATGCGAACACATAGCAGAAGCAAGAGGGATGTGTAAAAGGGATAATACGACAATGAAACAGTAGTGACTATCTAAAGTTGCTCAAAACGTCATGATGTGCATATACGTGTCAACAAGAAATTAATATTACAAGTAACTAAATATAATGTCATATTAAGTCAGGGATGCGCAAGTGTGCCTACAACCAAAAACTAATAATAGTTTCCAAGGGTAGCATATTACAAGAGAATAACACGTTGTATATATCCAAAGGTCATCATATAAACTTTATAACTACAGTGGTGGGTGGTCATGCGACGTGTGAGGTTCTTAAGACATAACAACCGTAGAGTTATAGCACATGTTAAGATGGAACAACGATGAGGGGCACATGGATGAGCAAGACGTTAACCATATAAGTTATAAAAGCATAATATAGTTAAATTAATGACATTTGACGAGTATAAGCAGACAAAGACCAAAGAAGCACGCAACGAGATCATGCAAGAAGGATAACAAGTTTACTACGAATCCCGTGATAGAAATAATAAAGGCATGATGTAGATGGGATATACAGTCACAAAACATTCCTAATCATCCAAAAAGACAAGCAATAACATGGAAGAATGAAAAGACTATCATGAGTCTATGATTAAGAGTAATAACCAATAATATGGATGGAGAATAAGGTCACATAGTTCACAAGTCACGGATCTTATATGACACTAGCAACACCAAAGAAGCCACGAGTACATAAACATATGATATACATGTATAGAGCTAACATGTCAATGCATCATAGGTCAACTAATCATATGACTAGGTGAGGGAAACACAAAAGAAGTACTATGGAAGGTATTATGATCCTATGATAATGCGTATAAAGCATGGATGTATCAAGTGCGATAAGATAGATATACATATCAATGTAGATCCAAGTGGAACAAGTATATAACACAATAATACATCAAAACATGGAAATACAACCAAGACTACCATCATAACCAAATAGAAGTTTCTCAGGGCAACATCGGCTCATCCCCACTGACTCCATGAGAAGCCTAATTGTTTCTTAAGGAGATAATATACTTTTGGGTGATCACCCACCATAAGGAAGACCTTCAAACAATTTTTTTTTCCTGGATAAACAAAGACTTCAAAAAATTCTCGGTACAAAAGATGACATCCAACAGATTTCTAACAGTCGCTCATCAAGACCCTTCTTTGGTATTGTACTCCCTCAAAACAATCAACACTCTAACTTATATACCAGTTTGTAACAAGTTAAACCCATAAGTTTTGGAACATAGGTAATCAACATGAAAGGAACTTAGAAGGAACCGGAGCGGCAAGGTAGAAGAAGTGTGTCGAATGGAGGCAAGGAATTGTCATGGCAATTCATCGAGGTCCTCAAAGATCACAAAGAAAACTTCACCAAGAATCTAAGGAGGTCAATCAATAGGTCAACTTTCTATAGCTTATCGAGTCTCACCATTAACAAGTTAGCTTGAATATAGAGTCTCTTTCCTAAACAAGTAGACAAGCAAGAATAACATCATCTTATTGGAACAAGGAACATATAAGACATCAATTATATAAGTCAGACAGTTATGAGATAACGAGTAGCCTCATAAGCAATACATCATAATTAACCATCGTCGTTCATACAAACAAGATAGAGGTGCATGACATAAATTCACAAAATCTCATAAAATCACAATATGTGAATGATAAAATGTCGAGGGTAGGAGGGACAATGTCATATCAATCACATCAATCCTATTTTATGACTAAGCAATTCATGTCTATTCCTTGATTCACATACATTTTAGTCGAGTTGTATACACATGATCCTCTTTTGAAATAAATTCACATGGGAGATCAAAATAATTATAATTCATCAGGTAAAGCATGTAAGGAATCAAATAAATAATTCGTATGGTAACATCATGCCAAAATATCTGAAATCGACATATAAGCATAACACCACAACCCAATATCAAGAGGAGTTCATTTTAGATTAGAAGTGCAGGATATAGTCTTAGATAACATCAAAAGACACAACATACCAAGGAGAACACATCGAGCATATAAGACATATCGTCATATAGGTCAATTTGCATATATCTCTTTCCCTAAACAAGCATACAAGCAAGGATAACATCATCATGTCGGAACAAGTGGTATGTAAGACATTGATTATATAAACCATATAAACAGCACATTTTGTGATCCCTGTAAGTATTCCATAAGCGTCCCCATGAAATACTTGTATAAGTATCACAAAATCATCGCAATATTCTCACTAGGTCTGACCAAGTACTTTACAAGCGTCCCTGTAAAATACTTGTGTTGACTCGGTGAAAACATTATCATATAAGCAAGAATCAACAATTTATATCAAGAATCTGAATTCCATAAGCATCTCTTATCAACTCAACCAAGAAGTCTCATAATCAGAATGTCATGACTCTCAAATCAACACATATAATTCCTCAATTCTCAAAACCATAAGTTTTCCCCATCAACTAGAGTAAGGTTCTCAAGCCTGAGCTCGTAAGCTTCCAACTAACCAGTACCAAAAATCAATCACAGTCATGTAAATCCTCAAAATCTCATCTCATTTCCTCATCAAACCAAGGCCAAAAAAGGCACCAACAATTTCCATCATAAGTGATATAAGTGACATAACAAATATGTACAAGTCAAACACGTCAAGAATGATAGGAACTATCCAAACCAAGTCATCAGGTACCATAAATTATAAGTCCATAACAAGATCCAAGCATGTTATAAGAATCACGTCAGATGTCATAATGAAAGAATATCATATAAACAAATATCATGTCAAGTCGTCAAGAGTAACACTCATGAATCACCAAACTTCTCTCCCAAATTTACCTACCTCTATAATCGAGTGCATAAATTACCCAAACAAGATTTTGCATATGCCCTCTATTCCCATAAAGACATAATACACTCTTGAACATATATCAAACAAAGTTTTCCAATCAAGAAGAACAACACAAGGACAAATACACAATTCCATTCATGGGAGAGTTGTCTAACAATTTCAATCCAAAACTCCAACCACCGCGATATATCTTCTTGTAATCTTCCATGCCCATCCGCAAAGTATAAAGCTAAAGGGCTCTACCAATCTCACTCTATATCCGTAAGGGATAAACTATCGTCATGACTACCCGATCGAATCTCAATCCTCACTCCTCAATGTGGTTATCTTACTTATCCATATTAAATTCATTTTGCCCCTTTGAAAACATTCGAAAACTCGTGAAAACCTTTGGGCCATTTTAATTCCAAAACTCAAAACCACCAATTGTTTTACAACTCATTTGTACTCGGATTGCACAACCTGGCTCTGATACCAACTTTGTAACGGCCCAAATTTTAAAATTCGGGTTACGTTTAGAGGGAAGAATTATCCCTCCGCCAGATCTTACAATCCAAGTACGAGCTGCTTATTTATCAACTCCAAGTTATAACCCTGTTTAAATTTTTAGGATCTAATGATATAATTCAAGAAAAAAGGGATTTCAAACCCTAAAAACAATCAAAGAATCCAATCACTATTTGTGCTTTCGCACGTCAACCTGCCCTAATTCAACTAGTCAAAACTCAAAAGAGATAAAAACGAGTTTTAATCAACACAAATACAACATGTTTCTAAATGACAAACTTAACCAAAACATTTGTATAGTCACGCTATAATAGGTGAAGTCTTCTTAATACTCTCGTCCCATGAGAAAACCCCGCCATAGAAGCAATCAAAAAGCAAAAGGGAGCGGGTACCTAAAACTATCCACGAAGTCAGGCCAAGAGACACATGCGGGCCCTAAAGACCTCGCTGAGGACATATAATACGCCTATACCTAAAATAAAGGATGTTCTAGTGCAGTACGGAATTTAAATCACACAAGCATGTTGACAATTTATATATGCAGAAAGAGATTTTAAATGGATCCACACAGAATGCCAAGTGGCATATCCCCAACTCCCTATATGTGCCCACTCCGGGGTCATACATGTCCGTACCCAACTCCGAGGTAGGACGCTCGGTCATCGCCGCAGCCATATCATAATATAAGACTCGACTGGGACCGAATCGATATGAAACATGAATGCCCCAATGACCCTAGCAACGACTCTAAGGACTCACAGATAACGACCGTTCTCTTTTCAAACGCATAAAGAATAGGGATGCTCATTCATAAGTGCATGTCCTAAGCATGATACTACATGACATGCTTTTATGCAAATGCAACACCTACATACTATATGAGACATCAGGCATGAGGTCCTGGTTACTGAGTAAGCTCCCATAGGAAACTTACCTGGAGTCTTCACATCCAACTAGCCAGCAAATAAGTCACTCAGAGAGTCACCCATGAGCAAGTAAGTCACTCAGAGAATCGTCCAATCACACTAGCAAGTAATAAGCAAAGAATAACTCATCAATACATATTTAATTAACACACAATTAGGCTTTCAAGTCAACACAAGGTTCAACAATATTTCATTTAAATAATCTAACATTCTCATCATGACCATCATTCTCAATTAACCTTGTCCTCATCTAGTATGAAACTAAGTTCAAGGTCTTACAAATATCATCACTCAAAGCACCTTACTCTGGTTCAAGCTCGGATTTTCTTAATCACTTTCACAAGTAAACCATCAATTATCAAATATTCAAATACACAACAAAACTATACGTTCTTAAAACCAAGGATCAACAAGTCTTAGTTATCAAAATTCGCATAACACATCATGCTCAACGAGTAAACAAGGTAAGCTGATATTTCAAGTAATCCTTTATAGGTTTACGTATAAGAACTACTCGACAACAAACATTACAATCAAGCTTAAAAGCACATGAGTATAATAATTTGTAAAGCATATTTTATATAGTCTTATTAACCATATTCACAACTTGATAAGCCTAACACAAGCTTACAAGTGTAACAAGTTCCCAAGGTCTCTCCTTTATATAACCTTATACACTTGACCATATCTTAGCTACTCTTATAATATTTCTACTCATCAAATACATAAGTCCTAAAATATTCAAATAAGATACTCGCACTTAAAGGATTCATTTATAATCAGAGAGTAAACAAGGACAAGTTTACTTTGGCAAAAAAACCACTTCACGTCGAGTCAAACTCATAAGGCATCACAAGTACAACAAATTCTCGTAACGTACTTTATATAAGTCAATAGCCACATGCGTTCGTTTATAATTAGCCGATTCTGGTTATATCTAAACAAATAGAATATGCTACACGATCATCTAATCGAATTGGAATCTTAATCGGTTATCCAACACAAATACTAACTTATTTTTGTATGCCCAAGTAATCCAATTCTGAGAACTACCTGAATCTATTAATCAATTCCCACTTACTGCCCACTAATTCCATTTCAAATGAGGTGATCGGATTTTTACTCATAAAAGCTAGCAAAACATTTATACTTAGTCGATTAACAATCCAAACATGGGGAATTTATAAATCCGAGTTCACAACACAATTCTGATTCATCCAAAGCCAATTACGTAAGTAGAGTAATCAATTGAAATCCAAACTCAGCCCATAGTGTTTCATCGATAAGGTCACAACTGATTTTAAGAAGAGAGCCCGAGAACTATACCCAATCTAGATGTCGATTGAAGGAGGATTTCAGATTCAAGGGCCCTGACTGAAGGGCTCAGGCTCGCGAGGTCGTCGACGTCGGGCTGCAACAGAACTCTGACCCCGTCGGGTTCGAGAAGAAGAGTGATGAAAAGAGCCCAACATTGGCTCGACGCTCGGCCTAGGACTCGCTGGTGGCTCATCGTCGATGAAAGCATCTCGAAATCGGCCATCAATAGAGATGGAGAGAGAAACGGCATAGTTCGAGCCCGAGATTTGGAGACGGGGCTTGTTGAGGTGGCAACGGAGCTCTGTAGGTCCAGGGAGGAGGGAGCTTCGTTCGCTGGAAATGGAGGCCTCAGATCTAGTGTCGAGGGATCAAATCGGTGAGAGAGTGAGGTCCGCGATGTTGGCGTCGATGAATGAAGGCGAATGTAAAGGCCGAATATATTTTTTATATTATTTTAATATTATTTTAATTAAATATACTATTATTATATTCAATTTGTAAAAGTGGAATAAAAACCCGTCCTCGAGCATCAAGTTTCGATTTAAAATCATTCCGGCATCAATTTAAATTAGGATTTTTGATGGGATTTGATTTTCGACATCGAGTCCGAGTATTAATAAAAATTAAATTGAGCTACGAGTATTGATTGAATTTTATTTAATTTTCGATTATCTTGAATTAAAAATTTAATTAAATTCTATTTAGTCAAGATTCGTTCGGGCGAGCGGGTTTCGGGATATTTTATCGGGTTCAAAATATCTTGTTGGGACCACATATATTTTAATTTCTTTCTTTTTCTTTTCTTTTCTCTTTCTCTCTCTCTCTCTCTCTCCCCCCGAAATTCTGTCCAAAGAGGGGTTGGTCCCCTGCCTCACACCTGTAACTCTCAGCTCTCTCCTACCCTTTGAGCCAACAAGCCCCACTCCACCACCCTCCCTCTCTCACCATGCTCCTCTTTTCTCAGGCATAATGCCAAAATTTCCCCTGAAGACCTCATCCTCCATCTCTCCCTCTCTCTTTACAACCCTTTTCTTTTCCCTACCATTTACACCCCTCTTCCTCTGCGCTGAAAACGCCTTCACCATGCTCAGCCTCAAGCTCCACCACCACCTTAGATTCGTCATTGCCGTCGCCACCATCACGCTACCACCACCACAGTCGCCCCCCTTGTTCCCCCTATGTTTCTTGTTCTCGAGCAACACCACTCCACCTCCTCTGCCTCGTCGAGCAGCACCAGCAGGCAGTAGTCACTCTCCCTCCGACGACTGTTCGCGCCAGTAGCAACCCCAGAGTCTGAGCTGACCCGCCGCAGAGCCACTCCCCCTCTCAAATCCCCTGTTTTCTCCGATTGAGGTTGGTAAGCACCCCCTTCTTCTCCTTTCGCTCTTGAACCATAAAAGTCCATCTTTAACCCCTCTGCACTCGTCCTAGGCCAAGAAACACTCAAATCTTTCATCGTCGAAGTCGAAATCCTTCTCAAGCATCCCGGAGTTGGATCCCCGGAGCCATCGGTAACACCTTATTCCCTCTCTCTCCCTTTCTTTTCTGCGTTTGAGTTCACTCATGTGGGTTCGGTCGGAATTGCGTGTCGATCTGATTGGGAGTGGTTAGGGTCGGAAAAGAGGTTACTGGGGACCTGGATCTTCTTCTTCTTCTCCGTTTCCCTTCGTCGTTCAGAAGCTCTGACTCGTTCTGGTGAGGGACGATGAGCAGTAAATTTTGAGGGGGGAGATGGGCCTATTTTGTTGGGCTATACTCCAGACCCGACTTCTCTTTTGCATCCGGGTCACCTTCCCGGGCCTCCCTTTCTTTCTCCCTTTTTATTTCTGATGTGTGGGCCGGGTCTGGGCTTTTTTCAATCGGGTTGAGGGTGGTCTTTTCCCTCCGGGTTGCAAACGTTGGGGCTGTGGGTTGGTGGTTTTGTGTTGTATTTATGTGTTAAGTGATATTGTGATACATTATTTTGTATATATACATATATGTTATATTATATATGATTGCTGATTTTTGGAATGTAATTATATCTTCTGAAAATATTAATATATATTATAAATGGGTTTGAAAGTAAGATTTATTGATATGGAGTTATAAATATAATTATGATTATTGTTTTGAGTTTATATGGATAGTAAGTGTAAATTATTTGAATATTATTATTATTATTTTGGGATTGGTTATAATTAAATTCTGGAAGATTTATCGTTATATATTATTTATTGTTTTAAAATAATATTGATTGGATTATTTAATTGATGCATTTTATGAGAATTTCAATATGTAAGTTGGGAATTTTAAAGTGAATTGTTGGTCTTGATTTATAAATATGATTTGTGAACTTAGAGTTATTTTAATAATTTACTAATGGAATTTATTTATATAATGTTTTTGAAATAAGAAACATGCCGGAACGATTTCTATTATATGATTTTTGGAAATGGGCCTTAAGGTTTAAATGTGTAATGTCGGGTTTTGACTAAGTACGATTTTAAAAGAATTAATTGATTTTCTAAGTTGAGTTCCTTGAGAGATTGTTTTGGAAATGAGATGATGAGATGAGATGAACCTGAAATGATGAAATGAGATGGAATAATCTGAAATGGGATATGAGACGAGATATGAATGATAGTTAGGGGCGCCTTGTGTGAAATAGGTAGACTTATGCATTTATATGTTATTAGGTGTTTGTGAATGTTGGACGTTGCTTGCTATCGGTGATTCATTTCTTTGATTCTGCTCTGCCTTGTTCTCTGCTGTTCGGCTTATTCAGGTAAGTTCCTTTATGGGCTTACTCAGATTCGAAAGAGATTACCGGCTTGTGAATGTATGACATACTAGGTGTTGCATAAGTATTAAAGCATGCCATGTAGTATCATGCTAGGTTGCACTTGTGATTGAGCATTTTATTTCTTTAGGCGTATGAAACAGAACGGCCGTTATCTGTGATAGTCCTAGAGTCTTTGCTAGGGTCATAGGTTAGCCCAGCCCTATCGGGTGCCCTGAGTCTATCGAGTCGATATGAGCATGATGATAGCCCAGCACCATCGGGCAAGTTTAATTTATTTTAATTTATGCTATGATGATGAGACATGATATGATGATGAGATATGATATGATGATGAGATATGATATGCTATAGCATCGAACTGGCCAGTCTCTGCACTAACGGAAAGGGGTGCAGAGGTACGAGAGGGACATGCCACTTGGCATTCTTTGGGCGCCTTTACAGTTATTTCTCGCATATTGTAAATTAGGATCATACTAGTGTGATTTAATTTCCGCATCTGCATCATCTTTATTATTAGCGTATGTGTATGTTCGCTTGCTGGACAGAGCGTGTTGGGGCCTCGGTCTGACCCCACTCGCACCAAATGTTTTTAGGTATGATTGCTCCCTGTTTATATGGCGTGGGAAAGTCCCCCGGCGATTGCAAAGAAATCTGTCTAACCCCGCTAATCTGGCCATACAACTTTAGAATTATGTTTTGGTTTTGACCCGGCCTTGTCGTGGCTTTTGTATCTAAATCATATTTCCACTTCACTTTCGTTTAAACTGAATTTATGAAACTTCGACTGATTAGAGGTTTGAAGCCTCGACCCGTACCTGAATTGCAACATCCGAACGAAGGTATCCGACCTTCGAAACGTATCCCGGATATTTATATCTGGGCCGTTACAAAGTTGGTATCAGAGCGAGGTTGTGCAATTCGGGTACGCTAGGGTCGAGTGTATGTTTTGGAAAACCGCCCATAAATTTCAAAAGATTTGAAAGTAATTTAAAGGGGCAAAATGAATTTAATATGCCTAACTCAATTGGACTAAATATGAACTTGACTTGTTATAAAAGAGGAAAAGACCGACCAAATAAGGGATCGAGTGGGTAGAAACGGCGTTAGACCATCCCTATTGGATGTAGTCGGAAACGGGTAGGCGAAATACTAGCTTGTTCTTTACAGATGGGTCGGGATGACTTCAATGAGATCATTATAATTGTCATTAACTGATTCTATGATTGAGTGCTTGATATGCTAAAGATTTGATTGTTATGTTCTAACTATTGAATGAATATTGATGATCTGTGAACGAGATAGCGGGAGTACCCTCATTTCCCTATAATTAAGCTCAGCTTTTGTGGAACTGCCACTTTCCTTATGAACCTTTTGACAATTCAATCGAGTCCTCCCTTCGAATATCGGTCTCCTCCACGGGAAATCGGGTTGGTAAGCATAGTGTTTCGGGAATCATGGTTGGATATGAGGGTTACTTGGGGAGAGTATCGAAAGTTGGTTTTTGATGTCATTCCAAGTTAGAAAGTAATTGTTTCCGAGGTTGTCCTTATCAATTCTTATGACGATTCATTAGCGTCTTCTTACCACGAAAAGTCATATCCGAGTCTCACGGGAAAGATGGGTGATGAGTCAGTTAGGGAGAGTCAATGTTGCCCTTATGGACCCCTATCGGGTTAACTTGATTGCCCTGTCCATGATTGTGTGATTCTATATGCACTACTTCTTGACCTAAAATTAATCCTTAGTGTGAATTTGTGCTTATGTGCTTTGATGCTCATGATGACCATTGTATAGGTTCGAACTACATTTATTATGTCCATATCATCCCGACATGATCTGTTTAGTGTATTACATTGTCATACTAGGGCACGAATAAACATGTCATATGCTATGAAGTTGTATAATTGATGCCCTCTCTGTAAATAGGTTCATGATAGTGTGATCGACTCTTCCTTATATGAATGTCTCATAAGATGTGCTCTTTAGCATGCTAGTCGATGATGCCTCGATACTTATCGTTCATTTTGTGACAAGAATCTATAGCATGCCCATCTATTCCGAATTCGTCAGATTAACTATTGTTGATTATTTTGCAAGATAATGTTGTGTGTGTTAGTTGTGTTGAACGGAGAATATGTGTTATAATTGAACCTTGAGGAATGCATGTTTTGTCATATTGTGTGTTGATTCGAGCTCATGTCCCCATATTCTAGTCATGTCGCCATGTTGCTTAGACTTGCTCGATACCTCGTTGTGTTTTCCTTTCGTGCCACTATTCTAGTCATATTATGTTTTGATTATTTTGCAAGCACATGCATGTACCATATGTTATATTGAACCACTAGTAACATGTTGGGCCCTTGGTTGTGACTTGTGCGAATTCTACTTTGCCTACGTTATTGTTGATTCACTCTTGGACTAGGTACCTGATAGTGTGGCTCTTTCCTCTTTCTGTTCTCTTAACATGTTTCACTCGTCCTGTTGAGTTTAATGATGAATTCGATGATTGACTAGCTTTCCGTGATGATCAAACCTAGCATGCTTACATGGTAAAGATGTATATTACTCTATGATGGCTCCTTGTGCTTGCATGAACCTATGACTCGACACCTCGCATGATCACGCACCACCCTATATCATGATTTTGCATCTGCATGACGCATGAATATCGGAATGAGCCTAGTTGAATTACTCTAGTTGTGCTCTATGATGGTTCGTTCTTAGCATTATTATAATCTAACACCCATGATGTTCTTCTTGTTACTTTTGATGATGCCTCATGTTTCGTGAATAATATGCTGAACTCCTCTTGATGACTCTTGTCTACGCTTGTATCACATCATGTATCGCTAGTATCATGTAGGATCTATGCTCCCTAAATGTATCTCGTCGTATGATTACATGTCATCCTTAACTTACTATCTGATCATTGCTGTTAGGTGTGATAGTTACTATGCTGTTCTTATGAACCCTCGTATGACGCTTCATCTGATTATTATAATATACTTTGCCATGATATATTTGGACTCATTTGTTGATGTGTATACCATGCTCTTACATTGATCATACGCATGATGCTCGTTATCTTCACTAAATTCCGCTTGACTTCGAATCATATATGATCATTGTTGGTTCCACCTATCTTGCTCGAAGTTACTAGGCCAATCTGTTTCCATAGAATACTAGAATGCTAGCTTGTTTCATAAACATCAGCGTAGGACTTGATTGTGTCTTTGATATAAATACGAATGTTGCCCCCGAGATAGGTACATGTTAGTGTGGATCGATGTGATTGATATGCTCCATAATGAATTCGTGCGTGTTGTCACAATTGTGACCCTATAGACTTTCCTAAGGGCATCGTTACTATTCTCGAGTCGGAGTCTTGCCTCTAGTCATGTCGTCTTTACCTTTGGTCTATTCCGTCTCCGAAAGAAACATTGGGTCGTCCGCTCTTGTCACTCCCCTATCTCCGCTAACTTAAACTCCTATGCATTACCTTGGATGAGCGACCGCATGGAAAAAGGGATCGGGAAGTCGAATAGCGATAGAGCAGCGCAGCGGAAGCGTGGGCCCATAACCCACGGGCCCCAGGATCGATAATGTCGGTGAAACAAGATCGCTTCGAGGATTACGATTGTTGGGTACGATATGACTTGCAGGTGGGAGCGCCCTCTATTCGAATTGCTAACCCTTTCTGAACTTGTTGATGGTGATATTGCACTAACTTGATGTTGAAAGCTGCTTGTTGATGTGATGACTGTTGCTTGATTGTCTGTTGACCATGATTATATGATTCGATGCCTTACAATCCTAATGTGCCTTGATGACTTAATGTGATGCTACTCTGAGGTGTCAAGCATGATCTAAATTCCTTGCCTATGGGTATGAACTGCAAACGTTGTGAAACTTGGATTGTTTATTTAATAAGGTTCTGATGAAACTTGCTAGTTTGAATTGACTTTATTCATATATGGTGTTATGTGATAATTTCGAGCATGACGGTAAATTGAGACTTTTGATACTTGTTACAATGCTTAGTGATGCTAGTTGATATGATGTAGTCCTTATGTGCAATAATGTCCATGATTGCTTCTTCTTTGAACATGTGAGTGGAGTCCTTTTGGTTGAGCGGTCAGAGAGTGGAGAAAGGTTTTGAGTGATTAGAATAATCGACGGTGATAAGGGAAAGTTGCAGGAGAGGGGTGTTGACTTTGGTTGGACCGAATGGGTTCGGGAATTGTAAGAGGTAATGCTTGACGATTTTGGATGAGCTCCTAGCTGAATCTTGGGTGAGAGTATGGTTAGGAATAGGTCGACTAGGCGGTTAGCAGGGCATGATGCTTGTGAAATCTCGGGAAGCGTAGAAGTGTAAGAAATGGCTTTTAAGAGTATGAAGGATATAGTATGAGAGGGCCCTCGAGTGTGAGGTTAGAGATAGTAGTTGGAATCTTAGAGGTGGATTGCTAGTGAGAATTCTTGGTGGAATGAGGGACGAGATTAGGGTATTAAAATGAATTAGGACTTCTTTTGAGGACGCTACCTGAGCTGATGTTGGTGAATCTAGATGAGGCTGGTTTTGATGTAGGAAATGAAATCGAGCAAGCGGGGGTTGCGTTTGTTTTGCGTGGTGGTGATGTGAAAGCTTCTTAATTATGTGATTTATTAAAATGACCTGGCATGATGTTAGATAGCGACCATGATGAACCTGATATGGCTTGATAATACATGTTGATATGCAATAGTGAATCATAATTGGTAGTGACAACTATACTCATGGTATAATGACCCATTGTTATCCTACTATGTTGTTCTAAAAGCATGTTATAATGTGTTGAATGAATCATGAAATAATGATATGTTGCTATGTGAGAGCATGATGTTATATTATGATCATGAGATGTTAAATGATGAATATCGATTTGGATCATGAATCTGACTTATATATATGAGATAATGGTGTGTGATTGCTAAGTGTGCGATGTTGAGATGCGATCGTGGGATTTGACTTGTAGTAGTGTACTGACACCATGACACCTAACCTCTTTGATCTCTTGACATGTGTGCTGGCATGATTATAAGAATTCGATGATACACTTTATGACTCGTGATATGACGTTGAGATTTTGTTGTTGCTTTTGATGTGTTTGAAAGAATGGTATGCTTTATGTTATGGGTAAACATGTTATGCGGTTACGATATCGATTGATTGAGATTATCATGATTGATGTTGAGGATTGCCATATGAGAGGTGGTTGATGATGTTATGAGTTGATGAGTTGGTTTACTTTTGTTCATGTTGAGTTGTGAATGATGATGGAATGATTTTGGAACCTAGGAAGAGAATATGGGATTAGCCCTTAGAGGTGGATGACTCCACCTCCTACCTTCTAGATTTGATTGATTGGGCTGCGAGAACTGATTTGGTTTTTAGGAGATTTTGTCGAAATCTTGATTTGGGAGGATTTGATTTGATTTTGGTGTAAAGTTGCTTGATTAAAAATTGAATTTGAAGATTTTGAGCGGTTTTAAAATGGCCAACTTGGGGTTTTTTAAGAAGTTGAGAGTTTCAATGATTTGGATGACAATCTTTCCATTTACAAAGCACTTTGAGATTTACGAACTGGATATATATTATGACGTCTCACGAAGTGGATACAAGCATTTTATAGGGGCGCTTATAGATTGCTTGCTAAGACCTAGTCGGGCGCTATAATGCTTTTGGAGTTGTGATACTTCCGAAAGGTCGAAGCGAGGATGTGATAGGGGCGCTTATTACACACTCGACAAGACCCATTTGGAGATGTCACGATTGTGACCGGGATGTTGTGAGAATCCCGGAAGACGCAACCGAGATGATTACAAGATCCTTGGACGTGGTCCTCGGACTCACCGATTTCAAACTTCTTCCCTTTGCTTTCAAATGATTTTAGTCTCGGGGACGAGACTTGTTTTCAGAGGTGGATGAATGTAAAGGCCGAATATATTTTTTATATTATTTTAATATTATTTTAATTAAATATACTATTATTATATTCAATTTGTAAAAGTGGAATAAAAACCCGTCCTCGAGCATCAAGTTTCGATTTAAAATCATTCCGGCATCAATTTACATTAGGATTTTTGACGGGATTTGATTTTCGACATCGAGTCCGAGTATTAATAAAAATTAAATTGAGCTACGAGTATTGATTGAATTTTATTTAATTTTCGATTATCTTGAATTAAAAATTTAATTAAATTCTATTTAGTCGGGATTCGTTTGGGCGAGCGGGTTTCGGGATATTTTATCGGGTTCAAAATATCTTGTTGGGACCACATATATTTTAATTTCTTTCTTTTTCTTTTCTTTTCTCTTTCTCTCTCTCTCTCTCTCTCTCTCCCCCCGAAATTCTGTCCAAAGAGGGGTTGGTCCCCTGCCTCACACCTGTAACTCTCAGCTCTCTCCTACCCTTTGAGCCAACAAGCCCCACGCCACCACCCTCTCTCTCTCACCATGCTCCTCTTTTCTCAGGCATAATGCCAAAATTTCCCCTAAAGACCTCATCCTCCGTCTCTCCCTCTCTCTTTACAACCCTTTTCTTTTCCCTACCATTTACACCCCTCTTCCTCTGCGCTGAAAACGCCTTCACCATGCTCAGCCTCAAGCTCCACCACCTCCTTAGATTCATCATTGCCGTCGCCACCATCACGCTACCACCACCACAGCCGCCCCCCTTGTTCCCCCTCTGTTTCTTGTTCTCGAGCAACACCACTCCACCTCCTCTGCCTCGTCGAGCAGCACCAGCAGGCAGTAGTCACTCTCCCTCCGACGACTGTCCGCGCCAGTAGCAACCCCGGAGTCTGAGCTGACCCGCCGCAGAGCCACTCCCCCTCTCAAATCCCCTGTTTTCTCCGATTGAGGTCGGTAAGCACCCCCTTCTTCTCCTTTTGCTCTTGAACCATAAAAGTCCATCTTTAACCCCTCTGCACTCGTCCTAGGCCAAGAAACACTCAAATCTTTCATCGTCGAAGTCGAAATCCTTCTCAAGCATCCCGGAGTTGGATCCCCGGAGCCATCGGTAACACCTTATTCCCTCTCTCTCCCTCTCTTTTCTGCGTTTGAGTTCACTCATGTGGGTTCGGTCGGAATTGTGTGTCGATCTGATTGGGAGTGGTTAGGGTCGGAAAAGAGGTTACTGGGGACCTGGATCTTCTTCTTCTTCTCCGTTTCCCTTTGTCGTTCAGAAGCTCTGACTCGTTCTGGTGAGGGACGATGAGCAGTAAATTTTGAGGGGGGAGATGGGCCTATTTTGTTGGGATATACTCCAGACCCGACTTCTCTTTTGGATCCGGGCCACCTTCCTGGGCCTCCCTTTCTTTCTCCCTTTTTATTTCTGATGTCTGGGCCGGGTCTGGGCTTCTTTCAATCGGGTTGAGGGTGGGCTTTTCCCTCCGGGTTGCAAACTTTAGGGCTGTGGGTTGGTGGTTTTGTGTTGTATTTATGTGTTAAGTGAAATTGTGATACATTATTTTATATATATACATATATGTTATATTATATATGATTGCTAATTTTTGGAATGTAATTATATCTTCTGAAAATATTAATATATATTATATATGGGTTTGAAAGTAAGATTTATTGATATGGAGTTATAAATATAATTATGATTATTGTTTTGAATTTATATGGATAGTAAGTGTAAATTATTTGAATATTATTATTATTATTTGGGGATTGGTTATAATTAAATTCTGGAAGATTTATCGTTATATATTATTTATTGTTTTAAAATAATATTGATTGGATTATTTAATTGATGCATTTTATGAGAATTTCAATATGTAAGTTGTGAATTTTAAAGTGAATTGTTGGTCTTGATTTATAAATATGATTTGTGAACTTAGAGTTATTTTAATAATTTAATAATGGAATTTATTTATATAATGTTTTTGAAATAAGAAACATGCCGGAACGATTTCTATTATATGATTTTTGGAAATGGGCCTTAAGGTTTAAATGTGTAATGTCGGGTTTTGACTAAGTACGATTTTAAAAGAATTAATTGATTTTCTAAGTTGAGTTCCTTGAGAGATTGTTTTGGAAATGAGATGATGAGATGAGATGAACCTGAAATGATGAAATGAGATGTAATAATCTGAAATGGGATATGAGACGAGATATGAATGATAGTTAGGGGCGCCTTGTGTGAAATAGGTAGACTTATGCATTTATATGTTATTAGGTGTTTGTGAATGTTGGACGTTGCTTGCTATCGGTGATTCATTTCTTGGATTCTGCTCTACCTTGTTCTCTGCTGTTCGGCTTATTCAGGTAAGTTCCTTTATGGGCTTACTCAGATTCGAAAGAGATTACCGGCTTGTGAATGTATGACATACTAGGTGTTGCATAAGCATTAAAGCATGCCATGTAGTATCATGCTAGGTTGCACTTGTGATTGAGCATTTTATTTCTTTACGCGTATGAAACAGAACGGCCGTTATCTGTGATAGTCCTAGAGTCTTTGCTAGGGTCATAGGGTAGCCCAGCCCCATCGGGTGCCCTGAGTCTATCGAGTCGATATGAGCATGATGATAGCCCAACACCATCGGGCAAGTTTAATTTATTTTAATTTATGCTATGATGATGAGACATGATATGATGATGAGATATGATATTATGATGAGATATGATATGCTATAGCATCGAACTGGCCAGTCTCTGCACTAACGGAAAGGGGTGCAAAGGTACGAGAGGGACATGCCACTTGGCATTCTTTGGGCGCCTTTACAGTTACTTCTGGCATATTGTAAATTAGGATCATGCTAGTGTGATTTAATTTCCGCATCTGCATCATCTTTATTATTAGCGTATGTGTATGTTCGCTTGCTGGACAGAGCGTGTTGGGGCCTCGGTCTGACCCCACTCGCACCAAATGTTTTTAGGTATGATTGCTCCCTATTTATATGGCGTGGGAAAGTCCCCCGGCGATTGCAAAGAAATTTGTCTAACCCCGCTAATCTGGCCATACAACTTTATAATTATGTTTTGGTTTTGATCCGGCCTTGTCGTGGCTTTTGTATCTAAATCATATTTCCACTTCACTTTCGTTTAAACTGAATTTATGAAACATCGACCGATTAGAGGTTTGAAACCTCGACCCGTACCTGGATTGCAACATCCGAATGAAGGTATCCAACCTTCGAAACGTATCCCGGATATTTATATCCGGGCCATTACAGCGAAGAAGAGCGGCCAGGTGTGACGAAGAGCGTGGGAGCGATGAGGGAGCTATGGGGGGTGAGGAAGATCGGCTGAGGTTCGACGGAGGGAGGAAGGAGGAAGGGAGGTAGAGGTGGCGACTTTGAGCTCGAAATTGCGAGGTGAGAGAGAGATCTGAGAGAGAAGAGAAGTTCATATCCGAAATTGAGGGCGGCGGATGAACAGAATAGGCGGGAGAGGGCGGGGCTTCCATGAGAGCTCAGATCCGGAGCCATGGAACTCAAAGGGTCCTCCGAATCGAGAGAGAGACCGAAGAGGCTGAGCGGCTATGAAGGAGGAATGAATAGTGCGGCTAGGGTTAGGATATTAAGTATATATATGCCCCGTCAATTAGGCTAGATAGAATTACGAGAATTCCCAAAATTAGTCCGCTATTTTCATATTGTTAAAACTCTTCCATAATGATTAACAAAATTCACCCGATGGGTTTTACTGAAATTAAAATGTCATAGAGATTATCATGTCCAACTCAAGATAAAAAAATATTTTCCAGTCCGGTATAAGAAAGCGAAATAGATATGTTTTTAAATTGAACACAAGTATATGCCGAAATTTGCTTTGAGTGAAATTGAAAATCATTTGGATCGAGGACGAAGATTTTCAAAATTTTCGAAATCTCAGAAATTTAATATTGAATTTAAATCATAATTCATAAAATAATATTTTAAAATTTGGGGTCTTTACATGAATGACATCAATTTGTGGTTAGT
Source organism: Persicaria maculosa (assembly GCA_963922045.1). NCBI lineage: Eukaryota > Viridiplantae > Streptophyta > Magnoliopsida > Caryophyllales > Polygonaceae > Persicaria > Persicaria maculosa. The sequence goes on along the minus strand of OY998267.1, from coordinate 26,772,832 downwards.
TTGTGATTTTGTTTGCTTTGTGTGAGAGCTTTGATATTGTCAATTTCAGCAGTTTTTTTTCCTTGCTGAAACTTTTGGAGAGCTTATTAGCTTCTTGATTTTTTTTGTGATCTGAAATGCTGAAATGCTGAAATTAATTCTTATTAGGGAAATTCGTATGCTGAAATGTTGAAATTAATTCTTATAAAATTGTATGAGCTACTATTTCATCATTTCAGCATTTTTTAGGATTTTAGCATTTTTTGAAAAAAAACACTCCGGTTTCAACAACTTCGGTTGCAGCAACTCTGGTATCGAAGTGGTGACGCGAAAAAAAGAAGAAAAAGAAAAAAAGCAACTTCGGTTTCAGCATCTCCGATTTCAGCAACTCCGGTGTCGAAGTGGTGACGCGAAAAAAAAAAAGAAAAAAAGGAAAAAAAAACAACTCCGGTTTCAACAACTCTGATTTCAGCAACTTAGGTTTCAGCAACTCGTGAAAAAAAACTAACTTCAACAATTTCAGCAACTTCGGTTTCAGCAACTTTGGTTTCAGCAACGCGCGAAAAAAAACGCTGAAATAGGGGCTGTTGAAATCAAATGTGCTGAAACAGGAGGGGGCACAGGGGGCGCGCGTGGGGGGGGGCAAAGGGAACAAGGGATGGAAGGTGGACATTTTGCCAATTTGGAAGGGAATGGTGGACATTTTCCTAATAAAGGCTCTAATTATAGCCTATAGCACAATTCCCCCAAAAATATATCATCAACTTTCAAATGTAATAAAAATATCCCGACCTTTGATGGTAGTGGTAATATATTACCACGAGTTTTCTCACGGGTCAAAAATGCTGACAAGGCAGCCTAAGTGGATTTTTATACAAGAGTTTTCTTGAACGATTTCCTTAGAAAAAAATAAATAGTTGGACCAGGTTTATACCCAACGCCTTTTTCTCCCTTCTATCTTCTTCCATGGTCGCCTATTGAATTGCCTTCCAGGTATTCCAAGCAGCTCAAGATTCTTCTTCAATGGTAGTCTTCCTCCCTTGTGGTTGCCTATCTTGAGCTGTCTCGATCTCTCACATCTTCTTCTTCTTTGATTCGTTCACGGACTTGGCTGAGTAAGTTTTGTTTTCTCCCTCTTCGTTGTTGTTGTTATTGTCGGTTTAGTGTTGTTGTCGGTTTGATATTAGGAATAGAATAGTCGCGTTGTGATAAATTGCGGCAATTTTGACCGGATTAGTTGCTTGGTTGAATCAATTTCGTTTTTCGGCTTTAATTTTGTTGTCGATTTATTATTTTCTCTAAGGAAATCGTTCAACAAAACCCTATTTTAGTGCTAATTTGTAAAAAGGCTTTCATGTTGGCTGCTTTGTCAAAAAAAATCCACGTACGCTGCCTTGTTAGCATTTTTGATCCGTAAGAAAACTTGTGGTAATATATTACCACTACTCTCAAAAGTCAGGATATTTTTATTACATTTGAAAGTTGAGGATATATTTTTACCATACCCCCAAAGGTGGGGGTATTTTAATTAGTTTTTCCTATTTTATAAGTTATAAGGTAATATGGAGTAAATCTCTTAACTAGAAGTTCTTTTTCAGCAATCCAACTTGGGCATTGAGGTTAATCGTGTATAGATCAAAAAGAAGAAAAAAAAAAGAAAAAAAAGATGTATCTCAATATTGGAATCAAGTAGAATTAGTGGCAAGAAAAATTCTAACCAGAAGAGGTTCCAACAGCTGATCCAGCAGCTATAAGAGATACCTTTCTCTGCTCACTTTTGCTGAAACTATCCACACCTTTGGCAATGGATGAACCAATCTCAACACTAGGGCCTTCTGGCCCCAATGAATTTCCTGTTCCAAGGGTAATAGCCCGAGTTTCGGGTTTCCATCCCAGAAGAGGTCACGCAATTCATGAACCTGAATTGCATTAAAAAAAAAGAGTATTTAATGAACATATCTTTGAAGAACCAGGAGGTGGTGGCAACATATCACTTCAAGCATACTTATTGTGTGTTTTCCATCAAGGTAGTCAAGACCTTCCTTTAGCATGATATAGAACTTCACAAACAAGAAATAAGACCAAAGACATGTTACAACCATAAACTGAAAGGAGCATAGTGAAAAAACAAGAGAGAGGAAAAGAAAATCATGCCACTTATACATGAGATGCATTAATTAAGGTCCTCGCCTGCACTGGCCATAGCAGCGGTTCTAGTCTTCGAATGCTTCAGATCAAGTGAATTTCAACCTTGAAAAAGCGGGCTTGATCGCCATATAAATACCTACACAAGGAAAAGAAAAGAAATAAAAATGGATGCAGATTCATTAAAAAAATGAAGCACAATTGTACAACATAATTATTTAAGAACCAACAAAAAGGATTCAAAGGGAATTAGATGGGATTTGTCACATTATAAGATTAATTTAATAAGTTCAAGAGTAATCAACAGACATGTTAAAAAACAATTAAGCCTAGTTTCATAAAGCCAAGTGCAAGAGATCACCGATTAAGTTCAAGATTAATCATTTAAGAACCAATAAAAAGGATTTAAATTACTCTTATCATGTGAGAAATATGAAAGATTCTGGTGGGATCAATTCTGAAACAATTAACCTCATTTGTTTAGCTACCTTGTCCATTTCATCCCTTGCAAATCCATAAGTTGAACTCTCATCAATAAACGCAACCCTGACACCAAATACAGCTATTGCTCTATCTCTATTGGCTTCAAAGTTCTTTTATGCTTTCTGTTGCATATCATGAACAAACTGCAGAACTACCCTAGAAACAGAAACTATTACTTCATGAGTTCATTGAAATTGTCAAAACTTGACATATTTGAATGGTTTTTTTTATTATTAGGAAAGAATTCGGGCGAGCAAGCTCTACCAGGCAGCATCCTTACGGATGAGGTCTGAAAGACCAGAATCGTTGTGAATATCGACACCCTGGGCAGATTGGCAAAGGTGTGCAACCTTATCAGTCACTCTATTGCTCATTCAGGGCACATGAAAGAAGGAGACTTCTTTCAAAGTCGATAGTAAAAGTTTAACATCTCACAGAATTAACTCAATTTCCTGAGGACATTTAGATTTTTTGTTCAAGTGGTTTATGATTATACTAGAATCGCCTTCAATGTGGATTTTGTCAATATTGAGTTGAATAACGTGTTGGATTCCCATATTTGAATGGTTTGTATCACAACTTGGTGCCTTAATTACTCTTACCATATACTGTACTATTTTACCACTAATCATCATTTCCAATTTCCCAAGGATGTAGGTTGAGCGCATATATCTTTCAAAATTCAGATTTCACTCCAAAATTCAGCTTTCACTCTAAAAAAAGCTAGCTCCATTTTTATATATCTATAAATAGTCATTACATCTGCCCTCCTACTATTATATATATGATGGGTTTTAGTCATTAAAAGAGCAACTTTTCAGTTTCCACCGCTACCACCTCTTGCACTCTTATAATTTACATAATCATATTTATTTATTTATTTATTGTCAAAGTTCACTTAATTGGTCTTCCTCGCAAAGTTAAAAACAATGTACTTACCAAACAATTCATTCATTAGGGTTGGGTGTTACTTATACAAGTTCTGAAATCAGAGGGAACTCATGATATTCAAAAGTTGAAGATTTCTCAAGATTCAAGTTGAATGACATCATCTAATATATATACTAATTTTTTTCGTTAATCTAACTTATATGCACATTAAGTAAAGCAGATAGTAGGAAAAGTCCAAATCTAAGGGGAACAAGTAACTTACAATTTGTTAAATTTCTTGAAAAAAACACATTGCATGTTTTAATTATAAAAAGTATTTATAGCTGGAATTTTAGGTAGATAGACAAACCAAACACTTCAAAAAGGAACTGATTCTAAGAAAATTTGCATTTGAATTCATCATTGAAGTTAAAGAATCAATTGAGTTATACAAAGTATAAAGATTCCAGAAAATATATGTACACACTGTCAAACTTAAACCTTACAGTTTCACATCAAACTCAGAAGTTGTTCATGCATGTTCACCTGATCAGTTGGTTGCCTAAGATGGTTGAATTTAGTAATATAACCTCTTGTTTCGAAGCTCTTGAGCTGAATTATATTATTAAAAGATCAAGTTAAGTAAAATATAAAAGCATTGTGGTTTGTTAAAAGACATTTCAAAAAATTAATCTGTGTTGGATTTTCAAACGTTCATAACTTTTTACTTGGTTATCGGATTAAGGCTTATAATTTATCAAAACGAAGCTACCGATGAGTAGAACAAGTATAGGTAACTCGTCGGATGAAAGGAGGGGCGTATGCTCCCCTTGCCCCTCCCTAGCTCCGCCTATGGTCAGGACAATATTGTGAATGAAAAAAATATTTTGTTATTATTTCCATCAAAAACTAATATTTTTATTATAATTTATAATAGGGTCATTTGCTAAACTAACCCTATTATCCGGATTCTTTGCATGATTGACCCAATCCGAAAAAAAATTTCTTAAAAGCGGATATCCGCTTGCAAGCTTCAGCCGGTTGCAGGTAACCCAATGGGAGACAGCTGGACACGGTTTCATTAGCAAGAAAAGTGACAGAGAGAGAGAGAGAGTGCTCTACTGAAAAGCGAAGACAAGTCAGAGAGAGAGAGAGATGGAGGAGGAAAAAAGTACACTTTGAATTTGCTGTTGCAGAGGACAGAAGAGAGAGAGAGAGAGGTGAAAAAAAAAGTGTATTATGAGAGGAGAGAGATCAGTGAGAGTGTCAGTGAGGGGCATAAAAAGATACCTTCAATTAAATTTGAAGCTTCAGAGAAAACAATTGAAGTAGGAATGGGGCGGGGCTTTATTTGCAGAACCACGTGTAAGAAGTAAGTTTTAACTGGACGTCAATATCGACAAAACATGTCATATATTGCATTTAACTAGACAAATTTGCTCGGAGAAACAGATCAATACGACATGCGGAATCGACTGGAGAAGATTTGTGGGAGAAGCATATTCATTATAATGACATCTACTATGCTTTAATATTTACCCATAGTTTGATGCCATGATTTTGTTATCTCATGTCGACACTACTATGCTTTAATGTAACTGGTCCAAGTGTAAAAGTCATAGTGAGGGTGAAATTGAGGGGGCAGAAATATACTAATAATTAAATCTTAAGTTTTAGAGAAAAACCATCGAAGAAGAAGGTGGGTGGGAGGTAATTTGTAGGTTGACGTGTAAGCTGTTAGCTTAAACTGGACAGTCAATGTAATACGACATGTCACATATTGAGATATACTGGACATAATATATGGGAGACAGATTCACTAGTATTAAACAAATACAACATCGGAGCAAACATTTAAAAGACAGTAGCAAATAGTAGAAAAATACACGACATTGAAATCGAAAATTACGGTAACATGTAGCGAAAATGCGGATGCGTGGTGAATCTGGATCCATTCCACTCGAAGTGTGGGCGCATATTGCGGGCACGATGATCGGTTGTCTCCCCACTCAGCAGGAAGTTGACCGAGAAAGTTCGGTCATTCCCATAACCGGACACACGAACGACCCTGCCGGACCAATACCCATCGTTGACGCGACAGTCGACACGGTCGTCGACTACGTAGGCGTCATATGAAATACGAGGCGGACGGGGACGAATTCGTAAAACCGGTATGATTTCCTTCAGCAGGTGTCTTTTGTTGTTCTGTAGGAGGGTCACATATTCCACCAACCAGTGGCTAGGATCCACTTTGCGTACAAGGGTCGCCTCGTAGAATGACCCGAGCATCCCAGCCTCACCGTCGACGATCGCTACCTTTTGATTTCGTCGGTATGGCGGCGGCATTAGTCCTGCAGAAAAAATAAAAATACGGTAGTATAATCATACAAGTAGCACAAATCTAAACCAATGAAATGCTTGACAAACCTGCAACTTCATTCCCATCGTCCGAGCTGTCGGATGATATAACGATGGGGACTGGTCGGGGAGGGAGGCCAGATGAGGAAGTAAGGTGGTGTGATGAGGATGTCATTTCGTTGAAGGGGTGTTGGAGAGGTGGTGAAATGGCAATAGGGATTTAACTTCACCGAATTTGGGGGAGTAGGGAGACTGTTCAGCATGTGACCCTTAACATGACGGTGTGTTGGTATATACATGACAAGTGTCACTGTTGACATGACATAGAATGGTTTTGTACTGGACATATTGTCGGGGCGTTTTATTCAATGTTTGACCTTGGTATAGAACTGGGTTTCCCACTCACACTTCATACTCATTAAATGCAAATCCGTAGGAAAATATAGCAATCAGCAATATTGAAACGATAAGAAGTTCAAACCAATGAATACAATTTCACCAAAAAAAATCAAAGAGGGAGGGATAGAAAAGCAAGGGGAATCATGTAGAGGAGAGAGAAACTGTCAGACAGGACAGTGGATAAGACAGGGGAGAGAGAGAGAGAGTGAGTGAGAGAGCGGGAGAGAGACCGTTTCCCGCCCAGGCAATAGCGCCAAAAGGGAATAAGAGGGAGAGGAGGGAGGAGGGAGGAGGGGAGAATATAAATCCATTCAAGCGCCTGACACCTATTGGGGTTTACTGGACAGCCACCGACATCTGATAGAAAATGAGTAAGTATTCCTTCTTTTTAGGTTATGCGATACGTTTCTACATAAAATATATTCATCTTCCTGTAAAACTGAATGTGTCCCCCTCTAACTAATGGAACAGGGGACAAATCGTTCGTCTGTATGACTGTAGTGTTTGGAGGATGGTGGGTTTGTGAACAGGGCACATGGGTCGTGGAGGGGTCCAGGAGCGAGAAGGCTTTCCTGGTAGACGAAAGCCTTCTCGCAATTAAGTACGTAGTTCCTGGTAGACGAAAGGCTTTCCTGTAGAGGAAGCATACCAACGCGGAAAAGGGAAGTCCGGAGCGTTTCCGACAACTGTCAAAAGTGAACCAATAGAGTGGGCAGGTGTAGATGAGAAATTGCAGAAGCGGCGCCGCCCCTAGCGGTGGGATAGGAACTTTCAGAAGCGGCGCCACACCTTTCGTAATCAAGTACGTAGTTACCCCATTTTGGTGTGAAGTATGATGCCTTTGGAAACGCAGGCGCTCCACCTTTTGCAATTCAGTATGTAGCTATCCCAGTTTGTACCTTTGATTTGGTCTGCTCTACTTTGTTCTACTTTGTGTGGTTACCCCAATTTGTACCTTTGGTTTACATGACAGACAATGAACTTGGCATGACATATAATAAATTTGACATGACATCTAATGAATTTGACATGACAGCTAATGAATTTGATATGACAAAAGATGCACTTCACTTGACATTGTGACTAACCAAGTCCACCTTTTGCAATTCAGTATATAGCTATCCCAGTTTGTACCTTTGTTCCAAAAGTTTGGTCTGCTCTACTTTGTTCAACTTTGTGTGGTTACTCCAATTTGTACCTTTGGTTTACATGACAGACAACGAACTTGGCATGATATATAATAAATTTGACATGACATCTAATGAATTTGATATGACAGAAGATGCACTTCACTTGACATTGTGACTAACCAAGTCCACCTTTTGCAACTCAGTATGTAGCTATCCCAGTTTGTACCTTTGGTTTGGTCTGCTCTACTTTGTTCTACTTTGTGTGGTTACCCCAATTTGTACCTTTGATTTACATGACAGACAATGAACTTGGCATGGCATATAATAAATTTGACATGACATCTAATGAATTTGACATGACAGAAGATGCACTTCACTTGACATTGTGACTAACCAAATCCACCTTTTGCAACTTAGTATGTAGCTATCTCAGTTTGTACCTTTGGTTTGGTCTGCTCTACTTTGTTCTACTTTGTGTGGTTACCCCAATTTGTACCTTTGGTTTACATGACAGACAATGAACTTGGCATGACATATAATAAATTTGACATGACATCTAATGAATTTGACATGACAGAAGATGCACTTCACTTGACATTGTGACTAACCAAGTCCACCTTTTGCAATTTAGTATGTAGCTATCCCAGTTTGTACCTTTGGTTTGCTCTGCCCTACTTTGTTCTACTTTGTGTGGTTACCCCAATTTGTAACTTTGGTTTACATGACAGACAATGAACTTGACATGTATGACAAATAATTCACTTGACATGACATTAAGACTAACTAACCAAGTCCACAAACCAATAACAATTGCAAAGTGAAATGTCTAAAACGAACCAACAACAGTCTAAAACGAACCAACAGAAATGTCTAAAACCAACCAATAACAGTCTAAAACCAAACACAACAGTCTAAAACCAATCGGGAAGTACTTTTCAGAGTCGGATGGGGTGTAAGACGTCCGTGAAAGATGGCAGCACAAAGGAATTGGCAGTACACCGCAATGAAGTCATCGTTATGGCCACGGAACTTGGTGTCGCCGGCCGAGGAGCTGCATGAAGTGGATGGCGTATGGACCACAGTCGCCCCTACATCACGACAACGAAACATGTTCACCCAACCTGCGACAATTGTTTATAATCGGAACAAGTGAAAATATCGACTTACGATTGTTTGTTTTGGGGAATCCCTTTCACCCTCTTGTACGCAAAGGGTTTCGGGACTTTGCCGACCCATTTAACCTGATGTTCGGGATGGCTGTCCATCAGAATGGGGAGGAGGTAGGTCACCGGCTTTAGAAAGTCCGCCATGTGGCGCTCAGCGACTAGGTTGATGTTGGGATCGTAGACATTCAATGTCCACTCCGCGAGATTGATCTCTAGCGCCACCCAGTGCTCGTTCTTGACATTCCAAGGTGCCAACAGCCAGTCGACAATGGCCCACTCCGTTGCAAACCTCTCCGATGACTTGCCGTCGAAGTAGTGGGATAGCTTCTCGTCCCCCTTGACCACGTCAAGGTTCCCCTTCGCATCCACCAAATGCTTCTGCAGCAGATACCCCCAGAAGAAATCAAGGACGGCGACATCTTCGTACTTATCACCGTCCTTGATGTCCTTCCGCAGGAGGACGCATGCCTGCTCGATATGCTGCACGCACGGAAAACCATTTATATGGAAGAGCATATGACGAGGAAGGTAATTCATAGAACCACGTTGTGGGAACCTAACCTCGGATGTGACCCAAGTTGTCGGTGATTGGAGTACCGTGAAGAACTCCCTCTGCAGTAGGCTGCCTTCAACCGACCGAACAGGGTCAGTTCCCTCCTTCATACAGGATGAAAACGCATCAACGTCTGCCCTCGTCGTCATGCCTAGGTCCACGACATCTACTGCTTGCGATGCCTTCTTGCCCATACGCGGCTTCTTCGCTGGCTGCTTTACTTCCCCCGGGGAGAATGTATCAGGATGTAGACGGGTCCTCCTACCGCGCCGTTGGAGGGGCACCTCAGCCTCAACATCAACCTGCACCCAGAACACCATAGTGCATATAACATGACAGATAATTACATTGACAGGATAGTCAAATGTCCATACCTCGCCGATGTTCAGAGTAGGTTTCTTCGACTGATTGTCCTTCTTGGTCGGTTGTCTCTCCTCCTCGTCCTTGTACTTGTCCTTTTCCTTCACTCCTCCATGAACCTATCCACATGACATCAAATTAAATTGACAGAAACTGATATTTTCATGACATGTGCTGACATTAAAATGACACCTTACAATCTTGACATGACAGTGGTATATAATTACATGACGCTCTATATGATGCCATGACACACCAAAAGCCTTACCTCCTTCTTTGGCAGCACCTCCCCTTGCTCCTCCGACTCCCTAGTCCCCTTCCTCCTCAATGCCCTCTTCAAGTCTTCAATCGACTCCTCAAGCGTGGCCATCTTTGATCCTAACTCCGCGGTTATGCTCCTCGCCATGTCGTCCAACTTTTCCAGTAATCTTGACTCGATCTCTAAGATGTCAGCTTTTGTGTGCGTACCCTCCCCTGATTCTGGTGTTGACTGAGGTGCTTCCTTTGGTTGTTCCTTCCGTGGGGGTTTCGTATTTGCTGCTACGAACGCCCGGAAAATGTCGTCGAAGAAGTGGTCCCGTTTATCGTGACCGTATCGGGCACCGCGGTACAAACGGGTAGCTTCCTCCACTTCATCGGGGATGAGAACCGGTCTCACATCGTCAGGGTCATCGAAATACCCGAGCTCCTCCTTAGCCTCCCGCAGTCGGGTTTCGATGGCGGAACACTCGAGGTTCCCTTCTTTAGACTCGTATCACAGATACCTAGGATATAGCTTCTCATCTATGATGCTCGCACATTGGACGCCCACTGGAGGGAGGGCTTCGTACTCCCAGAGCTGCAAACAACGTTTGTCCAGTACAAAGTCAATTGATGTCCAGTATAAAATATATGGATGACTAGTATTAATTTATTAGGCGTCCAGTGAGGTTTGTGAACGAACCTGGAAGGCGAGGGGGAATCCCATCAACAAGTACGACGGACGTGGTGCAATGGGGCTGTTGCTAGTGTGTTGGAGCTTCCTCTCGATTGCATGGTTCAGGAACTCGTTCGTTCGCTCGTAAGAAAGCCGACCCCATGGATAGGCCAGGAACCTTTCAATGTCCGAGACGAGGTTGACCACCCACCCCTGAATGTAGTTTCGGGGTTCCTTCCCGAACAACGCGCCCTCGACTAGCATCAGCATGACAAATTTAAACTTTTTGGCTGACGATTTCTCAGATGTCATTGCCACATGGAACATCACCTTGAACTCGGACATCTTCAACTTGGTAACTCCAAAGAAATCATACACTACCGTCTCACACGCCGAGTCGTTCTCAGGTTCGTTGACATAGCCGCAGTTGAGACTGGTGACAAGGGCGAACTCAGCTATTGAGAACCTCATGACCACATCATGGATCTTGTACCACGTTTCATGCTTCTTCTTTGTCTTCAGTTGTCGTTGGAGAACGTAGTGTACAAGCTGCCCGGAGAACTGGACCCTTGTGCTTATGCCCAGTCATGCAACGCCCCCCAACGGGCTGTCCATCAGGCGCTTCCACTGGGACTCGCTCAACCGGTTGGCAATGTTTACTAGGAGGGGCAGCCGACAATATTGGTTACATCGCGCTTTGAAGTGTCTGTCTTCCTCGACAGCGTACACAACCTGCACAGACTTCAACAAGTGAGAAATGCTGCACCACGACAATCACAACTTACATTACTCAACGAAAGCCCATCATACCGCGCCGGAGGTTTGAGATGCAGGGTCGACAATCTTCTTTCCACTCCGCTGCGACATTTTTTATATTTAGCAGATATTCTGCATGTTGAGAGACCAAAAATCAGTAATCTCGAAATCTATTCATGTCCTCCAACCCACAGTTCCCTTCACATCAGTCCCACAAACATTGTAAAATTCAATATGTACATGACAGTAACTCATTCAAAACCTATGCATATCAAATGTCAAGATTGAATGCACCCAATGGTTCAATATGTACATGACAGTTACTTATTCATCTTAAGATTGAATGCACACAATGGTTCCATATTCATCCCTGCAGTCTATCTTACATGACACCAAAACATTTATACATGACACTTGAATATTTATACATGACTCCTTATTATTTATACATGACAGTCGACTTATTCAATTTGTACATCTCTAAATTGCACACGAGTGTCAAAATTTTTCATCATAAATCTCGACCTACTAACATTAATATTCAGTTCCCCTGCCCAATTTCAATCTACACATATAAAAACTTACCATTTCTAACATTTTTCCTAACCCTAATTCGCCCCATTTCAGCCAATTTCCCCCCTAAACTGAATGTATCTACAACTACCTTACTCTTGAAAATTTGGATTCGACATAAACGTTCCCCAATTTCCCATTTCCCAATAATTCCCTTCTCTCCGCACACCCCAGTTCCCAAACTTTCCACCCTTTGTTTTTAACTTGACGTCGGTTACTTCCTACATGATAGGGAAAATTGCGAACTGTCAACTCATTCGACCCCTTTATCCCATTTTCACACAATAAAAAACAGTTTAGGTTCTTCCAATCGTTTCCTCCCCTACGAATCCAAGCAATAGGTAATTAATCAACCGAGTTAGGGTTTACTTACTTCAAAATCGCCCTGTTCAATGTCGGCTCACCTTCTTCTTCTCCTCTCTTGCACTGCATTGTCGTCTTCTTCCTCTTCTTCCTTCTCTTTTTCTTTTCCTCAGGTTTGCATGAGCGACTGTTGCCCTCTCTCTTCCTCTTTTGTGAGCCCGTGAGACAGTTAATTTTACAGTTTTTTAATAAAACTGTCCAATTTTATCTTCCTCCCTCTCTCACTCTCTCTCCTCATTAACTTCCCCCGGTTCCTCTCTCTCCACATTCACTCTCTCTCTCCTCTGTCCCGGTTGCATTACCACTTTTTAACCGGATGGAATGCATTTTTTTTTGGGTGGAGGGTTAACCTTTGCAGATGTTTTGGATAGTAGGTTATGGGCGCAAAGGTGGCCGGATAATGGGTTAGATTGTGCAATTCACTCTTTATAATATATCTATCTATATATATATATATATATTTTTTTTTACGGAGCTAGCCTGCTTTAGGTGGGTTAATTCATGTCATTAAATTTATATAGAACAGTTTAGTTCCCTTTACAATATCTGATACCGAAAAGAATGAGGATTTCACCGATGAGTAGAACAAGTATAGGTAACTCGTCGGATGAAAGGAGGGGCGTACAAGTATGGTCAGGACAATATTGTGAATGAAAAAAAATATTTTGTTATTATTTCCATCAGAAACTAATATTTTTATTATAATATATAATATATATATATATATAATATTTTTTAAACAATATAATTAATATGCTGTTTTAAAAGACGAAGTTAATTAGTAAATATTTAAGCAACGTATACATTGTAGTAATATCCACTTAATAATTCGTTTAGATATATAGCTGTAGTTATATAATAATAATATTATCAAATATCAGTACAAATTGCAAAGTAAGACCAAATAAGATATATACCGTTGACATGATAAAATACAAATTACAAAGTCGAATAGTAACACCATATACCGTGTTCGATCTCAAGTTGAGAGATGGTTTAAGACCGGTTTGCAAATCCTCGATCCTTAGTTTTGTTTGAATGGAAGAAGAAACAAAAAAGTTAGATAGTATACCACTTGAGAAGTAAGTTCACAATATAGACAATATCGATATATATGTTTTGACTAATTAAGATAGATTTGATTTGACACTACCAAGTGAGATATTTACATGCAGAATACGTACAGTAACATCCTTAACTTGCTCATCGATCTCTCGATCTATAAATAGCCTCTTAAACCTCCATCTTACAATCACCCTACAAAACACACATTTTTTATATATATTGAATTCAAACCAATAATATATATGGCTTCTCACAAAATCTCAGTAGCAGTCTTCTTTCTAGTTCTGGGGCTGGCCAGCCTAGCCTCCGCCGCCGCCCGCCGCCAGCTTCTCGGCGACGCCTATGCTAGCGGAGGTGGAGGCGGCAGCGGTGGGGGCGAAGCTTACGCCGGCGGGCTAGGGGGTACTTACGCCGGAGGCTACGGAAGTGGCCAAGGTGGCGGAAGCGGATCAGCCCACGGTGGCACCGGGGCTTACACCGGCGGCGGCGGGAGTGGTGGGGGAGGTGGCCGAGCCTATGCTGGCGGTGCGGGAGGATACGCTGGAGGCTATGGGAGTGGGCAAGGAAGCGGCAGCGGAGTAGTGCATGGCGGGGCCGGTGCTTCAGCGGGAGGAGGTGGGGGTGGCGGCGGAGGTGGCGGAGCCTACGCTGGTGGTGCTGGAGGAACTAGCTATGGTAGCGGTAGCGGCTCCGGGAGTGGGTACGGCTCAGCCTCTGGTGGGCGGGCTTCTGCAGGAGGCGGAGGAGGAGGTTCCGGGGGAGGAACCGCCTATTCCGGAGGGGCACAATCTGGTGGATATGGACAAGGTTCGGGTAGTGGTCATGGCGGCGCCGGTGGCGGTTATTAATTAACTACTCGTCAGAAACATACAATTAAGTTCCGGTTACAGCAACGAGTTTACTTGTCAATTGTTTCATAAAAAAGGAAATAAAAGTAATTAAATAAAATAAAGGGGAAGGCGTAGGCGTAGAGTTATGTTATGTACGTGTAAAATCGAGTGAGCTCGCCTTATGTTTAATTTGCATGTATTTTGCTTTCCAATATACAATGAAATAATCAATACGTCTTACCAAATAAAAAAATGAAATGATCCATACGATTATTAATCCATCCATTCTATACCCTCGATATAGGTTTAATTAGTTTAATTTAATTTAATTGTCACAAGATGAATCTTAATAATAGAGGAAAGAACCATCCTCTAATGTCCTCGAATTCAAGGTTGTTGTTGTTGTTAAGGGCAATGTCCTCGAATTCAAGGTTTTTGTTGTTAAGGGCAATCTCGTCTTTAGTATGAAAAATAAGGGCATTTTGGTAATTTTCCAGGTTAATTAGGTTAGATCTTAGGTTAGATCTCAACTTTTGCTTTTTTTTTATCCAGAAATAATTTGACCGAAAGGGAGACCCTCTCTAGCCAAGGGCATCCAAACGGATAAGCATTGTAGTGCATAATCGTCAGGCGTGACAGTGGTGGCCAAGCGTGCGGTGACAAATTGATACTAACTACGGCAAGTAACCGTGACAACCAATTTAGCGACGGCAAGGCAATCCCTAATGAAAGACATGACACATTTGCCATAACAAGCTACCGTAGTTAAAGTTTAGATGGAAAATTTAGAAAAAAAAACTACTTTTTAACCAGGATTCTTTGGACGCGGGCTAAAAAATCCAAAAGTTTATTTAAAAAAAATTAAAATAATACACAATTTAGATATATAATAAGATTTCATTAATCATACAAAATTTACATATATAATAAATATACATAATTATAAATTTTATCTATACAATAAAATGTCCAAAACAACATTTTAACCAAAAAAACCACTTATGCTATAAATTTCTCACCCATAATATTTTATAGGGAAAACTAATTAAAATACCCTCACCTTTGGGGGTATGGTAAAAATATAGAATTAATTTGCCATACAGGCCATTTTTTAGGCCCTAATTAAAAAAGTGTCCATGGACCTATTTTATTTTGTAAAATGTCCATCCCTTTTCACATCCCGTCTCCTCGTGCCCCCCTCTTCATCCGTTGTTCTGGCTCTCAATCTCACTCTCTCCTTATCAATTTTCATTTTCAGATTGAATTAATCTCCAATTGCAGCGATTCGAGGTCGGCATACCACCCTTCGATCGTCCGATTGCAGCGATTCGAAGTCGGCATGATCGTCCAAGGAGCAAGATCGAAGGGAGCTTGGTTCGGATCTGCAGGGGAGTGAGATGAGTGATGAAGCAGGATCTCTCACGTTTGGTGTTGTTCAGATTTGCGAATTTTTTAGATCTGCGATTCAGATCTATGATGACCGGAATCAATCGCTCCTTAGCCTCGGCTGCAGTGGTTTTGGCATCGCCGGCGGCGTAGGAGAGCCAGAGCTGACGGGACTAGGTGGAAGAGGAGAAAGCGCAAAGAGGCGCGATTGAGCTCTTCAAAGCGATTGAGCTCTTCAAAGCCATGGATTGAGCTCTTCAAAGCGATTGAGCTCTTCAAGGCGCAGAGAGGCTCCGCAGCGCAGCTGGTGCAACCGATGCAGCTCCGCTTGAAAGGCAATTGACAAGGCGGATCCGCCGCGTAGCCGGTCCAGCTCTCGTGGATCGACAGTGCGGCGAGGGTGATGAATAGCTTTCTTAAGCTGTGAGGATCACTATTAACTTCCGCTGCTTTGTTTCATTTTTCTGACTTTTTTTCTTTGTTCTGTTTTGCTTTGATTTTTCAATCTCTTTTGTTCATTTTACTGCAAAATTCTTCAGTCTCTAAATTGATGATATGGTAAAGCTGGTCAAAGACATGGTTTAATTATATATCAAAAAGAAGGAAAAAAAGATGTATCTCAATCTTGGAATCAAGTAGAATTAGTGGCAAGAAAGCAATTTGCATTAGACATGGTTTAATTATAGGAGAAAAATTCTAACCAGAAGAGGTTCCAACAGCTGATCCAGCAGCTATAAGAGATACCTTTCTCTGCTCACTTTTGCTGAAACTATCAACACCTTTGGCAATGGATGAACCAATCTCAACACTAGGGCCTTCTGGCCCCAATGAATTTCCTGTTCCAAGGGTAATACCCCGAGTTTCGGGTTTCCATCCCAGAGGAGGTCACGCAATTCATGAACCTGAATTGCATTAAAAAAAAGAGTATTTAATGAACATATCTTTGAAGAACCAGGAGGTGGTGGCAACATATCACTTCAAGCATACTTACTGTGTGTTTTCCATCAAGGTAGTCAAGACCTTCTTTTAGCATGATATAGAACTTCACCAACAAGAAATAAGACCAAGGACATGTTACAACCATAAACTGGAAGGAGCAGAGTGAAAAAACAAGAGAGAGGAAAAGAAAATCATGCCACTTATACCTGAGATGCATTAATTAAGGTCCTCGCCTGCACTGGCCATAGCAGCGGTTCTAGACTTCGAATGCTTCAGATCAAGTGAATTTCAACCTTGAAAAAGCGGGCTTAATCGCCATATAAATACCTACACAAGGAAAAGAAAAGAAATAAAAATGGATGCAGATTCATTAAAAAAAATGAAGCACAATTGTACAGCATAATCATTTAAGAACCAACAAAAAGGATTCAAAGGGAATTAGATGGGATTTGTCACATTACAAGAGTAATTTAACAAGTTCAAGAGTAATCAACAGACATGTTAAAAAACAATTAAGCCTAGTTTCATAGAGCCAAGTGCAAGAGATCACAGATTAAGTTCAAGATTAATCATTTAAGAACCAATAAAAAGGATTTAAATTACTCTTATCACGTGAGAAATATGAAAGATTCTGGTGGGATCAATTCTGAAACAATTAACCTCATTTGTTTAGCTGCCTTGTCCATTTCATCCCTTGCAAATCCATAAGTTGAACTCTCATCAATAAACGCAACCCTGACACCAAATACAGCTATTGCTCTATCTCTATTGGCTTCAAAGTTCTTTTGTGCTTTCTGTTGCATATCATGAACAAACTGCAGAACTACCCTAGAAACAGAAACTATTACTTCATGAGTTCATTGAAATTGTCAAAACTTGACATATTTGAATGGTTTTTTTTATTATTAGGAAAGAATTCGGGCGAGCAAGCTCTACCCGGTAGCATCCTTACGGATGAGGTCTGAAAGACCAGAATCGTTGTGAATATCGACACCCTGGGCAGATTAGCAAAGGTGTGCAACCTTATCAGCCACTCTATTGCTCATTCAGGGCACATGGAAGAAGGAGACTTCTTTCAAAGTCGATAGTAAAAGTTTAACATCTCACAAAATTAACTCAATTTCCCGAGGACATTTAGATTTTTTGTTCAAGTGGTTTATGATTATACTAGAATCGCCTTCAATGTGGATTTTGTCAATATTGAGTTGAATAACGTGTTGGATTCCCATATTTGAATGGTTTGTATCACAACTTGGTGCCTTAATTACTCTTACCATATACTGTACTCCTACTATTTTACCACTAATCATCATTTCCAATTTCCCAAGGATGTAGGTTGAGCGCATATATCTTTCCAAATTCAGATTTCACTCCAAAATTCAGCTAGCTCCATTTTTATATATCTATAACTAGTCATTACATCTGCCCTCCTACTATTATATATATGATGGGGTTTAGTCATTAAAAGAGCTACTTTTCAGTTTCCACCGCCACCACCTCTTGCACTCTTATAATTTACATAACCATATTTATTTATTTATTTATTTATTGTCAAAGTTCACTTAATTGGTCTTCCTCGCAAAGTTATAACAATGTACTTACGAAACAATTCATTCATTAGGGTTGGGTGTTACTTATACAAGTTCTGAAATCAGAGGGAACTCATGATATTCAAAAGTTGAAGATTTCTCAAGATTCAAGTTGAATGACATCATCTAAGTGAAGAGTATATATATATACACTAATTTTTTTCGTTAATCTAACTTATATGCACATTAAGTAAAGCATATAGTAGGAAAAGTCCAAATCTAAGGGGAACAAGTAACTTACAATTTGTTAAATTTCTTGAAAAAAACACATTGCATGTTTCAATTATAAAAAGTATTTATAGCTGGAATTTTAGGTAGATAGACAAACCAAACACTTCAAAAAAGGAACTGATTCTAAGAAAATTTGCATTTGAATTCATCATTGAAGTTAAAGAATCAATTGAGTTATACAAAGTATAAAGATTCCAGAAAATATATGTACACACTGTCAAACTGAACCCTTACAGTTTCACATCAAACTCAGAAGTTGTTCATGCATGTTCACCTGATCAGTTGGTTGCCTGGCATGAATTCGTCATTGAAGTTAAAAATGATGATTTCTACTTTATGTCATCATTGTAATTTAATGAGTTTTCATGACATCTTTGTATTTGATTTCTACTTCAATATTTTTTTTATTAATACAAACAAAATGATGATTTTTTCATCTCTTTAGATGGTCACAATAAAACCGAAAATGGGTGATGAGGGACGAGCTCTAAAGGGCAGTTGTTTGTGAAGGCCTGGAGGAAATTACTTGAATTTCCACTATCTCGAAATTAAACCCTAACCATACACAAATTCCCACTATCCCCAAATTAAACCCAACCCTACACAAACTAGAACAAAACCTAGAAATCCCCTTTAAATTTGTTGGCATGACTTGAAATCAAAGGGGTTTGAAGAGATATTACCTAACAAGGGCCAAGTATCAGCGCACGAGTGAAAGAGTAGCCTGCAGATTGAGAAAGGGAGAAGACGGAGGCGCATAAGAGTGAGTCAAGGCCAACTCGATCCCATCGACACACGAAGGTGAACAAGTGTGGCTCTAGCTTGCAGATGATGAATCTTTATCTCCGCTTACTTCCTTGTCATTTTCAGCTACGGTCGTGCGGTGCACAGGAGTACATGGCCGGACTTCAAACTTTGGTTTTCTAGAGGCCTTTTGTGGGCGGTTTTGGGGAATTTCTATGGTCTGAAAAGTTTGCAGATTTCTTTGTATTGATTTGCAGCAGTTTGGGGAAATCGGTGGTGGTGTCGGCATTTTTACATCTGATTTTATGTTCCTCCTTTGGTTTGGATGAGAGAGTTTCACCATCTGATTTTCTGTTCGGGGTTTATGGCTCTCACCCTGGTCTCCATCAATTTGTGTTTTGAGATTTTCCTTTTTTAACTAAATAAAAATAAATAAATTTAGCTACGGGGGTAACGGGATCGTCGCAAATTAGCGGCTCCACTTCATGTGTTCGTCACGTCACGGCAAAGCACCACCGCAAACAAATATTGTGATGCTATCAGTAAAATTAGCTACGGAATACCCAATGTCGTGGAAAATTTAAGCCACGGCTACTAAATCGTGGCTAAGCCTTAGTACTGTAAAAACTACCCAATAGCCACGGCAAATCCGTTCCGTTGCTACTATCCGTGGCAAATTTCTTTTTTTTTTTGTAGTGAGTGTTCTTTCGTCAAATCAAGGATCGATAAACGTGCATCTTGATCGACGATTATGGCAAGAGGAGCGAGTAGCTCGCAGCAAGTTGGAAAATAATCGGGAGTAGGGAGAGGTGTAGGAATCACTCCTACCGTTTTTGTTAGTCAACTACTTTCTTTCAATGGCGGACTTCAATTTGGAGAATTTGGTGCACAGAACAATGGTGGAGCACACATGAATCCTTTATATTTGGCTAATTCTGATCACCCAGGTATGCAACTAGCTTCAACTCTATTTAATGGATTAAATTTCACGAGTTGGAACAGATGCATTCATATGGCATGAGGAGCAAAAGTAAAATTAGGATTCATAAATAGAAATTGTTCGAAACCTAGCGAGAATATATAGTGTGGATTATAAGAAATGGGTTGAGCATATTAATGCTTTTTATCAGGAAGTTGTGACAATGATGAAAGGGAAGCAGAAAATTGAATGCTCTATGACTGATATATATGTCAATTGATTCTAAGTATTTTCTTACTGTTTTGGATGATTACAGTAGGATTACATGGATTTAATTGTTACATGATAAGACTCGGATTTATTCTATTATTGCTAAGTTTTTTTTTACCATGATTGAGAATCAATTTGCTCAGTCTGTTAAAGTAATTAGGACAGATAATAGTACAGAATTTACTCAATATATGTGTAGAGATTTATGTATATTTTTGCATCAAAAGTCAACTCCTGGTGTTCCCCAACAGAATGGTAGGGTTGAAAGAAAACATAAGCATCTTATTGAAACCGCCAAGGCCATTAGATTACAGGCTAGTTTACCTATTGAGTTTTTGGGAGAATGTATGCTTAGTTCCACTCAAATTATTAATAAACTTTCATCATCAGTTTTACAATGAAAGTTGATGAAGGTAAATATCATCGTTCACCTCGCCAAAAATAAATTCCAAACCTACAAACTTAGTATAGTGTGCAAGTACGTGGTCGATCCCACATAGAAACGAGTATCTTTTTATATTTGTGTATTTATCAATCGAAAGGAAAATGATGAGATTTTTGTAAAAGAAAAGAAAACAAAACGATGTAAACAAAAGCAAGTAATGGATAGTGTAACGGCCTGGGATTATGATTCCCGAGTTACGTTTCGAGGGATGAAACCCCTCGATGGGATCTTGCGCCCCGAGTACATGTTGAAGGTTTGAAAACCTAATCTAATGTTTCCAAAGTGGGATTTCATACCCAAATTCGGAGGGATCGCTGGAATCCCCGGGGAAGTCCCTTGTACCTGTCGTAAGTCTAAGCGTGGAAAACCAATAGCCAGGAAAATAGCGGAAATCAAGTGTAATACAAGTGGGTGACACGGCAGAGCCGGGTCAAAACGGAGAATAAAAAGTAAATCCAAAAACGTGGGCAAGTCTGGTGAAGTCGATAACTCCAATGCTCACTCTCTGCCGAGCAAAATGACCCGCGCAATAAGCAAACAGCACCAATAGGATGAACATAAATAATATATACCTAAAAACGTGGGTGGTGAACGGGATCAGAATGATGCCCACTTGTTGCATCCCGGCCCTAAGCACACATATACGCTATACCTAATAAAGATGTGTCTAGATGCAGAGCGGAATATTAACACACTAGCATGTCCCTAAGATCAAGTGCATAATAAAAGATAGGTCCCTAGCAAAGAATATCAAATAGTATATCCCTCTCCTACCTCCACCCCCTTTCCCGATAGGGCGGAGACTGGCCAGCTCATGAATGCATTCTATTTCATCATAATCGAGTCGGCCCCCAGGCCCGACCCATAATCACGTATAAAAGCACTTAGTATATCATGCACATAAAGCAGGGAATATCTCTCTTTCAATCTGACAACCTTATGGTTGGCAATGGTGAGTCTCTTCCTATTACGAAATTTGGACAGACTACTCTTTTAACATTGCATAGTTCTCATAACCCTGTTGTCTTTCACAATCTTCTTTTTATCCCACAAATTGCCAAAAATCTTATTAGTGTCTCCGAACTCACTCGTGATAATAATGTCTATTTGGGATTTCATCCTACTCACTGCCTTGTTAAGAATTTGCAGGGCCAGACAATACTAAAAGGTGAAGTTGAGAATGGGCTCTACCGGTTGCCATCATCGGTGTCGCCCCAACCTCGTGTCTTTCTTGGTGTTCGTACTTCCCTGAAGTGCTGGCATCATCGTTTGGCTCATCCTCATGAGTCTATCCTGCGTCATCTTATTTCTGATAATCAGTTGCCTGTTACAAACAATAAGTTGTCTGTTGTATGTGTTTCTTGTCAGTTAGGCAAGAGTCATCGTTTACCTTTACCTAGTCGTGTTGAACATGCTCAACATCTATTTGATTTGGTTCATTTTGATGTTTGGGGACCATCTCGTTTAAATTTAATAAATGGCAATCGTTATTATGTTTCCTTTATTGATGATTGCACTAAGTTCATTTGGGTTTATTTCCTTACGAACAAGTCTCAGGTGCTCGTTGTTTTTCAGCTCTTTCTCACAATGATCCAAACACAATTCTCCAAACAAGTCAAAGCCTTTCAAACTGACTGGGGGGGGGGGGGTGAATATCGCAATGTCTCCAGCTTCCTCCAAACACAAGGCATCCTCCACCATATCTCTTGCCTCTACACGCCTGAGCAGAATGGCTCTGCTAAACATCGTAATCGAGTCATTGTGGAAAAAGGTCTAGCTTTGTTAGCTCATGCCAAATTACCACAACAATTCTGTGAGAATCTTTTCACACTGCCATCTATCTTAATAATCAAACCATCACTTCTACATTAAGGTACAAGTCTCCCTATGAGTGTCTTTATGGGCATAAACCTGACTATGGTCTGCTCAAATCCTTTGGTTGCCTATGTTACCGCTTTATTCACCCTTACACCACAACCAAACTAGACTACAGATCTCTTCCCTGTGTCTTTGTTGGTTACAGTCCCAAACATAAAGGCTATAGTTGCTATCATGTTCCTACTGCAAGAGTCAACATTGCTCGGCATGTTATTTTTGATGAGTCTGTCTCTCCATTTCCTTCTCACTCTGCATCACATAACCATCCTCCAGATGCCTGTGTTCCCCACCTTCATCCATTATAAATGGCGTCGCAGCCAGCGGCCTTCAAACCACCATCATCACCCCAGGCTGCACCGGTACTCTCTCCACCATCCCCGACACCTACACCTCCGCCCACCCCACCATCTCCTATACCTCACATTGAGATGTCTCCGGCCACTTCATCATCGGTGCCCTCTCCGGATGTGGTTCCGTCAGCAACTGGTGGCCCGTATTCTCATGCACCTACGTATTATCGCCCTGCAGAGGACTCCACCCATACAATGGTAACTCGCGCTCGCTCTAATTCTCTTAAACCTAAATCTTTGATTACCACTAACCATCTTGCTCCTATCTCACATATACCTTATGAACCCAAAACTTTTATACAAGCCTCAGAAGATCCCAATTGGCAACATGCAATGCAGTTAGACTATGATGCTTTAATTCGTAATGGGACCTGGGATTTGATTCCCCAGCCTCCGAGCACTAATGTCATTGGTTGCAAGTGGGTTTACAGGATTAAGCGCAAAGCAAATGGTTCCCTTGATCGCTACAAAGCTCGTCTGGTTGCTAAGGGATTTCACCGAGAAGAAGGTGTCGACTACATTGACACCTTCAGTCCAGTGGTCAAGCCTACAACCATTCGATTGATTCTTAGCATTGTTGTCACCAAGAACTGGCCTCTGCGACACGTTGATGGCAACAATGCATTCCTCAACGACGATCTCTCTAAGACAGTTTACATGAGTCAGCCGCCTAGCTTTGCCTTCTCTCAGCATCCGGACATGGTCTGCCGCCTTCGCACGACTCTTTATGGTCTCAAGCAGGCGCCTCAAGCATTGTTTCACAAGCTTCAGCGGGCTCTATTTCGGCATGGCTTTACCTCTTGCAAGTCGGACACCGCGCTCTTCATCAAACAACATGAGTCTCAGGTGATCTATGTTCTGGTGTATGTTGATGATCTCATCATCACTGGGTCTCATGCTCCGTTCATCACCAAGTTCATTGCTTATCTCAATTATGTGTTCTCACTCAAGGATCTTGGTGATCTCCATTATTTTTTGGGTATTGAGGTTATGCGTTCATCTGACCGTTTACTTCTATCCCAAAAGAAATATATTTGTGATATACTTGATCGCAGCAAGATGTCTGAGGCAAGGTCCATATCCTCCCCTGCTGAGCCTGGCTCTCGATTGGTTCAGAAGGGCGATCCTGTTTCCGATCCTCATCTCTACAGGAGCACGATCACCCGTCCTGAGATCTCCTATGCTATCAACAGGGTCTATTAGTTTATGCACCAACCTACTGGTCTTCACTGGTCTGCTGTCAAGCGTATCCTTCACTACCTTAAGGGTACGGTTGACTATGGTCTGGTTATTCGTCCTGCACGTGATAATCGGCTCATCACCTACAGTGATGCCGATTGGGCTTCTAATCCAGACGACTGCAAATCTCAACATGGTTTCTCTTTGTACTTTGGCGGCAATCTTATCAGTTGGGCGTCTCGCAAACAAAAGGTTGTTGCTCGCTCCAGTACAGAGGTCGAGTATCGGCCGTTGCTCTAGCTGCAGCTGAGCTCATCTGGTTACAGGAACTCCTCCGTGAGATGTCGGTCCATGTTCATCATCCTCCGATTATTTTATGTGACGATCTCAGTGCCACCTTCTTGACTGCGAATCTAGTTCTTCATCAACAGTCTAAACACATCAAGTTAGATTATTACTTTGTTCGTGGATAGGTTCAGGAAGGTGACCTCGTTGTTCGTCATGTTCGCTCTTCCGATCAAATCGCTGATATTTTCACCAAGGTTGTGGGCACTACTCGCTTTCAACAGCTCCGTTCCAAACTCTTGGTTCATCCACCATGAGCTTGTCGGGGGCTATTATGTATTAACGATATTATAGGATTCATTTTATAGATTTGTATATATCTAATTATGATTGTAATCTATCTAATTAGGGTTTTGAGTTACTCTTCTCCTCCTATGTAATATCTATATATTCCTAGGGTTATGAATAATAAAAGTATCTTTTTCCCTCAAATCATAATCTTAACACGCCCGCTCGCCCACAACCATTCAACACCACCGCGTCCCCCTCGCTGCCACCCACCGCCGACTCTTCAAGACGAAGAACCACAAGCCGAAGCCATCATCGCCGCCGAAGATTCTCCTCTGAGCGAGATGACTCCAGCCACCGTTCCAACAGCTCCCTGTTGGCGTCGCTCTCGTCCTCCTCCTCGTCCGCCGGTGTCGCTGTCACTTTCAATTTGGGGAAGAAGAAGCCACAGTTCTGAAGTGGCTTTTCAAGCCGTGTTTTACATTTTTTTAATTTTTTATATTTAAAAAGATAATGTGATATAAACGCGGTTTGAAGTCGCGTTTTATTTAAAATTGGTTATAATACACGGTTTCAAACCGCATTTCTTTAGCTTATTTTTTTCGATTTTATTTCGGTTTTAAATTTGAGGGGCTTTTGAATGAAATGCGGTTTCATACCGTGTTTCTCTGTCTAACTTGCAAAAAATGAATATTTTTGTAAATAGTGTGAACGTGTGAATAAGTTATTTTTTATGAATATTTTGAAAACAATTCCTATCTTTCTATCTATCTATCTATATAAACTTTTATTTAAGCCAAAATATTTTTTGCTTATATATCACATCCACTTCAATTCTCTTCTTATCAATTAAATTTTTTTTTATAACTTGTTTTCCTTTTTGCAATCGATTTTCATTTCTTAAATAACAATGACTTTAATTCAAAATATTAAATTAATATATTTTTTAGATGTAACATTAATTTAATATATAATCTATATTTTTTTGTAAATCTTCGTATGCTACCAAAATAAAGTCCATCTTGAATAAGCCTATTATACCCTAGGTCGGATAGTATTAAACCAAAGTTATATCGGATTTATTTGTTTTTTATATTATAAGATTGATATCTATCTTCTAATATAAAAGTTTTTAAACTATTTTTTTTTTTGATACAAGGCAAGAATTCGGGGGAGGGCTAAGTACTACCAGCCCCCCGCCCGATGGCGTCCCCACGAACGAGCTGAAGGATCTCAGCGGGAACGCAGTCCGTAACGAAGTGAGACGAGAGGCTAAGATGCGCAAGACGATCAGCAACCCGGTTTCCCTCCCTGAAGATGTGACCGAAAGTGACGTGCTGAAAAGATCGACAGAGACCCAGTGCATCCGAAATCGACATCTCAATCTCCCACGGACAGAGCCAGATACCCTTAAGAGCGTTTATGATCGTGAGACAATCACCTTCAATCTGAATTTGTTGAAAACCTCGCTTTGAGGCTTTAAGAAGACCCATGGTAAGACCATTGCACTCCGCCTGGACAGCCGAAATCGAACCGTGACTACGAGCGCCACAGGATAGCACCCTTCCTTGATAATCACGGATAACAAACCCAGATGCCGCATGGTTAGAATCCGTTCGGGCACCATCGAAATTTAATTTGACAAAATCAGCAGCAGGTTTTTTCCATCTGACTGTTTTTGGTCTTACCGTTTTCTTTTTTGGGTTAATGTTTGCGTTTCATCTTCCCTTATATTTTGATATTACCTCCTTATCAAATTTTAAGAAGTTAAAATTTTTATAAAATATTAAAATTTTATATAACTTTTATCACTGCTAAAAACATAAAACATGTTAAATAGTAAATGATCAAATTAATTAACAAAAGTTGGTACCCAAATAGCAGTCCACACTCCACAGTGTTGCTTGGCCATCAGTTCTGGCAAATTCGGTTTCTTGATTCCATGAAATTGAAAAATGACCTCTTTTTATTCACTTCTGCTTCTGAACCAAAACTCACAATCATCATGAACATTACATTACAACATTTGAAACAGCATCAAAATCAAGACTCGAAATTAAATCAGCTAAAAGCAAATTCAACCGATCGATTATATAATTCAATTTTGACATTCAAGATGATCAATTGACAGCGCTGCACTTGTTCCGAACCTCGCCTTGGTCGCCGGTGAGGACGTCGATCTTGATCATGCGCTCCATCGACTGGGCGAACTCGGTGAAGAACTTGTCAGAATCGAGCAGCTCATCGACGACATTGGAGGACTGTTTGGTGGTGAGCAGGGCCGCGTCGGAGACGAAGAGCCCCTGTTGGAGCTTCAGGGTCTTGTAGTATTGGTTGTCGAAGTTGAGGACGCTGCCTGGGTCCATGCCGACGACGGTGGTGGTGTCGGAGAGGCTCTTGCACTGCGTTTTCAGGGTGGCGGCGTAGGTGGCGTTGAGCGACGGGTCCATGTCGTTGTTGCCGGTGAAGTTGTAAAGCCTCCGGCTGAAGGCGTTGCAGTGAGCCACGCCGATTGTATGAGCGCCTGTCATGTTGTATATTCATTACCATTAAATCTTTTGAGTAAAAAGTTCACATGTTGACATGTATGAGAAAGGGGACTACACTGAATCAGAAAATAAAATCTAAATGAGCCCAATACTAAATTTTTCATATATTTATAATTTTTATTAACAAAATTCTTATTTAAATAAAAAATAAATAATTTTTATTAATTTATTTTAAAATGAGGCGGGCTCTTATTTAAATGAAAAATAAATAATTTTTATTAATTTTTTTTTAAAATGAGGCGGTCTAAAGCAAAACTCAGTCCGATTTTAATTACGAGCTGAGTACGTGGGTTATTAGTAGTTTTTTAGTTATAGTGTGTAGTTGTTGAGTTTTAGCAAAATTAATCCATTGTGTGCATTAACTTGTTCGGTTGTACTGAATCATTGTTTTGTTGCATTTTAGTGAGTTGATTCACATTTACACACTACTACAAACATAGTCATTAATGATGTTTGAAAAAGTCAGGAAAGTCGTTCTATGGCGTATTTTAACACCATCTTTAAATAACATATAAAGTGATCGATCAACATTGTGCTTTCGAGACTCTTAACGTACTTAATGCAACCAATTTAATTAACTATTTACTATAATTGAATAACTCCATACAATTAAACAACTTTTTTAGAACCAACGAATAACTATTTACTCCGTGTCCTTATAATCTTCATCATAATAGGGAACTTGAATACTCCGTACAAGGCTAGCTAGAACCAAAAATTTTGTGACCCTTGTTTTAAATCAAGTACGCCATTTTTTTCTTTTTCACCGATCTAAGAGCCTTTTTTGTTTTTGCATTTTATTAATAACAATTATGAGAGATTTTTAATATTTGCCGTAGTAGCTTTTTATTAATAAACTAGTGTAGGTCCCGTCCCGTGTACGGGAAGAATACATTAATATAATATTATAAATAGTTTAGATAGATTCAAATAAATATAAATAAAATTATTTTGGTCTCAAAAAATAATATAGATATAAAATAAAATAACAATTATTAAATAATTAATTTTGATATAAATGATTTTTTTCACCAAAAAAGAATCTAGATATAAATAAAATAACACTTATCAAATGCTACATATTTATCTATTAATATTTTTGGTAGGTATAACTATGAAATCTTTTTTATTTATGTTTTTGCCAATTAACTAATATATATAGATAGATTGTGGCTTATATAACTTTCTATAAATTATGACAACATATTATTATATTAATTTTTATCCTAAAATCAACCACAACCCGCCACATAGGAATTTTGATCCTGTAATCAAGCACAACGCGCCACATAGGACGCTATGCATCGGTTTTAGTATATGTATATAGATATATGTCAAACAGCCCTGCCCCATAGGTTGACAATATATTCATGTTATATACCTAATCCAAAATGAGACAAATTAAGGGTTCTATTCTAACGTTAGTTGGTTAATTAAAAGGGCCCCTATCATGATTCATGAAGCATCCAAATTGACTATGCCTTCAATTATTTAGGCCGGTCCACCAAAACAACTATAGGGCTACTATACACATGACCAAAACAACTAAATTAATTGACTATGCCTGCAATTTTTTTCTTCTAGTGTCAGCAAACTATTTTCAAGCAAAAAAAAAAATCGACACTCATCGGTTATACCTGATAGTACAACAAGGTCATGAAGGGTGAGACCCTTGTTCTTGAAAGACTGTAAGAGGGCGGTGAAGCCTGCGAAGGGCGAAGGGATGTTCGTATTGGCCTCTGATGCTAGAGACACCGTTCCATCTCGTCTCCCCGTTAGAACTTCCCACAATTGCTTTTTGAACTGCAGATAATCAACACTTCCATAAGATGAAAGTACTTAAATCTGAAAGTACCCAATATGATCTACATTGAATTATATATATTGATACATTATGTATGTTTTGCAAGTTGTATAACTAGTTGGTTTACCTGAAAGGAAACGGCATCTCTAGAAGACAAGGCGAGGATATCCGCGCAAGAGACCTCTCCAGGACAAAGCTTCTCCACCATCGTCTTTATCTTATCAATCGCGTCAAATCCTCCTAGAGTAAGGTTTGGTCTCGCAGACTTCTCAGCAGTATTGTTCGTTGTTGAATCCAGCATGACCGAAGCGTCACAACCCTATGAATATGTATATGTATGTACATTATAATTAACAAACACCAATATGATCGTCGACACTTTACTCGTGTTAAATGATACATATATACATATTACGTACCCTAACGAAACAATCATGGAACTGCATACGGAGCAGCTTGGCAGGTATCGTTGCGTCGTTAGAGACCAAATTCCAAGTGAACTTCCTGATGGCATCTTCAACTCCATTGCAAGTTTCCTTGTAGAAGTTTTTCCTTAGGTTGCCTGCTTGACCGAATTCAGCAAGACCTAGCAATACAAATAACACAAAATAAATGCAATTGACCTTCATATCTCTCGATTTCGAGTTTTATGTCGATCTCAATAAATCAATCTTGATCAATTTGTGATAGCAAAATTGGTGGTGCTAGAACGTATACTAGCTATGTTGAGTTTGTGTGTGGTATGCTGATCCAGAAATATTGTTTCCCTTTATATAGAGAAATGGAGGTGTAGAAGTGAATAGATGTTTCATGCATACAGTAATATTATATTGTGTGATATCATGGGAGACGTTTAGTTGTTGGGATGTTGACGTTCTCTATTTTTGAGTTTTTAAGGTATTTGGAAAATTTTAAATATTTTTTTATTCAATATATTTTTCATATCTACTTTTTTAAAATAGAGAAACAACCAAAGAAAAATTAATCAGAGTTTCCCCAAATCTATAATATTGTTTAAAACTACACGTTTCTCCAAATCTTTGAAATAGAAAAGTGCACTATTGGAGATGAAATAAAAATAATTTGAAGAATATGTTTTATATTTTTCTATTTTGGAGAAATTTTATAGAAGTTGTTTAATTTGATCTCAAAAGAATATTAAACAGTCTATTTCAAAATACTTGGTTTAATTTAAGATTGATTATTTTGAAATAATCAATACTCCCTCTTTTAATAAAAACTTGTCGTTTACTATTCATGCACGTTTTTTTAGAATGATAAAAACTATATGAAATATTAACTTTTTTTTTAAATTTGTTTTTATAAATTCATAATTAATAGTAACAAGTATGAAATTATTTTAAAAATATGTTAAAAAATCAATATTTTATATAGTTTTTAACACCTCAAAAAGCGTACGTGAATAGTAAAACGTCAAGTTTTAATTAACGGAGGGAGTATTAATTTGTGATTAATAAATTTTAAGATAAATTTTTATTAAATAACTAGTTTTGAGAAAATTAAGACGTGTTAAAGTAAAAGGAAATATTAACTCTCTCTATATATCTATCTATTTACAGGAAATTGGGTCTCCCGGCCCAATTTCCCTCCCTAATTGACCTATTGTCCACCGTGCAGCCTAAATTAAGCAATTGTCCTATCGATCAGCTTTTTACCTCTTTGTCTTCTCTCTTGCTTTGGTTCTCCCTCGCTAATCTCTCGCTCTGTTTCTTTGCTTTCGGACGATCATCGTGTTCCCTTTCCCTCTCGACCATCGTTTTGATTTTGGTTACTGAAGCAACAATGGCATACGAAGATTAATTTAGTTACAATATATTATTTTTTTAGCAGTTTTTTATTATTATTATGGGTGAATAAAGGGTGTACTATTTAAATTTTTTTTTCACCCAGGGTTAATGCTGTGTAATATCTTTCGATTATGAGAGGTAGTAGTGTTTCTCTGAAAGAATGTAAAAATTTTGTTCAATGTGAGTGTATTTTATGTTTGTTCGTTGTCTTTTGTTTGCATTTTCCAATGATGTCTGTTGTTTTATGTGTTCATGTTTGTGTTTGTAGGATTTAAGGTATTAGTTGAGTGAAGAAGAAAGATTTCCTAGCCTTCACAGGGTAATCTCTATTCTTACCCTAATATATGCGAAATTATTAGACGGGGGTTGTTAGTTGTAGATGTTCAACATCTGAAAATAGTTGTTTTGATTTATTTTTCATCAATGTTCTAAACTTCATTTTCATTTTCAGTTAGTACATCATATGGCTATGCATGAAATTATAACAGAAAAAATAGATGGAACTCTGGTTTAAAGTTTGGGGTCTTATTTCTCATTTTTCTTTAGTTGAGTTTCATCTCATAACTGGTCTTCCAGTTATAGAATATGATCCTTCACCTCTGAAGTCTATTACATTAAAAGAGTTCTTTGAGAAGTCTATGGTCTCTTATTCTGATATTGTTAAGATTTTTAAATATAAGCCTAAAAAGTCTCCAAAAAGTTAGTGGTAGCAAAGCTTTTGATTATTAGGAAGGTTTTGGTGTATAAACAATATGAGGTTATCATCTTGGAACATTTAGTGCATGCTTGTGATTCTAAAAAATTTGAAAGGTATCATTGGGGTCGTGAATATTACCTGCAGTTGTTTAGATGTTTGAGGAAGGTGTCATTTGTTGATAATCATGGAAAAGCTAGGGGTATATTTGATGTATGGATATCCTCTAGCATTCCAGGTGATTTCTTAATTTTTTTTGCTTTCACTACATATAGTTAATTTGTCAACTTTTTTGAAAATCAACTTCTTGTTGTGTGTGGTTAACAGATTTGGATTCTTGAAGTTTTCCCTTCTATTGCTAGAAAGTTTCAATTTACATTTAATTATATTGAAAACGACCAAACCTCCCTCCATTGGGTTTATAATTCTAAAAGTAATCATGAACAAGCTCTATCATTGTTTGAAGGAGGAGTGATAAGCTTTTTATTTTCGCCTTTCATTGGTTTTCAGTATTCTTGTTTATCAGTATTTGTATTTTTAATTGGTTATCAACATTGTATTTGTGAAACAAGCCCCCATGTATCCCAAGTATGTTGAATTTTCAAGGAAGCCTGGAATGGGATTTCAAGAAGAAGTTCAAGAATAATTTCTTGATCATCTTTGTTTTGAATGTTATGGTGAACCTCGATCGGATCCTCTTTATCATGTGAGGCATGTTAGGAAGAAGTTTTACTTGAAGTTTCTTGGAGACAATACTCATGGTGCTTCTGTACCTGCTTCTACCACTCCCACCCATCCTCTTGATTTTTCAGTTCCATTAGCAGTTCCCTTGATACGCTCCAGCTTTAAGCGTAAGCCTTCTGATCTTGGGGCTGCTAAGGTTGTCAAAAAGAGGCAGAAGAACAAGCCGGACCCTTCTGTCATTTTGAGGAGAGGCTGATCTCCATCGTTGGAGGCTGTCATCAAGGAGAAGAAAGGCCTATCTCAGAAAGTTGAGAAAGATGATGGAGCTGACAAAGGTCAAAAGGGAGCTGACAAAGAGGATGTTGAAAATGCCACAACTGAAAAAGGGGACATACCTGACTGGGCTAAGGATTTGTGCTTGAAGTTTGAGGGAATGTTTGAAATGATTTCAAATAGAGTTGTAATGTTACATAACAAAGTCATTGAACTTGAGAACAAAGTTATTGAACTTTCTGATAATTTGTTTCGTGATCGAGAGGTGAAAACTGATGGTGGGAAAGAACAAGAGAGGGATGTGGAGAGGAAGACTGATGTTAGAGTAGAAGGTTAATGATGTTGTTGCTGATTTTTTAAAAATCTGGTGTTTGTGGTTTATTGTTGTATTTATTTATATGTGTTAATATCTGACAACTTTGCAAAATACTATATGTTGATATTTCCATCCTTTTGTCAGCTATTTGTCATGATTTATCAGCTTATGTACTATCCTTTGTCAGCTACCTGTCATGATATATCAGTTTATGTTCAGTCCTTTGTCAATTGTGATCTTTTTTAGCATTGACTTTATTTCCAATCTTTAGGGGATGTTGAAATCTCTTCTAGGGATGCTGAAATAGGGAGGGGATATGAGATTGCCAACCCCGTTCATTTTAATGCTAATAATGATGCTGGAGTTGAATTATTAAAGCATGCTAATCTTATTTCAAAATCTAGTAGTTTATGTTTGAGCTCCTGTGAGAATGTGAAGAAGAGGAGAGTACAGAAATAACAATCGTTCAAAGTCACTGTTATCTTAATACGAGCATGTCTTTTCATTCAAAGTCACAGATGATCATTTTCGAATTTTGTGTGTTTTAAGTGTTATATTTCTGATATGCTGGTTTTCTCTGTTTTTATCATGCAGAGATTTCTCCGTCAAAGGGTATGATAGTATGTTGACAAAGAAAAGAGTTTTTTGAAGTTGTGATTGGAAAAGACAAATGGATTTATGGCATAGTAAGTATATATAATTAATGTGTATTAAATTTTTAATTTTAAATACAACAATTTTGATTACAATCTACTAAAACATGTATAATATGCATTTTCTGCATATGGAGAAAGCTCTTGTTCATATGAGGAAGAAAATATCAGACGAGGCTTCCAAATATAAGGATGTTGTTATTTTGGACTAGTTGCTTTACTAGTAGTATTTACCACAATCAGTTGCGTTCTTACAGACAATAGGTCATGTTGAAGAATCTATATTGAAGTATTTTATTGGGTTATATCCTAAGGATTATGATAACGATTCGATGACTGCAACGAGGATTTATACTCCATTCAATATTAAAGACATGCATTGGGTACTAGAAATTCAAATCCTCGAAAGGAATGTTGTAGTGTACAATTAATAAGTATGTTGTTAATCTTTGTAACTTGAAGAAGTGTTTACGAGGCTTAGTTGTGTGGCTCCCTATTCACTTGAGCAAATCGGGAACATATAGGGACTTTGAAGCTACTTCGCATTCGCTATAAAGAGAATCTCTGATATCATGAATGACGAAACTGAGTATGTTTATTTATAATACATATGTTTCTTTTTGTTAAATTTCTTATTTAGATTCGTATTTACTTACGTGATTTTTATTCATGTGGGATGTGCAGAACTTCTTGTGAGATTTTTACTGTCAAGGCTATTGAAGCTCTAGTGTTTGGTGAAGATGTTAGATCGTTTAATCAAGACAAGCTTTTTCGGTATTGCAAACGAATGTGTTGTGATCTATTGAGGGAAAAATGGACCTTTCAATTTTAGTATTTGTTCGCAAAACATCTGTCAAACATGCTGATATGTGGTTGCTACTTTTGTAATTTCAAACATCTGTTAAACATCCTTGGTTGTGTATGTATTTTTGAATTTATATGTATGTTGATGTTGTCAAATATCAGTTGTCAGCTTATGTTTCATCGTTAATCAGTTGTCTGGCATTGTTTATCGGCTATATGTCATACTGATTTTCTTTGTGTTATCTGTCATGGTTTCATCGTTTGTCAGTTATCTATCTTACTTTTATAAGCCATCTGTCATTCTTTGACATCTTATGTTTTATCGTTTTGTTAGCTATCTATAATGTTTTTGTCAGCTTATGTTTCAAACGAATTTTATTAGAATATATGTGTTGATAATATTATGACAAACGATTTTATATATGCTGATATTGTCATCCTTAGGCATGTCCACGGGTCACGGGACAACCGTGACCCGGCGGGTCCGTGTCAAACAAGTCAAGGGTCGTGGCGGGTCACAGATTTTGAGTTAGGATCGAGGGTTTTGTGAAAATGACTCGGCGGGTCGACCCACCGGGTCGACAAATTTTTTTATAAAAAAGGCTGTTTTTAGGGTAAAATTTTAGAAAATCGATTTTAAAAAAAACGAGTTGACCCGGCGGGTCAAGCGCCGACCCGCCTATCACACGAGTTCGGGTTCGGATCGTGACTTCTCGACCTGTGACCCGTCGGGTCGAACCCGTCGATTCGGCGGGTCCGACCCGTGGACAGACCAAGTCATCCTTTATCCGCCTATGTCCCATTGTGTTGAATATATATATGCAGATAAATTATTTTATGTAGAAAATATGTGCCGATGTTATGATGACGAACGAATACAATCGAAATTGGGATGTGGACATTCGCGAGCGATATTTGGAGATTGTTGAGCGAAATTGTTCGTTGAGTCACACGGGCAGGAGGTTAGGGGAGACCGATGGACATTTAGCTAATAAATCTCTGATGGTGGATATTTAATTAATTAGGTCTTATTATATAACTAGTTACTTTTTGAATAAATTTGCTCTACAGACCATTTATCTTAATTAAATTAGCTCAATGTCCACCCTTATATCCAAATTTGATAAAAGTATATCTTCTTTTTTAAGCAAAAAAAACCCTAATCTCCTACCTTTCCTCCTCATCAGATCTCTATGCAAACCTAATACCACCTCAGATCCATGGCTTCCCCTGGGAATCGACATCGGTGAAGTACGAAGAAGCTAGATGGATGAATCGACTGGTGATCCGATTTGCTTGCCACACTGACCACCTTGGAAGTGCAAACCACCAATTTCCCCGACAATGAAGTTGAAAGCGACAATGGCGGAGATGCAGAAACTTGCAAAGAAGAAGAAGATTTTGAGTTCGATCTCTCGAAAGTGACAATCTGACCTTCGCTCTCTTTCTCTCTCGCCGTCGTCGCATCCATTTCAGCATATGTAATAGAATTTTCAATACTCAGTGGCATTGAGGCTCTTCTTTGAGTGAGCACTGTTGCGACCAAATATTAAGCCGAGTCAAGGCAGTCGGAGCCCTTCAACCATGACGTTTTCCCTGTTACAACATCCTCCTGTTCCCAATTCTGCCTCCTCCGTAATTGCATATTTGGTGACCTGTTGTTTAATTGCAGGTTTTCCAATTCGAAATTTGATCAAATTGAGCCTCTGAAGGATCTGTGTTGATGGTTTTTAGTTTCAAGCGGATTTGTTCACCCGGGTTCCCTCCCATTACTCTCCTCGTTCTCGATAACCTTAAAAGGCTCACAAGAAGATGCTGACATTGATTTTGTTCTACTCGCCCTTGATCGATTTTGTTCTATATAGATGCTGAAAAGGCCTCCAAGAAGATGTTGACAAAGTTACTCACTTCAAAGTTGCAACTCTATTGCTTAATTTTCTTAATTGAATATTGGTGTTTCCTTGTGTGTTCACATCAAAAGAAATACTTGGGATTATGAATCAAATTTAATTTTTGGATTATTGAATAATGTGTTAATTTACATTCATAGCTCAAACTTTGTGTTTATATTGTTGTCGGCAACTTCTTTAGTGCATTTTCAGGTTGTTCTACTTGGTAAATTTGATGTTCGCATCATTTTCGGGCTTTTCTATTGTTTTCCACGTCATTATTATCCGTTTCTTTTCATGCATGTTAGTGGTGAGAGTGTCAACAATGTTCTCGATATTAGCGTTGTCAGCATTATCGGAATAATTGTGTCAACAATAACCGTGTCAATAACTTTGGCATCAGTAACTTCAGTGTCAGCAACATCGGCATCAGCAACTCCGGTGTCAGCAACTTCAGTGTCAAAAATGTGGTGGACATTTAGCTAATATGGATAGGTTGGTGAACACTTTGGAAAAAAAAGGAAAAATATGGACATTTGGGTAAACATTGTTTACTTTTTTATCCCATCTATTTATCTATACATAACTACGTAGAAAGCATATGAATCCTATGTTGTTTCGCCAAATCGTTCCATTTCACATTTCAACATTTTAAAAAGCCACATCATCCACTTTTCATGTCATAGCATAAGTGTCATCTATATAACTAATTTTCAAAGGGGGAGAAAAGTAAATATTGTCTATTTTAACTTAATTAATTAAATATCCGCTATCTAAGATTTATTTATTATTAAATACCTATCGGGCAACCCTAATTGTTGCCCACGTCTCTCAATGTCGGCTTCTTCTTAGTTTTCTTGTGCAGCAAGCTCCCATTTTCACTCACGAATTCCACCTCTTCATTTCGTTAAGGTATTTTCCCATTTCGCTCAAACCGATTTCACTCGTCAATTTCAAATGTATTTTAATTGTATACTAGTATTTATCATCAAATATTTTTTATAAATTTGTTTGTTAACATAAAAATTCATTCATCAGTGTGTGTATATATATAGGTATTTATCAGAAAATATTTTTGTATATATACTTTGTGTTCAATAATGATGCATTTATCAACATATATCAGAAGTTACTTGAAACACAGGTAGCTCAGCAAGCTAGCAATGCTCCTTGGCCTGCTGGTCACTTTCCAGCAGGTACTGAAGAGAATCCCAATGTACATATTTCTGTTGTATCTTTGAGAAGTGGTAAGCAGTTGGAAGATTTAATGCCTGTAGCACCAAAAGAGACTAAGAACAGAGTTGAAGCTGAAATGGAAAAAGCTTCTGAACCGGTGAAAGAGCCGCCATATGTGCCTCCTCCTCCTTACAAGCCACCGCTTCCGTTTCCACAAAGAAGGGCTCAATCTCAAACCGAGACGCAGTTCAGAAAGTTCTTGGATGTGTTGAAGAAGCTCTACGTCAATATTCCATTCACCGATGTTTTGACCCAAATGTCGTCCTATATGAAGTTTCTGAAGGAGATCCTCTCTAACAAGAGGAAGCTCGATGAGTGCGAGGCGATGTTTCTTACCGAGGAATGTAGTGCCTTAATTGAGAACAAGCTTCCACATAATCTCGAGGACCCAGGTAGTTTCGTTGTCCCTATCAATTTTGGTCATGGTCCTGATTATAACTCTTTATGTGATTTGGGAGCTAGTACTAGTTTGCTTCCTCTCTCAATTTGTAAGAAACTGGGTCTAGGAGAGCCTAGATCGGTTAGGATGCAGTTGATCATGGAGAACAGGTCCATTGCCCACCCAGTTGGTGTTTTAGAGAATGTTCCTATTAAGGTGGGTAAGTTTTTCGTGCCGGTGGACTTTGTTGTATTGGATATGGATGCCAAAACCCCTATTCCTATCATTCTTGGAAGGCCTTTCTTGGCCACTGCAGGGGCTCTGATTGATGTACGAAAAGGGACACTCTCTTTTGAGATAGGGGATGAGAAGGTTGAATTTAACCTCCCTAAACCTTTAGAACCACCTGTTGTTGAGTCTATGTGTTACATGATTGATGTTGCAGGTAAAGGAGGCCATGATGCCATGAAAGAAGTGGTCAATCGAGACCCTCTAGAGTTTGCTCTGATGAAGAGTGTGGTTAATGGTGCTACAAAGGAGTTACTTGTTGATGTAGCTCGGGATTTGACTGGCTTTGTGGAGGGTCCCAAATCTGTTTTGCAGGTATATGACGGAGTCTCTATGGATGAAGCTAAAGGAAGACCGCCCGAAAGATTTCAAGAAGGTGATTTGGTGCTACTTTTCCACTCAAGGCTAAAACTAGCTCCAGTGAAGCTGATATCAAGGTGGAGCGGCCCCTTCAAGGTCAAAGGAATGCATCCTCATGGAGTTGTTGGGGTATGGAGCAAGCGGACCGACGAGTTCAAGGTGAATGGACAAAGACTAAAAGAATACTCCGCCGTAGATCCGACCAAGGAGGTTGTTTCCATTCAACCACCTTGACCCAAGCAATTGAAGGTAATGGAAGGTCGGCTTCAGACCTTAAACTAGCGCTTCTCGGGAGGCAACCCGAGGTAAGTTTTCTTTTCTTTCTTTCTTTCTTTAAAAAAAATCAAAAACGGTTTTTATTTTTAGTTTTTAGTTTAGTTTTTTTTCTCTGAGTTGATTTGCAAAAGTGCAAGTAT
The DNA here is from genome assembly GCA_963922045.1 of Persicaria maculosa. Classification (NCBI taxonomy): domain Eukaryota; kingdom Viridiplantae; phylum Streptophyta; class Magnoliopsida; order Caryophyllales; family Polygonaceae; genus Persicaria; species Persicaria maculosa. Next base: position 26,734,230 of record OY998267.1, on the reverse strand, counting down.
GGGGTAGAGAGTGTGCTTATTGAGGAGATTATTTATGTTTGGAGCTGAATTGAAGGTGTTTAGCACCTGTCTACTAACCCCCATCTTGCCGAGTTTTGTTGTTTGTTGGTGTTGGTTACCTTGTCTAGGTTTTGACACGGTTGGCTTTGGCTTGGCCTCCTTCAAGACACCCATTCTACATATTGAAATTGTGAGTATTCTCATCTCTTTTTTGGTTGATATGCACATTGAGGACAATGCTTTGTCTAAGTATGGGGTGGGGGTGAATACTTCACAATTTTTGCGATTTTGTGTCTATTTGGCCCGCGCTTATTGAAATGTTTGATTACTGCTTGAGCATTGAGCCATTGCCTTGTTTGACTAGCTAGATTATTTACCCTCTTGCTTGATTATGTATGCTTCTTGCCTTATACTTGGATACTCAAGCTTGATATTATAGTTGAGACCGCATTATTTGGTTTATGTGCACAATTGAAATATGATTGAGGTTGTTTTATTAGCCCATTTATCCTTGCCTACCCTTGCATTTGATCATCTGCTTGAAGCCTTCTGATCCTTAGAAGCCTGTTTCTTTGGTAGCTCCACAAGATTTTCATAGCCGCTACTTGCCTTTCCCCAATCCGGGATTTTGGATCATGTTAGTGTATTTTATTGTGTGGATGTGCTTCAAGTATGGGATGATTTCTCTTGATTGTGATTGAGGAAAAAAAAGAGAGAGAAAAAGTCTTGGGATAAGAGGAGGATAAAATTCACTCTTGTGCAAAAGTCAAGAAAGAAAAAATACGGTTAGTAACCGATCCTGCTTGTGGAGAATAAAATTCACACAAGTAGGAAGAAGTGCAAAGTGAGATGGTCAAGACACTTAGTAACCGGGTGCATTCATCACAAATGTTTGTATTCGCGTAAAACGGTGTCAAGACTAGAGAGTGAAGAAAAAAAATTTTGAAAGTCAAGAAAGAAAAAGAAAAGAAAAAAAACAGAATTTTTTGAAGTGGTTGACAAAAGTGAAAAGGAAAGAGTTGTTGTGATGGAGTTTATTTGGTGTATTGGTATGGATTCGATTCTTTGAAGTTGGTGTTTTTCTGATTGTTCTCACATTATCCTTTTTCCCGGATTCTAGCACCACATGGCCTGAAATTTTCCATACCTAACTGTTTCTATCTTAACCCCATCATAACCTTATAAAGTCCTCATGATTTTGTTGTGTGCATAATTCCAAGCGTTGGAGACTATTGAGATTTTTCAAGCTTTGTGGATGATGAGTTTTTGAGGTTGAGATTTGAAGTGCTAGTCAAGCTCGGTTGTTGGCTATGATATGTTAGGATGGCATTCGTCGAGTGTTTTGAAATAGTAGACGCTATTTTGTGATTATTGTCTTAGTCTTGCTTGGGGACAAGCAAGGTTAAGTATGGGGTATTTTGATAGCGTCTATTTAGTCATGATTCTAGGGCATTCTAGCATCGATTTTAGGGCATTTGAGCTGAGTATTTTATACATTCTTAGCCCTTTTTGTTTAGTTTTGTGGAATCGGTGTCTACCGCTTGTCTATTGTGATTTCAGGTGTTTCGGAGCGGTTTTGATGTCAATGAGAGAGCTAAAGGAGAATGACAAGATTCGAGGTTTTTCGGTGCGCTTTGAAGGCGTTAAAGACAAACTAGGAGGCACGGGGATCGAGGAAACATGCCAAAAGAAGCGAAGCAAGCTCGGCAAAGTTAATCTCCAGAAACCACTCGACCGAGTGGTGCAAGAGTGAAGTTATGTGAACAAGCCCGAAGCCACTCGACCGAGTGCAGAAACCACTCGAGTCTCACTCTGGTCGAGTGCTTTACAGAACATGCTTCCCAGAAACCACTCGATCGAGTGCATAAACCACTCGAGTCTCACTCTGGTCGAGTGCTTTACAGAAATTTGTTGCCCAGAGTCCACTCGACCGAGTGCAAAAACCACTCGACCGAGTGTTTCCTGTGTTCAACATTTAATTCGTTTTTCTTTCTAAAAACCGGGGGGAATGGAAGGGTTGGAGAGTTCAGTTGTGGGGGAGGCCAAAATTCTGACATTGGGGCAGAGCTTTTGGGACCTTGGGGAGACTAAGATTTTGTGGAAGGAACTTGTTTGATTTATCAAATTCCGGTAAATTCCGTTTCTATCTCTATTGTTCTATGTTTGTCTTGCCAAATTTGATTGAATCAAGCATGAACTTCTCCATGAGTTGCTAGATTTCTTGTTCTAGGGTTGGGATTGTCCCGACAATGCGGAAATAGGCTTATTCTTAGTATCTCTCGAATGATTTCTGAATTAGATTGTGGTTTAATCATGTTGTGCTTATTCTGATTGATGCGAATCGACTAGATCCGATTTAGGGTTTGAAATCGAAAGACAAAAAACCTAAATTGGAATTTAGATGGTGAATTGAGACCGAAAGGCGATTAGGATCCATCGGAACTGCGTGATTAAACCTGAAGTTTATTGATCGAAAGTGAAACTAAACTTCTTGAGGATTCCTAGGTTATCATAGATGTTCTGGGCAATTTTGATATTATTCGGAGCCGAAAGGCAAAGTTAGTATGATTATTGCCTGTACCTCTACGAACTTAAAGGGCCTAAATCGGTTGCTTGAGCCCGAAAGGGGAATTGCTAACCGATTTAGGCACATTCGCGATAAACCCGAAAGGGGACGCGCGATTACCTTAGATAACCTACCTTCACAATTTGATTTCGGAATCACTTGAGCAAGAAAATATTCTATGCCTATTGATGATGCATTGTTGGTAAATCCTTGACCCTAGAACGCCTTCCCTATATATATTTCTCAACATTAAATCGGTTTTCTTGGTTACTTTATACACATACTCTAGAACCTGTTTGTTTATTCTGAACTTAGTTGAACTAGCTCGAAATTACAATCGATACTCCTCCGGTCCTTGTGCATACGACACTTGATTACTACAACTGAACCCCATACACTTGTGGGTGTAGGTTTTTAGCCTATCAATTGTCAATATATATATATGGAAATTGAATGACATAGAGCTGACAGAAATCATCATTAAATGAACACACATAAACTAAATTGTTAATTACAATATAACACAAAATAGAACAACCACAACCAGATGTTTTAAAACATATACTAAAACGTGAAGCTCTAGGTCTCCTTCAAAAAATCTAAACCCATGAGTTAAAGATAAAGTTTGTCTTGAGTAAAGCTATTAATATCCATACCAAACACAAGCGCTTTCAATCGCCGTGGGATGTGTTTGGATTCCAATTGCATTATGTTTATAATGCAAATAGAGAAGGTGATGTTTGGTAAACACAAATTTTAATGTGTTTAAATTGTGTGTGTGTGTGTTTGGATTACACAATGTATTAATTATAGTACGTGTCATTATTTTATTTTGATTTATGTGATTATTTTATTAAATTACTATTTTACCTAGATTTTTATGATATTTTTAATTGTGTAATTAAACACTCACATAAACCCGAGGTAATATAATTACATTACAATTAAAATGCAATGGAATCCAAACTCACCCTTGATAGTAAAAATACCACAGAAACACCTACAAGCCACATGAATAAAAATAGATAAGTGAATATACATGCTCACAACTATAACTAAAAATGTTAACAAAAAGACACAACTTTATTATAAATTTATATACTTAGTTTCATCATTCATAACATCAGGATATTACGTAGTTATCCCAGGTCTAATGATGGAAACAAATGGACAAGATGTGGTGAGGACTCTGGCCTCGCTCTCTCCGCCCTCTGCTAATCCCTTGCTATTCTTCTGGGTGTGCTTCAATTGCTTCTCAATATTGTTGGGAGCTACTACTTATGGTTGTTTGCTTCCAGCAATGAGCCCATTACAAACACAAATCTAGTCACAAACAACCTTCCCAACCAAATCTCCGACCAAATGTTCAATACAAATCTTGATCACAGAAACAACAATAACTCCCCTAAAATCTCTTCTACTTACAATGTCATGGAAATTAATCGATATGGATCTCAGAATCCAAATCTAACCCTCCATTCGAGAGGTGTGAATGTTTATGATTACTACAAAAGTTGTTTTGACATTAATGCATGGCAACAAATTTTCCAAAAAGGGAGTTCTTCTGCCTTTCTTAAAGCTCAGCACAAACCTTTTCCCAACAAAACTTACTCTTAATTCTTGTGTTTAAACAAAATTTCAATGATACACCAAAACTAACCTTTCTACTACCAATACTTGTATTAACACTAACCGTGTTCCTAATGATGTCTTTAACTGCTATTTGAGAAGCAATAATGACGCTGCGGAACACAGGATTGGCCAGTTGGATGCTGTGGAGCGGCTTAACGGTGCCTGGTGCACTAGAGGTCTCTCGGCTTCCGGATTTGTGCTATCAAGGAAAAGGGGAACCGTTAAGATTATCCATAAGAACAAGCAAAGGATAGGAGGAAGGATGAATCTGGACTTACAAAATGGATATCTCGAAACGTTTTGCACTGATCTTGAAGGAAAGGGTATGATTACCCCTATGATCTCCTTTTATGCTATGATTATAGATCCCCTCTATCATAGCTTCTCTTATCCTACTAACTGCTCAACAATATCTTTAGTGATAAAAACAAATATATATACTGAGCATATTTACATGTTGAACTCGCGCTCCATTCCCTTCTCTAGTTGTAATCTCCATTGCATGCTCTGTTCTCCCGTTGTGACCATGGATCATCAACCCTCCTTTGTTAAAGCTCTGATCAACACCACCAGGCAAGGAATCACCTTTGATTTTATGCCTACCTCCACCCACATTGTTGAACCCCTCTCTCTTTGGCCCTTAACAATCACTCGATCCCTTCACTCTCAAGCGATTGATAATCAAACCATCCATGCCATCCCTCTCAACTACACCCCTCCTATGGATACTAATCATATCAATAATCTAGTTTCTAATCCTTACTCCATTCCCGGAGTCAAAGATCTTCACAACAAACTCACTGAGTTCAGCCTGGTTGGACGCTTTGTCAAGGCTCCGGTGGAACTCAAGCAAGTGGCAGGCAAGATGAAGGTCGAATGGAAAAACTTGAAAGGAAGCCAAAGAGTTGACACCATTGGAAATGACTGGTTCATTTTCAGATTTGCTAATAAGGAAGATCGCGCCATAGTGTGGACCAACATACCCTACCACATTCAGGGTTTTCTCCTTTCCTTTTACCCTTGGTCTGACTCCTTCAATCCCATGGAAGACGACACCACCAGTGCATGTGTGGGTCAGGATCCCGAGTCTTCCTCACCGATTCTACACCCCTGAAGCCATCTTCTACATCCTCAGTTGGTGGTGTTGGCACCCTGATCAAGATCAATCAAGTCTCCAATATCAGAAACAAACTCAGGTTTACGAGAGCTTGTATCAATGTATCTCTTTTGTCCACTCTCACTACCTTTGTCCAAATCTATAAGAATGGCCATGAAACCATTCATCTTCGCATCTGGTATGAAGATTTCTCTGATGGCTACAGGTGTTGTAGGGGATATGATCACCCTTATGATGAGTGTCCTCTCAATGCTCCTAGGCCTAGAAAATTCAATCTTGTCCTTGAAGAAAACCCCACTTTTGATATCCTCTCTCATGCCCCTACCAACAGATTCTCCACTGATCCCAAGCTGATAACTAGTTCAAGTGCTTTTGTCCCCTTTACCCACACTGAAGAACCTTTTGTCTCTCAGACCATGACCCCTAGACATGGGGACTTTGGGTTTCTCCCCATGATCTCTCAAATCCCTCCCCATGCTCATGCCAAGAATCATGCTGTCTCCACTAGCAACATTAACTATTCTATTGAGCTTACTAATCATCTCGTCAATCTCAATAATGCTCATGCTGCTAAACTCTCGGTTGAATGCTCCACCACTCCCTTTGCTATTGCCCCCTCCATTCTGCATACCATTCTGGATTTAGCTAACCAAACAGGCTCCACCTCTAATCTTCCTATGGATGTGACTAGAGAGGAAGCTCTCAAGGCTCAAGTGAAAGGTAAAATGGTGGACACTGGTAATGATACTGAAGAATCCCACGTTTCCACCAGATCTGATTGCTCAGTCATAAGGAAAATGGGAGGAATTGTCATTCGGCCTGATGAGGATGATGTGATACTGAACAACTAGGACCAAGTGAAACGCAAAGATGAGGAGGAGCTGAATGAAGCCTCTTATCCTGCCAGCAAGAAGTCCAAGAAGAAGAATAACTAACCATGATGGGTGTTAAGTTGCACTTGACTGGGGGTGAGCTTACTAGAGCTCATATTAGTCTAAATAAAAATTGTTGTTTGAACCTTTCCCCCTCCTGTTGTAATGGTGTCTGTTATCCTATGTTTTTGCTATCTAATTACCCTAGTTGTGTCATGACCTGTGTTTCTGTTAACCCTTGTTGTCCTCCACGTTTTTCAACTTTTGATGGAGGTAACATTAATGATTTCAAGTATTTCTCCTATGATAAAATGAATCTTTTTTTTCTGTTATTATGCTACCTCTAACAATGACACTCAGATTCCTAAGACAAACCTGTATGGACTATCAAGTTTGTCCTCTATGGCAAGTGACAGTTAGATTGATATAAAGGAAAAGGAAGGTATGTTTTTCTTTATCATGCTCAAAACAAACTTTTAGCTAAGCCCCTATAAACCCCCTCTGGGTGGTAAGGTGGCAAGCCACACCAACCATATCCAACAACAAGTCTATACAAAACATTTGCTTAACCATTGCTACTTCAACAAGAATGTTTGCTCCTCATAATACCAGATGTATTGGATGACTCTTCAAGGTATGGCTATGAATCTGCTTCTATATTCCACTCATGAGATGACTCATACTAGAAATATTCAGCAGTGCACTATCAATCTTTGTAGTGCTAGTCTCATTTATAATGAATGCTTAAACGAAAGCACATATAAGCCACAAGTTATCTACTCAAATTGGTCATTGCATCATCATCCTTATGATTAAACTAGGCTATTGGAATATAAGAGGCACTAGGAGGCCTCTTCTGCTTCAAGAAATAAACCAGCTTAGACTATCAAACAAGCTTGATATTCTTACTCTTGCAGAAACAAAATCTGAAGAAGCACCAACAGATGCTCAAATCTGATGCACAAGCTTCCAAAAAGCTCACTTCATCAAGGCTAATGGTTACAATGGTGGCCTTTTGCTCCTCTATAGCCACTACCTTGTATTAGATGAAAACACTATCCTAGAGCAAAGTGATAGAGCTTGTATGATAAAGTAGTTATTAATAACTACGATTTAGCTTTACTATTTGTCTATGCACCTTCTATTTAAAGTGGTAAAAATAGGTTCTGGGATGAAATCTTCAAACTTGTGCACAAACATCTTCTCTTTGTGATCATTATTGGCGATTTAAATGATATTGAGAATGATACAGAAAAAATTGGAGGCTCTATACCAAATATCATGAGATTCAGAAGGCTTAAGCACATTAAAGAGGAACTCAACCTACATACAATTCCTTTCTCAGGCTCTCCTTTCACTTGGAGGAAAAACAAGGCAAGCTTTGACAACACATACGAAAGATTGGATCATATGCTAGCTCACCAAGATATTATCACCAAATTCAATAGTCTTCGGGTTCAGCATCATTCTTTCTCCTCTTCTAACCATTGTCCCATAACTATACAAATAGGTTCCTCTGATAGGAAAAAAGGTACTCCGTTTAGATTTGAAATGACATGGACCTCTAACCCAAACTACGAGAACATCGTCAAGAAAGTTTGGCAAAATAAAATAGAAGGATCCTTTAGTTTCAAGCTAGTACAAAAACAGAAGCTCCTTAAGAAAAATACTAAAGATTGGTGCAAAAAACAAACGAGTAATGTTAAAAAACAACTGATACAGCTGGAACAAGAAATATTAAAATTACATATTCAACTGTCGTGGGGAAATTTAACTACTCATAAAAATATGCGTCTTAAAAGGCTGGAAGATAAAAAAAAATTGCTCTCCTAGATTATAATTATAAATTCTGGATACAACGAGCTAGAATCAAACATGTTCAATTAGCATAAAGGAATACTAAATATTTCCAAACTAGTGCCAAAATAAGGAACTTTAGGAGGAATACCCTAACCTTTACTTCAAAAGATGGAAAACTTTTAACAGACCCCCTCAACATCTCAAATCAAATCACAAAAGAAATGGTTGATAGATTCATAGGCCAAAACCAAAGAATTGTTAAACCATAAGACATTAGATATATTCAGCCACAGATAACAAATGAGAAAAAACATAACTTGACAAAAATTCCAACTACAGAGGAAATAAAAAACATAGTCTTAACTATGGCAGAAGATGAGACCCCTGGACCGGATGGCTACCCCCCTGAATTCTATAGTAAATACTGGAACATAGTGTACCCTTCCCTCTGTAGCTATCAAATCCTTTTTCCATTCTGATAATCTCTTATCTGAGATCAATCAAACTTTCATTGCTCTCATTCCAAAAGTGGAAAATCCTATAAACATAAACCATTATAGACCGATAAGCCTTTGTAATATAATTAAATAATTATCACGAAAATATTAGCAAACAGACTAAAATCTATTCTCTCGAGGCTCATAAGCCCTTTTCAAGGTGCTTTTGTGGAAGGGAGATCAATTCAGGATAACACACTTATAGATCACGAAATTTTTCATAGCTTTCATAAACGTAAAGGTAAGAAAGGTTGGATGGCTTTGAAATCGGACATGGAAAAGGCATATGATAAGATTAATTGGTCCTATATAAAATCTACGCTATGTAAATTTGGTTTCCATCCTACCTGGATTAACTGGGTGATGAAATGCTTAACCACTACTACTTTCTCTGTCCTTGTTAATAACTCCCCGGGTGAGCAGTTCAAGCCAAATAGAGGAATAAGGCAAGGGGACCCTTTAGCACCTTATCTCTTTGTCCTAGTTATGGAAATCTGGCCAGAGAATTGCATTATGAAGCTCTGCTGGATGATGCCTTAGTTGGCATCAAACTAGTGAAAAACAGATCTCCAATCCCATTCTTAACTTTTGTTGATGATACAATCATTTTTGCATATGCGGCTCACACAAGTCTTAATACCATTCAAAATATGATGAACAATTTCTCGAACATATCGGGATTAACGATAAATTACAATAAAAGTTCAATTCAATTCTCAAAAAATATGAATCCTAATCTTGCTAAAGATATATCTCAACATATGAATATTCCTAATTCTAAAACAATAGAAAAGTACTTAGGAATTCCATTTGTAAATGGAAGAATTAAGAACTGTGTTTTTTAAGAGGCCATCTATAACCTGAAAAAGCAATTATCGAAATGGAAAGCCTCCTCTCTCTCGCAGGCAGGTAGAGCGGTTCTTATTCAAGCTAATTTGAGCTCCAAAACGAACTATTTAATGAAACATTTTCTTCTTCCAAAAGGCATTCTCCATCAAATGGACCAAATCAAGAAAAACTTCTTCTAGAATAAGCTACAATCAGAAAGGTATACTTCCCTTGTCAGTTGGGATAAGATCTGTCAACCTAAACAATACGTCGAACTAGGTATAAGGAAGTCAGAAGACCTTAATGTGAGTCTTCAATTAAAACTCTTATGGAAAATTCACTCCGACCAGAATAATATTTGAATTAAAATTATCAAGGAAAAATATTTACAAAATGAAAATATTAACCAAAAGCTAACCTAAACACTTCCTGGAAATTTGGGAGACTCCTCACGCTAAGGGAAAAATTTAACAAGGGACTTCTTTGGATCATAGGTAATGGTAACTCGATAAATATTTGGAATGATCCTTGGCAAGATAACATTACGCTAGATGAATATATGAATGATCGAGACCCAAAGATGAAAGTTAGTCAATTGCTAGATGTTCATAAGCATTGGAATCTAACATTACTCAACAACCTATTTCTGACCAATATAGTTAGAAAAATTACTGAAATCCAAATTCCACAATGGAAACCCCCTGACAGGCTCATTTGGAAACTAGAACCTAATGGTTCCTTTACGACTAAATCGGTAAAACTACTAGATAACATTGATCATCAAAACAATAATGATTATAAATGGATTTGGAAATTGAATGTGCCACCCAGAATAAAAAATATCTTATGGAAAGTGTCAATTGATGGAATCCTTACTAAACAAATATATAAATAGGGTGCCTAGTCAATGCTACATTTATGTTTCATTTAATGAAGACTCGACCCACCTCTTTCTTCACTGCAAATATACCAAAGAAGTTATAGCTCAATTTGAGAGAGTAACTGGTAAACATATTGAAAGTGGCAGGAGACATAACATGGATATTTTAGATTTACTAAACTCTAGATTTAGATCCTCTTTGGTTGAAGATCTGGGATTTATATGGCAAGCTATCTGGAATAACAGAAATGAACTTATATTTAGGAAGAAAAATCCACCTCAGCTTTCGAATCAAGTCCAAACTTTGGTGGCTGATATTCATAATTGGAAAAAAAGGTGAAGGAAAATCTCCACCTACCAAATCAAACAGAAAGAGAAACAATGCTAGGTGGACTAAAGCAGAAGGGGCTATCTACAAGATTAATGTAGATGGCTCGGTTAAACCCACGGGTATTTGCCAGGTGGGAGGAGTCATCAGAGGCTCTAGGGGTAATGTGATTGATATTTTCTATCATGTAGTTTGTAAAGGCTCAGTAATTCAGACAGAAGTTGCTGCAATCATCCTTCGACTACAGCAGGCCATATCGAATGGCATTCGAAAGGTTATCACTGAAGGGGATAACCAAGACTTGATCAAAGCAATAACGGAGGATGACCACATCATGTGGGAAATCATTTATCAGGTGGAGAAAATCAAAGACTTGGCTATTTCTTTTGATTTTATAGAGTTCAGTCATTGCTTTAGAGAAGCAAATAGAGTAGCTGATTATATAGCTAGACATGGTGTCATTTGTAATAGTTCAACGATCCCTTATAATAGGGGATTGTACTCCATCATCCTTTAGGATGATCAGGATTTTGTTTTATGACAGCCATAAAACAATCCCAATTTTTGCTTATTGTAAAAAAAATAGTTATCTCACTATCCATTTTAACTAAATTTAAATTCTTTTAATATTTATATAAATAACATAACAACAATCTCTACATAGTCTCTTTGGAGACATCTGATAAAAATATATGTCATCTACATAACTAATTTTTAAATTTATTTTCATATAAACTACACACGTGGCATGCATAAACACACTACTTAAAAATAGGTAATAAGTAATTATCCCACCATCCATTTTTAACTAACAACAATCTCAATATATCTCACATAACAACAATCTCAGTTTATCTCACATTTCCACTCAAGCAGGATCTGATGGGTCTAGTTGTACGCACCTTTTTCCCAACAATGTTGAGATTGTGTTTTTGTATTATTTAAATCACATGAAATTTTCAATATTTGTTTAAAAAATAAAGAACTACATCTATATTTATAAAAACACGTAAAATTGAAATATGAAACAATTAAATATATCTATTATTATGCATTTCATTATCTAGTATACTGCCATGCTCAGTTATTAGAGTCGATGCTACACCTGAAAGACGGAATCTGTGAAGTTTTAGAACTTAATATCCAAAACATCGAAATAGAAAGTGACAATCTTTGCAATATACTTAAATGCATTTGGAAATGCCCTTGGGAAATCGAAATATTAATTTCTAATTTCCTAATGGACCTTTGTCAATTTCAAACTGTCGAAATTTGTCACATTTTTAAGGAAATTAATAGTGTAGCGAATAGATTGACCTTTATAGGTTACACAACCACTACTTTCAAGTTTCAATTGTATCACAAATTTATAACTTTATATTATCATCCAAAATAATGTTCTAGATTAAACTACATATCGTACGTAGTCTGTTGTAATTGCTTTTCATTTATAAAAAACACAATTGTTAATATCGGACGAATACCCGATCTCCAATTTATAAAATAATAATTGACTTTTATGATCGTTTCTGTACTAGTGAAGATAACGTTTTATATTCCTTGGTAGATATTTTCTGTACTTACTAGGTGGACCTCTAATGATTTTGACAAGTATAGTAGTACTGTATATATCTTTAAATTGTACAGTATGATCTTGATTCTTGACTTTTTTTCCTTTGCATTACGGAGTATTAAATTATTTTTGCTCTTGTAACCTTCTGTTAGATAACTTTGTGTTAGTTTCGATTCCAACTTATTATCTCCCTTTCATCGTTTTACTTTTTAGCATTATTTTAAAAGAGTTAAAAATTATATAAAATATTTATTTCCTAATTAATTTTCTAAAGTAAGATTATATTTATTATTAAAATATAATATTATTTTAAAAATTAATATTTTATAAAAAAAATTAATTCTTTAAAAAACTTATATTTTAAGACGAGATCATCTTTCTTTGTAATAAAAACGCTTTAAAAGTTTAAAAGCTCCGACTCTCATTAAAAAAATTATTAGATTATTTTTGTTAAAAAAATAAAAAATCTTCATAGTATTGAATAGACTTAAAGCAGCGGTGTATATTATAATTGGGGTTAGTAAAGGAAAATATATATTTATTTGGGACAATTTTGTTCGGTAGGTACGTGATTTATGGATATAAAGATGTATGCAATTTGAGATTGTCGGGATATGCAAATGAAGTCCAAGTCAAAGTAATGTCGGCTTTTTTTAAAAAAAAAAGAGAATTTGAATTTTTTTTTTTTCGAAACAAGATAAGAATTAGGGAGGCTCCCGACTTATCGGGGGCTTTCCTATAGTGTCCTGACGGACGAGAATTTGAATTATTTATAAAGACACTGAAATCATGATTAAATTAATATTTTCTCTTTTAAAAAAATATACTATCATTTTTTTTAAATAATAACAACTATATAAAATACGAGAATTAGACTTTCTACGATTAACTTCCTACCGAGTATCCATACTTCCATACGTAGTATTTAGTAAGAACCGATAAATTCATACAAAAACTTGTCCTAAAAAAGAGCTTGAACCTCAAGATAGGGTTATTCAATGGGCCAAAACTTGATCAAGTCAAACCGAATCGGAATCGGAAATCAAACCTGTTGAGAATTGTAACTCTAGGCTTTTATATTTATTCATGTTATTTCATGGTAAGATTTTATCAGGGGCTTGATGGTTTGAATATGTTTATGAGGTAGGTTGGTAGGCCCAAGCTCATGCCTTCTCCAACGTCTACATTTCCAACCGTTAGAGCCTTTTATAAGCCTTCACCTGAAAACCCTAACCCTTAAGCTCAGGCACTGTAGCACCGCTCCAAAGAGAGCCTGGGAGCTCCTCTCCCATGGCTGAAATCAGGAGAGTTTGGCTAGGGTTTCGGGCTTCGCTGAAGAAGATAAAGCCGAGAGAGAAGATAGAGAGAGGCTCGTATGTTGGGTCATCACCAAGAGAGAGCTCATGGGTGAGCGATTTCTCTGGGAACCAAATACGAGCAGAGAAGAGAGCAGGAGATCTGAGGAAGCAAGAAGGCGTGCTCTATCAGCCTTCCTGCAGCGACAATGAAGAGATGAGGAAGAGAAGCCAGCAAGGAGGTAGAAGACGCCGATGCGCCAAGCTGATATCACAGCCCTGCTGAGTTCGTTTTCTCGGTTTAAGGGGGGTTTTCATTCCTTCCCTTCTTGCTTGTGATTTGTACTCATTACATGTCTTGTTTATGCTTCTCAGTTTCATCATTTGATGCTGCTTAGTTGCCCTCTTAGGATCCTTGTATTGTTCTCTTGTTTGGCCTTAGAGCATATTGGATGACATCTAGAGCCGGGGACGTAGGGATTAGCCTGAACCTCGTAAACACATCGTGTGTGTCCATGTTATCTTCCTTTCGGTTTCTCTGTTTTGGATCAGTCTAGATCCTTCGTGCTTAAACCGGACTAAAAGACCACTTCGACCCTAATCGGACCTTTGAACGAGTGCAACCTTAATCCTAACAAAATCTATTTTATGTTCGGTTTAGTTTAGGTTCGGTTCAAATTCAAACCTAATTGGACCTAACTATGAATTAATTACTAAAAAAATAAAATGTTTCATTTTAAAAAAGAAAATTATCTTATGAAATACTTTTAAAAAATACAAATGGTTGTTTCAACCTAAACTAACAATTTATTTTGTTTGGTAAATCTTATAACCCAACTCAAAACCAAAATTTTAAAAACTGTGAACTGAATATTGAATATTTGAATGTAATCTCCTAGGTTCCGTTTAGGGTTGACTTGATGGGTTTGGTTCAATTCGAAAATACAATTATCTCTTACTCTAACAAGGTGGTTAGAAGTGAAAAGTTCAAATTTCATTCTTTATACATTATGGGTAATTAGTGGGTGCTCGAACCTTTATATGTTTGGATGAGCTTGTCTGGCGGCATGTCGTCTGACTTACCGATTCGCATCCTTTGTAGAAGAGAGCTAAAAAAAATTCCAGTTCAAACAAAATTTGGAAGAGGCCTACCTCGAAATCACCCTTGAATTCCCAGGGAATTGGGGTTTGAAGGATGAGTTTCGACACTGCAGGTACATATTCATATTTCAAGTCAATTTGGGTTTGAATTTTTCAGAGTTAGATCTTTAGGTTGCTAGCACGCAGCTCTCACAAAACCTACTCTTAGCATTTTTATGGTTAATTATTAGGCAATTCATTGTCATCTTCTTCAGAAAAACTATAAAATCCGACGTCCACATCAATTTGTTGTTGAAGTTTTAATCAAATTTAACAATCAGCTTACTTTTTGTTCTCTTATAGTTTGAAATAAAAAACATAACTAATTTTTGTTTAAGAGAAACAAGAATTATAAAAAAAATAAAGTCAATTAATGTTATAAGATTATTTGTATTTATCTTTGAAATAATTTGTCTTACAGGCCATTTTTTAGGCCCTAATTAAGAAAGTGTCCACAGACCAATTTTATTTTGCAAAAGGTCCACTCCTTCTTCAATCCCATCTCCTTGTGCCCCCTCTCCAACCCCCGTTGTTCTGGCTCTCTCAATCTCACTCTCTCCTTTGCAATTTTGATTATCTGCTTGATTGAATCTCCAATTGCAGCAATTCGAGGTCGACACACCACCCCCGTTGTTCTGGCAGCGGTGTTGGTATCGCCGGCGGCGCACAGAGGTGGAAGAGGAGAAGGCGCACAGAGGCGCCATGGAAGACGAGGAGTACCAGAAGTCTCTCCCCCGCCGCTACTACGCCCCGATTGCAACGGATCTGCCATCTCTCTCTTCGGTTGTTCGCCTTCTTCTCTCTCTTCGGTTGTTTTGCCTAGATCTGCCCTCTTCAGCTCCAAAAATTGAAGATGGCGACTCCGTCGGTGAGGGACATCGTCGGGCACTACAGTTCCAGCATCTCGAATCCCTTCACCTCCGATCTGTTCGTGCACCTCCGATCTGTTCGCGGCGGCGCTGATGCTTGAAAGGGAAACACCAACCCATCTTTTGTTCCTGATTTCATCTGTTCGTTTTCGTTTTCGTTTCCAGCAGTTTCTCATTAAATTCGTTTTCGTTTTGCATTTTGTTCCTGATTTCATCTGTTCAATCAACATCCCCTTGCTAATTTTGTTGATTATTTGATTTGTTTTTACAATTGGTTGGCTTTCCTGAATTCATCTTTTGGGGATTTTACTAAACCTGTGATTTCGTCCTTATCTTACTGTCAGATGCGGAAATCCTCAAGGTTGAAGAAGACGGCGCTGTGCAATCTAAGATCTGAGATCTGAAGAACGGCGAGGAAAAGAGCAAGATCTGAGATCTCCGAGCAAGATTTGAGATCTGAGATCTCCGTTGAATGGCTCCTTGACGCCTTGACGGACAGTCCTCCTGTTTCTCCCTCAGAAATCGACGACATCAAGGTATTTCCTCTCTCTCTCTCTCAGTATTACTTGAAAGTAGAAACCACGCCGGCTCTGTTAAAAGGCGTTGGGGATTGGGGTTTTCTGCAGTTTCAGTGTTTGGCGTTTGCATAGGGCTACGAAACACCATAGAATGATTTTGATCTGTGTCTCCATTTTCAATAGATGTAATGTGTGATTGTTGAAATTGCTCTCAAGTGTTCCTTGCAGCCATGATGATTCAACTTCAAGGCTGATAGTTTGTTGATGCTTTTATGAAATGGAATTGTTGGTGATTTTTTTTTTCTATCTTGGGTGTAATTCTGGAAAAGATACATGGCGTTTCTTCATGAACATTCTTGCTAGTTCTCATGCTCACTTGAATGTGAATTATGAATATATGAATGTCAAAGAAGGTTTAACGAGTGAAAATAATATTGAAATTGCTTAATCAGTGTATTAGTTACTGCTGCTTGTATGGGTGAACATCTATCTCTCTTTCTGTAGATCAAACGAAGGCAAATTCAATAAGGAATTTCACTTTTTATGTGCTTGTGAATGATAGGTTCGAATACTAAGATCCAATTTATATGCTAATGGAAATGTTGTGACCAGACCTGCCTTAATTTGCTGAAATTCCTTAAATCGTTTGTTCGGATTGATTTCAATTTCGTTTGGACAATTTCAATTTCAGCATTGATGTTTCACCTTGGATAATTTCAATTTCTTTTTAATTTCATCAATTTTTTTTGCCTTGCTGAAACTTTTTGTAAAACGCTGAAATGCTGAAATTAATTATTTATTAGCAAAATTCGTTATGCTGAAATGCTGAAATTAATTCTTATAAAAAAAGAAAAAAAAAAGCAACCACATGCCGTTGAAATCCATGGATGAATGAATGGATCGATGAATCCAAGCGAAGTGTTGTCACATATATAATATAATTTCAGCAATTTTTACATTTAATTTCAACAATTTCTTCATTTTTTTTACATCATTGCATTATATTAAAAATACAATTTCAGCAATTTTTATAATTAATTAACAATTATATATTGGAAAATAGAAATAGGAGTTGCTGAAATCAAATGTGCTAAAATAGAAGGGAGGGCACAAGGGGCGCGCATGGGGGGGGGCAAAGGGGGCAAGGGAAGGAATATGGACATTTTGCCAATTTGGAAGGGAAGGGTGGACATTTTTCTAATAAAGGCCCTAATTATGGCCTATTCCTTCCCTATTTCCATATCTTTTCCAACTAGTTTATGTCCACATTAGCAACCCTGGTTTCAGCAATTTCGATTTCAACAACTTCGGTTTCAGCAACGCGCGAAATAAAAAAACTAAAAAAAAACTTTATATCCCGCAACACGATTTCAGCAACTCCGATTTCAGCAAACCCGGTGTCGAAGTGGTGATGCGAAAAAAAAAAAGAAAAAAAAAGCAACTCCGGTTTCAGCAACACGGTTTCAGCAACTCCGATGTCGAAGCGCTGACGCGAAAAAATAAAAAACTAATTTCAGCAATTGCTAAACAATTTAAGCAACTCCGGTTTCAGCAACCCTAGTTTCAGCAACTCCGATTTCAACAACTTCGGTTTCAGCAGCGCGCGAAAAAAAAAAAACTATTTTCAACAATTTCAGCAACTTCGGTTTCAGCAACGCGCGAAAAAAAAACGCTGAAATAGGAGTTGTTGAAATCAAATGTGCTGAAACAGGAGGGGGGCATAGGGGGCGCGCGTGGGGGGGCAAAGGGGCAAAGGGGGAAAGGGAAGGAAGGTGGACATTTTGCCAATTTGGAAGGGAAGGGTGGACATTTTACTAATAAAGGCCCTAATTATGGCCTATAGCACAATTCCCCCTTTATCTTTTGGTATTGGATAAACTCTAAAAATGTATTGGATAAACTCTAGAAACATCCTAGTTCCCATGTAAACTTTTATATAAAGGTCTTAGAAACGCATAAACGCATCAGTTCATTCTCTACTTCACCTCTGTACTCTCGCTTTTATCACATGTTATCAGCATGAGTTACTCCAAGAAAAAAAAAAAGTCGAATCTCACAAGATTGGAGTTTATCGCACTTGATGTTTTCAGAAGAAACTATCTAACATGGGTGTTAGATGCGAAACTCCACTTGGATAGCCAGAATTTGAAAAATACGATCGATGAAAAATCGGACTCATCCCCACAGGATAAGTCCAAGGCGATGATTATGCTCCATCACCATCTTCATGAGAGCCTAAAGGCTCAATACTTGGTTGTGAAGGATCCCTCCGAACTTTGAAAGAGTTTGAAGGATAGCTTTAATCATAAAAAAAATGGTAATTCTGCCTAAGGCGAGGTATGAAAGGTCTCAATTGAGACTTTAGGATTTTAGGAGTGTCTCTGATTATAACTCTGCGATGTATTTACTCACACGTTGGAACTTTGTGGATAAACTATAACCGATGATCAAATGTTAAAGAAAACATACTCTACTTTTCATGCGACTAACTTGATACTCCAGTAGTAGTACATGAAGAAAGGGTATAAGACTTATCCACCACTCATATCTTTCTTACTTTTAGCTGAAGAGAACAATCAGTTACTTGTGAATAACCACCGGAGCCGACTCACTGGTTCAACACCACCTCATGACCAGTCTCAAATGCCTAAAGCAAATCCTACCTTCTCCAAAAGAGGTGGTGGCCAGGGACATGGCCGTGGGGGAGGTCGCGATCTTGGTCATGGTCGTGGTTGTCATAGACAAGACCAAGGAAACCACCATACATGGGTCAGTTCTGATATCCATAAGAATGTCGAGAACAAGCCCAAGAATCAAGAAAAAGTTGCATCGAAAGAAGATGGTCCATTCCATAGATGTGGACCCCCTGGCCATCGGTCTCGTACCTATCGTACGTCCAACCACCTTGTGACATTAAATCAAAACTCCTTGAAGACCAAAGGAGAAGAAGTAGAGATAAACTTTGCCAATATTGTTTTCATTGAGGGACTTCAAAACACTTACCTTGAGGTCACCGATTACTTACATAATGACGATGGCAATTTTTCGCCCGATATTAACTCAAATGCACTTGCTCTCCATAATGATGACGACTATTTACCAATTGAATTTATAATCTTTTTTGACAGTTTATCTTTCAATTTTTTTGGTTTGTTTTGAACTATTTCGGATTGGTTTTGGTTGTTTTGCTAAGTCTTTTAACTATTTCGAATCGGTTTTGGTTGTTTTGCTAAGTCTTTAAACTATTGCATGCTTATTTATTAAATTTGGTATTGCCTTATTTATATATACTGGCTTGTTTTCATATAGAATGGCCCAATCAAATGGAATCTCCTCATTGACAATGCCACTAATCACACTAACCTAAAGTTTTTCTCAGACCTGCAAATGACCAAAACTGATGTGAATACTATCTCTAGAACGAGTATCCTCAAAGATACTATTCCATGAAAGAGGAAAGAATCAATCCCAAACCAAATAGGAATTGACATGTTGACTAACGTCATTCATGAAGAAAAACCCCTGAAGAAGAGAACTTATCTAAGGACCTAGAATATAAAGACAATTACATTGAGGATAATGTTGAAATGTCGATTAATTATGCAAATACTACTAGCTTAGTGTGGCATCGAAATGACGTGGTCTTAGATCATATATTTGCATATGCAATTGCACTACAAGTCATGAATGAAGATGAGAAAGACCCCCAAACGACGGAAGAATCAACATCGAAATGATTAGGAGAGTTAGAAAGAAGCAATCTAGGTAGAGCTAGATTATTAAAACAAATGTGGTGTATTTGGACCTGTAACTCCAACACCAGAAGGTGTTAAACCAATCGGTTATAATTGGGTGTTCATACGAAAACGAAATGAGAAAAATGAAGTTGTAAGATACAAAGCCAGACTAGTTGCGCAAGGTTTTACACAAAAACTTAGAATTGACTATATGGAGACGTATTCGCCTGTAGTGGATGTGTCAACACTTATATTCCTAATGGCTTTGATAGTCGTTGAGCGATTTAAAATACAACTAATGGACGTGGTAACTAATGAATCTTTAGATACCAACATACACATGAAAATCCTTGAAGGACTCCAAATAATTAAAGTATTCAAATCAAAACTTTGTCATATGTATTCCATTCAATTAAAAAGATCTCTTTACATGTTGAAACAATTGGGGCATATATGGTATAATCGTCTTAGTGAATATATATTGAGACAAGATTTTATAAACAATGAAATAAGCCAATATGTGTTTATAAAAAAGACAAAGTCAGGTTATGCAATCATCGTTGTTTATGTTGATGACTTGAATATTGTCGGGACTTCAGAAGAGATCCAACAAACAACTGGTTATTTGAAAAAAGAGTTTGAGATGAAAGATCTTGGAACGATCAAGTATTGTCTCGACCTGTAATTCAAATAGAAAAGGAATGGAATCTTCATCCATCAATCAAACTATATTGAGAAGGTCCTAATGCGTTTTAATATGGATAAGGCATATCCACTGACTGCCTCAATGATTGTTAGATTGCTTGATGTGTAAAATGACCCTTTGTCGCCCTTGAGCTAATAATGAAGAGATACTAGGTCTTGAAGTATCATATCTAGTGTAATCGGTGCACTTATGTATCTCGCTAATAATACCCAACTAGACATAACTTTTACACATAACTTGTTAGCAAGGTATATATAACTCAGCATTGACAAAAATGTCATTGGAATGGTGTCAAACACATTTTGCGTTATCTACGTGGAGAAAGTGACATGGGGCTATATTTCAAATTATCTGAGGGAGTACAAAATATAAGTTTAGTTGTTATTCTGATGCAGGTTTACCTGTCCGATCCACATAAAGGCAAATCACAAACAGGATATGTGTATAATGGAGCTGCTATTTCATGGCGTTCAACAAATCAGACTTTGGTTGTTACATCATCAAACCATTTAGAGCTAATTGCGGTGTACGAAACTAGAAGAGAATGTGTGTGACTCAGGTCCTTCTTGCACCATGTCCAAACATCATGTGGATTGGAATCAAGTGTGCAAAATTCAACAATGATATATGAAGATAACGCAACTTGTATCGCCCAGATATATCAAAGGCGGCAAAACAAAGCACATTTCCTCAAAGTTTTTCTCTACCCACGAGCTTCAAGCAGAAGGAAAGGTCGGTGTACAATGGGTTCGATCGAGCGAGAATTTAGCATATGTATTCACCAAAGCATTACCCACTAAAGTATTTACCCAATTTATACACAATATCGGTATGCGACACATGAAAAATGTAAGCTAAGTTGAGGGGGAGATCAAGACCATATGCAACCATGGGAAAACATCTTTTCCCCTTTTTTCTCTCTTCCTATCATAACTTTACACCTCATTTATTTTTTATTTAAAATTATTTTCACTTTTTATACCTCTTCCTAAAAGATTTCCTCTACAACCATGAGAAACCTCTTTTACCCCTTTTCAAATTTATTTTCACTTTTTCTTTTCCTTTATATATTTTTTCCTTTATTATATGTGTATCTTCATATATTATTGTCAATTATTTTTCTTTATAATTTTATAAATAAATAAAAATATCAAGTACTTGATATAAATATGTTTTATTACAACTAGATTAAAATTAACCAAATTAGAAACATTATAAAATTTGTAAATACTAATCGAGCTACCTATAAATTTGAATTAGAAGCTTGGAATTGGTTCCACAAGTGGCACTCCCTTAAACACCTGGAGAATGCTCAAAAGGTTGTTGGTTTGGGGGGGGGGGGATTGTACACATTGGTAGAATTATGTGGGGTATAATTTGGATATTCGAGTGTTGGAGGATTATTAAGCATTTTTAACATCACTTCAAATTGAGGTATTTGGATCAAAAGGGATATTTGGAATGGGTGGTATTTGGATTATTGTGATCCATAGTTAAGAAAATAAGTGCACGCAACTACAATAGATCAAGATGTGGGTATATATAGGGTAAAATAGGGCTCAAATTATAGAGAAAAATAAAAAAAACCAATGGGATACTTTATTTTAAAAAAATAATGAAATATAAATAAATTTTTTATTTCATTTTAAACATCATTACAATTAATATATATGAATGGAAAAAGTAGAATTACTTTTTCATTAAAAAAAAAAGAAAACAAAATTAGAAAAAGAAAGAGACTACCTCTCTCTACCAAGATAACCTCTTACATCCCCTTACCTTAAGGTTGAACCTACAACCATGAGTTTACCTTTTAGTGACCTTAAGGTGAGCAAAATATATGGTTGCTCATGCTCTAACAACTGCCATCTTTTTCTCTTAATCTTAGTTTTTGGTCCCATTGGGTTTTTCCAAGATAAGATTTTTAACGAGGTAGTATATAGGGAGGTTTATCTAATGAGAAGTGTTATAAGATTATTTGTATTTATTTTCTGGTATTGGATAACTATAAGAAGGTATTGGATAAACTCTAGGAAACTATAATTCCCTGGTAAACTCTTGTATAAAATGTCATTTAAAACCCCTATAAATACATCAATTCATTCTCTACTCTCTAGCTTAATCAAAATAGATTCTTATTAATTTTTGTACATTTCTAAATTATATAGCATAAATGGTGGAAAAAATGTAAATTAGTCCAAACTAATCTGATTTTTAACGAAGTGGCAGATCTAAGAAGTTTTAATTCATGATCTCAAAGTTTAAATACACTCTTACCAACCAAGCTACACTAATACAAAAAACTCTTTTTTGGCTTGCGTTATATATCACAGTTTCGTTTATAAGAGTAACTAATTCACAAAGACATCTCTTTCTTAGTTTTAAAATTAGTTAAAATTTAAAAATAAACATATTTTTTTCTTCTTATTTCCACCCACCCACCCATCCCCCAAGATCCATCTATATATGCTTGGACCTATCATTTTGTAGTTAGGATTGTTATACGAGTTGATTATTGGTTGTTCATATTGAATTCATTTATAAACAAGTTAAGTTCGAGTCAAATCTTAATTGGAATTAAGTTTAAAATTGTGTGCTCATACTCGACTCGTTTAGAAAATGATTGAGTTTGAGCTAAGCTTTTTACGAGCTTGAGTCACCCTATTTGCTCATTACGTAGGAAATTAGAGAAAATTTTGCAAATTTCATAAAATTGGAGATAATCAAGTTTAAGTTGAGGCGATCCTCAATTTGAATTTAGTTTAATATATAATATGTGCATATGTGGCTCATTTACTCAAGGAATTAGCTCAAGCCAAGTTTTTTTTAAGCGAGTTTGAACTACTCAACTCATAATCCTATTTATAGGGTTCAAGTCATATAGCAATAAGTGTTGAAATAGTCACACGTCTGGTTGTCAAACCTCTGTTATGCTTAATTTGTGTTAAAAGTATATGTGTGGATAACAACTCTTTATTTACCAAATTCAAGGAAAACATACAAACATTCAAGCGATGTTGCATTAGGGCCATGAGGCCTGTCTAACGAGAAAGGAAAGAAAGCATGTATCTTCAGAAGATATGTTGATCTACGAAAATTGAAAGAGATAATATCATGAAGATTTGGTCGAAGATGCAGAGCCTATATTTATTGAATAAAATATTCTTCATATATTTTATCTAAGGTTGATAATATGTAGTTTTCTTGTTTGCGTTTTTCATAGTCTATGTACTCCCTCCGTCCGGAAATAAATAATGTTTTGATTTTTTTGCACGTAGTTTTAGGAGCTAAAAACTATATAAAATCTTTTTTTTATTTTAATTAATTTTTTCATAGTTTAATACGGAGTACTTATTAGTAATAACTACAGTATTAAACTATGAAAAAAATTAATTAAAATAAATAAGATTTTATATAGTTTTTAGCTCCTAAAACTATGAGCAAAAATGTAAAACATCATTTATTTATGGACGAATGGAGTATTAGGATATTTATTTATTGCCTATGCAACAGATTTGTGTATTGGTGGACAAGGAGAACATTGTTGCGCTAAGCCTTCTAAGGTTAGTTTTGGTTTGCTTTGTATTTTTGTTGAAGGTTTATGTTCACTATTTTAGTACATACGTAGGTTTGTACTAACAAAGTCTTAGGAATTTCGTTTAATAAGATAAATAGACCTATTCAAAATCCTCTTCAAGATAAAAGGAGGGTGATGGTTTTATACTACCTGTGCTTTTTTCGTTTAATTCTTTTCATTTAATTCTTTTTGAAATACTAACGCACTTCTACTAAGGTCCTACACGTATATTGGGTTTTAATTTATATGGGGACGATATAAATAGGTAGGACGGAGCCAGAAAGTTTTGAGCAGAGGGTCACCATAGTAGTAGACAATAAGATTGAGAAAAAAAAGTCGTAAAACACACAACGTGTTCGATAATATAAACTAGTGCCAAACGATTTACAAACTAGTGTCAAACGATATTATAAGCTACTACAAAGATATAAAACGAAAATAAGGATATAAAACGTAATAAATAAACATTGTATTGTTAACATGTAATAATATATAACTAGATATACAAAATTTAAACTTGCGCAACTTCTTACCAAATTCTCAAAATAAGTAATATAACCCATGATTTCGAAGCTCTCGAGATGAATTATAATATGTGAATATCAATTTAAGTAAAATATAAAAGTATTATAGTATGTTGAAATAAAATTAAAGTGATTAATACACCTATAATTTTCAGACATTCATAACTTTATACTCAGATGTCGGATTAGGGCGTATTATATATCAAAACGAAGCTATCAAGAAGGAGAATACAACTAGGTAATTTTTTGGATGAGGGGAGGGTCACGTGACCCCCTAGGACCCCCTAGCTCCGCCTCTATAAATAGGTCTCTTCCTCAATCTATCTATCAGTTTATCTATATACATATATTAAAATCGATCGATAGCGTCCTATGTGGCATGTTGTGGTCGATTCTAGGATAAAAATTAATAAAATAATATGTTATCATAATTTATAAAAAGTTATATAAGCCACAATCTATCTATCTATCTATATACTTTAGTTGGTTAGACATAATTATCTTCCTTGTAGTTTGATAAGTGATATTGTATTTATATCTAGATTATTTTTTTGTTGAAAAAAATTATTTATATAAAAATTGATTATTTGATAATTTTCATTTTATTTATATCTATATTATTTTGTGAGCCTAAAATGATTTATAAAAAATATTATTTAGTCCCAATCCATCCGTGCATAGCTATTTTAGTAAACTAACATAATAAATATATCATATATATTTAATAAAAAATATTAAAATATTTTTAAAAATTAGTTATCTATTAAATTACACGATATTCAATTAATGTCATATTAGAAAAAAAATCTTTTACCTATAAATGTGAATTTTGTTTATATTTTGAGAGAATCTAAGTAAAAGTTATTAAGATTATATATAATCTATCGAACTAATTTTATGTATATTTATATTATATTTTGGTGGAAAAAATATTTATATTTAGATTTTTATTGGAATCCATCTAAATTATTTATAAATATTGTATTAATGTATATTGCATGAAATTCATGACGACTTGTTCTAATATATAAGCGTCACCTACTTAATGATAAGGTATTTTAGATTTGATGATTATGAAACCCAATAATCAATTAATTAAATTTGTTTTGGTGGAAACAAACAAATTTAATTACTGGTCTCCAATTGAAGTTGACTTGTATTTTTTTATGCAGTAAGCTCTACAAGGAAGATAATTATGTCTAACCAGTTGTTTATTCTGGTTCAAATAGTACGGAGTTACCGATAAATTAAATTCTTATTTTAATAAATTCCATATAAAGTTAAAACAACATTTTAAAGAAATTTAAATATTTTGAAGTCTACGTAGTACCCAAAGGTCTCCGGTTCGAATCCCGAATAGCCGCTCTTTATTTACCAAATTCAAGGTGTGTACAATCTGTATTAGTGTTGATTTGGTAAACCTAGTTATTAAAATAACTGATGGAAACCTTTGAAATAGAAAACCAAAAAATTCAAAAAACTTGAGCGAATAGTTAATAAAAAGGTTCGATTCCAAAAATTAATTAAACTAAAATCGTATATTTATTTGATTTAAAATTATATAATACCAAAACAAAAAACTCTAAAACAATAGTTGATGCTGCTAAACTAAGCCTAAATCACCTCTCATTCAAAAAGCACTGTTTTTAAAACCATGAGTATCCAATTCAAACCACTCACTTAAGCACTTAGCCAATTGACAACCCTAGAGAAGAG
Organism: Persicaria maculosa; assembly: GCA_963922045.1. Taxonomy (NCBI): domain Eukaryota; kingdom Viridiplantae; phylum Streptophyta; class Magnoliopsida; order Caryophyllales; family Polygonaceae; genus Persicaria; species Persicaria maculosa. The sequence continues at coordinate 26,708,055 of OY998267.1, read as the reverse complement.
TTGATTTATAGAGAAAATGTACTCTCTCAATGGCCGATTTCTTACCAAATGGGTAAACCGAGTTGGAGTTGCAGAATAACCCACTCCATTCAAATAATTATTGGTCAATTGATCATTGACCTCTACAAGTTCCACTCATCCATACATAAAGAGTTTGATGAAGCTAGTCAGAGAATCTGAAGTCTGACAAGCAGAAACTTACTAGTGATCCCAACCCAACAACATTGCAAGGTTTAAAAGTCGATTGTCACACTCACAGGCTAAGAAACAATGAGAATATCATACCATTCATCATCAAACTTACCCAAGTGCAACAGCTAGCAGTAATATGTCGTCAGATTTCATAGATAAATATCCAATCCATCTACAAACGATGGTTCAAAAATGTCTTCTACTCAACAATCAGTACAACAGCTTTAAAACCTGCAGCATTATCACATACCACTCAACACAGAATCGACAATGCAAGTATGATGTGACAAACCGGGATGGTGTAGTTTCATGGTATTTGTACACCTGCAGTTTGCTTTTCCTTTTTCCTTTCTTTTGTGGGAAGTATGAAATATTTGATCAGCAAGGGTCACACAAAAATATTTTTCAGGAAATGAAAGTGTAATAAGAAAAGAGCAACTCATCATCATCATCTCATAAGAAAAAGGTAGCTTAAGTTCCAACTACAATCAATTACTAATTTGGTCTGTGAACTTGCAAGATATTCAAGTATATTGCACTTAAGACAGCAATGAGGCCCATGCATAACTCATGACTCATCTTAGATTGCAAACAGAGTTTAGCTTACCCGCCACATTTTAAGATCATTGATTGCTGCTAGGGAAGCTTGGGGGTGCAGAGATATTAGGAGCACTACTAAAATTGGGGCCAGTTGGAGCGCCCTGATACATTGACTGCACACCAGCTGCAGGGGCACCATTGGAACCAGGAGCTGTAGTTGCCCCCGGAGCCGAGGATGGCATATTAATAGCAGGGGGTGCTGCTTGAGGTCCATTTGCTGGAATGGGAGCTGGACCACCTTGTGGTGCGGAACCTGGTGGTGGTGCCATTGGTGGTGGTGCTCCATAAACTGCCAAATAATTGATTAATTTATACACTATTAGATATGCTTTCTTGAGTAGGCTCTACTGACAAATCATTAACTGCACATTTGAGTATAATACAATTCCATACACATCAATCTTAGCGTCGAAAGCTATATGATTGTGATTTTATCAGATATAAGTTTAGAAGGTGGAACGACTTGCATGTCTAAATTTTTCAATCTAAACCAATTGTATGTGCTATCTACAAGCAATAAAAGTTGCAGTGCCCGATTCTAGCTTCCATGGGATATGATTGAATAATCTATCAAATATGAGATGTATGCTTCCATGGCAGCTAAAATAACCACAATATCAAGCTCAATGAAAATATCATTATGATTAAAACAGAATAAATAATACAGAAACAGATTCTGCAGTACACAACAAATTCAGTTCAAGTATACTTCAATTAAATACCTGAAGGTAAAGGCATAGGTCTGGGCAAAACAGGTGGCCTGAAACCAGGAGGAAGTGGTGTTCCTGCAGGAAGACCTGGATATGGCATAAGCGGTGTCGGAAGAACAGGAGGGCGAGCCCGTTGCCATGCAGCATATTGTGCACCAACTTGCTGGAGTGCAGCAGCTTGACCAAGGTGCTCCTTGATCCTCTGATCAATTAGACTCTGTGTTTGTTGTTCCTCGAATTGTTGATAATAAGTACGCACATTTGCCTGTAGTACCATACATTAACAACGCCGGAAGATGACATATACCATTATACACAACTATTTGTAAGGTGCATCAGATACTTACCTTGTGTTTATATCCAGCATTATGTTGTTTTCGCACTGAGGGCTGCACATGTAATTGTAAGAATTATAAAGGATATTAATGCTCAGAAGAAAAACTAATGGTTTTACACCATGAAAGAGCAATTATAATAACTGAGCCAGCATAAAAGAGAGAAAAAGCCTTCAACATTGGATCACAAAAAAAGCTGGTAAACAGCAAATAATGAAGAAATTGATGATCATCTACTTACCTAATGATAAACATACTAAAACAGATGGTTTGGTTTATTTCATTAAAATGGTATATGTATCAAAACTATAGCTTGGTCATGACCCCCCAGACCCTTCTCAGTGGGACATACTCGGTTGTTGTTCTTGGTCATATACATAACAAACACCTTTAGAATGGACATTCATAAATTTCTTCCCGTGAACTAGTTGTCCATACGAAAATCGGAATACTTTGGCATATGTAAGGTACATATATACAAGATAGGAGGATATAGAAGGTAAATAATTGAAAATCATGCAGGAAAATTACAATGAAAAACAGATTCTGAAAGTCTTAACTCATTCTCAAGGAAAAAGATAGGGCTACTAGTCTAATATATTTCCACTCTTTGAGTGTTTCCACTCTTTGAGTGTTTCCACACTTTGAGTTAACATGTAACAGTCCTCTATGTAGTTTTCATGTTGATATTTCCATTTGAAAAGCTTATTTTTATTTTAATTCCAAGGATCATAGGACCAAGATTACACAAAGAGGTACACTAGATATTAAAATGGTCAATCCCCAGCAATCTTGATATGGGGAACCATCTAATGGGCCCAAGTACTCCATGTGTTTGTTTGAAACTGATCCCGTGTATTGAGCAATACCCATACCTTCATACCAATTCTCCTATCCTGGTATGAGCCGTAAATACAAATACTTCGATACCAATACCTCAATACTGATTCGACAAACCTGCTATGAGTTATGCCCTTACCTCCCCACATGCCAATACTGATTCCAATTAAAACCAAACAAGCCCCAAGTAATCTCTTGCATTTTGGCCACTATGTATAAGGTTACTAGTGCTAGACAGCCTCCTACCGAGCAACTTCATTTCTTGTACCAAGCAAACACATATCAGTGGTGAAAATTCATAAGAAAGGAACCACCACCAAATCTAATGTTCTGCTTCCCACAGATCATCAGTGTACAGATCCATTTCACCATGATAAAATCCCATCTTACATTCTTAGCAAGACAAAACGTTACAAACTGCTATGTCTTCCCAACGTACAAGCACCGCAAAATTCCTTCTACTACGGAAATGTGACAACAATCAACAATGACAGATTGTTTTCAATGGCACACTGTGGCACGCAGAAGAAATTGATTTACATCTAAGTATCTATCCGATAGGGGGAAACTCTTGACTATCTCGAGAAAAATATCTTTTATCAAAAAACCAAACCCAACGAAACCGATTGCAAAAAAATTGCAGGAAGCAGATAAACAATGGCAGGACAATACTCACCGAATCATGAGTCAAGTAGGTGTCGCAGTAATCGCAATAATACCTGCAAGACAAAATTAGCGAAAGAAAATATCAAAAATCAACCCCAAAAACTCAATCGAACGAATCAGAGAGCGAGAATTACAAATCGCTTACCTAGGCATTGTACAGATCGACCTGTCAGTAGCGAACGCGTTGCAAACAAGGATTGATCAGCTGAAAACGCAGATTCCAGAAAGGGGAGAAAAAACCTAGAAATTTTATTAGGGCAAAACGGAACCAGAGATTGAGAGAGGAAACGGAAGAAACCCTCACTGAACCCTTTGAAGCCTCAACTGGTTGGAGTCGAGAAATCACGCCAGGGATAGCACGGAAGCTCTGGAAAGCTCTGGTCACGTGTGGATCACGTGATTGGTTTACGTTCGTGACGAGAGAATCGATATACGGGCCTTGTAACTCACACGTAAGGAGACAAAAACAATGGGCTTTGCAATTGGATTTTAAATGGGCTTTTGCAATTGGGATAGTAAGAATAACCAAATTTGTGTTACACGAATTTTTTTTTTTAAGTTTGAAATATTATTTTTATTCAGAAACTAAAAATATTATTTTTAACCTTTGAAAATATGTTGATTATAAATATTTATCGTATCTTTTAAATATTTAAATCTGATTTTTTTCATTAATAATTTGATTATATGTATGTATCAAATCCTTTAAAATCTTATTTGAAAAAAAAGGTTATTTTTAATAAGAAATAAAATTTAAAGGGGAAATGCTTTCACAATCTTATTCGTTTTTTCCAAGAAAATACAATACGAATAATATTTGTTTTAGTCTAAACTAGTCGAAAACCCGTGCATTGCACGGATATATTAATTTAGTTTAAATAATTATTAAAAAAAATAAAAATAAAAATATACTGTTAAAAATTAAAATTTAATAACTAAATAAAAACTAATATAAGTATTATAGTATAATATTGAATGTGTGGTATTTCGCAATATAAAAAACACTATATTAGAGATTACTATGTACATATGATATCATAAAATAGTAAGTATTTTTATGAAATTTTTTGGTTAATAATTCTAAGGGGAAATAATTTAAAATAATACCAACTCTCAAATTGGAAAAAAAATAATACAGATAGAAAAAATCTTAAAATAATACAAACTATCCACGTATAAATCAAAATTAATATGAACTATAAAATCAACCAAAAATAATACAAATTATAGAATTTTGACTCAAAATAATACAAAATTTTGAACTTGAATTATATATTGTATTATTCATAACAAAACTTTATCTCTCAAAATTACAAAAATAATCCATAATTAGTCATACTTTGCACATATCCACCCTTATAGTTTAAATAGATAAAAACCATTATCGATGCTAAAAAAAATCAAAACCATTATTTGTTTTTCTAACTTTATTCAATACAACCCCAATTTTTTAAGTTACATGAATTCTAGGCTATGATTTTTTTTTAGTAAAGCATAAAGTGGGTGTGATTTTCTGTTTTTTCACATTAAAAACTGTTTTTTTTGTAACGTTTGATAAATAAATAGTAGTTTTGGTGTATTTAAAAATAAAAGAGGTGGATATGTGCCAAGTGTGACTATTTATGGATGTTTATTTTAATTTTGAACAGTTTTGTTTTAATTTTTCCCCTAATCCAAGTTCGAAAGTTTGTATTATTTTAAGTCGAAAGTTCATAGTTTGTATTATTTTTTGCAGTTCAATTTATTTTTTAGTATTATATATAAGATAAGATATAAGATATAGGATAGGATATATAAGATAATATTTAAGATACTATTTTTCTAACCAATTATAAAAAATATAATATGTTTTTCAATAAAAAAATTAATAGCATGTGGTTATATTTAAAAAAACACTTTACATAACTGATATTTTGCCAAACAAATATGATTGTGTTTCTATCAAATTAAAAATAAAATTGCATAAAGTAAAATGAATATAATTGATTAAGTGAATAAGTGAATTATAATACACTCATTACTTATTTCAAAATTATCTCAAAAAAGCTACCAATTAGTATAAAATATATGTATCTACAAATTATTAAATAAAAGTTCAACATATGCATGAAATTGTGGTTGAAATTACTTATTTTAAAATCATGGCAAAAAAGTTACCTAGTATAAAAGAATAGTAGAACATGGAAATTTATGTCAATAGAAAAAAAGTATAATAATGGTATATAAAATATAATAAAAATCAACAATAGTTACAAAATCGGAAATAGTGCACAAAGAAAATCGAAAATATATGGAATAAAATAGAATAGTATGAAAGTGTTAGCATTATCAAAAAAAAAAGGGATAGAATCAACAAAAAACTTTCGGGGTCACCGGGTCAATCTGATCAATCGGGTCAAAATTATCGGGTCATTCGAGTCTAAATCCAGATGACCCGGAAAATTACTGGGTACTTCGGGTTCGGGTCCAAAATACCGGGTCATGACCCAGAATTTACCGGGCGTACTACGGGTCGGATTTTCTGGGTCGTGTTGTATTTTGACAAGTCTACATAAGACCCATGGAAGGCTTAACCGTCCTAGGTTAGCTCGTCAACATCGACACAAAGCAAGGCCTCCAAGTCACCGACTCCGGCCAAGCCATCCCGAGTACCTCCGTCGCATCTCCCTGGAGCAGCCCCTGGCCCCCACCTTCACGATCACCGGCCACGTGGTCGGGTGGGCCAGTTGGGAGTTCCCCCTCAAATCCGACCCGAGTTCTAGTTTGGTCTTCTTAGAGGCCAAGGTCAAGGACCTCGGCCGAGACTGGAACCCTAGCTATATATTCGTGGCCTACATGGACCCTCTTAACGATTGCCCTAGGAACATATGTCAAGTCGTACGTCCAAGTCAACCTCATTTTGTATCTTTGTGCGTTACGTGAGTGATATGATATTTTAAGTACATTGAACGTACATAACGTAAGTTGCATTTTTAAGGTGGTTCCTTAACCTTCCTTGTGCGCGGTCTTGGCAACTGCACCAGCGTTGTCATAACCAATTTTCTACAATAGAAAGACAACAATTAGAAGAGGAGATCTAGAAAAATGTATTGCAAGATATATTGGCAAGCCTGGATGGAGAATGACTTACAGGATTCAAGGCTAGTGACGATCATCAGTGACTGTTCCACCAAAAAGTAAGCCAACAAAGTGCGGATGAGTAGTAAGCTTTTTCAATAATCAAAGATTTCCCCGGATGAAGATAATTAAATATGCATTACCTCGTGTAGCAGCTTTGAATCCCTCTCGCGCAGTTCTCGAATTATGCAGAAAGCGTCCCCTAACAATCTTGAGTCACTGAAAAGAAATGAATATGTGCAACTCTGTGATCAGTAATAATTCAAGTCCAACACCCAAGAAACAAGACTCCGTTGAGTTCATTACGACTCTCTTATTTAGTTCGGCGAATCGGGTTTCGGTCAACTTGAGTTCAGTCAAATCGAACCCGCAAGAATCACATTGGATAAATCAAATAAAATTTTAGTCCAATTAAACTTCTAAAATTTGAATTTTAAGTTTTCATTTGATTTTTTAGTCATATTTATTTATTTATTTTACCTATGAGGTATTTATCTTTTTATATATATTAAGCTAAGGTTTATCAATTCTTAATCAATACTACATTCGTTAAAAAATGTAAGTCTTTTCACTTTTTATAACATTTTTTAAAAATTCAAAATTATATAAAATATTAATTTTTTAAATATTAATTTCGTACTTATTACTCATAAGTCATAACTATGAAATTATAAGAAATAACAAATTTTGATATTTATATAGTTTCAGTGTCTTAAAAAATACTAAAAATTCACATAACCCTTTTTTATGGAGGGAGTACAAATTATATTTAATTATACTATATGCATGATAATATTAGCATCCATTATTAAGTAATCAAATATTTAGGTTGTTTTAAATATTTTAGGGGAAATGCTAAAATTTTTGTTGGTTTCAAGTATAATCAGATTTGAATTATTTTAGATTGCGGGTATAATCGAGTTTCGGATATATTCGAGTTGGATAATTTCGGGTTGATTTCAGGTCAATCCATTCGGATATAATCGGGCTAGGGTTTGAATTGCTTTCGGGTTCAAGCTTAACTCGAATCGAATCGATCAGTCTTGAATCTAAAATTTTTTTTTCAATTATTTGAGCGTCAGTCAGGTTCGGGTGGAATCGGTTTTCTCAGATCGAGTTGGGTATTGCCGGTTCTACCCACTAATGGCATTATGGTAGGGTGAGCATCCATGCCATAGTTTAAGCCTAGCTATCTGGCAACTTACTGCTTGATTTGTCCTATTCGAGTGCTTTATAAGGTAGCTTGATTTGTCCGATTTGAGTGCTTTATAAGGTAGTGCTTGATTTGTACCCTTTGTTTTATACTGTAGCATGTAAATACCATCCCATGTCCCATTTTTAAGGGGTGAGTTGGGAGTACCTCAATTTACTATCTCAGATTAAAGAAGGCAATAACATCTCAACCAAGATAGGACAGTCCCTCAACTGTAGATTAAACTTGAAATCCTTTCGGAAGTATTTAGGTCAAGCACTGGGCAGTGTATAGGAGTGTATCTAAACTCAGTCTCCGAAACAATGCAAAATTAGAAGTGAAACAAATGGCAAGAATATCGACAGAACACAATTATTCGCCCAGGCTTGAGTTCATTTGTCGAGTGTTCTTGGATAATGTGCATATCGTGTGCCTTCAACACAACATGGAGTCTGTAACATAAATTTGCTCACCTAATGATCAACTGCTGTGTGCACTTCTCAACCTTGAAAGGAAATGGGATCAGATCATCAGACTTTTACACTCTTTACCATGGATGGTAATGCCAGTGGTGCGGTGTTCGCTAGAGGCTAGAAAATATTTTTTGAAGAAGTTCTCGAACTGAATGTGAAATGAAGGATTAAAGAACCAACCTCAGTATTTCGCCAGAATTTGCCTAAAAAGTTCCTTTGGTGCTGTAACAAGACGAGGAAAAAACAAAGTGTTGGGAGGGGCTATCTTACTCAAATGGCATATCAGATGTGGGTTACAGATCTTACCTGGCAGCCCAGTGTAACGCTCAAACTGCTCGTATGCCTGACCGATAAACATCTCCAAACCTGAGACTACAATAGCGCCACTCTCTGCTGCTTCCCTCAGTAATCTAGTTTCCTTCGGGGTGTAGACAGCATCAAAGACGAGCGAATAGTGTTTCAAGGCTTGCTGCAAAAAACAATTGTTATTTCTCTCCTTTTTTTCGACACAGTAATATTTGCATGTTATCTTCACAGAAAGACGCTTCTATGCTAGTTCAATGAAAGACGAGCTAATCTTGGACTAGAGTTGTCTTTTACGAAGGAAGCAGTACATATCACCAAAATGTTGACTAGCACACTGCAGTTTACTAATCATATACCATGATCAGCAAACACATCAGCAGTTAAATTGTGTAGAGGGGTGAAGAATAGAATTTGCAGAGAGAGAAAAACCTTCGAAGTGGGTGTCTCGTCAATTTTTGGTTGCATCCCAATGGACGTTGTGTTTGCAAGGATCATTCCTTCTACTGGACAGAAGGTCTCGAGTTCAGCCAGGGAGATAGCATCGCCTCCGACGATATTTGCTAGTTCCTCGGCCCGCTCTTGAAAGTAAAACACAAGAACAAAGCAGAACGTTAGGCAACTATTTAAGTGCATCTCATTTCACTCGAGTAAAGATTGAAATACTAGTTTCAAAAGGGCACATCATAAATAACACAACATGGTCGTGTCGCTTGATTGTCTGATGCATGATACAGGTGTCTTTATCAATTGAAAATAGGAACCGTAACATGAAATAAGATAAGCAAGATTCTGTAGGCTATAGCACGGACTTGAACAAACATATTTTCACATCAAATTTCAATTGAATTATCAAAAGCTTGTGAAGGACAGTTGGAAGTCAAAATGTGATCTATGGGGGAAAAAGGTAGCACCTAGGACAGAATGTGTTGACCAGAAGAAAGTGACCAAGAATGGTAAAGGGACAACAAGTCACATTGTTCTGAACTCCTAACTGACTAATGGATAAAGAAAAGAGTTAGATTCGATCTGAAAGGATTCTCTAATAAAATTAACAAAGAGCTTCTGAATGCCACCAAAAATATACAATCAGAGCAGATGCATTAGATATATCCATACGTTCATAAGACACCAGAATTTAATAATACAAATCCCCTCATTCCCTAACAAGTTTATTCTTCTACCTCGGAGCCAATAATTTATTCTCCCTTTATTAAATTAAAGATTTTAATTTGCTGAGAATCAGGCTGTTCAAAATGCCATATAAACTCTCTTACGAAGATTCAGCTGTCTGAGGATGTCCTAAAGATCATTCAAGAGATGAACGGATGAATGTGACAGCATGCTACACGAACATGAAAGTACTGAAATAAGGTTTTCTTCAGAAAATTCATTAACAGGGTATAGGTGCTCATTTTGTCTGGTTGTGAAAGAAAGGAGATGAAGTGATGAACCATTGAATCTCTTTGTCGATAGTTTTGTTTTCCTTTAATGAGAAAACGTTTCTTTTCATTCTACTTGGCGGTGCAGCATTCATCCAAAAACCCTCCTTGTTGAGAAAAAAGTTTGGCTGTGTCATTCTGTTTGAGGTTGGTTCACATTTTGTTATAATCTCACATACATTTTCTCATTTGTGATGGACAGATTTTTTTTTCTTCTATTCTTTTATGTCTAATACATCCAGGTGGAAGTTGAAAGCTGGGAGGAGGAATATAGAACCCTAACAAGATAAAAAGCTTACCAAAAGTACGGTTTGCAATGACAATCCTTGCGCCTTTCTGTTTTGCTCCATAAGCAAGTGCCTTGCCCGCACCACCAGCACCAATGACAACAAAGGTTTTACCAGCTAAAGGTGATTCAGCTTTACTATTGATTAAATTTTGACCTATACAAGAAAAAACCCTTGGGTTTATTAGTTTTAACAAGCACTCAAATCATTCCTCTGTAGATTGCAGAGAAGAAAAAACCTCGAAGAGCGTTCTCAATGGCAGTTATGGCACCAACATAGTCAGTGTTGTAACCGTATAACTTCCCGTCATCTTGTCCCCTAGTGATGCAGTTGACAGCTCCAATTGACTGGAAGAACAAAAATAAAAAAATCTTCGGCGTGGTCAATGATATAACACAAAGATAGTTTCTGATTATTGAACACAAGCATAACTATCACTGCACAAAGATCCCAGATTTCACAACCTTTGCAACAGGATCAACTTCATTGCAGCATTCAAGAACAGACTCCTTGTGAGGAATTGTGCAACTGCTCAAGGTGAATTTGATGCAAAGCACATTCAGTGATCAAGTATTTAAATATCATTTTAACTATACAAACTGAGAAAATGTCATGCAAAGCAATGTAGTGAAGAGAACTGTTGCCATATCCCATGAGCAGTAAACGTAAAGAGTAACCCATAAGAACTATCCACACCAAAAGGCAAGCGAATAAATGCCTATAACATTCCAGCAAGATAGACCGTATATGAGAGTAGATATGCAAGATTGTCAGCAGAGCAAGGTTGTTACAAAACCTGAATCCAGCAAAATCAGTGGATGAATACGTACGAAGGAAATTCGCAACATCGTCTACTAGAAATGGCACATAAACTCCATCAAACCCAACAGATTTGAAAGCTTCATTGTACAAAAGTGGTGATTTGCTATGTCCAACAGGCTTCCCAATGATGCCAAATACTTTAGTTTGAGGCCCAATCTGTCTAAAATTGTATAATTCAGTCAAATCTACAAGTGTTGGTTGTCCAGGAGCTGAGACCCTTCCGGACTCAAGGGTCCCAAAAGTAAGATATCCACCAAATTTGGGGCCTAGTATCCTTGAAATCAAGCCTCTCTCCCCCATGACAAGTCCAATCACCGGAACCTGAAAAGGCCCAATGTTTGTATGTTTAGTGCAAAAATAATTCTGGGGTTTAAGCAGGAATAAACAGACTTTGTATGTTTTCCTTCTTATAAATTGGAAAACAGTTGAACCAGCAAAATCAACGGCTCCCAAAGGCACATTTTCAATTTTTCATATGAAATGAATAGTGAATACTGACTGATACTGCAAAGAAGTTGACTGCGTATCACAGTGACAACCTATTGGTAAATGCATAATACAATCGAATGCATTCATATCTTAGTAATGTTGCTACATGGAAATTATGGCTTTGTTACAATTGATGACTGTAATTGAACTTCATTAATTTTGATTTGTGACAAGAAACATTTAACTCATACTTGTATCGCCACCGTGATTCGCATTTTGAGTGCGCAGCAACTGTTTCAGTCACACAGTCCAACATAATATACTAAGCCTGAATTAAGTATCCAGCACAATTTCCAGAAAATCAAACCAGACAGTCATTCTCATGAAATGATCATCAAGCAAGAACGCCTACAATAGTAGAAAACAGACATTCACTATGTGCAGTAAATTCCTAATCAAAATAAGAATTTCACATTCAGAAAAATGAAATCGTAAGTCTATATAACCTTAATCTAAAATAATTCACCAACCGCCTTTCTTTCCAGCTTTCCCTTCCAAATCTACTTTCCCCACTCATCAGTAGAGATTGTAGAGTGGAGCCACAGATGCAAAGCAAGGTTTAGTTCTTTTCTTTATGGTTATGTTTGCTTTTCTCACTCACATTTTTTGGTAGTGAATTGGTTTTCCTATAATAAACTCACATTTCTCACAATAAGGAAAAAAAATTAGCCTATCACCAAGTTCTTAAAAGTGAACAGCATATGCGTTAGATGATGGGAATGAATAGCATATATATAAGTAAGATACTTGGCTTTGTGCGCTCATTTTCTGTAAGAAACCAGGAAAGAAGAACCCATGGACAGGGCTGCCGAGATGCAATGATGCTTACTTGGGAATGTACTGTTATTTGAAACATTCGTGCCACATCCGTGACATCCACAGCAGTTGTTGCAACTTTCACAATATCAGCTCCAGTGGACTGTATTCTAGCCACAAGGTTGCCAAGATCCTCAACTGATGGCGTATTTTCATAGTTATGAGAAGAAACAATGAGTTTGAACTTGTCAGGTCTTTTCCCAAGAATATACTTGTTGAACTCATGAGCAACCTTCACATGACAGAAACAAGTCTATTATCAGAGACAACCAATTCAGAAAAAGGGCATAATTTCCCAATTTTCAGTCAACTCAAGTGTCCTATTTAGGTCATAAATCGATACTTATGCTTAGAAAACTAAAAACATTATTGTTTTTTTTTTTTTGACACAGTAGTTGCTAAATCCTTGACACATGAAAATTGCAAGCACAAAGGCTTTGTTTGGTGCGTGCATACTTATACCTTGAACTTGTAAATACTTAATCAGCATTCAGCAATCCACGGCAAATGAACCTCAAGCATTATAACAAGATCTAGACACTAATAAAATTATTATGCAAACATTTCAATTGAATTGATTGAAAAGGTAACAGAAACCTGAAATTCAACATCAACGTAATCAGCTCCCAACTCCATAGCTAATTTCAGAGCCTCCAATCTGTTGCTTTCATCCCCATCATACATACCACCTTCCCACTTCGGCCTAAAAAGGGGGGATTTAAAAAGATGAGGAAACTTCATGACGTGCCAACATCAAACGATTATGAAATCGAATGAATTATACACCATTTAGAAAATTAGCAACAAAAGCAATAGCACAGTATTGACAGTCCCGGAAGACATCGATCGGGAAATAAAAATAAGAAATTCAAACTCAAGGTTCGATTCTAATCGCAAATACAAAAGAATTAGAAGAAAACCTGTAGGTGACGAGAGTGGGCAAGGGAGAGCTTCCAATCAGACGAGGGAGGTCGGTGGGAGGGTCAAAGCTCTTCAAGCTATCCAATCGAAGTTCGACGAGGTCAGCGCCCAAAGCCTTGGCCTTGCTGACATCAGCCGCCATAAGATCAACGGTATCCGCCATGATCGGAGTACAAATTTGAGTTGGAGATTTCGGCATTTTATCTCCGGCTTGGATTGAGCTCGGTGACCGTTCCTGCTGCAAATCAATTGCAATATGCAAGTAAAACCGGAAGGAATTAGAAGGAATTTATGAGCGAAACTCACTGAATTATAGATTTATAGGAGAGAGGGAGAGAGAGAGAGAGGGGATGCACTTTACCAATACGCTGAGAGAATCCATTTTTCTTTTCTATATACAGGATAAGCTTTGACAACAGAGAGATGGAGGGAGAGAGAAGGTAGTAGTGGGAGGGAGGGATTGGTTTCTCCTTTAAGCGCAATGGAGTTACTCTCGGTTACTGTAACTAGAAGCGATTTGCTTTTAGCCTCCTTTTACGACATTTCTTCAATTTGACGTGAAGATTATGCATTACCGAATATACTATGGGTTGGTATGGGGGGAGTTAATAAACTGACTAAAATTATAAATATGGTAAAATTTATAAATTGTTGGTAAAAGTAGTTAAAAATTTAAACAACAAGATAATCTCCGTATGGGGAGAAAAACAGTTTATTTGTAAGAAGTGGAGTTTATTTGGTTGTTATTAGGGGTATTGTGGTACTTTCAAACCAAATAAGATAAAAGGGAGAATAAACACCCAAATAACCTCCATTTTGTAGCTTATTTTTTAACACAAATTTTTAACACGTTTTTGTTTATTTTGGTACTCCATACACCCATAAAAGCTGTTTATTTTTTAAACAGCCACAAATGTTTTAATTTTAACAGTTAAAATGGGCTACCATACACACCCTATGTGTCGTCTTTTAACCATTTCATATTTTTTTTAAGAAAGCCTAAAAATAGAAAGAAAAATAGTTAAAATTTTAGTAAATAAATAATGTGAAAAACGAAAAAAAATAGTATGAGAAGTTGAAGTATTAATAGAGTATCTTGAAAATTAAATACTCCATCCATTTGAAAATATAAGTCTGTTAATTTTTTGACATACTTTTAAGGAGTTAAAAACTATACGGAGTACAATATAAAATAATACTCCCTTTGTTCGGAAATATAAGTCCATTGATTTTTGGCACGTTTTTTAAGAAGTTAAAAACTATATAAAATAATATTTTTTATTAATTTTTTTTACATAGCCATATATATTACTAATAAGTATATAGTTATGTAAAAAATTTAATAAAAAAAATCGAGTATTATTTTATATAGTTTTTAACTTCTTAAAAAGCGTGTCAAAAAGTCAATGGACTTATATTTCCGAACGGATGGAGTATATTTTTTTATTATTTGTTTACATTATATGTAAGAAAATAATAATAAATATATTATTTTATATATAGTATAGTTTTTAACTCCTTAAAAAACATGTCAAAAAGTCAATGGACTTATATTTCTAAACGAATGTAGTACAATTAGTAGATAAATTGACAAAATTAGAAATTTTTATCATTAATGTTGTTCCAAGGTACAAATATTTTGTTCCATTAAAAAGTGATCAAAATGCCAATTATATGGGTACGGATGTAGTATTTCATTTGGCCTCAGTCGGGGTGACCCAGTGGTGTGGAGTAAGGGGAGTAAGGAGGTCTCGAGTTTGAATGATGAATGATGCAAGTAAAAATAAAGCATACAATATGAAACTAGTAGAATAGGTTTGATCTAACAAAGTTTTGCAAAAGGCGGACATTCAATATAACTTGAAAACCTTGAACCAACGAGACTTTGCATCCTCAAACAAAACACAAACACTCAATAATCAACGGAAAAAAAAAAAGCTACTCTAACCCTGAATTTGGAAAAAAAATCACAAAGAAACCCCTTTTAAAATCACAATTATGTGCAACAAATTGATTCAACAAAGCAAATCAAAAACTCCAAATCCAATGGAGAATCGATCTCAACATCAAGACTAGCAACTACAAATCGAATGGAGAATCGATTTGAACTAGAAATTCATAGGTTTTATCGCAATATAATTAACCGAACAATGGAAAATAAATAAATAAAATTAGTTAATTAATTCAATTGATATAAAGTTTAGTTCATTTCCACAATTTTCTTAGACTCGGATCTGTATTTTTTTAGCTTGAATGTATGTGTATGGTAAACAAGGAGAATCGACGTAGCATATAAACATAATAGATCGCCATAGAAACACTAATGTATAAATGTAAAGGGAAAAAAACAAATTTTCTAATAAATTAGAATATGCTAACCCCATTTATTTCACTCTATAAAGATGTAATAATACATAATTCCTAGAATTATATATATATATATATATATATATATATATATATATATATATATATATATATATATATATATATATATATATATATATATATATATATAAAAGAAAAAAAAAATGACTAGCTAGCTACAAATTTGTGAAACTAGCTAGCTAGTATAAATTATAATGAACCTAAAGTATTAAGTAATTAAATTGTAACGGCCCGTATATAAATATCCGAGATACGTTTCGAAGGTTAGATACCTTCGTTCGGATATTGCAATTCAGGTACGGGTTGAGGTTTCAAACCTCTAAAGATCAATATTCAAAGCGTGTATTTCGAACCCCAAGCAATCGAAGTCGCGAAAATTCAATTCAATGAAAGTAAAGCAGAAGCAAGGTTTAGATACAAGTGCCGCGGCAGAGCCGGGTCAAAACCAAAACATAGTGGGTGATTGCCATTTTATCAAGTTAGAATATATTAGCCGGATTCTTCAATTCGCCAAGAGATTCCCCGTCACAGAAGCAAGGAGCAATCAAGAGCGGTACCTAACACTATCCACGAAGTCAGGCCCGGTAATCGCCTGCGGGTCCTTTGACCGCGCTGAGGCCACATTACATGCCTATACCTAAATAAAAGATGACTAATGCAGTACAAGATTTAAATCACACTATCATGCCCCTAGTATATATATAATATGCAGAAAAGAAGTGGCATATACCTCTCCTACCTCTGCACCCCTTCCCGTTAGTGCAGATACTGGCCAGTTCGGTGCTATAGCATAGCAATTTCCTCGTGGTGGTGCACTAACCACGACATCATCATATCATATCATATCATCTCATCTCTTGCCCGATGGTGCTGGGCTATCATATCATGCTCATATCGACTCGATAGACTTAGGGCACCCGATGGGGCTGGGCTACCCTATGACCCTAGCAAAGACTCTAGGACTATCACAGATAACGGCCGTTCTGTATTCAAACACACATAGTAATCACATGCTCAGTTCAGGCCAATCCTAGCATGATACTACATGACATGCTTTAATATGCAACAAAACTACAAATCACATGACACATCAAGTAGGAGGTCCAGGTTACTGAGTAAGTCCCGTAGGATACTTACCTGAAGATGCAGAACAACAAAATAACACAAGCAAGAGCCCAAATGCAAGTCCAAAGTAATCCAAAAGCAATACACACCTATCATCAAGCCATTTCCATAAGCTACCGGACCAACATCATCAAGCCAAGACAAAATCCCGACATTTGAAATGACACTTTTAATATAACTTCAAGCTCAAGATCAAATAGTTCAAATTCCGTCAAATCCCTTATTTAATATTGAATATTAAAATAATATTTTAAAACTCATTGCCCAAAGTTTTCCCAAACTCTTAAATCTTAAGCTAAGTCAACTCATTTTAAGACAATTTCTCAAATCATATTATAGAAATAATTCCGGCATTTATCTCTTAAAAATCTTCATCTTAAAGTCACCTTATAAATCATTATATAATAACACTTCTCAATTATTACTTTAAAACTCCATTTTTAAACAACATCTAATCACACTCCAACTAATATTTAAATATAATAAATTACCAAAATCAATCCATTTTAATAACCCACCTTTATAAAACAACAATACTAATTTACTTTATCATTTCTAAACCATTTATTAAAACACCACATAATATCATAATTATATAAATGTATATATCAAATAATACCATTTTTATTTATCAAATCAATTTCCAACTTTTACAACTTTTCCAATTTCCTTTTTAAAATCCAAATCTCATAATATTATAATTTTAAATCTCTATAACACATTATATAATATATATTTTCCATTTATTAAAAAAATATTTATGAACAAATACCGTAAATAATAGATGAAATATGTTGATAAAATAATTTTAACAAACTCATACAATCCCACCGGCCCATGTTCTATTCTCAGACAAAAGGAGAGGAGGGCCCAATATTTGTCAAACCCGAATCCGGAAATTGAGCCCAATACCCGAGCCCTAAACCCGCATGCCCAGCCCAGAAAAAGAAAAGAAGAAAAGAAGACCAACCCAGAAGAAAGTAAAGGACCCACTCCTGGGCATCAGAGATAGTGGAATCGCGCCTGCTACTGCTGCTGGCCACCTTGGGGTGGAAGGATGAAGGAGGAGGAAGTGATGGGGTGTGGGTGTTCTCGGCAAAGCAGGGGATGCCGGTTGCGCTTCTTCAACGACGGTGATGGTGGCGAAATAGGGGCTGTGGTGCTCGGATTCTCCTTCGGAACCGAGGAGCGAGGAGGAGACTTCGGCGACGGTTGTAGGCCACACGAGGAGGAGGAATGGGGAAAGTTTTGGGTGTGCTTGGAGGCGGCGAATCAGAGAGAGGAGGGGGATGTGGTGGTAGCCAAGGTGGAGTTGTGGTGGTCTGAGATTTTGTGTTTGGAAGGGTGAAAGAATACAAAAGAAATGGAGAGAAGAGGATGTGGGTTTAAGCTTGAAGGCTCAGCTGAGGAGTGGGAGGCTGCAACTTCAGAAGAGAGGAGGGAGGGGTGCTGCTGCATAAATGCTCAGAGGTGGGTTGCCTTAGTGAAATTGTCACAAGAAGACAGAACGGGAGGGAGGGACCAACTCAATTTGCAGAAATCCGAGAGGGAGGGGGAGAGAGAGAGAAAATAAAGAAAAGTAAAATAAAATAGGAATTAAAAGAGGTCCCCACAATACCAATTTAAATTAGCGGAATAGACTCGAAACCCGCTTGCCTGATCGAATCCCGACTAAAACAAATTTAAATCATCTCGGAACTTAAATTAATTTTATTAATACTCGAAACTCGAAAGTGAAAATCAACCCCGTCAAAATCCAAAATTTAAAATGATGCCGGAAGGATTTTAAAATTGAACTCGTGCTCGAGGACGGGTTTTATTCCGCTTTTACAAATTGAATTTAATAATAATAATATAATATATAGAATAATAATACAAAATATATTCAGTCTTTACATAAATAGGGGCGGGGAGTAGACCTGTCAAAACATAACCCGACCCGAACGCCCGGTAAAATTTGGGTCAGAACCCGAAAATTCCGACCCGAAATTTTTTTTCGACCCGAACCCGAAAACCCGATAATTTGTTGGGTCATCTAGGTTTTGACCCAGTGACCCGATGACCCGGTGATCCGATTAACCCGATTGATTTATAATTATATATGTTTAATTTTTTTATGGAGATTCCAATTTATTTACATTTTATAATTACAATCACTTGATGTTTCATTTTTAAATCAACTTTTATATTTATTTGTATTGTGTAATACTCCCTCCAATCCATAGTATTTGATTTTTTATTTTTCATCACATTTTTTAAGAAGAAAAAACTCAAAAAAATATTAAAATATTAAAATAATTCTATGCTTATTACTAATTGCATGAAATTATTTTTAAAAAATTATTTAAAAATTTGATATTTTATATATTTTTAAATTTTATTAAAAATTACAAGAAATTATAAAAATTAAATATTTTTGATCAGATATAGTATATAATTACAAGCACTAAAACTTATGAACCATGTCTTTAATTTTAGCATTTTAAAATTATCACAAAATTACCAAATCATGATTTTTTTAATTTAAAAAAGAAAAATTTGACAAACCCGAAATCGACCCGATTTGACCCAAAACCGGGTCAAATCCGAGTTCCAATCAACTCGGATCTACTCGGGACCCGTTTTACCCGGAACCCGTTTTACTCGGAACCCGTTTTACCTGAAACCCGAAATGACCCGACTCAAACCCGATCCCGATCCGAATGACCCGATTGACAGGTCTAGCGGGGAGGCACGCAGTGGCGAAGGAATTAACTAGGGGCGGGGAGGCATGCAGTGACCCTAGCCACCATCTTAAGAGCTGTCATTAAGAAGAACCTAAAGCTTTGGGAAGAAGCCTTGCATCCTGTGGAGTTTGCCTATAATAGGACCTTGCATTCATTAACCAATCTAACTCCATTAATTTCAGTATGTTTATGGAACTAACCTGCTAACGCCTTTAGATCTTACCCTATATCCTATGAGGGAGAAAGAAAACTTTGATGCAGGCAAGAAGGTTGAGTACATTAAAGAGCTACATGAGAGGATGAGGTTGCGCCTATTACAGAAAGCTAAAGCTACAACCAATTACAAGAACAAAGGGCGCAAGAAGCTGATTTTGATATAAGGTGATCTCGTGTGGCTCCACTTGAGGAAGGATCAATTTTAGGACCAGGGCAAATCAAAGTTGTCATCCAGAGGCAACGAACCATTCTGGGTGGATTGGTGACAATCCATTCAAGCCGGAGCTTCCAAATGACTATAGAGTTAGCACCACTTTCAACGTTGCTGATTTGATTCCTTATCTAGGGGAGGATGTCGATACAGATTCGAGGTCGAATCCTTTCCAAGAAGGGGAGGATGATGTAGGGACATCTGAGTCACCAGCTTTGCCAACTCGACCAGTGACCCAAAGTCAAGCCAAGCAGATCGTTGACAAGCTAGTTAGCCTTATTTTCTATCTTCTAACGCATACCTAAGCCTAGGCCTAGCTTGTGAGGAGAAGAGTGTCGAATGGATGTCTCAACTCTCAAGTGTCCAAGCCAAACACAAGCCCTAGTCCGGCGTTGCTAGGAACCCTAGCCAGTGCAGGAGAGGCGTCAGTTGTGTCTTGGTGCCTAATCCTTGCCCTAATATGCTGTGTTGAGGAAGGAATCCAAGAAACCCTAATGTGGAAAGTGAAGGCTTAATTTTTGAAAAGTCAATCTTTGAAGGTTGTTAGATTAAATATATATTTTCTTTATTTTATTAATTAGTAGAATTTTCTATTTGATATAAGTAGTTACCCTAGTTTGTGGAAAAACACACGTTACATCTTTTCAATCAGAAACAAAAGGCTCTGGCCGAAATCTTCTAATTGTCTTCTCAAATTTTGTCGATTGCAACTCAATCAATAACTCCGAAGGTGCCGATTTGTCTCTTTGTCATATTTGTTCTTACAAGAAGGTAGCTTAGGGAAAGTCTCATGTCCTCTTGATCTGAAGACGGGCTTCGATCAAGTTGTAGGGGAAGGTCTCTTGTTCAGCAACCAATACTGCATAGTGGTTTAATCTCTAAGTTGTTGATCATCCGATCACTTGGTTGTCCTCAAACCCCATATTATTACTTATGCAATTGTGTCAATTTCTCATAAGTTCTGTTGATCATCCGGTCAATTGGTTGTCCTCAAACCCCATATCAATACTTATGCTATTTTCTTTAATTGTTTCTGCTTCTACCAATTGTGTCAATTTTTCATAAGTTTTGTCTTGTGTTTGCGAGCCTTTGTTGGAACGATCGAGTCTTGCAGATCACCCCGGATCGGAAAAGGCTCATACGATAAGCTAGGAATGGATTTTGTAACAAGGTGGGATACGACCTTAGTGATACGACTTAGTGGCCATTTTGGAGTTAGGTGATGTCCGAACTTTTGGTAACCTGATCTTTGATCACTAGACCTGTCAAAATGTAACCCGATCCGAAAAATCAACCCGAACACCCGGTAAAATTTGGGTTAGGACCCGAAAATTTTGACCCGGAAATTTTTTCTGACCCGAACCCAAAAAACCGATAATTTTTCGGGTCATCTGGGTTTAGACCCGGTGACTCAATTGACCCGGTAATTTTGACCCGATTGACACGGTGATACGGTGATCCGATTGACCCGATTGATTTATAGTTATATATGATTAAATTTAAAAAGAAAAAATTTGACAAACCCGAAATCGACCCGGTGACACGGCAAAATTACCAAATCATGATTTTTTTAATTTAAAAAGAACAAAATTGACAAACCCAAAATTGACCCGATTTGACCAGAAACCGGGTCAAACCCGAGTTCAAATCAACCCGGATCTACCCGACACCCGTTTTACCCGAAATCCGAAATGACCCGACCCGAACCCGACCCGAATGACCCGATTGATAGGTCTATTGATCACTTGTCCAAAAAGAGGTTGTATGATCCATGTTATGAGAATTTTGATTCTTTTTTTTTTTACAGTAGGCAAAAATTTGGATGTACTAACGACATCCATGATCATCTCGCAAGATGATGTTCTGGAACTCACAACAACAATCGCTCAAAATTAAATTACAATTAAACTGAGATTTGGCAATAAAATCAGCTGCACCATTGGCCTCTCTATAGCAATACTGAAAATTGATGCTCTCAAATTCTCTTGTAAATGAAAGGATCTCTTGGACAATTTGAATGATCTCCCATGGACTATTGTTCGCATGATTAATGGCGTCGATGATGATTGCACAATCACTCTCAAGTATCAATCTACGGATCCCCATCTCCGCTGCCAATCTTATACCTGTATAAACAGCAAGAGCTTCTGCCAAAATGACAGAACCCATCCTATTATTATATTACATTTATGTATCCGAATAATTTGGCCATTATTATTCCTCATAATACAACCAATCTGTGGTTGAGTATCAGTTTTCACCGAAGCATCAACATTGATCTTAACTACATCTATTGGTGGACATTTCCACATCATTTTATCAGGAGGTCTAGCATGTTTAGGTAATTTGATTTTAATCTGACCTTTATTCCAACAAGAGATATTATCAATAGTTCGAGTTAACACATAGCTCATACCTGTATCAGAAGAATTGCGAAAAATAATTCTATTTATGAGCTCCCAAATTGAATGCCATAAATGACATAAATCTGTAAAATCTAGATTAAGAGCTCTAGTATTTAGAATATTTTCTTGAACACCACTTGTTAAATTTGGTATAATGAAACATTTGTTTAACTTAACACCCAGATTTTGAATAAGGGATTTTGTAATTTGACAGTTAAACAATAAATGATTTGTATCTTCAATATCAGAATTACAAAGAGAACAAGTACTAGGAACTCTATTTATATATCTATTTAATCGGAGAGTCGTGGGCAGGATATCTAAGAATATTTTCCAAATAAAATTTTTAATATTTGGAGGGATATTAAGTTTCCAAATCCAATCTGCTGGAATTTTGTTCATATTCCTAGTTTTATAAAGCGAGGAAGTGGATTTGACAGAAAATTTTCCATTATTGCTATAAATCCAAATTAACTTATCTAGAATATCAGTTACAGGAATATGGATATTTGTAATTGCTTGAACTATGTGAGAAGGAAAGATAGAATTTAACTTATTAGTATCCCAAGAGTTGCTATTTGTAAGTAAATCGCAAACTTTTAAGTTAGGATCATGGTCATTCCGAAACCTATGAAGATATTGTGCATCTACCCAAATGTCAAACCATACATTAATGGTTTTCCCATTGCCAACTAACCAGAGCAATCCTTTAGAGAAAAGATCCCTTATATTAAGAAGCCTACCAAATTGCCAAGAAGTTTTGAAATTACTTCTTTCCATAAGAGATTCTGTCGAGAGATATTTATTCGTAATTACCCTAGACCAAATATTATCTGGATCAGCCATGATTCTCCACAGAAGTTTCATTTGCATGCCAATATTAATTTGCTCAGCCAATTTAAAACCTAATCCACCATCTTTTTTAGGAGTGCACAGGTATTCCCAGCTAATTAGAGGATGATAGTTATCAGATTGAATTTTATTCCAGAAGAAATTTTTGTTGATCTGATCAATTTTTTGTAGGACTCCTTTTGGAAGAAGAAACGATTGCATTAAATAATTTGTTTTAGAATTTAAATTTGCCTGAATTAGTACCGATCTACCAGCTTGAGAGAGAGTATTAGATTTCCATTTAGACAGCTGTTTTTTGAGACTATTAATCGCCTCATCAAACATGATATTGCTAACCCTACCACTAATAAGAGGAATCCCTAGGTATTTTTCCATAGATTTCGTAACTGGAATATTTAGCTGTTGAGCAAGGGATTGGGCTTTACTGACAGGAATATTTTTAGAAACTTGTAAAGAACTTTTATTATAATTTATAGTTAATCCAGACATATTGGAGAAAGTATTTAGAAGATTTGTAATTGTATGAAGACTTAAATCATCAGCACGTCCAAAGATTAAGGTGTCATCTGCAAAGGAAAGAAATGGAATAGGATCACTATTATTTGTAAGTTTGATTCCAACCAAAGGGTCATATTCCAAAGATTCTTGTTGCAACATTCTTCCTAATAGTTCCATAACCAATACAAAAATATATGGTGCAAGAGGATCTCCTTGTTGAATTCCCCTATGGGTATGAAATGTATGGCCCGGTAAATTATTTACTAAAACTGAAAAGCTAGTTTTGGTTAGGCATGTCATAACCCAATCAATCCATCTAGAATCAAAACCGAATTTATTTAGAATAATGCGAATAAAACTCCAGTTTATTTTGTCGTAAGCTTTCTCCAAATCTAATTTTAATGCCATCCACCCAACTTTACCTTTTTTGTTATGAAAAGAGTGGAAAACCTCATGAGCTATTAGTATATTATCTTGAATATTTCTACCTTGTACAAAAGCTCCTTGAAAAGGGTTAATAATGCGTGGTAATATAGGCTTCAAACGGTTAGCCAAAATTTTCGAAAGAACTTTATAAATAGTATTGCATAGACTAATTGGACGGT
This sequence comes from Persicaria maculosa, assembly GCA_963922045.1. Taxonomy (NCBI): domain Eukaryota; kingdom Viridiplantae; phylum Streptophyta; class Magnoliopsida; order Caryophyllales; family Polygonaceae; genus Persicaria; species Persicaria maculosa. The sequence continues at coordinate 26,683,824 of OY998267.1, read as the reverse complement.
AATGATTAATATTACTAGGCGTTTCAATTTTAGGAATAAGTGCAATGAAGGTTGAGTTTACTTCATTGAGTAGCACTCCAGAATGGAAAAAGGATTTAACAGCTTTGCAAACTAATTTACCAACAATATTCCAGTATTTTTTATAGAACTCTGGTGGAAAACCATCAGGTCCTGGAGACTTATCATCTGTCATTGAAAAAAGGGTATCCTTAATTTCGTCATCAGAAACATGTTGTGTCAAATTTCTATTTTCAGATTCAGTGATGGTCTGATCAATTAAGTTTAGGAAATATTGATTATTACTAACTGGTGCATTATTTGAAACAAATCCTTCAGCCAATTCAGTCGTAATTTCATTTCTAATTTGATCCTCATCCACAATCACAAGACCATCTTTATTTGTAAAACTGCGAGTGACATTTTTAAAATTTCTTATTTTAGATATTGATTGGTAATATTTAGTATTTCTATCTCCAAATCTTAAAAAGTTTGATTTTGCTCGTTGTTTCCAGAAGGTATTATTAAAGTCCATAAGAGCTTCACGTTTACTTAACAACCTATTACGCCTAATATTTATGGCCTCATTTGAATTCCCACTAATTTGTTTTGTTTGAAGTAACAGAAGCTGATCTTCAATATCCTTTATCTGTCGGAAATTATTATTTGGGTGAGACTTACACCAGATCTTTGTGTTTTTTTTAAGCAGTTTTTGTTTTTGTAGAAGTGTAAACATAAACGACCCATGAAGCTTATTCTGCCAAGTTGATTTAACTAACCTGTTATAGTTATCATTAGTAGTCCAAGACATTTCAAATTTAAACGGTGAACCAGCTCTGATTTTCGTACTTCATATGGACATAGACATTAAAGAATGATCTGAAGTCGTAAAAGGATGATTGTGTACTGATAAATTAGGGAATTGTGTTAGGATATCTGTATGTACCATTACTCTATCTAATCGCTCATAGATATTATTAATAGGATTTTGACCCTTCCTCCACGTTATCGGACTACCTGTACAAGGGATCGTATGCACATCTAACTCTTCTACAATTTGTCGAATTCGCATAAATCTATTAGCCTGCGGAACTAGCCCACCAATTTTGTCAGAAACTGATTCGATTTCATTGAAATCTCCCATAATCAAACATGGAAGAGATTGATTATGAATAATACCGAATAATTCATTCCAGAATCTATTTTTATCTACTTGATTTGAAGGAGCATAAATGAAAGTAATAATAAAACTAAAGTTATCAATATTAACTCGGTAAATGATGTACTTATCTGATGCTGAGATTTGTTCTAAAGATTGTGTAATTTTTGAAGTCTTGAAAAAAATCCAGAAGCCCCCTTTTGTTCCAATTGAGGCAATGTGATGTGCATTGTTAAAACCTGCCCGAATATAGAGGGATTGTGTCGGAGGCTCAGTTGATTTGGTTTCAGCAAGGACTAAAATATCCAATTTATTTCTTTTTTGAATATAAGCTAAGTCTTGATTCAGATTTGATTTTCTTACACCCCTAATATTCCAATAGGCAATATTTGTCATTTAATAAAATATTTTATACATACCTGCTTTGTGAGCATTTCTAAGACCATGAATAAGTATGATTGACAATATTGAGTAATCCTGAAAGAACCAATTGTAATAATATTAATTTTTTTCCCGTAAAAATAATTGATGTTATATGTTATATGGTTATTTATCCACATATTGAATAAAGAAGTGGTATGAAAATTATAATTTGTAGCATTCTCACATAGATATTTGATCTTATAAATTTTATAGTTAAAGCAATTAAAATAGAATATTTGAATGATATAAAGAGTATGCCATAATTCCTGATTTTTATTGTTAAAGCTGATCAACACAAAATTAAATTGATTATGATTATATGAAAGCCTATTTACCCAAATATGATTTATTTTTTGAATTAAAAAAAACTGCACATCAAAATAGGTAAAATCTGCATAGTAATCCCAAATATGAAGGTGAAATTGGCTAACAGTAGTGACGAGAAATTGGAATATTATAGTAGTGATAGATAAGTAATTATCATTGTCAAGGTTGAAGATATTTGTTATGGGATTAAGAAAGCAACAGCTGAATTTGTGACTGGCTTGACAGTTGGGTTGCCGATTGAATTTTTTTACAGATAATGAGATAGATGGTGAATTTGTGAAGTTTGTTAGTAGGATTACTAACCCCCATATTATTAGGAGCATAGATATGGATCTCAAATTTGTTGAATAAATTTATGTTATTTGTTGAATAAATTGAAACGTTTTCAATTTTATCTAGATTTTTAAGAAATAAAAATTAAAAATCCTCTTCCACAACCCACCATAATTTACAAGTTACTATCAAACACACCTTTTAGTGTAGTTTGTATAAAGCGATTTTGCAAGACGTAATTCTAGCAAATAACATAAAATTTTATAGGTTTTCTTCACAATATAATTTATCGAACAATCAGAATAAATATTTAATAAAATTGGTTAGATCTGTTGATAGTTATCTATTCCTAAAGTAGTTCATTTCACAATTTTTTGAGACTCGGATCTGAATTTGTTTAGCTTCAATGTGTATATATATAGTAAACAAGAGGAATCGAGTAGCATATAGACATATATATAATAGATCACCATAGAAACCCTAATTTCCCTCATCTCCTTCTGCAATATGAGGATCACATCTTGTTAAGATCACATAAATCACAAAGCAAACCCCTTTTTACCAATGGATTGAACATTGCAACAAATTGATTCAGCAAATCAAAAACTCTAAATCCAATGGAGAATCGATTTGAACTAGAAATTCATAGGTTTTATCGCAATATAATTAATCGAACAATGCAAAATAAATAAATAAAATTCGTTAATTCAGTTGATATATTTAAAGTTATCTATTTATAAATTAAGTAGTTCATTTCCACAATTTTCTTAGACTCCGATCCGTATCTGTTTAGCTTGAATGTATGTGTATAGTAAACAAGAAGAATATAGTAGCATATAAATATAATAGATTGCCATAGAAACACTAATTTATAAATGTAAAGGAAAAAAAATCCAGCACATTATATGCCAACCACCATTTATTTCACTATATAAATATGTAAGAATACATAATTCCTAGAATTTAAATATAAAAAAATGGAAAAAAAAAAGAAAAAAAATGACTAGCTAGCTACAAATTTGTGAAACTAGCTAGTATATATAATATAATGAACCTAAAGTATTAACTTAAGTAATTAACTAAGGGCGGGGAGGCATGCAGTGGCGAAGGAAGCGGGGTTTAGGCAGAGGGAGGGCGCGATGGGGAGGCGGGCGGCGATGGGGTGGCGACGGGGGGTGCAGGTGCTGGCTGCGGAAAACCCCAACCGGCGCAGAGGAAAGGTGGCAAGAAGGGGCTGCAGGTGATGGCGGCGGGAGGAGCGGGGGTCATGGGAGGGTAGCCGATGGGGCCGAGGTAAGGCACCCAAGGGGCGGCGATTTGCTTAACAGGATCAGGAATCCATGGGTTGTCGTAGAAGTAGTCCTGAGGACGTGCAGTTGCTGCAGCCTGGACCTCTTCTTTATGATCTGGGGCGATCATCCGCCCTTGGGTGAGGGTGGCAATGGCGGACAAGGAGACCAGGAGAAGTAGCACGCACGATACGTTCTTCATTTTCAATTCCAATTCTCGGGGGATTCAGATTTGAGAATATATGGATGAGGATCGGAGTTGAAGTTGAAGGGATCGGATGAGTGGTTGGGTGGGCTTTGGTTTGCTATTTATAGGCCTAAATGAGATCCATATATCTTGAATTGTACGTGAGATTTGATTCTATCAAGTATATATGCATCATATCGTAATATATAACTACCCGATAGAATCAAATATCAATTCAGATTTTGAGTATATTCATTATATATACCACATCTCTGCAGGTAGTTGCAATTTGCAACCGATTGATGAATTAATTAGTATATAAGATTTCTTTGTATTCTACACGTACGATTGCGATGCGTGTATTTATCCTTTGTTTGCATTAACAAAATACGAACATTATCAATCTATATATACTGCTCTTTAACTTATTATTATTATTATTATTATTATTATTATGGAGTAAAATTATTTTGCTCTTTAACTTTTTTGATTCAATGATTTGATTTTAACTATTAATCTAGTACAATACTCGCGCCATGACGCATACCGACCTGTCAATCGGGTCATTAGGGTTGAGTTCGGGTCGGGTCATTTCGGGTTTGAAAGAGTTTCTGGTCGATTTCGGGTTTGTCAATTTTTTCTTTTATAAATTGAAAAAATCATGATTTGGTAATTTTGCGATAATTTTAAAATGCTAAAATTAAAGACGTGGTTCATAAGTTCTAATGCTTGTAATTATATACTATATTTGATCTAAATTATTTAATTTTTATTATTTCTCATAATTTTTAATAAAATTTTTTAAAAATATAAAATATCAAATTTTTAAATAATTTTTTAAAAATAATTTCATGCGATTGGTAATAAGCATAGAATTGTTTTAATATTTTTTTAGAGTTTTTATCTTCTTAAAGAATGTGATAAAAAAAAATAAAAAATCAAATACTATCGATCGGAGGGAGTATTATACAATACAAATAAATATAAAAGTTGATTTGAAAATGAAAGTTCAAGTGATTGTAATTATAAAATGTACTGTAATAAATTGGAGTCTCCATAAAAAATGTAAGCATGTATAATTATAAGTGAATCAGGTCAATCGGGTCAAAATCACCGGGTCAATCGGGTCACCGGGTCTAAACCCAAATGACCCGGAAAATTACCAAAAAAACCGGCGCATTGCAAAAATATCACCATTAGGCCCAATTTGCAAAAATGTAAAAAAGGTCCAATTTTTTGCACAAATAACCGGTCTCCTCAACCCATATTTGCGGGTTAAATGTAATGATTACAATTAAAAAGTAAACATCACATCACTATAAACCCCCCCCCTCCGATTTCAGTTGGAATTTAAAAAGCTTTCCTTCATAAAGCTTCGAGGGAAGAGACCGCCATTGACAAAGCTTAGAGAGAGGAGAAGGAGACCTCCATTGACAGCAACTCTGGTTTCCCAAATACGACCCCGGAACTGAGAGAAAGAAGAACGCCGAAAACGCCCAAACCGCCATTGAAGAGAGGGACGACGTCGGGTGCTGCCCAAAGCGCCATTGAAGAGAGGTAATCTCTCATTCTCTATCTCTACTGAACCTGCTTTTTTGAAATTTTTGGGGTTTGAAAGCATGCAATTTTGATTTGGGGTCGGTGGGAAGAAATTTGGGGGAATGGGGTTGATAATCTTTGAATGTAGAAACCCTAACCGTATGGGTGGTGGGCGGGTTAGGGATAGGGGTGGGGATTCACCATTGATACGTAGTTGAGGATGGAATTGAAGGACTAAATAGGGTAGAAACGAAATGAAATCCCCCATGAAAGAATGAAAATGGGATTTCGAAAACTTGACAAGGGCTTGCGGACTCGTTCGTCTGGATTGGGGAAACGATTGAATGGCTAGGTTTAGTAATTTCTTTATTGGCTTCGAATTGGGGAAGTAGGGGAGAGTACATATGACTGGGCTGGCATCCTCCATTCTTCAATTTGTTTATCTGGAAATTTGTTTGAGGAGTGAGGGTATAGTTCTAGTCTTTTTGTTTGAGCAGCAACAATGGCGATGTTGGCACTTTTCATGCATGTTTTGTTGCCCTACTGAGATATGTTTTGATTGATGTTGGATGTGGTCAAGGGGAAGGTGAATGGTATACAGAATGAGTGCCTATTTGTTTGAAAATTGGGAACTTTTTATGGATTTCGATACCGGGGGTGTTTGATGATTAGTTGCCTCCAAAATATAATGCTAACAATGGGTATACTTGTACATCTTTATAAGTTTGTTTCTATGTATTGAAGTATGGATTTCTTTAGTTGTGTCAGTTACCATTTTGAGATTATTTGAACATGTATATTTGTGGGACATATGAATATGTGAACATTTGTATTCATGGCATTTATGTAGTTGTCTTATTTGTGTAATGTTATATGTTTTGGCAGAAACATTATTTTGACTGGCTAGAATGGGTATTATCTGAACACATGTATGACATATTAAGAAGTTAATGAGAAAAATGAAAGGAAAAAACGTCAAGACGCCGTTGAGCAGCAATGTATTAACTGTAATCACTTCTCGAACAGATTAAAGGCCTTCTTTTTGTGTTGGTGATGTTAACTGATACGTTGTTATTCCCTATTCTTCGCCTGTGGGCTCGAAATCAAGAGCAACGACTTGAGTTTGTCCCGATCTTGCAATTATCCTTGCTATTCTCGATGTTTACAATCAAAGGTTTCGAACTATTGCGAAAGAAACGAAAACAAACAAATAAAAACTAAGGCAAAGGCAACAAAGGATTGTTATAGCGACGGCTAACCCTTGATAAAATTCAGCAAAGACAAGACACAGCAGTAGCAGCAACGAGAATGCCGCGGGCACAGCACCAGGTGCAAGCACGCAGCGGCTGCCTTCTCTCTTGCGACAATTCTGCTGTTCCAGCGATGGAATTCTGGGTTTGTATTTGGTTTTTGTGTTTGCCGAAGGAATTAGTGGAAGATTGTGTTTGGGTTTGTGTTTGAGTTGTGTAAGTGAATTGGGAAAGAGATCTTGTGATTGCCGAAAGAAAATAAGAACGTAAGTGTTTGAGAGCTTTTGAGATTGGGAAATTGTAGAAACCTTTAATCCTATAAAGGTTCCACAATATTAATTCCAATCAAATTGTATTGAATGATGAAAAGGGTTTAAATAACAAAGGGTTGTCAATCCTTCCTTGTAAAGGATAGAATTTGACTTCCTAAAATAATATAAATAAACTCCTAGATAAATCCTAGATAAATATTCCTACTTAGTGGTCAAGGAAAATATCTAAAAGGATAGACTTTCCTTTTCCACTTTTATTTACCTAACTAAGTATTACTAAAAATAAGACATTCCATAAATAGCTCCAACTAACATAGGAGTTACTAAATATGGAAAGAACCTAAAAACTAATAATAATAATAATAATAATAATAATAATAATAATAATAATAATAATAATAAAATATCTTTTCTTCAAGCCATGGTGGCGCCTTCTTCTTCCTCTTGAGGACGACACTCTTTGCCATCAATAGCCTTCGAATCGGTCTTGAGATCTCGCCTGGATCAAGATCATTGTTTGACCCACAGAAGGCCATCTTGATCCGCATCATTCTCCCCCTCTTAGCTTCGATTCGTCCTCGAATCAAGTCATTGAAGAGCAGTGGGGAAGGAGTAGCAATCAGAAAGTAACTTCCCTGAGCATCAACTTGAGATGGCGCCAGCAGAATTCGAGGCATAGAAACCTAAAAAACAACACCTGTCATAGCGATCAATGAGCAATCAAAAGGAACAATATCAATAGGCTCAATAATCCTATGAACTTCAGAATTCTAAACATTAGGGACATTCTCAAGAGGTACAATAGCTAACTTAAGAGAAGTGTCCCCAACGTCCTCGTCGTCGTCAGAAGCGACCAAAACATCCTGCAGAAAATTACAGTCAGCTTGCAAATCAAATTCGGATGCCTTCCCGGGGGATTCTTGCAGCGTGTAACCCAACGTTGGAAAGCTCGTCGAGTAATCTTCGCAACAAGACTGAGTTGACTCAATTCCGAGGTCGGAGTCAACGGAAATCTGCGAAACAAGATCGGCGCGCTGTGCTGAATCCGGGGCAACGAATTCAACACTAGGCTCCTTAGGCTCCACTACCTCGTCGTCGGTTGAGGCAACAAAATCCTCGGAAGCCAGTTTGGAAGGCAGAGGAAACGCTTGATGGTAGCGAACAAGGATGTCCGCAACCCAAGCCTCCCTCTCTCGGCGTCGTTCCTCGTCCTTTCGTCGTTGTTCTTCCTCAGTCTCTCGTTGTTGGAAAAGCCAAATCTGTTGGCGACGTTGAAGTTGTTGATGATGCCTCTCCTCTTCGATCTCCACTTGCCGTTGAAGCCAAAGTTGGCGTCTTTTGGCTTCGCGTTGACACTCTAGTTGTTGTTGTTGTTGCTACAAAGCTCTTCTCTGCAACTCGCATTGGCGTCGTTGTTGTTTAGCACGTTCTAAAGCGAAGAACCCATCCAAGGGATCGGGATCATCATTCCAACAATCGCCCCAGATAGCGCAAACCATTGAATCAAATCGTTAACAACATCAAGAAAAGACAAGAACTTGCGAATCCTAAGACTCTGATACCACTTGATGCGTTGCTATTCCAAATCCTTCGCCTGTGGGCTCGAAATCAAGAACAACGACTTGAGTTTGTCCCGATCTTGCAATTATCCTTGCTATTCTCGATGTTTACAATCAATTAGAATCAAAGGTTTCGAACTATTGCGAAAGAAACGAAAACAAACAAATAAAAACTAAGGCGAAGGCAACAAAGGACTGTTATAGCGACGGCTAACCCTTAATAAAATTCAGCAAAGACAAGACACAACAGTAACAGCGACGAGAATGTCGCGGGAGCAGCAAGAGGCTGCGGGCGCAGCAATACGCCACGGGCACAACACCGGGTGCAAGCACGCAGCGGCTGCCTTCTCTCTTGCGACGGTTCTGCTGTTCCAGCGACGAAATTCTGGGTTTGTATTTGGTTTTTGTGTTTGCCGAAGGAATTGGTGGAAGATTATGTTTGGGTTTGTGTTTGAGTTATATAAGTGAATTGGGAAAGAGATCTTGTGATTGCCGAAAGAAAATAAGAACATAAGTGTTTGAGAGCTTTTGGGATTGGGGAATTGTAGAAACCTTTAATCCTATAAAGGTTCCACAATATTAATTCTAATCTAATTGTATTGAATGATGAAAAGGGTTTAAATAACAAAGGGTTGTCAATCCTTCCTTGCAAAGGATAGAATTTGACTTCCTAAAATAATATAAATAAACTCCTAGATAAATCCTAGATAAATATTCCTACTTAGTGGTCAAGGAAAATATCTAAAGGGATAGACTTTCCTTTTCCACTTTTATTCACCTAACTAAGTATTACTAAAAATAAGACATTCCATAAATAACTCCAACTAACATAGGAGTTACCAAATGGAAAGAACCTAAAAACTAATAATAATAATAATTAAATAAATAAAATATCTTTTCTTCAAGCCATGGTGGCGTCTTCTTCTTCCTCTTGAGGACGACACTCTTTGCCATCAATAGCCCTCGAATCAGTGTTGAGAGCTCGCTTGGATCAAGATCATTGTTTGACCCACAAAAGGCCATCTTGCTCCGTATCATTAACCGTGTTGTGTCGTGTGATATTTGTGCTGCCGACACTAGCCCTTCCTCCGAAAAAGTATTTCAGAGGGAGGTCGAACCACTTCTCGAAGATGGTCTTGCTAAAAGGAATGGACGAGGTCCTATCTGCGGCTGGTTGGAAAATGTTGAATGACAGCAGGCTAAGGGGCATTGTAATGATCAGATCCAATGTGCCGTATTGCTGCGCCCTTATCCATTACTTCCTGGAGAGGTAGCTGAAGACATTGAAGAAGTGTGAGACATGGTACGAGATCCAGGGGTGACTCCTCCGGTTCTCCATCAAGGAAGTTTTCCTCGTCACCGGCCTGAAATGTGCCGGAAAGAATCGGGACTTTGAGAACGAGGACCATAAAGACGCCATTAAAAGCTTCTTTTCTAGGGACAAGGTGAAGGTGTCCGACCTTCTAGTAATGTGGGAGGTCGCAAAGGGCAAAGAGAGGAGTGACACGAGGAGGTTGATGCTTGCCCTCCTCATCATTGTAGAGTTTATCCTACTGCTAGGGGTTGTGGGCAGGGGAGTGAAAGGGTGGGTGGTGGCCCTCGTTCAAGACCTCGACCGATTCTTCAAGTACTCGTGGGGTAAGGTCTGTTACGAGGCCACCCACGAGAGTCTGGATGAAGCACTGGTGAGGAAGGTGGAGCAAGGGGTGCACGACGATAAGGCGAGAACCGGCTACTCACTCAATGGATTCTCATTAGCGTTCCAAGTATGAGTCCAACTTTATGAGATTTTACAGTTGGCAGGATATATGTTTTGAATATCTGGGGATTACTGAATATGGCAAGTGTTTTGGCAATATTGGCTAGTAAAAATCTCCTCTTCTGTCTGTGTAGATTTGGATGTATGAAGCGGTGCCGGGTGTGAGAAACTACTTTTAAAACAGGATACCCGGGGTTTACTATCCCTGATGCGTGAGGTGGAAGTCAACAGACCCCTACATCCCCTATGATAGGGTGAAGACGCTCATGAATATAGAGAATGAGGATGGGATCAAGTGCAAAGATGGCCGGACGACCCTTATACCGGACGAGGCTGAGCAGGAGATTTTCCTGGGTACTGGATACCCCCACGAGGTCCAAGACGACTTTTTCGACAAGGCTGCTCAAGAGTACGAGGCTTCACTCCCCCCTGTCGTAGCTAGTTAAGGCCAAACGTAGCCTCGTCCCACCCCTGGACCTACTGCGGATCCAAGGATTGTCACGATGCTCCAAGAGATCCTAGCGCGGTTGTCGGGCCTTGAGAAAGCCGTGGAAGAAATCAAGAGCCACCTTACCCACGTGAAGCAGGTTGGAACTGAGTCAGACAACGATGTAAGGGATATCGTCAAACTATATTTGTCAAACATCTTCACTGGCAATGATGAGGTATTAAATGGCTAGTTTATCTGCGAAAATGGCAGGAACACATCTCGATGGGGGAAGACAAGGACGAGCAAGAGGACGATGGTGACACCACCAAGGGCCACACTGATAGGACCCCACCAGTGACCCTTGCAGATGACCCCACTGTCACGTAAGAGGCCCCTCCTTCACCTGAATCTGCTGAGCCTGACGTGGGGAGAATTGAATCGAAATATATAATAAAATATAAACCAATACAACTCTTAGCCTCTTCAAATAAATTCAAGACTCCCCGCTATAGTAGTAGGGAATCAGGTTCGATCCACGAGGAAGCGAGTCAGCGGGATCCTAGTAGCGTTGAAGACACGTCCTTTATGTCCGACCAGAAGCCTCGATCTCGATGTCAGACCTCGATGTCGACCTTGGCTGTCGATGTCGTCTGCAACAGAAAACCTGCAGAAACAAAAACTGTAGTCGATATCGACTGGTGGGGGTCGATATCGAGGTTAGTTCACGAAATCGACTGGCTCAGAAGTCTGCCAGTCGATACAGGGGGTCGATTTCGACACAAAGTGGTCGATATCGATGCTTGCAGAAGTTCCCAGGGGTCTCGAGATCGACTCAGAAAACCGTCGATCTATCAGTTTTGGTCGATATCGACCTCTGCTGTCGATATCGATGTCTTTCCTGCAGTGGGTTAGTGGTTTTGTCGGCAAATAAAAGGCCGAAGAATCAAGGATGGGAAGGAAGCAATGATCAGAAATAAGCAAAGGTGTTGGGTTTTTCGATGACTCAACGAACGGCGGGCAAATTTTAATGTAAACTCAAAGGAAAAAGTCTTCCAAAGTCAAGGATTACCGCGACGACAACCATGATAGTAGAAATAAGGATCAACTAAAGATGTATGCTTTTATCATAAAGGAAAAGGCTTTCACCTAAACCGACCAATAGGAAAAGAGATTTTTCAATTACTTAACCTAATTGGTGTCTACCTTAGTCATAATTGAGTCTATAATCTTTCGAAAAGAAACCCTAATTAATACCCAAGTTTTGCAACATGAGTTCCTTAAATTCGCATTCAAAGATGAAGAACAAGGTAGAAAGAGATAAAAGATACATTCTTTAACGACGTACTCACCTTACCATCATGGCTATCGTCGGGCTCACCCCGACCCTAGAAGAAAGGGGAACTACTCACTCATGTTGATCGTAGACATGTCTGGAATTGAAATAACTTGCATAAATGGAAAATTTCGAATCTTTACAATCTCAACGCCAACTATCGTAAGCGCTTGAAACTTTAAAGCTCGAAAAACCTAACTATCTATTGTCTATTGTTCTTGTCTTTGATGATTCTATGATTGGATGCCTAACAAATCAGCCCTTAAGGCTTTATTTATAGGCTACTAATCCTCGCTATCCGAGGATTATAACTTCTATCTAAACTAATAACTCTATCTGAACAATTATGATAGGTCTTTTATTTTGATAAAACTTAAAGGAAAAGATAACAAACAACTGCTAATATCTAAAAGAACGAGATAACTCATGGCTTCGATGATAGACTTCAAAATCCGAGTCTCAAAATCGGATTTATCTTCTGTCGATGTGGGGTCGATATCGACACCAGAGGTCGATATCGAGGCTTGTGTTTCTGCTCGACTTGTCCCACTCCAGTCGATGTCTATGACGATGGTCGATATCGATGCATGTGTGTCGATATCGAGGCTTCTAGTCTGGTTTGTGTGGTTATCTCGACACTAAGAAGTCGTGTCGAATTCCAAGGTCGATATCGATGTCTCCAGTCGATATCGACCTCTTCTCAGCTTCACTTGGCTTGCCCGTTTTGACTCCGATTTCATCGAATTCCTGCATTTAGCTCAAAACTCGTGTAGACTCTATTTCTTTCACTTTAGCTCATTCTTACACGAGATCATATGCTTTTGAAACTTTTGTTCGGAAATCAAATGAAATATGAAGTCAAAAGATGCAATAAACAATAGTACAATTATGTACATCAAAACACCCCATACTTAGACTTGCTTGTCCTCAAGCAATAACCAAGCAATAACCAACACCTACAACACACCCTTCAAGTCTTTGCCTTTGTCAAAAGCAACATCATAAGCGGTAGCAAAGTAAAGCAAGTGAATTTAACGTCATAGCACATATTTTGGCGATCCATAGGCATATGCAATTTTAATCCAACCTCACAGGGATAATGTGTTTGCACTCAACTCTCATGTGTTTAGGCTATGAAGATCACTCTCAACTCAATTCCATATACAATCTCATAAACATTGCAATTTATAAAAATCCACTTCGCAACCAATTATGAAAATGCAATAAGAATCATCAGGAGGACTTTCGCTCAATGGAAGACTTCATAGAAGACTCCATTCGGCGGGGTTGTAATGGGGCTTGGTATGAAATAAAGGGTATGGAATTATTTGGCTATGTGGTGCTTTTCAAATTCGGGAATCAAGACTCCTAAATCTCAACACTTGCATTACCCAAACCATAACTCTTCAATATAATGCTCTTAAAGATGCATTCCATCAACCCTTCTTCCAAGTTCTAATACACCTCTCAAAAATATAACATTCGTATGAATAAAAAACTTAAGGATTTTGGCTCATGCACTTTATATATATATTTTTTTCGGATTTTTTTTTTCTTCGAACATAATACTAAAACTATGTGCATTTATATGGTGAGCCAAAACATCCTTTTACAAAATATGACAAAATGTAAATATGTACCATCCTATAATTTCCTTGCTTATAACTAGACATTATGCTCTTTTCTTTCCACAAGGCATTAGTTCCAACCAATCTAAGTCTTAATTCCCAAATGGGGGTCAGGCTCAATTTGGCTAGGGATAATTTTGTGGAGTTTGCAATTCAGGCTCAGGCTAATGTTCTGGCTTCAAGCAGGGATAATGCAGGGTAGGTAAAGAGAGGATAAAATTGGCTTAAAAGATGCCTCCATCATTTAATTCTCGTAAACATAAACATATATATGCATTGGTTTTGAATAACTATCACAACATTTAGAGATGCATAGGAAGAGTAAATTCACTCAAGAAAGCGGAGGGATTTTTGATGTTCTCCCTATAGGTCAAAATTCTCACAAGGACAATTTTTGTTGGATTTGCTTTTTAGCCTAGGATCATATGTGCTCAATTTCATCACAAGTTCACAATCTACATAAAAATTTAAAGACTTAGACTAAACCATCCAAATATGCCATAGGGTTTACATGATCAAGTCAGCTATTGAGTTTTCATCATAGGACATCTAAGTAGGGATTAAAGAAAAATAAACTTAAAAATAAACATGCATTTTTTGTATTTTTGACATTTTTCTATTTTTTTGGATTTTTGACTTTTTATAATCTCAACAAAATTAAACTAAAAAAACTTTAAAATGCATAAATGTTAAATATGATCCAGTGCATACAAGTAGAATGTAAATAAAATACACACCAAGTTTGCCAAATTTTAAACCCTACCACAACCAGATAAAGCAGTTTATAATGTCCAACTTCAATCCCCACCCCATACTTAAAGATTACAGTGTCCTCACTGTTAGAAAAATAAAGTAAATGGAAGGATCACTCACACTCACTTACGCTAGATGTATATCACTGCTCAGGGGGCGGGGGAGGTGGCAACAGCAAGGGCCAGCCCTGTGTAGGAACTGTCCCTGAGTAGTCTGTCGGGGCGGCCTGTGGGAAAGTGGAAGGTCCAGCCTGCTGATCGAAGGAAAAGCCCTTATATGAGCCCAAACCCTCGAGGAACCTCCCATAGCGTCGCTGCTCCTCGCGCATCTCAGAGACGGAAAGCTCCAGCCTAGTAAAGCGGGCAGACATGTCTTCCTGCCAATCAGTGGTGTAGGCAGGCTGGAAGGGAGGAGGAGGTGGAGGTACATAGCTATGGTGGCTATGGTGACTGTGGTGGCTGTGGTGGCTGTGGTGGGACCCCTGCGGGCCCTCTCCTCCCCCAACCGCATCATCCCTGGCGTCATCATCGTTGTTGCCATCCATGCCACCCTGGTAGGCTAGGGGCTGCTCAGCTCCGTCGGAATGGGGATCAGCGTCCCAGGACATAGCATCCACCTCGGGCTCGTGGTTGTAGAGCGGGGGTCTCCTCCGTAGGGTGGGGTCAGCGGTCGGATCTATATCCGTATGATATGGCTGCCCAGTCCAAGACTGGTACCAATCAGGGATATACAGCAGATCCATGAAATCGTGTCGCAGGCGCATCCCCGTTTGGGGGTGTCTCCATCCCTGGGCCCCTGTTGCGATGACTCCGCCCTGTCGCAATACTGCCGCGTCTAGGTACGTGAGCTGGTAGGCCGTGTACCGTTCAGTGTGTACGCCGAGAGCCTCAGCGAGGATGGCCACCATGCCGCCGTCCAAGATGTCTGTAGAGACCGTTCGTCTGCGGTCTACGATATGCTCGAGCCAGGAGTGGAGGTATGGTAGAGGTCATCCTCGAAAAGCATCCTCCGTAGAGTCTCCGTCTCACGGTGTGTCGGGCGACGGAGCTCAGGCCTGGCCCAAAGGGTACTCGCCAGGATCCTCAAGATAACCCTAAAAAGTGGGCTCACAACCCTAGAGGTGAAGGAGTCTGTAGGGGCAGGGTAGGGTATACCTGATATGTAACTCCAAATGACATTGGGGTCGTGGACCCTGAAGGCGGCCGAAGTGTGGATGAACCCAAAAATATCGCTCATCTCCTCGAGCGATAGTCTGTGTCGCCTGTTGCCGAGCTGGAAGATGACTCGGTGACTAGTCGAAGTGCGCTCGGGAACCTCCAATGTGGCCATAAACTCCCCAGTGAGAACGGGGTAGTGCGCCTCCAGGGGCTCGATCAGCCTGTGTAGAGAGACGTTCTCAAACGCCTCCTGAACGCCTGGGTGAAATCCTAGCTGGATCATGTCAGGGAGATGGTACCATCGTGCCCTGGTGGCTCGGGGAATCAACTCCTCAGCAAGGGAGCGTTGCTGATCATCCTCAATGCGGAGCGCGTCCTGAGGGATGTTCTTGGCTCTAACCATCGTCTGCAAAAGAAGCCAATACAAAAGATAACATTCCCTTTGATTAAAATGGGGAGAACCCCATACTTAGGTTCTAATTATGCTAGAAATTTTGTAAAGGTAAATGTCTAAGTGGAAGAAAGTACACAATTTCTTAAAGTTTTAACACTAAGGAACCTTATGACATAAATAAGTGTTGCCTAAAAAAAAAATCAGATTTCTAATTATATAAAAAATCAAAATATAAACCCCCTAAAAAAATCAGATTTACAAAATCAGCCCATATATATATAAAATTCAGATTCCTAGCCCAAACTTATGAAAAATTCAGATTATTGCCCCACATGAATTTATAAAAGTCAGATTTCTCCCTAATATATATATAAATCAGATTTCATGCCCATGTATAAACAAAACTCAGATTCATAGCCCCACATATATATAAAAAATTTCATGCCATACAAATACTCTTTCCCGCGCAATCTACGTTCAAAACCTAAACACCCAATATGAAATTTCTTCCTAATCAACTAATTAAATATGAAAAATCAGAAAAAAAATAGAGGAAGGGTGAAAAATCATACCAGAAGAGTGTTGGAATTAGGAGAGAAAGAGGCAAGCAACCGCAAAATCGAGAGAGAAAACCGACTGTCGACAGGAGGGTGTCGATATCGATGCCCAGGGTCGAAATCGACCGGATGCTGTGTGTTGTCGGGGCTGCTGGTGGCGCGGTGGGACCTCCGGTGGCGTGGGGCGGCCGGATCTGGCGACTCTTGGCCGGCAACGTGTAGATCTGGGCGAAGAGGCTTGAAAACGAGGGAGAGAAAGGGGGCTAGGTCGAGGAAGAGAGGAGGGGACCTTGTGGCTGTGGGTGTTGCTGCACAGGACGAGGAATGGAGGAGGGGATCTTGGTGGCAGTGGGTGGGTATGGTGGTTGCGGCGATGGGAGGCTGTGGGGAGGGTGATCGGAGGGAGAGGGATGAAGAAGAAGAGGGGCGGCTAGGGTGTCGAAAACGGGAGGAGGGTGTCGAAGTCGGGGCTGCTAAAAAGGGGATGAAAACCCCAAAAAATAAAAACTGAAAGAAATTAAATTCTGACCTGGCTTACCTCTATCTGTAGTCGATATCGACCTTAGAGGTCGATATCGACCCCCCTTCTGCATCCGTTTAACACGTCCTGTTACTCCCTTCTGTCGGCTGATCGATATCGACCATATAGGTCGATTGCGACCTCTCTTCTGGGCTGGATTTCTTTGTTGACTTTAGATAGAATAGCCACGAATGATCTCAAAATATAAAATAAACAAAAAAAACTAAAAGAAAAAGAAAAAGGAAAAGAAAGGGTTGCCTCCCGGAAGCGCTTGAGTTTAAGTCGCTAGCTCGACATACTTCCCTTTTTGCGCTAGTTCAACGCCAAGGTGGCGCGAATCTCTTCCTCTGGGTCCTCCTTGTCATAATATTTCTTTACTCGGTGGCCATTTACCTTAAAGGTTGATCCATCGTCGCAAAATAACTCCACCGCTCCATGAGGGAATACTTTATGAACCTTGAAAGGTCCGCTCCATCTTGTCCTTAGTTTCCCTGGAAATAAGCGAAGCCTAGAATTGAAAACAAGGACTTTGTCACCTACCTCATATGTTTTTGGCACCAACTTCCTATCATGCCATTTCTTAGTGCGCTCTTTGTAGATTTCGGCATTCTCATATGCCTTTAGGCGCAACTCTTCCAAGGCTTGTAAGTCAATGAACCTCCTCTTTCCCGCTTCGTCGAAATCCATGTTAAGCTCCTTAAGAGCCCACATTGCTTTATGCTCAAGTTCAACGGGCAAGTGACATGACTTACCATATACCAAGTTATAGGGAGTTGTGCAAAGCGGTGTTTTATAGGCCGTTCGGTAGGCCCAGAGCGCATCATCCAGTTTGGACGACCAATCTTTCCTTGAGCGGGAAACCGTCTTCTCCAAGATGGCTTTGATTTGGCGATTGGAGACTTCTACTTGACCGCTAGTTTGAGGGTGATAGGGTGTTGCCACCCTATGGTTTACCCCATACTTAGCTAAAAGAGCTTCAAAGCCTCTCTCAATGAAATGTGAGCCACCATCTGAAATAAGGACTCTAGGAACACCAAAACGAGGAAAGATATTAGTTTTCATAAACTTATAGACTACCTTCGCGTCGTTGGTCCTAGTTGCTACAGCCTCCACCCATTTAGAGACATAGTCCACCGCTACTAGAATGTATTTGTAGGGGCCTGAAGTAGGGAAGGGTCCCATGAAGTCAATGCCCCATACATCAAATAGTTCGACCTCTAAAATGCCTGTGAGTGGTGTCTCATTCCTCCATGTGATATTACCTGCACGTTGACACTCATCACAAGAGGTTACATAGTTTTGCACATCCTTGAAAAGGTTAGGCCAATAAAAACCACATTGAAGAATTTTCGCCGCGGTCTTGAATCCCTTAGCATGACCTCCTGTAGGGAGAGAATGACAATGGTGAATGACGCTCTCTACCTCGTCCTCCGGGATACAACGTCGAAAGATATGGTCTTTCCCTTGTTTGAATAAATAGGGTTCATCCCAATAATATTGTTTGACGTCGTGCAAAAACTTCTTCCTTTGTTGCGAAGTTAAGCTTGAAGGAATCTCGCCTCCTACAATATAGTTAGCAAAATCCGCATACCAAGGTACCTTCGCCCTTCTTACAGCAAATAGATCATGTAAAGGACTAGAAGGAGGTGTAAAGAAGAAATCCTCACCGAGTCTTACCTTTTCGTCACCTTCGGAGGGCTTTGAAGGTGGTCGATATCGACTTGCTGGGGTCGATATCGACTGGTCGGCATCGACAGGCTTAGTCGACATGGGCTTCTCGATATGGGTCCTCGATGTCGACGTCTGGAGGTCGATTTCGACCTCTGCAATGGACAACCTGTGATCAAAATTGGTCGACATCGATGCAAGCTTTACCTTTGGGGCAGTGGATATCGACCTCCTGGGGTCGATATCGAGTGGTTCTTCTGCCCGACTTACCTCTTGCCTCATTAAGTGCTCGTCGGGGCGGGAGTCATTGATTGGTATGTTGTCATGTGACTCTTCCAGAAGCCCCATGGGTAGCCGTGAAAGATGATCGGCTACGGAGTTCTCCGTTCCTTTCTTATCTTTAAGCTCAACGTCGAACTCTTGTAGTAAGAGCACCCATCGTAGGAGCCTAGGTTTAGCATCCTTCTTTGCCATTAAGTACCTAAGAGCTGCATGGTCAGTATGAACAATAACCTTAGAGCCCACTAGGTATGAGCGGAACTTCTCAAAAGCGAAGACCACCGCCAAGAACTCCTTTTCCGTCGTGGTGTACTTTGTTTGAATGGCATCCAGAGTCTTGCTTGCATAGTAGATGGCATGAAGCTTTTTGTCTCTCCTTTGTCCTAGGACAGCACCTACGGCATAATCGCTTGCGTCGCACATGATCTCAAAAGGTTGCGACCAATCGGGTGATTGAATGATTGGGGCGGATATGAGGGCCTCCTTCAACCTGTTGAAAGCTTCAAGACAATCACTAGAAAATGCAAACTTAACATCCTTCATTAGTAGGTTAGTTAATGGTTTGACAATTTTAGAAAAATCTTGAATAAACCTCCTATAGAAACCCGCGTGACCAAGGAAGCTTCTTATGTCTTTAATTGATGAAGGTGGTGGTAATTTTTCAATGAGTTCTATTTTTGCCCTGTCTACCTCAATTCCCCGTTTAGAGACTTTGTGGCCTAGCACAATCCCTTCCCTTACCATAAAGTGGCACTTTTCCCAATTGAGAACCAAGTTTGTCTCTTCACATCGTGCAAGTACCCTGCGAAGGTTAGCAAGACAAATATCGAAAGTAGTGCCATAAACAGAGAAGTCATCCATAAATACCTCCACGATGTCCTCAATCATGTCGGAGAAGATAGCCATCATACATCTTTGAAAGGTAGCAGGGGCATTGCAGAGCCCAAATGGCATTCTCCTATATGCAAAAGTCCCATAGGGACAAGTGAAGGTGGTCTTTTCTTGATCGTCAGGATGAATAGGGACCTGCCAAAAACCAGAATATCCGTCCAGGTAACAAAAATAATCATGTTCGGCAAGTCTCTCTAATACTTGATCAATAAAAGGAAGGGGAAAGTGATCCTTTCTAGTGGCATTGTTGAGTTTCCTGTAGTCAATGCACATTCGCCAACTAGTTGTGATTCGCTTTGGCACAAGCTCGCCTTTCTCATTCTCCTCAATGGTCATTCCGCCCTTTTTAGGCACCACATGGACTGGGCTCACCCATTCGCTATCGGAGATGGCATAGATGATTCCTGCATCCAGCATGCGCATGATCTCTTT
Source organism: Persicaria maculosa (assembly GCA_963922045.1). Taxonomy (NCBI): domain Eukaryota; kingdom Viridiplantae; phylum Streptophyta; class Magnoliopsida; order Caryophyllales; family Polygonaceae; genus Persicaria; species Persicaria maculosa. The sequence continues at coordinate 26,663,748 of OY998267.1, read as the reverse complement.
TTTCACTACCTCTCTCATGTTGGGGTTGAGCTTCCGTTGGTGTTCTATAGATGCCTTATGATCATCCTCAAGGAGGATTCTATGCATACAAGTAGCAGGTGAAATACCTTTTATGTCCTCAAGAGAGTATCCAATAGCGTTACGATGAGCACGAAGTACTTCCATAAGCTTATCTACTTCCTGTGTGGTTAGTGAAGCATTGATAATTACAGGGAAAGTAGAATTTGCACCAAGAAACTCATACCTAAGTGTGTTGGGTAGAGGCTTAAGCACCGGAGAGGGGCCTTGTGGGATAAGGATTGGCTCTACCTCTTCCGTCTTCATAATCTCACCAAGGTAATCCGTCTCAATTCTCTTGATAGAAGTCCCTAAATCAGTTATAGGAGTTGGTGTGGACCAAACATAGAGTGATGCTAACTTTGATTTGGATTCTTCAAAATATTCCTGCAGAAAGAAGGTCGAGGGCGAGTAGGAATAATCAATATCGACTGAGAGTTCAGCACATACCTCGGCTTCGGAGCTGTTTGGCGTCAAGTGGTAAAGGTCGATTTCGACTTCTGATGTCGATATCGACTGGTCGATTTCGACCTCTTCTGTCGATTTCGGCTGGTCGATTTCGACCACTTCTATCGACATGGGCTGGTCGATTTCGCCTGTAAGAGAAGAAGGGAGAACTTGACTTACTGAGTGTGTCGATGTCGACTGAGGGCACTCGATATCGAGTGGATTGGTCGATGTCGACCTGTCTTCGTCGATATCGACTTCGTCTTCGAGCTCCATGGATAGAGCATCGTCGAATATTTCCTCATCACTCGTGCATGTAGCCAGGAACTCCTCAATATCCTCGTCGGTAAGCTCCTCTGCAGCTAGGGCTAGGGCCTCTTCAGGAGTTAGGGCCCTTTCCGTCGGTTCTTTGCAATCCATGATGCTAGTGTAGACCGACTTGATTTCCATACCGTTAACTTCCTTCATTGTGGGGTTGAAGGAGAATTCAATGACTTCGTTCCCTATAGTAAAGGTTAGTAATCCTCTACGTACATTAATATTGGCATCCGCAGTAGCTAAGAAAGGCCTACCAAGGATGATAGGTACAATAGGATCTTCAGGCATGTCCAATACAATGAAATCAGTAGGCACAAAGAATTTACCTACCTTTACAGGGACGTCATCAACTATACCTGTGGGTCTGACGAATGAATTATCAGCCATATAAAGTTTCATATCCACAGGTTCAAGTGCTCCAATGCTCACCTTTTGCCAAATAGAGAGAGGCATGAGACTTACACTTGCCCCTAGGTCACATAGGGCTTTGTAGCGATGTTGGCCAAGTCCCACGGTGATTGCAAATTTCCCTGGATCGCTCCTCTTCTCAGGGAAATCCATCTTTGAGCATTCCTCTGCGATCTCTGCCATGGATCGCTTCTTGCTAAGGATGTCTTTTAAGAATCGAACATAGGCGGGCATCTCGCTTAGGGCTTCTGTAAGAGGGATAGTAATGTTCAGTCCTTGGAGAATCTTTACAAAGCGCCTAAACTTGCTTTGAGTGGGGTCCTTCAATGCTTTGGAAGGGAAGGGTAGCGTCTTCTTTGGCGGAGAAGCCAAAACGGTGGTCGGAGGAACCTGCTGAACCTCGATGTCGACAGAAGGGTGGTCGATATCGACCGGTAGGGTCGATTTCGACCTATGTTGCTCTCTCTCAGGTTCTGCAGTGTCATCGACGTCGGCGAAGGGGTCGACAGTGGTGTCGATATCGACCTCAGGGTCGACATCGACTGGGTTGTCGATGTCGACAGGCTCTGTTACTTCTTCCTCCGTCGCCTTTTGTGGCTTATGAACTTTGGTGCCACTCCTTAGTTGCATGGCTGCAATGTGTCCTGACCCGGATTGCCCCTTAGGATTGGTAGTTGGTTGCCCAGGGAATGTTCCGGACGGCCTGGGGATTTGCGCCGCCAATTGACCCAGTTGGGTCTCTACGTTCTTCTTCCAAATGTCCATCTCTCCAATCCTTGTGGTAAGGTGATTGAGTTGAGAGTGGATAGCATGGTTAGATTGATCATTCTTAGCTTGGTTCCACCTTATCTCATCTAATACAAGTTGAAGATCATCCTTCTTTTGGTCTCTCTCAGGGTGCCCAGGAGCTCTATAGAGTGGGGGGTCCCTAGGGTTAACCTGGTTCCGTTGTGGTTGTTGGAACCTTTGGTCTCCCCAATATTGGCGATTGGGACCTCTCATGAAGTTGGCTTCCTCATGAGTCTCCGCTAGTTGCACTTGCTCAGCATGGGGGCACTCAATGGTAGTATGTCGCTGTGATCCACATTCGATGCAATCCTGGTTTGCCGATAGGAATCTCACTTGTTTCTGGAGCTTTCTAAGTTGATCCCTATGAAATTGTTCTTTTACATCCGGATCGATCACCTTAGAGGGTTCGTACAATGGCATAGATGGGGCAGGCCTCGACAATGATGGTGCGTCGGAAGCCTCAGGAGTCCCATATGTATTGTCAAATTCCACCAACCTTTCAATGGTTTCCCAAGCCTCTTGGGGAGCGAGTTCAAGGTAGCCATAGGCGGTGTATGTGTTGATCCTCTCCTTGGTTGCAGCGTCGAGAGCATTGTATATGATCTCCTGGATGACGTACGGTGGTTGGCCATGCGTCGGGCATGATCGTAGGAGGTCCTTATACCTCTCCCAAACAGTTGCCAGAGCCTCACCAGGCTTTTGTTTGAAAGCCGTGATTTTCTGTCGGATCAGCGCCGTCTTAGAAGGAGGAAAGAACTTGTTGAGAAACGCGTCCTTGACTTCATTCCAGGTGCGGAGCGATCTTGAGGCTAAGCTTTCCAACCACTGCAATGCTTTTCCTGTAAGAGACCAGCGAAATGCTTTCAGTTGAACATACTCAAGACTTTGTCCATCAGCAATTGTATCACAGAGGTCTAAGAAGGTTGATATATGTGCCATAGGGCATTCGTTAGGTTTTCCTTCATATTGATGCCTTCTTATTTCAGTTAAAAAGTTTGGCTTAATTTCAAAATTAGAAGTAGGGATTAGAATAGCCGATTCAGGCACTGTGAGCGATGGGTGCATGTATTGCTTAGCATTCCGGGGGAGGGCGTTGATTTGAATCTCATATCGTCTCCTGGCTTCCTCCTCCCTGTCAGCACGCTCTCTTAGTGCCGCTTCTCTGGTAGCATAATCCTCTACTTGCTTCCTTAAGCGTTCAATTTGTTGTGCCTGGGTCTCGTTGTCCGCCATGATTCTTTGGACTCGAGATCTTAGGTGGAGAAAGTGTTCTGGTTCGTCTAGTCCTTCAAATTCAGGTTGGTCACCAGTACGTCGCATACACCTATAAAATAACACTAAAAAGAACCGTGAAAATAAACTACTAGGGCGCGATTGATAGCTCCCCCGGCAACGGCGCCAAAATTTGACGTGGGGAGAATTGAATCGAAATATATAATAAAATATAAACCAATACAACTCTTAGCCTCTTCAAATAAATTCAAGACTCCCCGCTATAGTAGTAGGGAATCAGGTTCGATCCACGAGGAAGCGAGTCAGCGGGATTCTAGTAGCGTTGAAGACACGCCCTTTATGTCCGACCAGAAGCCTCGATCTCGATGTTAGACCTCGATGTCGACCTTGGCTGTCGATGTCGTCTGCAACAGAAAACCTGCAGAAACAAAAACTGTAGTCGATATCGACTGGTGGGGGTCGATATCGAGGTTAGTTCACAAAATCGACTGGATCAGAAGTCTGCCAGTCGATACAGGGGGTCGATTTCGACACAAAGTGGTCGATATCGATGCTTGCAGAAGTTCCTAGGGGTCTCGAGATCGACTCAGAAAACCGTCGATCTATCAGTTTTGGTCGATATCGACCTCTGCTGTCGATATCGATGTCTTTCCTGCAGTGGGTTAGTGGTTTTGTCGGCAAAGAAAAGGCCGAAGAATCAAGGATGGGAAGGAAGCAATGATCAAAAATAAGCAAAGGTGTTGGGTTTTTCGATGACTCAACGAACGGCGGGCAAATTTTAATGTAAACTCAAAGGAAAAAGTCTTCCAAAGTCAAGGATTACCGCGACGACAACCATGATAGTAGAAATAAGGATCAACTAAAGATGTATGCTTTTATCATAAAGGAAAAGGCTTTCACCTAAACCGACCAATAGGAAAAGAGATTTTTCAATTACTTAACCTAATTGGTGTCTACCTTATTCATAATTGAGTCTATAATCTTTCGAAAAGAAACCCTAATTACTACCCAAGTTTTGCAACATGAGTTCCTTAAATTCGCATTCAAAGATGAAGAACAAGGTAGAAAGAGATAAAAGATACATTCTTTAACGACGTACTCACCTTACCATCATGGCTATCGTCGGGCTCACCCCGACCCTAGAAGAAAGGGGAACTACTCACTCATGTTGATCGTAGACATGTCTGGAATTGAAATAACTTGCATAAATGGAAAATTTCGAATCTTTACAATCTCAACGCCAACTATCGTAAGCGCTTGAAACTTTAAAGCTCGAAAAACCTAACTATCTATTGTCTATTGTTCTTGTCTTTGATGATTCTATGATTGGATGCCTAACAAATCAGCCCTTAAGGCTTTATTTATAGGCTACTAATCCTCGCTATCCGAGGATTATAACTTCTATCTAAACTAATAACTCTATCCGAACAATTAGGATAGGTCTTTTATTTTGATAAAACTTAAAGGAAAAGATAACAAACAACTGCTAATATCTAAAACAACGAGATAACTCATGGCTTCGATGATAGACTTCAAAATCCGAGTCTCAAAATCGGATTTATCTTCTGTCGATGTGGGGTCGATATCGACACCAGAGGTCGATATCGAGGCTTGTGTTTCTGCTCGACTTGTCCCACTCCAGTCGATGTCTATGACGATGGTCGATATCGATGCATGTGTGTCGATATCGAGGCTTCTAGTCTGGTTTGTGTGGTTATCTCGACACTCAGAAGTCGTGTCGAATTCCAAGGTCGATATCGATGTCTCCAGTCGATATCGACCTCTTCTCAGCTTCACTTGACTTGCCCGTTTTGACTCCGATTTCATCGAATTCCTGCATGGTTAGCTCAAAACTCGTGTAGACTCTATTTCTTTCACTTTAGCTCATTCTTACACGAGATCATATGCTTTTGAAACTTTTGTTCGGAAATCAAATGAAATATGAAGTCAAAAGATGCAATAAACAATAGTACAATTATGTACATCAGAGCCAAATGGGACGTAGAGGCCTAAACGCACGAGGAAGGCACCCCAGGCTCTAGAGGACTGCCATGTCTCACCCCTTGTGAAGAAGCAACGCGTCATCAAGTTCAAGACCACTGCTATGCATCCTTCATATGTTGTTGTCGATCTTGGTCTCATCACGAAGGAGGATATCGAGTCGTTCGATGGGTGGTTGGCTAGGTGCGTTTCAATCTTTGTCTCATCCTTCACTTGTTCATTTTGGACACAATGTGTGCACTATTGCCTCTCGCTTATGTACACATGGGAGCACCCACACTGATCGGACTTGAGGGGAAGGAATTAGCACATGGATTCTTTGAGACTTTGAGGACTCCGACGTTCTGGCTAGCTACTATGGTATGCCTCCTTCCTTACGAGTGCATCATGTCAAACATTATGCATTCGTTACAACTGCATCGTTACATCCATCTCCCTTGCTTTGTCGAGCAGAACATGGAGCAGGCTCTATGTATCCAACAGGAGAAAGTGAAGGGAGATGAAGCGAAGTTCAAAGAGGTCGTCGTGATGGATAGCTATTGGCCTTGCCTATTGGAGACCGAGTGGGTGACACACAAGTCAAGGCTAAGCGACTACAAGATCACGGACAAAATGCTAGCTTACCTCAACGGCACGGCCCCCGAGTATATGGGGTAGAGTTGGGCTGAGGCAAAGTACATTCTCATCCCTCGTCAACCTCCGGAAGAAGCACTGGGTGGCCATGGAGGTATGTCTCGATGAGTGGGCAGTTAAATTATACGATTGTGATGTCCATATCGTCCGCGACAGCCAATTTGCGAATGAGTTGTGGTTCGTGACAGATCTACTGCCCCACGTCATCAACGACCACCCACAGCTCTCCCTACGCTTTGAGGAGAAGGTTACCTTCCCCATGAAGCTGCACCACGTGGAGAATGTCCCCGAAAACAAGCAATTGTAAGTCGTTGCATATCCTTTGTTGTCCATCTTCCTTTCAGAAATCAACCTCGTCTCTTACTCACTTTCGGTTGTGTACACAGGGGCGACTGTGGGGCATACTCGTTGTGCTTCATCCAAATGCGTGCTAATGGCATGACTGATTTCTCCGACATCGATGACAACTTCATTGGAGCATACAAGTACGCGCTTGCAACTCAAATCCTAGTCAGGTGCCCCCTTCCTCCTCCCACCCCAACTGATGCGTCTATGTAATTGTAGTGGACACTTTGTGGATGTTGTTATGGACTTATGTTGTTTGGTACTTCACTTTTGAAGGATTGTGTTGGTTAGGAACTCTAGTACTTCGTAGTGTTTGGTTTCCTTGTTAAACGTTTAATCGTTTCCACCTTTTGGATGAGTTATGTTGGGCGAATGATAATGTATGTTGCGGACAATTGTTTATGTTTATTATGGATGGTTGTTGTGAATACTGCATTAAGGTGTTTGATTTTCTTTGGGTTTACTGGTTGATATTCTTACGTTGGGAAGTTTATGAGATAGATAAAATATGTCAGAAGTTTGTTGGTATTGGCTTAGACATTCATTTTATTGGCTAGAGAAAATCATATACTGGCTAGTACCAAAACAAACTGCATACATTTGTCTTTTGCACCGCCCATAAACTAAACGACCAGTTATGTATAATCAAAACCACCAAAACCCCAAAGTTTCCCTAAGTTACAATCAAACTACCAAAATACTACCTTCGACCATGCAAAAGAAGAGGCATCCCACTAGACATCGATGTCATCACCTAGACAAGGCACACGAGCTTATGTCCTCCGACGCATCCGGCGATGAAACTCTCCACGAGACGGGTACCTGCTTATCTTCGGTCTCCCATGCGTTCTCTTCGCGGGGGGAGGTAGTAACTGGATCTGCGCTATATGTTCGGGAGGATCCCAAGTTTCCATGGGGGGAACGGAGTACAACAATCAACCGTAACACGCTTGCCATGCAGCTCCGGTGCAGTACTCATGCACTAGGGTGTACACATCGATAACTCTTGCCTTGGCCACGGAAACTGCATGATTGCAGGGGTATTGATGTATGTCGAAGTGGCGGCATGTGCATGATCGTGCGCTAAGGTTGACGAGCCGCCTCACCGCTCCCTTCATGACCTCGAACTTGTGATCGCTGAGGGGCCTCGCGATCATGCATATGGACACATTGTAATTAGACACGATGGCACTCGCAACCCAATCACTAACAACCTTCCCGAGTGTGCCACTTGACTTCCTCCGTTTGACAACCCACTTTTGCATCATCTCGATGATGCAATCAAAGAGCGCTACAATCGGTAAATCCCGAGGCTATTTGAAGACATTGTTGAGGCATTTGGAGTTTTTCGTGGTGTTTATGTTGTATCAGTTTGTGAGAAAGTGAGCACGCACCCAATTGTGGAATCCCACCTCATGAAGGTACCTCTCGGGTGCGGGGCATTGTGTGGAGAAGTCAGCGAAGAGCTCATTCAACTCGGCTTGGGTGTATGCCTTGCTCATCTCGAAGAAGAGGTCCTACAGTGCGCCGCACTTGTAGTGGTGCTTCGCATTTTAGAAGAGGTGCCATGTGCAGAAGCCCTGCTTGGCAAAGATGTAGCTATTACGTATGTCCTTGGCGATGCTAACATGCCGGTCGGAAACCCACATCAACTCAGGGATGTCCGGGACGACTCGAAGAATTTTTCAGAAGAAGAACGCCCAAGAGGCATCATTCTCGCCATCCACTACGGCAAAGGCGATGGGGTATATTTTGTGATCGGCATCCTGCGCGGTAGCAAAGAGCAACGTCCCCTTGAACTTGCCCTTAAGGAAGGAAATGTCCACGGAGATAACCTACGGGCATTTGACATGTATACAACAACATTATACATGACTCTTATGACTGCAGGGTATATGTTTTCACTCGCAAAAATTACTACTACACTAGCTAGGAAAATTACCTTGCGTAAGTGGGGGATAGCCCGAATCCAAACCCTAAAGCTGACGAAAGCGTACTTGAACATGTGGCTCCTATCCCACTCAACCCAGGTGTGTGATCCCGGATTTGCCTTCTCCAACATGTGCAAGTACGATGCTATTATCCGGTACGAATCCTCGTCCGTTCCATAGAGGGTGTCCCTCGCTGTCAACTTCACGCGCTTAGCTTTCCAATAGCTGCAACTAACACCAAGTTGGGATTTTGATAAGGCTTGGACATGGGCAGGAGTTATTGGCTTACGGGTACCAGTGAAACTACATTGCATAGAATTTACATCAGTTACTAAAGTGGCTAGACTTTTTTATTGACAGACTAAGATATTTACTATATTGGCAAAGACTACACTGTTAGTGGATAGTAGGACTTAATTTTTACCTTGAGACGAGGCTCTTCCCAATAAGCTCGGACGTCGCCTGTCGATCGTGGTTATGTCTAACATTAATGTCACAGGTGTGCTCCTGCAAATACTTTCGGACTTTCCACAAACTTGTTTTCAGGTATGTTGATGCACAACACATCCACTTGCACTTGGGATAGATGCACACAACGCTGTATACCGACGGCGACAACCTCTTCATATGCGTGTCGAAACAGCCCTCCACCGCAAACCACCTTATCCGGTTTTGCACCTCCTCCTTCGACTTCAACAACAATCCCTCGTGAAGGTCGGTGTTCTTGCGTCGAGGGTCCCCTATATTCGGAAGAGCTTTGTCCAACATCTCATCGGTGGACATCCGTGGAGCTTTCGGCCTCAACACCAACCGTTCGGCCTCGTGCATCTCATCATCGGATGATATTTCCATACAGCCCATTGATGATGTTTCCTCAAGCGACTCCAATTTTATTCCTCTGGTAGTTTCATTCTCCTTCTCCGACGAGCTTCCCAAGTGGACGGAAACAAACCTCCCCTTATGCCCACCCCCATATATAGTATCCTCCTCATCACTACTCACACATATTAACTGTTTCCCACGGTCCACGTCAGCCGCTTTACCTTTCATCTCCGAAGCAATGGTTGTCGATTCTGCCAAGGTTTTCTGGATTGTCTTGCCAGTTGTGTGAGTTTCTATGCCAGGTGAATTGTTGTCTTTCCCATCTACATTGTTATCCATGCCATACTCCATATTGAGATCAAGATGCGACGTAGACCCATAGACGCCCATATCAACCCAACCCAACTCATCCTTCAAGACAATTGTGATGTCTCCGTCTGGTGATTTGGTGCATTGTGACAAATTCACAACCCTCGAGCGACTTCCATTTTGGCTTCCACTTTCTTTGACTGAAGCGTACAAAGGAAGGGGCCATGCCCCATCTCCACCCCTTTAGTTGCAGTACTTGAAAGCATCCCAATCACTTTCATCATCCACTTGAATCGGATAGCATCCCTCCTTCTTCGTATCGAGTAGGTATTTCAACTCCAACTCGTAGCATCTCGGGTCTACCGCGAGCTTCTCAGTATCGGTTGGGGGTAAGGAGAGGACGGGGAGAATCCATGTATGTAAATTAAAAACGAAAACCATACTTACCCATGATCGTTGATTTATATTGTACGCAAGTGCCACGTGTATCCCCGTGTATGTCTATATATATTCTGTTGATGACTAGGATTTCCCTTTGACTGGCTAGTAACTTAATTTATGGGTTTTATTCTTTGAACTCTAGGTTAATGGCATCTAGTACAAAGTCTGCTTTTTTTTCCCTTTTATGTCAACCTATCGAGACCACCCATCTCCTTTTATAGTCTGGCTGCAACCCGCCTATTTTCCCCACCTAATTTCCCTCCATTTTAGGTGGGCGGGAATTTAACATGTGCAAAACCCCATTTGCATTTAATGCATGTGATGTCACATGCATTATTTGCATTAAATACTTGTCTTCTCAGCCGTCTCTCTCTCTCTCTCTCTCTCTCTCTCTCTCTCCATAAAGCTAGTCCTCTCACCCCTCTCTCTCCAATCAACTCTGCCAACTCCTTTTTTTTTTAATTTTTTTTTGCCCAAATGAAACCACTCCCCCTGTCCCATTTCGACATCTGTAACTCCCTTTTTCCTTTTAGCCTTGTGTGCAACCTGCTACCGCATATACAAATTTTGCAAATCTGACATTTTGCCCCCTCCCCTGCAATTTTTACCCCCCATGGTTATTTTTGCAAAGTTCAATTTTTTTCGGTATATTCATGCAATTCAGCCACAAATATATGAATGGATGAAATCGTTGCGTTAGATTTTGCCCATAAGATTATTGAAAAAAATAGTTTGGTTTATATGAATGGATGAAATTTTATGTAAAAATAATAAGTTTTGGTATCCGATTTTTTGTCAATCTTCAAATGAGTTTGGATTGATTAAGTTTTGATATCCGATTTAATTAGATTTTTGTTTGATTTTCGAATGAGTTTGGATTGTTCCCTTAGGATTGCTCAGGGAGTTGGGAACCCTAGCGGCCGAGGTCTAGATGGGCAGGAAATGGAAAGGGAAGGTAGGAGAGGGAAAATTTAAAAAATAGAAAATAGAGGATTTGCATACTTGGCATTTTTTGAATTAAAATTGTGTTATTTTTGCATATATGTCATATCTTGGATTAAAATTGTATTATCTTTTTGAGCCACATAAACTAGTAAACCAATATAGTTAGGTAAAAAACTTATCTTTTTAGATCAAATAATCTATCCAATATAACCTTATTTCTTAATTAGGTTTTTATAAATATTCAACCCTATATCTTAATGGATTTTTTTTGCTAAGTGTCCATTTTGAACATGACATTTTGCAAAATGTCCACTTTATATTCCATTTTGCAAAATGTCCATTATGACATTTTTGCCCTTCCTTCCCATTTTTAATTTGACTTCCTTCTTTCCCATTTTTATTTTGACCATTGACCGGTCAAGGTCAATGACTTTGGTTACACAACTTTGGTGACACATGGTGATAAACAAATTTTTTGGTGATAGTTTTTTTTATGAGATTAGTGTCACCACCTTTATTAGTAGTGACACATGTGATGACAATTTTTTTTTGTGACATCTTAGTTTTTATAGTTTTTTTTACGAGGTCACTATCACCACCCTTATCGATGTCACCACCCTTATCGTTGTCACCACCCTATCGTTGTCACCACCCTTATCGATGTCACCACCCTTATCGGTGTCACCACCCTTATTGATGTCACCACCCTATCGCTGTCACCACCCTTATCGCTTTCACCACCCCTATCGTTGTCACCACCCATATCGCTGTCACCACCCTTATATTTGTCACCAACCTATCGTTGTCACCATCCCTATCGCTATCACCACCCTATCGTTGTCACCACCCTTATCACTGTCACCACGCTTATCACTGTGGTGACACCTTTGTTTTTAGTTTTTTTTATGAGATCACTGTGGTGACACTATCGGTGGTGACACATGCGGTAACAACTTTTTTGGGTGACAACTTAGTTTTTAGTTTTTTTTACGGGATCACTGTCACCACACTTATCGATGTCACCGCCCATATCACTGTCATCACCCTTATCACTTTCACCACCCTTATCACTGTCACTACTAAAAACGCAGGAAATAGCTACGGGAAATAGCAATGGATTTAGCCACGAATGTCCGTTGCTAACCGGTTTAGCCACGGGCGCGCCATCCCTTGCTATTTGCCTCGTAGCTAATAGCGACGGGCCGTTAGCCACGGATGTTAGCAACGAACTTTCTATGTCCGTTGCTACGTCCGTGGCTAATAGTAGGTGATATATGCCGTGGCTGTGGCTGCGAACCCGGTTTGAAAACTGCCTCGAAATTGTAGTCGTGGCTGAGTTCGTTGCTGTGTTCGTGGGTACAAGCTGGTGATGAACCGTGCTGAGTTCGTTGCTGATCCATTGCTAAGGCCGTTGCTAAGGTCATTACTAGTGTTTTTGGTGGGGTCGTTGCTAATTTTGTTGCTAAGGTTGTGGGTAGCGCCAGTTATACTGCCGTTGCTATTTTTAGGCTAATTTCGTGTCGTGGCTCATGTTGTTGATGGTTTCGTGTCATTGGTTCGTTTCATTTTGGGGTGATATTGTGAATGCAATATATATAAATACGATACGAAAGACATACATATAAAGTCATAACATGTTACTAGTGCAAACGAAACAGTCATCCAACAAAAATAACATAAGTCTAAACCAAAGGTAGTTGTTCGGCAGCAAACGAAACACATTTAGCCGGACATAGTTGTTTGACATTCCAAAAGAGGCATCCAAATCCAAACAGTTATATATACGAACCAAGAAAAAGAACAGAAGTCCAAACCACCAAACTGCACTTAAGCCTGCAGCTTACTTTGATTTTGATGTGCGTTTGCCCTTGTAGAAATCCCTCATGGTGCTAAGAAGCGTCTCCTGCATTCGATCTCCAAAGGATGACATCTCTTCCCTGAGATTTGTGGCCACCTGCGTTTGCACTTGATCTCCCAACTCCACCATTTCTTTCCTCAAGTCTTCCTTGATTGTTGAGAGTTCAGTCATCATGCAGTCTTTCAGATTGCCACTACTACGAGCTGCAGAATTCTGTCCAACAGTGCGTGCATAACGTCCTGAACGCATGATGTGTTGAGACTCTGATCCCATGCCGTGAACCCGGCCTTTCTTGACACCACCTGTTGCCTTGAGCCAAAGCTCATTCGTGTCAACCGAATGGGATCCATTCTCAAAGACTGCATCATCATCCAATGTTTCTTCGTCAAGTAGCTGGTCATACTTGTCCTATAAATTAAAAGGAAACGAAATGAATATCCAAACCAATCATATACAGATAATAACATATCAATATGTAGAAGAATCAGCTTGCAACATCAGTAGCTATAACAAGGATGAATCGTGGAAATCAGTTGGTAAATAACTAACTTCCAACTTAGCAGAAGACAACAACAGTATAGATAGCAACAAGAACGTCACATTCCTAGCAGAAGACAACAACAGTATATATAGCAACAAGAACGACACATTCCTAGCAGAAGACAACAAGGTGAAATCTTAAGATAATGCAGAAATAACAAGGCCATATCTTAAGACAATGCAGGATTAAAAAGGCCAAATCATGGACACGTTCCTTTATGAAACATAATAACAAGATCAACAAAGTAGCATCAATCTTAAGACAATGCAGGAATAACAAAGGGAAATCATTGACACATTCCTTTCTGAAGGAGAACAACAACAACAGCGTAGCATCAATCAATAGTATACAGAACAACAACAGCGTAGCATCAATCAGCAGTATACAGAACAACAACAATATACAAAACAACAGGAGCATGAAAAAAAAAGTAAGGGTCACCAATAGGATCAATCATGGACATAACACAAACAGTAAGCATTTAAAATATTAAGGGTTTAAATTCAAGTTACCACAGTTTCTTGGCATTGAGTGCCCGTCCAAGAACCATCTCGTTTTCTATGACACCTTTCAAAGGTTTGCTTTGGTGTGGGCTCCTTTCCAAGCTCCGTCCTCTATGAAAACAAAGGTATTCGTTTAGTTATGTAGGAAAATGAAATGCATTGAAAATAAATGGGAAAATAAGTTAAGTAGGTAATTTAAACTGCATACAAGTCGATTCTTGATAACAGTTGTTGAAACTGAACCACCGCTGAAAATTGGACTGCCCTTCTGTGTTGCTATGGCTCTGTTTTGCTTGTTCACTTCAGATTGATGTAGGAATTTGTCGTCCTTTCCCCATTTCTCCCACATTTTCTTCCATATCACTTGCTTGACCCACGTAGTCTTTTTCTTTGTTAGTCCAGTGCGTGCCTTCCCAAAAACATTCCTCAAGTGGTCCCCTCCCCTAGTGTTGAAAGTCTTGCGAACTACTGATTCTGGGAATTCATTTTCATCCCATGCACATCGATGCTACACATAGTGAAAAAACAGTGGATTAAAGACTATATATATATATATATATGTGTGTGTGTGTATTCATGCATCCAAAAGAAATAAAAGTAACCAGTAAAGAGATAATTGTATTGTACCTTAAACATTTCCCATCATAGCTCCTTCGTTTGGTCAGGGACATCACTCCAGCGTATGTATGGGCCATCGAAATGCGAGTGAATGATATGCGTTAGGACTCCAAATGCAGGATTGGTTGCATCGAATCTTCATCAGGTAATTCATCAGGTCATACATAGAAAGTAGGAGATGTATTAGCATTGGTCAATTACTTATAAATTAATTAGAATATATAACAATACATACAATTGAGATTTATACAGAATACATATAATTGAAATGCACCAATCATAAGGAGCTTTTGATTTCAGATTTATACAGAATACATCCAACTGAAATGCACCAATCATAAAGAGCTTTTTAATTCAGTGTAATGTCAATAAGAGGACTCCAAATTCATTACTTACATAACTGACTGATCAATCATATAGAGCTTTTTAACTCAGTTTTATACAGAATGCAAACAATTGAGATGATGAAATGGGCATCACACAGTCCTAATACATACTTAGTGCACAATACATATACCAACAGTCAGTTGAGCAGCCAAGTTCAACACATACCAACAACATATACCAACAAATTCAGTTTTATACAGAATGCAAACAATTGACTGATCACACATTCCTACTCATACATACTTAGTGCAGAATACATACAAACAACATCAATCATTGAGCAGCCGAGTTCAATTACTTAGAAATTATGAAACCGAAATCGAAAGACATTTCACTTACGTTCCATTAACGAGTTCAATTGCAACTTTTTTGTTCCACCTAGAAGATTCCTCACTTCCTTGGGCAGCTGAGTCATTGTGGGCAGCTGAGTCATTGTGGTTCTCAGAGATGCTCTTCTTTGTCCTTGACGATGACTGAATGTCATTGTTGTTTGACACTTCAAGCTGAGGTTGAGATTCGGAGGACTCCTGAGTCACCACCGCGGAAGTCGAGGGCTCAGGTTGAGAGGAGTTGGGTTGGGCGGGCGCAGAGGGTTCAGCGCTCACCACTAGGGCGGGGGACGGCACCGGTTGGGAGGGGGCAGGGGTTTGAGATCTTGTCCGTGTTTTGGTTGGGTGAGGTGGGGCTTCAGAGGGCGAAGCGGGAGTAGATGTCGCCGGTGGGGAGGGGCGAATGGGTTGAACTCTCTGTGGTGATGCTTTGGTAGGAGGTTTGACTGGTGGAGAGGGGGCAATGGATTGATGTTTCCGGGGAGACGCTCTAGTAGGAGGTTGGATCGGTGGAGAGGGTGTAGTGGAGGGTGGACCAGTGGAAGGTTTAGGGTTAGGGTCGGTTACCGTTGGAGAGGGGGTGGTGGATTGATTTTTCCGGGGAGACGCTCCAGTAGGAGGGTGGACCGGTGGAGAGGGTGGAGTGGAGGGTGGACTAGTTGAGGGTTTAGGGTTAGGGTCGGTTACCGTTGGAGAGAGGGCGGTGGGTGGATGTTTCCGGGGTGAAAACCTTGTAGGAGATGCGAGCTTTGGAGTCCTCGGCCGTACTGCCTTCGTCGGTGTTCTGGTCGGAGCCAGTGGTGGTTTGGAGGTGGAGCTCGTATGACGAGTAGATTTCCGTGTGATTCCTCCTCTCATGATTGGAGCGATTCAGAGAGTGGTGGTTTGAGCGATTGAGAGAGAGGAGCGATTGAGAGAGTTAGGGTTTGAGCGATTGAGAGTGAGGAGAGACTGGATCGGGTTTGAGCGATTGAAATGTGAGGAGAGAGAGGATCGTTTGTTTTCTAAAATCCCAAACTTTTCACTTCGAAATTTAGATTTCCCTCCCAACTTTTCGATTTCCCTCCCAATTTTTCACTTTATGGAATTTGTACACAATACAACACACACACATATATATATACAACAATTACACTATCTAAATATGTATATATATATATATATATAATAAGAAAGTAAAAATTGTGCACTACCTATATATATAATATATAGACAGAGATTAAAATTTTTATTTTATTTTCATTTGATAAGAAATAAATCTTATTTTATTGTCATAATTATGTATAATTAGTAGCATATTTATTATACTATTGATTATCACTATCTCTCTCTCTCTATATATATATATAAACACAACAATTACATTGCTAAAGTGTTTTAAAAACAATGGTTTTACTATCTAAATATGTACATATATATATATACAACATTAATTACATTGGTAAAGTTTTTTGAAAACATGGGTTTACTATCTAAATATGTATATGTATACAACAATTACATTGCTAAAGTTTTGAAAAGTTACTTTAGGTTGTAGATTAAGTATAATACCTTGATCACTACATTAATTGAATACTTGACACTCCACTATATATCTTGATCGAAACTACCTCAACCAAACGCACTATCTCGGTGAATCGGAAATAGGTAAACCCTAAACAATTTAACTCACATTTTGTAAGAACGGAAAAAACTATATATCTCGATCACATGCAAGTCACAACACCAAATATAAAAAATGTGTATGAAAAATGGTTTTTTTTATTTCAACCCTATAAGAGGCACATATTTTATGAAAAACGAGACAAACTATCTTGATCGATCACGATATCACGTATGACGAATGTGTATATGAAATGTAAGAATTATGATAACGTACTAAAAACGAAATGTAAGAAGCAACTATACCACTCGATCTATATATATATTGAGTGTACGTTTTAGCTATCGTCATCTAACCCGAAACCCTAGACCCTAAACCCTACATTGGAAAACACGCCACATGGACGTCGGAAAACTATATTCACCACTCAATCTAATGAGTGATATCGACCCTAAACCCTATACCCTAAACCCTAAACCCTAACCATAAACCCTAAACCTAAACCCTCAACCCTAAATCGGAGGATTACGGTTGGAGAAATTACCAATTTGCCATGTATACTTTCTTTTCCATATTCTTTTCAAAGGAAAATGAAAGAACACAGCTTGGCCGGAGAGAATTGTGTCGAGATGAACGACGCTTGGCCGGAGAGATCTAGCAGATATCGAAGAGAAGAGTCCGCGACGGAGGGTTAGGGACAACAAATTAAAGGGCAGAGGCTTTCTAAGGATGACGGAGGGTTGGGGACAACAACGCTCATCCATGAAATCAAATGCTCGGAGAAGAGTCGACGACGAATCTTCAATCGAAAGGTGCAAGCATGGATTCCCTGCGAGATTGCAAACTTGCAAATACACTAGAAATTCGGGAAGACAATTTTATGTTTGTCCATTATGGAAGGTACGATTCCAATCATTCGTTTATCTAACTTTAATTTTGGATTTCGATTTGGGAAAACTGTTAGGGTTTTGGAATTTCATTTAAATTTTAAGGATTCCACTGTAGATATGAAACTGGCATTTCGAATTCGGTATTAAACTTTAGGGATTCCAATGTGGATATCACAGTTCCAATTTTAGGGAATTGTTGATATACACAGTTTCAAACTGACATACTATGGTTGTGATTTTCTGTCAGATTTGCTATGTTTTCCATTATCGGCTTGAGTTTGTACAGGTTTCAATCATAATGCTTGTGAATTTGGTAATGCTTGTTAATTTGGTTGTGATAATGCTTGTGATTTTCTGTCATATTTGCTATGTTTTCCATTATCGGCTTGAGTTTGTACAGGTTTCAATCATAATGCTTGTGAATTTGGTAATGCTTGTGAATTTGGTTGTGATAATGCTTGTGATTTTTTGTCAGATTTGCTATGTTTTCCATTGTGAATTTGGTTGTGATTTTCTGTCAGATTTCTGTCACAGTTTCAATCATGAATTGGACTTAATGCATAATGCTTGTGAATTTGGTAATGCTATCACACTTTCAATTTCAGGGCTTACTGCATAATGGTTGTGAACTTAAGCTTGTGAACATAATGCATAATGGTTGTGACCTTAAGCTTGTTGAATGGTTTTTCTGCCAGAAGAGTTAGCACGTATGCATACTGTGGATGTGATTTTCTGTCAGATTCCCTATGTTTTCCATTATCGGCTTGAGTTTGTACAGGTTTTCTCAGATTTGCTGTCCGAAATGGGTTTTCTGTCAGAAGATCGATATAGCACTGGTGTATGCATAATATGGTTTTGTTTTTCTGTCAAATCTGTTAGCAATGAAAGTTGAAATAAGCTTGTTACCCTGTTTTGGTCTGATATATTTTTTAACTTGTTTATAGGAAGATGAAAAGTGCACCTACTTTAGATGGTTGGATGCTCATGACACTAACAAGAGCATGAAGATCCAAAGAGAGAGTTATGGTGTTGCTATCACAAATGAAGATCATGGAGCCTCTGATTTTATTAGGTTGAGCACTGATTTTGTGAAGATCCAAAGGGAGAATGTAGTGCTGAAAATCGTAGTAGGTGTCATGTTGGTTATCTTGTTGATTGTGTTGGTGAAAATTTGAAATTAGTAGTAGGTTTATGTCTTAAGGGAATTGTGAATTATGTAAAACTTTTATCCGCACAAGGTGTATTATGTAAAATTGATCAGACAGCTATCACAGTTTCAATTTCAGACAACAGGCGATTTTCAATGCATAACTAATTGCATTCTATGCATGTCTGATTTACTCATGGCAATTTTAGCTTATAAGTAATAAGAGATCAAGGTACAACTAGAAGATGTTTTGGGATAGCAAACAACAAACAGCTAGCAAACAGCAAGCGAATGAAAACAACAAACACCAGCCAACAAGCTGATGCAGTTTCAAGATTTTTTAGCTTAAATCTGATGCATTTTCAGGAATTCAAAACAACAAACAGCAAGCGGAATCTGATGCAGCTAGAAGAATTTTTAGCTTAAATATGAAGGATGTCGCAAGGTTGTTAGTCAGACCAGTAGCTTGTTGTGGCCTCAAATTCGTCCTCTTCTTGTTCAACATGAAATTCATCCTCGACGTGGTCGACAAGCCCCACATCGTCGGTATCGTCACAAACTTCGATCGCACCTGAAGGATCTCGCAAGGTTGTGATCGGGTTGTCTACTTCTATGTTGATGGAGAATTCCGGGGTGATGACTTCAGCCGACTGATAAGCATCTGGTACAGCTTGGCCCTCGGCATTCCACCGTTGTTCAATCCGGTTGCGAGGCCGTGTCTTGCACACATGCCACCATTCCATACGCTCACGTGTGGCTCCTGGATATTAAAGATAATAAACCTGCAGTGCTTGTTGTGCGAGTACAAAAGGCTCATACCGTCTATACAGTTTCTTTTGATTGATTTCGACAAACTGGTAGATTGGATGAACTTGTGTCCCACGTGTCGTCGGATCAAACCATCGACACTTGAACAGGACAACTTTCAGCGGATGAGCAAGTGCACTTGGGTACTCGAGCTGGATGATTTCTTCAAGGAGACCAAAAAATCTGATTCAGGACTCGCGTAGTTGGACCCTCGAACACAAACCCCACTGTTCATTGTAGATTTCCCAGCACCATGTTGCAGAGTGTGGAACTTATACCCATTGGAGAAGTATGCTGGCCAAGAAATTGCTTTCACGTTAGTACCCCATCCCAAACTCCACAGCAGATCTCCATGACCAATTCCATTTCCTCTATCTAAGGCCTACAGAACACATTTGTGAAACTTAAACATGAACAAATTAATGTATATAAGCATTATATTTTGGTAATGTAAACTTACATAATTCTTAAACCATTGCGCGAATTCATTTTCAATAGGTCATCTCCAACATCATCCCCCATGACAGTCTCAAAGATCCGACATCGTAATATAAAGTTGAGCAATCTAAATAAATATATTTATACTTATACATAAGCAAAAAAAATATACATATATATATATATATGTATACTTACTCAATGTATGGTTGCACCTCCGGACAGTTGACCAACACGTATGTGTGTGCAGCCCTCCACTCGTCATCTTCGGTCAACCACCGTATTTGCTGCTTCCCACTACCCTTGCCGGGATAATTGAAAATAGAGAAACCACAATCGTCGCCGTCAACGATGTCATTTCTCGCTGGTCTCCTCAACCTTGAAGGAACATGCGAAGGGAAGTAGTGCACGGAGAAATAAGCTATTTCTTCCCGTAAGTATGCCATCACGATCGACCCTTCCACATTACTCTTTTGAACGATCTTTCATTTCAACTGGAATAAATTTCTCTCGAACGGATACACCCATCGATAATGTACTGGGCCACCTATCATGGCCTCATATGGCAAATGGACGATCAGATGCTCCATTGAGTCAAAAAATGATGGCGGGAAGATACGCTCCAACTTACAGAGCAACAGAGGAATCATCGATGTGAGCTGCTCCATGGCAGAAACTGATAATGTCGACGAACAAATTGTTTCGAAGAAGATACTCAACTCAGTTAAAGGACCCCATACAGTTGGATGCAACAACTCTTTGAAAGCAATCGGCAGGAGTCTCTCCATAAACACGTGACAGTCATGGCTCTTCATCCCACCGAGGCTACAGTCGTCACTCTGGACACATCTTCCTATATTAGATGCATAACCATCAGGAAATTTAACGGTCCTCAACCACTAACCCACCTTTCTCTTCTCCTCTCTTGACAATGTATATATTGCTTTAGGTTTTGCACCCAAGTAGTCATCATCTACCTCCAACTCAGGTCGATGACAATATAGGCGAAGGTCCTTCCGGGCATTCAAGTTATCCTTTGTCTTCCCAGGGATATCCATGATAGTGTTGAAAACATTGTCAAACACATTTTTCTCAATGTGCATAACATCGAGATTGTGTCGAATTAGAAGGTCCTTCCAATATGGAAGTCTCCAAAAAATGCTTTGTTTTGTCCACTTATGGGAAACCCCATACTCATCACACTAGAAGGAAGGATCCTCCATGACCGTTGGCAAATCACGGACTCGCTCCCAAATATGCTCCCCCGATAGCAATGAAGGTGGCAATGTTGTTTCCACATGCCCTTTGTAGAAGTCCTTCTTGTTTCTATGGAAGGGATGAGAAAGATCTAAGAATTTTCGATGACAATCGAACCAACAAGCCTTCCGTCCATGTTGAAGGCGAAAAGTATCAGATCCTGCTTCCATACAAATCGGACAAGCCAACTGACCGGCAGTGCTCCATCCGGACAACATAGCATATGCAGGGAAATCACTGATGGTCCAAAGTAAAGCCGCACGCATGATAATGCATATCATAGATAGGCATTATAGACATTTATAGGCTAGTTAAGTTGCATTTAGTTAATGAATTAGAGTTAAAGTGCATCTAACGATTATTTTCGAATGTTCGGATTTTACGCGAATTTGTGAGTATTGTTACAGATTAGATTCGAACACTATGGGATGCATGATAGTGGAAGACTTGAAGAAGAAGAGCAAAGAATTGGAGATCAAGCTTCTGGCAGCGGGATGAAGCAGCGGGGCATATGCCGCGGCCGCAGCATACATGCAGCGGCCGCCGCAGGGAGCTGGAGCGGCGCCTGAAGAGAACACGCGTGCAGCGGCCGCGGCACCTATGCTGCGGCCGCCGCATCGGTCATCTGCCGCATTTCAAGTTGTGAAACCCTAGTTTTTGTTATTTTCATTTTAAGATCGGTTTAGACTTTTAAAAGGCCGAGAGTATTTTAGTTTTGAGTACTTTTCATATTCTATTCTACGTTCATCAGACACTTTAGAGATTTGAGCGATGTCTTCCATGAGGAACTAAACTCATCTGTTCTGCCTACAGTTTGACGCTTTATTTGGATTGATTGTGAGTTTCTAATTCTCGTTCCTTGTTTCCTATATTTGAATGCTTCAACTTCTTTGTGCTTGCTTGTTTATTGTTTTGTTCTATTTTGTCTGGCCAACTAGTTAGATCAATTCAATTGCTAGGGTTTTGTAGATTCCTGATTGTGAACCTTAACCTAAGTAGCAAACTTGTCCCTTTAGGCCTGATTGAACTAATTGGATATGTAGGAAGTTGAATGTGTTGTTAAATCCCTCTTTAGGGACTGCAAATACCTTGGCTAATCTCTGAACTTAAAGCTATCAATTGGGTTAAATCCTTCTTTAGGGACTGTTCGATTGATAAGGGTTGCTAGGACTGATTGGACTAGTAACTATATTAGGTCGGGACAAGGGCATTCATAGGAAACTTAATAGGACGAGAAGAAGTTACAAGGATCGCTTCAACCAAATAAAGTGGAAAATTGTAGGTAGAACTGCTTCTCTCAATTGTTTGAATCACAACCATTTACTCTTTTCTTTCATAATTCGCATTTGTTTTCACAAACACCCTCACTTGGTTACTAAATCAGCATCTTAAATCACATTTGAATAACAAATCTCCCTGTGGATCGACCTCTTACTTATTACTATACTAGTTATAGGTTTGAGTTTTCTTTGACGGATCAACGACAGGGTTTCCCCTCCGTCAACGCATAACAAAGTTCTCTCTCCTCGAGGCATCATAGGTTACGATACCAACATTCCACAACTGCATCAACTCATCAATAAGAGGTTGGAGGCAAATGTCAATCAACTTCTTTGGGTTTCGAGGACCTGGCACTATCAACGACAGAAAAATGTGCTCGGTTCTCATACACAAATGCGGTGGAAGATTGTAAGGAGTGAGAATCACGGGCCAACATGAATAACTATGACCAGAGTTGTTAAATGTAGCAAAACCATCCGTGCATAAGCCCAAACGAATATTACGAGGCTCGTAGGCAAAATCAGGATGCTTTGTGTCTAACCTCTTCCATGCTGCTCCATCTGAAGGTTGAGACATCATTCCCTCCTCTGTTACGTGATCTGCATGCCAAGTCATATGGCTGGCTGTCACCTCGGAAGCATATAGTCTCTGTAGCCTCGGAGTTAAAGACAAGTAGAATAAAACCTTCTGTTCACGACGCTTCCCTGTAGCACTAACAACATATCTTGCCTGACCACAACACTTACATGATTCTTCATTCGCATCACTCTTCCAATACAACATACATCCGTTGGGACACATTGCTATTCTTTCCACCGGTAGCCCCAAATTTCGAACTATCTTCTCAGTTTCATAGTAACTGGTGGGAATCTTGTGGTCATTAGGTAGCACTTCATCGTACAATTGCACGAAACCATTGAACAGACTTTGAGGAACATTATATTCACACTTCAAGCTCATAAGTCGGCTCACAAAAGACAACTGTGTGTGTAGTACACCCAGAGAACACAGGTTCATCAGCTGCTCTTAGCACATCTGCAAACTGCGTGGACAACAGATTAGCCTCCTCGGTTGCTACCGGGTCTTCCCTCATTTCATCGACCTCATTAACTTCAGCTGGTTGGAATTGAACATCATCCCCATTATTCGGAACATCGTCGACATTAATATACGGGCTAAACCATGACGGAGGAACAAAGCTTGGCCCCGCAACGTCAAATACCATCCTCTGTTCTGCCCTTAACTGATCATACATAGCCCACTGGTTGCCCCCTACCATCGGCTCATTATATGGAGGTGAAATAGTTTCACCATGTGCTGTCCAACGATAATAACCGACCATAAACCCGCGATGATATAAATGGTTCTTCATAGTATCTACTTTCTTGAATTTGCAATTCACACATTCCCTACATGGACACTTTATCTTACCTTCATCGACGTATAACTCTTGACTACAAGCAAAATTTATAAACTTATCCACCCCTGCGAAGTATTCAGGTTTTAATCCTCCACGATCGGACAAGTACATGTCATACATCCATGTACGATCATCCATTTTATCAATTAAATTCAATCTATATATATATATATATATATATATATATATATATATATATATATATATATATATATATATATAGAAAACACATATTACAAATTAATGTCAACATATATATATACAACCAATTTTTAAATATTACAAACCCACACTTTCAAATTATATTTACGTACATATATAACATGCATTGAATAAAATTTGTATATATAGCATATTTCATTAGAAATTCTTCCAATTAAAACTCATGTGAAAACCCATTTCCTTATAACTCTCATTTTTTTTTGAGATCCCAACTCTCATTTTTTATGGAGATTCCAACTCTCATTATATTTATAATCAATACATACTCTTTAAATTAAGTGCACTAACTAAAATACAGAGTATAATATATATGTAAGTAGTTAAGAAATTAAAGGGTCATGAAATTTACCTCGTACAAACAGAGAGAGTGAAGGTGGAGAGGTAATTTCTGCTATCCATTGCAAATGGCCATGTTTACCCAAGCTAGAAGACAAACAAGTGGCAGGCCGGCCCAATTAATGCACCCAACTACTAAATGGCAGGTAAAGTACAATGCGCATTTAATTCGATCTCATCTGTAATAGCAACGGATTTAGCCACGGACAGTTTCGTTGCTAAATCCACATTTCATTCTACGGGCTAATAAAGTAATTGGGCCGATCATATCTAATGGGCTTTTGATCCATGCCGAGCCCATAACATTTGTTCTTTTTTGTTGGCCACGGATTCAGCTACGATTCAAGTCCACTAACCCCATGTCCGACCCGGCTACAAAAACCGATCCAACCCACTCACCTCGTCTCCATTCCATCGTCGGAATTCTGATGCTGAATAGCCACGGATTTAGCCACGAAGTTGATGTTGTTGCCAAATCAGCATCGAATACAGCCACGAAATATGCGTTCGTAGCTAATGTCGTGGCTAATTACGACTATCATCCGGTTTTTCAGCCACGAACCCAGCCACGGACAGTGTATTCATTGCTGTTAGCAACGAAGTTGATGATGTGGCATTCTTGGGTGAACACCCGCCACGAAATTTGCCACGGTAAAAAATAATCGACGCCAATGTCATTGCTATTGGCTACGAAAACAGCGTCGCCCTACATTCATGGCTAAAAATCCGTAGCTATTTCTTGTTTTTTTAGTAGTGTGTCACCACCCTTATCGTTGTCATCACCTTTATCATTGTCACCACCCTTATCGCTGTCACCACCCTTATCAGTGGTCACTGTCATCACCCTTATCACTATCACTACCCTTATCAGTGGGCATTGTAACCACCCTTATCGCTATCACGACCCTTATCACTATCACTAACCTTATTAGTGGTCACTGTCACCACCCTTATCATTGTCACCACCCTTAAATAATGATGTCATCAACAGAAAAAAGTGTCACCACTATTGTCACCAAAAGGAAAATTCTATAACAAGGGGGACACGACATCTAAAAACAATATTGTCACCATAAGAAAAACATGTGTTGTCGAAATGGGGAGGTGATCGTTATCGAGGTTTTAATCCAATTACAGTACTTGAATGACATTTATTATACTTGAAGATTTGGGAAGATAGATTTACATCCATGTGCAAATCAAATGCCATTGAAAACACATTATATCACAACATCATTTTTAACAACTTGGACAGGCTCTCAAAAGCAGTTGAGTTGAAGTGTTGAACAACAAGATTTACACTCTTCAATCATTACACTGCATCGGTTTATATCACATTAACACTTATAAACGCATGGAATGGCATAGAGCGGTTGAGCATTCTTCTTCAATGTGAACCCCAAACTTAGCTCCTGTCGATTTTATCCGGCGGCATCCCATGTCCGATGCTCCATCGAAACTACCAACCACTCCTACCGAAACAATGACAGTAGAGATGAATCCTTAGTGAAGAGAGTTCATAACATCTTGAACAAAGCCAAACTACCAACCGACCACTTCTACTGAAACCATGACAGTAGAGATTTTCAATTTTGTGATGCAGTAAGTTAAGCATCAATTTTTTTAATTGCTAAATTATACAGTATTAGTAACAAGTAACCAAGCTACAAAAAACTAAAACCATTACAATGGATCTAGTGCAGAAAGTGGGTGTATCAATCTCCAAAAGGAACAAAATATCCTTGAACGCTAACAAAAATTCCAAGTAGCTCTCTCACAACACTATTGTCACTACAAAGGACATACAATAAACCATTACAGTGAATCCTCTGAAAGTCTACGAAAGGGGAAAATAGATTATAATGATGTTTGCTGTGGAAACACTAATAATTGATGGTTTAACTGATTAATTAGATTGAAGAAACACTAAACAACATTATCAAGAGAAGAAACAAACTAATAACCTCCTTGAAGCTCCACCACCCAATTCTGATATGAATCCAAGCAATTAAACCCAATCAAAGCTCCAAATAGATCAATTTGTCGCACCCAAAAGCACTACTTTGAAGTTGCATGGTTTGAATGACCTTCCTCTAAAAGCTACAGCCTTTTGAGAATCATGTAAAGCCAAGAATATCTAGGGCTTCAATTTTCCCTCTCTTTGCTTTCCAGTACACATACACAGAGAAAGAGATCTATGGATGGAAAAGGAAAAACAGCTATATAACAGAACCAACATGGACGAGGATGCCGGGGTGCATCAAATGTCGATTCTGGCGATGGCCACGACATGGATGAGGATGAATCAAACCTCGATTCGAAATCGCCAGGGCGATTGAACAAAGCAACAGGAGAAATCTCGAATAAGGATGACGACCCTTATGTGGCTGCTGTTGTGAAATTAAACGAGGAAAGCAAAGAGGAGGGAGCTAGGTCATGAAAGAGGTTTAATTAAAAGAAGGGCAGATTTGGTATTATGAAATTTTTTTGGACATGTAGCAAATTGTGATATTAAGATGGACATTTAGCAAAAGGCTTATATGAAAATGGATATTTCACCAAATTATTTCTATCTTAATTAGGCAGAAAAATTATCGTTTTAGATAAATCTATCTAATATTATTCAATTTAAGTGGATAAGTTTATGCATGTTTATAAATATTTTAAATAAATATTTTATTTATAGACATGGTCTCTAATTTAAAATTATAATATTAAAACTTATGATTTAGAGAAATCTATCATTTTATAATCCTATATCAATCTAAGTAGAGAATAATAAAATATTATTTTTATTCATACGTTTTTATAAATTTTTAGTATATAACTTTGTTTCAATATTTTTTAATGGTTAATTGTAAAAATTGATTTGAAATAATACGGGATGTATAAATATACTTATAAAACTCTAAATTATAGTAGATTTTAAAGGTAAAAATTGTATTAATACTAAGTATTTTACAAAGTGCATGAAATAAAGGTGCGGAAAATGAAAAGCGAGTTCACCCCTAGTTAGGCCCTGAAGCCTAACTAGGGGAAACCACCATGGGTCCTACCCAGGGTTGCAAACCCTAAGTACGGACCAATACAATAATCGAGAGTGCGATGTTGGTTTTGCCCCTACATACAATAATCGAGAGTTCACCCCTAGTACGGCCCTGAAGCCTAGTACCATCCATAGTCGGGGCATGCAAGCCCCCAAAAACATACTACAAACCGATAAACGTGCATGCAAGCACACCTACATAAAAGTCTAATCAATAGGTTGCAGATCAAGTGTTCAGTCATCTAGATCCATGGCCCGCGGACGTGGCGTCAAGCAATCGTGAGTGCGATGTTGGAGGCTGCAGGAGGTAGATGGAAGGGTCGATCTCCGGGGTATCCACACCAAGGAGCACCTCATGCTAGACAAACCGGGGGCTCGGAGCAACAAAGGCAAGGCTAGACAAGTGAGTCAAGAGGACAAAGGTTAGAACGCTATCCCATGAGATCCCACCCCCGAAGACAAGATGGGCAATAAAGTGCTAGTCTGCCAGGAGCAAACCGAATCTGGTCCAAAGCATGTACAAAAGGGGGGGGGGGGGGGAGGCGGGAGGGTCCTTGTACTCATAAAAGCACAAGTCGAGACAAGCGAGTGAGGTCGGAGCACCAAGCTGGCCAAGAATGCGATGAGACAGGGAGTGGATATACACGAATTCATCCAAGGGGGGACATTTTTGTTGTGAGGATCACGCCCAACATAGAGTTGCGGTGGCGTCCTAAAAAAGGACCGGAGGTGGGTTCTATAGCATGTTCCCGGCCCACAAGCTGCAAGGGTGAATTAGCTGTCGTGGTCACGACTACAACGGGGTGAAAAGAACAACACGAAGCTTTGGAGCCTGGGGTAAAGAAAGGCTCAAAATTGGGGAAAAGGGTGAACCCGCATTAAGGGGATCAAAAGACGAACCCATGAAGGGCGGTTGAGGGTAGGGAAACAAGGCCATCAAAGGCGTCAAAGGGAGGGCGGGGGAGGCAAAGGTGAGCTACCAAGAGAGAGTTGGGACAAGGGAAAGCTGCGAAAAGGAGTAAGGGGAGGGGTCAAGAGCTGTTGAGCACGCTAAAGGAAAAACCATTGACTAAACCATGGCATGAAGGCGTGTCTTAGTGAACCAAAGGCTGACCAGCAGGCTAAGCGGACCACAACTGACACACATGTCCAGAAGAGCAAGCAGGAGAAAGAGGAAGGATATGGGATAGCTCATCACGCCATTGAACAAAGAAGGGGATCATTTTAGAAGACCTTAACACAGTGGGGTCCAGACCAAGCATTTCTGAAAAGTAAAGAAAGTTTAAGAGGGAAAAGACAAGCATGAGCTGGAAAGCTTGTGGCAACCATTTGAGTCAAGAAGACGTCACCTAGGCCAAAGTGAAAAAGTGGAGAGCATAGCCATGGGCATCAAAGGCAGCTTGAAGAAGAAGACAATTCAAATTTACCCATTTTTCTTTTTCTTTTGTTTTTTGAAAGCCAAAAAACCGTTGGCCAAGCTGAAGTGGCAGTGGGACCCAAAAAAACAAAGGAAAGGTAGAAAAAACTTTGACCCTGCTTCTGGCATCCTGGCACTGATGAAGGGGAGTGGCCGGGTTTTGGGTTTCGCCGGCAGGGGAAATGGGGAAAGAATAGGGGTGAGACAAAAGTTGGAGGCTAGAGGAACCGGGGCTCTTTGCTTCGCCGGCAGCCATGAAAAGAAAAGGGGGTGGGACAGAAGCTATGAGGAGGGGTGAGGCGGAGCACTGAGCTTTGCCGGCGACGCCAAAACTCAGATGGAATGAGCTGGGGAAGAGGATGCTCAGAGATGAGCACAACAATAGAGACGACCAGTGTAAAGGTAAAGAGAAGGGGGAAGCCATTCCCGAACACACGAGAGAGATATGTGAACCTTACCCGACCCGGACCATCGGTAATCCCTTTGAAAACGAACTGGAGCTTGAGATCAAAACACACAGGTTGCAGACGACTTGGATCTATGCAGACTCACATGGATCTGGATGAAAACGGCGTCGGGGAGACCTCTAGCACAGTGGAACCTTTGGAAAGTAACCAAACAGGTTCAGACCCGGCCAAACACAGCAAGGCAAGCTTGCTAAGTTTCGCTTCCAACTGTAGGGACAAGGACCTCGAGAGAACCGAGCGTTGAGACTAGTGGCGTAGTGGATCTGGCCGCAAAATACATGGATCTAAGAGATCGTGGTGAGGGGAGGTTGTAGAGGACAGAGGCACCATCAGAGGAGCTCCGACGGGGCAGGGATCTACAAATAAACCCACTAAGCAGAGTGCGGTTATGAAATAGCAGCGGGCTCCAAAGTATAGATCTGGGAATTTTGTGGATCTGAAGGGACGATTTGTGGGAGGGGGGTGATGGTTGAAGGACGGAAAAAGAAAGTACCGTCGGTGGCTCTTTGCCACACCGGAGAGGATAGGTGAAAGGAGCCCACAAACCTGGTCTAGGCACAAAAGTGCCAACACTTTCTCGGACTCGGTTAGATCAGGTAACGGGGGAGGAGTGGACCAATTTTGTGTAGGCGGTGGCTCCGGTAGGATCTCCGGCCACCATAGATCTGGGCAGAAAAAGCTATTTGGGAGCTTACTGTGTTTCTCTCTAGAATGATGACGGAGGCGGAGAAATGGGTTAGTGGAGCGGAAGAGCGAAGTGGGTGAGGAAGGAACATAGAGGAGTGACCCATAAAGGCCGATAGGCCTACCGGTGGCCTTGAAGCCGCCGGAAAATCTAAAAATCCAGTACAAGAGCTTCTCTCTCTGACCACCCTTTGAGAGTTTGAGAGTTTCTCTCTCTGACCACCCTCGACACGGTGGGTGGAAGCCCATCCTTTGAGAGTTTCTCTCTCTGACCACCCTCGACACGTAACTCTAAATTATAGTAAATAGCATAAATGGTTGTTAAAATTATTTAACATGATTAATCTAAACTCAAACATATGTGTTTACATTCTAAAAAAAACACAATTGAAGATGATATATGTACTTTATAGTAATTTAGGGCTTGTTTGGGATGGGTATATAGATATAAGCTATGGGTATAGAAGGCCCAATATCTATATACCTTGTTTGGTATATTTATCCCAATTAGTATATGGATATCAATCCTATATCCCTATATACTAATTCAAGGGGATGTTTTAATTTTGGATGTAACGGCCCGGATATAAATATTCGGGATACGTTTCGAAGGTCGGATACCTTCGTTCGGATGTTGCAATTCAGGTACGGGTCGAGGTTTCAAACCTCTAATCAGTCGAAGTTTCATAAATTCAGTTTAAACGAAAGTGAAATGGAAATATGATTTAGATACAAAAGCCACGGCAAGGCCGGGTCAAAACCGAAACATAATTCTAAAGTCGGATGGCCAGATTAGCGGGGTTAGACAGATTTCTTTGCAATCGCCGAGGGACTTTCCCACGCCATATAAACAGAGAGCAATCATACCTAAAAACAATGGGTGCGAGTGGGGTCAGACCGAGGCCCCAACACGCTCTGTCCAGCAAGCGAACATACACATACGCTAATAATAAAGATGATGCAGATGCGGAAATTAAATCACACTAGCATGATCCTAATTTACAATATGCGAGAAATAACTGTAAAGGCGCCCAAAGAATGCCAAGTGGCATGTCCCTCTCCTACCTCTGCACCCCTTTCCGTTAGTGCAGAGACCGACCGGTTCGATGCTATAGCATATCATATCTCATCATCATATCTCATCATCATAACATAAATTAAAATAAATAAATCATGCCCGATGGTGCTGGGCTATCATCATGCTCATATCGACTCGATAGACTCAGGGCACCCGATGGGGCTGGGCTACCCTATGACCCTAGCAAAGACTCTAGGACTATCACAGATACGGCCGTTATGTTTCATACGCGTAAAGAATTAGAATGCTCAATCACAAGTGCAACCTAGCATGATACTACATGGCATGCTTTAATGCTTATGCAACACCTAGTATGTCATACATTCACAAGCCGGTAATCTCTTTCGAATCTGAGTAAGCCCATAAAGGAACTTACCTGAATAAGCCGAACAGCAGAGAGCAAGGCAGAGCAGAATCCAAGTAAGAGTCACCAATAGCAAGCAATGTCCAACATATCACAATCACCTAATAACATACAAATGCATAAGTCTATCTAATTCACACAAGGCGCCCCTAACTATCATACATCTCTTTTCATATCTCATTTCAGATTATTCCATCTCATTTCATCACAAACCATATCTCATTTCATGTTCATCTCATCTCATCATCTCAATTTCGAAACAATATCTCAAAGAACTCAACTTAGAAAATCAAGTAATTCTTTTAAAATCGTACTTAGTCAAAACTCGACATTACACATTTAAACCTTAAAACCAATTTCCAAAAATCATATTATAAAACAATTCCGGCATGATTCTCATTTCAACACATTATATAAATAAATTCCAATATTAAATCATCAAAATGACCGATGTTCACAATCATACTTATAAATCAAAATCAACAACTCAATTTAAAATTCCCCACTCTCATATTTAAATCCTCATGAAATGCATCAATTAAATAATCCAATCAATATTATTTTTAAACAATAAACAATATATAAAGATAAATTTTCCAGAATATTATAATTGTAACCAAATCCCAAAATAATATTAATATTCAAATAACGGTATAACATATCATATAATCAACATATAACAATTTAAATCCTTAACCAACTTATAAAATTATACCATTTAAATAATTCCGACATAACTTTCTTTAAAAATCCAAATCTTAAAATCCCCCTTATAAACATAACATAATAACTTATCTCAAAAACCATATATAAATAAAATAACATACCAATATATATACTAACATAACATATAACCATATGTATATAACACAATTTAATAACAACTCAAAAACCCAATATATAAATCCAAATTCAGAAGTGAAATTCGGCCCAACCAAAAAGAAAGAAAATAAGAAATCAGCCCAGCAAGAGCTCAAGCCAGCTGCCCATATCCGGCCCAGACATCAGAAATAAAAAGAAGAAGAAGGAAGGGAAGGCCCGGAAAGGTGACCCGGATCCAAAAAGGGGAGTCGGGTCTGGAGTATTAGCCCAACAAAATTAGGCCCATTTCCCCCCTCAATTTCACTGCTCATCGTCCCTCACCAGAACGAATTAGAGCTTCTGAACGACGAAGGGAAACGGAGAAGAAGAAGAGGATCCAGGTCCCCAGTAACCTCTTTTCCGACCCTAACCACTCCCAATTAGATCGACACGCAATTCCGACCACACCCAACACGAAATGAACGAAACGACGAGAGGAGAAAGAGGGAGGAAGAGGGATTACCGATCACGGGAATCTTCGACTCCGAGGGTGCTCCGGCCTCCTGGGTGGCTCCTGGATGCTGCTGCTACTGCCCGGAGGAAGGAGGAGGGAGTGGGAGTCGTTGAAGCTCGGTTGCTTGGAACTGTCGAAAGCAGGGGATGGGAGGGGAGCCCGGCTTGCGGCTGCAATGGGAACGAAGGAGAAGAAGAGGAGGGCAGCGTGGTGGAGGAGTGGAGGAGCTGTGGTGGTGACGGCACTGCTGAAAGAAACAGGGGAGGAGGCCGGAAGGAGATGGGTTGCGGCGGCTGGCTGCTGTCGCCAAGGAGGAGGTGTTGATGGTGGCTGTTGCTCGACGGAGGAGGAGAGATGCTGCAGAGGTGGCTCAGCCGGCGGCAAGGCTCAAGGTGGGAGGTGTTTGGTGTTGCCGGCAAACAGAGCCAAGGAGCTGCTTGTGGCCTCGGCATGGGAGCAGAACAAGGGCAGAGGGGGGGGGGGTGTTGTGGGTTTGGAGAGGGAGTGCAGAGAAGGATGAAATGGAAGAGAGAGGGAGGAGGGGTTTAGTAGGAATGGATGAAGAAAGTGAGGCAGGAGGGGGTAATGTGTGCAGGTGAGCTGCAAGGGTGAGGCAGGGGTGGGAAGAAGCCAAAAGAAGAAAGGGGGACCAATTCTTTGCCAGGGGACCGAGAGAGAGAGAGAGAGAGAGAGAGAGAGAGAGAGAGAGAGAGAGAGAGAGAGAGAGAAATAAAAGAAAAGGTAAATAAAATAAGAATAAAAGGGGTCCCCATAAAGAATTCAAATTAGCGGAAAAGCTCGAAACCCGCTATCCCGATCGAATTCCGACTAAATCGAGTTAAATAAAATTTAATTTATAATCTCAATATAATGGAAGTAAATTAATTTCAATCAAAACTCGGAGTTTAAATTAGTCTTTATTAATACTCGAACTCCATGTCGAAAATCAAATCCCGTCAAAATCCTAATTTAAATTGATGCCGGAATGATTTTAAATCGAAACTTGATGCTCGAGGACGGGTTTTTATTCCACTTTTACAAATTGAATAAAATAATAGTATATTTAATTAAAATAATATTAAAATAATATAAAAATATATTCGGCCTTTACATTGGATATCTCCAGAAATTGGGGGCTATAGGATTTGAGGGACGTACGAGCGACTGGAGACTTCTCATCCTCCTTCTTCTCTAATTTCCTTCTTGCATCTCTCACTTTTGTTCGTCACTTGCACCATCACTTATGCTCGAAATTTATTTGCTTTGCATCTGTTTGCATATGGTTGAAATGTCTGTTCGAATTTTTTTTTCGAAATTGTGGGCTTGTTTGATTCGAAATGCATCTGTTCTCCTTCTTGCAAAATTAGGAACGAGCTTAGGGATTCTATTTGAATTTTTGAACCCGGCCTAAAGGCATATGTTCGATTCGAAATTTTCGAACCCTAATGCATCTATCCGGATTCTATTCGAATTAGGGTTCCCTAATTTGTTCGAATTTTATGACCATTTTTTTTTTTTTCGAATTAGGGTTTGCATTTGTTGAGTAGTGGTCTGATTTTATTTATTTTAATTGTGATATCTATATACCCTTTCCAAACAGCATATATAAGATATAGATAACAATCTCATACCCATACCCAACACCCATAGCTTCATATCTATATCTCATACCCATAGCCTATATCATATATCTATACACCCATTCCAAACGAACCCTAGTATTAATTCAAAGATAGTTTATATAATAAAATTTATTAATAAATCGTGCAACGGGTGAGTAATAAAACTAGTAAAATACTAAAATAGAGGTCTGAAACAGCATCTGGTACGATTCACATATGTGGAATTTTTTGGATTAAAACGGGATTATTTTTTGCATATGTGTAATATTCTGAACTAAAATGGTATTATATTTTTGGGCCACATCAATTAATAAGCCAATATAGTTAGGTAAAAAACTTATCTTTTTAGATCAATAATCTATCCAATATTATATTTTAATTAGATAAATATATCATACACGTAGTACAATTATTGTTGAAAACATATCCAATCTAACTAATCAAATATAATAATTGATAGAATCCAAATCGAATGTATCACTCGCAAATCATAAATAAATAAATAATTCTTAATTTAAGATAGTTATATTTAAAATCTTACCGGCCTTCATAATTATTTTTACGGAAATTTCGCGAGGTACCCCTAAGGTATTGCAATTTTCACGATGTATACAACTCTTTTGCATATTTTGCGTGGTGCCCCTGTGGTTTTTAAGTTTTTCGCCTCGTGCTCTTTATTGGCCAATTCTAATAGACCTTGGTTGTCTCTGTTAGTTTGTAATTAAAAAAAAAGAAACGTGAAGAAGAACAAACGAGAGAAAGAAAAGAACAGACGAGAGAGCGAAGAGAGAGCAGACGAGAGAGCGAAGAGAGCAAGAACGCGAAGAAGAACAGCGGTACTCGAAGGCAAGGCTGTGAGGGCTGTCATGGGAGGAGAAATGGGAGGCGTTGTGCCTGAGAGCGAAGGCGGTAGCGGCCCATTAACTCGGTCGGCGACCGGAGGTGGAGGAGACGAATATCTATCATTCTATAAGAATTATTTGATTCTGTCATCTTGTTTTGATTTTGTTATCATAATTGATTTATGTCAAATATCGATCATTCTTTAAGAATTATTCTTTGAACTATGTTTAATTATTCTATAAACATTATGAACTTGTGTTGATGGGGTATGAGAATGTAAATATTATTATTTGAATTCTGAAACTTTATTTAAGATAATATGTGTATTTTGTAAATGAAATGGAGGTTTAGGAACCCTATCCCAAACATTATTCATTGAAATGCGAAACATTATTCAGTACATGTGTTAATTTTGTAATCTGGAATGCGTAAGAAGTCTAGTAATTTTTTTGGGTTAATAGGAATTGACATATATTTCAATCGATTAATTATGTAAACGGGATTTTTTTGTAGGGTTTTTTGGTATTTATTGAGATATGGGATTTCCAATGGGACACCAGGCGACTTCCAATATTAATAGACAACCTTCTACGACAAAAGATGGGGCAATATATACCAATCAAGGACGATGGTCGTTTCATCACTCATCAAATGGAAGACTTGGTTGTTTTGCTTGTCAATTTATGGAATTAGGTGCATTATTCCTAGAAATATAAAGCGTTATTTAGGGATTTGATCATTGTTCATAGAAACCTGAATTATTGTTTAAAGATTTGAGGTTATTTGTATACATTATTCGTTGAAATTTGAAGTATTATTCGTAAGTATTGTTTATGAATTTGGGGTATGTGAATTATAAAAGGTAAAACTAATTCAAATAACCCAAACTTTGGTTGGGTGTGCATGTAGCACCATGAACTTTATAAAGTAACAAAAATAACCCAAACTCTTACTACTATGTGCTTATATCACCACCAATGTCTTTTTTAAAATAAAAAATAACACCTAACTTTTATAATTTTGAAATAGAACCTCAAACAATATTAAACTAGGTTTTTTAATCAAAATTACACAAAAGGTAAATTTTTTTAAATGAAAAATAAATTTTTTGACTTAAGATAGTTGAAAAAAATATCGCTAATTTACGTCATATTTTTAAAACCCATAATTTGGTTTGAACAAATGATATAAGTTAGAATTATATTTGTAAAATATTTCTCAAATGAATTATTTTAATTTATTCTTTAATTGAAAATAATAATAAATTAACAAAAATACAACAAAATAAAAAATATACGGAGTATTTCAGTTGAGAATATTTCGAACTGATATAATTTGTTCTAACCAAATTATGGGTTTTTGAAATATGAAATAAATTATCGATTTTTTTCCAATTATCTTAAGCAGAAAATTTTATTTTTTATTTTAAAAAATGTATATTTTGTGTAATTTTGATTAAAAACTTAGTTTAATATTTTTAGGTCCTATTTGAAAAATATAAAAAGTTATATCGTTTGAGAAATATTTAAAGGTAATATATATAAAAAGTTATATTTTGCGTAATTTTTATTAAAAAACTCATTTGAGAAATATTTTTAAAAAATATTTATAACGAATATCATTTGTTCAAACCAAATTTTGGGTTTTTAAAATATGATATAAATTAGCGATATTTTTTTCAATTATCTTAGGTCGAAAATTTATTTTTCGTTTAAAAAAAATTTACCTTTTGTGTAATTTCGATTAAAAAAACCTAGTTTAAGTATTGTTTTAGATTTGATTTCAAAACTATAAAAGTTAGGTGTTATTTTTTTTAAAAAAAAAGATATTGGTGCCTAGTGGTGATATAAGCACATAGTAGTAAAAGTTTGGGTTATTTTTGTCACTTTCTAAAGTTCGTGGTGCTACCTGCTCACCCCACCAAAGTTTGGGTTATTTGAATTAGTTTTACCATTATAAAATGAGAAATTTGAAGCATTATGCGATAAAATATGAAGCATTATTCGGTTAAATATATATGAAGCATTGTTCGTATAAATCGTAAGTATTGTTTAGGGAATTGGGGTTTTTTTTATCTGAAATTGATGAACAAAAACATTATTCAGTAGCATGTGACAAATTATTCAGTAGAATTGGTAAATTTTGATCTGAAATGGGTGAAAAAAAGCATAACATTATTCGATAGCTTATGATACATTTTTCGGTAGGATATGAAACATTATTCGGTAAAAATGGCAAATTTTTAAAAGCTATGAAATCACGTGGGGGGTGTATATGCGCCTAGGGAATAAGGGGTGAGCAAGGATTTAGTGGGTCCCACCCCTTTTCACAACGAAAATAAAAAGAAATCCTTTTAATCTTGTCCATCCATTTCTTCCCTATCAACGACCCAGATCTATGTACAAGATACATCCTAAGGCTTGAGTACACCCGACCCCACCCCATATATATATATATATATATATGTGTGTGTGTGTGTGTATATGTATTTTACAGACATAGATAATGGAAGCGTTTTCGTTTATTTCACATAAAATCAATTGCACATTAAAGTATGTTTAGAATGACCCAACGTTTTTACATTGGGTTTGTGATATCAAAAAAAAAAATTATGAGCAATCAACTTCATTATTTGAAAAAGAAGTGGTAAACCTCTTCAGTCTTTCATTGATTTTCAACATCGTTTTAGGTTTATCGTTTGTCAGCTATATGACATGGGTTGTCAACTTGTTGTCATTGTTTATCAGCTATCTGTTATTGGTTGTTAGCATATCTTTACCTTTATATTGTTTGAATAATAGGCTCTCATCTATCAAATTTATTGTGAATTTGCAAGAAGCTTGGTATGGAGTTTGAAGATGAAGTTGCTGATGATGTTTTTGATAGCATCATCAGCATATCTTTACCTTTATGTCTTCATGCAAATTATTTATCACATTGTTCATTATCTTATAGATTCTATATATTTTTGTTAATTGATATATGTATAACTAATTATGTGAGAGATTCCTTTATTATTTTTTTTTACAGTAGGCAAACATTAGGAGCTGTTACCTACAACAGTAGCCTAACTCCAGGATCATCCTGAAGGATGATGTTACAAAAATCCCTATGGTAGGGGATAGACTGCAAATAACAAATAAGTCCTTTCCTATCTATATAATCCGCTGACATATTAGATTCTCTATAGACATGGTGGATATCTGCCATTAAGAATTATGACAGGATCTTGATAATGTCTTCAACTTGTCGCATTACTTCCCATCTTGGTTGTTGCAGTCGCTTAATAGACTTAACCAGAATTTGGTTATCAATCTCAAGAATGATCTTCATAATTACCTTCTCCTTTGCGTGTTGCAGCCGGAAAAGGATTGTTGAAGCCTCTGTTTGGATAACTGAGCCTTCAATTATTTCCTTATGAAAAATATCAATAATCTGACCATCTGAATCCCTAATGATTCCTCCCATCTAGCACTTGCCAGAAAGGGCGATAGAACCATCTACATTAATTTTGTAGATAGTTCCGGGTGGTCTACTCCACTTCTTGGTAGTAGCCCTTCTACTTCTTACTCTATTAGCTTCTAGAGTTCTACCATTTCCTTCGTCCCACTCAACTCGAGCCTGTGTGATTCTTTGGACTACTTGGGCTACGTCAGTCGGAATCTTTTGCCTGAAAATATGCTCATTCCTAATTTCCTAGATAACTTGCCAAATGCAGACAAGATCTTCGAATTTGCTATTTGCTTTGTTAATATGTTTTAAATTTACATGGAGCGGACCTGAATTATTAAGTTCTGGAAAAAACATACCTGCTTGTTGCTCGTATTGGGTCATTACTTCTTCTGCAAAAGTGCATCTTGTGAAAAGGTGAGTCGCATCTTCATCTGACTGATTGCAAAGAGAACATTGGCTTGATACCCTGTTAACATACCTTTTGAGCCGAGCAGCCATTAGAAGTCCATCTATTTTTTTATCTTCCATAGGAAGTTTTTTATTCTGGGGGGTAGTTTCAGCTTCCATATCCAGGTGTGTGCATCTGGTTCATGAGAAGGTGGCACTAGAATGTTCCTTGCTAATTTAGTGGTGAAATTCCCTCCTGGATCAGGCTTCCAAATCAACTTGTCCTGTGCCTGACAAGAGGGGATTTTGATAGATCGGATCTTTTGAATTACCTCGTGAAGGAACAATCGTGAGATATTCCTTTATTGATCCATTCTTTTTACTTGTTGGATTTTAATTTTACAAAATGCTTTCTAATCCATGAAGAAATGTCACAAGCCCCAACTCGGTCAAAATGAACATACTTTAAAGTTTCGATTAATTTTTATTTTATACTTCGTACTTGTTAAATAATTAATCCTTACAATATTGTATTTGAATATTTAAATTTAGAATTCCACGTGAATCTTTAAATTATATGAACTATTAATGTTGATATGTAATTCGGTAAGTGTTTCTTTAGGTATGTAAAATTTAATTTTTAAATTTGAAATTTAATTTTAGAGTTGCATATCATTAAGGCAAAATTGCAGAAAACCACCCTTTAGATTGGGTGTTTTGCGAGAAACCACCCCTTAAAACTAAAATTGCAGAAAACCCCCCATTAAAACCATTTTCTTTGCAAAGTCCCATCCATCACCCAATTTCTTTTAATTGAATGTTAGTGTGTAAAAAGTCAATTATACCCCTTGTTTTTATTATTTTACTTCATTCAATTGGTATTAGTTGATATTTAACTTTTTGACATATTTTTCAAAAGTAAAAAACTCTATTAATATCAAGAAAAATATTGCATTTTTTTTTAAAATAATTTCATGCTTACAAAAAACTCCATAAAATTGTTGTGTAATTTATGTTTATACGTTTATAAATGTGCACTACTAAAGGGCTACTTGAAGAAAATAAAAATTAAAAAATTATGTTTCATATAGTTGTTATTATTTTAAAAATGTGTATGGGATAGTGAACATATTTTAGAATAAAAAAATATGTAAAATATAATTTTCTTAAAAATTATTTTTTTCGAGTAGCCCCTTAGTAATATACACTTTTTAAAATATATAAAACATCAATTATATCTACTTTTTATAGAGTGTTTTTATTAATAAGTATGAAATCATATATATATAAAAAATATTTTACATATTTTTTTACTTTTGAAAAACATGTTAAAAGGTAAAAATTAATTAATATCAAGTGGATGAAGTAAATTGACTTTTCGCGCATTTTAACATTCAATTAACGAAAATTGGTGTAAAGGGTGTGACTTTGCAAAGAAAATGGTTTAAAGGGTGGTTTTCTACAATTTTAGTTTTAAGGGGTGGTTTATCGCAAAGCACCCTATTTAAAGGGTGGTTTTCCGCAATTTTGCCTTTTATGCCAAAACTTGGTAATTTACCATTGCCAATCATTACCAACCAATTATATTGGTTACCAATTAAGTTGGTACAAGAGTTTATATGGTTAGTAATGCTACAAGATTTATCATTACCAATTATAATTGGTTGGTACGTGGTATTGGTAATGACGAAAATTAATTAGTATTGTACCAATTCCACCCCTAGTGGTTACAGTAAATGGTATAGGAATTCACTCATTATAGGAATCCACTCGTTACATGAATCCGATGATTAAATGTGGCAGATCGATGATTAAGATCGATCTAATCTTACAAGAATTTGGTTACAATAATTCGAGTTATAATAATTCACTTACAATACATATTGAAAGCATTATTTGAGCTTAAAAGAAATTTTGTAAATTTTAAAAAATTTATACTATTTGAGCTTAAATCGAGTTGAACTTTCAATCGAGCTTAAAAATGTACTCATACTCAGCTCATTAAGTAATTAAAGCTCGAGCTGAGCTTTCATTGAGCAGAACTCGAGTCAAACTAAAACTACTCGACTCATATAACAACCCTAATATTGACTTAATGTTTATTATATTGCGTTTCCTATTGTTATTTATTTACTTTTTCCCGGATATTTTATTTATTTATTTATATTTCTTTGTTTAAACGGAAAAAATGATAGCCTTTTATCATAAACCGATGACATTTTATCCTGAAATAACATCAGTTATCTATATCTATATATTAATTAAAACCAAAGCACCTACGCCACGTGTCGTCCCTTCACGCAAAGTTATTTTTGTAAGGTATTATTTACACAATATCATTTAATTATGGTAATTAAACTATCTAATATTATTTACATTACATCATTTCTTAATATATTTTTAACCAATCTATATATCTATATATTAATTAAAACCAAAGCACCTAGGCCACGTGTCGTCCCCTCACGCAAAGTTATTTTTGTAAGGTATTATTTACACAATATCATTTAATTATGGTAATTAAACTATCTAATATTATTTACATATTATTTACATAACATCATTTCTTAATATATTTTTAACCATCTATATATCTATATATG
Source organism: Persicaria maculosa (assembly GCA_963922045.1). Classification (NCBI taxonomy): domain Eukaryota; kingdom Viridiplantae; phylum Streptophyta; class Magnoliopsida; order Caryophyllales; family Polygonaceae; genus Persicaria; species Persicaria maculosa. The sequence goes on along the minus strand of OY998267.1, from coordinate 26,622,153 downwards.
TTAATTAAAATCAAAGCACCTACGCCATGTGTCGTCCCCTCATGCAAAGTTATTTTTGTAAGGTATTATTTACACAATATGATCATTTAATTATGTTAATTAAACTATCTAATATTATTTATATATTATTTACATAACATCATTTCTTAATATATTTTTAACCAATGAGATTAATTTCAAACTTTTTTTAATAAAGGTAATATTAACTATATAGTATTATTTCATTATATATATATTAATTACATGATATTATTTCATACAACTTTTTTAAACATCTATATATTAATTAAAACCAAAGCACCTACGCCACGTGTCGTCCCCTCAGGCAAAGTTATTTTTGTAAGGTATTATGTACACAATATCATTTAATTATGGTAATTAAACTATCTAATATTATTTACATATTATTTACATAACATCAGTTCTTAATATATTTTTAACCAATGGAATTACTTAAAACTTTTTTTTAATAAAGGTAATATTAACTATATAGTATTATTTCATTATATATTAATTACATGATATTATTTCATACAACTTTTTTAAACAATGGGATTAATTCAATTTATTTTTTAAAAAAATACATAGTTTCAAATATATGAAGTCTTTTTTTAAGCAACAAATCTCTCTCTCTCTCTCTGTACACCAATGTTCTAAAAGGCGCTAGGCGGCGGGTGATCGCCTAGCGCCTACACGGCTAGGCAGGTGCCTAGGCGGCACCTAGGTGGACTTAGAACAAACTTGATTATTTCCTCATCTTTTAACGTATAACACATGTCAATGATTCATATAATGTAATAAAATCCATAATATCACTCATAAACCTAAATTTACAGTGCTTAACTAACATTTAAGTAAGTAAACGCAAAAGTACGCGTCCGACTAACGTCTTTAAAACTCCTAAAATTCAAAACCATAGGTTTGACTCAAAAGCAAATATATCTGGACTGGAGGATAAAAAAAACCCTAAGTTGACTAATCACATGCCCAAAAGCTAAAATTAAATAATTGTCGGGCTAGGCGGGACTAGGCGGCGCCTAGGCAGGTCTAGGCGGTGCCTCGACAGATTTCCGCCTAGAGGGCCGCATAGGCTTAAAAATTCCTAGGTCCCCTCCCGCCTAGCGCCTAGGCGGCGCCTAGGCGCGATTTTTAGAACACTGGTGTACACACACAATGAAAACTACTCCATCCGATCGAAAATATTTGATGTTTAAAGGATATGCACAAGATTTTAGAAATGTCATTTCCCCCTCTAAATACTCCATCAAATAATTTTTACTCCCGCATCACATTTATTATGCACAAATGTAATTGGTTAAAGAAAAAAAGTACAAATTATATTGATATTAGTGTAAAAGTAAAAAAGAATGTAATTATTACTTCTAAAACATCAAATATTGTTGATCAAATTAAATTTAATCTCCTAAAACATCAAATATTACCGATCGGATGGAGTATTTTTTTTTATATATTAACCTTAATTTTTGGATTTCACCTAATCTACATAAATTTTCAAATAATAAATTTTTAAAAAATTAACCAATGGGCTTTATCTATTATAACTATTAAATGAGAAATGTTTTTGCTTATATGTTATAATCACTTTAGTTTCACTATTTCCTCCCAATCAACTAAATCTAGAAAAAAAATCTAACTAATGAAATTTGTACACGTTTCTCTAATAAATCTGGCTATATCTAATTACTAAATCATAAGCATTTTTATTAGGTGTTATAACCACATTTATTTTAGGATTTTCATTCAATCAATATATTCTATGTAAATCTTAAACTCATACTACCTCCGATCCAAAATACATGTCGTTTGACTTTTCAACACATTTTAAAGAGCTAAAAACTATATAATATATTAAATTTTTATTATTATTTTTTTACAATTTAATACTTATTACCAACAAATATTAAGTTGTAAAAAAATATTTTAAAAAAAGTTGATATTTTATATAGTTTTTAGCTTCTTAAAATACGTGTAAAAAAGTCAAACGACATGTATTTTGGATCGGAGGGAGTATAATTTTTATACATTTTTTGTAATTATTTTTTACTTACTTTATCAAATCTATTTTTTTTTTGTTTTATGTTAACGTTTGGTAATAGATTATTTAATTTTATACTCACAGAATTTTTTTTTTTTTGTAAAATACGCGCCATGTCGCGAGGATTGTACTAGTTATACTTTAAATGAGAAGCAATTTTGCCACGTGTCCTCTCCATATTCAAAGTTATTTTTGGAAATATTATTTACATAATATCATTTATTATGACAACTATATTTTCTAATATTATTTTTTGTGGAAAATTTTCTAATATTAATTACCCAATATTATCTATATTATACTTTACATGAGAAGCAATTTTGCCACGTGTCCTCTCCATGTTCAAAGTTATTTTTGGAAATATTATTTACATAATATCATTTATTATGGCAACTATATTTTTTAATATTATTTTTTGTGTAAAATTTTCTAATATTAATTACCCAATATTATTTGATGTTACATTTTTAACCAATGTGATTAATTCAAAGGTTTTATCTTTCACTATTTATTAATTATTTTTCTCTTTATCTCTTTAACCCAATTATATTTTTTTCGATTATTTTTAACACATTTACTAATCAATGGGTTTAATTCAAAATATTGAATCAAATTTAATGTCTATGATTAATCTATATCTAAATATTATTTATAAAAAAAAGCATCATGGCACGGGGATCGTACTAGTTTCCGTATTAAATAGAATTCTTTATGCCGATTGAATCCAAAATGATATCGTATATCTATAACTGCGTCTCCCTCCGAAAATTTTCTGGCTCCGCCACTGGTTATCTACATGTCATCTGTGATAGAATTTTGCCGACCATGATATATTATCTTAACTACTTGAGTTTCCAAAAATACTATCTAAGATATAATTTGATAATTAAGATAAATATATTTTAATCGACCAAAAACAAAGATAGATATAATATATAAAAAATAAATAATTTTTTATTGGCTTTGATTCATGAAATATACTCTCTAACGCGTACGTTGTTGGTGATGCTGAGTCGTTAATTATCTTCTCTTAGTTTGAAGAATAAGCAAATTTTTTTTTATATTCTCTTAGTATTTTTTTTATTAATCTAGGGTTTTAAAACTAATTGTTTGAAGAATAAGCAACTTATTTATTAAAGCTACTGAGTATAAATGATTTAAAATGTAAAATCAAAATATTCTCCATTTTTTTTATCTATTTTATTGAATAAAATTTATCATATTATTAATATTATTTATTTTCATACAGTATATTATAAATGTTTTTCACTTTAAAATAAATTTTAAGCAAATTTTAATAAATTTGTTAAAGGAAGAAATGATATTAAAATATTTCTTTATATTGCTTATTAAATAAAATTAACTCCGGATCATATACTCCTTTAGATAGATAGAAAATCTAGGAAGATCATACAATATCTTTTATCTTAAAAGGCAACAGGGCTATAAATTAAAGGCAACAGGTTCAGGTCCTCATAGATTGAACATCAAACAATCACTGCAAGTAATTCGTGACCTTCATTGATCGGCAAGTTGAAAACAATTAAGACCTTCATTTTTTGAGGTACGTATTAATTTTACTGTAAATTAGTCAAACTTCACAAGAGATGAGGACTTTAGGGTGTTTTGATTTTAGGGTGAAAACTAGAATTTGATTACTTTTTATCAAAACATGATATTGTAAGTAGAATGAGCAATGAAATTTGTTAATTAAAATACAGAATTGAGATTGTTCCATAAAATAAAGTGATCTAAAAAACGAACATAGTTTCAAGCAATATATAATACAAAGTTTTATTGTCTGCTTTTTTATTTGCTTCTCCTGACGCATCTCTTTCAAATTAACTTGACCGTAGACAACATGAATACCATGGCGGCTGATCAATTGTACGTACCCCAGATAGAAGTCGAGTGGGTCCCACCTCCAATCGGCACGGTCAAACTCAACTTTGACGGCGGACTATGCCGACGCCGAGGCTGCGCCATCTCGGCGGGCATTTTTAGAGACCACAACGGCGCCCCACTCTACTCGTACACCTGCGCCGATCCCAATTACAGCGGCTACACATCTTACGAGGGCGAGGCCAATGCGCTCGCCTTGGGGCTTGACATAGCCCTAAGGCTTGGCTTCACCAGCCTCTGGGTCGAGGGCGACGCCAAATTGCTCATCAACGTGGCATTGGCAAGGAGACCCAACTTTTGGTACGACGAGGGCACCATCAGAAGGATCCAGTACTTGATCGCTTTGATTCCCAATCAAGACAAATTCATGGTGACATTCATTGAACGCGAGGGGAACGAGGCTGCAAATGCTCTAGTCCTGCACGCGCGCGATGACTGTTTTGACGGGAGATACTGGCTACAGAATCAGCCGTTGCCCAACAGAGTAGCACATTTCGTCAGTCAAGAACGCAACGGCAAAACATATATTAGGAAGGATCGCTATGTTCGCCGCCCCAACAGCTGCTACGTACCTCCGGCTTCTATTGCTTAAAGCATTTGTTTCAAAATATCTTTAGCATTTTAGTCTCTATATGATTTTTTTGTATGGTATTTTTTTTTTCCGTAAGGATGATGTAAAGAGCATAAAATTAACACTTGGCCATATTTTTAATAAAATTTTGTAGAGTATCATCTCTCCCTTTTCTCAAATTTACTAGCATTTTGGGTATTATATGCACATGATTTCTGTGTTAAGCAAACAATCCCTTGTTATGCGTTTTGATTTTTTTTTCCTTTGGTCAAGGGACCTATGAAGATCAAGAGCAGAAAAGGACTTCCCAATGAAAAAGAGTTCCATTTTTGGCCATTTGACCATTTCTCATGTGGGAATAAAACAACATTTGAATATGACATGAAATAGAAATTACACAAAATCTCAACAAAATGGATGGGTACAGTGAGGGAGAGGCTCGTTAGCGAGAACACCACTCATCCTAGCTACCTTATGCAGGGAAAGACTGGTTCAAATCGAGAGGCCGAGACTAACCATTAGTCCGTCGGACATTCTCAATCATCTTAACAACATCTGGCATCTTTGGCCTTTGCTCAGCACCCCTCGTCGCACAAGACATGGCAATCTGTAACATCTCAATCATCTCATCCTCTATGTTAGGGTACCTCATGAGTTCAATGTCGAACACTTCAGCGGTCCACTCTTCCCTCACCACTGAGTGCACCCACCTGACAAGGGGAACAAGCTCTTCCCCACCAGTGGAGTGGATAGGGGACTTACCCGTGAGGAGCTCTAGAAGGAACACTCCAAAGCTGTACACATCAGAGTGGGTTGATTTCGTTGTGTCGGTCACCTCTGGTGCTCTGTAGCCAGCAGCACGTGAAATGGATGGGGATATGGGGCTCATAATTGTGACCAATCCAAAATCAGCGACACTGCTGTTGAGAGTTGAGGAAGATGTTTGCAGACCGGATGTTGCCAAGTACAAGCTTTCTGCTGTTGGCTTCATGGATGTGAGCGATGCCTCTGGCTGCACCGATGGCTATTCTCAGCCAGGTTTCCCAGTCCAGAGGGACTCTATCATATCCTCTGTTGCCTATAAAACAACAAATCCAATTCATTGTTGACAGAAATACAAATTCATAATACATTAGAAAGTTCAATCTTGGTAGGTGAAACTAGTTTTTCATCACTATCTTATCACAAATAGCCTCTTCCGGTAGCAAGTAGTAAGCAGATATTCTTTATGCCATTTGAAACCTATGAGATGTTGCACGAGCTAACTGTAAGATCTCAAGACAATCATACAAAGCTTTCAAATGATTGGAGAACTTAGATTGAAACAAATAATCATGGGTGACAAGTAACTAGCTGCAAAACAGTATAGGAAATAGAAAGATCACCATGACTGAAAATTTTAAGATAAGCTTAAAACTCGATTTACTGAAACCGGTATAGACCAATGTATTACACTTTGAACTTTAATCCCTAAGTACATTTAGGGATTCATTAGTAATACATGAATCTAGAAATGAAAAACTAGATGTTTGTGAATAAAGAAGAGACGCCGATAAGATTGTAGAGATTGCAGGATCAAGCAAGTTGCGAGAAAACACCAAGGTAATGTATAAAGCAATTCAATAGAAAATACAGACAAGGGAACCGCAATAGTTGTATGAAAACATGGTAAATCTTACATCCCATTATTGAATTTGCTATGAGCAGATTAGTCCTTGAATCATGAAGAAGTTGAACCAAGTTACAAAAGGACTAGAATAACTTTACTCTCCCATTTAAAGATTTCATGGTGTCATGAGAAACTACACATTTTCTAGTATTCAAGCACCAACACAAGAACCTTTCTGATTGAGGAATTTTTAGGTCAATTAACCACAAATAAAATACTCCCTCCGATTTTTAATATAAGACATTTGACTTTTGAGCACGTAGTTTAAGAAGCTAAAAACTATATAAAATATTAATTTTTTTAATTAATTTTTTTTACATTATAATACTTACTATTAATAAGTATTATAATGTAAACAAATTTAATTAAAAAAAATTAATACTCCCTCCGTTCGGCAAAACTTGTCGTTTACTATTCACGCACGCTTTTTTAGAATGATAAAAACTATATAAAATATTTATTTTTTTTAAATTTTTTTTTAACAAGTTTGTACTTATTAATAATAACTACAAGATTATTAAAAAAATTATTAAAAAAACTAGATATTTTATATAGTTTTTAGCTCCTAAAAAAGCGTGCATGAATAGTAAAACGTCAAGTTTTGCCGAACGGAGGGAGTATTGTATATAGTTTTTAGCTCCTTAAACCACGTGCACAAAAGTCAAATGCCTTATATTAAAAATCGGAGGGAGTAGTTATTAAGAGATTACTTATAATGAATAAATAACTTAGTAGAAGGTGGGACATAAGTTAAACCAAAGAAGCTAGATACAAATACAACAGAAATTTAAGGACATACTGATAAGATTTATAAAGATGTAAATATGTAATTTATACAGTTCTGTAGCCAAACCATACTTCATTCTACTATAGCACTCAGTCATATATATGCATCCTAGTAAATGATTTTGCATAAAAAAGAAAGATATGTAAATTAAAGAGTACCCTCATTATTAGATGCCACTGGCCCGAGAGTAAATTTGCTAAACTTTGGTGAAGTAATTCCAGCAGGTCAATCTTGTTCCCGAACAGGTTCAAAACTAATTCCCATATAACCATGCTGCCTGAGATTACATTGAAAACATAACAAAGTTGTTAGTATGTAGCCGATGTTAGTAAGACGGGATACACTTTGTATATAAATAGGACCTTGTTATGTACTGTAAGAGACAAGTTTCATAATAACAGAATTCAGTTTTCAATCTTCTCCTTCCTTTCTTGTGTGTTCTTCCTGAACATCAACATGGTATCAGAGCTAGGACATTTTTTTTTCCGCTGCATCATCTTCTTCATCATCTAGCCATGGAGTCTTCTACTGCTCCTTCGATTGATCATCAAGATCCTTTGTATTTGCATCCATCGGACAATCCTGGATGCATCCTCACCACTAAAGTTTTTGACGACATGGGATTTTTTGCTTGGCGGCACGCGATGGAGATCGCTCTTTCTGCCAAGAACGAGCTAGGCTTCATTGACGGTGAGCTCGTTCGTCCTGCTCCTGGTTCTCTGATGCTTCGTTACTGGATTCGTTGTAACGACATGGTTGTCTCGTGGTTATTGAATTCCATGACGAAGGAGATCGCTGAGAGTTTCATGGGATCTCATAATGCGCGTCTAATCTGGTTGGATCTAATCGCTCATTTCTGCAATTCAAGTGGAGCTCAACGATTTGCGGTTGAACAACAAATTTACTCTATGTCACAAGGTGCTGATTCAATTTCTGCTTTGTTCACTCGTCTCAAGAAGGTTTGGGATGAGCAAGATTCGCTTTGAGCTCTTCCAGCTTGTTCGTGTCCAGATGGTTGTTGTCTCTCTGAAGCAATCAAACAGAGTGATCAAGATCGTCGTTTATTTCAGTTTCTAATGGCACTTGATGATTCTTATATTCCGATTTGAAGCAGCATCCTGATGAATTCTCCTCTTCCGGATATTAATCTTGCGTATTATCTTCTCTCTCAAGAAGAGACTCAACACTCGATGAAAGGTTCCAGATCTCAGATTGATGTATCTGCTAATTCAGTTACTGTCAAAGCTCCTAAGGATTCTTCTACTTCGTCTAAGGAGCCTGATTCTTCTAAAGATTCAGCAAATCAGAGTCATCATAATGGTAACAAGCAACGACATGTTTGTTCTCACTGCAACAGAACTGGTCATCTTGTTGACAGGTGTTATAAGCTCTATGGATATCCATTGGGATACAAGAACAAGAGTTTTGCAAACTCTTCGATGAATTCGGATGACTCATCTTCCTCATCGACGCCATCTCCGTCGGCTATTCCTGGTCTATCAGCTGATCAATACAACCAACTCATTACTCTGCTGCAACGATCTTCACCTTCCTCGGCTAATACACAAAGCTTTGAGAATTTTGCTGGTATTTCTTGTTTTCCTTATTCTCTGCAAGCTAATTTCTCTGGGATTGTGTTTGATAAATTCACATGGATCATCGATATGGGTGCTAGTGACCATATGCGACATAATTTGGATTTCTTTACAAATCCGAGTCCTTTGCCTCGTCCGATTCAGATTAGTCTCCCAAATGGTACTTCTGTTGCTGTTTCTATGACAGGCACTGTGAGAATATCTCCTCAATTGGTTATGTCTGGTGTATTTTTCGTTCCTGTGTTCAAATTCAACTTATTTTCTGTTCCCAAGGCTGTTCAACTCAACTGCAATGTATGTTTCTCATCTTCTTCATGCTGGTTGCAGGGCCCTTCTCTGAAGAGCCATCTGGAGCTTGGTAGATTGCACAATCGCTTGTATGCTTTTTCAGCATCTCCATCCATCATTCATATGAATAAGTTTATCACAACACAGGCACCACCTTCATTTGTCAATACAGTTGCACCATCTAATGTTTCTGATGTCAGTTTGTTACATCTTTGTCTAGGACATTTACCTTTTTACAAGCTCAAGTCTATGTTTTCTTGTGATATAAATAAGGAGAATCTAGCAGCTTGTGAGATTTGTGCTAAGGCTAGACACCAGAGATCTTCTTTTCCTAGTAGTTCTATTAACACTGCTTGTGCATTTGATTTGATCCATGTGGATACTTGGGGACCATACAGTTCACCTACTTACAATGGATTTCATTACTTCTTGACTATTGTTGATGATTTTACTAGAGTCACTTGGACCCATCTCTTGAAATCAAGGAAGGATGCTTTTCATGTTTTGCAATCCTTCATTCAACTTGTGCTTACACAATTTGGTAGAATGGTTAAGATTGTGCGCACAGATAATGCCCCTGATCTTGGGTTTAGTACTGTTGGAAAAGAGTTTTTCCAGTCTAAGGGTATCATTCATCAATCATCTTGTGCTTATTCTCCTCAACAAAATGGTGTGGTGGAACGTAAACACAAACATTTGTTGGAAACTGCATGTGCTTTGCTATTTCAGTTTTCTGTTCCAATTAAGTTTTGGGGGAATGCCTCTTGACAGCAACCTATCTTATCAATAGGTTTCCTTCTAAGGTGTTGGGTAATGTGTCTCCCTTTGAAAGGCTTTATGGTTCTGCACCTTCTTATTCTCACCTTAGAACTTTTGGTTGTTTGGTGTATGCATCCACCTCTCTTGCAGGCAGAAACAAGTTCATGCCTCGAGTAGCTCCTTGTGTTTTTCTGGGTTACCCTCCAGATAAGAAGGCCTACAAGTTGCTTTGCTTGTCCACCAAACAGATTTTCATGTCCAGGGATGTAGTTTTTCATGAGCATATTTTTCCCTTCCATGATTCTTCATTAATTCCCAATTCCCATGGTTACTTGCCTATTCCTGCAACAGACAACCATTCCTCTACAGATATTGGCCAAACCACAAGTACTCCTTCTTTGACAGATCATGCACCTGCTTCTCCTTTTGTTCCTCGACGTTCTTCAAAGACTTCTGCTCCTCCTTCATATCTACAAGACTATCATTGTTCTTTTATTTCTGATTTGCCAAGTTTCTCTTTCACTACTCTGTCATCATCATCTCAGCAATTTTTGGTGAATTTAGCTCCTTTGGTTGAGCCTTGTTGGTCGTTGCTATGAGGATGTTGTTGTTCATCCTGAGTGGCAAGAAGCAGTGCAAGCAGAGTTAGATGCTCTTCATAGAAATAACACATGGGACATTGTTGATCTTCCTAAAGGCAAGAGGCCTATCAGTTCTAAGTGGGTTTACAAACTCAAGTTCAAAGCAGATGGAACTCTTGAAAGGCATAAGGCACGCTTGGTTATCAAAGGTTGCACCCAGAAGGCAGGGATTGATTACCAGGAAACGTTTTCTCCTGTTGCAAAGATGACTACAATTCGTAGTTTGGTTGTTGTTGCTGCTAAGAAAGGGTGGTCTTTGTCACAGCTTGATGTCAATAACGCATTTTTACATGGTGACATTGACACTGAGGTTTTCATGAAGGTTCCCCTTGGTCTTCAGCATGTTCATCCAGGAAAGGTTTGTATATTAAACAAGTCATTATATGGGCTTAAACAAGCCTCACGACAGTGGTATAGCAAGTTATCTGAATCTTTGATTAATCAAGGTTTTGTTCAGTCACTAAATGATTACTCATTATTCTACAAGAAGGAAGGTACTCTGTTTGTTTTCCTAGTAGTTTATGTTGATGACATATTGGTCACAGGGAACAATCATTCAGAAATCAATCTTCTTAAGAAGGTTTTACATCAGCAGTTCAGTATTAAAGATCTGGGTTCATTGAGTTACTTTCTGGGCATTGAATTTTTGGCTCTTCCAAAGGGCATTCTCATGACTCAAAGAAAGTTTCTTCAAGAGCTTCTCAAGGAGTTTCCTTATGATTCAAGTCGACAGACTTTGAGTCCTCTTTATCCTGCTCTTAAACTTAGACCTGATATTGGTACTCCTTTAAAGGATCCTTCACAGTATCGACAATTGGTGGGTAAGCTTAATTTTCTCACTAATACTAGACCTGATCTGTCATTCACATTTCAACATTTATGCCAATTTATGCAATCTCCAACTGAGGTTCATTGAAAAGTTGTTCTTCATGTATTTCAGTATTTACATTGCACTGAAAATTTGGGCATTTTGTTAGACAATTCTCCTGATTTTCAACTTCAAGCTTCTTGTGATTCTGATTGGGTAACATGCCCAGTTACACGAAGGTCCATCAGTGGGTATTACATCACAATTGGAGGCTCTCCTGTGTCATGGAAATCCAAGAAGCAGGCAACAATTTCTCTTTCTTCTGCAGAAGCTGAATACGGATCAATGAGAAGAGTAACTACTGAGCTTGCTTGGTTAAGTCGTTTGTTCCACAAGCTAGAAGTACCCAACATCACTCCTATTCCTCTCAAGTGTGATAGTCAATCAACCATCTACATTGCCAAGAACCCTGTATTTCATGAGAGAACTAAACACATTGACATTGATTGTCATTATGTTCGTTCTCAAGTACTTGCAGACTTGATCAAATTATAGCATGTCCCTACACATTCACAGTTAGCGGACATATTCACCAAGCCATTGCAAGGTCCTTTACACTCCTCTATCCTGCCCAAGTTGGGGTTGATTTCTGAATCACCACCAACTTGAGGGGGGGTGTTAGTATGTAGCTGATGTTAGTAAGACGGGATACACTTTGTATATAAATAGGACCTTGTTATGTACTGTAAGAGACAAGTTTCATAATAACATAATTCAGTTTTCAATCTTCTCCTTCCTTTCTTGTGTGTTCTTCCTGAACATCAACCAAAGTTACCGGTTACAAAATAGGCATGACCTAGTAAGCCTTGACTTGGATAAGTTGCAAAGAGAAAATATTGGCAAAGTTACCAGTTATAAGTGAATTGACAATGCAAGACCTTCTATTGGTTTTTTTAGATCAGTAATGAGACTAGAAGTAGTGAGAGTGAACAAAAGATTGACCATGAAAGAAATCCATTAGGCAATAAGACAGGTAACACTACCATAGAAATTTATCCACCGCCTCTTTAAATCATCCTAGTCTCAAAAAAATCAAGGCAGTGCATCAACTATAGAAATCATATCTTGTTATTTCAAAATCAATAGGTGAAATAATAGTTTCAATAAAACTTATCATAGTATGCTACCGTTGCAACAAGTAATCCCTCTCTTCCACTTATTCCAAGTAGAGTAAGAAAAAGGTGAACTACGTACTCATTTAAGTCCTTCTCAAGTCAAATTATAATGAAAATCCTCTTTTTGACATTTTATCAAACACAATCAAGGCATGTCCTCAATTACAAACAGTTAATTTTAGAAAATCCTCTCTCACACTCTCTCACACTCATTGTAAGCTTCCAATTAAAAAAGCAAAAAGTTGTAGATGCTAGTTTTTCATCAAATTGGAAGGGGTAGCAATAGAAAAATCAACGCAATCTACCAGAACCAGGGGCGGAGCTGAAGGTGGGCCTAGGGGCACGTGCCCCCTCTCTCATTTGACGAACTACCTATGTCTATTCTCCTTGTCGATAGCTTCGTTTTGATATATAATACGCCTTAATCCGACATTTGAGTAAAAGTTATGACTGTTTTAAAATTAAAGGTACATTAATCACTTTAATTATGTTTCAATAGACTATAATGCTTTTATATTTTACTTAAATTAAAATTCACATACTATAATTCATCTCGAGAACTTCGAAATGAGAGGTTATACTAATCATTTCGACAATTAGATAAGAAGTTATAGAAGTTCAAAAAATTTATATCTGGTTATACATTATTATATGTTATGAGTGCAATAAGTTATATATTAACTAGGTTGTTATTCGAGCCAAACAAGTCTAGTATTGTTTGATTATATTTAGCTCATTTAGAAACAAGTCAAGCTCGAGTCGAACCTATATTTGAACTTGAGCTCATACTCTCGACTTGTTAAGTAAGTGAACGAGCTGGAGCTGAGTTTTTTTTCCCAAGTATTATGCAACTTTACTTGCTCATGACATAGTAAGTTAAAAGAAAATTTGTAAATTTCACAAATTCGTGCTATTTGAGTTTCAATGGATCTGAGTTGAATCATGAATTGAGCATAAAAACATGCTCGTAATCAACTCATTTTGTAAATGATGCTCAAGCCGAGCTTTTATTGAGCTAAACTCAAGCCAAGCTTTATCTCATATAACAACCATAACCTTAACTTATTGTTTATTAGATCGTGTTTCCTATACTTATTTAGTTAATTTTTTTTTTCGGATATTTCATTTATACATTTATATTTCTTTTTTTTAGGCGCAAAAAAAAATGATAGCGCTTTATCATAAACCGATAACATTTTATCTTATAATAACATAATTTATTATCGTATTACATATAACTCTTTATGTCAATTTAATCCACAAATATATCGTACATGTATAATTGTGCCCCCTTCGAAATTTTTCTGGCTCCGCCACTGATCAGAACGTACTGAACTCTCAATGAAATACAAATAATAAAACAAACCAAAATCAACAAAAAAAACCCATTCATAGTTCAAACCTCAAACCCTAATCTAACAAATTCATTTAAATTCTCCAAATCAATTAAACATTTCAATAAAATCAATTCAATAAAGTGCATAAACAATCTTAAATATATTGAATTAATTGAAGAGATGGAAAAAAAATCAGTCCGGGGAAACTTACAACGAAGCCGCCGGCCGCCCTCGCCTTAGCCTTCTGAGAAACTTAACGCACCAGTCAGGCAGTCACCAGGTGCCAGCCAGCAGCAACAGTAGCGCAGCAGTGTCTCTCGCCGCCCTCGCCCGGAGATGCCCTCGCACGGACACGCCCTCTTCGCAATATTGCATAAAAAAACACTTACCAAATTACATACAATATTAATAGTTCATGTAATTTAATGATTCATGTGAAACTATAAATTTAAATATTCAAATATATGCAATATTGTAAGGATCAATTATTTAATAAATACCAAATAAAAATTAATCAAAACTTTAAAGTATATTCATTTGGACCGAGTTGGGGCTTGTAACATTTCTTCATTGATTAGAAAGCATTTTTTAAAAATTCAAGTAAAAAGAATGGAATACTAAGCGAATATCTCACATAAGCTATACATATAGTGATAAAAAAACAATATGAAGAATTTATAAGATAATTAACAATGCCACAATCAATTGGAATGAAGACATAAAAATTTCCTAGAATGTAGAGCAAGTGACAAACAATCTACATAAGCTATATAGATCGATAATAATGTACTATAATTTTGCACGAAGACAAAGTAACAAAGAATCTAGAAAACATATTCAATTTTATTATTTTGTAAATTTTTCTAGTATGTTATATGTAGATTAAATAAGCTATTGAATGATATTCTCATTAAAAAAACAAATTACTCGAAAAAATAAAAGTTTAGAAGTTTAACATCTTTTATTTTTATTTAAAAATTTAATTAGATTTTATTCTTTTATATATATATATATATATATATATATAATTGGTTGGTAATGGCAATATCAACTTCGACAAACTCATTACCATTACCGACCGAATATAGGGAATTGGTTCGGTAATACAGTTCTAATATAATTGGTTACTTGGTAAGCAATTAGTTGGTTTGTCATGGTATATTTTACGCAACCCTATTAATACGTCTTCCAATGTATCACAAGGGTTTTATTCTTATTCGTTGTGTTTCTAACATAAATAGAAAATCATTTTAATTGGTTTTATACAACTCCAACACCGAGGTGTGCACCACAGCCTTCTCCGTCCACGTCCACATTGGGTATCATGGAGGATTTATTTTCCTTGATTTATTGGGTATTTTGGAATTTACGAGTTATTTTCAACATTACTGATGATTTCATTTACATGCAATTGCTTCACTACTCTATGAATACGATAGGATTGTTTGTAAATATGTCTAGTTTCATTAGTAGCTAGGTTGGAAGATATTATTTCTCACTAAATTTCAAATTAAGTTAAAGTAAAGAGTGATTGTTTTTAGGATTTTTTTTTGTCAGTTATTCATTATATCTTTAAAATTATTTGTAGAAATGACTGAATTGTTCATTATACCTTTTAGTATTAATAAGATGAATGATATATTTATTCGTTATATGTCTTTAAATAAGCAACTGAGTAAAAAAGTATATACATGTAAGAAAAAGATAAATTATTTGCAAGTGTTGAAAGACAAATTATTCGATATATGTGGAATTATTCTAAATTTTTTCGAAGTAGCCAAAAAAAGCAAAAAAATTTGGAGAATAGCCACGATTTGAAAGTATTGGATCCACATCCTTTGCTAATACTATTTTGCCTAATATTTACCTAATAAGCACATCCTACCAAAATTTATTCTTCATAATTAAACTAGTTAAATTCTTAATGTCAAAACACTCAGCCTCCTCCTTTTTTTTATTAGGTAATGATTCGAGGACTAGACAAACCTGACTCCTCGAGAGGCCGACAAAGTCGGCAGACGGCAAACCGTCAAACATACAACGTAAATAAAAAGCGGTGCAATACATAAACGACAACCCAACTGCCCAGTCGAACAAACGTGCCTAACCCAAAACAGCAGTGGATAACATAGACTAAATCTGGAGTCAAGCGCCACCAAGCGATGACAGCGCTGACCAGCGGTACATCAAGAGTCCATGTGGGCGATAAAGATGAACATCTAAGGAAATTTCCGAAATACGGAGTCGCCTTGATGCACACCGCCACGACCCTAGCCAGACTCGACACTAGACGCTAGAGCACCAACTTGGAGTAGGACCGCCAAGAAACAACCGAAAACGCAGCAAAAAACCACCCATGTACAGAAGTACCAGAAAGCCCTTTTAGGATTTTATCAAGACCCTCACGTGATTTTTATCTAACTCTTTCGGAATTTTAGCAATGTTAATACTCTATAATTTATGCACTAGAATTTAAATTTATCAGATATCATAGCACCCTTGGGCCCTAAGGAAAAGGAGCTTGGGCCCCAAGAACCAAACTCTAATGCCCAACGGAAGATTGAAGAGTATGCTAGAAGACATCAAGCAAACCAAAGCTCAGAAGGTTTGTCCTCTAGAAGGTTTGACCTCTAAATTATTTATTTATATACCAGCTTCGGCAAACTCATTACCTTTACCAACCGGCTTTAGGGAATTGGTTCGGTAATACCGTATCAATATAATTGGTTACCAATTTAGTCGATACCAATTTAAATTGATTCAGTTGATAAGCAATTGGTTGGTTTGTCTTGATGTATTTTACCCAGCCCTATAATTAATACGTCTTCCAATGTATCACAAGGGTTTTATTCTTATCCGTTTTGTTTCTAACATAAATAGAAAATCATTTTAATTGGTCTTATACAACTCCAACACCGAGCTCAGCCTTCTCCGTCCACGTCCACGTTCACGTCCACGTTCACATTGGGTATCATGGAGGATTTATTTTCCTTGATTTATTGGGTATTTTGGAATTTATGAGTTATTTTCAACATTATTGATGATTTCATTTACATGCAATTGCTTCACTACTCTATGAATACGATAGGATTATTTGTAAATATGTCCAGTTTCTAGTAGCTAGGTTGGAAGATATTATTTCTCATTAAATTTCAAATTAAGTTAAAAATGTGTATGAGAGGATTATTCAGTGATATTTAACAGATTACTCGTACATATATGTAATATTTATTTCCCTATTATTTTTTTTTACAGTAGGCAAAGTTTAGGATACTTCTAAGTATCCATGATCATCAAACATGATGATGTTCTGAAATTCACAGCTATAGTTTAAGATAGAATTACAGCTCAGTCGAGATTTTGCAATAAAGTCTGCTGCACTATTCGCCTCTCTGTAGCAGTGTTGAAATTTGATAAATTCAAAGTCTTTGCTTAGAGTTTGAATTTCTTTCACTATTTGTGTAATCTCCCATGGTGAGTTGTTTTCCTGGTTGATGGCATTGATAATGATTGCACAGTCACCTTCAATGATTGTCCTCTGTATTCCAAGTTCTGCTACCAGTCTTATACCTACAAGTATTGCAAAACATTCTGTTTGGATGACAGAATATGTTTCACCATTACATTTATGTATTCGAATTATTTGGCCTTGATTGTTTCTTATGATACAACCAATTTGAGATTGTACCCCATTTTTGACAAAAGTGTCTACATTTATTTTGACAATATTTTTAGGTGGGTATTTCCAGTTCAATTTCTGACGAGGTGTAGTGTGTTTAGGAGAAGTATTTATTATTTCCTCTTTTTTCCAGCATAAAATTTTATCAATAGTTTGAGTAAGAGTGTAGGCTATATTATTGTTAGAATTTTTTTGGAAGATGATTTTATTTCGAAGTTCCCAGATTGAGTGCCATAAGTGGCAAAGGTCGGTGAAATCTTTGTTTTGGCTTTTAGTATTTAAAATATTTTCAGAGATATCATTTGTTAGGTTTGGAATGTTAAAGGATTTGTGTAGTCTGATGCCCATGTTTTGGATAAGCGACCTGGTGATTTGACACTTAAAAATAAGTGAATTGCGTCCTCTAGTTCATAGTTGCAAAGTGAGCAGGTACTGGGGACTCTATTTATGTATCTGTTTAAACGCTCTGTGGTGGGTAATATATCTAATATAGTTTTCCAAATAAAGTTTTTAATATTTGGAGCGATATTTAGTTTCCAGATCCAATCTCCAGAAATATTATTGTTATTTCTTGGGTTAAAGAGAGAAGAGGTAGATTTGACTGTAAATGTTCCATTTTTATTGTATATCCAAATTAGTCTGTCTGCGATATCAATTCTGGGGATGTAAATGTTTGAAATCATTTGAACAATGTGAGGTGGGAATATGTTGTTTAGTTTCTTAGTATCCCAAGTGTTAGAGTTTGTAAATAGATCACAAACTTTTAGGTTAGGGTTGTGGTTGTTTCTAAAGTTTTCGAGTTTTTGTGCATTTACCCAGATGTCAGACCAGACATTAATGGTTTTGCCATTGCCAACTAGCCAAAGTAATCCTTTGGAGAAAGTATCTCTAATGTTCAAGAGTCGTCCAAATTGCCAGGAAGTTTTAGTTTTACCTCTTTCCATTAATGGTTCCTTTGAAAGATATTTTTCAGTGATAATCTTTGACCAAATATTGTTAGGATTTGCTATTATTCTCCAAAGAAGTTTCATATGCATGCTTAAGTTGATTTGTCCAGCTGTTTTGAAGCCTAGTCCACCATCCTTTTTAGGGGTACATAACCGTTCCCAGCTAATTAATGGGTGATAGTTATCAGATTGAAGTTTATTCCAGAAAAAGTTTTTGTTGATTTGGTCAATTTTATCAAGAATTCCTTTTGGAAGAAGGAAGGATTGCATAAGATAGTTGGTTTTAGAATTGAGATTAGCTTGAATGAGGACAGATCTTCCAGCTTGAGAGAGGGTGTTTGATTTCCATTTGGATAGTTGTTTTTTTAGGCTTGTAATAGCTTCGTCAAATAAGCTGTTGTTTACTCTACCACTAATGAGTGGTATTCCCAGATATTTTTCTAAGGTTTTAGTAGCAGGGATATTTAATTGTTGAGCAAGGCTTTGAGCTTTTTGAAGGGAGATGTTTTTAGAGACTTGTAGAGAACTTTTGTTGTAATTTATTGAGAAACCTGATATGTTACAGAAGTTGTTTAAAAGGTTTTTAATCGTATGAAGACTTAGATCATTAGCGTTTCCAAAGATGAGTGTATCGTCTGCAAAGGAGAGGAATGGGATAGGATCACTGTTATTTGTCAGTTTGATTCCAATTAACGGATCAAGTTCTGATGATTCTTGTTGTATCATTCTGGCTAATAGTTCCATAACTATGACAAAAATATATGGTGCAAGAGGATCTCCTTGTCGTATACCTCGAGAAGTTTGGAAAGTCTTGCCAGGTAAGTTATTAACTAAGACTGAAAAGTTAGTTTTAGTTAAGCATGTCATGACCCAGTTTATCCATTTTTTATGAAATCCAAATTTAGTCAGTATGATGCGTATGTAGTCCCAATTTATTTTGTCATAAGCTTTTTCCATGTCTAGCTTAATTGCCATCCATCCGTATTTTCCTTTTTTGTTATGGAAGGAGTGAAAGACCTCGTGGGCTATTAGGATGTTATCTTGAATGTTTCTTCCCTGAACAAAGGCTCTTTGAAATGGGTTGATAATACGAGGTAAGATTGGTTTTAAACGGTTAGCTAAAAGTTTTGAGATAATTTTGTAGATAGTGTTGCAAAGACTAATAGGGCGATAATGGTTGATATTGATAGGGTTATCAATTTTCGGAATGAGTGCAATGAATGTTGTATTTACTTCGTTAAGAAGAATGCCTGAATGAAAAAATGATTTGATAGCCTTGCATAGCAAGCTTCCCACAATGTTCCAGTATTTTTTATAGAATTCGGGTGGGAAGCCATCAGGGCCCGGAGATTTGTCTTCTTTCATTGAGAATAGAGTATCCTTAATTTCTTTATCTGTGAAAGGTTGAGTTAGGGTTAAGTTTTCAGAGTCAGTTATTGTGCGATTTATCAAGTTTGGGAAATATGTGTTATTATTGGTTGTTTGTTTGTTTGAGATGAATCTTTCAGCTAGTTCATTTGTAATTTCATCTCTAATTTGATTTTCATCTTCAATGACTAAACCACTTTTATTTGTAAAATTACGGGTGATGTTTTTTGAATTTCTGATTTTAGCTATTGATTGGTAGTATTTGGTATTCCTGTCTCCAAATTTAAGGAAGTTAGATTTAGCCCTTTGTTTCCAAAAAGTATTGTTAAAATTCATGAGTGCTTCACGTTTATTTAGTAATCTTTGTCTTTTATTAATTGTGATATCATTATAGTTTCCAGTAATTTGTTGTGTTTGTAATAATAAAAGTTGATCTTCAATGTCTTTTAATTGTCTAAAGTTATTATTTGGATGTGATTTACACCAAATTTTCGTGTTTTTCTTAAGCAGTTTCTCTTTTTGTAATAGTGTAAACATGAATGATCCACAAAGTTTATTTTCCCAGGTTGATTTAACTAGTTTATTGTAGTTGTCATTGTTTGTCCAAGACATCTCAAATTTAAAGGGTGATCCTGCTCTGATTAATTTTGTTCCAATTGAGATGGATATTAGGGAATGATCTGAGCTTGTAAATGGATGGTTATGGACAGTTAAGTTGGGGAATTGATTACAGATATCTGTATGGATCATAACTCTGTCTAGACGTTCATAGATATTATTAGTAGGGGTTTGACTTTTCCTCCAGGTAACTGGGCTACCAGTATAAGGGATAGTATGGATATCTAGTTCTTCATTAATTTGCTGAATACGGGTAAATCTATTATTTTGTGGGTTTGTTCCTCCAATTTTATCATTTATTGATTCTATTTCATTGAAGTCTCCCATTAGTAGGGACGGGTAGTTATACTGTCGAGTTACTGTGATTATTTTATCCCAAAAGTTATTTTTGTCTGTTTGGTTTGATAGTGCATAAATAAAGTTGAGAATAAATCTGAAGTTGTTGATGTTAGCTAAGTACATGACGCAGTTATTTGATGTAGTTATTTGTTGTATTGTATCTGTAAAATTAGAGGTTTTGAAAAGGATCCATAGTCCTCCTTTTGATCCATCTGAGGCAATGTGATGGGCTTTATTAAATCCAGATTTTTTGTATAGATTTTCCAATGGTGAGTCAGTTGTTTTTGTTTCAGATAAGACTAGAATGTCTAAGTTGTTTCTCTTTTGGATATAGGCTAGATCTTGCCAAATGTTAGGTTTTCTTATACCTCTAATGTTCCAATATCCTATGTTTGTCATTTAAAAAAAGTTTTGTTTGTGTACACCCGCTTTTTAAGCAATTTTGATATTTTTTGATATTCCTTTTTGGTAATTAGGTGGTCGTTGATTTGGATTATTTGTTTTGATGATTTTGATTGATGTAATTTTACGGAGTGAGTGTTATTACTATTTTTTTATAATAAATATTTGATAGATCTAATTTTGTGTCAAAAGATTTTTTTGATCTTAATTTGCTATATTTATGCCCGGATTTAATTTTGGCTTTATGGTTTCTTTTATTTAGTAAGTAAGTGTAATTGTTATGAGTAAGACATTTTGAAGTTTCTCTCTCTTTTTTTTCTTTCATGATTTTTTGAGTATAGGAGTTAGATGTGCGGTATTAATTCAAAGGATTTGTTGATATTTATATTCGGGTGTTGCCAAATTTTCCAAATCTGATTTTTGTAATGAAATTTAATATATATAAGATTGATAAAGATGGGTGTTGACCCAAAATCTTTGTTGTTAAGCTCATATGTTGTCCAATATGTTTGATAGGTCTCGGATTCGGATACAAGATCTGCTAATAGATAATTATACATATAGTATTTACAAGGAAAGAAATTACAAGCATGGACGAACCAAACAAAGCCCCTGGCTATAGTACATAACCATACCTTAGTTGAGACATCCATTTGAACAGTTAAAATGTGGATGCTTTGTTGATGTTCTAGGCAAGCAGAAAAAAGAAAAACAACCCTTATACAACTAAGACAGATCAAATTTAATGCTAAAGTGTTTAACCTTTTACATCGCCAAAATTTCAGGGAGACAAGGTGAAAAGCCAGAAAAGAACAAGCCCTCTGTGAAGTTGTAACTGTCCAAGATGTGTAGGCAACATTAAATTGATTATGGTTACAAGAAAGCCTATTTACCCAAATCTGATCAATTTTTTGAAATAAAAAAATCTGCATATCAAAATAGTTAAGATTTTGTAAGTCAATCCACCAATGTTTCCAGCTATATATGCGAATTTTTTTAAAGCAACCAAAACCGGGTGTTACCCCACCATACTGGCTGTTAAGCCGATTGACAACACTTGTAACACAACTTATTTGGAACCCATTAAAAAAATTATTCTCACAATTTGGAGCAAGCATAGCATTAAAATTAGCATTCACAATTAGCCAGAAATGCATAAGGCAAATAGAAGAACAGTAATATGAATCCAGGAAGTAACTCACACAGCACAAACAGCCCCAAACCAAATTATACATCCATACTTTGAATTTTAGCCGGTTGTTGGTTGAGACATGGCTGCGTTTCTGAACAGCTAAGACATGAATGAATTTCTAACCATCTGTACACTGAAAATCCATTCTCACGGCCTTTACTACTGTAATGCATAATGAGATAAAGAGCAACCAGAAGTAGCACCCATAACAGTCCCAAAAGTTAAAGGAAAATCGGCTATCAGTAAGGAAAAAACTAGAACATTACAACAGTAATAGATAAGCAATTGCTATTGTATATAACTTGATTGACAAAGCACCAATTGTATAACCATATATTAAGTATATTATCAATAGATTTATGATAGAGGGCCTTTAAACCACATTTTTTAAACCCATCCATGTTATTTGACAGAAATCCAGGATGAATATATGTAGAATTGGAATTATTAAACCAACTAACCCCCATATTATTAGGAGCATAGATGTGGATCTCAAATCTGTTAAGATATTCAAAATTTATTTCATAAATTTGATTATGAAGGCAATACACAGAGTAAAACTGAATGATATAAAGAGTGTACAGAGGTTCATAATTTTTATTGTTGAATCTGATCAGAATGATACTATCCAAGATATAGAACACAAAATTAAATTGATTATGTGTAACGGCCCGGGATTATGATTCCCGAGTTATGTTTCGAGGGATGAGACCCCTCGTTGGGATCTTGCTCCCCGAGTACAGGTTGAAGGTTTGAAACCGAAGATTTGTAGTTTAAAGTGGGATTTCGCACCCAAATCTGGAAGAGCAGCTGGAGACCCTGGGGTAAACCCCTGTACCTGTCCTAAGTCTACAACGCGCAAAACCTTTATCATGCAAGGGATATAAGTTCTGAAAACGAGACAACCAGTGTCGCGGCAGAGCCGGGTCAAAACAGAGTATAAGTAGGAAGAAATCTCAAAAGTAAAAATTTGGTGAAGTCATGGTTCAAACACTCACTCTCCGCCATGTGAATGGACCCCGTCATAACAGCACGAAATCAAGCAGTGGAACGGGTACCTGAAACTATACCACAAAGTCAGGCCAAGTGTTCGCCTACGGGTCCTCTGACCGCGCTGAGGGCATATAATACGCCTATACCTAGAATAAAAGATGCCTTCATGCAGTACTGAAATATTAACCACTCTATCATGCTCCTAATTCATATATGCAGAATATGAAGTAAGGCCTTAACAAAGAATACCAAGTGGTATATCCCTCTTCTACCACCACCCCCTTCCAGATAGGGTGGAGACTGGCCAGTTCGATGCTATAGCATATCACATCTCATCATCATATCGTATCTCATGCTCATCTCGTATCTCATGATATATATATATATATATATATATATATATATATATATATATATATAAATGACTCAAGGAGGACAACACCCGATGAAGCTGGGCTGCCCTATGACCCTAACAACGACTCTAGGACTCACAGATAACGGCCGTTCTGTATTCAAGCGCATACAGAATAAGAATGCTCATTCATAAGTGCAAGTCCTAAGCATGATACTACATGGCATGCTTTTATGCATATGCAACACCTACATACTATATGACACATCAGGCAGGAGGTCCTGGTTACTGAGTAAGCCCCGGATGACTTACCTGGAGAAGCGCAGAATCCAAACAATAATCAGCAATGGCAAGCAATCCAACAAATCAAAGATCACCTAGTAATCCCATTAATAACTTAATCAGTCTAAGTCTAATTTACGCAAGGCACACAAGTCACATATGAACATATAAGATACACATAAATATGATAACTCGACTGTCTCATAATTATTAACATTATCATCTCATCTTCAGTTCTCATCTAGTCTCATCATATCTCACAAATTAGCATCTTTCTCAATTCGGTCATAACATCATCATTATCAGTTCACGACCACCTTCATACCATACTTAGCCAATTTCACATATTACCGTTTCATATATGCTTAACTTTTAAATATACATATATATACATCATCATCGTCATAACTCATAAATAACTAATATTCATATGCTTATAATAAATCACCACCAGTCATGCTATCAGTCACATATATCATATCATAAGTCAACCGATCATATCATCATGCTAGTTAGTCACTGAACAAGTATAATTCCCAGGTTAGATCCAAAACCGTTTCCAAAATCCGAGTCAAATAGTTAAGAATTCCGACCCTTGAAAATACTCCCAAAATTCCCTTTATCAATTTATTTATTAAATCACTTTTCGACCTTGAAATTCTTTTCCAAATTCTTTTTAAACCTCCAAGTCCAAAAAATGTTATATTTTAAACCTCCAATAATATTATATTTTATTTAAAATACCCTTTACTAACCGTTTTTCATGAAATATATTCCAATCCTTTATTATTTAATAAACCATGCTTTTATAAAATACCCAAAATAATATTTTATATTTTAATCTTCAAATAATATTAATTAATTAAATAAATAGTTTAAATAACAAAACCGGCCCAAGAAGTCGCGCCAAAACCGGTCCAAGTGAACAGTGTCGCGGCCGCTGCCAGATTGCTGTGGCCGCGGCTTGGTCGCGCCCGCGGCCTTCATCTTCAACCTCCGTTTCGACGGACTGGTTCGTCCTCATCGTTGGAGCTCAGGTTTTTCCCCATTTCCACCCCCTCTCATCCCGCACTCAGCCCTCACTCACTCCCGACTAATCTAAACATCAAATAGGCTCGAAAACGAATCGAAACGAGGAAGAAAGTGGAAGCTCACCGGGTGGATTTTTCGCGACTTCGGAGCTCTCGATCGGAGAGTTGGGCTTCGTCGAAGGCTCGCGATGGCTCGTCGGACCTGCACCGGATGTGGGTGAGTGTGTTGGTGAAGACCGAAGGCGATTTCGATCGAAAACGAAGGAGAATGGCTTACCGGAACGAGGCTTCGTGAAACAGAGCAAGGAGTTTGTTCGGTGGTTCGTCGACGGCGCTGGTGGCTTCGGGGCTGTTGGTGGCGCCTTGGTGGATGCTGGCGGCGCTTGTGGTGGACCGGCAACTACGGAAGGGCGGCTCGAGGTGGTGATTGGCGGCGTCGAAGGTGGCGGGGACGATGATGGATGATGCGACGGTGATGGAGGTGTGACATGAGGTGAATGTGAAGGTGATGGTGAAATGGTGAAGGATGGTATGGGTATGGTGAAAGAGGGAGTAGGTGACAGTGATGAATGAGTGACGGGGTGAGGGGTGGGTATGGGGAGTGATTGGAGTGGGTGAGGATTAGGTAGAGTGTAGGAATGAGTAAAATAAATACCCGGAATTAAATCCCAAATACGCAAAGTTTGAATCCCGAAAATAGTTTCCAAGTGTTAGTTTCCCCGACTCTCGCTTCCTCGATCAATTAGATTTTTAAAATCGAGAAGGATATCGCCATCCGATAATTATTTTAAATTTTCGAGGTACAAGGTTGGAATTTATTCGTCAAATTTTATATTCCGGTCTGAATCTGCTAAACGAGTTTTAAAACCGATTTAATTCTCTTTTTCCGATAAAATTAGCATTTAAAAATCCGAGCCTTTACATTATAGGTACAAGAAAAGCTATTTACCAAATTATAATCAATTTTTTGAAGCAAATAAATATACATATCAAAGTAGTTAAGGTTTTCCAAATCTGTCCACCATTGTTTCAAGTTTTGTATCTGAAAATTTTTAAAACCACACAACTCAGGTGTTAACCCATCACTCTGGCTGTTAAGCCGATTGTTATCAGTTGTGACCCAAATCAAAGAAATCATATCTATAGAATTGAGAATCCTTAACTTACGACAAGTGCTACGGATAATATCCAAATCATCAAAAAATTGATTCTCCCAAACATTATGAGATAATAATCTGGATTGAAATTGGAAATCCATAAGGAGACAAGAAAGAAAAATAGCCCACAAACTAGAAAAAGGAATGATAATATCAGAGGAATCAAGATTAAATTGATAAGGAAACCTGGGGACGAGAATTCGATATAAGTATAAAGAAAACAAATCATCATTTGTATAAGAATCAGTTGTTAAGCTATAATATCATGACAACCCGAATAGTTCATATGATTGATTTCTGTTAAGCTTGAAATGCAATCTTACCATAGCATAAATACCCTGGCTGTTAAGCCTCAATTGACTTCTAAAATAATTGCAATTAAAACTCAAAAAACAGTTATTGATTTCCTTCAAACAAGCCTCATTTGATTCTAAGATATCAAGAAGAAAAAAATTTCTGGCTGTTAGGCCATAATTGAAGTCAGACATAATCTTAATCAAGAGTCTAATATCCGAAATTGTTATCCTTCGAAGAGGAAAAATAGATATCAAAGAGAAATTGTTTTTTTGGCTGTTAAGCCTTACTTGAGTTCTGAAAAAATTACATTTGATTGTTGAAATCCATATACCGATTTCCTCCGAAGAGGAGATACGGTAAGTGAAAAGGCAAAAGGCCCTCAGAATTAAAGACAAAAGAAGGAGAAGAGAAAGCAGGCAGGAGAAGGCAAGGAAAGGGAAAGAAGAGACCTGTCTGTTTCGTCCTTTTTTTTTAGAGGTTGAAGTTTAGAAAAAAAGATGGAACCAGAGGAAGGAAGGAGAGGAAGGATAGGAAAGAACCTGCAAGAGGACGAGGAGACGGAAGCGGCTCGCCGTCACCGTAGATCTCCACCACGGACAGGGGATCGGAGAGCAGTTATCGGAGCGGAGAACTGGTAGAATCGGCGCCGGCGGCCGAAGCAGGGGCGGCGGAAGGGTGAAAGGGGGTAGGGAGAACCGCCTGGGCCACGCCGGGAAGAGGAACCAAGGGGCGGTGCTGAAGAGGCGGCGATGGTTGAGGCTAGGGTTAGAGGGAGTATGGGTTTGTTTTGGGGGTTTGGGGTTTGAACGATTGGGGGTGTTTTTCGGGTCAAACCGCAAACCTGCTAAGCGGCGGCTATGGCAGAGCTAGCGGAGGTGCAGAGGTGGGGTGGAGGAGGAACGGCCAAAGAGAGATGAAGATGCTCTGGGTTGGGGTTTGTTTTTTGGGGTTAATGGGTTTTCAATTGGGAGTGTTTTCCCCTCTTCCCGATTTGTCGCAATCTATTTCCCTATTTTTTTGGTTATTTGAGAATACATAAGTTATTCGTATAAATAAATGAATTGTTCGTCCGTATCCGATGAATTATTTCTAAAAATATTTGTATTTTTTGTTGATTATGGTAAACTATATATATATATATATATATATATATATATATATATATATATATATATATATATATATATATATATATATATATATATATATATATATATATATAGGGGAGGGTTCAAGTGAGAAGTATCCGGTCCGGTGAGAAGGAAATAAATAATTTGATTGGTGGAGACGGGTATAATTTTTTTTAGAATAAAAACTCTCAAACGCGTCTGCTTTCTCTTCTATTCCTCTTCCCATCAGATCCCAACCTCCACCACGCCCTCGTCCTCTGCAACTCTCTGTCTCTACAACAAATTCGAGTGCCGAACTACGAATCGCGGCCAAATACAATCAAATCTGGCAACAACAGGCAACATCGGAAGCCAATAGTGGAGGTAACAAGCGGATTCAGAGAGAGAGATTATCTGACCCTAATATTTGACGAATGCATGTTCTGAGTTGTGAGATTATTTGACTTATATTTAGATTAGTTAAGCGTTTTCTCCCCTTTCTTTAATGCGATTGATCTCGGGAGGGCGATTTGACGAATGTCTGATCTTACTTGTGAGATTATCTTACCCTAATATTTGCGGTATTTCGGATTCGCTTTTCCTGCTCATAATTTGTTCATCATAGAGCGAGAACGGGTGAGTGTTGAGAGAATGAAAGGATGTGAAGAGACCAAAAGAGTCACACATCGATAATATGAACAAAGAAGTCTTAGTATATAAGCTAGTGGGTTACTCCTCCTATTGCTAATTGGTTTTAGGATGGAACCCCTCGGTATATGTGCTAGGCTATTAGCGCATGGGAGCACATGTGCACACGACCCCCGATCCCGAGTCCCAACAGACTTCAGTAGTGAGGGACTGGAAATGGAATGCAACAATTTCTGCAATTGATACGGCTGGTTTTTTCTAGAATTCTTACAGCTGCAACTTTGTTGGCCAAACATTATACAGATTACAGGATATTGTGAAATAAAATGTGGAAAACAAATTAAAGAATATGCTTTAAAAATAGAGTGGTAGTGCAAGTATGTAATTGCTGATGTATTACTTTAAACCGGCAAAAAAAAAAGATGCTTTTGTTATTCATTGAAGATACTTGTGCAGGTTTCTTCTCAATTTCCTTGCTGATGTATTACTTTCCAAGCATCCATAATCGCTTTAAACAAGTAATTAAGTAATCTTCCCAAAAACGTATGTAGTTTAATTAAACAAGTAGTTCGGGATTTTTATACCAGGTGGTTCAGGAGTTTTTATACAAAGTGTTTCAGGGGTTAATACCAAGTAGTTTACAGTTTTAATACTAAGTGGTTTAGGGTTTTTATACCAAGTGCTTCAGGATTTTATACCAAGTGGTTCATCAAATAAATAGAGAGTAGTGATTCATCAAATAAATAATATTGGTTCATGAAATAAATAGTATTGCTTTATGAAGCATTTTATTTTAAAAACAAATAAATAATTAATTAAAAATAAACATTACAAGAAAATAAAAGAAGAGTGAAAATTTTATATTATTAAATAATAGTGGTTCGTCAAATAAAGAGTAGTGGTTCATCAAATAAATAGTATTGGTTCATGAATCATTTTATTTTAAAAAATAAATAATTAAATAAATAAAAAATAAATATTAAAAGAAAATAAAATAAGAGTAAAAATTTTACAATTATTAAATATTAGTGGTTCACCAAATAAAAGTAGTGATTCATCAAATAAATAGTATTAGTTCATCCTTACAATATAATAGCAAAAGCCATCTCTTTGTAAAAGATTCACCCACTTGTCGGGCTAGCATTATTTTGAAGATTTTTTTTTTTTTTGCCTTTCTCTCCATCCTCCTCACACCCACGTTCTCTCCCACAACTTTCTCTCCAACTCCCTCTTAATCAGAAGCTGCAGGAGGAGAAGGCCGAGGAAGAACGGCCTCCTCGTGGTTATCATAGATCATCTTCAGGGCGTAGATCCTGCCGGATATCTTGTGGAGCAACTTTTAGATGGTGTCGCCGATGCCTGAGCCAACGCGGTTGACTTTCTCGAGATCCGAGAAGTTAAGTGCATGTTGATGCTTCGCCTGGACGGTTGTGTTGGGCGGAGGAGAGGTCATGCAACCGTCTCTAAAGCGTAAGCGCAACCGTCTCCCCCGTTTACTCATGGCGTCTGAAATTGAAGTGATTGAGGAGAGGCGCAAGTCCTTCCCGACTCAGTTGCTAGTCGAGTGGGGAGTGTTTGATCGCCTCGTCTACACAAACAAGAACCACCACCGCCGCTCATCCTATTTCCAGTTTTTGTTAAAGGTTTTGTTCAATTTCCCCTCTTTTTTAATCGAGTGTGGAGTTTTATCCCATATTGTTGATATTCAATGTCGCAAATGAATGTCTAGGTTAGATGATATTTGAAGCACTTACCGTCAAGTAAATCTTTTGGGAAATTCGATTCTGATTTGAGATTGTGATTTCAAATTAATACTTATGTGTTCATCTTGGAATTGATACTGGGAGAAATTTGTTGAATTATGATGCAGAGGAGTGTTTGGTCTAACTGGTTTGGAGCTTGATTCCTCGAAAGAGCAAAAATTCACTCCCAGATTTGATGGATTGAGGTTAATTGAAACATTGATCCCAACTCATAGGTGATGAACAAATCTTCATTCCTCCTGTTCAAGTTTTGTGTTGTCTGCTATGCCATTCTTTTATTATTGTTTTAGTTTTGTAGCCACTTTTTCTGTTCTGTCATCCTTTATCCTACAAGGGTGTGGATGCAAATGATTTTATTTGCTGGTTTTTCTTTTCATCTTTTACTTCCATTCAACTCTTGCAAACATGAGTTGCTTGGTTGGACTAGATCTTTTAACTGTCTTTGATAGCTTCTTAATTGTCTTGTCGTTTGGTTTCAAGGAGTAGATGGAATGATTAATTGAGAATGATTATGCCTTTTATGTTCTTTTTTAGCTCATATTTATCACATGATACGATGAATGTCTGCAACCACAAAAAAATGATGTGATGAACAGCTAATGGATCCGCTACTAATTTTCTATATCATGAATGGTGTTTTTTTTTAAGTCAACAAGGAAACTTTGAATATATTACACATGGTTGAACCATATATTACTTATGGGTCAGATGTGCCTTATCATGCCCCCTTACCAGGTTCAATCCTTTGTATTGTGAAGGAGCTTATCTAGAAGAGGGGTTATGGAAAAGTTAACAAGCACCCTCTGATCGACAACTCAATAATTGAATAGGTTTGTCAAATGTGGCCGGTTTTTCTAAATAAATAAAATCAGGGCCTAATAAGCAGATAACCCTTGTGGGAAGTAGCAAGTGAGATTGAAGGATAGGAAATCATATCCTTGGGTAGCTAATTTTGATGAAAATGTAGAAATTTATTTTCAAAACTAACTATTAATCGAGGCACGTAACTCAAATTATTCTAGACGTACCATGTTCTACCGCTTTCCTTCGAGTAATTTTCGGTTGGTGACACATACACTTTGTTTTATTATATCAGTCTATTAGCTCAAATGGATTATGCAATGTGTTGTATACATTGATGTGGGTTCGAATCCCACATAGTCTACAAAGTGAAAAACGCAGATTTTTTAACAGCATATATTTCGACAGAAGAGTAACCAAATGTAGTTTTTTTAGTATGCAATCATAATGCATCAAATATACGTTCTAGATATGTGGCTTCATAATTTAAAGAAGAATGCAGATTTTTTTTGTAAGAATGCAGATTTTTTACAGTAAAGTGACAAAATGCAGATTTTTTACAGCAAAGTTACAAAATTCTGTGTTTACAACAACAACTTTTGTGTTTTTGAAGGTGTAAAAGGATATGCATAGTTTACATTCAAATCAATATTTTACAGCTTGAATTCCGTGTTTACAACTGCCATTTTTAATCTGTTTTTGAAGATGTAAGCATCTTGGTTGCTGTCATTTTTTTACAGCTTGAATTCTGTGTTTACAACAACTATTTTTTAAGGTATAACAATTTACTTTGCTATCATTGCAGCATGAAATTTGATAGCATATCAATGTAACATTATACATGCAATTTTAGTGTTAATTGCATTTTAAACAATGGAATACAAAGTAAGAAAATATATAGTGAATCTTAAGAAGTTACAGATTGTGAATGGACAGGTATGCATCCAGCTTTTTTGAATAAGTGGAGTCTCATGCACAAATATGCTCTTTGATAAATTTATGGCATCGATGTCTCTTGCAGGCTAGTGCATATAGCGCAGTTACAAGGATAGGTATGATGCTGTTATCAAACTTGGGAATTCCCTCCATAGTTGTGATACTGGTCAAGTGAGTTTCTTCTGACACTATATTATGATGATCTATTACGAGGAGATTAAGAATTTGCTCTAGATCAAGGATATCAAAGGCCAATGCATGATGTATATTAGTGAAATAAAGGATAACGAGTAGAGATAATTCATTCAAGAAAAAGTTATCAGTTTGGTTGATCTTAGTTTGTAATTGGTGTGTAGGATTTTGTATTTTGTGGCTCTAGGAAAGATTGCAATTTCAACAACAGAAGATTAGTGTTGTGAATAATGTATTTTGAGGTTAAGGATTCTTACCATCATGATTAATTGCAGTCATTTTGTATGTTGAGGGATCATCCTTTTTCAGGAGTCCATGGAAAAAGTGTTGTCATTAAATCTATTTGTTTCTCTTGTTGTCATCCCAATATGAAAATCTAATAATGAAGTCTATTTAAAATCCGAAATAGATAAATATGAAAATCCAGAAAATTTAGTATATAAGAGTAATCTAGTAAGTTTACTCTTATGGTGGAGCCTGGGAGGATTTAGATATTAGTATCTTTCAAAGTGATATTAGACCTTGGTGCTTTCTTTCTTGCTGGCTAGGGTGTTGAGTTTTCTTGTGTGTGTGTCTATTTATATATATATATCAGGTTTTATCAAATGGGCAATTATTGGCATTTCTTTTTCACTGTGGCTGCAGAGGGAACTTATATTAATTATCTGTAGTTTAGCTTCGTTAAACCTTATGCTAATGAGGTTGATTTCAACTTATCGTCTCATTTTGCATCGAGTAACTTGTCATCCTTCTGCTCTCTTTGTTTCATTTTTCTACAGCCATCTCATATCTTGAACTTAATTGTTTGAATTTTCCATGTACTTGATATTATGATTTATCATAAACTTAGCTGGCATTTAATTATGGATGCAACATGATATGTGCTTACTTTGTGCACCTTTTAGTTTCCGATATTAACTACACTGCTAATGCAATGGTGCTTGGTGGAATAGCTTATTTCTTACCACATAAAAGAATGCCAAAGAAAGGGCAAGTCCATTGATCTGATTTTGTTTTTTGTCTTTTAAAGGTTCGAGCGAAAGCTTTGGAATGCTTGAATCAAGGTGGTTACAAGCTTCATCCCTATCCACTTTCAAAACCGTCAAAAATATTAAGGATGCATGTATGCTCTCATTTCTATGAAGCATGTTTTTATTTTTTTATGCATAGGGTAGTGCTTGATCTTAAATTTGATTCAGGAGGCGGATATGGAATTCTTCCACAATTCTTGTGGACTGGAAACCTCTGTAAATGAGACAAGAAATAAGGTCCTAGCTTCCAAGCAGACAACCTTTTTTAACCCTACGCAAGGATTCCATAATGACAAGTTTCTGTGAAGGCATTTGGAGAGAATAAGGTATGATGTGCAATAATTTATTGCCCAATTTTTTAGTGTTGATTTCTGGAATGAGTTTCACTTAAAAGTAACATAATTATAACTTATTATCTCACCTTACCCAATCCTTTCATTATTTAAACTCTGATATAACCTTCACTGATAGCGCCAACAATTCAACATATTAGGCGTTACAATATAGAGCTCCATACGAAGATTCCTAAGGGATGATATTTTGATAATACATTTGTCATTAACATAAATCATGTCGTGTATAACTTACGAAATAACACATCTCTATTTTCCTTCTCTGAATGTTTCAGAAATGGAAGTAGAGTATTTCCCACCAAGGCCGAAAGATGTGGTTCTGCATAATGAGTCACCAACAAATTTTTTTTGTCTTCTTGATGCTTTGTTGTGTCAGAATTGACGACACACGTTAATAGCGATGATCAGGTGGTTAGAAAGGCATTTGCAGAAGATGTATCTGGGGAGATAGGAGGCCTTTAATTTGCTGCTTTCTATTCCTATACCTATGGGAAAGGCATTGTCATGAATGAGATCATGTGTACATGTTGTAACTAATCCCACTACTTAAATATCGAATTACATGAATGCTATATATTATTCAACTAGTGTAATACCCGGATTTCTTAAAAGCAATCTTTTACTGGATAGTAAATTTGAGTGTTATTCTATATATCTATATAGTAATATAGTAATATACTTGTAAGTCTTCAAACATTTTTTTTTTCAAATGGTCAATTGAGATGTCTAGAATAAGTTAATTTTAGAATCTTATTTTGGTTATAATTTACTTTATAATAATTTTTAAAGGATAATACTCACAAATTTAAGCTTTATAGAATTATTATGAAGCTATGCGACTAGAAATTGATCCTGCATTCTGATAAATATTTATCGCCCGAAACGAGTTAATAATTGTGTCTTTTTTTATAAATTCCTAAAATATTTATTGAATGTCTTAAAAGATTGAAAATCATAATAAGTGTCATCTAGAATGTATACAATTAATATAGATTATTTTTCATCTAGAATGTATACAAAAATAGGACGTGACAACGGCTGTCTCAGCCAACAACCTCTCGATCAAGAGTTGAAAACACATTTTCATCTACGGCCGGTAAAGGACATAAATTGAAGAAAAATTAAAAGAAATTAAATATTCCTCCGAGAAACATTATATATTTCTCGAGCGAGTACTATGTTTTATACATGCATCATTAAAAATATAGTATTGATTATTATGATAACATCCGAAAAATAAATGAGTATACTTAGATTAATTTTAAAAATCCCGTGCGTAGCGCACGGGTTATAGGCTAGTTAAATAAATAAATAAAACAAATAAATAATTAAAAAATAAACATTAAAGGAAAATAAAGAAGAATAAAATTTTTACTATTATTAAATAGTAATGGTTCATGAAACAAATTCTAATGGTTCATGGAATAACTTCATGAACCACTTCTTTATAGGTTCATGATCCACTTCTTTAAAGTTTCACGAACAACTTCTTGATAACTTCATTAACCACTTCTTTACACCTCCATGAACCACTTCTTTATACCTCCATGAACCACTTGTTTATATGTTCATGAACTCCTTCTTTATAGCTTTATGAACCACTTCTTTTATACCTCCATGAATCAATTCTTTTTATCTCCATGAACCACTTCTTTAATAATAGTGGTTCATGAAACAAATTCTAGGGGTTCATGGAGTAACTTCATGAACCACTTCTTTAAAACATCATGAACCACTTCTTTACAACTTCATGAACCACTTTTTTATATCAAGTGGTTCAGTGCTTTTATATCGAGTGGTTCAGGGCTTTTATACCAAGTCGTTTAGTGTTTTAATACCAAGTGGTTCAGGGTTTTAAAACCAAGTGGTTCAGGGTTTATATACTAAGTGGTTCAGGGTTTTTATATATACCAAGTGGTTCATCAAATAAATAGAGAGTAGTGGTTCATCAAATAAATAGTAGTGGTTCATGAACCATTTTATTTAAAAACAAATAAATAAATAATTTAAAAATAAATATTAAAAGAAAATAAAAGAAGAGTGAAAATTTTACAATTATTAAATAGTAGTGGTTTATCAAATAAAGAGTAGTGATTCATGAAATAAATAGTATTGATTAATTAAATAAATAAATAAAACAAATAGATAATTAAAAAATAA
The DNA here is from genome assembly GCA_963922045.1 of Persicaria maculosa. Taxonomy (NCBI): domain Eukaryota; kingdom Viridiplantae; phylum Streptophyta; class Magnoliopsida; order Caryophyllales; family Polygonaceae; genus Persicaria; species Persicaria maculosa. The sequence continues at coordinate 26,586,915 of OY998267.1, read as the reverse complement.
ACATTAAAAGAAAACAAAGAAAAATAAAAATTTTACAATTATTATATAATAGTGGTTCATGAAACAAATTCTAGTGGTTCATGAATGAACCACTTCTTTAAAACATCATGAACAACTTCTTTATAACTTCATGAACCACTTCTTTATAGCTTCATGAACCACTTCTTTATAACTTCATGAACCATTTTTTTATATCAAGTGGTTCAGTGCTTTTATATCAATTGGTTCATGGCTTTTATATTAAGTGGTTCAGTGTGTTTTAATACCAAGTGGTTCAGGATTTTAATACCAAGTGGTTCAGAGTTTTTATACCCAGTGGTTCAGGGTTTTTATACCCAGTGGTTCAGGGTTTAATATCAAGTGGTTCGGGGTGTACACCAAGTGGTTCAGGGTTTTAATACCAAGTGGTTCAGAGTTTTTATACTAAGTGGGTCAGGGTTTGTATACAAAGTGGTTCATCAAATGAATAGAGAGTAATGATTTATCAAATAAATAGTATTGGTTCATGAAATAAATAGTATTGGTTTCATGAACTATTTTATTTCAAAAATAAACAAATAAATAATTAAAAATATACATTACAAGAAAATAAAAGAAGAGTGAAGATTTTATATTATTAAATAGTAGTGGTTAATCAAATAAAGAGTAGTGGTTCGATCATCAAATGAATAGTATTGGTTCATGAACCATTTTATTTTAAAAACAAATAAATAAATTATTAAAAATAAATATTAAAAGAAAATGAAAGAAGAGTCAAATTTTTACAATTATTAAATATTAGTGGTTCATCAAATAAATAATATTAGTTCATTAAATAAATAAATAAATAAATAAAGCAAATAAATAATTAAAAAATAAACATTAAAAGAAAATAAAGAAGAATAAAAATTTTACAATTATTAAATAGTAGTGGTTCATAAAACAAATTCTAGTGGTTTATGGAGTAACTTAATGAACCACTTTTTTATAACTTTATGAACCACTTCTTTTAACTTAATGAACCACTTTTTTTTATAACTTTATGAATCACTTCTTTTAACTTAATGAACCACTTCTTAATAACTTCATGAACCACTTCTTTATAGGTTCATGAACCACTTCTTTTATAACTTCATGAACCACTTCGTTATAGCTTTATGAACCACTTAACTTCTTTATAGCTTCATGAACCACTTCTTTATAGCTTCTTGAACCACTTCTTTATAGGCTATTGAACCACTTCTTTATAGCTTCATGAACCACTTCTTTATAGGTTCATGAACCACTTCTTTATAGCTTGATGAACCACTTCTTTATAGGTTCTTGAACCACTTCTTTATAGACTCTTGAACCACTTTTTTATAGCTTCATGAACTACTTCTTGATAACTTCATGAACCATTAGAAATAAAATGGTTGAACCAATACGAGTTAAATAGCTGAACCAATACAAAGAAAAAGCATGAACCACTAAGAGTAAAATGATTGAACCACTATGACTAAAATTGCTGAACCACAACAAATAAAATGGGTGAACCACTATAAATAAAATTGTTGAACCACTACAAATAAAATGGTTGAACCACTTCTTGTTAATTTTTTTTTCAACAAAACATATACAAAGTGGGTGTCTATGTGTAGATAAAATTAAATTGCACTCAAAAGTATATTTTTTTATATTTTTTTAACAAGTGAAAATATCAAGAAATAAATTTTAAATGTGGATGTAAATGTTTTTATATGTCTACGTAGCTTTTCCAATTAATTAGTAAGTTTTGTGTGTTGACGCGTGTAATTAATTAGCATGGTGTATGAGAGTGGGGGTATTACTAATTAATTTGTGTGAGTGTTGATAATTAATTGGAGAAGTCGTATGTACGCTGATTTGTAACTCACTTTTGTACACGTGGACCACTCATATCACTTCTTTCCTTTTCACCGGTTCATCTCTTCGCACTTGAACTCAACCCTGTATATATATATATGTTTAGGTAATGATTCGAGGACTAGACATATATATATATATATATATATATATATATATATATATATATATATATATATATATATATATATATATATATATATATATATAACTGAAGTAAAGAGTGATTGTTTTTAGGATTTCTTTTTGTCAATTATTCATTGATATCTGTAAAATTATTCGCAGAAATGACTTAATTGTTCATTATCCTTTTAGTATTAATAAGATGAATTATATATTCGCTCCTTATATGTCTTTAAATAAGCAACTGAGTGAAAAAGTATATACATGTAAGAAAAAAGATAAATTATTCACTAGTGTTAAAAGACAAATTGGCCAGTCGCTAGTGTTAAAAGATAAATTATTCCCTAGTGTTAAAAAGATAAATTCTTAATGTCAAAACACTTAGCCTCCTCCTTTTTTTTATTAGGTAATGATTCGAGGACCAGACAAACCTGGCTCCTCGAGAGGTCAACAAAGTCTGTAGACGGCGAACCATCAAATATACAACGTAAACAAAAAGCGGTGCAATACATAAACGACAACCAAACTGCCTAGTCGAACAAACGTGCCTAACCCAAAACAGCAGGGGACAATGTAGACTAAATCTGGAGTCAAGCGCCACCAAGCGATGACAGCGCTGGTCAGCGGTACATCAAGAGTCCATGTGGGCGATAAAGACGAACCTCTAAGGAAATTTATGGAATACGGAGTCGCCTTGATGCACACCGCCACGACCCCAGCCATACTCGACAACAGACGCCAGAGCACCAACTTGGACTAGGACCGCCAAGAAACAACCAAAAAGGCAGCCAAAAACCACCCATGTACAGACGCACCAGAAAGCCCTTTTAGGATTTTATCAAGACCCTCACGGGATTTTTATCTAACTTTTTAGGGATTTTAGCAATGTTGTTAATACTCTATGATTTATGCACTGGAATTTCAATTTATCAAATATCATAGCACCCTTGGGCCCTAAGGAAAATGAGCTTGGGCCCCAAGGACCAAACTCTAATGCCCAACGGAAGATTGAAGAGTATGTTAGAAGGCATCAAGCAAACCAAAGTTCAGAAGGTTTGTCCTCTAGAAGGTTTGACCTCTAAATTATTTATTTATAAATATATAAATAAATACAGAGTAGCAATTTTTTTTAATTTCCCACACTACCATGGCATCCAAGGCCGAGACTAGGCACGACAAGGGTAGCGCCACCAGGGGGAGAAGGGCGACGCCGAGCGGACGAAATCCAAGGGGATGGCAGGAGGGGTTCACAGGCGGTCGAAACGACACGGGTTGGGTTCGAAATCGAGAGCAAACGGCGATGGACAACAGTCGGGCACCATGATGGAGCCAACTAAAGGAGCACCGCCACCGGCACGCCCAGTCGGCAGAGAGGAGTGAGGAGGAGGACTCGTGCCACCCACAACACCGATAAGACCATGCGGAGTAGATTGCAAGAATCGTTTGGGGATTTGGGGTTCAATGTCGAACATTCGAAGCAATGAAAGTAAGCCGCATGCCGGAGCATGGAAAACGAAGCACGGAAGGGCCAAAGGATGGACGAAAATGGGAGAATAAACTGAGATTCGCTAAATCCCCAAACTAATTTAGGGATTTAATCAAACATCGAAGATGAATTTTGGAATTGGGGGTTTTCCTCGAACAGTCGTCCACGACCTTCAACAAGGAGCGACGCCTGGTGTGAAGATGGCGGGGCCGGGTAGAGGCGGCCGAAGCCGAGATAGGGCGGTTGAGGCCGATAATTAGGCTCTCTCTAGTTTTGTAGAGAGAGGAGAGAGTTTCCTTTGTCATAAATTTTGCACCTATATGATAAATGGTCTCGACCTCCTCCTTTCGGTTATACTCAAATCTCTCCCTTTCCAAAACCTTCACCGCTCGCTGGTAGGGATGGTAATGGGTCGGGTGGTGGGTGGATGGTCCAAATTTTCACCCGATCCACCACCCAGAAACCACCACCCGATCCGAACCATCACCCGCCCCGTTTCACCCGTCACCCACCGGATTATCGGGTGGTTCGGGTGAAAATTCGGGTGAAAAGCCTAATCGTTTAAATTCGAAAAAAAAACCTGTAAACTAAAAAAATAGCCCTTCATTTAACGAAAAACAACCCTTCATTTAACCAAAAACAGCCCTTCATTAACAATTTAACAAAAATCAGCCCTTCATTGAACCAAAAACAACCTTCATTTAACAATAAACAACCTGCTAAACTCTAACCACCATACAAAATAATGTCTTAGAAGCTTAACATCATAATATCATTCCAACAATCACAAACACTACTAGTCTTGAAAACAAAACAAATCATAAGATAGTCTTTCAGAAATGAGAAACAAAATAAAGTCCAAGCAAAGAGGTCCTTCCAAGTTAGCATGTTGTCTTCAAAGCATATCAATAGCCGATGAAAGATCCTTCCATGCAAGCATCCTATAAAACAGTCATATGTTTTAACATATAATAAATATGTAGCTTGTCTAGTATAAAAGCAAAAATAAATTATACTTACATCAAAAACTTCATGGTTGACGATTTCCTCTTCCAAATCTTCATCATCCGTACAAGTACCACATGCTTGAGGATTTTCAACTGAACATCCTATAAGAACAACAAATTAACTATAAGTCAACACTTACAATATATATATATATATATATCAATTATATCTTAGAAATATGAAGTGAGATGAAATTACCTGAAAAGTCTTCAAGCATCCAATTCTGTAAGCACATCAATGCTTCTACAGTTGTAGGATGAAGTTTAGACCGATGTGGGCTCACCAATCTACCACCCGAACTAAAGGCACTCTCAGAAGCAACTGTAGATGCAGGGATTGCTAAAATGTCCTTAGCAATTTTACGCAAGGTAGGATACCTCAACTCAACCTTCCAATGTGCAAGAACATCAAAGTCACTACAAGCTGGTAACGGATCTTCATCAAGATAATTATCCAACTCGGATTTAGTAGACATCTTCTTCTTCCTATTCTTCTTCGCCATATCCCATCGAGAAGTTTTGGCCCCAGTTTGAGAAGGATCATTAACTGCATGTCATTTTCTACCCTCAACAAGAGCGTAATCATCTTGATTTGTCTCTTCTTTGTCTTGATACTCAGACAAAAGATCATATAGCAATGAACGAACTCTCTCAATCTCCTCTTCAGCTGAGTCACCATAAATATCTCTAAAATAGAATTCCACACATTCCAGTTTGTCTCGAGGGTCTAAAACAGCAGCAACAGCTAACATACTATTGATGCTTAACCAATACTTATCAAACTTTTCCATCATAGCTAAAGCCATTTTCCTCACAACTTCTTCATCACTTGAGGAAAATGTTCAAACTTCTCAATCCTTTTAGGAGTTGCGGTCCAAAACAAGACACAATTACGTATGTTCTCAACACTAGGACCAATCACATCCATACCATCTTGAACAATCAAGTTCAAAATTTGTGCATTGCAACGCACATGCAAAAAATCACCATCCAACATAAGAGAGCTTGACTCAAATTTTCCTCGCAATATATCCATCATTGCATCATTTGTAGAACAATTATCCACAACAATAGCAGAGAGCTTTTCAGCAATGTTGTACATGTTGCAACATTCAACCAAAACTTGGGCCAAATTATCTTTTGTGTGTGGGCAAGGAACATAAGCGAACCTAATTACATTCATAAACTAAATATCAATTTACAGCAACTAATTTAGCAAAAAAACAGCAACTTAAAACAAAAAAAAACAGCAGCTTATAACAAAAAAACAGCAACTTATAACAAAAAACAGCAACTTACAGCAACTAATTTAGCAAAAAATAGCAACTACCCATTAATTTCAGCAACTTACAGCAACTAATTTAGCAAAAAAAAAACAGCAACTTTAGCTAAAAAAACAGCAACTTTAGCTAAAAAAAACAGCAACTAAATATCAATTTCAGCAACATACAGCAACCACTTTAGCAAAAAACAGCAACTTAAGCAAAAAAAAACAGCAACTACAGCTTGACCAAACAGCAAGAATTTGATTAAAAATTCAGCAACTATGAACAAAATAAATTTAAAAACTACAAATAGGAAATGGTTAGAAATGTTACCTCAATGTTCTATTATGCAAAACCCATTAATGATCAATAAAATGGGATGTGATAGCCATGTATCCCTTCTTTTGGTGAACTGCTGTCCACATATCCGTTGTGATAGCAATTCTCCCATTATGTGACTCAAATATCTTCTTCAAAGATGCTTTGTTGGTTGCAAATGTTTTCATGATATCATTCTTCAAGGTATTACGAGAAATCAACTTGAAGTTTGGATTCAAGCCTGCCACAAATCTCCGAAATCCAATATGGTCTACAATAGACAACGGGTACTCATGCATAGCAACCATGTTGGTAAGGTCCTTCCTCGAAACTTCTGGGCTAAAGTTATAGTTTTCCAAGCTTGTTTTGCCCTCTAATTTACTAGTAGTATGGTTGAGTAACATTTGACGCGGATCAAGACTCATATTCTTCCTTGGACATCTTTTCAACATATGATCATGCAAATGTGAAGTTCCATTTTTAGAACCATCAGACAACATCTTACCACAACGAATACACTTTGCTTTTTGCACACCATTGATAACCTTCTTCTCAAAATGATTCCATACCTCTGATTTAAGCTTCCTCTTATTTTTAGCTTCAACCTCCTGCCCATCAGACTTAGAGGTAGGATCAGACGAAGGTACATTAGATGCCTCTGCCGGAATAGGTGTAGCATTTGAAGGTTCGGTGGATATAGGCGTATGAGGGCAAGAAGATCGATCTTCCAAGTTTTTACCACTAGATGAGGTAGCCATAACTCTTACTCCTCCCTACATTCAAAGATTTAAAAATTCAACAACTAAATAAAAAATCAGCCCTAACCAACAACTAAATAAAAAATCAGCCCTAACCAAAAAATTTCGAATCTCATAATCAAGAGTAGTTATAATCTCATACATACATATGCAAACTATTTCGGTTCTCACAATCACAAGTTTCACAACTAACAAGCAATGCTATTTCGAATCTAACATTCTAACAAGCAATTGCTATTTCGGATCTAACACTAACAAGCAACAAATAGATAGAAATCGAGAGAAATCATAGAATGAGATAGAGAGAAACCGAGAAAGAGATAGTGAGAGAGCTGAGAAGTAGAGAGGGTACCGATTTCGGACCGAATCAGGCGGAGAAGTAGAGTCGGCGGCGGCTGGTGGATGTCGGCGGCGGCTGGTGGTCAGGTGGAGATGTCGGCGCCGGTCATCATCTCGAGCCCATAGCCATGGAGGTCGCGAGTCACGGGAGTGGAAGAGAAGAGGGAGGCTTGACCTGTTTTGTGTAATTGTGTGTGCGGCAGTGCGGCTGAGTGAAAGAAAGAGATAGGGTTTGGGTGAAAGGTAGGTATTGTATATATATTTATAAATAAATAAATATATATATATGTATATATATTAAAAATATGTCGGGTGATTCACGGGTCGGGTGACGGGTCGGGTGACGGGTCGGGTGACGGGTCGGGTGACGGGTGAAATTACTACCACCCGAATCCAACCCGATCCACCACCCGTTCACCCGTCACCCGTTTAATATCCACATTGAATCGGATTTTCACCCGTTTTTTTGGTCGGGTGAAGCGGGTACCCGTCGGGTGCGGGTGAGATTGCCACCCCTACTCACTGGTCAACTAGCACCTCCCAACACCAACCTATACTTCTGCCTTGTGTCGTTGATGGCTGCTCCTACTTCATTGATCTACCATCGTCATCTTCTCGCAGTGATTGCACAACACTGCTTGGATCCACCACCCACTTTCGCCTCACTCTGTCAACAGATAATCTTGCCATTAGCCTTCGTCGTCCTCTTGCATAGAGTAGGGGTACATCGTCATTTTCAGAGTAACAATAAATAAATTTTGACAATTTCAATTTCAACAAGGCTCCAAAGACCTTTACCAAAAGCAAAACACAAGTAATCTAATGTTGATAAAGCAAGTAATTTTTAATGTAAGCATCTTTTACTCATGACAACAAGCTGAATGTTGAAGAAGTTTTACTCAGGCAAATCAATTTTGAAATTTCAACACCCGAAATCAACGCTCAATAATTTCAGCACCCGACTTATATTTCAGCATCTTTATCCTCGTTACCTTGACTAGCCAGAACTCAAGAGTGGTTCCTGGAGTTCTGAGGTTCTTGTCCTTGCCGCAATTTCAAAATCTTTTTCACCCGGAATATGTGAAATTTTATTCTAAGGAAAGACTTACATGTTCATGTCTGTCATGCCACCATGTCTCTCTTTTCAACCCTGATATCTCCCTGGAGTTGGAGTCCTTCCACGACTTCTTTTTGCCTAACACATTTTAACAAAAGCATACATAAAAACAAATACAACATAAAAATTTGCCCAATTCAATTAAAGCAATTTAAATGAAGATATAAGTAAGCCTTTCACCACAATGAAGATATAAGTAAGCCTTTCACCATAAAGGCTGATATCTATTTGTCCCAAATTAATATACAACTCTTATGCAAATCCATGGAAACGTCCAAACGGAAAAAATAAGAGCATGCAAGTAAATGTGATGAATATATATTTACCACTCCAAAATATTCATACTGATTTCAAGACAGTGCAGATAAAGAGCATCGATTTATCCAACTCAGTTTCTCGGATGCTCATGGAAACACCAAGAAGTAGGCGTAAAGAGAGAAAGTGCAGACAACCAAAATTTTTGTCGAATTAGAAAGAAAGTATTTACTATCGAATTCAGTACAAGAAATCCTTCAGATAATTAGAAAGAAAGTAGACTATGTTCAAGGTAGCTTCCATGAGATAGGTTATAGAAATTCCGCTCTCAATTACCTTGTTCAAGATAGCTTTTACTTGAGATGTCCAAAGGGTAGCGGCTACAACCACTGCCACATGTCAACATCATATGCAAAAGGTTAACAATAAAGGTAAACAAGAGTTAACCATAATTTCATGGTAAAACCATAGGATGTACCTTATACCTTCATCAATAAAGTGTTGTGCAACAATGAAATTTTTGCTTCTCTATCACCCATGTTGAATTTGGAGGCTTGAGACTCCTCCGGCTTACGCGTTAAATCAGTCTATGAGTCCTACAATACCTTCAAATCAGTCTCTAGCTTTGAATTCATACTTTTGTTTAGATTCAGTTCCATAATAGCCTTCTCTTCTGCTACTATTTTCTGACTAAGCTCATCCTGAATTTGCTAAATTATTTTTGCAAATTCACCCTCTGATTTATGAAATTGTACTAGTACATGCATTATGCACTTCTCTGGTAGTAGAAATCAGCTTCTCAGCAGCCAGAGCATGCTTATTTTTCTCAAAGTCCTGCTCAATCTCTACAAGATGTTTAGATGATGTAGAGGAATCAAGCATATGCTTAACAAAATTGAACTCCAACTCTTTTGTAGCATCAGTACAAGCAGATTATAAAATGGTAATTAATTTCATTTTCCAAAACTGGCACACAAAATTTGACAAAAATTGCTACTTTAGACTAAGTTACAAATCAATTTAGCTCTACAACTTCCATGAATCTGTTGACAGTCGTTTATGAAACCATTCAAATAGCAAGAAACCAAAAACCAAATATGGAAAGGGGAAAAGGAATTAAAAACCCACACCGTCTTGGTGAATCCTCGAGCTCAGCTCCTTCTTTGTCAGCTTCTTCAGCCTGATTGGAGTCTTAAAAGTGAACGACCATGAGCATAGCACCTAAGAAGCCAAGTCTTCCCATCAAGCCCGTGGAGAACCACCTCTTTTTCATGTTGGTCTGAGAAGTACCTTGAAGCATGAGCAAGAATTTTTCAGCACTTTCAGATTTGAAGTTTGATCGGGAGCTACATAAGATAAGCCTTGTCGTTATTACTTGATCAGAAGCTATATGTTGTTTTTAGTCCAACAACTTTGATCAGAAGCTATTTTTTAAGTTCACAAAGATCCAAAAGCTACTGATTCCAATTCATTGATGAAATTTCAACAAACATCATTGATGGAATTCAACACACCAAATCCAACTCATGCATCATACACTCTCTCTCCCCATCTGTACCTTCGAATCGATGGAAATTCAGCATCACTCTCTCTATCTCTATGAAGTGAAAATTCAGCATCTTTTATATATATAAATAAAATCCAACACCTTTTATCGCCTACATCATATAAATCAAAATCAATCATCCACAGATTGGCTGTTTAAATCAATTAGATTCAATTTAGAAAATCAAACAAAAATATAAAATCTCAAATGTTTGAACAACCGGAAAATTAGTTAGGTTCATCACATGCTCTTCTTCATCATTCTTCTAGACTTCTCCACCCGTCGAGACTTCAGCACCTGCTCTTCTTCATCGTTCTTCTGGACTTCATCGTTCTTGGACTTCAGCACTGGAAGCAAGTAACGTTGAGGATTGCGAGGAGTGCATAGCGCCATCGTCTTCTTCCCCTCCGTGGATCTACACATCGCCATCATCTTCTACCCTCCATGGATCTGCACAGCAACACCGCCATCGGCGGAGGAGTTCGAGGTCTGGTGAACTGATAAAGTGGTGAGTAACAAAGGAGGAATGAGCACCCGCTTTGGGCTGCCCCGGGACATTGGCTTAATTTGAACTGACCGATGGGCATTTGTTCAATTAGGTTAGAAAATTGCGCACACCGGCCCAATTTAGAAAACTTGTATCATTAAGAAGTTTATTTAATTTTATAAAAATAAAGCTGGTCATAACAAGATATAAATATAGATCTTCTAATAAATTAAGAAAAATAAGAAGAAGATAGAAATATAATTTGGAATTAATAAAATATTTGTGTAATAAATGCATATATTAAAATATTTATACAAACTAAATAGTTAATTATTTTTGTTGAACTTTTTTTTTTATCATACAATCATATACATTCATAAGGATTTTAACTAAATTAAATAGTCAATCTTAATACAAATTAAATAGTCAATTATTATTTTAAGTACATAGGGTAAACATTTATCTTTTCATTTTTTTAAGATATTATGAAGTGATTTGTTAATTTGTTTATAAATGTTATATATTGATTTAAACTGAATTTTGTATTTATTTATTTTATGATGATTGAAAACTTTCGTATAGCGATTTTAAGTAAACTATTTTAACCTTTATAAATTAATAATAATAAAATAAAATAAAATATGGATGATACAACAAAACATAATTTATTAAAATACTAAGCAAGATCGCCGGTTATTATAAGACTAGTTGTATTTAATAGTTAAAATCAAATCATTAAATCAAAAAAGTTAAAGAGCAAATTAATTTTACTCCATAATAATAGTAATAATAATAATAAAAAGAGTTAAAGAGCAATATATATATATAGACAATAGATCAAATGTACACAGCTCTTATTGTGTATCATGTTAACAAATCTGGACCATTGAATTAAGAAGATCAACGGATGAGATTAAAAGTAACTTCTGATTATTCGATGGTATTGTGAGATTATTCTGTGGAATGAAATTATTCGGTGGTATTGGGCGATTATTCATTAGAATAAAATTTACAGTTTTTACACTCTTTTTACAGATGAATAATTATGTGCAAACAGATGAATAATCATGAACAAATAGACGAATAATTTTTTAGTACATGATAAGGGTTGTGTACACCCGAACTAACCTCTATATATATATATAGAATACGGATCAAATGTTAACAACTCTTACGGTGTTAAATGTTAACAAATCAATATTCGGCAAAATTTATCAAATATTCATCACAGTCACTCAATTATTCATCAAAGCTTTTTGACAACATTTAAGAGATTCATTTCAATTAATAATTATTGCCAATTAAAAAAATTATCACCCAAAAAACTCAAACCCTTGTGCGTGTATCCTCCCCCAATCCCGTAATTGTGTTACTGTGATGAATATTTCTTAAATGTTGCCGAATATTGATGAATATTTGGGACATTGTGAATAATTGAGTGATTGTGATGAATATTTGATTAATTTTAACAAAAGCTTTGGTGGTTAATGCATTGTGATATATATATATATATATATATATATATATATATATATATATATATATATATATAGATTGATAATATTCGTATTTTGTTAATGCAAACAAAGGATAAATACACGCAACGCAATCGTACGTGTTGAATACAAAGAAATCTTATATACTAATTAATTCATCAATCGGTTGCAAATTGCAACTACCTGCAGAGATGTGGTATATAATGAATATACTGAAAATATCTGAATTGATATATTTGATTCTATCAGGTAGTTATATATTACGATATGATACATATATACTTGATAGAATCAAATCTCACAATTCAAGATATATGGATCTCAATATGTAGCCTATAAATAGCAAACCAAAGCCCACCCAACCCCTCATCCGATCCCTTCAACTTCAACTCCTCAGCCATATATTCTCGATCAAATCTGAATCCCCCGAATTAGAATTGGAATTGAAAATGAAGAACATAAAGTGCGTGCTACTTCTCCTGGTCTCCTTGTCCGCCATTGCCACTCTCACCCAAGGGCGGATGATCGCCCCAGATCATAAAGAAGAGGTCCAGGCTGCAGCAACTGCACGTCCTCAGGACTACTTCTACGACAACCCATGGATTCCGGACCCTGTTAAGCAAATCGCCGCCCCTTGGGTGCCTTACCTCGGCCCCATCGGCTACCCTCCCATGACCCCCGCTCCTCCCGCCGCCATCACCTGCAGCCCCTTCTTGCCACCTTTCCTCTGCGCCGGCTGGGGTTTTCCACAACCAGCACCTGCACCGCCCGTCGCCACCCCCTCCCCGCCCGCCTCCCCATCGCGCCCTCCCTCTGCCTAAACCCCGCTTCCGTCGCCACTGCATGCCTCCCCGCCCTTAGTTAATTACTTAATACTTTAGGTTCATATTATATTATATATACTAGCTAGTTTCACAAATTTTTAGCTAGCTAGCCATTTTTTTTTCTTTTTTTTTTATATTTGAATTCTAGGAATTATGTATTCTTACATATTTATATAGTGAAATAAATGGTGGTTGGCATATTCTAATGTGTTGGATTTTTTTTCCTTTACATTTATAAATTAGTGTTTCTATGGCGATCTATTATATTTATATGCTACTCAATTCTTCTTGTTTACTATACACATACATTCAAGCTAAACAAATACGGATCCGAGTCTAAGAAAATTGTGGAAATGAACTACTTAATTTATAAATAGATAACTTTATATCAAATGAATTAACGAATTTTATTTATTTATTTATTTTGCATTGTTCGGTTAATTATATTGTGATAAAACCTATGAATTTCTAGTTCAAATCGATTCTCCATTAGACAAATACGGATCTGTCTCAGAAAATTGTATAGATAACTATCAACAGATCTAACCAATTTTATTAATTATTTATTTTGATTGTTCGATAAATTATATTGTGAAGAAAGCCTATGAAATTTTATGTTATTTGCTAGAATTACGTCTTGCAAAATCGCTTTATACAAACTACGTAAACTAAAAGGTGTGTTTGATAGTAATTTGTAAATTATGGTGGGTTGTGGAAGAGGATTTTTATTTTTTATTTCTTAAAAATCTAGATAAAATTGAAAACGTTTCAATTTATTCGACAACTAACATAAATTCTTTGTTGAGATGGGTAATTCAAGAATCAAAATTCTCATAACATGGACTATAGAACCTCTTCTTAGACAAGTGATCAAAAGATCAGTTTACCAAAAAGTTAGGCCATCCACCTAACTCCGAAATGGCCACTATCTCGTATCACTAAGGTCGTATCCCACCTTGATACTAAATCCATTCCTAGCTTATCGTATGAGCCTTTTCTGATGCAGGGTGATCCGCAAGGCTTGATCGTTCCAACAAAGGCTCGCAAACACAAGACAAAAACTTATGAGAAATTGACACAATTGGCGGAAGCAGAAACAATTAAAGAAAATAGCGTAAGTAATGATATGGGGTTTGAGGACAATCAATTGACCGGATGATCAACAGAACTTATGAGAAATTGACACAATTGACGGAAGTAGAAACAATGAAAGAAAATAGCATAAGTAACGATATGGGGTTTGAGGACACCCAATTGCCGGATGATCAACACCTTAGAGATTAAACCACTCTGAGTCTGCATATATTGGTTCCTAAACAAGAGACCTTCCCCTACAACTTGATCGAAGCTCATCTTCAGATCAAGAGGACTTGAGACTTTCCCTAAGCTACCTTCCCGTAAGAACAGATACGACAGAGAGACAAATCGACATCTTATAAGTTGTTGATTGAATTGCAATCGACAGAATTAGAGAAAACAACGAGATTTCGGCCAAAGCCTTTTGTTCCCGATTGAAAAGATGTAACGTGTGTTTTTCCACAAACTAGGGTAACTACTTATATCAAATAGAAAATCCTACTAATTAATAAAATAAAGAAAATATAGATTTAATCTAACAACTGACTTTTCAAAAATAAAGCCTTCACCTTCCACATTAGGGTTTCTTGGATTCCTTCCTCAACAAGGCACATTAGGGCAAGGATTAGGGCACCCTTGGCGCCCAAGACATGTCTGACGCCTTTCCTAGTTATGGGCTAGGGTTCCTAGCGACGCTGGATTAAGGCTTGTGTTTGGCTTGGAACTTGAGACATCCATTAAGCACTCCTCTCCTTATGAGCTAGGCCTAGGCATATGCATGCCTTATAAGTTAGAACATGTTCCCGACTCTCCTTAATTAGCGATCTGGATTTGACTTGTGCCCCAAATAGTAAATAAGGCTAACTAGCTTGTCAACGATATGCTTGGCTTGACTTCGGGTCACTGGTCCAATTGGTAGAGCTGGTGGCTCAGATGTCCCTACATCATCCTCCCCTTCTTGAAAATGATTTGACCTCGAATCTGTATCGACATCCTCCCCCTATATAAGGAATCAAATCATCAACGTTGAAAGTGGTGCTAACTCCATAGTCACCTGGAAGCTCCAACTTGTATGGATTTTCATCAATCCTCTACAGCACCACGGGTCCGTCGCCTCTAGGTGACAGTTTTGATTTGTGATGGTCCGAAAATTGATCCTTCCTCAAGTGTAGCCACACGAGATTACCTTCTTTCAAAATCGGCTTTTTGCGCCCTTTGTTCTTGTAATTGGTTGTAGCTTGCGCAACCTCGTCCTCTCATGCAGCTCTTTAATGTACTAAACCTTCTTGCTTGCATCAAAGCTTTCTTTCTCCCTCATAGTATATGGGGTAAGATCTAAAGGCGTTAGCAGGCTAGTTTCATAAACACACTCAAATGGAGTTAGATTGGTTAATGAATGCAAGGTCCTATAATAGGCATACTCCACATGAGGCAAGGCTTCTTCCTAGAGCTTTAGGTTCTTCATTATGACAACTCTTAAGATGGTGGCTAGGATCATGTTTGTTACCTCAGTTTGGCCGTCAGTTTGAGGGTGACTAGAAAATTTTCTATGAATTCCATCCATCTACAATGCCTCGTATCTAACTTATCTTGACTCTTAAAATGTCTTAAGGACTCATGATCAGTTTTAAGCATAAATTCTTTAGGCTAAAGGTAGTGAGACCATGTCTTAAGTACTCTAAATAAAGAATACAATTCTTTATCATAGGTAGAGTAATTCAGACATGCACCTTTCAGTTTTTCAGAAAAGAAAGCAATAGGTTTACCTTGTTGCATAAGAACTCCTATCCCAACGCCGCTTCTGTCACACTTTACCTCGAATGGGCGTTTGAAATCAGGTAATGCCAGCAGGGGAACTCTTGTAAGTTTGCCTTTTAGATCGGTAAAGGCAGATTTCTAGGCTCGACCCCAAGTAAAAGCTTGACCCTTCTTGGTAAATATTTGACGAATCATCGGTAGAACGTCGCCAATCCATGGAAATCTTGTCAACTGATGTAGGGGTCGACCACTCTTGAATAGCCCGGATCTTTTCTTGGTCGACTTGGAGTCCTTGGGAGCTAACTACAAAACCAAGAAAAGTAACCTTGTCAGACCAAATCTGACACTTTTTCAAATTAACAAACAAGCGCTCAATACGTAAAGTTGAGAAAACTTCCCTTAAGTGAGCTCTGTGATCCTCGAGAGACTTGCTGTAAATAAGAATATCATCAAAATATACAACAATAAATCTTTCAATCAGCTTTCTAAGAACATGATTCACCAATCTTATAAAAGTACTAGGTTCATTAGTTAAACGAAAAGGCATAACCAACCATTCATAAAGACCAAACTTTGTCTTGAAAGTTGTTTACCATTCATTCCCCTCTTTCATACGAATTTGATGGTAGTCACTTCTTAAATCAATTTTAGAAAACATTGTAGCACCATATAATTCATCAAGCATATCATCTAATCGGGGAATAGTAATATTGTTAATCGCCCTACAATCAACACACAATCTCCATGAACCATCTTTCTTAGGGACTAATAACACAGGTACAACACAAGGACTTAAGCTCTCCCTAACATAACCTTTATTCAATAGTTCCTGAACTTGGGTTTCTATCTCACGTGTCTCTTTGGGGTTAGTCCTATAGGCTAGATGATTAGGCAAAGAAGCACCTGGAATAAAATCAATCTGATGTTCAATACCCCCAATAGGTGGTAATTCTGGTGGCATCTCGATCTTCGGGAAACAAATCCTCAAATTCCTCTAATAATCCAAAAATTGTCGGCGGTAGGTTATGTTTTTGTTCATCCCTCATTAAATTTAAATCCTTATATAATAACATGAGTGCAGTTTCTAAACCTAGAACCTCATATTCGAATTCTTTCTTATACACCAATAAGCCCGCCGCTGTCTCCTTCCCTTTTCTCACCTTCTGATATTCCTTGGCAACTTGTGCGGGGGTCATAGTCCTAAAGACTCTTGCCCTTAAAATCAAAAGAATGCACCCATCGGGAATAGCTTTCCTGTCATATTGCCAAGGACGTCCCAAAAAAATATGACAAGCAGTCATCGGCACAACATCACATAAAATAGCATCCTCATAAAGACCCAAAGTGAGATTATGCCTTACCTGTCTATTAACTCTAACTTCGCCACTCTCATTCATCCATTGAAGCTTATAAGGCTTATGGTGGTAAATAATCAAAAGGTTGAGTTTTGAAACCATCTCTACACTAGCCAAATTACAGCAACTTCTACCATCAATGATAAACCTATAGACTTTACCCTTAACATGACATTGAGTATGGAAAAGAGTTTCAGGTTGATTATCATCAGATTTAGCAGATTTAGCATGTAAAACTTTTAACAAGCAAACACTTACCTTGCTCATACTCAAACTCATGCAAATCAAGTTCAACAGATTCAGGCAAGTCATTAGTAGTTTCAGGTTCATCATTATTAGATTCAGACTCATACTGTCCTAGATGATTATTAATTAGTGCACCCTGATTAGAGCAATCTCGAGCTATATAACCTCTACCATGACATTTAAAACACACAACATCTAGAGTTTTAGTAGAGAGTTTAGAGTTACCTCCCTTAGCAAGATTAGAGTTACCTCTCAAATTGGAGATAGAAGTTGTCAGCAATGGTATCAACGAAGGTGCTTGACCTCAGTTGGCCGTCAGTACCGAAGATTGACTGCCCCGGTTCTCTTATGCACCCCCTTGGATTGACGCATCTCGACTAGGGTTAGGGTTTCTCCACCCGCTCCCTTGTCCAATAGGCACGCGACCTCTTTGTACTTGCCACTTCATCTTTCGCTCCACCTTGAGAATGAGGTGCAGCAATTCCATCATCGAATCGTAAGGGTAACAACCGACCTCTTGAGCCAGTGAAGGATGTAGGATCCTCAAATAATGAGACATCGTCGACTCGTTGTCTTCCACGATGTTAGACCTTATCATTGCCATTTGCATGGCGGTGTAGAGAGAGAGGGAACCCTGCTTGAGAGAGTGATTTGTCAAGGGTTTCAGTGTTCCGGTTCATAACTGTTCTCTGCTTAAACATCTGTTTCTAGCAGCCTTTTTCACCGGTGATGAAAATTTCTACAGGTATTGTTTATCATTTTTTTAAGTTCATTATTTTTAGTTATTTCTTTTTTTATTTGTGTAATTGATTTACTTATTAATAAATAATAATTATATATTATGATGGCAAATAATATAAGTGAGGGTGGTAGTGGAAAGTGGTAGTTATGACAAAGTTGTTCAGTGGTATTTTTTTTTTTTGTAACTTTCTTTACCTTTTAATTTGCCTTATTTAAGTTGATTCCAAATTATGATTTTCTCTTTGTTTGGAAAATTAGCGACACCAATTTTTGTTTTATGAAGGTTGCGTACTTACCCCAAGTTGGCAAGTTATATATATATTTCTTCCATATTCAATTTTCATGTTTATTTTTCAATGTTTGGGGTTGTTTAGTCATGCCTTATGTTCTCTATGCTTGTAGGGTAACAATGGTGCCCCCTTATACGATTTACGAGGGCTGCATTTTCTGTTGTGGCAACTTTGTTATAGAAGTTTATGCTTCTTATTGGCAAGTTTTTGGTCCAAGTTATATTAATTACCTTATATATTACCATATCATATTATCAAATCCGAGGGATTAATTTAAGAAGATTAATGGATGAAATTAAAAGTAATTTGTGATTATTTGTTAGAATTAAAGTACACTTTCTTTGTACAGACAAATAATTACATTGATATATATGAAGGATTGAGTTCTAGAAGGATAATTGAATCCAACATTTCGGTGACAAAAAAAGATACAATCTTGCATGGTTTAAAATAATTTAATGTAACGTTTATCCTAAAATATGTGATAGATCTATTACAAATATTTTTTTCCTAATAAAATCATTATGAAAATATAATATAATCTTATTATATATTAGAGTATCAAAACCTGAATTTATATACGTATAGTGATAATTATATTCGTAAATAATAATTTACATAGCCCGTGGTTACCTTCATAAACAATAATTTACATATCCCGTGCATATCACATGGTACTTTGTAGTTCCATTAATGAAGAAGAGTGTATTTTTATTTTACTTTTTTGGTATTAAAGAAGATGATAAACCCCATAAATAAAGGAGACTTTGAATGAGAAATTTATTCACTTTTTAACGGAGTCAAAACGGAAAGGTGTAGTGGGTGGTGTTTTGCTAAAAGAAGGTATCTAAGGGGTGGTTTACTGCAATTTCGATTTTAATGGGTGATTTCATGCAAACGACCCTATTTAAGGGGTGGTTTTCTGCAATTTACCCTATATTAAAATATAGAAATATTGAAAAATAAAAATGAGGTGTGTAACAGTAAATCTAAGAGCATTCCCAAGAACTTCCCTAAAACAATCTCCAAAATAGAGAATGAGAAATCAAATATTCTGAATATTTTTTTGCCCCATTCCAAATATAATGGGGAAGCTCTTGGAGCAAAAACCATCCCAACATTCTCCAAAAAATGAAGATGGAGAATCTCTTGGGGATGCTGTGAGGATGATGTTTTGATGGTTGATGGCTTGATGCTGCTGCTCGTACAAAGGGTTACTTGTACGCTGGCGCTGCACAAGCCATCTGGCCGCCTTGCCTTAGTTTATATATACACAGCTTTATGAATTTCACTAGTTTCGTTCCTCCAATCTCTCCCGCCGTCGCCGGAATCTAATGGCTACGCGCAAGCTCTCATCGGAGCTTCGCCGCCTCTCTCGCAGTTACCACTCTCTTCGCCCCCTCCAACCACGCCTCCTCTCAAACCCTAACTTCCCGCCGCCGCCAGCGAGGCCGCCTTTTCCTCCCTCCGATTTCGATCCGTCGCGTCAATTGACCACGCTTCTTCCCTTCACGACGTCTTTTCGATGCTTCTCAGCTAATCCATTGGAGCCGGAGCTATCCGGTTCCGGCTACTCGCTCAACTCGGTCACCGACTCGGAGCTCGAGGGTGTTTTGTTGACCGATGTTTCCCGTATTTCCGATCCGGTCCTTGGTGATGTTCTCGGCGATGGAGATTTTATTCTTCCGATTCGAGCAGCTATTTCCTTGCTTGATTGGATCCACGAGGCTACCGGCCTTCCATGGTGAGTTATTACCTATTTACCTATCAGTATCTGCAAATTTTTTTTTGTTCCTCCTTAATTTGGGAACTGAAATTGTTATGGGCGACAATTGCAGGTGGATAACGATTGCCTCTTCAACCTTGATGCTTAGAGTCTCTCTGTTTCCGTTTCTTCTGTTTCAGCTTCAGAAGCTGAAGAAAATCGGCGAGTGTATTCCTAAATGTAAGTGCTTTTTTATTCTATTTATTGGAAAATTGTGTGTTTCTATCCTTTCCGTATGTATGCGATCAGATGATTGTTGAATTATGTTCTTCTGAAAATTGCAAATGGATCACTTACACTTATCTTCAATTTCTCATTCGTGTGAAATTTGAAGTGCCACCTCCATTCCCACCGCTTTTCTCAGGAAAGAGTTATCTTGAGCATTTCAGCAACTTTCGGAGGGAAAGAAAAGCCATCAGTTGCCCTTCCTTGTTGTGGTTTTTGGCATATTTTTCTGTACAGGTGAAAGTTTCATTGAATTTGGTGTTATATACAGTGGCGGAGCCAGAAAAATTTCGAGGGGGGGACAATTATACATGTACGATATAGTTGTGGATTAAATTGACATAAAGAATATATGTAATACGATAATAAATTATGTTATTTTAAGATAAAATGTTATCGGTTTATGATAAAACGCTATCATTTTTTCGCACCTAAAAAAAGAAATATAAATATACAAATGAAATATCCGAAAAAAAATTAACTAAATAAGTATAGGAAACACAATCTAATGAACATTAAGTTCAAGGTTATGGTTGTTATATGAGCTAAAGCTTGTCTCGAGTTTAGCTCAATAAAAGCTCGGCTTGAGCATCATTTAAAAAATAAGTTGATTATGAGCACATTTTTATTCTCAATTCATGATTCAGCTCGGATCCATTGAAACTCAAATAACACGAATTTTGTGAAATTTACAAATTTTCTTTTAACTTACTATGTTATGAGCAAGTAAAGTTACATAATACTTGAGAAAAAAAACTCAGCTCAAGCTCGTTCACTTACTAAACAAGTCGAGTATGAGCTCAAATTCAAATATAGGTTCGACTCGAGCTTGACTTGTTTCTAAATGAGTTACATATAATCAAATAATACTAGATTTGTTTGGCTCGAATAACAACCTAGTTAATATATAACTTGTTGCACTCATAACATATAATAATGTATAACGAGATATAAAAATTTTAAACTTGTATAACTTCTTATCTAATTGTCGAAATGATTAGTATAACCTCTCATTTCGAATCTCTCGAGATGAATTATAGTATGTGAATTTTAATTTAAGTAAAATATAAAAGTATTATAGTCTATTGAAACAAAATTAAAGTGATTAATATACCTTTAATTTTAAAACAGTCATAACTTTTTGCTCAGATGTCAGATTAAGGCGTATTATATATCAAAACGAAGCTATCGACGAGGAGAATACACATAGGTAGTTCATCAAATGAGAGGGGGGGCACGTGCCCCCCTAGGCCCCCCTTCAGCTCCGCCCCTGGCTATATATATACATATCAGCAACTGAGAGAAGCATTTATACTGTTGAACAAAGGACAATCGACAATGATATCGAAAAGCTTTTTTAAATACGAAAGAGATCTGTTGAAATCGTATGATAGAAAACTTGAGGGAAATGGAAATTCCTTACATGTCTATCCTTGCATTGTCTATGCAGATCCCTTGCTTTTTATTGTTGATGGCAAGTATCCGGCGGATGTCCTTGCATCACCATACAGGATTTGATACTGTATGTTCTGATTAACCCCAACAAAATTTGTTAATATTGAACTTCATAGATTGTCTGAGCTGATTTGTGCCCAAAGTTCATCTCTTGATAATCTCAATGTGGACGTGCCAATGCTAGTAACTGAATCACTGATGAACTGCGTCCACAATTTTCTTGATTTTCCGGCTTCCTTGATTGAGTTGACTAGCTGATTGAAGTTCTTGTAATTATTGCAGGGTGGCATTTTATGGTTCCACAATTTGACTGAATATGCACATGGTGCTCCTGGCCTCGTGTTTCCTACACTCATTGCTGGTTTGCATTTACTTAATGTTCAGGTATCCGATACTTACAAGTTACAATGTCAAAAATAAATGAAATATTATGTATTTTGTAAAAAAAAAAATAGATATTTTTTCTTTTGATGTTTGAAGACATTGGCTGTTGAATCTCGTAGTTGTAAAATAAACGTCTCTATAATTTTTTTTTTCGTTACATGGGAAAAAGAGTGCTCTAGGAAGCCTTGTTAACTTTGAGGAGCCTGCTCCTGCCTTTTCCTCCTTTTCTGCTAGATAAAAATTTATGGTAATTGTGATTTACAATATAGAAAGTGAGATCACTTAATTGTTCCTTTTTATGACCATTATCATCAAGGCAACAGCTTCATTTTTGCAGTAGATTTGGTGCTTCTATTTAGACAAACATTTAGTGCCCTATATTGTATATAACTACAGATTCAGAAGATATAAATAGCAACCTAGGTGTGGCATTTTTCTGGTAACCTTGAAATTTTTGCTTCAAATTGGGTTGCATGTGTGGATTTAATGTCTTATTTCAACAGTGGCATTTGCAATCTCTATTTCTAATGGTGCTTGGTCTTGTTGAGATGACATGCAAATAACAATTGTTTTTAACCCATCAATTACATGGATCATTCATTTTTTTTGCTCTTTCTTCTTCTACTAGTGACTAGTAGCTATGTTTTCAATACTTCCTTATTATTTGAGACAGCATAGTACTTTTTACGTATATGGCTTTATTTTATTTTTTCTCTCTTTTTGCTCATTGACTGAAGCACCAATGCTTTTGACCCTGTGTTTCCCATTCATATAGATCTCTTTTAAGTCCTCTAGAGTTGGAAAGGAGACCGGCACATTTGGTACACTCGCCAAGGTAAGTGGATACCATTTATATCCTACTAACAATAAGTTTTTATTTAAAAAAAAAAGAACAATATTGTGCTTGAATTGATAATAAAGGAAGAATTTCTGAAGGATGAATAGGATTCACTTCAACATGCTGTCCTTAGATTGAACAATGTTTAATTGTATGTTTGTGGGTGCAGTACTACAGAATCTATCTGAAAGGTTTAACAGTGCCCATATTTGTTGCTGGCTTCCTTGTACCCCATGTAAGTTAAAATTGTTTCTTATATACTCTTTTATGATATTGTGTATTTAATGGCCTATGTTAGGAAACATAGTTTTGCCTTCATTGCTGTAGCATCATATTATAGGGCCTGGACTGGAGTCATGTTTATGCCATGTTTCTTCTATCTGATGTTTGTTTCATGGGATAGGCAGTTTGTTTATGATTAATTTCCTTAGTTTTGCAGGGAAGTCTTGTTTACTGGGTGAGCAACAGCTCTCTAACTGTCATCCAGGTTAGTCCTTGCAGTCCCTTTCCTAGTGAAAGAACTTGCAGTGAGAATTATGTGTGTCCATCCTTGTATGTATGAGTTTTTTTTTTGTGCTTCCAAAAAGTTTACTCGTAGTGTAAAAAATTCGTTATATTTGCGTCTCACTTTCCGCTGTTTCTGTTGCAGCATTTGTGTCTCCAAAACCCTACTATCCGTGAAAAGTTAGGGCTACCACATGAGAAGGATGTAACACCAGCCAAAGATTCTGAGAGTGACCCTGGATCAAGTACAACAGAAGCTTTGGACAGTAAAAGAAAAGTTCCTGTTAAAAATCTCTCCCCGAAAGAATTAGTTGGGGTATGTGTAAACAGTCATGAAGCTAGATTAGTTGGGGTAGTTGCAAATTCTGACTAGCATATCTTCCCAACATACTCCTAGCTCTTACTATACTTGTCTTCTGGCAGTTGTCAGTGCTATCCCTTTCAAGAGGGAACATAGACAGAGTACTTCCTTTCTTGAGGTGTAGTAATTATCATTTTCATAATACATCAGATATGGTTCAAGCAAATCTATCATCTTGTTGAATTTTCCTTTTTCGTTTCCCCTCAGATTAGCACTCGATAAGGATCCAGAATACGTAAGAGCATTAACTTTAATGGGTCAGACTTTAGTACAAATGAGACAAGAAGCAGAGGCTATTAAATACTTTGAGCGTGCTATTACGAAGGTTTGTGTTTCCTTCAGCTGTTCTGACGTGTTAAATTCACTTCCATCTATTTCTTGGTTTTGTACTATGTCTATATCTAATACTTTTCACTGGCTTGGGCCTGTTTTTTCTGTCAGTTATCTTGCACTGGGATGCCAACAGAAGTTGAGGATGTTGATCTTCTCATTCAGGCATCTCAATGGGCTGGTGTTGCTTACATCAGACAGGTAGAATACGTCAATACCATTTTACAATATTTAAGGCTGTCAAAACAATGTCTGAATAATCGCAGGGCATGCTGATTGTACTATTTGCACTAATAGATCCATCAAATGTTCAAGTTATTCCTCTTTCTTTTTCAGGGAAAATCGATTGAAGGGAGGGTTCACCTGGAAAGGGTGGCTTCAGTGGAAGAGCCGGAAGACAAAAAGAGCAAAGTTCATTACTATGATGGGCTAGTGTTGCTTGCAAGGTGTGACCTTATCTCAACACATGCTTCTTCTATGACATAGTCCCTGAATGTTGCTGTCTCCCCCTAAATCAAATTCTCCTGTTGCGTCAATTGCAGTACCTTGCTTAATGAAGGCCGAAAGGCAGAAGCTATTGAATTTTTAGAAAGGGCTGCTGCATATAATCCGGACTACAATGACTACTTGGAGCAGTGCAAGAAGGACACGGATGGCTTTGTTGATGATCTTGCCAATAGCCGCAGGGGGAAGCCCTGAATCTTTCTTTTCATCGGCCGCAGGGTATGGAGTTTCTTCCTCTTCTTCTATTTGATTCTCAAAGTTACAAGTTTTCTTTTTAATCCTATCACCCCAAATCTTTTCAACCGTGCACTAAGTATAATTTTTGCTGTGTAACTTAGCCTCTCATGGGCATCTCAATTTTGTGAAAACGATTTTTTTTATTTATAAGATTATTGTTTACATCGCCATGAATTTGTTCTTTCCTTGTGATCAAACTAGATGATCTGAATAGATTGATTGTTGATTTTCGTTGCCCTTTTGGACTTTGTCGTTCGGTTATACAGTATTCTGTTTAGGGAAAGCATTTCCCTCCATCTAATTTAATGGAAGGCTCAAGTAGCAATTCAGTCCCAGAAACAAAAAACTGGACTGCCATACATTATGGTTTATAATGCATAATGTGTGGCGTTTCAACAGACACCATTTCTTCCAAAACTCCACAAACCATAATTTAAACTAATGGCCGGCTTATATGTGATCCAATATTTTTTCTCTTCTTATGTACTGTAATGCCTACTGGTTGTAAACAATCACATACTACCTCCGTCTCAAAATTTAATTTGTTTTTAGAATTTTGCACGAGTTTTAATAAAATACTCACCCTTCAATCAACATCATCCCACTAACATTTTCATAAATTTTATTATTTTTTAACACCCACTATATTTTTTAACCAATCAAAATCTTTAAAAAAAATCAACAACACACAAATCGATACAAATTATTACTATTCCCTACCTAGAAAACCTAAAACGACATAAATTTTTATACAAGAATTAAAAGCTAAAACGACCTACATTTCGAGACGGAGGGAGTATTACCCACTTAGCTGACCTTTTGGTGGGTGACAACTTGACATCTCTTATGTGTAGATATTTTTTTTTATAACAAGGTTTTTTAAATATATAAATTTTGTTAAAGTTGTAGAAGTAATTTATCAACAACAACATTTTTAGTATATCCCACTTTGAGTAGGGTTTTGGGGATCGAATGTACAAACCCTTCCCTCAACTGCGTCGAGAGGATGTTTTCAAAAGTCCTCCCACTTTTATCATATTTTAATAATTCTCAACCAATGAAAAGAGTAGACTACCATTGCGGACAATAGTACTACCATTGCGGACAATAGTACTACCATTAGCAACTGTCGGCAATGCCCGGGAAGTAACTCCCACATTGATGTGTGGTTATGACAGTAGTTCATTGCCCCCACGAATTGCACATTGTTCATGCCTCTGCAGCCTGTACTTTGTTTAGTTACCCCGCCAACTACACAAAGTTCATGCTCTTGAAATCATTAGAACACAAACTTGCCTGCCCTTGTGAAAAAATACTATATTTGTTGATTAATCCCTCGTTTAGTGTCCTTTTTTTTTCTCTCTAGAAATTGAAGTTGCTAGGAAATAAGGTTTGGGTTTTATAGTATTGCAATTTTTATAAAAACATGGGAATTACAAATACATAATCTAAAATCCCGGAAGAAAATATTTAGTAATGAAAATGCAACGAGGAGTATTTGATGAAAAAATGAAAACTTTAGAGGCATTTGGCGAAAATAATAAAAACCTTAGGGGCATCTAGCAAAATATGTCAAATTTTCGTACACCACATGAATTAGCCTTAACTTCGGGGGTATTTGGTGAAATTCCGTTAAACAAATCTCAGATAGTACCCAAATTAATGTAAATGAAAAGGTTCTTGGTGGCGTGAGAAAATCTTATCCTCAGTTCTCACAAGTATTGCAAAGAAAATATTGGACATTCCTCTCCTGATCACCCCCTTAAAAGATAGACTATACTGGTGGCTTGATTAAAAAAAAAAAGTTGGTTCACTACAACAAGCACATTTAATCTTTTATTAATAGAAATATCGTTCCAACTACTTATGAAAACAATTGGATCTGGAAAATTGATATCTCCCCAAAATAAAGAACTTCTTGTGGAAATTAAACAAAAAATGACTCCCCACGACTACTCGATTACAACAAAAAGGGGTTTCGGTCAATGTTCTAAAAAGCGCTAGGCGGTTCTTAGGCGGTGAGGGGTCGCCTAGCACCTAGACGGAGTCTAGGCGGCGCCTAGGCAGGAATTTTAGGAAAGTGGTTTCAGTCCCTACAACCTGCGCATTTTGCAACCAATGTATATTTCTTAAATGTTGGCGAATATTGTGTTACTGTGATGAATATTTCTTAAATGTTGGCGAATATTGATGAATATTTGGGAAATTGTGAATAATTAAGTGACTGGAATGAATATTTGATAAATTTTGCCGCATATTGATTTGTTAACATTTAACACCGTAAGAATTGTTAACACATGACCTAACCTCATAAAAGAAAAAGAAAATGCAACAAGGTTCCAAAAAAGTATTAGTACTATAAGACATTGACCTTACATAATACTCTCAATGTGACTTTTATTACAGTATAATATAGTGAAGTTGATAAGCGTACACCGGACAAAGTTCGCACCTTGTTGCAAGGCTTGAGAAACATGTAAAAAAAAAAAGAAAGTCAAAATAAAATGCTGAAGTAAAGTTTCTAGCCCTCTCCCATCCCTATCAAATATACCACACACAAGCTCACACATTCTTTCCAACCAGTTCCTCGATCAGATTCGCAGCCTCTTGAATCGTGGTGATGTGCTGCGCGCTCTCTTCCTCGACGGTGATTCCAAATTCCTCCTCCAGACCCATCACAATCTCGACCTAACAAGCGTCACAAAATCATTTTAAATCATCGACAGTGAGCGGTGAGATATCGAATCAGCATTTTATCCATCCAAGCATTTGAGCACTCGTTTCAGTTCTTGCATTTGTTTTTCAAATAAAATTTCCAATGAGACACAAATCTTCTTCTTCCTAAGATTTAGTTGAATCTCCTCTTCTTCAGTTCAGAGCTTGACTCTCGATGTATTGACTCTAGAAGCTAATGCATTAAAAAGATAGGAAATTTTTTTTTCTAACAGGGTATTTTAAATATTGGTTTTCTAATTAGGCACACATTATAAAAACTCTATTTTAATGTCATGCAATTATGTAAATCAAGATAACTTATGAAACTAGTCATAAGTTCATAAGGTCATATATAGCTACTTACAGTGTCAAGAGAATCGGCTCCAAGTGAGGACAACTTGGACTCCCCAACGACGGTGGTCTCCTCAGGCAAGGCCAATTGTTTCTTCACTATGGCACAAACCTTCTCAACCGTATCCGGTTTGGCCTGTGCTCACACACAAACATATTGTTAATGTCTTCGAGTTTGATTTACAACACCGTCTTTATAAAATGCTCGATCATATCAGATGAGAAACTTACCGAACACGAGATTCGAAAGCCGCGGAATTCCGGCCTCATGCTCAGTGAAGGAAAGGCCTTCCCACTGATAGGAAGGGATGCTGATCTCAGACTAGAAATCCTTGTCGGTGCCTGTTGAACAGAATTACCAAAATCAAAAACACTAATAAGCTACAACATAACATATAATCCGAAATCACCGAAAATCGATTAGAACAAAACGTTAGAGATCATAATGATACCTTGAAAGAACAGGAAGCGGATACGGAAGAAGCCATTTGAATTGAGGAGGTGTAGAGGGATCGAAGTTAGATAGATCTGAAAAGTAATGGAGGTGGTGATGATCGAATTGAAGGGGTGAGAGTTTCGTAGAGTGAGGAGGTAGGAGAACTACAAAATTTATCACAATATATAGATGATGATGAAGAGAGATAGATGGTTTCAGTGATCAACTACCAATTTGGTTGAGAGGTGCATTGTTTGTATCGAAACTCCCGGTTTGGTTTTAGTTGGGACTTTCAACTTAAATTCGAGGAGTTGGCCAATTAGGCAAGCTGTTTTTTTTTTTTAAAAAAAAATGAAACTAGTAAAATTCCCGCGGCATGGCGCGTTTGCGAGACAAAAATAAAATAAATATAAAATATTTATTAAAAGAAAAAACCAAATAACAATATAAAAAATATTCAAAAATTAACCAAAATTAATAAAGAAATGTAAGGCAACATTTTCTAAACTTTTATAAAGCAAGTTACAACGATTGAATTTTGGATGTCGGATTTTAATTGATGTTGTCAATTGCTCACCAATTCAACTTAATTGTATCTGAAATTTGATACAATGATTCAAGATAAAAAAAAACATCCAGTGTTATTCTCTAAATCAAGATTGTTAATCAAATGATAACAACCAAAATCCAAAGGATGAAATAAACCAACGGAAATGAGTTCCAAGAAGCAACGAAACATACATCTAGGTGTGAGCATGCAATTAGGTATTTTGATTGGAAAGTGGAAAAAAAATCAGAAAATACCATTTGATTGGTTAATTGGAAAAAAAATTAAAAGAAAAAAAAATGGGATTGGTCGAAAAGGAGTGAAACATGGGGAGGATGCCACGTAAGCAAAAGGTATTCTGAATTAAGTAATTACTAGTATAGTACCCGTGCGTAACGCACGGGATTTGCAAAATATATTATATTGCTTAAATGATATTATAATAATATATTTACATTATATATTAGATATATTATAATAATATGAAAATGATATAGCCAAATAATATTAATTTGAAAAAAAATAAGGATTTTATTATATCAGCATATAATATATGTGGCAAAATGTCAATGTCTCCCCTTTCTAGATAAAAACAGTTGCATGCACTAATCTAGAGAGTGTTTAAATTTTTTTTTTCCGCCTTTTGATTTTTTTAGCAACTTGATTGGTTACTTTGATTATTAAACAAATATTTGTTGTTGTAATAAGCTAAAAGGTAGAACCAAATACTGAGTACTTTGTTAGGTGGACTACACATTTGACAAATGCTAGGTGTATGAAATTTTAAGCACTCTGGAATGAAAAACACATAAAAATGTCGGAGAAGATATATTGATGTAATAACATAGAATCACACTAACGACTAAATAACTTAAATTTTTATTATTTGATTGGACCATCCGACATCCATCCAACGAAAGAAATACCAATCGTCCTAAGAATAAATAAAATTTTCATATTTAGAGTAATAATTTTTTTTTCTACATTCATTAACTCTATGAAAACAACCTAGGTTTTATAGGTGGCTAATTATTTGTTTAAACTCCATCTTCAATTAAATTAATTTAAGTTAATTTCAACTGTCCAAAATAAAGGCTAAACAATAATCTATATCTATTCACTAAATAATGAACAATTTTAGTTTTTATAAATTTATATATTAGGAATATATTATTTGCATAGTCATAATATAATCTTTTACTAGTTTCCTATTAAACTTCTGTTGACCATTTTAGTTTAACATTTATCATTTTATATGGTTAAATCAATAATTATAGTAAAAAAAAATCTTAGAAATATGTGTTTGCTTAGGAGTACATAAATGATTCCTGTTAAGTATTAGTTGATTGGATAAAATCATCATTTTTAGCATCTTATTTAATCAAATTCGAAATGAGATTTTATTTAGCAATATTATACATTTTTCATTTGAATTCTAAGCATAGCTTTATATTCGGCCGATCACCACATTTTTTAGTAATAAAATAGATTTGATTAACGATTAATATTTTGTAGGATCTTATTTAATCAAATTTGAAATCAGATTTTATTTAGCAATATTATACATCTTTCATTTGAATTCTAAGCATAGCTTTATATTCAGTTAATCACCAATTTTTGTAGTAATAAAATAGATTTGAATACTGATTAATATTCATGATAAAACACATAAAATTATAAACAATTGATAAGAAAATGTTAATGGTCAAACTATTTTGAATTTTATATTGATTAGGAAAGATAGCTAGTAAAAATAGAGTTAGCAAATATCTAATAAAAAATTGGTAAAGAAAAAAAAAATTAAATTTTAGGTGATAAGCATTCAATTTAGTTTAGATTTTTTTTTGTTATCAAACTGATATTTTGATTTTCCAATCAATTATACTAATTAAAAAAAAAACGAATTTCAAATATTTTAGTGAAAATGGATTAATTTTAGTGAAAATGGATTAAAATACCTGAAGAAAATCTTTATCAAATTTATAATTTGAGAAATATAATTATTTATTTAATAATTGTTACAGTGGGGCCCATAAATAATTATAAACCAATGGAATTTTGAAGTCAATGGGGTTGTGGCATTAGCATATGGTGTCATGTGGCATTTTTAATGTGAGACCGCCACGTGTATCATTCGCATCTGTTTTAGGATTATTAAAAATTAAAAATAGATTTAGCAAATATCTAATGAAAATCATTAAAGATAAAAAAATTAAATTTTAGGTGATAAGCATTCAATTTAGTTTAGATTTTTTTTGTTATGAAACTGATATTTTGATTTTTCAATCAGTTATATTATTTTTTTAAAAAAAATTTCAAATATTTCAGTGAAAATGGATTAAAATATATGAAAGAAAATATTTATCAAATTTATAAATTGTGAAATTTATTTATTTGTTTGTTAATTGTGAAATTTATTTATTTATCTAGCAGAAAATTTTGACCCTCCTCTTGTTGGATTTCAATGCAGCATTTGTCCCAAGTCTTTCATCTAACTTTAAAAAAAAGTTAAAAAAAATTAGTCAAATAAACATTGCAAAAGAATGAAACATGGCCAAAGAGATAAAAATAACACCGTAGTTGTAAATAAAGTGAAAAAAAACTGAAAATAGAGTTTACAACTTGTAAAGTAGATCATCCGTATGAAAAAAAATTTCAAAGATGTAGATATAGAAGAGTTTACTCATATATGCACCAAAAACATAGAAAGTAATTTTAAAAATATTTTCTAATCAAAACTCATCAAAGTTGTTTTAAAATGGATTAAAATAAATAAAAACTATTTTATTAGCTTAAAATCCTTCAACGTTTGAACTATAGATTAAATCCAAATAAATTTGTGCTTTTTTTATTATTTAATTATGTTCCATCTGAAAGATTTATTTTGTTTAAATTTAATCTTGTCGTTTACGTTCGAATTTTATTTAGAATTTGGATTAGTGAGAAAATTTTAAATATGAGCCAAAGTTTTGTACAGTCAGTTCAATCAATTGTTTAATTTGTAAGATAATTTGGATAGGGATGAGGGTAATTAGAAATTTAAGTTAGGAATTAATTAATTATATTAGATAGATTAAAATTAAGTAATGGATTAACACTAAATTATGATTTGTTAGATAATCTATTTTTAAGGTGAGATTGCCATGTGCCAAGTTTATTATGGTAAAATTATGGTAAATTTACAGCAAACATAAAGTAGGAGTTTGGAATCTTGTTGTGGACAATTGAAATTTTGATTAGTAAGATGTGAATGAAAACCCAAGCCCATATATAGAAAGAGAGATTAAAAAAAAGTCTTCTCTTGCAACTACGTTGTAAGATTGATAGAGATATTAGATAAATAAATTGGTTTTATTTTACTTCATCAAAAAATTAATATTTTGAAAATTGGTTAAAAACTTCATAAGATGAATAATAAAAAAATTGCAATATTATCTAAAAATCTAAAGAATCAGATTTTCTCTTTGATTATTTTTATTATTTTTATACATAATTATTGATTAAAAATAATAAATAATTAGTTAAAACTTTCATTGGTAGATTATATATTTTTCATGGAATTAGTTTTATAATTAAAAAGAGATTGAAATAGAAATTGGAAAAGTGAAAAAGTGCGGCTATAGTTTGAATCGGAGAAAATCCCTAACAAAATCAAATATCAAATAAAGGTAATACAAATTAAAAGATTTCCTACTTTGTTAAGATTTGATGACAAAAAAAATAAAAATTTATATCAAATCATTAAATTCAGATAAAGTTTAAATATTTCCTTGTTTAATTAAAAAAACAACTTAAGGTAATTTTTTAGAAAAATTAATAGATTTTATAAAGAAATCTAACCAATTGAGTCAATATTTTTCCGATTACGTGTGTTTGAGTGCATCTGTATTATAAATAAAAGAAAATTAATAAGATCAAAATAATAGGATAAATGAATTATATAAGAAAAAACAAAATAACTAATTATTTTGCATAACAAATTTTTTTTACCGTGCTAATTCTTGGGAAAGTAAGTAGAGTGATGAATTGATAGATATGGTAAATTATAATGATTTATCAATTTATTAATTTATGGAATTTTTAATTAGATTGATTAAAATTAGTTTAGAAAATGTAAATAAATTAATTATTTTTAATTTAAATTGAAGGTGGGGTCAGGTTTAATTTGAAGTCGCCACGTAAGCCTATAGTCAAGGAGGATTTGCCAAGTGGCATCATCAACATCTGTTTTAGTATTATATTAGATATAGATAAATAAATAAATATAACAAATGATATTCACTCTATTTCATATTAGTGTGACACATATTTTTAACACGGTAAAAACAATATTAATTATTTAATTAATTCTTTTTAATAATATCACACTTATTACTTATAAATATTGTAAAACAAATTAATATTATATTTAATTTTTACCGTCCTAAAAAAATATGCCAGACTTGAAAGTCATTTATTTGTGAACAGAGGGAGTATCTCGTTTCTTTTAGATAGAGAAAAATAATGGTTTACCTCACAAGTTTAGTTAATATTTAAGTGAAGATTTACTGATCAATATTCTAACTATTATCCTCCTTTCTTCATTTTTCATATAAAATTCATTTATTTTCTACTCATTTGATTAACTAATTTTAGTATAGAGTAATCTCAAAAGGTACTCTAACCATTTCTTACCTCCCTTTCTCTAAACTCACAAAAAAAAATCATATATATATATATATATATAAAATTTGATTTTTTTCCTTCTATTCTATTCTCTACTCTTCAAACAAAAGACCTAAAACTTTTAGGTCTTTTCTCCATTCTTTTTAAGGGGTCAAAAA
Organism: Persicaria maculosa; assembly: GCA_963922045.1. Lineage (NCBI taxonomy): Eukaryota > Viridiplantae > Streptophyta > Magnoliopsida > Caryophyllales > Polygonaceae > Persicaria > Persicaria maculosa. The sequence continues at coordinate 26,553,089 of OY998267.1, read as the reverse complement.
ACTTTGTAATATCAGTTTTTATTTTTTGTATACTTCAAACTTAGTAATAATAAATATAAGTTATAAAAAACATTTTTAAAAAAAGTTTTACTCATTTAAAATGACGCTTTTACAAGAGAGAGAAATTATGTTAGAATTTTTGCCTAAATTCACAAGTTTCAGTCTATTAAGGGTTTATGTAAACAAAACATTATGTTGATTTTTTTGAATAAATTTGATGGAAAGGCTCTTTTAGAGGCACAAATTAGTAAAATGTCGATCTATCAACCCATCTAAATTAGCAAAATGTCCATTAATCATTGTTCTAATTCCTGGCCCCTTTCCCTCTCTATCTGTCTCGTGTTTTGCATCTGATTCGTCTTTTATTCATCCGTCTCCTACATCGATCTAACTATGGACGGAGCTCGGAGAAGCCATATCTGACGCGTTGGGAGGCGAAAGCGAGAGATCCAAGCGAGAGCTCGGAGAAGCGAGAGATCGCAGACGAGAAACAAAGGTCGGGGAGGAGCTTTCTAGATCTGGCGACTCCGTCTTCGAGTGCGGGAAAGGGGGAGGCCATGGACGGCTCCGTCACTTCCGGATCCGATCATCACTGGACGGCTCCATCGAATTCCTGGCTTGCCGTCTACGGATCCACCTCTTGCGCCGTTGATCTTCTTCAGGTCAGTAATCAGCGAACCTTCTCGTTTTTGGTATAAGCCTTGTTGTCGGCGGATACACTGCCATTCACATCAATTTGATACAAGTGCATCAACTTGACCGCCATTTCTACTTCACCTTTCTTGATTTCAAATTTCGATTTGTTTACTCAGGAAATTGATTTCTCATTCCGTTTCGATTTGAACTTGTTTTGCCAAGGAGGAGGAGAAATTTTTTTTGTCCATTTGTTGAATTTCTCGCAATGGATTCTCCACGACGCAGAAGAACCCTAATTTCTCAATTCTTGTGCTGAAATCGCTAATGGTTGTCGAATTGATGTGTGCAAAGCGTGAATGAACTGAAGAAGAAGCTCTTCTATATGACATACGAACTCCAATCGATGAGAATCCAAGCGAGCGAGGAAGCGAGGAAGAGCAAAGAGAGCACGGAGAAACTCGTTTCAGCATTCTTAATTAGCTAATGTAAAAGGCCGGTAGAGGTAAGTGTTTTTTAATTTTGGGATATGATTCAAATTATGTTGCCTATGTGCGTTTGTTAGTTGTCAAGTTGAAGAAGAAGAAGAGGCATTGTTGCCTGAAAATTGAGGGAATTAGTTCAAATGTGTGTAAGAGGTGTACATTTAGTTTTGTTGGTGTTAAAGATCCGCAATTAGTACTATGGAGTGTACTAGCTAGAGGGTCTTAAGTTTTCATCAATAAAAGAAGTATACCTTTGTAAGGACCCATATTCTAGGTTCTATTAGTGTTTGAAGTAATGTATGAAAAAGTATCTCCGTTTTCAGCAACCCCGGTTTCAACAACGTCGGCGTCAGCAACCCCGTTTTAGCAACTCCGGTGTCAAAGTACTGATGCGAAAAAAATTACTCCGATTTCAGCAACACGGTTTCAGCAACTCCAGTGTCGAAGTGCTGACGCGAAAAAAGAAAAAAGAACTCTGGTTTCAACAACACGGTTTTAGCAACTCTAGTGTCGAAGTGCTGACACGAAAAAAAACTCTGGTTTCAGCAATACAGTTTCAGCAACTCCGGTTTCAGCAACCCCGATCATCCAAAGGATTATGTTACAAAGCTCTCGTAATAGTGGGAGTGTCTCCATATTACAAGTGGCATTAGCCTTTGTAACACCCCCTTTTTAAATCCCGAGGGTGCACTACAGCGCCAGTGAATCCGTAGACTTTAATGTCTTTGCATTCACCTGAGGCTTATAGGGACATGCCACCATGCTCCCATAAACAAGACGGTACTTCGAACAGTTGATTAAAAGAGTGCGGAAGTAAATTAAATATCAAAGTTTGAAATATCCAATCATAACAATATGACCAAAATACCAACCATAAGGTATAAATAAACCCAAAAATAGCTAAATCCAAAGTAGCGATGCGGACTTTAAAGGTTCAAAAACTGCAGTTTAAAAATCCATGGCTGATAGTCCTCTCTTTAGCTCTCTCCTGCTCCACTGCTCGCACTAAACCTGTGGAATATGGTCTTGATTCGGAGTTGCAAGCTTTTGACTTAAGTGGTTGGTCGGACTCGAATTCCTTTGTAGCGGCGTAAGAGTAGCCTAGCTTCCTCCTTGAACCTTCAACCCGATACGTCTTCAAGCACAGGAGCTTTCCGGCGAGGTTCCGGCTCCACTTCGGCGAGGGCTTGCGGCGTCGATAGACCTCGGAATGACACACGACCGGTAGCTACGGATTCGTGGCAATGCGGTGCACCTCTCGATGGTGGCACGTTGCTCCGGCAGCGGTTAATGGCGGCAGACGAGGGCGGCAAGTATGGCTCCGACGAGGTCGAATTCGAAAATTGGGTTTTCTGAATCGGGATATTTTTGTGGAAAACTTGTGAGGGGAAATGTATCTAGAAGGGTTTAGAACACAATGGGACAGGTTAGAAGCTTGGATTTCGTCTCTACGGAATGAATTTCGGAGAATACCGAACCCTAGTATTTATAGTCGATGTCAACCGGAGCCGAATTGGATCGAATTGAATCTCAGAAGATAACCCCAAATCTATATAAAAGCTATTTAATTGGTTAATTTGAGAAAATCTATCTTATTTGACGGATTTGATAAAAATTTTGAATTTGGGATAAACTTATTTTGGATCCGTTTCTATCCGAAATCACAAATTGATAAAGGATATAGATATAGTAGAGATTGGGCAACAATTTAGAAACGAAAACGATAAGATTCGGGCGAGATTTGGGGGAGGTAAAAATGTCAGATTTTTCAACAGTGCACAGGGTAGGCGGGAGGTTGAAGATGCGGTTCAGGGCCGGTTCAGGCATCTTATTTTCTTGGTCCGGTTCGGTTCAAGTGAACCCAAAGGAAATCCGGCTTAGCCAAATTAACTAAGAAATATAACACCATATTTAATTTCAAATACATTTTATTTTTCCTAAAAATATATTTTTCTAAAACGTTATAATATATAGTTTATGGAAATTAAAGAAAATCGTAATTATAAATCCATCGCTATTGTGAAGATAAAATATACAACTTTGTCTTTAAATAATATAATTTAAAGGCTAACTTATTTAAAAGAACATAAACTAAAATATCTCAAAATAATATAACACTTTATATACGTTTAATTCAAAGACGCTTTCTCCTAAATTCAAACCACGAGAATTAAAAAAAAAAAACTCACTAATTAAAACAAAATTCCCAAAAATATTTTGGGGTATTTCAGCCTTAGCTATGAGAGCAGTAGTACCATTCGCTTCTCTGTAGCAGTACTTAAAGCTAATATAATTGAAGCTCCTTCTGAGTTCTTGGATTTCTTCAACTGTTTTGAGGATCTCCCACCGAGTGTGTGATTTTTTGTTGATGGTGGAGATCACCCCAAAACTGTGACCTTCGACAATGAGTTATTTGATCCCTTTTTTGATTGTGTCTTTATTCCCGTGCAAAAATCTTCAACAATGAGGTCTTTATGCCATCTTTATAGGGAAATTTTTTTAAATAGTTTTAAAAACTAGTAAAAACAAAGAGCTCGGAATATAGTAATATTAATCTTCGCTTTGTGAATTCCTACTTCGATCATCTTCTTAGAAACATGCATCACTAATATCTTGCAAAGTAGAAAATCTGGCATTTTCTCTCATTTGAATTTATGTACGTAACTTCTTACTTAATTGTCGAAATGAGTAATATAACATCTCGTTTCAAAGCTCTTGCGATAGATTATAGTATGTGAATGTCAATATAAATAAAATATAAAAGCATCAATATAAATAAAATATAAAAGCATTGTAGGTTATTAAAATAAGATTAAAGTGATTAATATACCTTCATTTTTCAAACATTTATAACTTTTTACTCGGATATTGGATTAAGGCATATTCTATATCAAAACGAAACTATCGACAAGAGGAATATATATGTGGGATTCGTGGGACAAGGGTGGGGGCATGTGCCCCTACATGCCCCCTTAGACCCAGATGTCTTTCATAAAAAAATTAAAACAAAAAAGTAACTATATATTTTTTTGATACAAGGCGAAAATTTGGGTAGGTTAACCACGGTTGAACCGCAATCCAAGAGCGTCCTTACGGACGAGGTCTTCGATCTCCGCAGGACAACGTGACGTAGCAAACGACGAGTACAATCCAAGATGCGACAAACTGTCCGCCACTTGGTTACCCTCACGGAAAGAGTGGGAGAAAGATACCACATCGAATGCCTTGCAAAGGCCAAGTGCATCAGAGATCATCATCTCAACCTCCCAGGGACACGACCGAGACCCTTTAAGGACATTGATAATTGTCAAGCAATCGCCTTCCACCTCAAGGCGAGAGCATCCCAGCTTCAGAGCTTCCAGGAGCCCCTCGCGAAGGCCAAAGCACTCTGCTTGGATCGCAGAAGTCCTTCCATGACTACGTGCACCACAGAGCACCAAACGACCAAGGAAATCACGGATGACGAACCCTGACCCGGCCTGGCCGGTAGCAACTTTTGCACCGTCAAAATTAAGCTTGAGGAATCCGTTGTTTGGTTTACCCTATTTAACCTTTTTCTGTCGTCTGGTTCTATTTTGAGAATTTTTTGGTCGAGTTGTAACATTTTCATCTTCTATTTTCTCAGCTTGTGCCTTTTTCCAGTTTATCCTATATTGTTTTATATGTTTTATCCTGTAACTGCCCAGATTATAAATCCGGGTTACGTTTAGAGGGAAGAATTATCCCTCTGCCAGATCTTGCAATCCAAGTACGAGCTGCTTATTTATCAACTTCAAGTTATAACACTGTTTATGTCTTAAGAATTTAATGAAGAAAAAGGGGATTTCGAACCCTCAAAACAATCAAAGAATCCAATCATTAATTGTGCTTTCGCACGTAAAGCTGTCCTAATTCAACTAGTCAAAAACTCAAAAGAGATAAAACGAGTTTAAATCAATATGAATACAACATGTTTCGAAATGACAGACTTAACCAAAACATTTGTAAAGTCAAGCTATAATAGGTGAAGTATTCTTAACACTCTCGTCCCGTGAGAAAACCCCGCCATAGAAGCAAATCAGCAAGCAAAAGGGAGCGGGTACCTAAAACTATACCACAAGTCAAGGTCGAGCCACTCATGCGGGACCGGAAGTCCTCGCTGAGGTCATATAATACGCCTATACCTAGAATAAAGGATGACTAATGCAATACAAGATTTAAATCACACTATCATGCCCCTAGTAGATATATAATATGCAGAAAAGAACTGTAAATGGCCCAAGACAATGCCAAGTGGCATATCCCTCTCCTACCTCTGCACCCCTTCCCGTTAGTGCAGAGACTGGCCAGTTCGGTGCTATAGCATAGCAATTTCCTCGTGGTGGTGCACTCACCACGGCATCATCATATCATATCATATCATATCATATCATCTCATCTCTTGCCCGATGTTGCTGGGCTAATCATATCATATCATGTCATCTCATCTCTTGCCCGGTGGTGCTGGGCTAATCATATCATTCTCATATCGACTCGATAGACTCAGGGCACCCGATGAGGCTGGGCTACCCTATGACCCTAGCAAAGACTCTAGGACTATCACAGATAACGGCCGTTCTGTTTCAAACGCATAAAGAATAGGGATGCTCATTCATAAGTGCAAGTCCTAAACATGATACTACATGACATGCTTTTATGCATATGCAACACCTACATACTATATGACACATCAGGCATGAGGTCCAATCACTTGAGCAAGCCCCGGAGGACTTACCTGGAGTCTTCATATCCCATTAGCTAGCAAAAAAGCCACTCAAAGAATCATCCATCAGCAAACAAGCCACCAGAGAATCATCCAATCACACTAGCAGATAATAAGCAAGGAATAATTCATCAATACATATTTAATCGACACACAAGCAGACTTCCAAGTCATCACAAGACTAAGTACTCTTTTATTTAGGTAAACTGGCATTCTCCTCAAAATCGAATAATATCACTTGTATTTTCATATCCTACTTAATTACGAGTTATAGAGTTATAACACTGTTATTCTAAGGATCACAATTTAAGCACTACTGATATACCTTCCTTTACCCCAAACCTTAACAGAACTCAAGCAAGATCTCATTTATCGATTCACTTCTCAAGGATTCATTCATAGTCAGAAAGCAACCAAAATAAGTTTACTTATGGAAAAACCACTTTAGTGAGGTCCAACTAATAAGGCACCACAATCAAGTTCATCATTGTAACAAATTCAATGAGGGGAGTAAGACAAGTTGACATCTAAGATATCATTTATAAGTCCATGTCGAAACGGAATCTCTAAAAGATTCTTACCTAAAACAAAGCTCGAGATTCTTAAATAATTTACTCCAGTTAAATAATGAACTCTAAGAATCTCAAAAGGAGTCAACAAGGTCTCTTTTATCAAGATGCTTCTTCAAAGATCACATATTCCTTCCTATTCGAAACTAAACAAGGATAAATCAACATTCTTGAACACTCTTTATAAGGTCAATTATAACCAAACCATTCAGGAAAAGTCGTAACTCATAAAATACCACAACCATCCGTAACAGTTTCTCAAGACCTATCCTAGACTACTTCCAAACTCACTTATCGAGATAAGTCTATCAAATTATATCTCTAGTAACACTCATGAAATACTAATATTTATCACGTCAAACGAACCAAAACAATATAATAAAATCTTATTCAAATAATAGATCAAGTAACTTAACATTTTAAAAACCCATTTTTAAACTTTGGTAGCATCTAAAATACTCACACAAGACCGCAACTCATGAGTCAAATTCACCAAGTATGCAAGTTCTCAAGACATCCATTTCAAGATTTTAGTAGACAATTTCATTCTTCGAATAACACCCAACCTTGCATTCCAATTTTATATATTATTCATTTAATTAATTAATCAATCAAAAGGTGAAAAGAGCAAGTAGTCTCAAATGCTTTGACTTTGATCCATTCATTTATCAACCTAAACGAAAGCAATTGAAACTCATCCATGATAAGTCAAACACACCCAACATCCATATTTTAATTAAATCCAATGAATCAATTTAAGAATCAGGATTAAGCAGCTAAAAATCAAAATTTCAATCAGTTGCAACAAAACCCAATGATATGCTATTTACCATTCCAACTCGGTTCAATTCAGGGGCTCACAATTCAGTTCGGATCCGACCGTGGGGACTCCTGGAATAGCTAGTTCGGCCTCGGTCAGATGCACATGCAATCGGTAATGGGTTAGGTCTGTTCGCAGCTCGCGGGGTTGACATCACACTAGCTCGGGAGAGGGAAACGCTTCCTCGGCTTCTCTAATCTGATGCCAGCAGCATAATGAGGCCGCAATGGAGGAGGCTCGACAAGGGGGGCTGTAGGAAGGAAGCCCTGGAAGCTCGAAGGGAAAGAGGGAGATCGAGAGCCGAAGGGTAGCCGTGAAGCGCGCAAGCTGGACGGCGTCTCCGGCAGCTGCTGCTAGGGCTGTCTTCGTCCAAGGGAATGGGAGCGAGAGGGCAAGGAGGCGCAACGATGAGCGAGAGGGAGACAGATCGAGGCGAGTGAGGACGAGAGTGGACGAGGGAAGCCAGATCTGAAGTGAACGGAGAAAAGGGGCCAAGAGCTCGGTATGATGCCATGGAAGCTCGAAGGAAGCTTGAAGAAATAGGTAGGAGAGGCGGCTGAGATCTACAAATTAAGAGGATGAAGGTAATGAATAGTGGGAGTGACGGTGGGAAAAAGGGGTATATATACCCACACAATTAGGGTTGAGTTAATTTGAGGAGAATTAAAAAGTTATTCCGCTATTTTTGTTTTGTAAAAATCCTCACCCAAAAAAAAAATTTCTATATGAACTAAAATGTTATAAAAAAATTGCCATGTTCATCTTACTATATTCAAAACGACATCCAATTTTTTTTAAAAAAATTTCCGAAATCTCATAAATTTAATATTTAATTTTAATCAAAAGTCATAAAATCATATTTTAAAATTTTGAGTCTTTACATATCCATTCTTCCATATTCCTTATATCATAATTTTCAAAGAGGATTTTGTTCCTTAGGGACCAAACACCCCAGAGGCCGAAAGCTAGTCACGATTTCAAGTCATCTGAGAGTTTAGAGAATATTTCTGAAATTATATCCTTGTATCCCTAGTTCGTTTTGTCTGTACTTTGTATTATTCTTCTAATTCTTGAGTCCATTTTACCGATCAGTGCTAAGGTTATCTGGCATTCCGTGAATAAGTGTGTTGCATCTTCCTCTCTATGACTACAAAGGGAGCAATCTAGTGGGACATCGACTCCTTTGTTTCATAGTCTGACTTTCGTAGGCGTTCCATTAAGAATGTTTTTCCATAGAAAATTTTTTATTCTAGGAGGGCAATCGATTCTCCAGAGCCAGTCCAATGGTTCAACGTTAGTCCTTCTTACTCTTGTGATGTGGTCCAAGGCACTCGCAGTCGAAAACCAACCGTTTTTGCTCATTTTCCAGTATAATCTGTCCTCGATTTCATTAGTTGGGATGTGGATGTTCAAAATCTCCTCCACAATGTTCATGGGGAGGTTTTCCTTTTAACTTTTCTACATTCCAGGTTTTGTTGGGATTTAAGAATCGGTTAATCGTTTCGTGTTCTTCTATTCGGTCAATCAAGCGGTTCTCTCGCAAATTGAATTCACAGTTTAGCCATTTGTCCTGCCAAAATCTTATACTCCCTCTGTTAATTAAAACTTGTCGTTTACTATTCATGCACGCTTTTTTAGAATGATAAAAAACTATATGAAATATTAACATTTTTTTAAATTTGTTTTTATAAATTCATAATTAATAGTAACAAGTATGAAATTATTTAAAAAATATGTTAAAAAAGTTAATATTTTATATAGTTTTTAACACCTCAAAAAGCGTGCATGAATAGTAAAACGTCAAGTTTTAATTAACGGAGGGAGTAGTTCTTCTATTCCCAATTTGCCAAATTAGTCCTATGCAGAACTCATCTTTTATCTCCATTAGTTTCGCCCATTGTCATGATTTGTTTCTTTTCTTAGTGTAGTCCCATATATTTTTCTCTTTGATGTATTTTTCTCTTATTATTCTAACCCAAACATTATGAGGTTCCACCATAATTTTCATTTGTAAAGCTTTGTTCATGTCTTTTGTCTTATGTAGACCTAATCCACCTTCATTTTTTGGTCTACAAACCTTGTCCCAACCAATTAACGGTTTGTGTTTTGAATCCTTGTTCCAGAAGAAACATATGTTAATCTTATCAAGTTCTGTGTGTATACCTGCCGGGAGCATGAAGTTTTGCATCATATAGTTAGGTTTGGCAGCCAGGTTAGCTTTGACTAGAATGGCTCTCCCTTGTCGGGTTAGTTCATTTGCTCTGCTCTCTACTTTGTTAGTTGGTTCGTCATTTTCCCTAAAACATCTTCGAAAGTTCTCCTGTTCACTCTGCCATTTATAACTGGACACCCGAGGTATTTTTCTAGGGCAGCTTGGTTCGTTATTTGCAGCCATGTTTGGAGTCGTTGTTTTTGGTCATTTGTTATCCCTTTTGTAGTATGTAATGCAGATTTTTGGAGGTTTATTTTTTGGCCAGATACTATACAGTATTCATCTAGTACCTTTTTAACCGTCATACATGCCTCTAGTGTCGCTTTGGAAAAAATCATTATGTCGTCAGCAAATGAGAGAAATGGGATACATGTCCCACTTCATGTATCCCACTTCTAGACAACTTGAGTCCATGCTGCGTTCATTGATCGGTCACTTTCTATTTGAAGTTTCCTAGCTAGAATTTCAGCACCTATGATAAATAGATACAGGGATAATGGGTCACCCCGTCTCAATCCCTTGTGAGGGTGGAAAGTGTTCGTCGGTTCATCATTTACCAACACAGAAAAAGATTCATAAGGAAAGGGGCGGTTCCACAAAAGCTGAGCTTAATCATAGGGAAATAAGGGTACTCCCGCTATCTCGTTCACAGATCATCAATATTCATTTAATAGTTAGAACATAACAATCAAATCTTTAGCATATCAAGCACCCAATCATATAATCAGTTAATGACAATTATAACGATCTCATTGAAGTCATCCCGACCCATCTGTAAAGAACAAGCTAGTATTTCGCCTACCCGTTTCCGACTACATCCAATAGGGATGTCTATCGCCTTTTCTACCCACTCGATCCCTTATTAGTCGGTTCTCCTCTTTTATCATAAGCCAAGTTCATATTTAGTCCAATTGAGTTAGACGTTTTAAGTTCATTTTGCCCCTTTTAAAACGCTTTCAAATCTTCGAAATCCGTGGGCGGTTTTCCAAAACATACACCCGACCCTTGCGTACCCGAATTGCACAACATGGCTCTGATACCAACTTTGTAACGGCCCGGATATAAATATCCGGGATACGTTTCGAAGGTCGGATACCTTCGTTCGGATGTTGCAATTCAGGTACGGGTCGAGGTTTCAAACCTCTAATCAGTCGAAGTTTCATAAATTCAGTTTAAACGAAAGTGAAGTGGAAATATGATTCAGATACAAAAGCCACGGCAAGGCCGGGTCAAAACCAAAACATAATTCTAAAGTCGGATGGCAAGATTAGCGGGGTTAGACAGATTTCTTTGCAATCGCCGAGGGACTTTCCCACGCCATATAAACAAAGAGCAATCATACCTAAAAACAATGGGTGCGAGTGGGGTCAGACCGAGGCCCCAACACGCTCTGTCCAGCAAGCGAACATACACATACGCTAATAATAAAGATGATGCAGATGCGGAAATTTAATCACACTAGCATGATCCTAATTTACAATATGCGAGAAATAACTGTAAAGGCGCCCAAAGAATGCCAAGTGGCATGTCCCTCTCCTACCTCTGCACCCCTTTCCGTTAGTGCAGAGACCGGCCGGTTCGATGCTATAGCATATCATATCTCATCATCATAACATAAATTAAAATAAATAAATCATGCCCGATGGTGCTGGGCTATCATCATGCTCATATCGACTCGATAGACTCAGGGCACCCGATGGGGCTGGGCTACCCTATGACCCTAGCAAAGACTCTAGGACTATCACAGATACGGCCGTTCTGTTTCATACGCGTAAAGAAATAGAATGCTCAATCATAATGCAACCTAGCAGGATACTACATGGCATGCTTTAATGCTTATGCAACACCTAGTATGTCATACATTCATAAGCCGGTAATCTCTTTCGAATCTGAGTAAGCCCATAAAGGAACTTACCTGAATAAGCCGAACAGCAGAGAACAAGGCAGAGCAGAATCCAAGAAATGAATCACCGATAGCAAGCAACGTCCAACATTCACAAACACCTAATAACATATAAATGCATAAGTCTACCTATTTCACACAAGGCGCCCCTAACTATCATTCATATCTCGTCTCATATCCCATTTCAGATAAGCCGTCTTATTTATCATTCCAGGTTCATCTCATCTCATCATCTCAATTCCGAAACAATATCTCAAGAACTCAACTTAGAAAATCAAGTAATTCTTTTAAAATCGTACTTAGTCAAAACCCGACATTACACATTTAAACCTTAAGACCAATTTCCCAAAATCATGTTATAAAATAATTCCGGCATGTTTCTTATTTCAAAACATTATAATAATTCCAACATTAAATCATCAAAATAATCCTATGTTCACAAATCATATTTATAAATCAAAACCAACCATTCGCTTTAAAGTTCCCAACTCACATGTTTAAATCCTCACAAAATGCATCAATTAAATAATCCAATCAATATCCTTTTTAAAAACCATATATAAAGATTAATTTCCAGAATATTATAATTATAACCAAATTCCAAAACTATAATAATATTCAAATAATTTGCACTTACTATCCATAAAATCTCAAACAATCCATAAATATATTTATAACTCCATATCAATTAATACCACCTTTAAACCATATATAAAATAATATATTAATATTTTCAGAATATATATTTATCTCACAAAACTCCTAAATATAATAATAATAGCAATAATAATAATAATAATAATAATTTAACAATTATAATAACCAACAAGAAAATAAATAAACCCAACATATCAAAATACATACCCCAACCAAATAAACTCAGCCCAACCGAAACCCAAAACCCAGCCCAAGACTCGACCCGGATCCAGAAAAGAAAAGAAGAAAAGAAGGATACCCGGCCCAGAAAAGAAAAGAAGAAAAGAAGGACACCCGGCCCAGAAAAGAAAAGAAGAAAAGAAGGATACCCGGCCCAGAAAAGAAAAGAAGAAAAGAAGGACACCCGGCCCAGAAAAGAAAAGAAGAAAAGAAGGACACCCGGCCCATGGCTGACTGGGCTCCAACGCGGCAGGGTGGCCCACGCCATCTTCTTCCACCTCCAGGCGCTCGAACAGAACAGAGAGGGCGGCTCGCTCGGAAAACCGAAGGAGGAAGAGGAGGACTTCGCCGGAGACCTTGTCCCGACCCGACCTCGCTCAGCCCTTCCTACATCCCGACCCGACGCTATAAACCCAGAAATCGAACAAGGAAGGAGAGAGAGAGGTGCTCACCGAGGGTGTTCGAGCTCCGTCGGAAAGGTTCGAGGTCGCCGAAGTCGATGTGGGCTCGCCGGAGGTGAAGTGCGCCAGTTCTATCCTAGGACGACAGAAGGAGCTTAAAAGTTCGACCCTATAAGGCTTCGAAGCAAAAGAGAGGGAAAACGAACCTTACCGAATCCTAGGACATGAAACAGAGGAATTGGAGGTGGAATTGCACGGCGGCTCCGGGGCTGCATCGAGGCTCCTGTCTGCTGGAGGTTCACTGCTCGAAGGAGGAGATGAAAATGGCGGCTCTTGGTGCACACAGTCGTGGGTGGAAAGTTGGGTTCCCGGCTTGAATTGAAGAACCAAAAGGGTGAGTGTTTGGCTCCTGGGCTCGGATTTGAAACGGAGGGAGGGGCTCGAGTGGTTGCGGGTGCCGACGACGCTGAAGGTTGTGGTGGAGCAGCTGCTAGGAGGTGGGAGAAATCAGGAGAAATGGAGAGAAGAGGGGCGCTTGTACGGGAATGGGAAAGAGGAAATGTGGAATGGGTTGGGGGTTGCTTGGTTGAAGCTAAACAAGTAGAGAGAGAGGGCTGCAGAGGGAGTGCAGATGGGGTAATGAGGGCAAGATGCAAATTCGAGGAGAGGATACAGGTTGTGAGGGAGGGGACCAAAATTGAGAAGAAGAGACAAAGGGGTGTTGGTGCTGCAGTGGCGTGGGGCAGGAGAGAGAGAGAGGGGGAGAGAGAGAGAGAAAGAATAAAGAAAAGGAGAAATAAAATAGGGAAAAAAGGGGTCCCCACAAGATATTTTTGAACCCGAAAAAATATCCCGAAACCCGCTCGCCCGAACGAATCCCGACTAAATCGAATTTAATTAAAATTTAATTCACGATAATCGAAAATTAATAAATTTCAATCCATACTCGTAGTTTAAATTAATCTTATTAATACCCGGAACTCGAAAGCGGAAGTTAAATCCCGTTAAAATCAAAAAATTCAAATGATGCCAGAAGTGTTTTTAAAATTGAACTCGTACTCGGGGACGACTTTTCTCCGCTTTTACAAATTGAATAAAATAATAGTATATTTAATTAAAATAATATAAAAATATATTCGGCCTTTACATTCATCCACCTCTAAAAACAAGTCTCGTCCCCGAGACAAAAATCATTTTAAAGCAAAGGGAAGAGGTTTGAAATCGGTGAGTCCGAGGACCATGTCCAAGGATCTTGTAATCATCTCGGTTGCGTCTTCCGGGATTCTCACAACATCCCGGTCACAGTTGTGACATCTCCAAATGGGTCTTGTCGAGTGGGTAATAAGCGCCCCTATCACATCCTCGCTTCGACCTTTCGGAAGTATCACAACTCCAAAAGCATTATAGCGCCCGACTAGGTCTTAGCAGGCAATCTATAAGCGCCCCTATAAAATGCTTGTATCCACTTCGTGAGACGTCATAATGTAAATCCAGTTCGTAAATCTCAAAGTGCTTTGTAAATGGAAAGATTGTCATCCAAATCATTGAAACTCTCAACCTCTTTAAAACCCCAAGTTGGCCATTTTTAAAACCGCTCAAAATCTTCGAATTCAATTTTTAATCAAGCAACTTTACACCAAAACAAGTCATATCCTTTCAAATCAAGATTTTGTCAAAACTCTTCCGAAAACCAAATCAGCTTCACACATACCAATCAATCAAATTCCGAGGGTAGGAGGTGGAGTCATCCACCTCTAAGGGCTAATCCCATATTCTCTTCCTAGTTTCCAGAATCGAATCAATCTATCAGTCTCAATTCAAGCAAGATGCATAAGTCATAAGAAATGCATAACTGTATAACCAACCAATCTCCAATCAACACATCATAAGGCAAGTCTCAACATATACCATTGTAGTGCCACAAGGTCACATCACATCTCCAGATCACCAAAGGTCATAAAAGCATTTCTCATCACAGAATTAATGAACCAAAACCCATTGTCAACACCTCAACACATCAAGGTTAGGTTATTAAGATTCAGCAAAAGGAAAGGTCAGTCAATGTGTGAATCACCAAAACGTCATCATACTCGCAAAACATCATCTCAACTCATACAATGTCATATAACGATCACTTAGCAATCACGCACCATTAACTCATATATATAAGTCAGATTCATGATCCAAATCAATATTCATCATTTAACATCTCCTGATCATAACATAACATCATGCTCTCACATAGCAACATATCATTATTTCATGATTCATTCAACACATTATAACATGCTTTTAGAACAACATAGTAGGATAGCAATGGGTCATTATATCATGAGTATAGTTGTCACTACCAATTATGATTCAATATTGCATATCAACATGTAATATCAGCCATAACAGGTTCATCATAGTCGCTATCTAACATCATGCCAAGTCATTTTAATAAATCACATAATCAAGAAAGCTTTCACATCATCACCAGGCAAAATAAACGCAAACCCCGCTCGCTCGATTTCAATTCCTACATCAAAACCAGCCTCATCTAGGTTCACCAACATCAGCTCAGGTAACATCCTCAAAAGAAGTCCCAATTCATTTCAATACCCTAATCTCGCCCCTCATTCCACCAAGAACTCTCACTAGCAATCCACCTCTAAGAATCCACTACTATCTCTAACCTCACACTCGAGGGTCCTCTCATACTATATCCTTCGTACCTTTAAAAGCCATTTCTTACACTTCCACACTTCCCAAGATTTCACAAGCATCATGCCCTGCTAACCGCACATTCTCTAGTAAAATTCCTCGATCACCGCCTATCCGGCCGATTCCTAACCATACCCTTATCTGAGATTCAACTAGGAGCTCATCAAAATCATCAAGCATTACCTCTTATAATTCCTGAACCCACTCGGTCCAACCTAAGTCAACACCCCTCTTCTGCAACTTTCCCTTACCACCGTCGATCATTCTAATCACTCCAAAACCTTTCTCCACTCTCTAACCGCTCAACCCAAAGGACCTCACTCATATGTTCAAAGAAGAAGCAATCATGGACATTATTACACACAAGGATTGCATCATTTTAACTACATTTATCAATACCATCATTAAGCATTGCAACAAGTATCAAAAGTCTCAATTTACCGTCATGCTCGAAAATATCACCTAACACCATATATGAATAAAGTCAATTCAAACTAGCAAGTTTCATCATAATCTTAGCTAATAAACAGTTCAGATTCTCGGCATTTGCAGTTCACACTATATAGGAAAGGAATTTAGATCATGCTTAGCAACTCAGAATAGCATCACATCAAGTCATCAAGGTACATGAGGATTGTAAGGCATCGAATCATAGCATCATAGTCAACAGACAATCAAGCAACAGTCATCACATGAACAAGCAACTTTCAATATCAAGTCAGTGCAATATCCTCATCAACAAGCTCAGAAAGGGTTAGCAATTCGAATAGAGGACGCTCCCACTTGCAAGTCATAACGTGCTCAAAAATCGTAATCCTCAAAACGAGCTTGTTCCGTCGACATTATCGATCCTGAGGCCCGTGGGTTATGGGCCCACGCTTCCGCTGCGCTGCTCTATCGCCATTCAATTTCCCAATCCCTTGTTCCATGCGGTCGCTCATCCAATGTAACGCGTATGAGTTTAAGTTAGCGGCGATAGGGGAGTGACAAGAGCGGACGACCCAATGTTTCTTTCGGAGAAGGAATAGGCCAAGGCTAAAGACGACACGACTAGAAACGACTCCGACTCGGGAATAGTAACGATGCCCTTAAGAAAGTCTATTAGGTTACGATTTTGCCAAACACGCACGAGTTCATTATGGAGCATATCAATCACGTCAATCCACACTAACATGTACCTATCTCGGGGCAACATTCGTATTCATATCAAAGACACAATCAAGTCTTTCGCTGATGTTTGTAAAACAAGCTAACATTCTAGTATTCCATGGAAACAGATATGCCTAGCATTCTTCAAGCAAGATAGACGGAACCAGCAATGATCATGATTTGAAGTCATGCGGAATTTAATGAAGATAACGAGCATCATGTATAGGAACAATGTAGGAACAGGGTATACACATCAAAAATTGAGTCCAAATATATCATGGCAATGTACATTATAACAATCAGATGAAGCGTCATACGAGAACACCTAAGAGTAGCATAGCAATTATCGCATATATGAACAATGTACAAGTTTGGTGTATGCATCATACGAGATTATATAAAGGGCAACATAGCAACTATCTCACAATGATCATATGTTAGGTCAAGCATGGCACGGAATTATATGACGAGATCCATTTAGAGAGCATAGATCCTACATGATACTAGTGATACATAATGCGATACAAGCATAGTCAATATTCATTAAGAGGAGTGCAACATAATGCTCACGAACCATGAGGCATCATTAAAAGTAACAAGATGAACATCATGGATGCTAGGTTATAATCATGCTAAGAACGAACCATCATAGAGCACATATATAGTACAATAGTTGTCGCATCATAGAACAAGTACAACACGTGATCATTTAGCGGTTCATATTGGAAGTCATAAGGATTACATGATACTAATAGCACATATCGGACAGGTGTACCACTAGAGTAATTCAACTAGGTTCATTCCGATATTCATGCGTCATGCAGGTGCAAAATCATGATATAGAGTGGTGTGTGATCAAGCGGGGTGTCAAGTCATAGGTTCATACAAGCACGAGAAGCCATCATAGAGTAATAGACATCTTTACCATGTAAGCATGCTAGGTTTAACTTATCACGGAAAGCTAGTCAAACATCGAATTCAACATTAACTCATCAGGACGAGTGAAACATGTTAAGAGAATAGAAAGAGGAACAAGCCACACTATCAGGTACCTAGCTCGAGAGAGAATCAACAACAATGTAGGTAAAGTAGAACTCGCACAAGTCGCAACCAAGGGCCCAACATGTTACTAGTGATCTAATATAACATATGGTACATACATGCACTTGACTGGTTAGTACGACGGTATGCAAGAGTTCATTCAATCACATCTCAACGACATAGTAGCACGAGAGGAAAAAACGCAACGAGGTATAGAGCAAGTCTAAGCAACATGGCGACATGACTAGAATATGGGGACATGAGTTCAAATTGATGTATACTAGGATAGAACATGCATTTATCAAGACTCGTTCACACTATCATGTACCTAATCCAAGGGAAGCAACAATCATATAGACTCATATCATGTGGTTCATGTTTTCAATCAATCATACAATCAATATGCTAAGTAAACATGCTATAACAACATACAATCATGATAGAGGACAAGACACAACACGAGACTTAAGCAATGGGACAAGCATGGGTACAAAATGTCATACAACTACAAATTCACATTAAAGCTCATCATCATAACATGTATCGGGAGTTACGTAGCATATAAGGCACGTCGGCATCAATTTATAACACGTATCCACCAAGTAAGGGGCTCACTCTATCATGATACTAGAACCGAACTACCACACTATCATGAACCTATTCACAGGAAGGATATCAATTAGACGACATCCTAGCATATGACATATTTATTCGTGCTCTAGTATGACAATGCAATATACTAAACAGATCATGTCGGGATGATATGGACATAATAAATGTAGTTCGAACCTATACAATGGTCATCATGAGCATCAAGGCACATAAGCACAAATTCACACTAAGGATCAATTGTAGGTCAAGGAGTAGTGCATATAGAATCACACAATCATGAACAGGGCAATCAAGATAACCCGATAGAGATCCATAAGGGCAACATTGACTCTCCCTAACTGACTCATCACCCAGATTTCCCGTGAGACTCGGATACGACTTTTCGTGGCAAGAGGACACTGATGGATTGTTATAAGAATGGATAAGGACAGCCTCGGAAACACTTACTTTCTAACTTGGAATGACATCAAAAGCCCACTTTCGATACTCTCCCCAAGTAACCCTCATATCCAACCATGATTTTCCGAAACACTATGCTTACCAACCCGATTTCCCGTGGAGGAGACCGATATTCGAGGGGAGGACTCGATTGAACTATCAAAGGATTCATAAGGAAAGGGGCGGTTCCACAAAAGCTGAGCTTAATCATAGGGAAATAAGGGTACTCCCGCTATCTCGTTCACAGATCATCAATATTCATTTAATAGTTAGAACATAACAATCAAATCTTTAGCATATCAAGCACCCAATCATATAATCAGTTAATGACAATTATAACGATCTCATTGAAGTCATCCCGACCCATCTGTAAAGAACAAGCTAGTATTTCGCCTACCCGTTTCCGACTACATCCAATAGGGATGTCTATCGCCTTTTCTACCCACTCGATCCCTTATTAGTCGGTTCTCCTCTTTTATCATAAGCCAAGTTCATATTTAGTCCAATTGAGTTAGACGTTTTAAGTTCATTTTGCCCCTTTTAAAACGCTTTCAAATCTTTGAAATCCGTGGGCGGTTTTCCAAAACATACACCCGACCCTTGCGTACCCGAATTGCACAACCTGGCTCTGATACCAACTTTGTAACGGCCCGGATATAAATATCCGGGATACGTTTCGAAGGTCGGATACCTTCGTTCGGATGTTGCAATTCAGGTACGGGTCGAGGTTTCAAACCTCTAATCAGTCGAAGTTTCATAAATTCAGTTTAAACGAAAGTGAAGTGGAAATATGATTCAGATACAAAAGCCACGGCAAGGCCGGGTCAAAACCAAAACATAATTCTAAAGTCGGATGGCCAGATTAGCGGGGTTAGACAGATTTCTTTGCAATCGCCGAGGGACTTTCCCACGCCATATAAACAAAGAGCAATCATACCTAAAAACAATGGGTGCGAGTGGGGTCAGACCGAGGCCCCAACACGCTCTGTCCAGCAAGCGAACATACACATACGCTAATAATAAAGATGATGCAGATGCGGAAATTTAATCACACTAGCATGATCCTAATTTACAATATGCGAGAAATAACTGTAAAGGCGCCCAAAGAATGCCAAGTGGCATGTCCCTCTCCTACCTCTGCACCCCTTTCCGTTAGTGCAGAGACCGGCCGGTTCGATGCTATAGCATATCATATCTCATCATCATATCTCATCATCATAACATAAATTAAAATAAATAAATCATGCCCGATGGTGCTGGGCTATCATCATGCTCATATCGACTCGATAGACTCAGGGCACCCGATGGGGCTGGGCTACCCTATGACCCTAGCAAAGACTCTAGGACTATCACAGATACGGCCGTTCTGTTTCATACGCGTAAAGAAATAGAATGCTCAATCATAATGCAACCTAGCAGGATACTACATGGCATGCTTTAATGCTTATGCAACACCTAGTATGTCATACATTCATAAGCCGGTAATCTCTTTCGAATCTGAGTAAGCCCATAAAGGAACTTACCTGAATAAGCCGAACAGCAGAGAACAAGGCAGAGCAGAATCCAAGAAATGAATCACCGATAGCAAGCAACGTCCAACATTCACAAACACCTAATAACATATAAATGCATAAGTCTACCTATTTCACACAAGGCGCCCCTAACTATCATTCATATCTCGTCTCATATCCCATTTCAGATAAGCCGTCTTATTTATCATTCCAGGTTCATCTCATCTCATCATCTCAATTCCGAAACAATATCTCAAGAACTCAACTTAGAAAATCAAGTAATTCTTTTAAAATCGTACTTAGTCAAAACCCGACATTACACATTTAAACCTTAAGACCAATTTCCCAAAATCATGTTATAAAATAATTCCGGCATGTTTCTTATTTCAAAACATTATAATAATTCCAACATTAAATCATCAAAATAATCCTATGTTCACAAATCATATTTATAAATCAAAACCAACCATTCGCTTTAAAGTTCCCAACTCACATGTTTAAATCCTCACAAAATGCATCAATTAAATAATCCAATCAATATCCTTTTTAAAAACCATATATAAAGATTAATTTCCAGAATATTATAATTATAACCAAATTCCAAAACTATAATAATATTCAAATAATTTGCACTTACTATCCATAAAATCTCAAACAATCCATAAATATATTTATAACTCCATATCAATTAATACCACCTTTAAACCATATATAAAATAATATATTAATATTTTCAGAATATATATTTATCTCACAAAACTCCTAAATATAATAATAATAGCAATAATAATAATAATAATAATAATAATTTAACAATTATAATAACCAACAAGAAAATAAATAAACCCAACATATCAAAATACATACCCCAACCAAATAAACTCAGCCCAACCGAAACCCAAAACCCAGCCCAAGACCCGACCCGGATCCAGAAAAGAAAAGAAGAAAAGAAGGATACCCGGTCCAGAAAAGAAAAGAAGAAAAGAAGGACACCCGGCCCAGAAAAGAAAAGAAGAAAAGAAGGACACCCGGCCCATGGCTGACTGTGCTCCAACGCGGCAGGGTGGCCCACGCCATCTTCTTCCACCTCCAGGCGCTCGAACAGAACAGAGAGGGCGGCTCGCTCGAAAAACCGAAGGAGGAAGAGGAGGACTTCGCCGGAGACCTTGTCCCGACCCGACCTCGCTCAGCCCTTCCTACATCCCGACCCGACGCTATAAACCCAGAAATCGAACAAGGAAGGAGAGAGAGAGGTGCTCACCGAGGGTGTTCGAGCTCCGTCGGAAAGGTTCGAGGTCGCCGAAGTCGATGTGGGCTCGCCGGAGGTGAAGTGCGCCAGTTCTATCCTAGGACGACAGAAGGAGCTTAAAAGTTCGACCCTATAAGGCTTCGAAGCAAAAGAGAGGGAAAACGAACCTTACCGAATCCTAGGACATGAAACAGAGGAATTGGAGGTGGAATTGCACGGCGGCTCCGGGGCTGCATCGAGGCTCCTGTCTGCTGGAGGTTCACTGCTCGAAGGAGGAGATGAAAATGGCGGCTCTTGGTGCACACAGTCGTGGGTGGAAAGTTGGGTTCCCGGCTTGAATTGAAGAACCAAAAGGGTGAGTGTTTGGCTCCTGGGCTCGGATTTGAAACGGAGGGAGGGGCTCGAGTGGTTGCGGGTGCCGACGAAGCTGAAGGTTGTGGTGGAGCAGCTGCTAGGAGGTGGGAGAAATCAGGAGAAATGGAGAGAAGAGGGGCGCTTGTACGGGAATGGGAAAGAGGAAATGTGGAATGGGTTGGGGGTTGCTTGGTTGAAGCTAAACAAGTAGAGAGAGAGGGCTGCAGAGGGAGTGCAGATGGGGTAATGAGGGCAAGATGCAAATTCGAGGAGAGGATACAGGTTGTGAGGGAGGGGACCAAAATTGAGAAGAAGAGACAAAGGGGTGTTGGTGCTGCAGTGGCGTGGGGCAGGAGAGAGAGAGAGAGAGAGGGAGAGAGAGAGAGAGAAAGAATAAAGAAAAGGAGAAATAAAATAGGGAAAAAAAAGGGGTCCCCACAAGATATTTTTGAACCCGAAAAAATATCCCGAAACCCGCTCGCCCGAACGAATCCCGACTAAATCGAATTTAATTAAAATTTAATTCACGATAATCGAAAATTAATAAATTTCAATCCATACTCGTAGTTTAAATTAATCTTATTAATACCCGGAACTCGAAAGCGGAAGTTAAATCCCGTTAAAATCAAAAAATTCAAATGATGCCGGAAGTGTTTTTAAAATTGAACTCGTACTCGGGGACGACTTTTCTCCGCTTTTACAAATTGAATAAAATAATAGTATATTTAATTAAAATAATATAAAAATAATATAAAAATATATTCGGCCTTTACAATCACACCCTGTCTACCTTTCTTGTTGCGAAAGGAATGGAAAATTTCGTGTGCGATTAGTACGTTGTCTTGAATTGCTCTATCGGATATAAAGGCTCCTTGTAGTGGATGGATAATTTTTTTCAACATAGATTTCATTCGGTCGGCCAGAATTTTTGCAATTGCCTTGTAAAGAGTTGTACAAAGGCTGATTGGTCTGTAGTTGTTCGTAGTTATCGGGTTATCACATTTCGGAGTTAGTGTGATAAATGTTTGGTTTATTTGTCTCAGCATCCTTCGAGAGTGGAAGAAACCTTTAATTGCTTTGATTATCGAAGGGCCCACAATATCCCAGTACTTTTGGTAAAATTCAGCTGTCATACCATCCAGACCCGGGGATTTATCCTTTCCAATTGAAAAAATAGCATTCTTTATTTCTTGGTTAGTGATTGATTTTGTAAGGAAGTCGTTGTCCTCAACTGTGATCTCTGTGTGGATTAGTTCCAGGTATTCTTCTAGCAGTCGGTTGTTAATCTGTTCATTCTTAAATCTTTTTTCAAAATCTACCCGGATTTCATCACTAATGTTTTTTTCGCCAATTATTATAGTTCCTTCCTGGGTTCGTATTTCTCTAATAATTTTCCTATTCCTGCGTCCTGTTGCTATTTTGTGATGGTATCCCGAGTTTGTATATGATAATTTAAGATGTTTTGTTTTTGCCCTTTGGTTGCAGAACATTTTATGGTATTGTAAGAGCTTATTCTTTTTGTTAATAAGTCGGAGTTGCTTGTTACTATATTTGCACTTTGCGTAGTTTGATTGAGATTCGTTTGTAATTCTGTCAATCTTTCCTCAATATCTTTCAGTTGGCGGAAAATGTTTCCAAAGGATATTTTATTCCATTCTTTAGTTAATCTTTTTTAACAGTTGAGTTTTTTTCACCACTTGGAACATATGAGATCCGATATAGGTCGTTCTCCATGCCTAAGCAACAATGTTTCGATAGTCTTTTCTTTGGAGCCACATTTTCTCAAACTTGAATGGTCTAGCCTTTCTATTGTCAGATGCATTGATTTCAATTGAAATTTTAACAGTGGTCTAGTAATGATTATAACTTTCATAACTATTACCTATAAAATAGGGAGATATTGCATTAAACCACCTCTTAAATAGGACGTTTTGCACAAACTATACCCCTTAAAATTAAACTCGCATAAAACCACATTTTAAACCTATGACTATGGTTACAAAGATCCACCCATCTTACTATTCCTTTTGAGATCTGTCAAAAAAATGTTGTTTTGATTGTTGGAAGAATGCTAGGAGAAATGAGTCTTGGGGAGAGCCTTGGATTTCCCATCCCACGTTAGAAATCCAAACTAGGCATCCTAAAAGGTGTTTTTAAGGAGTCTCTTCACCTATCTAAGTTGAGTGATAGAAGAGGAGATGGGGTACCCACATGCGCGTCCGCCGCAGTCCATCTGGCTCAACTCGTGCTCCAAGATTGGAGTTTATCTTTTGTGGGAAAAAAATTATTTGAGGCCAAAAGATATTATGAATAAGCTTCGCAGTGCTTATCCTCGAGTATCTCTCTTTTGAACAAATCTCATCGTTTTGTTTTGATAAGCTCAAATCTTCTCTTCTAAACATAGCAGTAGATCTTTCGAGGCACTGCTATATAAGAAGGTCAAGGGCTGAGGTTTTAAATGCATTAAACAATTTTGCCTCTCTCCCTCTCTAGTTTTCTCCTACTCTTTTCCTGTTTTTAGTGCATGTTTTCATTTCAACTTCTCTTCCTCGAGTGCACCTATGATAGAAGACGGTACATGTGAGAGAAGACGGGGAAACCCTTTGGAGACGTTGTCTCACATACGATATGATTTGCACCTTTGTCAGGGTTGTCAGGGATAAATACGTTCTCATTCACTGCCCTTCGTACCACAATCACCGTAGCCTACCACCACTTCAGAGAAGCTTAGTTTGGCCTACATCTACTAACCCTTACAAAAAAAAATTCTTTTCTGCAGGATCCAACAAGGACTATTGTCCAATATTGATCAGTTGATCACCATGCTTTAAGTTTGTAATACACTTGTTATGCTTATAATGTGCTTTGGATGTATATTTTAGAGACTGAAACATGTATTTACAAGTCACTTAGGATGAATTTTTTTGAAACAATATATACATCTCCACCACTCATATCTCTTTTCATCGATCATATTCATCAAGCATGTTCTATCGTATACCAGCTTCCAACGTCAACAACCTTTTATCATCATTCATAGACCATTTTTCAACCTTACTTTCATCATCTTTGTCTTCCTCTTCCAAGATGTTCACATATTCTCAAATTCCATAAGAAATCAAAAGACATGTTTGCATACATCACAATGGCACACATTCAAGAATCCAATAGAAACATAAAATGTATCTTTTTTTCTTTTTTTTTTGATAAAGTAAGGATTCGAGATCAGACATACCTGAAACTCGAAAGGCTGGTGAGACCGGCAGATGGAGATACCATCACATAAAATTACATAAAATGCATCCAATTCAACAAGATTTTGGTCAATTTAACCAATTTCTTTTTTTTTATTTTATTTTAATCACATTTCAAAACAAAATAATAATAATTAAAGGACAGTAAAATTGTTTTTTCATTTAGTTTTTGACCGATCTCAAACAAAATAGTAAAGCGGGTGAGTAGTTGCTAACGAAATAGATTTGATGGTTTTCTAGTCTATTTAAGGGGTTATTTTATGTAATTTTGCCTAAATATATTTGACTTTTGTAGAGTTGAGTTATTCTTCATCACTATTATTACATAAGGGCTCCAGACAAGATGAAAAAATAGATATTTACAAGATAATTTTTCGTAAATTGTACAATGGTCCTTCTCATTCATACCCTGCATCTTTCCTCTCATTCGCTTTCACTTCAATCTATCTCATCCAATCCCTCTCATTTTTCACCCTAATTTTGATGAGATTTCAATTCTTTATTCTAATTCACATCTTAACCCAAATTAAACCATTGCATGCCCTAAATTAAAAAAAAAAAATCCATTAAAAATCCCCCTGAAGAGTTGAAGATCCATGTCACAGCCTTCAAAGATTTCACACCCCGCCGGCGTACAGACTACAACTTGACTATCAATCGACTACCGTCAAGTTGACGGCGTCAACCACCGAGCATCAACTTGATTGCCAACCACCGATCCTCCTCCTCAACACGTACCACCACCACCCACCAATCACCCTTGTCGTGAACCGCCCTCCATCCCAGTCCCGTACTGCCACCGACCATCATATGTATTGTAAACCCTAATCTACCTTGAGTTAATTAATTGGCCAGTTTCATTCTCAAATCCTAATTTGCTTTTTTTTTTAAAAAATTTGAAATTGTGTTATTTTGATAACGCATTACACATCCTCTTGATTTCAACGAAAATCAATTTGTTCGATATATGATTTTGGATAAACTCATTAGAGGTTAGGGTTTTTAGGTTTGACTTATGCATAATTTATTCGAAATTATTTTGCTAATAGATGCTAAAATGGTTATTAACAACATAAATTTAATCTAATTGCCATTTTGCTTTTACTGTTAGTTTTTGGTGTGGAAATTATTATTACTGCTAGCTAGGGTTGGTATTGATTGCTTGATTTGTTTCATTGATGAATTGCTGTGAATTCATCAACGGTTAGTCTTTGTATTTGTATTGGCTTAGCTTATCAAATTCACGCAAACCTAATTGGATTGAAATTAAATGTTTTTGATATGTGAATTCACGCAGTTACGGTTAGTCTTTGTTTCATTGATGAAGAGGTGGTCCGGCCGGCGGAGGCAAAGGAGGAGAGATAGTGGGAGATTTGGGGGAGAAAAGTCGGATTGGATGAATATTAAAAAGGATTTATTGTGCAATTTAACGGAAATTGCCTTGTCAATAGTCATTCCGCTATCTTGTCAATAGCCTCACTCCTATTATTATTATCAACTAGTCTTATTACCCGCGTCGTACGCGGTTTTTTATAAATTTTATTTATATAGTAATATTTTTTCATGGATTCAAATAAAATAATAAATTAATTTTTATAATATTTTTTATTTATACATAAAGTACTCACGTTTCATTTATATATTTAGAGAGTATTTCTCCCTATAATTTGATCAAAATCGCAAAGTCATAAGATTATTTTTTATTAAGATATTGTAATTAATGAAATTATGTAAATGATGGTATATTGTGATAGAATTTCATGAAATAAAATATCATTTTAAAACAAATAATTAATGTACTATACCAATTCTACCGCAATCGTCATAACAAAATCAAAAGAACTCTACCACAATCGAAAAGTGATATAATTATATTAAACCTAATAATTTTATGTTTTTGTAAGATTTATTCAAATAAGGTATAAAATTTTATCAAAATATAACTAAAAAAAATATGATAATATTTTATTATTTATATTATTAATAAAAATCAAAAGAATAATATTTTTTCCTCCGATTAATATATGTGGCTAATATTTCTATTAAAAATGAATATATATATATTATCTTCAATTTCATAATTACTTATTTATTATTAAATAATAAAAATAATTAAAGGTAAAATATTATCTTTATTATGGTAAGATTCTTAATTTAGATATGAAGTATAAAAAAATACACAAAATACCATAAGATAAAATATTCTATTAATGATAGGTTTTGTAACAATTTAAGATTTATAAATAATCGTGCGTTTTGCAAACTTATCACTAAATCTAATCTTCCGTGCATTATATATTCAATGCACAATCTCCCGATAATCAATCCGAGGAAGAGGATATCGGTTCTTCACCGTCGCCCGGTTCAACTCCCGATAATCAATGCACAATCTCAACGATCCGTCCTTCTTCTTAACGAAGAGAACCGGTGCTCCCCACGGTGACGCACTAGGTCTGATGTAGCCCTTCTCGGCCAACTCCTCCAACTGAGCCTTCAACTCTGCCATCTCGGTCGGCGCCATCCGGTACGGTACTCGTGAAATCGGCCTCGTGCCTGGCTCTAACTCTATGGCGAAGTCGATCTCTCTCTGCGGAGGAAGTCCTGGCAGCTCGTCGGGAAACACGTCCGCGAACTCCCGCACTATAGGTACATCGGTCATGCTAGGCTGCTCACGGTCCACCTCTAAAGCATAGCACCAGTACCCCATGCATCCCTGATCCAAAAGTCTGGCTGCTCGAACTGCGCTGATAAGCGCCCCGTTCCGTTTGGGGTCACTCCCCCAAACTTGGTGCTCGGTCCCGTCATCAGCCAAAAGCGTCACAGTCCTCGTCCGAAGGTTGACGATCGCTCCATATCGTCCCATGAAGTCCATGCCGAGAATAAGGTCGTCCGTCTTCAGTGGCATCACAATCAGGTCTGCTGGCCATTCACGCTCTCCTATGCGAACAGGGCATCCTAGGATCTCTCGACTAGTCCTAACCCTAGATCCATCCGGCATGCCTACTAGGAGGGATGGACCACTCGTGCAGCTAAGACTCAGCCTAGCAACGCACGTCTCTGCTATAAAGCAGTGTGTAGCACCAGTATCAAACAACATACGCAGACACACATCATAGAGAGAGATGGTACCTGCTGCAGTCGGAGCGGAATGATCATCAACTCGCATCTGAAACACGCGGGGCGGTGGGGGCAATGCGGAACCACAGCCTCCGGAAGTCTGTCCTCTGCCACAACTCGAACCAGATGGCCCAGCTGAAGTCGATCCTCTACCTCCGCGGCCAGAACCTCTGCCGCCTCTCAATCCTCCGCGGCCTCTACTAGGAGCAGAACCTCTCCCCTGACCCTGGGGGTAAGTCAGCTGTGGGGGTCTGGGAGCCTCTGGAAGTCGGAGAGCGGGTGCAGATGGAGTCCCTCCGCTCTGGGGGCAGTAGCGAGATCTATGCCCTAAAAGTCCACATGAATAACACCTAGTATCTCTCATCGGACATGCAACAACATAATGACCCTCCTCGTAGCAGCCGTGACAAGTAATACTCCTAACTCGAACCTCCCTACTCGGAACAGACGGTGCTGGTGGAATCCTCGATACTCCTCCGAATCCTCCTCGGTACCCTCCTCTAGGTCTCGTCTCCCATCTAGTCTCAGCAGGTCTAGGCCTCTTCCCCTCAGGGCGGGATGAAGCATATGCAGTCGCAGAGAGGATACGCTGCTGATCGTATAGAAGAACCACCTCCAGGAAACGGTCGAACGATACTGCGCCCAGACTAGAAGCATGCAGTAATACTGCTGGTGACAACCTCATCGACAACAGTCGAATGCGACTCTCGTCAGTGGGACACAGGTGTGCGCAGTAAACCAACTCCTTCTTGAACTGGCGGACGACATCAACAACAGAGAGAGACGGGTTGTAGGTCCCACGATAAAATGCCACCTCGCGAGCAATCTGGGTCCCCGGGGGACTATACTCCTTCAGCATCAAAGTCCGGAAAGCATCGTAACTCCACTCAGCCTGGTCCGTCTTGTACACAGACCAACGATCAAAGGCGTCCCCTCGTAGATGTCCTGCTGCTAGCCTCTGTCGCTCTGTAGCTGGCACATCGATATGGTCGAAGATCCCATCTAGCTGGCGGAACCACATCTCTATATCCTCTCCCGCGCCTCCTGAGAACTGCGGCGGCCTACACTGCCCCATGACCTTCACCCAGTCGATGCGCTTCTCGGGTCGCGCAACGGCCATAGGAACAGCTCGAGCGGGCTCAGGTGCTGTAGGCGGCTCGATCGGGATCTGGGCCCCGGGTGCTGCAGACTGTGACTCCCCAAGAAACTCTCGTAAGACCTCCAAGATCGCAGCTCGGTCCATCTGCCTCGGAGTGGTCTGCTGAATGGGAACCTGAGTCTCGTCGCCCTCAGGTGTCGGAGTGTCATCGTCGGTCGTAACAGTGGCTGCCCTACGACGGGGTCGTCCTCTGCCTCTACGCACTGGGCCCCCACGCCCGATCCGTCCACCTCGTGTATCGGCCATAGTGGCTGTAATAGAAGGGCGGGGCTTAACACACAGCACAGAAGCATTCAACAGAAATTAATCAGATCTCCTTCGAGGGAGACCGCCCTCAGGCCCCATTTATGAAATCACAGAAGCTATCTAGAAGCTGCCCTTCGAGGGGCAACTGACCGGAGGGGTAACTATCCTCTCGGCCTCTACATTCTAACCCCGCTACTCCAACCACCACGGTGCAAACTCCTTGGAGTCTTCCAGGCCCCCTGTAAAGTACAAAGCTAAGTTTTGCCTACCCGTTCCCAAGTCTACATCCAATAGGATGGTCTACCGCCTTTCTACCCACTCGATTTCCCCCCTTTTTTTTTTTTTTTTTTTTTTCCTTATTTTGAGTCAAGTTTATTAAGCTTTGTTCATCAAATTAGCCATATTAAATTCATTTTGCCCTTTTTAAAACTCTTAAAAATCTTTTAAAACATTGGGCGGTTTTACAAATCATACTTCAACCCATTTTACTCGAATCACGCAACCCAAGCTCTGATACCACCTTTGTAACGGCCCGGGATTATAATTCCTGGGTTACGTTTCGAGGGATGAAAACCCTCGTTGGGATCGTGCGCCCCGAGTATAGGTTGAAGGTTTGAAAGCCTAATCTAATGTTTCCAAAGTGGGATTTCATACCCAAATTCGAAACGTATCGTTGAAATCCCCGGGGAAGTCCCCTGTACCTATCGTAAGTCTATGCGTGGAAAACCAGTAGTCATGCAAATAGCGAAATCAAGTGTAATACAATAGGGTGCCACGGCAGAGCCGGGTCAAAACGGAGTCTAAAAGTATAAATCCAAAACCATGGTCAGAGTTTGGTGAAGTAGATAACTCTAGCGCTCGCTCTCCGCCGAACAAAATGACCCGCGCAATATGTAAACAGCACCAATGGGATGAACATAAATAATACCTAAAAATGGTAATGGTGAGCGGGATCAGAATGATGCCCACCTGCTGCATCCCGGCTCTAAGCACACATATACGCTATACCTTATAAAGATGCTTCTAGATGCAAGGCATAATATTAACACACTAGCATGTCCCTAAGATCAAGTGCTTAATAATAGATAGGGCCCCAGCAAAGAATACCAAATGGTATGTCCCTCTCCTACCTCCACCCCCTTCCGATAGGGCGGAGACTGGCCAGTTCATGAATGCATTCCTTTATCATCGGGCGGTCCGCAGACTCAACCCGTATCCACAATAAATAAAGCCCGCAGGCAGCTCATAATATAAGTAAAGGAAGTTCCATGACTCGATCGACTCAGGATGGTACCCGATGGACTGGGCCATCCTATGACCCTAGCAAAGACTCTAATTACTTCACAGATAACGGCCGTTCTGTTTACATACGCATAAAGAAATAGAATGCTCAACGGTCAATGCAACCTAGCATGATACTACATGGCATGCTGATCATGAATGCAAGCACCTAGTATATCATGCACATAAAGCAGGGAATATCTCTCTATCAATCTGAGTAAGCTCCAAAGAGACTTACCTGGTAAGCAGAACAGCAAAAGGCAATCAACCAGGCAATATGAAATCCGACACGTCACAGATGGTCACCTAATTAGTATAAGCACATGAATGAGTCTATCTCTAAGGCACACAAAGCATGAAAGTATCACACACACAACTACACAACTTAACACAATAACCGTCACATCATCATTTTCATCATCTTAACTTTATCTCGTAATCCATCATCTCACAACTCATACCATATTCCATATAATTCTCCAATTCATCATCGTAAGACAATTCCAATTCGTACTTAGCCAATTTGCATGCTATCACCTCATACTCTTACTTAGCATATAATTGTATATTTTCATTATAATAATAATCTCTTATCATATAATATATATATATATATATATATATATATATAACATCATCAAAGTCTAATATTTAATCTCATCTAATAATCACCACAATATCATTCTATTAGTCAATTCAATCATACCGTTAATCAGGCGATCGAATCATCAAGTCCAAATAATATATTTTACATTCCAAATAATATAATATGATATTTTAATTTCCCTTTATTATTTAATAAACCATCTCTTTATAAAATCCCCAAAATAATATTTTATATTTAAATCCTCGAATAATATTATAGTATTTTAAATACCGTAACCAATTAAATAAATAGCCGATTAACTCGATCGAACCAAACCCAACCGAACCGAACCAAACCGAACCAAACCAAACCGAACCAAACCGAACCGATTTAATATAATATACTAATATAACAATATAATATATATAATATAATAAATATATACGTGAGACCCACTCATCACCATCTTCATCCATCTAAATCAACAAGAGCTCCCGCCAAGCCATGTTCGCCCAAGCTCACGCCGGCCTCGACGCCGCGCCCTCGCGTTCTCGTACACGCCGACCGAGCTCCGACGATCTTCGGAGCTCTCGACCTCACCCGATCGACCCGCACTCAGCCCACGCTCACTCCCAACTAGCCTAGACATTGAAAAAGACTAAAAAATGAATCGAAACGAGGATAAATTCGGAGCTCACCGAGATGGGTTTTTCGCGACTTCGGAGCTCTCGACCGGAGTTCCGGGCATCTTCGGTGGCTCGCGATGGCTTGTCGGACCTACACCGCATATTGGTGAGCGTGATGGTGAAGTCCGAGGGTGGTTTGGATCAAAATCGAAGGAGAATGACTCACCGAAAGTTTGGTTCGCGATCGACTCGGGCGGCGACCTTGGTTGTGGAAACAGGGGAAGAGGGAGGTCGTCGGAGCTGCGGTGGCTCGTGTGGTTGCTCCTGGTGGCTCCGCTGCTACTGGAGGTGGCTCCGAAGGGGTGCCATAGGGCCGCTGATGTGCTCTCGAGGAGGGACGGGATGGTGGTGACGGTGTGGATGGTGATGGTGATAATATAAAGAGAGCGGGAAGGTGATGGTGACGATGTGAGGAGATGGGGATGTTGACGGGTGATGTCGAAGATGGTGATGGCAGGGGAGCAGGTAAGGATTGCGTGAAAATCCGGTTAAACAAATACCCGGAAATAAATCCCGAATACGCGAATTTCGATTCCCAATATTAGTTCCCGAATATTAGTATCCCCGACTCTCGTTTTTTTCGATCAATTAGATTTTTAAAACTTAAAAGAGATATCACCATCCGAATTTATTTTAAATTTTCGAGGCGAAAAGACGGAACCGCTCGTCAAATATTTAAATTCAGGTCGAAATCTATTAAACGGGTTTTTAAATCCGATTTAATTAAATTTTAAATTTTCTTTTTTTTTCCGGTAAAATTAGGGTTGAAAAATCCGTGCCTTTACATCATCCACCTCTAAAAACAAGTCTCGTCCCCGAGACAAAAATCATTTTAAAACAGGGGATGAAGTTTGAAATTGGTGAGTCCAAAGATCACGTCATTGATCTCGTAAGTACCTCATAAGTGCCCCCATAAGGTCTCACAATATCGTCGCAATGATCATAATATTCCCAATCACTCGGGCGAGAATGTGGTAGAGGCCTCTACCACATCCCCACTCCGACTTCTCGGGCATACCATAACTCAAAAAGCATCATGACGTCTCCGCTAGGTCTTAGCAAGCGATCCACAGGTGCCCCCATACATGCTTGTATCCACTTCGTGGGGCGTCATAATGAAAACTCGGGTTGTAATAACTTACTTTAAAAATCTGAGTTCCTTTAAATCACTGTTCAAAATTCTTTATTTTCGACGTTAAACAAGACATCCCCAACTTCCCAATCACCTAACATCCACCTCTAAGGGCTAGTCCCATATCACCTTCCTAGGTTCATCCTCAAAGTCAATTTCAGCATTCTCAGTTCCAGGTATAGCACATCAAGATATCAACATCTCATATACTCATAGAAATGGTG
Source organism: Persicaria maculosa (assembly GCA_963922045.1). NCBI lineage: Eukaryota > Viridiplantae > Streptophyta > Magnoliopsida > Caryophyllales > Polygonaceae > Persicaria > Persicaria maculosa. The sequence goes on along the minus strand of OY998267.1, from coordinate 26,519,704 downwards.
CATAATTATCAATCAGATATGCACAATCACATAATCATACAATGATAAGGCACGTCTCATAGCAAGGATCGGACAATACTCACCAACTAACTCACGAGGTCAAGGAAATGTCCACGCTAGGCTCCACGTACGATGCAAGTAACTCGTCTAATACTCCCCCATAACTGGCCCGAATGCTCTCCTCGGTCTCCCAGGTAGCCTCCTCAGGACCCCGCCTCGACCACTGAACTAAGAGCAAAGGAACCTCCCTGTTCCTGAGCTTCTTGACACGACGGTCAAGGATCCTAATAGGGTGCTCTATAAAGGTATGGTCGGGCTCAACATGGAGGTCAGAATGATCGAGGATATGGCTAGGATCAGGCACATATCTACGGAGCTGAGATACGTGGAATACATCATGGACTCCAGCTAAAGACGGGGGTAGGGCTAATCTATAGGCCACCTCACCTACACGCTCTAGGATCTCAAAGGGTCCGATATACCTAGGGCTCAGCTTGCCCTTGATGCCAAATCGTCGGACTCCCCTGGTGGGTGACACTCTCAGCCAAACATGAGCTCCCACATCGAAGACGATCTCTGTCCTCCGTCGGTCAGCATACTTCTTCTGGCGGTCCTGAGCGATCCTCATGTGCTCTCTGATGCGGCCAACCTGATCCACTGTCTCTCGGACTAGCTCTGGCAAGGACGTGACTGTATCTGCGGGTTCATCCCAACAAACTGGCGACTTGCAGCGCCTCCCGTACAACGCCTCATAAGGAGCCATCTCGATCGAGGAATGATAGCTGTTGTTGTACGAGAACTCGACCAGCGGTAGGTATTTCACCCACCTATCGCCCCACTCTAGCACACAAGATCGGAGGATATCCTCCAATGTCTGTATAGTCCTCTCGCTCTGTCCATCTGTCTGCGGATGGAAGGAAGTACTGAACTGTAATCTAGTCCCTAGGGCCTCGTGCACATGCTGCCAAAATCGTGAAGTAAAGCGGCCATCTCTGTCAGAAACAATCCTCTCTGGCACTCCATGCAGACGAACAATCTGTCGAATGAACTCCTCAGCTAGTCTAGATACCGGCCATGTCTCCTGTATGGCGATAAAGTGTGCTGACTTGGTCAATCTATCGACCACAACCCAGATGGCATCGAACCCTCTAACATCTCGCCTCAGTCCGGTGATGAAATCCATAGAGATGTCCGTCCACTTCCACTTAGGGACTGGAAGTGACCTGACAAGTCCTCCTGGCCGCTGGTGCTCAATTCGAACCTGCTGACAAATCTGGCATCTAGCTACGAAGTCAGTGATGTCTGCTCTCATCCTCTGCCACCAGTAAGACCTCCTCAAATCCTGGTACATCTTATTCGTCCCGGGATGGACAGAATAAGGAGTGGTGTGCGCCTCTCGCATGATCCTCTGTCTAAGATCCTGAGTAGAGGGTACCACAACGCGATCCTGAAAGGTCAGCATCCCGTCCTCCCTCTCTGACAACTCCCCGGCCCGTCCCTGAGCCATCCGCTCTCTAAGTGCCACAATCTCTGGGCAATCTGTCTGGGCTCTGTGAATCTCCTCCAACAGATCTGACTGTACCTCTAAGAAGGTCAGCTGTCCACTCTCTCGCTGAATCCAAACCTCGATACCACTCGATCTCAAATCTGACTGTAGTCGCTCCTGAGTGGTGAGCCTAGCGACCGTCACCTCCTGATGAGTCTTCCTGCTGAGCGCATCTGCGACCACGTTGGCCTTCCCAGGGTGATACACAATCTCCAGATCGTAGTCCTTGAGCAACTCCAACCAGCGCCTCTGTCTCATGTTCAGCTCCTTCTGTGTGAAGATGTACTTCAGGCTCTTGTGATCCGTCATCACCTTGCACGACGTGCCATACAGATAGTGCCTCCAGATCTTCAGAGCATGAACTACAGCTGCTAGCTCTAGGTCGTGGGTGGGGTAAGACAACTCTCCAGGCTTCAACTGTCGTGAAGCATAGGCGATGACTCGATCCCTCTGATGAAGTACGCACCCCAAACCGGCTCTGGATGCATCAGTGTAGACAACGAAATCCTCGGTCCCATCTGGCAAAGCTAGAACTGGTGCAGTGGTCAGCTTCTCCTTTAGAAGCTCGAAACTGGCCTGGCACTCCACGCCCCACTCAAAAGGAACGTCCTTCCGCAGCAGCTGTGTCATCGGTCGTGCGATACTCGAGAATCCCTGAACGAATCTCCGGTAGTAACTCGCTAAGCCAAGGAAGGAGCGGATATCCCTGACGTTCTTGGGCACCTCCCAAGCTACTATAGCCTCTATCTTTGCCGGATCCACGGCGACACCCTCTGCTGAGATCACATGACCCAAGAAGGTCACCTCAGAGATCCAAAAATCACACTTGCTGTACTTGCCATACAGCTGGTGCTTCCTTAGCGTCTCTAGCACGATCCTCAGGTGCTCCTCGTGCTCCTCCCTACTCCTCGAGTACACCAGAATATCGTCGATAAAGACAACGACGAATCGATCCAAATAATCGATGAACACTCGGTTCATGAGCTCCATAAAGGCTGCAGGTGCATTGGTCAGCCCAAATGGCATGACTACGAACTCATAATGTCCATAACGAGTCCGGAAGGCGGTCTTCGGTACATCCTCCGGCTTCACTCGAAGCTGGTGATAACCGGATCTCAAATCGATCTTAGAGAACACCACTGCTCCCTGAAGCTGATCCAACAAGTCATCAATCCGAGGAAGAGGATATCGGTTCTTCACCGTCGCCCGGTTCAACTCCCGATAATCAATGCACAATCTCAACGATCCGTCCTTCTTCTTAACGAAGAGAACCGGTGCTCCCCACGGTGACGCACTAGGTCTGATGTAGCCCTTCTCGGCCAACTCCTCCAACTGAGCCTTCAACTCTGCCATCTCGGTCGGCGCCATCCGGTACGGTACTCGTGAAATCGGCCTCGTGCCTGGCTCTAACTCTATGGCGAAGTCGATCTCTCTCTGCGGAGGAAGTCCTGGCAGCTCGTCGGGAAACACGTCCGCGAACTCCCGCACTATAGGTACATCGGTCATGCTAGGCTGCTCACGGTCCACCTCTAAAGCATAGCACCAGTACCCCATGCATCCCTGATCCAAAAGTCTGGCTGCTCGAACTGCGCTGATAAGCGCCCCGTTCCGTTTGGGGTCACTCCCCCAAACTTGGTGCTCGGTCCCGTCATCAGCCAAAAGCGTCACAGTCCTCGTCCGAAGGTTGACGATCGCTCCATATCGTCCCATGAAGTCCATGCCGAGAATAAGGTCGTCCGTCTTCAGTGGCATCACAATCAGGTCTGCTGGCCATTCACGCTCTCCTATGCGAACAGGGCATCCTAGGATCTCTCGACTAGTCCTAACCCTAGATCCATCCGGCATGCCTACTAGGAGGGATGGACCACTCGTGCAGCTAAGACTCAGCCTAGCAACGCACGTCTCTGCTATAAAGCAGTGTGTAGCACCAGTATCAAACAACATACGCAGACACACATCATAGAGAGAGATGGTACCTGCTGCAGTCGGAGCGGAATGATCATCAACTCGCATCTGAAACACGCGGGGCGGTGGGGGCAATGCGGAACCACAGCCTCCGGAAGTCTGTCCTCTGCCACAACTCGAACCAGATGGCCCAGCTGAAGTCGATCCTCTACCTCCGCGGCCAGAACCTCTGCCGCCTCTCAATCCTCCGCGGCCTCTACTAGGAGCAGAACCTCTCCCCTGACCCTGGGGGTAAGTCAGCTGTGGGGGTCTGGGAGCCTCTGGAAGTCGGAGAGCGGGTGCAGATGGAGTCCCTCCGCTCTGGGGGCAGTAGCGAGATCTATGCCCTAAAAGTCCACATGAATAACACCTAGTATCTCTCATCGGACATGCAACAACATAATGACCCTCCTCGTAGCAGCCGTGACAAGTAATACTCCTAACTCGAACCTCCCTACTCGGAACAGACGGTGCTGGTGGAATCCTCGATACTCCTCCGAATCCTCCTCGGTACCCTCCTCTAGGTCTCGTCTCCCATCTAGTCTCAGCAGGTCTAGGCCTCTTCCCCTCAGGGCGGGATGAAGCATATGCAGTCGCAGAGAGGATACGCTGCTGATCGTATAGAAGAACCACCTCCAGGAAACGGTCGAACGATACTGCGCCCAGACTAGAAGCATGCAGTAATACTGCTGGTGACAACCTCATCGACAACAGTCGAATGCGACTCTCGTCAGTGGGACACAGGTGTGCGCAGTAAACCAACTCCTTCTTGAACTGGCGGACGACATCAACAACAGAGAGAGACGGGTTGTAGGTCCCACGATAAAATGCCACCTCGCGAGCAATCTGGGTCCCCGGGGGACTATACTCCTTCAGCATCAAAGTCCGGAAAGCATCGTAACTCCACTCAGCCTGGTCCGTCTTGTACACAGACCAACGATCAAAGGCGTCCCCTCGTAGATGTCCTGCTGCTAGCCTCTGTCGCTCTGTAGCTGGCACATCGATATGGTCGAAGATCCCATCTAGCTGGCGGAACCACATCTCTATATCCTCTCCCGCGCCTCCTGAGAACTGCGGCGGCCTACACTGCCCCATGACCTTCACCCAGTCGATGCGCTTCTCGGGTCGCGCAACGGCCATAGGAACAGCTCGAGCGGGCTCAGGTGCTGTAGGCGGCTCGATCGGGATCTGGGCCCCGGGTGCTGCAGACTGTGACTCCCCAAGAAACTCTCGTAAGACCTCCAAGATCGCAGCTCGGTCCATCTGCCTCGGAGTGGTCTGCTGAATGGGAACCTGAGTCTCGTCGCCCTCAGGTGTCGGAGTGTCATCGTCGGTCGTAACAGTGGCTGCCCTACGACGGGGTCGTCCTCTGCCTCTACGCACTGGGCCCCCACGCCCGATCCGTCCACCTCGTGTATCGGCCATAGTGGCTGTAATAGAAGGGCGGGGCTTAACACACAGCACAGAAGCATTCAACAGAAATTAATCAGATCTCCTTCGAGGGAGACCGCCCTCAGGCCCCATTTATGAAATCACAGAAGCTATCTAGAAGCTGCCCTTCGAGGGGCAACTGACCGGAGGGGTAACTATCCTCTCGGCCTCTACATTCTAACCCCGCTACTCCAACCACCACGGTGCAAACTCCTTGGAGTCTTCCAGGCCCCCTGTAAAGTACAAAGCTAAGTTTTGCCTACCCGTTCCCAAGTCTACATCCAATAGGATGGTCTACCGCCTTTCTACCCACTCGATTTCCCCCCTTTTTTTTTTTTTTTTTTTTTTCCTTATTTTGAGTCAAGTTTATTAAGCTTTGTTCATCAAATTAGCCATATTAAATTCATTTTGCCCTTTTTAAAACTCTTAAAAATCTTTTAAAACATTGGGCGGTTTTACAAATCATACTTCAACCCATTTTACTCGAATCACGCAACCCAAGCTCTGATACCACCTTTGTAACGGCCCGGGATTATAATTCCTGGGTTACGTTTCGAGGGATGAAAACCCTCGTTGGGATCGTGCGCCCCGAGTATAGGTTGAAGGTTTGAAAGCCTAATCTAATGTTTCCAAAGTGGGATTTCATACCCAAATTCGAAACGTATCGTTGAAATCCCCGGGGAAGTCCCCTGTACCTATCGTAAGTCTATGCGTGGAAAACCAGTAGTCATGCAAATAGCGAAATCAAGTGTAATACAATAGGGTGCCACGGCAGAGCCGGGTCAAAACGGAGTCTAAAAGTATAAATCCAAAACCATGGTCAGAGTTTGGTGAAGTAGATAACTCTAGCGCTCGCTCTCCGCCGAACAAAATGACCCGCGCAATATGTAAACAGCACCAATGGGATGAACATAAATAATACCTAAAAATGGTAATGGTGAGCGGGATCAGAATGATGCCCACCTGCTGCATCCCGGCTCTAAGCACACATATACGCTATACCTTATAAAGATGCTTCTAGATGCAAGGCATAATATTAACACACTAGCATGTCCCTAAGATCAAGTGCTTAATAATAGATAGGGCCCCAGCAAAGAATACCAAATGGTATGTCCCTCTCCTACCTCCACCCCCTTCCGATAGGGCGGAGACTGGCCAGTTCATGAATGCATTCCTTTATCATCGGGCGGTCCGCAGACTCAACCCGTATCCACAATAAATAAAGCCCGCAGGCAGCTCATAATATAAGTAAAGGAAGTTCCATGACTCGATCGACTCAGGATGGTACCCGATGGACTGGGCCATCCTATGACCCTAGCAAAGACTCTAATTACTTCACAGATAACGGCCGTTCTGTTTACATACGCATAAAGAAATAGAATGCTCAACGGTCAATGCAACCTAGCATGATACTACATGGCATGCTGATCATGAATGCAAGCACCTAGTATATCATGCACATAAAGCAGGGAATATCTCTCTATCAATCTGAGTAAGCTCCAAAGAGACTTACCTGGTAAGCAGAACAGCAAAAGGCAATCAACCAGGCAATATGAAATCCGACACGTCACAGATGGTCACCTAATTAGTATAAGCACATGAATGAGTCTATCTCTAAGGCACACAAAGCATGAAAGTATCACACACACAACTACACAACTTAACACAATAACCGTCACATCATCATTTTCATCATCTTAACTTTATCTCGTAATCCATCATCTCACAACTCATACCATATTCCATATAATTCTCCAATTCATCATCGTAAGACAATTCCAATTCGTACTTAGCCAATTTGCATGCTATCACCTCATACTCTTACTTAGCATATAATTGTATATTTTCATTATAATAATAATCTCTTATCATATAATATATATATATATATATATATATATATATATAACATCATCAAAGTCTAATATTTAATCTCATCTAATAATCACCACAATATCATTCTATTAGTCAATTCAATCATACCGTTAATCAGGCGATCGAATCATCAAGTCCAAATAATATATTTTACATTCCAAATAATATAATATGATATTTTAATTTCCCTTTATTATTTAATAAACCATCTCTTTATAAAATCCCCAAAATAATATTTTATATTTAAATCCTCGAATAATATTATAGTATTTTAAATACCGTAACCAATTAAATAAATAGCCGATTAACTCGATCGAACCAAACCCAACCGAACCGAACCAAACCGAACCAAACCAAACCGAACCAAACCGAACCGATTTAATATAATATACTAATATAACAATATAATATATATAATATAATAAATATATACGTGAGACCCACTCATCACCATCTTCATCCATCTAAATCAACAAGAGCTCCCGCCAAGCCATGTTCGCCCAAGCTCACGCCGGCCTCGACGCCGCGCCCTCGCGTTCTCGTACACGCCGACCGAGCTCCGACGATCTTCGGAGCTCTCGACCTCACCCGATCGACCCGCACTCAGCCCACGCTCACTCCCAACTAGCCTAGACATTGAAAAAGACTAAAAAATGAATCGAAACGAGGATAAATTCGGAGCTCACCGAGATGGGTTTTTCGCGACTTCGGAGCTCTCGACCGGAGTTCCGGGCATCTTCGGTGGCTCGCGATGGCTTGTCGGACCTACACCGCATATTGGTGAGCGTGATGGTGAAGTCCGAGGGTGGTTTGGATCAAAATCGAAGGAGAATGACTCACCGAAAGTTTGGTTCGCGATCGACTCGGGCGGCGACCTTGGTTGTGGAAACAGGGGAAGAGGGAGGTCGTCGGAGCTGCGGTGGCTCGTGTGGTTGCTCCTGGTGGCTCCGCTGCTACTGGAGGTGGCTCCGAAGGGGTGCCATAGGGCCGCTGATGTGCTCTCGAGGAGGGACGGGATGGTGGTGACGGTGTGGATGGTGATGGTGATAATATAAAGAGAGCGGGAAGGTGATGGTGACGATGTGAGGAGATGGGGATGTTGACGGGTGATGTCGAAGATGGTGATGGCAGGGGAGCAGGTAAGGATTGCGTGAAAATCCGGTTAAACAAATACCCGGAAATAAATCCCGAATACGCGAATTTCGATTCCCAATATTAGTTCCCGAATATTAGTATCACCGACTCTCGTTTTTTTCGATCAATTAGATTTTTAAAACTTAAAAGAGATATCACCATCCGAATTTATTTTAAATTTTCGAGGCGAAAAGACGGAACCGCTCGTCAAATATTTAAATTCAGGTCGAAATCTATTAAACGGGTTTTTAAATCCGATTTAATTAAATTTTAAATTTTCTTTTTTTTTCCGGTAAAATTAGGGTTGAAAAATCCGTGCCTTTACAAAAATACGGTATGAGACCACGTTATATTTACAAAATGACATATTTAAAATTGGAAGAAAACAAGTACAGTTCCCGCACCATAACATGATTTTTTTGAAATTCTTAACATTATAACAAATTACTTATTATAAAAATAAATTATATAATATGTTAACAAATAGTTAGAAAGATTGAGTTGATAAAGTAATAAATGTATTAAAAAATCTAAAATGAATGTGGTTATGACACCAAAGCAAAATGTTTCTCATTTAATAATTAGATATAGATGTAGATTTAATAGTTAGATATAGATAGTGTTTTTATACAAATGAGAATTTGGGGGTGTCAACCACCTCTACAGTTATACCACCATCCAAGAGTGTCCTTATGAACGCGAGTTTGAACTCTAAATTAGAACTCCAAGATGACAAGCCAGATTCCAAGGCCATATGTAAAGATTGAGAATTTTAAATATTATTGTAGTTTTTATTTTCGATTTAAGATTTGACTTAATTTCTAAGATTCCGAAAATTTTTAAAAATTTCCGTCTTTGAGCGTGCAATTTTCTTTATTCCCTCAAAACGAACTCCGACATGAACTTATTATTGGATTTGAAAGTAAATTCATTTATTTATTTTTATTATTATTATTTTTTTTTACTTTATTATTCCGAGGCTTGAAAATATTTTTTTGAGTTTCGTTATTTAATACAGGTTCGGATGTTTACTTTAAATTCATTTTAATCGCATCGAGTTAAGGTCAGAAAGCGAATTTTGGGGTTTATTTCCGGGTAATTATTTTTGTTTCTATATACTTACACACTCCACCTCTTCCTTCTCCCCACTCCCTATAGCAGCTGAACACCCCCATCTCCCTCCCCTCTCCTATAATTGTAGGCTTGTAGCTGTCATTACCCATCCTCACACACAAACCCACCTCCAATTGCTCTCTCCTTCATTCTCTGTTCACCATCTTCAAAAGCCCCCACAAGGCTCCCGTTGAACTCGCAGCCACCACCATATCTCAACCACCTTCCCTTCTCTTCCTCTGTCACGCCAACACCCTCTTCATCTCCCTCCTTTCTTTCCTACCTCCTTCCCTTGCCGCCAAGCCTCCAGTCGAGCACCTCCCACCTCCCTTGTTCTATTCAAATCATCCCACACTTCTCGTCCTCCTTTCCTTTGTGTCCAACAGCAGCTCCCCGGTAGCTGAGGACGACCTTGAGCCACCTAGAGACCCCGGAGAGCCGACATCGCCAAGCTTTCTCCCCTTCCCTGTTTTCTGTTCGAGCTCGGCAAGTTTCCATTCTTTCTCCTTTTGCTCTTGAACCCAATAAAGCTTCACCCTTTTGACCTCCTACCTCCATCCTAGGCCAAGCAAGGGCACCTCGAACCCCCGACGAGCCGAATCGAATTCCGTCGAGTCCCCGACAATACTTCGATCCCCTCTCCTTGGTGAGCCTCCTCTCCTTCGACTCCATTTCTTTTTCTAAAGACTTAGGAGCATTAGGCCTAATGGCTTTTCGAGTTATTCCGAGAGCGAGGGTGCAGGGTCGAGAGGGAGAGCCGAGAGCGTGCCGGCGAGGTGAGTTCGAGCAGAGTGAGGCAGGGGCTGGCGGAAGAAGAAGAGGGCAATGGGTTCGGTTTTCTTTCTTTGTCGGGTCGGGTCTGGTTTTTTTTATATATTGGGTTGGTTCTTTGGCTATCAGATTAGGAGGGAGTGGGCCTGATTTGGGGTCCGGATCTTTGGGCTGGGTGAGATTGGAGGATTTTGGGCTTTTTCCTTTATTTGGGTGAGATTATTACATATTATCCTATCAACTTATTTTAATTAGTATGAAATCATTATGAAGTTATTTAATTAGATATTATTAAATTTTTTTCTGAATTGTTTATTTAATAAATTAATTTGTCACTTTATTTAGTATAGGATTATTTAAAAATTGATTTATTTGGGTGTTTATTTAATTGGTTATATATTGTTAATTCTCTATTACTTATTAAATTATTTATATGTTTGAATTAATTATTCACTTATTTAATTTAATTTATTGAGAATTATTTATGTGGATGCTTTATTTGTTAAGTTTTGACATTAAATTGTTAGTTTTGAATGATATAGGTTGTTTAAAATATTTCTTAAGTTTCGGAATTTATTTAGATAACGATTATTGAAATAGAAGAATGTCGGGTTTATTTTAATGATAATATAATTTTGGGGAAATTGGTTTAATGATTTAAATGTTTAATGTCGAGATTTGACTATGTATGATCTCAAAAGAATTGTTTGATTATCGAGTTGACCTCCTTGAAATTTAAATTACTTTGACTAACTTCGGAACCGACTTATTTGGACTTAACTTGGTAGATTGGTTGATAAATTCTACATGAGAATTTATATGAATTGAAACATGATTTGAGATGTTGGAAATTCGAGATGATTTATGGGAATGAGAATGGAATTCTGATAATATAAGATGTTGAGTTAAGTTGAGATAAATGATGATGATGGTGTATGACTTGTACTGTGAATATGACTGGAACCGAGAGATTGTCTAGTATTGGAAACTCGGAATGTTGACATGACGGAAATTGATATGAGATGATGAGGTTATAAGATGAATTATGAGGTGAGTGAGATGATGATGATAATGACATGTTTAAGATGTGATGTTCTATGGTTATGTGAACTTAGGTGTGGTATTACTCATGCTTTGTGTAAATGTAGACATAGACTTATTATGCTATTTATGGAATTACTAGGTGATCTATGATTTGTTGGATTGCGTGCTATTGTCGTGATTGCTTTGGATTCTGCGCTTCACCAGGTAAGTCCTCCGGGGCTTACTCAAGTTAGAACCTCATGCCTGATGTGTCATATAGTATGTAGGTGTTGCATCCTGCATATTCATGTAGTATCATGCTTAGGTTGCACAAATTAATCGAGCATCCGTATTCTCTTTGCGTATGGTAGAACGGCCGTTAAATTGTGAGTCCTAGAGTCATTTGCTAGGGTCATAGGACGGTCCAGTCCCATCGGGCTTAGTCCTCATCGAGTCAGACTCTTAAATTGACAAGCATGACTATTGATACGATTGATGATGTTATGATATTGAACGCAACCGGTTCCCGCACTAACGAGCATGGGTGCGGGAGTATAAAACGCCGTCGGTTCCTGCACTAACGAGCATGGGTGCGGGAGTAGGAGAGGGACATGCCACTTGGCATTCTGTGCGGGATCCCATTTAATCGCTTTCTGCATATATATAAACTGTTAGCATGTATGTGTGTTTAATATTTCCGCACTGCATTAGAGCATCCTTTATTTAGGTATAGGCATATTATATGTCCTCAGCGAGGTCTTCAGGGCCCGCATGAGTGGCTCGACCTTGACTCGTGGTATAGTTTCAGGTATTTGATCTTTGCTTGTTCCGTGCTTCCATGACGAGGGTTTCATCTGGGGCGTTCAACTAACCGAGAGACCGACTTACCACCATACTCGACACTTTAAAGGTTTTATAGTCGTTTATATTGGTTTTGACCCGGCTTCGCCGATGCAAGTTGTATTGTCAAATTCCTTTCTTTATGTTTGAAACTCAACCCGTACTCGAATTGCAAGGTCCGAACGAAGGTATCCAATCCTTCGAAACGTAACCCGAATATCTATATTTGGGCCGTTACAAAGGTGGTATCAGAGCTTGGGTTGCGCGATTCGAGTACAAATGGGTTGAAGTATGATTTTGATAATCGCCCAATGTTTTTAAAGGATTTAAAAGAGTTTTAAAGGGTAAAATGAATTTAATATGGCTAAATTAATGAACATATCTTAATGAAATTGACTTAAAGTTAGGAAAACCGAAAAAGGGGAAACCGAGTGGGTAGAAAAGCGATAGACCATCCCTATTGGATGTAGACTTGGGAAAAGGTAGGCAAAAATTAGCTTTATACTTTACAGGGGGCCTGGAAGACTCCAAGGAGTTTGCATCGTGGGGGTTGGAGTAACGGGGTTAGAATGTAGAGACCGAGGGGATAGTTGCCCCTCCGGTCAGTTGCCCCTCGAAGGGCAGCTTCTAGATAGCTTCTGTGATTTCATATAAATTGAAACTGGGAGAGATCCCCCTCGAAAGGGAACGCATTAATTATTGTTGATTGATTCTGTGCTGAGTGTTGCATTCTTTGAGCAAGAATTCTGTTAATTTATTAAACCTATGCTGGCTATGAGTTGAGCTTTTGTGTGAACGGGATAGCAGGAGAGTCCTTCCTTACTATGTAGTAGGGATTTCAGTACTTGTAAAGCAATCTTTTCCATTATTCAACTGTTTGTGTCATTTTCTTTCCATTTCGCCTTCTGTTCAACAACTTTCTAAAGTTGACAATTGTCGGAGAGTGTATTCCTTTCATTCCATTTTCCTCATCTCTCATGCCTCCAAATGATGTCTTATCGATTCTTTCCTTTTTCTTCCTTGCCTTCCTTTTCTTTTCTTTCTTTTCTCTCCTTTTCCATTCTTCCCTTTCGAATCTTCTCTAGGATATCGGCGTACTCCACGGGAAATTGGGTTGGGCATCTAATCATATTCGGAATTTCTATTTCGGTGAAACGAGTACTCGAGAGTGTGATGTAGTATGGCACTTGATGTCATAGGTCATGCCATGAGTCGCTTATTGTACTAGAGCGTCAAACCTTGAATGAATCAGGATTTCTGACATGATTCCGAGTCTAAGGGAATAGGTTGTTTTGTCGAGTCATTCCTCTTGATTCATGCAATGGTCAACATGTGTCTTCTTGTCATGATACCTTGTTCAGAGCTCAACCATCCTTCTTGTGGGAAACAATTTAAGTACCCTTCTCCCTTACCTAAATGAGTCATACAAACAAGTTTTAGAGGTCGTAGTCATTGGATACGATTCCTATATATGGCTTATGGAAGGGAAGTTCTCCATTTGAGCTATTGGTCTTTTCTGGGATGATTGAGAGTGATGTGGTGTGATATGCCTAGTTGTGATATGATTCCAATGTGTTGATGTCTTGGTATGTTGATATTTGAGTTAGTGGTAGGTATGGCATGGTTGCCTTTGCATACGAGATATGGGTTACTGATGTAAATGAGTTGCTGACTTAGTGTGCAGGTTTGATGACTTCCTTTTCCTTTCTTTCCCTTTCTCCCTTCCATTTTCTCCTATTTTGTCTTCTTTCTTATTCGTGGGCTAAGGTTCCTTTGGTGGAATAGTCTAGAGAGTGTTATGAGAACTAGAAATCCTAGGTTTTGATCGAGGATGGTATAAGGTAGAGTCTTAGAAACCAGACATTGGTTTAGGCAAGACCGAGATAGTTTATAGGACTGGTAGGGGACGGTGGTTATCAAATTTTCAGATGAGCCTTTTAGGCGAGCAAATTTTCAGATGAGCCTTAGATGGGGATTAGGGTTAGGATGGCGAGGTTTCAAGGGAGAGATCGCAGTTAGCAGAGGCAGTGTAGATAGGCAGAGTATGTGGGTGGTGTAGGCGGTTAGTGTTGGAGGGTAGTTGGTTGTAGGCTTGCCTAGTTCGTTAAGGTAATCTTGAGAGTGGGTGTGAGTATAGGTAGTTAGGATAGTTCTGAAGCTAGTTAGGTAAGCTAGGAGTTGATTGAAAAGCTCTTGTAAGGGAATTGTCGTTAGACAGGTTAGTGTGGTAAGGGTGGTGTCTAAGTAGTCTAGGAATGTGTTGTGATTGGGAACGATTTTGGTAAGGAATGAGATTGAGGAATTGTTAAAGATGAGTAGTACAGGGTTGCTTGGGAAAATCGTAGATCTTAGGGATTAGATTGTGCGATATCGGGACTGTTTATGAGATGATTATTTTGGGACTGTTTAGCTAAGATTGGGAATTTTTGGCGAACTTGAGAGTAAAGGATTCTAGATGCGTTGTCGGAAGATTTTAGCATAGGGAAGGAATCGAGCTTGATGTGTGGGTATTGTTTTGGTTGTTGACATATTTGTGGATGTAAGATGAACTTTCAAGGAAAGGCTGGTAGCTAGGCAAGAATGTCGTGGAGGTTGCTAGTAGAACTAATTACTCAAGGTTCGAAATAGGGAAGTTCTGGGTAATGGGTATGGGAAGTAGGCAAGATGGAGGATATTTGAGTATATGGAAGGGTGGAGGATCTTAGAGGGTTGGTGAAATTTCGGTACTTGGGAAATTCGAGTGAGGGGATATAGAGATTATGTGGACATGATGATCGGAAAAAGGAGACTTAGGGTAGTAAGATGTTGAGGTTCGAGGTAACGTGATTTGGGGCAATTGGGAATGTGCAGAAATGTGGAAACTAGTCCAGGTAGCGGAGAGTGGGAATTTTATAGGTTGGAGAATTGTGGGAGTTTTGGTAAAATTACAATGTGGTGGATAATTCGGATCATGATGGCATCAAGTTTCCTTGGGAATAATGGTCGATAGATAGAGGATTTGAGCCTGAAGTGTCGTGGTTAAGAATTGGTAGCTTGAGGTAATTTAGGAAAATGTCGAGATGAGGATTTCAGAGTAGGACGATTTGAGAGTTTTGAATGGTTAAGATTTAGTAAGATTTGGAATGGGAAATCGGTATAGTGCACCGGGGCTCATCTTAATCTTTTGGGAAATGAATTGCTATGGTTTGGATCGATTGGGTCTTAAGAGCTAGATAGGTAGGATGTGTTGTGGGTTACCTGGGATAGACGTGGGTGATGAGGAACTTGGTGATTCGTGGTTGAGAGTTAGCACTAGATGGTCTTCTGTGTTGGCGCTTGTCGAGAGTAAGTTGTGGAGTAGATACTAGTGAGATAAGGTGCTTGTGTTGTTAGGGTACGAGAGTGGCTTAGAAGGTGAACCCTTTTCAGGAATGTCCAAGTAGGGTTGAGAATGTCGTGTGTAAAGAGGGTCAGTAGGAGTTGGTTTCTTAGAGGTGGTTAATTGGTGAGAGTGTTTAGTAGGGTGGGAAGTGTGATCAGGGTAGCAACGTGATTCGAGATGTCTTTTGAGAGATGATAGTCATATGAATGCTTGAGAGCCTAGGAAGAGTAAGCAAGATTGTTACGGAAACCCTTAGTACAAGGTTGTGCTTGATAAGGAGTCTGGGTAGATGGTCAATGTGTTGAGATTGGAGGAATAGGAAATTTGGACGATTGGGAACTCCGAGTTATGGGCTTTAGATGGTGGAGTAAAAGGTTAGGAAATGAGGTTGAGATAATGAAGTAGATTGATCCTTAGATGGCTTGATGGCATAAGAGTTGGGATACCTAGTAATTGGCTTCGGATGTAGGCCTTGAATTGTGGATGGTTATGTGACTAGAGAGTTTGTATATGAGCAGGATGAAATGGTATTTGGAACTAGTATCAGATATGAGTTGGTAGATCTAGGTGAGGTTAATCGTGATGCGAAAGATGATGGATAGTAGTCGAGTCTTGTTATGGTTGGTAATTATAGGCAAGCGTTCTCGAGGATGTGACCTAGTGTAAAACGTTACTTGGGACAGAATATTGTGCAGATTATGTGCCATAGACCATAGTGAGGTATTTGTACTAACAATATTGTGCAGATTCTGTATGACTCTGACAATTAGTGCAGGTATGATGTGATTTATCTGAGTGTTATGACGTGCAACTTCTGTGATGTGATGTGATGAATCCTTCTATGAGTGATGATGTGCTAGATGTGTTATGTTGCTTGATTATTATCGATGAAACTATGGCATGCTATTGAATGTGCTATAAGATGGTGATATTATATGATCAGAATGTTGTAAAGGATGAAACTGAATTATTAGAACTTGATTCTGACGTGGAACCTAGGAAGAGAATACGGGATTAGCCTTTAGAGGTGGATGATAGGATGATTGGGAAGTTGAGAATGCTTTTGGCAAATGTCGAACTTGAAGTTTTGGAATGGTACTTTATAAAGGGTAAATTTGGATTTTTGAGAAAATTACAACAACCCGAGCTTTTCATTATAACGCCCCACGAAGTGGATACAAGTATTTTATGGGGGCACCTGTAGATTGCTTGCTAAGACCTAGTGGGACGCTATGATGCTTTTTGAGTTATGATATGACCAAAAAGTCGGAATAAGGATATGGTAGGGGCCCATATCACATTTCTGCTACGACCTATTGGGAGTATTATGATCATGACAACGATAATGTGAGATCTCATGGGGGCACTCATGAGGTACTTACTAGGTCAATGTCATGATACTTGGACTCACCGATTTCAAACTTCATCCCCTGCATTTTAGTCTCGGGGACGAGACTTGTTTTTAGAGGTGGATGATGTAAAGATTGAGAATTTTAAATATTATTGTAGTTTTTATTTTCGATTTAAGATTTGACTTAATTTCTAAGATTCCGAAAATTTTTAAAAATTTCCGTCTTTGAGCGTGCAATTTTCTTTATTCCCTCAAAACGAACTCCGACATGAACTTATTATTGGATTTGAAAGTAAATTCATTTATTTATTTTTATTATTATTATTTTTTTTTACTTTATTATTCCGAGGCTTGAAAATATTTTTTTGAGTTTCGTTATTTAATACAGGTTCGGATGTTTACTTTAAATTCATTTTAATCGCATCGAGTTAAGGTCAGAAAGCGGATTTTGGGGTTTATTTTCGGGTAATTATTTTTGTTTCTATATACTTACACACTCCACCTCTTCCTTCTCCCCACTCCCTATAGCAGCTGAACACCCCCATCTCCCTCCCCTCTCCTATAATTGTAGGCTTGTAGCTGTCATTACCCATCCTCACACACAAACCCACCTCCAATTGCTCTCTCCTTCATTCTCTGTTCACCATCTTCAAAAGCCCCCACAAGGCTCCCGTTGAACTCGCAGCCACCACCATATCTCAACCACCTTCCCTTCTCTTCCTCTGTCACGCCAACACCCTCTTCATCTCCCTCCTTTCTTTCCTACCTCCTTCCCTTGCCGCCAAGCCTCCAGTCGAGCACCTCCCACCTCCCTTGTTCTATTCAAATCATCCCACACTTCTCGTCCTCCTTTCCTTTGTGTCCAGCAGCAGCTCCCCGGTAGCTGAGGACGACCTTGAGCCACCCAGAGACCCCGGAGAGCCGACATCGCCAAGCTTTCTCCCCTTCCCTGTTTTCTGTTCGAGCTCGGCAAGTTTCCATTCTTTCTCCTTTTGCTCTTGAACCCAATAAAGCTTCACCCTTTTGACCTCCTACCTCCATCCTAGGCCAAGCAAGGGCACCTCGAACCCCCGGCGAGCCGAATCGAATTCCGTCGAGTCCCCGACAATACTTCGATCCCCTCTCCTTGGTGAGCCTCCTCTCCTTCGACTCCATTTCTTTTTCTAAAGACTTAGGAGCATTAGGCCTAATGGCTTTTCGAGTTATTCCGAGAGCGAGGGTGCAGGGTCGAGAGGGAGAGCCGAGAGCGTGCCGGCGAGGTGAGTTCGAGCAGAGTGAGGCAGGGGCTAGCGGAAGAAGAAGAGGGCAATGGGTTCGGTTTTCTTTCTTTGTCGGGTCGGGTCTGGTTTTTTTTTATATATTGGGTTGGTTCTTTGCTATCAGATTAGGAGGGAGTGGGCCTGATTTGGGGTCCGGATCTTTGGGCTGGGTGAGATTGGAGGATTTTGGGCTTTTTCCTTTATTTGGGTGAGATTATTACATATTATCCTATCAACTTATTTTAATTGGTATGAAATCATTATGAAGTTATTTAATTAGATATTATTAAATTTTTTTCTGAATTGTTTATTTAATAAATTAATTTGTCACTTTATTTAGTATAGGATTATTTAAAAATTGATTTATTTGGGTGTTTATTTAATTGGTTATATATTGTTTTAAAGTTGTTAGTGTGGATTACCTAATCCATTGACTTGTTAATTCTCTATTACTTATTAAATTATTTATATGTTTGAATTAATTATTCACTTATTTAATTTAATTTATTGAGAATTATTTATGTGGATGCTTTATTTGTTAAGTTTTGACATTAAATTGTTAGTTTTGAATGATATAGGTTGTTTAAAATATTTCTTAAGTTTCGGAATTTATTTAGATAACGATTATTGAAATAGAAGAATGTCGGGTTTATTTTAATGATAATATAATTTTGGGGAAATTGGTTTAATGATTTAAATGTTTAATGTCGAGATTTGACTATGTATGATCTCAAAAGAATTGTTTGATTATCGAGTTGACCTCCTTGAAATTTAAATTACTTTGACTAACTTCGGAACCGACTTATTTGGACTTAACTTGGTAGATTGGTTGATAAATTCTACATGAGAATTTATATGAATTGAAACATGATTTGAGATGTTGGAAATTCGAGATGATTTATGGGAATGAGAATGGAATTATGATAATATAAGATGTTGAGTTAAGTTGAGATAAATGATGATAATGGTGTATGACTTGTACTGTGAATATGACTGGAACCGAGAGATTGTCTAGTATTGGAAACTCGGAATGTTGACATGACGGAAATTGATATGAGATGATGAGGTTATAAGATGAATTATGAGGTGAGTGAGATGATGATGATAATGACATGTTTAAGATGTGATGTTCTATGGTTATGTGAACTTAGGTGTGGTATTACTCATGCTTTGTGTAAATGTAGACATAGACTTATTATGCTATTTATGGAATTACTAGGTGATCTATGATTTGTTGGATTGCGTGCTATTGCCGTGA
Organism: Persicaria maculosa; assembly: GCA_963922045.1. NCBI lineage: Eukaryota > Viridiplantae > Streptophyta > Magnoliopsida > Caryophyllales > Polygonaceae > Persicaria > Persicaria maculosa. The sequence goes on along the minus strand of OY998267.1, from coordinate 26,500,798 downwards.
TTGCTTTGGATTCTGCGCTTCACCAGGTAAGTCCTCCGGGGCTTACTCAAGTTAGAACCTCATGCCTGATGTGTCATATAGTATGTAGGTGTTGCATCCTGCATATTCATGTAGTATCATGCTTAGGTTGCACAAATTAATCGAGCATCCGTATTCTCTTTGCGTATGGTAGAACGGCCGTTAAATTGTGAGTCCTAGAGTCATTTGCTAGGGTCATAGGACGGTCCAGTCCCATCGGGCTTAGTCCTCATCGAGTCAGACTCTTAAATTGACAAGCATGACTATTGATACGATTGATGATGTTATGATATTGAACGCGATCGGTTCCCGCACTAACGAGCATGGGTGCGGGAGTATAAAACGCGGTCGGTTCCTGCACTAACGAGCATGGGTGCGGGAGTAGGAGAGGGACATGCCACTTGGCATTCTGTGCGGGATCCCATTTAATCGCTTTCTGCATATATATAAACTGTTAGCATGTATGTGTGTTTAATATTTCCGCACTGCATTAGAGCATCCTTTATTTAGGTATAGGCATATTATATGTCCTCAGCGAGGTCTTCAGGGCCCGCATGAGTGGCTCGACCTTGACTCGTGGTATAGTTTCAGGTATTTGATCTTTGCTTGTTCCGTGCTTCCATGACGAGGGTTTCATCTGGGGCGTTCAACTAACCGAGAGACCGACTTACCACCATACTCGACACTTTAAAGGTTTTATAGTCGTTTATATTGGTTTTGACCCGGCTTCGCCGATGCAAGTTGTATTGTCAAATTCCTTTCTTTATGTTTGAAACTCAACCCGTACTCGAATTGCAAGGTCCGAACGAAGGTATCCAATCCTTCGAAACGTAACCCGAATATCTATATTTGGGCCGTTACACCATATGAGTGAGTCGATAAGTCGCTCTGTTTGCCTCCCTGAAAATGTGGGACACAAAGGCCGTCTCGAAAAAGCGAAGTAGACGGAAAGCATCTGAAATAACTCTTCGGATCATGAGGAAGTCTCTTTCCACAACAAATCTTCGGATCCCCAGCATCCGAGCTTCTAGTAACTCGAGTTGCAAACCAACTACTTCGGCCTGGACTGCTGATATCCTCCCACACCTTCTGGCATTGCAAGCAATTATCCTACCGTCGTCATCTCTGATTACAAACCATGCAGAAGCAAACTCATACAGAGATTTAGCGCCATCAAAATTTAGTTTAAAGATGCTAGTCTTAGGTACGGTTTACGTCATCTTATGATATTCCTTTTATGAGGGTTGTTTTTGGGTTTGATTCTCATTGTTTTCCCTCATCTTCATCTGAGTCGTCTTGTTTAGTTTTTTTTTTTTTCAGTTTTTCATGTGGTTTTTTATTATGGCTACCAGCTCATCTATTGTTCATAAATTCTGATTTTCGAATATAATCTTGTTTCTTTTAGTCCAAATGCATCACCAGGAAAAAGCCAAAGTAGCTTTTGTTCAGGGTTTAGATGTCGAAAGATCTCATTGGTAATAGATAGTTAGATATAGATAGATAGATAGATAGATAGATAGATAGATAGATAGATAGATAGATAGATAGATAGATAGATAGATAGATAGATAGATAGATAGATAGATAGATAGATAGATAGATAGATAGATAGATAAATGGTTAAAATTGTGTGAAATATCAATAGTTTACGGTTTATGCAAATTAAGTTGATTGATTGAAGATCCTAAAATTACGGTATTTGTGACACCTAAGCAAGAAACTTCTTATTTAATAGTTAGATATAGATATAAATATATATATATTTAGATATAGGTATAGATTATATTTTAAATCAATGTTTGAAATCTATCTATCTATATCTATATATCTATCTATATACATATACTAAAACCGATGCATAGCGTCTTATGTGACACGTTGTGGTTGATTCTAGGAAATGCGTCTTATGTGGCCCGTTGTGGTTGATTCTAGGGAAAAAATTAATAAAATAATATATGGTCATAGTTTATAGAAAGTTATGTAAGTCACAATCTATCTATATATATATTAGTTAATTGACAAAAATATAAATAAAAAATATTTTACAGTCATACTTACCAAAAATATTAATAGATAAATATGCAGTATTTGATAAGTGCTTTTATGTATATCTAGATTATTTTTTGGTGGAGAGAATTATTAATATCAAAATTACTTATTTAATAAGTGTTGTTTTATTTATATCTATATTAGTTTTTGAGGCCAAAATAATTTATTAAAATATTATGTAGCCACAAGCCATCCCTACGTGCATATATATTTTAGTAAACCATGGTAATAAATATATACTATATATTTAATAAAAAAATATTAAATATTTTAAAAATCAATTATCTATTAAATTACACAAGATTCAATTAATGGTACTATTGTGGATTAGAAAAAAAAACATTTAACCTTATAAATGTGAATTTTATTTATATTTTAGGAGAATCTAAATAAAAGATATTTAGATTAAGATTGTATATATATAATCTCTCAAACTAATATTATTTATATCTATATTATTTTTTGGTCAAAAATTGATTTATATTTAGATTATTATTTTTTTATTTATTAGAATCTATTCAAATTATTTATAATATTATATTAATGTATTCTCCGTACATGGGACGGGACGTACACAAGTTGTAGAATATCAATATGTTAAGGAATAAAAAAATTGTTATAATTTGATTGGTTAAAAATTCCATCTTGTAAATAAAAAGTGGTCTCATGTTGTGTTTTTCTGCCAAACCTACAAAAAAAATTAATATTTTTGTAAATATTTTCGTTAAATAATTATTTTTTGTGAATACTTAGGAAAAAAGTTTGATAATATAAATATAGTTATTATTAAAGTACAACAAACGGGCTGAACATTGATCAAACATTGATCAATTTTGATTTTGTGAGAAAAGAGTCTAATAAACCAATCACAAGTTGTTCTTAGTGGTTGGGCGAAATTAATTAAAATAACTTAACCTTTAAGAGAGTGTTAAAAATATATCCCCACCTTTCAAATGTAAGATAAATATCCCGACCTTTATAAGTGATGGTACTATAATATCCCAAAATTTTCTCCCCCACAAAAATGCTTACATGGCACATATATGGCAAAAAATAATTATCATATTCACAAGCGTGCCCTTGGATCTTAATGCTCGAATTATACAAAGTATAGTCTAGATTGTCATAATAATTTTTAAAAAATAAAAGTCTCTTTTGTAACTAAAAAAATCATTCAATTTAATACTCCATCCGTTAATTAAAACTTGACGTTTTACTATTCACGCACGCTTTTTAAGGTGTTAAAAACTATATAAAATATTAACTTTTGTAATATATTTTTTAAATAATTTCATACTTGTTACTATTAAGTATGATTTATAAAAACAAATTTTTTAAAAAATTAATATTTCATATAGTTTTTATCATTCTAAAAAAGCGTGCATAAATAGTAAACGACAAGTTTTAATTAACAGAGGGAGTACTTATTTATATATTATAATTAAATTTAATCAAAACAAATATAATAAAACAAGTAAATATTTAAAGTATAATTTTCAATATCTTGATTGTGTAAAATATCATTCAAGTTTAGTAGATTAAATTAGATTGGTTTTTAATTTTATCTTAATTTTTTTATTTTGGATTTAATAAAAAATAAAAAATAAAAAATTTACATTCTTTTATATATTTTTTAATAATAATAATTTACTTCTTATATATAAATGAACGCCATTTAATAATCTAAATAATTAAATTTTTATTTCAATTTCGTAGTAACATAAAGTTTATAATTGACAAAATATTCTTCAGTTTTGATAAGTTAAATCACTAGCTAATTATTTACTAATTGAAAATATGTTATTTTGCTTTACATTTTTTTATTTGGCTTGTTATAGATATTATTGATTTAAAAAAAGATATAAAAAGTTAGGTTCATATTAAATCTAAAACTACAAAAGTTTATTAAATAAACTTTTAAACTCATCTAATTTAATTTTATATGTTTTATTTGAATTGAAAATACATGAGTAATACAATATAAAAAATAAGAATTTTATGGGAGAGAAATCATTAGGATATTATATTAACATCACTTATAAAGGTCGGTATATTTATCTTACATTTGAAAGGTTGAGATATATTTTTAACACCCCCTTAAAGGTTGGGTTATTTTAATTATTTTCGCCTAGTGGTTGTGGAGCCAACCCCTTAAATGGGTCATACAGTACCCAATCCAGATATAGAGCGGCTGAGCCGATCGAACTGGACTAAGATAAAAAAAAATATCTAATAAGATTCGAACCTAAATTTAGAATTAATATTAAAAATTTGTGGGGTGTTTACTAGAATGTCCATATTTTTCGTCTTTATTAGCATTTTGTCTACCAACCTATTCATATTTGCTAAATGTCAACCGTGTTACTGAAACCATAGTTGCTGATACCAGAGTTGGTGAAATCGGAGTTGTTGAAACCAGGTTTGCTGAAACCAAAGTTGTTCAAACCAGAGTTGTTGACGCCGACGTTGTTGAAACTAGAGTTACTGACGCCAGAGTTGCTGAAACCAGAGTTGCTCAATCACTGAATTTTGAATTTTTGCCCAATTTCTGCTGCAACCAAATTGAATAGAAGAAAAGGCTCAAGCTCAAGCACAGACCACAATCTGATCAAGCTCAAGCTCAAGCACGGACCACAATTTGCCCAATTTCAATACCAATTTCAGCAATTATAACACAATTTGAGCAAATTAAGAGATTTCAGTAACAACAATTCCAGATCTATTCCTCTTCGACTTTGATAATATCACAAAGATGATCGGCTCCAACAAAACACTCAGAGCCATTTAACATTATTCACAATCAGTATAAAGGGAAAAAATAAATTAAAAAAAAATAAAAAGTAACTATTGTTTGTACTACAGCTTTGACTACCCTAGATGGATTGGAGATTGGTCGAATCGTTCCACGAAATCGCAGGAATTCAAACTGCTTGTTAAAATGAAGTAACACACCTGGATTATACACCCTACAAGGAAGAGCAGATGAACAAAATTGGAGCTGAACATCTGAAATTACCATTCAAATCCAAAAAACTCGCCTACTTCACCTTCGGGGAGAGTATGCAGCGGTGGACGACAACCTCCTTGCCGGAGGACTCCACGATGATCTTAGAGTCGGCTGCAGCCACCGCCTTCCACCATATCTGGCTCCTCCGTCGCCACAGATTTGGATCCTCGCCATATATCAGGGCTCCAAGGTGGCTCGTCGGAGTGGGATGGCACCAGCGTGTCGAATCAGGTGGTTGGAAAGTCTGAGCTTTAGTCTTCAAGCTCCTTGGGAGGGGTGACAGTCAGTCGGCATCGTCGAGTGTTCCTCAAAGTCGGAGAGTGGCTTCGGGTTCCGTCAGGTGCGAGGAGGAGCGGAAGAAAGGGAGGGAGAACTGAGGTAAAGATGGAGGAAGAGCGAGAGGGTGATGCGAGAGAGCCATGGGAGGCTCGACCTTGGGGCCCCGGACGGTGAGGCTTCGAGAGTGAGAGAGAGGGAGAAGCGTGTGCGTCGTCCATGGCTGCTCGGATTTAAATTTGAGGAACAATGAGGAGAGAGGGTGTGAGCGACGAGTTTCAGATCTGAGGAACGGGGAGGGGTTTTCGGGTTCGCTGAGATGGACTTTTTACCAATAAAACAAATTCGTAGACGGTTTTTCAATTTGGTCCGAAAAAATGGCATGTGATGCAAATTTATTCAAAATCTGCTCGTGTCCTATGTGGCAAGTTGTGGTTGATTTTAGAAAAAAAATTATTAAAATAATATGTTGTCATTATTTATAGAAAGTTATCATAAACTATAATTTATCTATATATATTAGTTAATTGATAAAAATATAAATTAAAGCTATTTCATGGTCATACTTACCAAAAATATTAATAGATAAATATGTAGTATTTGATAGGTGCTATTTTATTTATATCTAGATTATTTTTTGGTTGAAAGAATTATATATATCAAAATTAATTATTTAATAATTGTTATTATATTTATATCTATATTATTTTGGGGGCCAAAATAAAATTTTAAAATATTATGTAACCATAATATGTAGTCACAATCCATTAGTGTATATATATATATTTTTTAGTAAACTAATGTAATAAAGATATACTTTTTTTTTTTGAAACAAGATAAGATTTAGGGAGGTTCCCGACAACCTGGCATGGCACCTTCCTAGAGCGTCCAGATGGACGAGATCAACCAGAAGATGATCAAACGAGCAGCTATCCTCGACAGGGTTACTGTAGGCCAGACGTGCAATCGAGTCCACTACAGCAATAGATTTCCTGAAAATATGACGAATAGCAACATTTCTAAAGTAGGAAAGATCAATTCGAGTATCCGATTGTAGTAGCTCAATGTTCCAAGGACAAGACCAGTCACCCAAAAGAGCTTTGACAACCATTAGACAACCACCCTCTATAAGTAGATTATCTAGGTTAAGCTGTTTAGCATTAAGAACTCCCAACCGAAGCGCCAGAGCTTCAGCGTATAGAGCGGAGTTGTTATGAGAAGTACCATTCCCCAAGGAAACAATACCTCCAACATCAATTCTAATTACAAAAACGAAAGTGCCGGATCCATTAGATCTGAAGGAGCCGTCGAAATTTAGTTTGTAGAAATTCGACTGCGGCTTCTGCCATGGAATATGCCTTTTTTTTATTAGCCGATTGATTGGTTGCTGATTGATTTCTAGTTGAGGATCGTTCACCATTATTTGACCCCGTCAGAGCGTCGTAACACAATAAATCCTTAGTAGCAGACCATGTATTACGAGTGGTAGATATAAAAACAACAATATCAATTACTGTCAAGGTAAAGGGAACACGACCTTGTTCCTAAAGTACCATGTCCCCCACCAAACTGTTGCTAGAAGCGCCATAGAAGATTTACCTATCGAGGAGTACAAGTGATTAAGTAGTAGGTTATAGTCGTTGTGAATACTAGCGCCCATAGAAGGTGGAATTTTGATATGAAACTTATTGAGAAGAATGGATGTAATATGACACTCCAGAAGAAAATGAAACCCCGTCTTGTGCGTGTTACCGCAAAGAGGGCACCCTGAAGGCACTGCCATATGCGAACGTTGCAGACATTCAGTTGTAGGCAAACTGTCCCGCGAGACTTTCCACATGAAGTGACAAACTTTATATGGAACGTCAAGTTTCCAAATTCAATTATAGCTATAATTTGGATCAACTTTAGAAGAAGGGATAATAGCTCTAGCAGATTTCGCAGAAAACCACCCATCCCTGCTCGGTCCCTAGTAAAGACGGTTATGAAAGGAGTTAGTTGGTAAGTTGGAAGCCAAAATGTTATATATGTATAGGTGATAGAAAACCACGGAGATCGTTGGATAATTTATTGTAGCCCCACGAATTATTAGTATTGATGAAGTGGGAAACCTTCTAACTCAGAGCTAAGTCCGAAGGATGCGAACTAGCCACATCTGAGAGTGTGTGGCCATAGATCCAGTTATCAGTCCAGAAATCAACATTTGTGCCATCGCCGATAGACCATCTTAGTCCCGGAGTGAACAAATGTTTAATCGACTGAAGTTTAGACCATCTCAGGATGTATTCCCTTTCCGATTATACTTCATGAGAGGAGTTCCCTTCATATATTTGACGGGAATAAAACGTACCCACATATTACTGAGTTCAGCCAGAATCTTTCATAGTAGTTTCATATGCAGTGCAATGTTCATAGTTAACAAAACGAATATTAAAATGTTTTTAAAAATAATCTATATATTAAATTATATGAGATTTAATTAACTAAAGATTATAAAAAAAATCTTTTATAAATGAGAATATTTTGAAAAATCTAAATAAAAGATATTTAGATTATATATAATATGTAAAAATAATTTTATTTATATCTATATTATTTTAAAAATATACTAGTTTTATATACTAATTTTAACGAAGATATCATTTGATATCAAGATTCAAACGAATTTTAGGATGTACTCCCTCCGTTGCAAAATATAAGAGCTTTTACTTTTTGACACGTTTTTTAATGAGCTAAAAACTCGATGAAATATTATTTTTTTATTAAATTTTTTTACATAGTATTATACATATTTTACATAGTAGTATTTTTGGATTTTATTTGTCATCGGCCCAATTTGTTGGAAAGAAAACGATCAGGGCCGGGGAGGAGAAGGACAAAACGAAGTGCAGAAAACGGGAAGCGGTTAGCCGGCCTACAAACTGCTCCCCCCAACGTCCGCCATTACAATTCCCTCTCCTCGCTTTCACTTCTTTCTCTTCATCCTGTATTCTACCGATCCGGAATCCACCAGATCGAATCGCCTCATTCCTCTTTCGTCTTTCGACTTTTTTCATCCGTTCGCGCGCCTCTTTTCGTCGTTGTCGTCGCTGAATTCGTACGTTTCTGTTCTGGATTTGAGCTTGTTTTATGGATATTATTTGTTCTTATACCTTTTCCGGAGGCGAATTTTCTCGATTTTTTGGAAATATTTACGGCGTTTGATGGCTACATTGTTGATTTGGATCTGGTGTGTCGAAGCTTTCGCGGCTTCTAGTTATGATGATCGGAATTATGGAAGAGGAATTGAAATATGCGGCGTTAGATTAGTTGTGCGTTCATCCCGACGTTCGATTTTTGTTGATATTCCGTGTTGTACATTTCTCATTCCACTCTTCGTTATTGCTGTTCGTCGTTTCTGTACGATCACGCTGAATTTGGACTTTTGCAGGGAAGAAGTCAAGAAGCATGAGTTCTGAACTTGTAGAAATACAACCATCAATCCTCAAGTTCACATGTAAGCTTGATTTTTCTTCATTCAAAGGAGAATTTATTTTGAGGTCTCATCTGTCATAATGTGCAAGCATTTAGTTGTCTGTGGACATATAGAACGTTCAAAATCAAGGCATCTATATTTCCAATTCTATGGTTACTTCTAGTCGTAATCGGAGATGTTTTTTCTTGTCTCTCATTTCTATTCCCTGCTTGGATAACGTTTTTCATTTCTCTCCTTCCAGTTGAACTGAGAAAACAGACACAGTGCCTAATTCAGCTTGCAAATAAAAGTGACCAATTTGTTGCTTTCAAGGTGTGGAGTTCTCTTGTGCTTGATCACCATTCACCTATATGATCAACATCTGAAAAATGTGTGATTATGAAAATGAAATGTGATCTCTCGCTTTCTAATGACTACAATAGGGCTAAACTTCAGTATTGTTACAGGTCAAGACTACTAGTCCAAAGAAGTATGTTGTGAAACCTAACATACGTGTAATCAAGCCAAAGGGCTCATCTGATTTTACAGGTATGTCAACATGTATATCCCCCTTCCCAAACACTATTAGTGGTTTTAAAAATCATTTATATTTTTAGGACACTTCCAGCTACTTTTATTTGTTCTGTGTCATCAAGCAAATTTTAGGGGAAAATGCTTGGTTTGAAATGATTTGAAGATAATCCTTAAACCTGGTTTTATGTGTATATTGTGATGACGTGATGTTGATTACTCCCTCCGTTCGGCAAAACTTGTCATTTTAGGGTGTTATTTTTGTTCAAAAAAACTTGTCATTATAGGTATTTTCCCCTTCACTTTACAAAAATGCCCTTGATATGATTGATGGTTTGTTAGTTGTAGTTTTCGATAAAGTAAAAAAGGAGGGTAATAATTGAGGGTAAATTAGTACATTTGTTAACTGCCTTAAAACTTGTGAAATAAGCTAAAATGACAAGTTTTGCCGAACGGAGGGAGTATTATTTTAGAATGACCAAAGTAGAGGAGGATCAAGACATTTGACATTTACTCCAGTAGTTCAGCATAATAAATCTGTATGAAAGATAAAAGAAAAGATATGGATGTTTTGTGAATCACCGTGGATAAGAGTGTTGGGAATACAGTTTGTCTCGGGTGTTGGTTTTCCTTCCCCAAACATTTCTATTCCAGGGTGCTCTATCGAGTCTTCACTTGATATGATGATTTTGATTTGTTGGTATTTTGCCAGCACTTGTATGGTTGGGACTTGGGGGTAAGGTTCCCACCATGCTGTTGCTATTCAATGGGGACCTTTACTTGATAGGGTGAGAAGAAATTCTGGAGACGGAAGGATCAAACAGATTACCGTTTGACATTTGGCTATCCCGTGGAAAAATATTTTCCGATTAGAATGTAAAGGCTCCTGCTGGATGGCATATGTAACATCTCTAAATCAGCCCAGTATATCCCGCCTAAGCAGGGTCTGGGTGCCGACTGGACAGCATATACTGAACATATTATTTAGAGGAGAGAAAAAGGATGATGGTGAGAAATTGAGAGAGGGAAGACTGGAAGAGACTCTGCTTCAAGATTTACCAAATTATTCTGGGTATATATTAGTAGTCGGCTGAATGCAATAAAAATTGATGCTAGTTTGTGTTGAGTCCTGTAAAATTGTGTCCGGTGATCAGCTTCAATTTACCTTAGGCTGTATTGTGATTATACAGAATTCTGCCAAATCTTTTCGTGACCATTTGTTAGATTCACCAATCTATACTTGCGTGCCAGGGTGGATCTTGGATTTGCTGTAACTGCAAATTTTAAAGAAAAGCTAACATTTGCATTGTTCAATAAATGTTTGATAAGATCCCAAAGTATTAAGTAGTTATCACTTTTGTTATATCACATGAGAGCACACAGCACCTATGTTGGCACTTTCCTGCAGATCATAGGAACTAAAAAAATTTCAGCTATGTGAGTTTTGTAGTAGATGTTTGGCTAAGTTGTAGTTATTTTAAATGACACTTTGATAGTTTAGTTTCTCTGTCTCTATGCTCTATGCTTCTCCAGCAGTCCAGTCCCTATGCTACTTTCTTGTGGAACATTTTTCCGTAACATTCGCTGGTCATTTTGTTATTTATCACAGTTATCATGCTAGCCCAAAGTGTGGCTCCACCTGATTTACTTTGCAAGGATAAATTTCTTGTTCAAAGTACAATCGTTCCATTTGGATTAACAGAAGAGAATGTTACATCAGAGATGGTAAGAGACTACTTTTTGAGTTGCAAAATAGCTATTGTGGTGAGTTTTCTCATTTGTTTACTCTGGCAGTTTGTTAAAGATCCCAGTAAACGTATAGAGGAGAAGAAGCTGAAGGTACTCCTAGTGGCCCCTGTAAACCCAACAGAGACTCCTGATGCTTCGCAAGAAGATAGAACGCCCACAGAAACTGAAAGCCATCATCCATATAAGGTAAAATTTATAATGTCATTCTACTGTTGCATAAGTGTGTGTGTGTGTTGTGTGTGTATTCCACCTCCAACAAGTACACAAAACTCGAATATGCAAAAGAAAAACTAGGTCAATTCAGATGGCTGCCTAATCATAGGAAATCTCTTTCACTTAGAATGAAGTATAGCTGAAATTATAGATGGCTTGACATTTGATACTCTTCTTCCATGTAATAAAGGACGGGGAAGGATCTCAATCTGCTAAAGTTACAGAAGAAACGCCATTCACCAAAGTTGGCGAGCCAAGACCAGATGAAGGGATAAATGAGTCAAGGATTGCTAGAAGTCTTGAATCCAGGGAAGTTAAAAAATTGGACGAAGAAAAGGTACCAAATGTTGCCGGATATTTAAAATCGGGAATGGAAACTGAGGACATGTCACTGAAGATAAATGGTTTGGGATCTAAGATAGCTGTGGTAAGCTTTTTTCACAATTTCACTCAATACAAGTTTGATGCTAATATAACTAGCCATTTCCTTGACTTCCGCTAACCTTGCCCTTAAGATTTCGGTCTAGCATCAGTTATTCTGTAACTAAAGCTTAGTTTCCTGAAAATACTCACATTCCTTGGCTACATCTTGATTTATCCTTGATACCATCATAAAAGGAGTCCTGCACTCTAATTTACTGATTTCCACCATAAATTTGATATGTAATGCAGCTCAGCAAGTTCAATCGCCATTTTTCGGATTATTCCTAAAATCTATTGTGTGGATTTCATTGTCCATGGGAAATGACCCTTGAACATCAAAACTTCAAATGCACTTTCTAATATTGAAAGTTTGAAACTGGTTTCTTGTTTGAAGCCGGGAGAGTAATTCTTCTCCTTTGACTTGCTAGCTTTTCATAGTTTTCCGTCTGAAGTCACTGTCATACTCAGCTTAATACAATTACCATTTTTACCTTCAGAACAAGATGGTCAACAAGAACGTTTGGCATCTTGTAATTTCAGCCTCTAGATGCTGCCAATTACCTATATTCTTGTAGGATAGGAATTCCTTAGCAGTTTGCAGACCTTATCTTGGATAAATTTTCAGTTGAACCGTCATGTGATGGCCGTTTCACAGTGGACAGTAAATGGATACCCAGACTGAGCTGTGACTTCTTCCAACAATTTTTACTTAGGATCAGACCACAACTAATTAACTCTTTCTTTAAAAGACGTTTTCTGATATTGAAGAGGGAATAATTTGACAGAAGATGTCCATGTTTTTGCAGGCTGAGCAAATTGCCGCGCAGCTAATAGAGGAGAGAAACAGAATCTGGCATGAGAAAGAATTGATTGAGCAAGAACTGGTTAGTCCCCTAAACCCCTTCCCCACCTTCCTGTAGTAGCTTCACGAATGTCGAAATATTTTATGTTCAATAATCCGGTCAACAGTGGTGGATCTAGGGGACTCAGAGTGGCTGAAACCCCTAGCTCGGAAGAAAGGCATAAGCAAAAAAATTATGGATTTGTTTTTGGTAATTTTTACTAATTTTATAGATAAAAGGGTAAAAGGAGTGATTAATTAGAAAAGCTTAACTTAGCGCGTGTTTGGCAAATGGAAGGTTTTTTAGGGGTTGAGTATTTTTTAGGGGTTGGAGTTTATTTTGGGTATTATTGAGGTGTGGGAGTTGGAGGTTTTATTTTAAAAATAACCTTGTAAAAAAACTAATGGGTGTTTGGTTGGTACGAGGTGTAGAAAATGTATTTAGGATGAAAATGACCAAACTACCCCCATCTACCCACCCTCATCCTCCCTCATCCTCTTTGTCTCTTTGATATGGAATTGCAGACGGTGCCCGCACATCAACCGGACAATTCCCCCACCGGCTTCGCCCTCCCCTGCTATCCCCATCGTCTTCGCATATCACAGCCGTCTTCGCCCACCGTCTTTGCACATCACGGCCGCAGGAATCCATGTCCCCACCGTGTCTCCCTCCCCCGTTATCCCCATCTCCATTGAGTTCCATTCCAATTTCAATATCATCCAAATTTTCCGTTTCAGATCATCAATTCATACCCAAAGCAAGCAACTTTATCCAAATTCGCCTCTATAATGGCTTCAATTTCATATTCCTTTCACTGTCTCTCCTCCTCCGGGGTCAGGCCACCGTCGTCGTCGTTCCTGCCGGTAACGCGGGTCAGATTCCAGAAATCTCGCCCGATCTCCGCCGTCTGCGTCGTCGTCGTTCCCGCTGGCTTCCATTTCATCTTCCTTGCACTGTCTCTCCTCTACAATGGCTCTTCAATTTCATCTCCATTGACGTGCTGGGTACAGAGAGAGCGAAGGAGCAAAGGGGCAAAATTGCCCAATTTTCACAAAGCTGATTGAATAACCTACCGAAGCTGCCTCCCCCAAGCTTCTGAATTTTGTGAAAATAACCTGCAACTCAACCTTTGGCAACTACAGGGGAAGACGCTTCCAAACACCGAGCAATCAGTTGGAAAAAAAAATTAACCTCTTATAACCTAATCTAACCTGCTTTCAAACACGCCCTTAGTTGAGAATTAGGATGAGTGAAACCCATTAGCTTTACTTTTTTTTTTTATAATTTTTATTTCATTTAGTTTTCTTCGGCTAAAAATGCCTAAGTAACTCATCAGTCTATTATGTATTCTGAGCACTTGCCCTTTTTATGCAGGCGTTGGCGAGGAGGAAAAATGTGGTAAAAAAGGTTTACATGGGTTACCCATTGCCCTATGTATGTCTAGTCAGTTTGTTCAGTCTAACCTTTGGATATCTTTTGCGTCAGTAACTTTGTGCACAATGTACGTACTTGATTTCTCACGTGCTTGAGAGATCAAAGGTTGAAGTTGGAAATAATTTTTTTGGTTAATCAAAGTTTAAAGGTTTTGATTGCCGGGTAATTCTCCATATTCCACATATCATTAATGTTATCTTAATGTTGTGGCAAAATTCACAAAAGTTTGGGGTTAGTTGTGTGGAGTGGAGGCGTGAACCTAGTTACCCCCGGTTCCAATTCGAACCACAATCGAAATCGTTCACTCCTGCTAAGGTTGTTTTATTTAGTTCCCTTCTGCTAAAATGTCATACTTTTGATATGTTAAACTAAAATATCATAGTTTTGAAAAAAATGTGCTTATTCTAGGACAATCATGAAGAATATGGAAACTTGTTTCATCCACTTGACGACGCGGGTAAGCGGGAGACACCGTCAATGTTCAACTACGATCGCATCGAATAAACAACTCTCAATAGCCCATATAAGAAATGTTGGATCCATGGTTGTGCAAATGCTTACTAAATAACTCTTTATTTGAAGGGCGGCTCTAAACTCGACGTATTCAAAATATTGCAAAACGGTATCGGTCACTATTAACCACTGAATTAGCAAACTTACGAACTATTAAAGCAATTTTATCTCAACCATTGCATCGAAAATATGTAGTAGTGTGTTTCACGAGCCTCGTTATCGGAATTTTGCTTGTTAATGCTCGAGAGAAGGGTAAGAAAACTTTGGTGTGGGGAGTTACAGTGATGACGCTTTGAATTTGAATGTTCAACCAAATTAATCCCTACTATAAAGTATCATGAGTTGAACACTTGAACCTACTCTCTTAATAAACTTAAAGTAGAGTGAAACCAAATTGTGTCAAGTGATTAGCCCGATCTCTTAGGGAGAAGGGTGTTGTAGGGACATCGGGTGTATGCATTATGCTTAAGCATAATCATTTTAAAGTGTCTGGATAAAAAAAATTACAAGATATTTAAAATAACGTAATTTTAAAATAAAATATCTTATAAATTATGGTCAATAAGTTATATTAAGTTTATAAGGTAATTACAAACTTAACACAATATTGAATATTTGATTTATATAATTTATGCAATATTTTATTTTAAATTCATATTATTTAAAATACATAACAAATACTTTTAAAATATTATGATTATAAGCATAATGCATTGGGAATCCAAACACACCCATAGTGTGCTTTGGTGTGCTTGGGAGGATAGGTGATTGATCAAGAATATTAATCGTTTTTATCTAGGAGTGTTATTTGAGCCGAACGAATCGAACTCGAACCGAGCCTAAATTTGGACTCGAGATTAAAATCATGCTCATAGTTGATTTTTGTAGTAAATGAATGAGATTAAACCGAGCTTTTTTCGAGTATTAAGCAATCTAATTGCTTATGAGATGACATAATAACGTAAATGAAATTTTGTTAATTTCACAAAATTCAAGCTATTTGAGCTTGAATCTAGTCGAGTCGTGTTTTAAATTGAGTGTAAAAATATTCTCATACTCAACTCGGTTAATAAATAAATGAGTTGAGTTGAGCTTTTATCAAGCTGAACTCGAGCTACATATACTGGGGTAAAAGTAGTCGAGTGCAAACTGTAAAGCATACGGGTCACGACCAATGGGCCAAACAATAGTATGAGTTTTTGCACTCTAACTTTACACGTCGGGTCGGGTTGAACCTGAAAGGTTACGGGCCAAACAATGGTACAAGTGTTTGCACTCTAACTTGCTAAAATGTGCTCTAAGTTCTGTCTTGATCCTAAAAGAGAATGGGTAATGCTAGCTAGTATGCTTCACATATAGAAGAGTCGTGATGTGATGGTTTCAACCCCTAGTTGTTCATTGTTGACAATTTGGTTTGTCTTGATGGGAATGCTTTGGAGCTAATATTTTTGACACCGGTGGGAAAGCATTAGTGATGTGTGGAGATCCTCACAATCAAGAACTTGATGCTTTAATGAAGAAAAAAATTTGCAAAGTGTTGATGAGGAGTTAAGCTCTTTGATTTAGTGGCAAAAGAAGAAGCACGTTACAATGATCACCACATACAGGTTCCTCGAGTATCTGTTAGACTCTAAATGCTATTGATGGACAACAATGAAGCACCGATATGTGTTGATATAGGTTCAACAGATCCCCAACAACTTGGGAGCTTATTTAGAAAGAGGATGCACCAATTATATGATGTCAATGTGCTTTGTTCCTCACACACTATGAATTTTGCAGCAGCAAGTATACACATTAGATGTGCAATATTGAAAATTGCTTTTGATCTTGGAGGAAAGGGATTGACATCGGTTTGTTTTACCTCGTGCTTGCCCAATATGAGTGAGTTTGTGCTAGTGATATTAGACCATGAACCCCTTTTCTGGCAAGAGCCACTCATTCAGTATGATTAAGTTGTTGCGTACGACACTAAGCTTGAATTATGATATAATTGTAACGGAAAAATATGTTATCAGACTTGCTCTATATTCTTGGGTTCTAGTTGTTATATTGGTAGTAGTTTTTGTAGGGCTTTTAAAGCTCAATTAGCTTATGACAAGGTCGATTAGTTTGTAAAGAATTTTTGTTATTGAATTGAATATGGTTTTAATTAATGTTCTTATATATGACAAGCCTCTTTGCTTTATAAAGAACTAGTTTTATTACTCGCCCGTTGTGCGATTTTTTTAATAAATTATATTATATATAACATCTTTGAATTAATATAAATTACTACACCATATAAAGTAAATATATAGTATTCAATTTTGCTATATTTTTGAGAATGTAAACATGTTTGAATCTAGATTAATCATATAATTTGATAAACGATTGTTGGAATTTAAAGCGCAAATTGATATTATATTCAATATGATCTAAAACATAGAATAATTGACCAAATATTGGATAGATTATTTGATCTAAAAAGATGAGTTTTCTAACTAATTAAAATATAAGGTTGAATATTTATAAAAATAAGTGAGACCATTAATTGAGATAACAAAATTATATTGGCTTATGAATTGATATAGATAAAAAAAAAAGATAATATCATATTAATCCAGAATATTACACATATGCAATATTAACATCATTTTAATCCAGAATATGACACGTATGCGAATCGCATCATAAAACATTTCAAACCTCTATTTTAATATATTATATATAGATAAATAAAATGGAATTTTTTGTAAGTATATTTCATAATACATGCCATAAGGATATGTAGTAGAAAGACCATTTATTATAATTGATTAATTATATGCTTTTTAAAGCCAAATTAACCATCACTCTATCATTCTAAATTATTCATTTATTTATTTTTACTGTTTTTTTCCTAAATTTTGGTAATTAAATATGTGATTACGGGTGACTTTTGTAAAATTTTGTTGACATGTAGTTTTGATTTTGTGAAAAGCCACGTATTAAATGGTAGAGGGGCAAATCCATCCATATTAATATATATAACCTTTTAAGATAAATTAATCTAACCTTTTAAGATTATGTAGATTTTTTTAGGTAAAATATTTATAAAAGAACTTAAGGTAAATGATAGGTTTTGTAAATAATTAAATTTGTCGACATGAATAATATTAGATAGATTTATATAATGATGATATAAGGTTATATTGGATAGATTATTTGATCTAAAAAGATAAGTTTTTACCTAACTATATTGGTTTATTAATTGATGTGGTCCAAAAATATAATACCACTTTAATCCAGAAAATGACACGTAAGCAAAAATAATCCCGTTTAATCCAGAAAATTCCATGGACGTGAGATCGCACCAGAGTCCGTTTCAGGCATCTGTTTTAGTATTTTACTAGTATTTGGTACCCGCGCTTTTGCGCGTTATCTTCATAAATTATATTTTTATTATTTTAATTCGTTTGAAATATTTTTACTCAATTTTATGCTTAAAATATTTTAATAAGACTTTAAGTTTGTCATAAAATAAATCAAAGTTATGTAAAATATTTCCCTAATTAAAAAAAACTTTTATATGGTGTTCGCATTATATTTGAAGTTAATTAGTAATGATATTTTGTATTGTGTTCGTATTATTAAAAAGACTTTAAGTTAGTATTATATTTTAAATATTTTAGTAATGATATTGTATGTTTAGTAAAAAAAAAGTAGTGTTTGATTTCTACTTGATTTTACCAAACATGTGATTTCTACTTGATATTGTACGTTGTTTAAATCTTTATATCATATTTTTATGATTTAACAAAGATGCATTTTTACTTAAACTAAATCTTTCAAATTAAGATGTAGATAAAATTATAAAAATTTAAGTTATTATATTGGAAAGATTATTTCATCTAATTAAAATATAAGGTTATATTGAATAGATTATTGATCTAAAAATATAAGTTTTTTACCTAACTATATTTGTTTATTAATTGATGTGTCCCAAAAATATAATACCACTTTAATTCAGAAAATGTCACATAAGAAAAAATAATCCCGTTTTAATCCAGAAAATTCCATGGATACGAGATCGCACCAGAGCCCGTTTCAGGCCTCTGCTTTAGTATTTTATATAGATTTTCTTTGTTGAATTGAGTATGGTTTTGTAAAGAATTATGACAACAAAACATGACAGCAACTGATGACAGCAAAACTAAATGCAGTTTACAAAATCTGGTTTATATAGCTTGTAAATTTTCAACTAATTTACAGAAACTGATTTATACAACATGTTTCCAATCTAAATGCCAATTTACAAAATCTGATTTATATAGCTTGTAAATTTACAGAAACTCATTTTCAGCTTGCAGCATGATGCAACATGTTTCAACAACTAATTTTATGAGTTACCGACAAAATTTGATGTGCTAATGATGGGTTTGTATTGTGAGTTTTTGACAAAATTATGTTTAGATCATGGGTTTGTATAAGCACTATTATCATTTTGATGGTAAAATTGAAATTTTTGTTTAGCCTATATGGGAGTCGAACCCACATCTGTGTGCATCAACACATTGCTCTTCCAATTGAGCTAATAAACTTTATAAAAATGAAAATTCAATAGCATTATTAGTACCTTATCCAAGAATAAAGGTTTGCAATTCTCATATTATTTTTCGAATAGTGATGGCTATTGAGATATTAGACATATATGCAAAGGCTTGAACCATAAGCTATAGAGCCATAAGATATTGGACATATATGCAAAATCAAACGTCCCTAGATAAACAGAGATTATACACAATTTTTTTTTATATAAAAGTCATAGAAATTCCTCTTCATTTTTAGCCTTAAACCATGAAATTATTCTATCCATATTGAGTTCAAATCCATTATTATTGCCCCAAAATAGGATACTAACACTAAATTTCATAATCGAAAATTCAATCTACGGGACAAGCTCATCATCAAAATGATCTGCTTTTCCAATCTCGCTAATCATAGTGAGTTTCTTTTAAATATTAGTAGAATAAGCATTAGCATTGAAAAAGACATATTTAGAACATAGTCATGCTAGATAAAGAAAAATTCGAAACCCCAAATTCACATGCTCATTAAAACCCCAAATTCAAAACCCCAAAATTCATAAACCCCAAATTCACATGACAAGAAAAATTTTAGATTCCCAAATTTTTTAAGGTAACAAAACAATACCACCTAATTCCATATAATCAATACACAATTCAGTAAAAAACACAACAAATTTCAAAGAAATTGAGTAGAGAGCACAAATTCGCATGACAACTAAACCCTAATTTTTAAATAAGAGGGAAAATTCAGAGAAGATATATATGTTGTTTCCCACCGCCGAGCTCGCCGCCCACCGTCACTGGAATCCCCATGTTGGTCTCCGCCTTTGTCTACAGTCATCGTCGGCGTTTGTTAGGCCTTCGCAAGTCGCCCTCACTGATTGAGCTCCGAGCCTCCGTCTCTTCCAGTTTTTTTTATTAGGTACAAATTCGAGTTCAGACATACCTGAAACTCGATCGCTGATCAGGTTGGCAGACGGAAAACCTTCAATACAAATAATATACCGTAATACAGAAGAAAAAAACCCCAATCAACCCATACAAGACCTCAGCCAGCATAAAATCTGTCTCTTCAAGGTTTCTTTTGATTTTTTTTTTGATTAAGTAAAGATTCGAGATCAGGCAAGCCTGATTCTTGAGAGGCCGACGAATCGGCAGGCGAGAACCGCCTAGACATACAATACAAATAACAAACCGGCGCAACGAAACAAAACATAAAAAAAGCCCTACACCAAGACGACCAAGAAGAACTACTCCTAATAAGTTGAGGACATCGGCGAAGAACGAAGCCAAGCACCACCGAACGGTAGCACCACGAGCCATCGGTATAGCAGGAACCTATCTCCTATGGGTAGTGTAGACGAAACTCCAAGGAAGCTCCTTCCCGGATACGGAGTCGCCTAGAACGCACCACCACGACCCCAGCCAATCCCGACTCCAGACTCCACGACCCCAACCAAGCAGAAGACCTCCTAAAGACGTCGGATGCAGAGCCACACATCACTCGTTTGAAAGCCCCAATAAAATTATTTTTCATACCATATAGGGATTTGTTCAACCCTTTCGGGATTTTTGTCGAGTCCTTTCGAAATTTTTGTTGAACCCTTTTGGGATTTTAGTCAACCCTTTCGGGAATTGTATGTTCAAAAATAAATGAAGTATTTTTCAAGTAATAGAATTTTTTTTTTTTTTTCATTTTCTTCATATTCACAATTTCAGCACCCTTGGACCCCAAGGGACCAAAACTTGGGTCCGAAGGACCAAAAGAAAGGGCCCAAAGGAACAAGAGCTATGCCCAAAGAGAAAATGCTTGGGCCCAAAGGACCACAAGAAAGGGCCAAGGGACACCGGTGAACAACGTACTCTCTGCCGTGAAACAATCGACGGCGACTCCGAAGGCAGTGGCTGTAAAACAACCACGCAGCCAGATTTGGACGAAGGAGGGAGGGCAGAGACGGCGGCCCGCCGACGAGGACGAGGGAGGACTAAATCGGAGCCAGGAGGGGTTGCAATGGCGGACCCCAAATCCACCGAGACAGCCACCTCGCAAGCACCGACGGGATTACAAGCCAACACACAACCGAACTCAAATCAAAGGCCGACGCCGAAAGATTTGAACCCAATGAGGTTGAAAGGGGAAGTTTTCATCAATTAACTCACCAATTGAAGCTTAAATCGCATAATTGAAGCAACAAAGTCATGAAACAATCTAGGGTCTCGAAAGAGGGCAAAACCTCGGTTTATCTCAAAAGAGGATTTAAGGCTAAGGCAGGAGATTCGAGGCGACGGAGACATCAAGGCTTCGTTGGGATGGGGAGAGAAGGGATGCACCCAGTCGGAGCACCGTCGGAGGAGTATTAATCACCTCGCCTGATGGAGGCGTTCTTCATCCCCCGAAGAGGTTTTTACTTCTTCTGTACGAAGAGCGTTTTTTAGAGGATCCAACTCGATAGATTTTCTGAACAACTTTTATACCCGAGGAACGAACCATGGAGGACCATTGAAGGTTGATTTCACCAGTTGAGTGGTGGTGGTGCGAAAGCCAGAAGGTCTGGCGGTTTGGAGCCTTCTCTATGGAGAGAAGGTGGTTTACCCTTTCTGGGTAATCTGCAGGAAACCACCCCTTAAATGGGGTCTTTTGCACAAAACCACCCCTTAAAATCGAAATTGCATAAAACTACCCTTTAAATAGTATCCGTTACCAAATCGCCACCCCACCTTACTATTCTGTCAAAGTTCTGTTAGAACTCAAGAGGTGAGTTTACTCAGTGAGTCCACACACTTCACTTGACCGAGTCAACTCATTATCTTCTTCCTCTTTTTTTTGAAGCTAGGAAAGAAATTAGGCAAGTAACCGAGGACGCACAACCCGACACCTTCCTAGAGCGTCCTTCCGGACGAGAACCGCAAGTTCTGTATCAGAGTCCAAATGTCCATCGGCAGGGGAACTGTAGGCAAGACGAGCAATCCGATCTGCTACAGTATTAGAGTCCCTGAAAATATGACGGACAACAACATTAGCAATTTCATTAAGAGTTAATTTCGTATCTGATAGTAGAAGCTCAATGTTCCAAGGACATTTCCAGTCACCTAGAAGCGCTTTTACTACCGTAAGGTTGTCACCCTCCACAAGTAGGGATTGTGATCCAATTTGTAGTGATTGTCGAACACCCATGGCAAGTCCAAGGGCTTCAGCATACAAGATCGAGACTCCAGGGCACGTGCCATTACCAAGAGATACTATATTACCCGTCGAATCACGAATAACAAATCCGTATGAAGCTTCACCAGAAGATAACCTGGACCCATCAAAATTGGATGATTATCTTCTTCCTATGAATTGGGTGTTAGGGGCTTCAATGGGGTTGTCAATTTCCATTGTTTCACCTTTAAAATACCTCCATTAAGTTCTACTCAATCTCCTCATCTAAAAAATGTACTCAATTTGGAATTTAATCGAATGATTCAAGCTCAATTCCGTTCAAGTTCGGTTTTGCCCCAAATTGAAATCGACATCGTTTTGGATGATTTTGAAGCCTTTTCTTATAATTGAATATACAAAATCAATCAAATGATAAAGTGAGAGAGATTGGTGTATTCAATTGTGGGTTTTATGGCCTCCATCTACTCGGTCTACAAAAGGGGATTTTGTCTCTTTCAAGACCCTATTCCACCATTGTTGGCCAAAATTCAAACTCCTAATCTACTCCATCACGTTCCTAATACCTTAAGCGTCGATTTAGTGCAAAAATCCCTCTCAAAACTATGCAAAATAATCAGACACCATTTTCGACATAAGCTAGCGGAAGGTTGCAGCCAGCCTCCTCGCCGTCCTTTTCGCCACCTCTTTGCACCACCGGGAGATCCGCCACACCACTAGAAATTCGTAGCCTCCAACCTCGTGTCTTTTCGTGCCTCCAAACTCCATCGGGAACCTACCGAAGCCTCGCTAGAATACGTTGCCGCCGTTGACATGGGATTTCGAGTATGATGGTGTCGATTTGGGGAGGAAGATGCATCAATTGCATTCTTCCTCCCAACTTTTTATTTTTATAAAATATGCCCTTATTTCAATGATTAAAAAAAGGTAAAATAGTCATTTCACATATTTAACGAAACTTAGACGGAACAGTGGTGTGGGGTGGTGATTTGATAACGGTTACTATTTAAAGGGTGGTTTTCTAAAATTTTGAATTCAAGGGGTGGTTTTGTGCAAAAGGCCCCATTTAAGGGGTGGTTTTCTGCAGATTACCCTTTCTTCTTCTTTTTTTTTTTTCACCGAGAGTTGTTGTATCCACCCTGTATAAATTGAGCCCAATTAATTCCTACTAGTAAAGCAGTAGCCGAGCCCATTTCTGTTTTATCTTGGTTGCTTTTGAAGATTTGATGCGTGTTTAGAAAACCACTCCTTAAATATATCACATTGCTGAAAACCACCCCTTATATTACTAATTATTGAAAACCACCCTTTTTTTTATGACGTGGAGGTTCTGAGGTTATCGACTAATCCTCCACGGGCCGAGCACTAGCCTGCAAAGCACTCGAGCCGGGTAAGCCAAGCGGCAAGCCGCAAGACAGGCTCACCCATGCCAAGGTAAACCAAGGCATGAGTACCCACTATAGCACAAATTGCTCCTAGTGGGATTTGAACCCTTGACCTCATGGTAGTGAGGCACAAGGAAACACCTCACTCTTACCACTAGGGTAAGAGGTCATTGGTTATTGAAAACCACCCTTTATATTAGTCTTGTTAGCAACGAACCACCCTTTCTGAGTTTCCGTTAAGTTCTATGTTAAATACGTAAATTACGAATCTGCCCCTGTCTCATTTAATATATATAATAATATAAATTAATTAATTAAAGAAATAAAAACAAAACAACAAAATAAAACGAAAGTGATAAGTAAAATTGGCGGACGCCATTTACCTCCTTTCTTCCTTGTTCATACAGAAGTTCCAATTTCGATGGTCAATCATAGGCAAATCGGTCTGCTATGGGATCCCGCAAATCATAGGCAATTTTACAAACATTTTTTTATTAATTTCGATGGTCAATCATAGGCAAATCATGTCCCGTCCCGCAAAAATTATGCGGGACGGGATGCGGGACGGAATGCGGGACAAGACTATGGGATCCCGCAAATCCCGATCCTATCCCGCATATATATATATATTATATAATTTATATATATATACAAATATATATTTTATATTTATATTTATATTTATATTTATATTTATATTTATATTTATATTTATATTTATATTTATATTTATATTTATATTTATATTTATATTTATATTTATATTTATATTTATACGGGACAAGAGTTTTAATTTTGGTAGTACTAAAGTTTTTAATAATTTAGTTATTTATATGATATATTTAGTTATTTTAAACACAAGTTACAATAATACTGTAAGACTTGTAAACAATTTGAAAATAAAAAATTACTATGGGATTGGGGGTTAGGGATTTAGGCTCTAGGAGGCAAACAAAACAATTTATTCTCCATTTTGAAATAGTGAAATCTCTATTCAATTCTAATCGGTTAGGGTTACAGGAGGCTTGTGCTGCTGGCAATGTTTTTTTGTATGAAATTGTGGTGCTGAGAGTAATAACATTATGGTGATATCATTCTATGAAGCATGAACTATGAAAATATTTTTTTTATTTTTCAAATTTTATAATATTTTATTATTTTTATTTGAGGGCCCGTCCCGTCCCGTCCCGATCCCGTCCCGTCCCGTCCCGTGTGGGATAAGGCCTGTGTGGGATTGAAAAAAAAAGGTGAATCCCATTTCGGTCCCGTCCCGAAAAAATTAAAGCGGTACGGGCCTCATCCCGGTTCCGTCCCATTCCATCCTGTCCCACGCCCACCCCTAGTTCTAACAGTGGAGAAATCACCGGAGACGAAAGGATTTTGCCTCATCCTCATCGTCGTTTTCATGCTTCGACCTCCCTCATCGTCACCGCCCTCAATTGTCCTCCACCGCTGCATTCTCCTCCTATCTCGCACTATCTTCCGGCTCGAAAACGCCTTCCTCCTTGCCGCTAGATCTTCACCAAGCCCCAAATCTTCAGGTATAGATCGATGCTTGATTTTGTGGAGTGGAAGCAAAGATGACTCAAAAAAGGGTCTGACGACTCCATTTTTTTGATAACCGACAACTTTCATGATGGAGATCAAAGGGAAAAAACAGATTCATTGAGAAAAATCGGGACTTGGCTTAGATCTATTCGAATTTTTGGTATACATGTGGTGGTGGCGCATGTGTTTGTGTCTAGGGTTCTAGTTCTCTCTCATTTTTCTATGTTTCATGCTTTATTACCTTTTTTTCTTTCTAAATATTATTATTTTAATGGAATTAGTTTTTTTAACACGATTTCTATTTAGCGCAGAGTGAAATTTCCGTTTAGCGCATAACCACTTGGTCGCAACGACCATTTATTAATTGGTCGTTGCGACCAATTTTTTTTTTTCAAAATATACATGGTCGCAACGACCATTAGGGACTTGGTCGCAATGACCATTAGAGGATTGGTCGCAACGATCATTTTCTTTTTGGAAAAATAAGGTTTTTTTTTTATCCCGGTTATGTTTATAACCGGGCTAAAAAACAGTGTCGGTTATCAAAGCAGAGCTTGTAGGAAACGGGGGAGAGGCCGCGGCGGACGAGGACCTTGGGGTCATGGTTGGCGGTGGAAGCGATGTGGGAAGAGATGAATTTGGGGGTGCCGGGTGGAGAGGAGTGATTTGAATGATTTGGAGACGGATCGGAATCGGAGGAGGGATTTGAGGGGGAGTTTGGAGAGGATTTCGAACAGGAGTTCATCTGGCAAATCGGCGGCCATTGTTATTTGTTGAAGACTTAAGATCTGCCTCTAATTGTTTACAGTATATATTGATTTCAAAGGCTTCGCGTAGGAGGTGTTAGGTGTGTGGGTGGGGGAGGGTGGTAGGGTAGGGGGTAAATTGTTATAAATTATAAGGGTATTTTGGTCATGTTCTAAAAAATATTTTTCCCTTGCTCTAAAAAGTAGACCCCTTTTTTAATTATTCTATTTACATTTAAATGTGGTTTGACAGAAAACTTAGAAAGGGTGGTTCATTGTTAACAGAACTAATATAAGGGGTGGTTTTCAGCAGTTTCTAATATAATGGGTGGTTTTCAGCAATGTGGTATAGTTAAGGTGTGTGATGTTCGTTTTTGCGCTTAAAACAAATCAAAATACTCAAAAACAAAACGAAAACAAGAGAACACACGATTTGTTGACGCAGTTCGGGCGAACCCTACTCTGCGGGATCTCAAGAGGGGAGATCCGATCCCAGTTTCCACTAAGCATCAGAAAACAAGGTTACAAGTTTGGTTGTGGTGGCTAAGCACAAGAACAAGTAACACGGGAACCTCAAATACAGAAAACCAAGAGAGAGACTAAAGGTAGAAGAGAAGAAGCCCCCTGAATGAGCAACCGATAAGCTTCTGAGAAGCTTCTCAAGGAGATCTTCAAGCCACACCACCGGCGGCGACACCTAGATCTCTTCTTCTTCCATCTTTAGGGTTAGGGTTACACACAAGATGCCCGACGGCCCTATCTCTCTTTTCTCTTTAACCTGACAGAAGCTCCAAATATTATTGTAGCACATAAGGAGTATATATACCCGAGCACATAAGAGCTAGGGTTACACTCCTCTTACGGTCATAAGAGAGAGGGCCTTAAATCCGTGGTGGGCTGGGTTAGCCCAATCTCAGAAAAAAGGTCCACTATCAGAAATCTATAAATGAGGTTTGTCACTAAGTGTTAAAACAATACACCAACATAATATATGATATGGTCACTATCTTAAGGTCAAGTTATCCAAACCTTAGACATATGACATGTCTAAAGGGTCCTTGCAACCTTAAGAATGTGTCCTGCATCACACATTAGGATATATTGTTTCATCACCTAGAGAGATTACAAGTTCAATAGCCATAGCCATACATACAAGCCTAACTTATTACAATATAAGATTATACAATCACAACAATTGCCCTTCTAATCTTGTAATTGATCCTTTAGTTTTCTGCCACCTTAGGGTCCTGGTGTCTCTCCTGTATGTCCTCGATCCAGGTGCTGTTGGTGCTAAGGTGAATCCAGAATATGCAGGGAATCCCTGCAATATGCAAACTTGTCAACTGTGACAACCTTGGTGCCAAAATCAGAAGGGTTCAAAGCACTCTTAATCTTGCACACATTAAGAAGCTTATGCTTAACCTTCTTCCTGATATAATGAAACCTAACATCAATATGTTTGGTTCTCTCATGATATAAAGGATCTTTGCACATATAGATAGCACTTTGATTATCAATGAACACAATATGCAGATATATTTTTCTTTCTATTTCCTCTAAGAGACCTCTAAGCCAAATAGCTTCCTTGGCAGCTTCTGTAGCATCCATATATTCAGCTTCTGTGGAGGAAAGAGCTACAACAGATTGCTGCTGAGATTTCCAAGACACACAATTCCCAGCCCATGTAAAGTAAAAAGCAGTGGTAGACTTTCTATTATCCTTGTTACTAGCATAATCAGAGTCTACATAGCCAGTTAATTCATTCTTAGGATTGTGATCAACAAAGGTAAGACATTTCTTTTCAGTTCCACACAAATATCTCAGCAGGTATTTCATAGCATTCCAATGAGGCTCACCAGGATTAGACATAAATCTGCTTAACATACTGATAGCAAAAGCAATATCTTGCCTAGTACACAACATAGCATACATAACAGATCCCACAGCAACATTATAAGGCACATTACTCATTTTCTGAATTTCAGCTTTATAGGTAGGACATTGTTTCTTAGATAACTCAAAGTGCCCTCCTAAAGGGACAACCGCAGGTTTAGAGTTAAGCATATGAAACCTATCAAGGACCTTATGAACATATTCTGACTGAGATAACCACATAAGCTTTCTCTTTCTGTTTCTGTGAATGTTAATACCAAGTATCTTCTGAGCATGACCAAGATCTTTCATATCAAAGTGCATTTTCAAATCTCTCTTAACACCGGAGATGATAACCTTAGAGTTAGAAACAATAAGAATATCATCCACATAGAGAAGCACATACAGAGGAGACTGAGAACCATCACCTTTAAAATAAAGACAAGTATCATATTCACTTCTATGAAAGCCAAGCTTAATCATACAAGAGTCAAATTTCAGATTCTACTGCCTAGGAGACTGTTTTAAGCCATAGATGGATTTTTTAAGCAAACACACATGTTCAAATTTTAACTTATCAACAAAACCCTTAGGCTGAGACATATAAATGGTTTCACCAAGCTCTCCATGTAAAGAGGCAGTTTTCACATCCATTTGTTCAAGTTCCCAGTCATACATAGCATCCATAGCAAGTAATAACCTCAAAGTTTTATACTTAACTACAGGAGCAAATATGTCATTATAGTCAATACCCTCCCTCTGAGTAAAACCCTTAGCAACCAATCTAGCCTTGAATCTAGGTGGTTCCTTAGAACTGGCACCTTCTTTCAATTTATAAATCCATCTACACTACACAACCTTAGCCTTTTCTGGTTTTTTTTAACTAATATCCATGTGTTATTAGTCAACATAGAGCTAATTTCTTCTTGCATAGCTTTAATCCAGTTTTTAGCTTCAGAACACTTCACAACAAGTTCATAGGTTTCAGGCAAAAAAGGATTTATCACAACATCAGAAGCAAGAAAAGCATACTCAACAATATTAGACTGGAAATTTTTGTTTGGGATTCTAACCCTAGGACTCCTATCTTTTGTCAATTGATAATCAGAATAATCATGCAGAGGAATAGAATTCACACAAGAATCACACACATCATCAGCATCATATTCATGAATAGAAGAAGATAGAGAGTTAGAGTTAGAATTTAACTCCCTTTGCTGAATTCCCTCCCTTAATTGTTGTGTATTTGGGTTTTCTGCTTCTAAAACTTTTCCAGAAGACTCACCAACCTCCATAGGTTGATCATTTTCCTTGCTTGCAGACTCATCTGCAGGCAATTATTCTTCTCTAATTGCTGAGCTTCTTGAAGTTGAATTAGAGTTGTATCCAATGTCAAATTCCACTTCATCTTGCTCAGGTGGCAAGTCTGCTTGCTCATAGAAGTGTCTTGTGGGGACTGCTTCACTTCCTTCAGCTCCAGTGGTACCTGTCTACTCAGATGAAGATGTTAGTATATATTTAAAAGGAAACTCAGTCTCAACAAAGGTTACATTCCTTGAGATGATGACCTTATAGCCATGAGGCTGAATAAGTAGGATTTTATATCCTTTGACACCATCTGGGTAACCAAGCATGACTCCCTTTTGAGCCCTTGGATGCAGCTTCCCTTGTGAAACATGGGAATAAGATGCACATCCAAATGGCTTAAGGTAAGTCATGTTTGGTTTCTTATCAGTCCACATCTCTTGTGGTGTCCTAAAGTTCACCACAGAAGATGGGGACCTATTGATAAGATAGGCTGTTGTTGTTACAGCCTCACCCCACAAAGAATGTTTTAAACCAGCACTAACTAACATGCATCTAGACTTCTCAAGCAACGTTCTATTCATTCTTTCTGCAGTACCATTTTGTTGTGGTGTCTTTTAATGTCATGTTGCTTACAGTAATCATCAAACTCAGCATTGCAATATTCTAAACCATTGTTAGTTTTAAGACATTTAATACTTTTTCCAGTTTGATTCTCAACAAGAGTTTTCCAGGTTACAAATTTATCAAAAGCCTCATTTTTAGACCTTAATAAATATAACAAAACCTTTCTAGAGAAGTGATCTACAAAAGTAATAAATTACTTCTTACCACCAATAGTCTCAACCTGTGCAGGCCCCCAAAGGTCAGAGTGTATGTATTTTAGGGGCCTCTCAGCAACATAATCAGAGGAAGGAAAAACATGTTTAGTTTTCTTTCCTAGCACACAAGTTTCACAGAAATCTAGCTGAGAAGGTTTTTTTTATCAATTAAATCATGTTTAAACAAATATTGCATGCCTTTGTTTCCAATGTGACTAAGCCTGTTGTGCAGTATTTTGGTTTGGTCTAAATTCAGGTTTCCACCATTATAAGCAGTGTTAGCTTTAGGAGGTGAAATTACATAGTAAAGTCCACCTCTTTTGACACTCCTTATAATGGTGGCTCCATCCTTTTTGACATCTCTAATTCCATTTTTAATGTTGATGTTTAAACCCAAATCATCAAAAATAGACTCAGACAAGAGCCTCCTTCTAAGGTCAGGGACCCATCTAACATTTTGGAGGACTCTAACCTTACCATCATACATGCACATGGGCACATTACCTATACCTTTAATTTCCAGTGAGGTCAAGTCACCTAACATGACTTTTCCTCCATTGAAAACCTGCAAGGAACTGAAATCACACTTGTTAGGAGTAGCATGAACAGTGCAGCCCGAATCTAATATCCAGGCATCATCACTAATAGCATACTGATGATCAGCAACAAGCAATTCACAAGGATATTGTGACTCAAGAATAGAAGCAGATTGGTTTTGACCCTTTTCATTTTCATCCCTTTGTTTTTTATGACATTCTTTAATGTAATGGCCAGGGATCCCACAATAATGACATTTTCTATTTTTCTTCTCAGAATTAGAAGATGCAGCAGACTTATCATCATTTTTTGACTTTTTATCCTTATTCTTATTC
Organism: Persicaria maculosa; assembly: GCA_963922045.1. NCBI lineage: Eukaryota > Viridiplantae > Streptophyta > Magnoliopsida > Caryophyllales > Polygonaceae > Persicaria > Persicaria maculosa. The sequence goes on along the minus strand of OY998267.1, from coordinate 26,470,030 downwards.
TTGTTCTTCTTTTTCTTGCCTTTAACCATCAAAACTTCAGTTTTAACCTCATATCTATTATCAGTTTTAGACTTAAACACCTTTAAGCTCTCATTTTTCTACACAATAGATTCAAGGATTTTGTCTTTAGTTATAGAGTCTTGACTGTACTGTATAACATATTTAAACACATCAAACTGAGCAGGCAGAGAATTAAGCAACAAGATAGCCAAATATTCATCCTTAATAGTGTCCTTTTTATCACATCTCTCAAGATCGTGGGTCATTCTTAAGAATTTATCCAGATTGGTTTGCAGAGATTGATTAGTGTCATTTTAAAGTTAAACAGATGACACAGGATAGAGATTCGGCTAGGCAAAGATTTAGTCAGATAAAGGGTTTCTAGAGTATCCCACAACTCTTTAGGGTTAGTAATACTCACAACCTGACGAGCTACGTCGTCAGCCAACCTGATGAAGATCTCTGAATGAGCCGTCTCATCTAGATCTGTTTTGGTGGCTTCAGTTGCTCCCTCAGGGTACTCCCCTTGTACTGTCTTCCAACATTTCTCCTTAATGAGAATGGCCTTCAACTTCAGCTGCCAGATAGCGAAGTCTGTAGTCCCATCAAAGGGCTTGATTCTCATTCCATTTTATGATATTTTGGTACCTGAAAGATAGAACCAAAATAGAAAGTTAAGAAAAATGTTAAGACCTCACAAACACTAGAAAAACTTTAACCAGAATAAAGGGACTCGGTGGATTGAAGGGAGATCTAGGGTTTTAACACTCAAAACCCCCAAATCTGTGTTCAGATCTTTGTTTTTTTTTTCTTTTGAAAAAACACCTTAAAAAACACGAAAAACCGAAGAACAAAACGAAACAAACAAGAAGCGGAAGCGACACAAGTTGGATCTAAACACAGGAACCTTGGATCCGAGCCTTAAGGTAAAAAAACCCTAGTTTCGAAAAGAAACTGGCTCTGATACCAATTTTAAAACAAATCAAAATACTAAAAAACAAAACGAAAACAAGAGAACACACGATTTGTTGACGCAGTTCGAGCGAACCCTACTCTGCGGGATCTCAAGAGGGGAGATCCGATCCCAGTGTCCACTAAGCATAAAAAAACAAGGTTACAAGTTTGGTTGTGGTGGCTAAGCGCAAGGACAAGTAACACGAGAACCTCAAATACAGAAAACCAAGAGAGAGACTAAAGGTAGAAGAGAAGAAGCCCCCTGAATGGGCAATCGAGAAGCTTCTGAGAAGCTTCTCAAGGAGATCTTCAAGCCACACCACCGGCGGCGACACCTAGATCTCTCCTTCTTCCTTCCTTAGGGTTAGGGTTACACACAAGATGTCCGACAACCCTCTCTCGTTTCTCTTTAGGGTTTACCTGACAGAAGCTCCAAAGATTACTGTAGCACATAAGGAGTATATATACCCGAGCACATAAGAGCTAGGGTTACACTCCTCTAACGGTCATAATAGAGAGGGCCTTAAATCCGTGGTGGGCTGGGTTAGCCCAATCTCAGAAAAAAGGTCCACCATCAGAAATCTGTAAATGAGGTTTGTCACTAAGTACTAAAACAATACACCAACATAATATATGATATGGTTACTATCTTAAGGTCAAGTGATCCAAACCTTAGACATATGACATGTCTAAGGGGTCCTTGCAACCTTAAGAATGTGTCCTACATCACACATTAGGATATATTGTTTCATCACCTAGAGAGATTACAAGTTCAATAGTCATACCACACATACAAGCCTAACTTATTACAATACAAAATTATACAATCACAATAGGGTGGTTTCCTGGTTTCCTGCAGTTTACCCTTTCTTCTTTTATTCAATTAATTGAATTTCTTCTTTTTTTTTTCTAACAAAGAAAACAGAAAAATAACGGAAGAGGGGCACAGGGCGAAAATACTCCAAAACTCAGGGGTATTTGTTTTTGAGAAAGAAAAATCTAAAGAACCCAACCTAACCGCCAACCTCTTTCCCCCGAGTCCCGCCGGACATCAACGCTCCTCACTCTCGTTGCTCCTTCTACCTCCATCGCTTTTCTGTTTCGATTTGTAGGTTACATTTTGGTGGATTTGCTAGATTACAACCTATGAGTACGAGCTTCTGATCTCCTTAGTCGAATTGCAATCTCTCAACCCCATTCGTGTTCCATACTTCATAAACCCTAAACCCCCTGTTTTCCTTACGCTCGACCTGCTGAACCTGCTCCAATCCTCACAATCATGCAGCACGATGAGGTTATCTGGGAGATTATCAGGCACAACCACTGTAGTTTCATGTCAAAGTAACTTCCTCTCCCTCTCTTTCCCTCTTTAGCTTTTCAGGTTCAACATTTTAGGGTTTGTGCTCGGTTTGATTTTGTTTTCCATGTTTCTTTGTTCTGAAGTTGTGTGATTTGGTTTTCCAATTGGTTTTGATTAGAATCGAAACGGGCAATTTCTGTCGGAATCCGTATAATGTGACGGGAGTATGCAATCGGAGCTCCTGCCCTCTCGCTAACAGTCGCTACGCCACCATTCGCGAAGTCGATGGTGTGTATTCTTAGTTTTTTTTTTTAATCTTAAAAATCTCTTTCTTTATATGTTTTTTTTTTCTCGTTTGCGTAAACTGTGTTTTGTATCTTTGGAATTTTAGGGGTTTTCTATCTGTACATGAAGACTATAGAGAGGGCTCATATGCCTAACAAGCTGTGGGAAAGGGTTAAGCTGCCTCGGAATTATGCAAAAGCAATTGAAGTCATCGACAAGCATCTGGTATGGAGTTTTAAGATCTACTGTGTTTTATGAAGAGGAATATGATTAATTTTGGTAGTGCAGACTTTGATTGTATACTGTTACTGAAGCTGGTAATGAAATTTTGTTTTCACCTTAATCTGTAGATGTATTGGCCTAAGTTTCTCATCCACAAAGTGAAGCAGCGATTGACCAAAATGACTTTTATGCGTTTGCGAATGAAGAGGCTTGCTCTTAAGACAAGGTTTCTTTCTGATATACTCATGATTCTCCGTTATTATTTTGTCTATTCAGAAAAGAACTTCGAGTTGTTAGCTGATATGGTTTTGACTTATGAGTGAGCTTGAATGATGGATTGTCTCCTTAAGCTGCAAAAGAAGTTGGTTCTTCCACATGCGCTGACGTTGTAGTCCTGATGCACCTTTCACTGCTTTGTAACAGTGATGTCTTTTGTTGCTGAGATTCGTAATGTCTGAATTCACCCCTCCTTAATTTTTCACATCTTATGCTCAATTAAATACTGATGCCTCTATTGGTGCAAATTATGCTACCGCTGTCTAGTGGAAAAAATGAGATGTAAAGTGTAGACATATTTCTTTATTTAAGGCCTTGTTATGCATTGACAACTTCCATTTATCTGAGCACGTTGGAGACTTGGAGCTTAGTTTCTTTGGAAATGGTAATCTAAGCGTTATTGTAATTTGTAACTACGTAATCTTTTGATTCAGCTTCATTGTTTTAAAGTACCCGTAGTATTTGATGGATTCTGTCATGGATGAATTTATCTTCAAATTTCTTTGTATATGTTGAATTGTGAACTGCAGTTCTACATAATCCGGTTCTGTTATTGTATTTTATAAGATTTTCACTTCATTGTTTTATAACAGTCTCTCCAGTTCTACTTTCTATGCCCCTGTGTTCAGAACTACAGAAGTCCAAACCTTAGCCATACACTGTACAAATGCCCTCTTGATCTATTCAAGTGGTTTAATGTCTGGAAAATTTGCCACTTGCTTACAGGGAGAAGGTAATGACATTGCCTAGAAAAGAGGTAAAACGAGAGTCCAGGAGAGAGAAGAAGGCTGAAAAGGCAGCAGTTCTAGAGAAGGTTTGTTTGAGCTCTTTACCTTGGTTTTTTTTATTAGATTTTGTTTTATTTTTTTAATTCATTCATCATATCCTGTTGTGCCTTGTAAGGTCTAATCCCTCTGTTACTATCTTTTCAGAATATTGAAAAGGAGTTGTTGGAGCGTCTTAAGAAAGGTGTTTATCCGACCGATATATATAATTATCCTTATAATGTGTATAACGAACTCCTTGAGAGGGAAGAGGTTCCTGAAAAGGAATTTGAAGAGGTATAACTTGATCAAATAGTGATTTGATAATATTGTATGTATTTTTTGTGGCTATTTAACTTGGATTATGGTTATCTAAAACAGGAAGGGGAGGTAGAATATGTTGCAGGCGATAGCGAACTTGAAGAGGAAGAGGACATCGAAGACTTTGCTCGTATTCCAATGGATGAAGCTCAAATAGAAAGTGGTAAATTCATATATCCTGTCTCTTCAGTTGTGCTGTTTTCAGTAACGTAGTATTGACACTCTCCAAACACAATAGTATTTGGCTGTCAGATATTCTTGTTAAGAAATCTTTGTATTTTTCCGTGTGCTAATTTTTATTTGTCATCGCCCCTTCTCTTTTCACGATGCTATCTTGTCTATCTATTTTGCTCATAGTGTTTTTTTTTTTGGCTTTTATTTTATTTTTATCATTGAATAGAAAGATAGTGATAATGATAGGCCTGCAGCCCTGCCAGTTGTCACTTATGTCCAGTTCCTGCTTTTGAAACAGGTGAAGAGGACGATGAGAGCATGTATGCCTCAAAAAGGAGAAAAGGACCGGATTCAGGATCAGCCTCAGGGATGCTTGGGAAAGATGATCCCAATGGAAAAACGAAGAAAAAAGCTAGGGTTCTCGTTGAGGTAAGCATTTTCCAAGTATTCTTTTTCCATTCCCCCAAATTGTTTTCTCTGTGAAATAAATAGATGCATTATTCATCCATAAAAATGCGCTTCTTTCTATACTCAGCTTGGCATGTTTTTGGGTAAATAAAGTTTTACCATATTGTTTACTTTTTCAAACTTGCATAAACTGTTATTTTCCACATCTTCTAAACAGTGACAAGATGTTAAAATTTTTCATTAATTTTCGTCAAAATATGCTGCAGCATTGGCTGCTTATTGACATTTACAGTGTCTCAAACTAGCATGTGTTTGTTGAAATATCCTCTGGGTTTAATTTTAGACTACAGCCTTGAGGGAGTTGAGGGCAGGACTTGTATGAAGAGGGTGACATTGATGCGCACATTATCAGAATATTCTAGAAATATCAAGAGCAAGTTAGAAGCCACTGGAATCCAATCAGTTATGGCTGTGATAAGGATGATAATATTTAGTAGAAATAAGGAATTAGGCCGCTTAGTCATCCATAACCATAATGACCATTTAGCGTTTCCCAGCTGGTATATTGGAGAGAGTAAATGCCATGGGATTCATCACTCTGGCTGCTCTCAGTTTCTAATTTGATTTGTGCTTTTTGTGTTTGTTTGCGTTGCTTCCTGAGGTTATGCTCTATCAGTATGCTGCGACATTGATTGATATTGACACCTATATCGCATCTCTTAAACTTGTGTTTGTTAGGTGGAGCACGAAGATGGAGAAGGTAGGCGCAAAATGGTTCGCTAGGGCTTCCTGCACTGTAATTGAACTTGTGCAAATCACAAGGCAGGACAATTTCCTTGAAGGGAGAGATGCTTCCTGCCCTCTGTCTCCACTCAATGCCATCCATTGTCTGGTTTGATCAAGATTTTCACATTTTTGATCCTTGACCTAAAAATATAGATATAACAATTTTGTTTTTGATGTTTTGTTTGGAGCCCTTTAATTCCCTAGTGTTATTCGACATGGTTACGAGCATTGTTTAGATATGATCCTGTTACAAAAATATTTGTCCATGGAAGCTCGAACTCTCAGCTAGGAGCATCATCTCCAATTTATGGTTAATTTTTGTACGCTTTGCTTGCAGATTTTGAACATGCCTTTAGTACTCCCCTCGATCAGAATTATAGGGCGAGGAGGGTTGTTCCACTTGGTCCAACTAGTTTAGAAAACAAATAGCAATATGTAAATTTGTTCTTGAGTTTGATGTTAAAATTAGTTTTCATTAAATGTTTTAATATATATTAAATATGATTCTAATTATGTAATACTAAGGTCCATCTATATAAACTTAGTTATTGAAATGTGTTAATTTGGAAAAGTGATTTAATATGAAAAATATTAAAGAAGCTATGTCATTAGAAATAAGGGAAGCACAAATTATAAACAATCTAAAATAGTTCATTGATAAGATTCCATCGGGTCCGATGTGCGTTAGGTTTTGGAAACGCTCTCTTTGGGAGCGTTTTCATCTCGCCGCCGCCTTTCTCAACATCACTCCCGCCGCTGCCTACCCAGCCTTGGCCACCGCCTACCTAGCCCTCCCAAGGTTGCTCGTGCTCCGGCATCAGCTCCTTCCTCGGATCCACCCTCTTCGAGGTGACCCTCACCTTCGTTCTCAGCAACCGTCCTCGGTCGCCGCCTTCCACGGCGCCGCCTCTCCCTCTCCTTCACCAGGCATCCTTCTCCGTCGTGCTTCGTCCTCGCTCTTCCCTGAGTCGGGCTCCGCTTCCTCCGAGCTTCTCCCCTGCCGGTCGGGGCTGTCGTCCTCTTCCGCCTGTACGTTACGGCCACTGTCGTGCCGGCCTGCTCTGCCGACGTTCCACCACGGCCCACGGTTTCGTCTCCAGCAACGGCGCCTTCTTCGGCTTCCACCGCCGGCGTTTATACCAGTCTCCGCCCAGCGTCTTACGTACGCTTCATTTTTTTTAGGAAAATATTATTACAAAGTAGGGTTTGTTTTTTAGTCCGTTCATTCATTCGCTTTCTTGATCATTATTGCTCTTTTTTGCTTCTTTGTCTCGTTTTTTATCGCCTCTATTTGGGTTATCTTTATGGTAGCATGTTCGCGATCTAGTTATCGTCCTTGAGGGTTGAGATGAGTGCTTAGGGTTTTGATTGAGCAATAGTGTGGTTTGGGGTTGAGTTTGCGGGTTAGTGTACTGTGTTGTTCTTATTGTGTTGCAGGCTTCTTGTGAACGATGGTTGATTTGTCATGTTCGATGATGTCGTGGATGTGCGATTGACATCTGAAGGCTCGCTTGAGTCCATAATCTAAGGTGTCCGCTGAGGTCCCCAGAGTTCTCTGTGTGCGTTGTCCCTTTGACCGATCGTTTCGTTCGTCTTTTGGCTTGTGTTTCACAGTGTAGGATGACTTCTACTTTTCTTGTATTTTCTAATTATGTCTTTTGCTTCTGTAATTTTCTTTCTGTCATTTGCTTCAGTTTTTTACTTTCAGTTGTACATGATGGTTAGTCCATCTACCGGCATGTCCGGTCTCTCGGTTTCTCTAGGCTTGTCTAGAGAACCGAATTCTTATCTTGCTTCAAAAAAAAAAAAAAAAATAAACAATCTAAAATCTATGTGCAGAGATGAAGCTCCCCTTTATTTAAATATATGACCTTAACAAAAGATTTTTTTGATAACTTTCTTAAATTAATTAAGAGTTAATTAAATAGAATTTCTCCTATATTTCTTACATAAAAAGGAATATTGTAAAGACATCGGTTTTGAAATAATATTTAAAAATAAATAATTAAAAATGGATTTAAGTCAGAAAATTCGGATATTTGAAAATCCTTATCCTCACCTTGAAAATCGCTTTTAAAATCTCTAAAGCGGATTCTGGCCAAATTTTGAACTTTTGAAGAACAATTCCGTCTTATCACCTCGGGAGTTGAAATGAACTTGGATGTTGATATCCTCATGGTTTTGAAACAATAATTTGATCGAGTCGGGAATAGATCGAGAGAGCGGGATTCGGAAAACTAATTTTCGGAAACTAACGTCGGAAATTCAAACTAGCACTTTTGGGACCATAATTCTCGTCTCTTTCTCCCTCTAGCATCCGAAATTTCTCAGCCCTCGTGATCCCTTTTGGGGCTGAATTTGAATCACAAAGGAAGCTTCCCCACATCCTTCCCCATTGCTTAAAAAGTGTAAACACCCACAAATGCTTCCTCCTCCTTCCTATGTTTGTTCCTTCTTTTATGGAAAAATGACAAACTCCCTTGCTCCCTCTTATGACACCCGAAAACAACTCACACCAAGCCTCCTTTGCTCCCTCTTATCTTCATTTTCTCCTCACCACAAAATCTTACCCTTTCACCCCTCCTTTTGCTAGCCGAGAGCCCCACCACCTCCTCCCTTGTAATGTTGAGCACTACTTCCACATCTCAGCCCCTCTTCAACTCCCAGCAGCCCCAACGTTTCCTCCTTTTTCTCCCTTCCTCCATTGGAGACCAAGAAGCACCCAAGTTTTCCCCCTCAATGTTTTTCGAGCAAACCCAAAGCCACCACAACTTCATTCCTCCTCCTCCTCGACGAGTGGCAACAAAAGCATCCTCCCCCCTTCTCCGACGTCCACGAGCAGCAGGAGCAGCCTAGAAGCTCCCCAGAGAGCCAAGTACAACCCGACGACATCCTCTTCCCCTGGTTTCGGTTTGAACACAGTAAAGGCTCGTTTTTCCTCTACTTATGACTCCTAACTAAGTAAAGTTCCACCTTTAACATCCCCACACACTTCTTAGGATACCTTGTGCAAGATCCAGCCAAAACGAAGCCCCAAGGAGCCTCCACGAGGAAACCGGCAAAGAAGAAGAAGCTTGGGTGAGCACATCTCCATTTCTCTCAATTTCTTCGTGTCGTTTTTGTGCTAACATGTGTGTTGAGGTTGGGACAGGGTTTGGAGAAAGCGAGGAGTGAAACCACTAATAATGGCGGCCTCGACGAGCTCAAAACTAGAGCCCGGTTCGAGTTTCGTTGCGGCGATCATGAACTCGTTGCGGCGAAATGGAACTAGCCGTGGGAGTGGGTTTTCACCATGGCGAGACTTGGGTCTTGCCACGGGCACATCTCATGATGCTGCGAGCCACCCCCCCAAGCCTTGAGAGATGAGTCTCGCCACGACGAGAGGCCCTCGTCGCTGCGGAGAGCACGAGCTTCACACTTGACCTGGAGACCCAGGCTTCGCCACGAAGAAATAAGGTTTTGCCGCGGCGAAGGCCTCTCACGGCTGCGAGTAGACATGGCCACGGGTCACGAGTCGGGCGGGTCGACCCGTGACCCGCCGGGTCGGTGACCCGCCAGGTCAATGACTTGTCGGGTCCGAGTCAACGGGTTGAAGGGTCATCTCGGGTTAAGGGTTAGGGTTAGGGTCGGGGGAAAGTGAACCCGTGACCCGTTGGGTCAACCCGGCGGGTCGACTCGACTACGACTCGGCGGGTCGACCCGTCGGGTTGACCCAATGGGTCAAAAATTTTAAAAAAAATATTAAAAAACTAGAATTTATATTTATAATTATTATGAATTATGAATTATATTTATTCATAATATATAAATTCTCATGCATTGCATGTTATGAAAATCCTACCCACCATTTGGTTCTTATATAGACTTAGCACCCTCCCCCTCCCCTTTCCTCTAGTTTTCAATGTGGGATGGGATGTGGGACAAAAATAAGTAGAAACTAAATCATATCTTCAATCTCGATCATTCGGTTTTTTCATGTCAATCCATACTTATAAATTTTTATCATATACAAACACTAGTACTACACTTTATATAAATATTATTTTTTTGAAAAATATTTTACCTATCAATTATGAAAGATTAAAATAACGAACGGGTAGCAAGAAAGTGTGAAGTTCAACACAATACCTTAAACATTTGTGTTATTTGGTAGCTCCACTATGAAATCATGATATATGATACTAAGTTAGGAGTCTTTATGATATAATTTCAAAGAATACAAATATTGTTGTTGATAAAGTTGTTACACATGTATGGTATCCTTAAAGTCGATTTTCACTTATTTTGAAAATGTTATAGAACTTCGGATTTTCAAGCACAATAATGAAATATATTATTGGGCAATACTTTTCAAATGTGTCTTTTCATTTTATAACATGCAACACAAATAGATAATTCAATAACATCATCATTATGTGTATACACAAAATGTGGCTAATTCAACTTTAAACGAGAAAGATTATCATATATCTATATGAAGATGAGCCTAGATTTGAAATCAACAACCAAGAAATTAACATAATGCAAGTAAAATAAAACACTTATGATTAATCAATAGATCAACACAACTATCAATTGAATTAAATAGAAAGATTAATCCAACAAATTTGATATAATGTATCATGATGTTCCATCACCATGTGTTATTCATTTCATTAAATCGTAAGAGGTAAAGACTTTAATTATATTATATGTTATATCATATAATCCAAAGACTTAAATTACATTATATATTCCACCATATAATCCAAATACTTAAATTACATTACATTTTACATCATATAATTCGATTAGTCGAAACATCAATTTCTACAATTTCTTTCATATCCCATTTTTCTGTCCCACATCGAAAGTGTGCTATCTACCTCTATTTTCTCTATATATATCTTCTCATATCCCTACTTGTCATTCCCACAATCCAACCTTTTCTTTCCCACATCTAAAATGTGATGAAATGATGGAGTGGAATGAAGGTATATATATCTTCTCACATAGTTTTTTTTTCAAAACCAAATTTTTTTTTTAAAATGGTTGACCCGGCGGGTTGACCCGCCAAACCCGGTGGGTACCCGGTTCCTTGCCATGTGTCCCGACCTGGCGGGTCAACCCGTTGACCCGTTGGTTGACCCGAACCCGTCGATCCGTTGAATTTTCGGGTTAGGGTTCGGGTCATGTACCCCGGGTTCTCGACCCGGCGGGTCCGACCCGTCGACCCGGCGAGTCGGACCCGTGGCCACGTCTAGCTGCGAGGACCCCCAACTCGTGGGGTGCTCGCTGGGTGGATTATGCCATGACGAAACTTTGTTTTGCCGCGGCGAAATGGTCCTTTGGCCGGTTTGGGTTAGTTGATTGTCCGAGTTAGGTTGGGTTTTGTGCTATGCTTTCAAAGGTATTTTAAATGGGTTTGAGATACATGATTTTTTTGGTTAACTTGGATTTCCAAAAAGATATTTTAAAGAAGTTTTCAAGGGTCGGGAAGTCATTTTAACTACTTAAAAAGGGGTTTGGAAAATGCTTTGAACTTGTCTGATTTCCTTACGTTTTGGAGACAAAGATGTTTTAGACGGTTGCTTTAGAAAACGGATTTGAGCTAACTTGGGAATCTCTTGTTCGGACTAACTTGTTGGGTGGTTATGATATGCTATACTATGTAATGTTGTGATTTGTGATATGAGTTTATGATTTCAGCATGATGTGTTAAGTAAGAAAATGTTGTGATGATATGTGCCATATGAGTGCAAGCATGATTATTGATATGATCCTAAGTATGATTTGATATATGATGATGTGAGTATAAATATGAGCTATATTATGAAAATGTTATGATATGAGTTATATTAAAGCATGTCTTATGTCAAACTCATTCTCGTAATTTTAAGTTGAATATTTAAATGAAAGGACATTCCTTTCATTTAAGTATTATATTCAACTTTAACCCCTAATCTTATTAAAATTATCATGTACATTCTCGTAATTTTGATGAAATGTGTGGAATCTGAACTTCCTTTTTATTTCCATAAATAAAAATATAAATTGGCTGATAATAAATTATAATTGATTAGCCTATGTTATACTCTGAAATTATTAATTATTTAATTAGTTAGCAACTCTAAACTGTATTTTTGTTAAGTCAAACTCATAAAAATAGCTCTAATATCGAGTTTTATACTTGGTTCAGGTATAATGTAGATACTCTAAATTTGGTGCATTTGATTACGAGGGTTAACATTGACTAAACATTTTAATATTTTTCAACTATGTTGATTCATTGAATTGTTTACAATTTTAAGAATATTATTTCCTTTATTTAGAAACAGATATTGTTTGACTTTGCGATAATTTTTTTATTTATTATTTATTAATAATCAATATGAAATTATTTTTAAAAATAAAAATATATACTTAATATAGTTTTTATTTTTTTCAAAAGAAATAAATTTAAATAACATCTATTTATAAATTGAGACAGACACACATAATATATCACTGTTTTTTTTTTAGAAAAAGCTCCATGCTTCATGTAATTACTTCCCACATCTAATTTCACACATATAGACGAATAATGAATCCGAATTGTTCGAATAATTGACCAATTTCTGAAAACATTTTTCCAAATTTTGATTCTCGAAAAACATACATCTAGTTCGACATATACCTATGAATAATTCTTCATTATTCGGTGAATAATTCTTCATTTTTCAATGAGGGAATTACATGACCAACCCATCTTCTTCGCACCAACCCCTCGAATCCCCCGAAGATCAAGGACGATTTGTCCCACCAACACTCCATCTTCTTCGCACGAAACGCCCAAATCTGGCGATTTCATCGTCATCAAGCTCGATCTGAACATGGTTGAACAGATCTAACGCAAGACTCCAAATCGTCCCCAACGGAGGCGTGGTGGTGCCACTCAATTTTCTTCATCGTGCACCATTCCAAATTGTCGTCGACATTGCCGATCTCTCCTCCAAATCTTCGCCGCCACCCCATCTATGCTCGCTTCTTTGCCGGGTTGCAATCGTCGACGCTGAGTTGACAACTTTGCCGCTGCCGTCCCCTTCTGGTCATGCTCTCCGCCGGGTTGCAATCGTCCTAATTAATTTAGATTCGCCGCCAAATTGAAATTGAAATAAGAAATTAAAGAATAAACTGAAATGGACCTATAGATTCAACGAAGAAATTCAATAAATTAAGGAATTGAAAAATCAAAGAAGAAACTGAAATGGACCTTGAGATTCGTCTTGCAAGATCACTGCCATCTTCCCTTGCCGGCCCTTTGAATCGATTCGGATGGATGCCTCCTCACCTCCCTGATCTAGATGCGACCGGAGTCGTAGAGACTCGGACCAGCCTCGCCTCTATCGTCATCCACCGCACCACCACCCAGATCTTACGGTTTCGTCAATCCCTATGTTGTCCTCCCTCAGCCGCCATAGTCCCTCCATCCCAACCTTGCCTCCATTGTCACCACCGACAATATATGCTGCCATCTTCCCTCCTCCATTGAAGAAGACCCCCGACATCGCCGCTATCCATTGAAGAAGCCCCCTCCATTGAAGGAGTCATCCTCGCCGAACTGAGATCTCGCCCCCACTTCTCATTCTCTCTGTCGATAAAGCGTAATGTATGGGGGTAAGGTTAAAGGGGATTTGGAGCAACGACGATCCTCTATAACACTTTGTGTGACATTAGGTGTAACACAAAATTAGTTATACTATAAATTTACAATAAAAAAATTTCAAAAATTATATTTATGTTTTAAACACTTGTGAGTATATGTTTATAAAAAAAATTTGATGAAAATACATGTTCTATAATTTTTAGAAAATCTTATGGCAAAATAAGTAATATTTGATTTATATAAAATTTAAATACATAATTTTTCATCAAATTTTTTTACAACCACATACTAACAAGGGTTTAAAACATAAATATAATTTTTGGAATTTCTTTTATTGCAAATTTATAGCATAATTAATTTTGTGTTACACCAAGTGTTACACAAAGTGTTGACAAAGTGTTGTAGAGGATCTTCATTGGATTTGGAGTGGGTGGTTTCACGCTCTTTGTATTGTAGTGGTGTAGTGTTTTTTCCATTTTAATTTTCAATTAATCAATATTACGGAATAATCTCAGCCATCCTATTTCTCTAAATCAATGAATAGGATTTGTTAACATGATATACGTCAAAACCTGAGTATATATATATATAAGGCAAGAATTTGGGGAAGGTCAACCGCGATTGACTCATCGCCCAATAGCGTCCCAATGGACGAAATCTGCTATCTCAGTTGGAACATAGTCAACGACGAAACACGAGGACATGCCCAGATGTGCAAACCGATCTGCCACCCGGTTACCCTCCTTGAAGATGTGCGCGAAGGTGACACTCTCGAAAGATCGACAAAGGCCAAAGGCATCCGAAATCATCATCTCGATCTCCCACGGGCACTGCCAACGGCCCCGCAAGACATTGATGACGGTCAAGCAGTCGCCTTCAACCACCAGTCGACCGAATCCCTACTTCGAAGCTTCCCGAAGACCGGCAATGAGACCATAGCATTCTGCTTGCACAACAGACACCATACCGTGGCTACGGGCACCACATGAAAGGACTATTCTCTGGCTATCACGGATAACAAAGCCAGAAGCCGCACGATCCGACCTAGTCCGAGCACCATCAAATTAAGCTTAACAAATTCCTCAACAAGTTTTTCCATTTAACTACTTGTTGTTTTGGCATTCTCTTATTTTGGGAGTTTAGTTTTAATGTGTCAATGTCGCCTTCTTGTTCCACAGTTTGTGCTCTTCTCCAAGTAGTCCTATATTGTTTTATATATTTTTATCCATTCTTCCATTGTACTGATATCATTGTTGTCAAAAAATATTTTGTTTCTCATCGACCATAAACCCCAAAGAGCGAAGGCAAGAATTGATTTATGTTCCGTAGATAATTGGTGGAATATTTCTGAGATTATATCCTTATATAACTTGTTTTCTTTGTTAGTGTTTTGGATCATACATTCAATCTGTCTGTCTAATCTTCCGACGAACGACAAGGAGGTTTGACATTCTGTAAAGAGATGGGTGTTATCTTCTTCATGATGGGAGCAAAGGGGACATTCCAGAGGCATATGAATTCTTTTTCCTTGTAATCTGACTTTTGTTGGGGTTCCGTTTAAAAGGTTTTTCCAAAGGAAATTTTTAATCTTCGACGGACAATCAATTTTCCAAATCCAGTCTAGTATGTCTGAATTGATACTTCTGGTTCTCGTAATGTGGTCGAAAGTGCTAGCAGTAGAGAACCAACCATTTTTACTTAGTTTCCAGTACATCCTATCTTCAATTTCATTGGAGGGATATAGATATCTAAAAAAATTTCAACAATATCCGACGGGATGTAGCTACTGAATTTTTCTTTGTCCCAAGTCTTATTTGCTTTCATGAATTGGTCGATAGTTTCTTATTCATCAACCTGATCTAAGATACATTTTTCTCGAAGGTTTCCTTCGTTTGGAAGCCAATTATCCTTTCAGAATCTTATAGATTTCTCGTTTCCCACCTGCCAGATAAGTCTCGCAAAGAATTCCTCTTTGATATCCATTAGTTTCGCCCATTGTCAGGAGGAGTTCTTTTTCCGTTAATAGTTCCAAATATTCGCATTTTTAAGGTACTTATCTCGGATGATTTTAACCCATTCATTTTGAGGCTCCACAAGAATTTTCCAAAGCAATTTCATTTGCAACGCTTTGTTCATGTCTTTGGTTTTGTGTAGTCCAATATTCCTCCTTCTCTCTTTGGTCTGCAGACTTTATCCCATCCAATAAGGGGCTTGTATTTAGGGTCTTTGTTCCAAAAGACATATTTGTTGAGTCGGTCTAGGCCGGTATGAATGTTTGCGGGAAGCATGAAATTTTGTATTATAAAGCTTGGTTTCGTTGCTAGGTTTGCTTGAATAAGGACCGTACGTCCTTGTTGGGTGAGTTTATTTGCTCTCTATTTTATTAGTTGGTTCTTGGTTTTCTCAATCACTTCTTCAAACATGTTTTTATTCACTCTACCGTTGATAATAGGGCACCCAAGATATTTTTTAAACCAACATGGTTGGTTATTTATAGGCATAATTGGATTCGTTATTTTTGTTCATTTGTAATTCTTTTTTAGAAATGTGTGAATGATTGTTCTTATTAAATCACGAAAACGGTTGGAGATACATGATGCTCCAATTTCCAACCAAACAGAGGTAGAGGAATGTTAATTAGAATTAACGATCCACTGCTGAATGACGGATGGATTTAGTTTGGTGTTGTTAATTTTCAGTCAACTCAAATGAATCAATTTTTTTCTTTTGGAAGCGACAAAATCCAACTACTTATAATTTTCTAAACAAGTCAACACTTTGACCGCTTCCACCTAAAGCTTACCATAACACTGTAGTATATTCCACAATACGTTCAACTTCGGCGTGCCCATTAACCCGACCCAACCCCGTAATTAATTCTAATTACATTTACTCTTGCGTGATTCAAGTACTACGGAGTATACGCAATCAATTATCAAATCATTACATATAAGACGTATGTCAGTAATTAATTTATTTAGGTACTATATGTAATTCAGTCTTGCACCTATGAAATTCCGGTACACACACCTCCTATATAAACACTCCCACTTCCACTTACTCTTTACAACAACAATACAACACCTCTACAAGTGAAAAAAAAAAAAATGGGTTCAGGAGAGAAGTACCTAGCCATGGATGACGGCGAAGAGGCCGGGGTTTACGCGCTGCACTTGGCGCTGGCGTACACGGTGCCCCCGGTGCTGAACGCGGCCATCGAGCTCAACTTGCTCGACATCATAGCCAAGGCCGGTCCAGGGGCGTTCCTGACGCCTTCGGAGATAGCTTCCGAGCTTCCGACGAGCAACGTTGATGCTGGGGCCATGATCAGCAGGATGCTCCGGCTGCTGGCTAGCTACTCTCTCCTCCGGTGTAAGCCGGGCCCTCCTCGAGATGACGGGAGGGCCGCGGAGAGGGTGTATGGGCTGGCTCCTGCCGGCAAGTATTTTGTCAAGGATAAGGAGGAGGGCTCCTTGGCCTCCCTTCTTCCTCTTGGATGCCACCGCGCCACTTGGGAAGTCGGGTACGTACTTTCTCATTTTGTTGGTTTTGTCGGGAATTGGGTGGGTCGGGTCGGGTTTTAATTATTTGGGTTTCGAGTGATTTCAAATGATTTGGTCATTCAGTTGGATTGGAATGAATCGACTTTATACTTGTTGTTTTGTTTTAAGTTTCATTTATTTATTTATTTATTTTGTTTATTTCACCATTGATATTTAAAATTTTGTAGGATGTATCTTAGGTTTAGGTTTCGATTATAGTGAGTTTGATTTATTTTGGTTTTGAGATGTTTTGCTTTCGGGTCTTTTTGGGTTTGGATCCGCTTGTGTTATCGAATTATTTGGTTATTGGGTCAAAATGAGTCAGGTCGGATCAAGTCTTACCGACTTTAGATGGAGCTATGTTGGAGCTATTGTACATGTCCCACCATAGCACACACCCACAATTATTGATCTATAAAAAACACCAAGGGTGATTTTCTTCACTGAATTGTTGGATGGGTATTTTGACATTGCTGATGTATTGAGTTGTGTGTACAATAGGTCTGGATTGAAGGATATGATACTCGAAGGAGGAGATATCTACCAGAAGGTGCACGGGATGTCGCTTTTCCAGTACATGAACAAGGACCCAACATTCAACAAGATATTCAACACCGCCATGGCGGACTTCACCATCATCACCATGAAGAGAATCCTCGAGACCTACAAGGGCTTCGAGGGCTTGACATCATTGGTTGATGTCGGAGGAGGGATCGGCGCAAGCCTTGACATGATCATCTCCAAGTACCCGTCCATCAAGGGCACCAACTTCGACCTTCCCTATGTGGTCAAGAATGCGCCATCATATCCGGGCATTGTGCAAGTCGGAGGAGACATGTTCAAAAGCATCCCCAAGGGAGAGACTATCATGATCAAGGTAAATTCCGACACCATCTTATAAAGATATCAAATTTTAATTTCTGGTTTCGTGCCTGATTGGTTACTGTCTGAATCTTTATAGTGTACATTGCACAACTGGAACGACGAAGAGTGCTTGAAGGTCCTTAAGAACATAAGAGAGGCATTGCCGGAGAAAGGGAAGCTGATCCTGATGGACTTCATCTTGCCGATGGAGCCCGATGGGAGCTGCGCGGACAAGCACGTGTCGGAGCTCGACAACATAATGTTGATCCAGCAAGGAGGGCAGGAGAGGACTGTCAAGGAGCTGGAGTCCCTTTGCGCCGCCTCTGGCTTCTTCGGCTTCAGCTTCGTCTGCTTCGCACACACAATTGGGGTCATGGAGTGCTTCAAGTGATTGATCAAGCTTGTGATCCATTTGCATTCCAATTCCATATCTTGTGCTGTATTTCTTACATACAAGATTCGATCGTTTTCTTGCTTCTTTTGATTTAAGTGTTGTTCTTTGAACTAAGCTTTTGGTGTGTGTGATAGACAACTTTCATTGATGTCAACATGTTGGAAAATTAGAGCTTTGTTTATTTGGAAATGTCAATCTGGTTCGTTCTAAATTCTAATAAAGAAATTTGAAAAAATATATATATGGATGGATTTAAGGGTGTGTTTGGATTTCAATACATTTTATTTATTTTATACCGTGTTTAAAATAATGTAAATTTTGAATAAAATACATTATAAAATATATCAATGAATTACATTAAATTTACGGAATTTTCGCCAAATACCCCTGAGGTTAAGGCTAATTCGTGTGGTGTACGAAAGTTTGACATATTTCGCCAGGTGCCCCTGATGTTTTTATTATTTTCTCCAAATACCCCTGAGGTTTTCATTTTTTTTGCCAGATACCCCTATGTCGAATTTGTTGACATTTTGGATGAAAATAAAAAGAAAAGAAAATATTATTTCATTATTATTTTTGTAAGGTATTATTTGCACAATATCATTTAATTATAGTAACTAAATTATCTAATTTTATTTACACAATATCATTTTATACTACATTTTTTAACCAATGGGATTAATTCAAAAATTTTATGTAATGAAGTTAATATTAACTATACAATTTTCATTATGCATTATTTCATGATATCATTTCATGCTTTTTTTTAAAACCATGAGATTAATTCAAAACTTTTTTTAAAAAAAAACTACATAGTTACAAATATACGAATTCTTTTTTTTCTTCGAAGAAACCAATCTCTCTCTCTCTTGTCTCTAGCTATGTGTGTATATATAATGAAAACTATTTTTATATATATAATAATCTTAATTTTTGGATTTTCACCCAATCAACCTAATCTACATAAATTTTCAAATAATAATATTTTTAAATATTTTTAACCAATGAGATTTATCTATTGTAACTATTAAATGAGAAATATTTTTGCTTAGGTGACATAATCATTTTAATTTTGCAATTTCCTCCCAATCAACTAAATCTAGAAAAAAATAGTAAACTAATGAAATTTGTACACATTTTTTTAATCAATCTAGCTATATCAAATTATTACATCATAAACATATATTTTTATTAGGTTTATAACCACATTTATTTTCGAATTTAAACCCAATCAACCTATTCTACTTAAATCTTAAACTCATGTAATTTTTACACATTTTTCATAAATATTTTAATTATTTTTTACTTAATTATCAAATCTAGTTTTTTTATATGTTATGTTAACGTTTGATAATATTTTATTTAAATTTATCATAGTAATTTTTAATACTTATAAAATTTTATTTTTATTGTCTAAAAAGAAAACTACGCACTATGGCGCGATGATTGTACTAGTTTTCCACCAAAATGTTAACAAATTCGACAAAAGAGCATTTGGCGAAAAAAGTGAAAACCTCAGAGTATTTGGCGAAAAAAATAAAAACCTCAGGGATACCTGACGAAATATGTCAAACTTTTGTATACCACGTGAATTGGTCTTAACCTCAGGGGCATTTGACGAAAATTCCGTTAAATTTATAATGATATTAATTATAAACTTTATGTAAAAATAAGAGTTTAATTGATACAATTTACTTTGGAGAGGTGAAAGGACACGTCAAAAATATGAGTATAACAAATCTTATATACTGGCTAATGTAATTGATTTTAAAATAAAACCTCACTAGAATTGGACTTTAAATCACTTTTGTTTTCCCCCCTTTTCTATATACTACAAAGCATAGAAGTAACAAGCGGTGCAATGAAGTGGAATGCACTCAAAGTTTTGATATCACTTTGATAAGGAAATGAAATTTTTTTTTTTGATTAGGAAAAATTTCGGATCCTTTCGGATGAGGTCAAGCAGTCCAGGATTATTCTGAATATTGGTACCCCAGGCAGAGTGGCAAAGGTGTGCAACCTTATCGGCCACTCTATTGCCTATTCGGGGTACATGGTGGAAAGAATCCCTTTCTAGATTTGTTAACATAGTTGTAATATCTTATAGTATGAGTTCGATTTCCCATGGACATTTTGTTTTTCCGTTGAGATGGTCAATAATTATTTTAGAATCCCCCTCAATATGTAGTTTGGTAATTCGTAAATTTTGGGCGCTCTGTACCCCAAGTTTTAAAGCAAGAGCTTCAGCTTTTAGTGGGCTTTGATAACCGAGTTTTTTATATCCTATGTTGATTGGTCGACCTTCCCAGTCACGGATGATAGTCCCAGCAGTGCTGGCATTGTCTAGGAGGCAAGAACCATCAAAGTTTAATTTGAGGGTACCTCTTGGTGGCTTACGCCATCTGATGTTTGTGTGTTTTGATTTCTGTCGTCTGTCAGTTTTGGGTCGTGGCAGAAAGTCGGGGTCATCACCGACTCCGCCCACAAACCTAGAAGAGTTGCTCCAATTTAACTCATGTGTTTTAATAATGTGGAGCGTGGTATCTCTACTGGGAATCGGAATCGTCCTGAAGATATGCTGATTTCGATAAAACCAAACGGTCCACCAACAGTAGGCTAGCTTAGCTTTAGATTTATTATTGATGTTGTTCACAATGTAGGCCATAACTGGTTTAATGTCTCTTGATTGCTGAAGCAGTGCTGCTATAGTTCTATTGGTGTCGGTTGGGAATCTAAGGAGAGAGGTCCTGTAATGGCATTCCAACAGAAGGTGGACATCATCTTCTGCCGCACAACAACACAAACAGCAAGTGGGGGGCACCGAGACGCTCCACTGTGCTAATCTTACGGTTGTGGGAAGACCGTCTTGACTTATTTTCCATAAAAAGTTTTTGACCTTTGGTGTAATGTCCAGGTTCCAAATCCAGAAATTAGGATCAGAACACTGAGCTGACTGACCTGAAATCAGTTTATACGCAATCGATGTGGTGAACCAACCTTCCCTGTCCGGCCACCAGTATAGTCGATCCTCAAAGGGAGCAGACGGAAGAGGAATATTCAGGATTTCATTGACAATGTTTAAAGGTAGCACCTGGCAGAGCTTCTCAGACCACCATCTGCCAGCCATAATATAGTCGCTAACGGTCTCCTCCAGATTTGCATATAGAGGGCAAACACCCCTAGCATTCAACGAGAGGCAGGAGACCCAGTTGTCTGACCAAAACTTTACCGATTTTCCATTTCCAACCGACCATATCAGCCCTTTTTGAAAGAATCAATGAGGGTTGTCAGTTTGGCCCATTGCCAAGATGAATCACCTTTTTTCCTATATTCCAGTAAATTATAAGACCGAAGATATTTGTGTCTAATAATGGAGACCCAAACGTTTAATGGTTCAGCTAGAATTTTCCATAAAAGTTTCATTTGGAGCGCTTCATTCATATCTTTTGATTTCCGGATTCCAAGTCCACCAGCACGTTTTGGTCTACAAATCCTATCCCAGCTAATAAGTGGGCGGTGTTGAAGATCCTTGTTCCAGAAGAATGTCCTGTTCACTTGATCTAGTTCTTTATGTATCGAGGCTGGTAACAGGAAGTTTTGCATAGTGTATAGGGGTTTCGATGCTAAATTTGTGTTTATTAGGATGGCGCGGCCTTGTTGTGATAGCGCATTAGCACACCATTTACTTAGTTGTTTTTTGGATTTGCAAATGATGTCTTCGAATGTGGCTTTGGTTACTTTACCATTGATGATGGGGCAACCTAGATATTTCTCTAGGGAGGAGACATTTGAGATATTTAGACAGGTACTAAGCTCGGAAATCTTTGAGTCCGTAATTCCTTTGGTTGTTTGGAAGATAGATTTATGGTAATTAACCTTTTGATCAGAAACTTTACAGTATGATTCAATTACGATTCCTCTGCTCATTTGCTCTTTTTGTTTATATTTTGAGTGGGCCACTAATGATGATCTTTTATTTTGTCAAACATTCATATTTAATTTATCCAAGTATAACACATTTTATTTTTTACAAATTTTTTAAGAAGATAATTATTTATATAAAATATCACCTTTTTTATATTAAGTTTTCAAATAATTTCATACCAAACAAGTTGACCTTTTTTATTTATACAACCATAACTCTCAACCCTATTACAAACTAGTCAAAAACCCATACATTACACGGATATATTAACTTAGTTTAAATAATCATTTAGAAAAAAAATTTAAAAATATAATGTTAAAAAAATACTATTGATTCTTCGATAACAAGGCGAATTGATTCGAAATTCAACAAACAATTTCTATCATCACTCAGGGAGTGAAATCCTCTCACTTAAACAATACGAA
This sequence comes from Persicaria maculosa, assembly GCA_963922045.1. Lineage (NCBI taxonomy): Eukaryota > Viridiplantae > Streptophyta > Magnoliopsida > Caryophyllales > Polygonaceae > Persicaria > Persicaria maculosa. The sequence goes on along the minus strand of OY998267.1, from coordinate 26,447,766 downwards.
GAGGAAGTCCTCTCGCACCCTAAGCAAGAACGCCCGGAGGCATTGAAGTCGGTGCCGCCTCCGAGGAGGACCTCCGAGGTGGCGTGAAACAGTCGGTGCCGCTATTGCTTTCTTTGTTTTTTTGAACTGATCTTCCTTTTTTCTCATATCTTCTTCCTTCTCCTTTCCTCCTTCTTCCTCAGATCTTCCTTAGGTTTTCTTTCCCATTCGCTCGCTCTCTTTTCTAGGAGTTAACCTACTCCCTCTTTCTCTCTCCTCGTAAAGCAACCAGTTAGCCTGACTTTTTTTTATTGGAGAGCAATTTTTTCAAAGAGGGAGGTTAGTTTTGCAAATAATAAAAGGAGGGGGGTTAGTTGTGCAAATATTTTCGGACATGGGCTATTTTGTGCCATTCCCTGTAAATATATTTATTTTATTATAACCATAAAACTAAAATAATCATCAATTGTAACGGGAAGTAAAAGATAATTAATGTACAACTAACTTTTAAAAAATCATATTAATTATTATTTGATTTTAAAAATATTTAAGTATATGTAACATAACAATAAACTAAAATATAGAATTAAGCATATATTATACATAATATATAGTTTATCACTATTTTAATTTTTTTAGAAAAAAATTCAGGGAGGGGAAAATCCTACCCAATAATTGGAATGACTTATTAGTATATCAGGGTTGATATAAAATTTATTTTAAAAAATTGAAAGAATATATATATAAATTTATTTCTTATCGATCCTTTGATTGTCATCTTTAAATTGATATAACAATTAATAAATACTAAAAAGAATTTATTGATTGAATTAATGGGTATTAATTAAAATTTTATTTAAATTACAACAGATTTGAAGAATGTTGTATATAAATTGATATGTTCGTCTTTGATTATCATCTTTAACTTAGTTTGAAACAAATATTTTTTTCAAGTGTGAATGAAACATAAATAGATTTACAAGATATTATAAGAATTTCTTTTAAGGGGTTTTTTGGTAAGTGTTCATAATTTGGGCAAAAATTAAGCTCTAGGACAAAAGAGGGGATAAATTAGGAGAGTGTCCAAAATTTCCAATTTTGCCCCTACCGTTTTAATCCTTGTTTTTTCTCTTCTCCCTCTCGCGTCCTCTCGCCTCTCGATCTCACTGGTTGCCGGCATGCCGCCATTGAAGACTCCTCTGGCGCTCTTCCTCTCGGCCTCTCCTCCGGCATCCGCCGCCGCCATCGCTTGACCTCCTCTCCGTCCGATCTCATCCACAAGTAGTCGTAGATCTCGCCGAAGAGCATCTCGGCATCAACCGTTCAACCCTAAATCCAAGCCTTCTACCCGCTCAATCACGTTCTACATCTCTCAAGGATGGTTTTCGTGCAAAAACCCCTCTCAAATTTATACAAAATCGCTAACCGCCATTGTCGGACACCTTGGAGCTTCGTGAAACAGCCGCTTAGCAGCCACTGTTCAAGCACTCGTCTCGGTGTGTCAGATCATCCTTCGACAAAATCAACACAACGATGTTGAAGTAGAGATTGCACTTGTTAGTTTGATAGGTCATACGCGTCAAACGGAGCTCTGTGTAAGGAGAACGAGTCGTCGGAAGATCGCCGAAAATCACTTTTGAAGCTGCTCGAGTTGCTGTCGAGATGGTGGAAGAAGAAGAGTAATTACGCCAAACCTCCTAGACTTTCTATTTTTATAAAATATGCCCCTGTGTTAGTTTCTAAAATTTCAGAAATTATCCCGCAGTTTAAGATGTTGTTCTAACTCACGTAATCTCCGTTAAAAAATTAAAAATGTAACTACTGTTGTCACCATAATAAAAATAAAAATTATAGATATTGTCACCACTATAAAAACATGGTCATAGACACTGTAATCAAAGGGAAATCATATGATAAGGGAAACACAAACCCTATAGGGGCTAATGAGAAGCCAAAATAAATGTGGTGACAATTCTCCTCTAATACATTAATGGGTAAGAGGGTCATAGACACTGTAATCAAAATAAAAACAGTGTCATAGCCACTGTCACCACTATAAAAACAAAGTCATAGACACTGTAATCAAAAGGAAAACCCTATAGACGCTGTAACCAAAATAAAAACACATTTATATACACTGTCACCACTATGAAAAAAGGTTCATAGACACTGTAATCAAAGGAAAACCCTAGGAAAAGGGAAGCACAAACCCTATAGGGGCTAATGAGAAGCCGATATTCATGTGGTGACAGTTCTCCTCTAATATATGAATAGGTAAGATGGACATAGACGTTGTAACCATTGTTAAAACAGGGTCATAGAACCTGTAATCACTATAAAAAAAAATGGATAAAAACATTGTAACCACTATTAAAATAAGGTCATAGACACTTGTAACCAAAAAGAAAACCCTATGATTAGGGAAGCACAAACCCTAAAAGGGCTAATGAGAAGTCAAAAGAACATGTGATGTACAGTATGGTTTAGGGTTTAGGGTTTAGGGTTTAGGATTTAGGGTTTAGGGCCTAAACCCTAAAATGTTAAGTACAGTACGTCGTTAAGAGATGATTGTTGTCACCAAATGGAAAACCCTAGGACAAGGTAAGCACAAACCCTAAAGGGGCTAATGAGAAGCCAAAAGACATTAGGTGGACAGTTCTCCTTCAATATATGAATGGTTAAGAGAGTCGTAGACACTGTAACCACTATGAAAACAGGATAATAGACAATGTCACCACTATAAAAACCGGGTCATAGACACTGTCACCACTATGAAAAAAAGGTCATAGACATTGTAATCAAACAAAAACTCTATAGACATTGTAACCAAAATAAAAACAAGGTTATAGACACTGTCACCACTATGAAAAAAGGGTCAAAGACACTGTAATCAAAGGAAAACCCTACGACAAGGGAGGCACAAACACTATAGGGGCTAATGAGAAGCCAAAATACATGTGGGGACAGTTCTCCTTCTAATATATGAACGGGTAAAAGGGTCATAGACGCTGTAAACAAAATAAAAAGAGGGTCATAGACATTGTCACCACTATAAAAACAGAGTCATAGACACTGTCACCGCTATAAAAACAGTGTCATAGACATTGTAACCAAAGGAAAACCTTAGTACAATGGAAGCACAAACCCTAAAAGGGCTAATGCTAAACACAAATCCTAAAACTTAAACCTTAAAATATAGAGAACAATACTCCTTTAAAAGATGAATGATTAAGTTAAAAGTGTTGTCATGAAAATAAAAAAAGTGTCACCAAATATAACATCCCTTTTAATTAGAAATTCATTCACGTGAAACACACAACAACCAATATGAATTAGGGGAAAAAATCAAATCACTAAAATGGAAGCCTATTTACAAGCAACGTTGTTTGGGAAAACACACAGGAACCACCGAACCAAGGTGTTATCTCTAAGATTACAATTTGGAATTCGTAATTGATTCGGCCAAAAAAACTATATTCCGACTCGACTCTGTGCCAACTGACTCGCTTGCACTCGAAATTGAATTTCCGCCTAAAATTGATTCGCTTGCACTCGAAATCGGCTAGAGAAAGGAGAGGAATCCGAGATCGATTGATGGACAAATGCAATAGCAGCTCCAGATTCGGCTTTTGAGATCGATGAGTGGTGTCGAGAGGGGCGGCAAAGCGGAGGATAGAGGCATTCCAGATCTGAAAAGATCTCCATCGAGGCCGACGACGTCCAATGGCCTAGAAGATAGAGGGAGAACGGAGGCGCAACTTTGCAATTTCTCATATCTGAAAAAACGGAGTCGCCGTAGCACCGGGAGGGAGAAAGAAATATGGAAGCGTGGAAAAAGATAGGCAAGGGCAAAACTGGTATTATAAAAATATTTTGGCCACTTACTAGCAAGGCTCAATCCTTGGGACATTTTCTATTTGGCCCAAAGGCCGAAGGTCTTTGGGCCAAATTTCTTCTTCTTTTAATTATGTTTTGAAAGTGTGTTACACATATAAAGTTATTTTACACAAGTGTAGTACTTTTAAATTGAATAAAGTTTAAAAATGCCGTGTAATGCATGAATACTTAACTAGTATTGTGTATAACCAATCACGTACAATCACTTTTTTAAATATATTAAATTATAAAATAAAAATTAATAAGAAATAACATTTTATAGATTTTTATAAATAAAAAAACATGTGAAAAAATTATTAGGGGTGGGCGAAGGACGGGACGTGACGGGATGGAGGTCGTCCCGCATCCCGTCTTGCGTAATTTTTGCAAAATGGGACCGGGACGGGATTTACACTTTTTTTTAAAATTCCGTATGGGTCTTGTCTCTCACAGGACGGGACAAGACAAGCTTTGTCCCTCAAATAAAAAATATTATAAAAAATAAAAAAAAAACATTTGTATATTTTACGATAAAGACGTAACGCATATAAATTTATAATTTTTTTTATATATTTTACGGGTTCCTCTATGTATATATACATACACATATATAATATACGCATGTGTATATACACACTAGCATGCGTATATACACACTAGCATTATATTATAGTACATGTGTATGCATTACAGTGTGTATTATACACTGTATATGTAATCTAGCAATCCATTTTACTTCCATGCAACCTAAGCAATCGAAAGATTTAATATAGAAATAACACAAGGTCTATACATATAGCTAGGCAACACCAATTTCCCTGAAGAAATGATATTTAGTTCGATATATCAACATTTTACACATTCACGTCTCATCTAAAGGATCTAACAAGAATATGTTTGCTACGATGGATTAGATCGTCCAAAGAACAAGTCAAAACGCTAGTGCGATGCGATTCTACCAAGGTGATCAATCAAGATAAAATCAACACCAAAATAATTCAGAACAAAGAAGATGAAATAATCAATATGAATAACTAAAATTGAAGTTTTAGGATTCAACCAACCAAATCTTAAATCGTAGGCAAAACCAAAAAATGTTAGCACTCATTTGGAGAACCAAAATATGTTAGAACACAGACAATGACTCGATGCTAGTCGAGAATACTTGGGGCAAACAAGATCATGGAGATGTTTTTGTTCATTGCTATAGATATATATTATTTCTCTAGGTAAAGATTGTTGTATGAGATAATTAATTATCTAGATGCCCTCTATAACATGTTTTTATCTATACGCACTACAAGAAAAATCGCTTTTTGTGACTAAACTATTCGTCACCCAAAGTGAAATATGATAAAACAAGTTTCGTCATCATTTCGTCACCTTAAATGCGTCGCCCTAACTGCTCTTATGTGACAAAAACACTATTTTGTCACCCCAGGCTTTTCGTGACAAAATTGTTCTTTGTCGCCCTAAACCTTTTGTGACGAAAATTGAGTTTGTCACCCTAAGCCTTTAATGAAAAAATTATGTTTCAACACCCTATAACCTTTAGTGATACAATTATATTTTCACACCGGTAGCCAAACACACCCTTATGTCATTTCTATAGGAGGATTATTATATATGATTTATCTATAATAGATTCTAATTAATAAGGTAGGTTTATCTATACCTAGGTTTATTATACAAGGTTATCTATAGGAGGTTCTTTATTATAAAGAGAGACATGTAGAGTTACAATTATTGTATCTATCAAACCATCACAATAATAAGAAACCCTAATTGTAGATAGGTTTTTCTATATAAGTTTTTTGCATGGTACTTGCTATAAAAGACGAAAATCTTCTGTGTGCCATTATTCTCTCTTTCTCCTCTTTCTCTTTAACTATATTTACTTGTGATAATTCACAACACGCAATTAGGAGTTCCCAAAGTTTTATTGCTAGTAAAAACATAACACAAACACCAACATCGTTAACAAAAATCAGGGTTCAATCCCTAACCAAATTGTGCAAAACTCCAACTATACAAGCCTCTCATGAGATGATCCTAACCCCTAACCGTACATATTTAGCTTGGCAAAACCTTATGTGACAAACCAACTAGAATCTCCTCTCAAGGGAACAAGGCTCTTCATTTAACTTGTAACAAGATTCAGGGCCGTCCCGGAGATTTTATGGACCCTGTGCTACAATTAATTTTCGGGCCCTTATATTAAAGTAGGTTTTAAATCGGATAATGAATTAGAGTATCGTAAGTAATTATAATATGAATTAACATTCATATTAATAATTTTATAATACATTTTGTACCGATTATGCCTAATAAAAAGATAAAATGCTCTCAAATGTTAATTTGTAGGTAGATGTTGTTGTTTGATTAACCATGTTGTTGTTTGATTAACCATGTTTTTTTTGCTAACCATGAACATTAATTTATCTAATTTAATAAATGTTCGTAGATATAAATATTTACAAATAAAATAAAATAGAAAAAATTAGGAGCCCCATAAAAAAGAAAATATAATATTTGATTGAATTAAAAAATCTGATGCAAAAAAAAAATCACTGGACACGAAATGGGAGAGGGGGTTGGGCGGGAGCACCAATTAATTAAAAGTAATTTAATAAAAGTTGTTTGTGACGTCTGCTGCCACTACTGGTAATTAAATTTTCAAATTTGTGAAAAGGTGCTTGTACGAAGAATCGAACTTGGCACCAAAAATAATGGATACACGTATAACTCTAAAACCATTGAGACAAGGAGGGATACATGTTATTCTATATCTATTTTGAAATATGAGGCCCAACAATTTTGCGGGCCCTGTGCGGTCAGACCGCTTGAACCGCCCAAAAACCGGGTCTGACAAGATTCCAAGCTTTCGAAAATTGTATAGTTCTCATGCATGTCTCTTGATCACAATATTTGTAAAAATACATAATATAATATTATTTATAGTCTTTCTAGCCTATGTTATAAGAGTATAGATTAAGTTTAATTATTTGAAATTCTAATAAATAAAGCATCTACCTAAAAATCAATATTAAAAAAAAACTAAAAATAATTTAATTTTAAGAAATCATTCCTAATCAAACTTTTTAACCTATGCTCTTAAACCATCTCTAACAATTTCTCAAAATTTCTAAAAAATGGGAAAAAAATTACATATTTTTTAAATTATTATTACTTCAACTTCAACAACTTTATTTTGAGAAAAATTTAACAACTTTTTCATTATGAATATTTTGAGAATCATTTAGCTTTAGAGAATGCTGCAGATTGTCAATCCTTACTAGCTTAGTTGGTAAAGATGACATGTAGTGACCAATATGTCATAAGTTCGAATCTCTCTCTCCATATTGTAATGAGTAGTGTCTACCTAAGAAAAAAAGAATGTTGCAGATTTAGAAAAACATCTCTACGTTTAATACTACTTCCTCATTTTGGAGGACGGGATAAGAAATTTGTTGGAACAAAAACGTCTTAGAATTTTTCAAAATTTTCAAAATATGAAATCTATTAGAGATTCTCTTAAATAAGCCATATTAGGTTACCTACTATTGTGGAAGTTACGATATTCGAAGATATATAATCTTTCTGTATTAATGTTAAAGATTGCTGCTGTCGGCAATGGCTACTGCTTATGCTAAAAGCATTCAAGCCCTATGCCATTTTGAACACCGACACATTTGTCCTTTGATCCACTAAATTAATCACTCAGTTTCATTAAATAGGTAAGCAATTAACACTATATGAGTCTGCCTATTGCGATACGCGCACCAAAAGGGGTAGAGTAAAATCGGAGATCAATACCAAAGGAGAACTATGAGCAAGCCAAATAAATCCCATTAGATATATGTGCTCAAGATGCTCTACATTATTTACAAATGGTTATTGGACCTATTCGATATGTTAAAACAGATTTCGAATCTAAACCCTAGAACAGAGATAAAGGAGAGCTAAACAAAGATAAACGAAAGCGAGAGAGAACACACGGATTGGTGACGCAGTTCGGTTACCCTACTCTGCGGAGCCTCAAGAAGGAGAGACTCAAACCCAAGAATCCACTAAGTATGATCGAATACAGGTCATGGATACAAATGACAGATATGCTAGTAAACGATTCTAGATCTAGCGGCTCAAGCAAGCAGGTAATCAAGGAGAGACTCGAGAAATATGAACAGATACTCCCTTTCACTTCATCTGAGAAGACGAAGATGAACAGAAGCTGGTGAAGAGCTGGTTTTGAGCACCAAGCAGCGCCTTCTTCCTATGTTGAGTTCGGACTCCTTGGATCACATCAGGAGCTTGAGATTCAAGCTCGTCGGAGTGTTGAAACAGCAAGCGTCGCCGAATCGCCACTAGGGTTTCCTGCTCACTCTCTCTCTCTTTTTCAGAGGCGGAAGCGATGAACTGAAGCTCTCAACCCTTTAGGGTTTCCAAAGACGAGACTTTATACCCGAGCCCTAACTAAAGGAAACGCAGCGTTTCAACTAGCAAGGACAGAAGTGAGCCGTTGGAGCGTCTTCAGAAACTGTGGGCCGTGGAAGCAGGGAGATGGGCCTCAGCTACAGTAATGGGCCGAAGTCTTAAGTTTTAGCTTAAGGCCTCTGATCCACATAAAGTAACTTTGGTGCCATGGAACCCATTGAGGCTAGCCGAGCTTCTTCAACTTGACCAAGGTCTTGAGCCACCTAAGACATGGATCTAGTTTCTATCCTATCTAACTATGTATCCATAACCCTTAGTACATATGCATCTAGATTACATTAGGCATAACAATTTTCCCTCCTAATCTAGCCACCATATGGGGTATTCGATCATTTAAATAGGGAAAAAATGGGTTTAAGTCTTCGATCCGTCCGTCCTCGGCTCGTGTACCTGCATGGTTAGTGAACATCAAGTATGTGAAGAAAGCTCCTGCAATAGTAGAACTTGTTGGAAGGAACTATCTTCGTGCCAAAGTCAGCTGGGTTGAGCTCTCCCTTGATCTTCTTGACGTCTAGTGCCTTGTCTTCGACCCTGTGCCTGATGAAATGAAACCTAACATCTATGTGCTTGGTTTTCTCATGATACATAGGGTCTTTACACAAATACAAAGCACTTTGGCTATCCATGTTTATGACAGGTACAAATTTCTTTCTGAAAATCTCTCCCAGAATGCCTTTCAACCAGATAGCTTCCTTTGCAGCTTCTGTTGCTGCCATGTATTCAGCTTCAGTTGATGATAGGGCAACCACAGATTGTTGTTGAGACTTCCAGGATATGCAATTGCCTGCCCAGGTGAAGTAGTAGGCAGTGGTGGACTTCCTTGTATCCTTGTTGCTGGCATAGTCAGAATCCACGTACCCTTGGAGATCACCAGCAGGTGCATAATCTGAGTACACAAGGCCAAGATGATTAGTGCCATTCAGATATTTGAGCAAATATTTCATAGCATTCCAGTGTGGCATTCCAGGATTGGACATGTATCTACTGAGAACACTAATGGCAAAAGCTAAATCAGCCCTAGTGCATAGCATGGCATACATGATTGAGCCAACAACAACATCATAGGGAACATTAGACATGTCTTTCTTTTCATGTTCAGTTTTAGGACATTGAGCCTTGCTCAGAACAAGATGCCCTCCTAAGGGTATAGGTGAAGATTTAGAGTCAAACATGCTAAATCTTTTGAGAACTTTTTCAATGTAATCAACCTGGGAAAGCATGAGCTTTCTCTTGGGTCTATCCCTAAGAATCATGACCCCCAGAATTCTCTTGGCATTGCCAAGGTCCTTCATATCAAAGTGTTTCATTAAATTTCTTTTAGTGTCAGAGATGATTTTCATAGATGCACAGACAAGAAGAATATCATCCACATAAAGCAAAATGAACAAGGGAAATTTAGTAGTAACACCTTTGATATACAAGCAGGGATCATATTCACTTCTGATAAAACCAAGAGATCTCATGCAAGAGTCAAATTTTATGTTCCATTGTCTTGGAGACTGTTTTAGACCATAAATAGACTTTTTCAACAGACAAACATGATTTGGTTTGTTTTTATCAGTGAATCCCTTAGGTTGTTTCATGAAAATAGTTTCATCCAGATCACCATGAAGAAAGGCAGTTTTAACATCCATTTGTTCAAGTTCCCAGTCAAAGACAGTAGCAATAGCAAGGAGCAATCTCAGGGTTTTATACTTGACAACTGGTGCAAATATGTCATTGTAATCTAACCCTTCCCTCTGATTAAACCCTTTTGCTACAAGTCTAGCTTTATACTTAGATGGTTCACCAGATTTTATCCCTTCTTTGACTTTAAAAACCCATTTACAGTCAATAGTTTTAGCATGCTCAGGTTTAGGAACTAAAATCCAAGTTTTGTTGATTTTCATAGACTCAAGTTCTTCAAGCATAGCTTTAAACCATTTCACAGAGTCAGAGGATCTCATAGCAGATTCAAAAGTCTCAGGGGGATTATTTTTAACAATTTCAGAGGCAACATAAGCAAACTCAACAATATTAATATCATCAGTGTACCTCCTATTAGGAATTCTAGTTCTAGGACTCCTATCTCTAGCAAGTTGATAGTCATGCAGCACAGAATTATCAACAATAGGCACAGATGAAGCAGAGGAAGAGGAAGGAGCATGTTCAGTCACAGAAGGCCCAGAAGAAGAAGAACTGGGAGAATCAGAAGAGGATTGTGGGTTTAGAGATACTCCCTGATTTGTGTCTTCTTCATTTCCTTCAGGTTGTGGCTCTTCATAATTTTCTCCTCCTAATTGTTGTGTTTGCTGTAATGGAGCACCAGCAGGAATAACTTGGTTTGCAGGAGGAGGTCTATAGTAAGTTGGGACATAGCCTATGTCAAACTCATCATCTCCTTCTCCAGAGGTTGTGGATGACAGCAGCTGGTCATCTGATGCAAAGAACTTTGATGTCTGATCGGAGTTACCTGTATTCTCATTTCTAGGTGTTAGAACACTTTTAAAATGAAATTCAGATTCATTGAAGGTAACATTTCGAGAGACAATGACTTTATATCCTCCAGGTTGGATTAGGAGGATCTTATAGCCCTTGACTCCTTCTGGATACCCAAGCATGACACCTTTGAGTGCCCTAGGTTGCAATTTGCCTTGAGAAACCTGTGCATAAGCTGTGCAACCAAAAGGTTTTAGGTATACCAAGCTGGGTTTCTTACCAATCCACAGCTCTTGTGGAGTTTTGAAGCCAATTACAGAGGAAGGGGATCTGTTGATTAGATATGCTGCAGTGACAACAGCTTCTCCCCAAAGGGTGTGCTTCATGCCTGCTGTGAAGAGAAGGCATCTGGCCTTCTCTAACAGTGTCCTGTTCATCCTCTCAGCAGTACCATTCTGCTGAGGGGTGCCAGGCACTGTGAGTTGCCTTCTGATGCCATTCTCCCTGCAAAAATCATCAAAGGCAGTATTGCAAAACTCAAGTCCATTATCAGTTTTGAAGCATAGTAGTTTGTTACCAGTTTGAAGCTCCACTTTAGTTTTCCAGGTTTTGAAAGCCTGAAAAGCTTCATCTTTTATTTTCAGCAGAGTGAGCCAAACTTTCCTGGAGAAGTGATCAATAAATGAGATAAAGTATCTCTTCCCACCAATTATGTCCACCTGTGCAGGCCCCCATAAATCTGAGTGAACATACTCAAGAGGCTTATTGGCAGTGTACAGAGACTTGGGGAATACCTGTTTAGTGGCCTTCCCAAAGACACAATTCTCACATAAAGACAAGTCAGTAGGTTTTTCAGATAACAAACCATGCTTATGCAGATAATAAAGACCTTTGTTTCCAATATGACCTAGCCTAAGATGCCACAGATTTGTTAAATGAGAAGTCATGTATGCAGAGTTGGCAAGAAGATTGCATTCATTTTCAGGAGTAATAACATGATATAAGCCCTTTTTCCTAATGGTTTTGACAATGCATTTTCCATTCCAGAGAACTCTTTTAATGCCATTACTAGTAGTGATGTCATAATTCATGCAATCAAAAACAGACTCAGACATAAGACTCCTCCTTAGTTCAGGCACCCACTTAACATCTTTAAGGGTGATAACATTCCCATCAAACATTTTCAGAGATACATCCCCCACCCCCTTGATGGCAAGAGAGTGGTGGTCACCAAGTTTGACCACCCCTCTCCTACTCTGATCAAGGTTATCAAAGAAAGCTTTGGTTGGGGTGGCATGTATGGTGCAGCCAGAGTCAAGAATCCAAGAGGATGGATCACTATCATCTGAAATACACATGAAAAGTTCATTAGGATAGTTACCAACATCAGACTCAAGCACAGAAACAGACATGGAATTCTTGAGTTTATTTTCATCAGCCCTCTTTTTCTTCCTACAGTCCTTTATCCAGTGTCCAAGGTGTCCACAATAATTGCACTTGGAATCCTTGGGTACCTTGGAACTGGATTCAGGATTAGGAGCATTTGAATTTTCATCTTCCTTTTTCTTTTTGTTTTTAGACTTATTGCCCTTAGGTTTGTTTGTTTTAGCAAACAAAACCTCAGATTTCTCAGAGGTGTCAGGCTTGACACCATGCTTGGGTTTGAACACTTTGAGCATCTCATTCTTCTCAGAGATAGTCTCCACTATACGTTCCTTAGTGAGAGGCTCGCTTGAGAGCTGAATGACATCCTTAAAATGATCAAACTGTGAGGGCAACGAGTTTAACAACAAAATGGTTTGGTGAGAATCCTTAATGCTATCATCACATCTCTCTAACTCTTGTGTCATTTTTAAAAACTTATCCAGATTATCATTTAATGTAATAGATGTGTCCATTTTAAAAGTGAAAAGCCTACAGAGTAGAGAGATGCGACTAGGTAGGGATTTAACAAGAAATAAGTCCTCCAGGGCTAACCAAAGGGCCCTGGGGTCATCTACCTTGACTACCTGTCTGGCCACATCGTCTGTGAGCCTGAGCATAATCTCGACATGAGCTTGTTCTGAGACTTCTGGAGGAACTGGTGGTACTACCATTTCGGTGGGTGGTGTTTGTTGTACTGAAGGGTCTCCCAGTGGTGTGGAGGGTGGAGTGGTTGGTGAAACAGCTCTCCAGCATTTTTCTTTGATCAAGATAGCTTTCATCTTGACCTGCCACATGGCAAAATCTATCTTGCCATCAAATGGCTTGATTTTGACATAGGAATCTGCCATGGTACCTGACAGAAGAGAAAAACAAGGTTAGTTTGTTCAACTGAAGACTTAAGACAGTAAATAAGCTAACAGATGATGAAACTAACACATAAACACAGAGAAAAACGTTTTGAAAAACAGATATGTTTTGAAAACGGTGTGGTACGTCGGACGGGAGAGGAACAACGCCTGGCCAGTGGACACTATATGCGGCCTGCCCAATGTCCACGCCCCTAGATCTATTTCCCGCGTCTACAGAGACGAGAGAAAGGAAGAAAAGGGACACTCAAGCTCTGATACCACTTTGTTAAAACAGATTTCGAATCTAAACCCTAGAACAGAGATAAAGGAGAGCTAAACAAAGATAAACGAAAGCGAGAGAGAACACACGGATTGGTGACGCAGTTCGGTTACCCTACTCTGCGGAGCCTCAAGAGGGAGAGACTCAAACCCAAGAATCCACTAAGTATGATCGAATACAGGTCATGGATACAAATGACAGATATGCTAGTAAACGATTCTAGATCTAGCGGCTCAAGCAAGCAGGTAATCAAGGAGAGACTCGAGAAATAGGAACAGATACTCCCTTTCACTTCATCTGAGAAGACGAAGATGAACAGAAGCTGGTGAAGAGCTGGTTTTGAGCACCAAGCAGCGCCTTCTTCCTATGTTGAGTTCGGACTCCTTGGATCACATCAGGAGCTTGAGATTCAAGCTCGTCGGAGTGTTGAAACAGCAAGCGTCGCCGAATCGCCACTAGGGTTTCCTGCTCACTCTCTCTCTCTCTCTTTTTCGGAGGCGGAAGCGATGAACTGAAGCTCTCAACCCTTTAGGGTTTCCAAAGACGAGACTTTATACCCGAGCCCTAACTAAAGGAAACGCAGCGTTTCAACTAGCAAGGACAGAAGTGAGCCGTTGGAGCGTCTTCAGAAACTGTGGGCCGTGGAAGCAGAGAGATGGGCCTCAGCTACAGTAATGGGCCGAAGTCTTAAGTTTTAGCTTAAGGCCTCTGATCCACATAAAGTAACTTTGGTGCCATGGAACCCATTGAGGCTAGCCGAGCTTCTTCAACTTGACCAAGGTCTTGAGCCACCTAAGACATGGATCTAGTTTCTAGCCTATCTAACTATGTATCCATAACCCTTAGTACATATGCATCTAGATTACATTAGGCATAACACGATATGTTTTGCAGGCACTGTGACAAAGCAAACAGCTTCACCACCAATGACATCAGTTTTGTCAAGCAAACAATGTGTACCCGAATAACTTCCCCCGAGATGTTAGCACTCGGTGGAACTCGACGTACAAAATGATTTATGATTCTTATCAATACAGAGAACTTCTTTTTTCTTTTGCCACCCAACACATCGAAGGTTCAAACGTTTTTGGGGATGTGTGGGTGGTTGCTCGAGATGTGATTGAGGTTTTTCAAAGTTTTCCAAGATGCAACCGAATCTTTTAGTCATGCTTACAACGTCTAGTGTTTTCTGTTTTGTCACTATAAACATTGTCATAGCTATTCAGGACGGGCTTCAAGTGCAATGCATTTCTGACGCTGTTTCCATCATGCGGGAGAAATGGTTGTCTTATTACAAAATTATACTTGATATTTTCCTCGTATCTTGCTGTTTCGACCCTAGATACAAATTAACTGGGCTTCAAAATTTTTAGAAAACTATTTTCCTACGCTCAACATCCAAAATGATCCTGAATGCAATGTTTCAATTATAGTTTCTAGAGTTAGGGGAATACTTGAAGCATTATACACTCATTTTTCTACAGGCGCTAGAGCGCCTAACCACCCTCCTCCTGTCCCTTCCAGCTCGAGCGGCTCTTGTACTAGCATTACTGCTCAAACTAAGGCCCTCCCAGAGATATCTTTGGCTCAAAGAGGTCGAGCTCTTCGTCGAGCCCCCACTATGAGCTTGACGAATATTTGTCTATTAACTTTGAATTTCGCAGTGATGAAGATGAAGATTTCGATATTTTAGAATGGTGGGGCTGAGTGGAAAGACATCGCTTTCCAACCTTGTAGGTGATCGCCCGACAAATACTTGGAGCCCATTGCTCCATCGTCGTTGTGAAGCAATTATTCAGCCGAGGTGAACAAATTCTAACCGAGAAGAGATCTAGATTGCTCCCCGAAAACCTAGAAGCACAAGTATGCCTCGCCGATTGGAAGAGGGCAGAAATGAGAATTCAGAGGAACCTCTTGTCCACCGAATTAGACCCTGATGATGGACTAGACTCGGAATCGGTTGGGACATCCATGGACGGTAGAGTCGTCGATGTCGAACGACAATCCGACAACCCGTCGACCCGCCGGGTGACCCGAACCTGTCGACCCGTCGACTCGCCAGGTGACCCGAACCCGTTGGATTCCTGGGTTAGGGTTCGAGTCATGTCCCCCGGGTTCTCGACCCGACGGGTCCGACCCGTCGACCCAGAGTGTCGGACCCTTGGACACGTCTAACTAGGCATTACTTTTTTATCCACATATTACTAATTAAATAAGATCCATTTTCCAAACATTTACTTGTTACAATTTATTTTCACATGATCTAAGTTTGAAATCTATCCTATAGTTATTGTGAAACTAATTTTTTTTATTAGGAAAAAATTTGAGGTCAGACATACCTAAACCTCGATGGCCGACAAGTCGGCAGACGGATAACCGTCTAAGCAAACATAAAAATACAAAGTTGGTACAAAATACAGGCAAGACCTCTACAAGACTACAATAGCGAAACTCAATATAACTAAACCAAACAAGACGAGGACGTAGACGAAGGACGAAGCCAAGCACTACCCCGAAGCAGCACTGTAGGCCAGCGGCACATCAGGAGTCGCCTGTGGGCAGTGAAGATGAACCTCCAAGGAAACATTCTTCTGGAGAAAGGAGACGTCTTGATACACACTGCCACGACCCCAGCAAATCCCAACTCCGACTGCTAGAACCCATCAAACGGAGAAGAAAATCCAGCCACGCCAAATGTAGAGACACACAACGCCTGAACCAAAAGCACCAAAAACCCTAGCTGGATTTAAGCAACCCTAGCGGGATTTATATATTATTATTTGTTTTATTATTGTTTTTAATTTTTATTTTCATAGTTATTGTGAAACTAATTAAACCATGTTATCACCTTCTTACAAATACTTTGTTTTGCTTCATTTTCATTTAAAAATTTTATTATGTTGGGCTATAAAAGTGGGTAGTGGAGTTTTAATTTTATTAGGCCAACATTTATAATCAGACTACAAAATATTTTTAAAATGAATAAATAAATAAATAAATAATGGGAAATAATAATTAATAATCTAAATAAGTGTGATATATATATATAGGGTTATATATATATATTGTTACATACACATATAATTACTTTAAACTAAAAAAAGCCCGCACAATAAATAAAATAGCACCTATCAAATAATACAAATTTATCTATTAATATTTTTGGTAAGTATGGTTATGAAATAGTTTTGATTTATATTTTTATCAATTAATTAAAATATGTATAGATAGATTTGTGACATTTGATAACTTTCTATAAACTATTACAACATATTATTTTAATAATTTTTTAGAATCAATCACAACCTGTCACATAGGACAATATGCATCGGTTTCAGTATATGTATATAGATATATAGATACCCCATCCTGTCCTATTGTATTTTGCACTTTTTCCATCTTCCATAAACTATGGATCACAATCATCCGAATACTCCACTCATCCTAACCAATGACCCCTTGCTCTGGTGGTAAGGGAGAGGTAACCCTTGCAAAAGGTCAAGGGTTCAAATCTCATTCTTTACACATTTGTGTAATTAATGGATGGTCAAGTCTTCATTGGTTTGGGTGAGCCTGCCTGGTGGCTTGCCACCTGGCTTATCGGTTCGCGTCCTCTGCAGACTAGGGCTCGGACCCGTAGGGGATTAGTCGACAACCTCGGAACCCCACGTTACAAAAAAAAAATACTCCACTCATCCTAAATATCCCTTTTGATCCAAATCCTGTCAATAATCCTTAATTTTAAAAGATGTTACAAATGTTTAATAATCATCCAAGACTCGAATACCCAAACTATAATCCAAATACACAATAATTTAATTGTTATGAAAAATCCCACAAATGTGTATAATCCTCTTTTTTTTTCTCAAATCAACAATAACCTATTGAGCATTCTTCGGGTGCTCAAGGGAGTGTCAATAAAAATCCAACCGAAGATGCAAAGCGAGGCCATCAAGTAGAAGATATTGTAGTGGAACTATTTCCCACCAAAGCTAATGTGAAATCGTCCCACCGAAGTTAATGTTATTATTATTTTTTATTTGTCATCTACATGAAATAAAAAAAATATTAATTAATATCAAACACTTGTTAATTTTTGTTTATAAATAAAATATAAAATATACAGTAAGATTAAAATCGTGTTATATCTTATTGATATGAGGATAAAAATATAGAGCTTATATTAATATAGATAAAAATAATATATGAAATAATCCTTTATAAAGCTTATACTCCATTATATTAATTATTTTTCATTTAAGAGTGATACTTTTGTATTATTTAAAATATTTTGTCTTAAAAAATTAGGGACAGTTTTTTAAAATTTGTAATCATGATGGTTAGAAATTTAAGCCATAATACGTGGAAGAATTCTAATCATGATATGTGAATGATTCTTATGCAAATAAAATGTCTTTAGCATCTCAATTAGTGGAGGATACTATTTTAATTAGTATCTCCATTGGAATACTGTATAATACAGTAACTTAATAAGGTAGGTAGCTGTATTGAACAAAAATCAATACATTCCCATTCTCTCCCTAGATAAAGATAAGGCCATCTTGTTACCAAAAAAAAAATTAAGAAGATCATAATCAGATACTAATAAAAATTTACTAGATTATAATTTAATACTCCATATTAATTCTTTTTTTAAAAAAAAAAATATTTCCTGCCATTTCAATTTCTTTCCAAAGCTGAAGCTGTTATCTTCAATCTGAAGAGTGGTGGGTCACCACCATAGAACAGTCATAATGCAAACTACTCAATGCGAAACCAGCATCGCAAATCCATGGATTCTTCTTCCTACCTCCCACCTATCGCTATTTCTTTCGCCTGTTTCAACTTTGATCTCAATCCCAATCTCAATCCCAATTCCGTAGATAGTCATCTATAATTGCCATAAACAAATGCAATTTCTCTTTTGCCGGTTTTCTGATTGTTCTTCACCCCCATCAAAATCAAATCATTGGTTGCTTTCCATCTCCTCTCATTTTCACTTTCTCCGCCCTGAAAAAAATAATCAGCTTTTTATAAATCTTTAATTTTGAGGCTAATTCAACTTCAATTGCACCCAAATTTCAACCCACACCTACTTTTGTGTTCTTGGAAGCAAAGAATCAAATCAATTACCCTCCCCAATCACTCTAATTCCCCACCAAATCCCCAAAACCAATCGCTTTTTCAGACTACCCAGATGGGTTTCCCTTCTCTCTCGCTGCTGAATCTTTCCGGGTCAAGTCAACCCTAATATGAAACTGCGAGGGCGTCTACAGCGTTAGAGAATCTTCTAGATCCATGGAAGGTGGTGGCGGTGGTGGGCATGTCAAAGGGGGTTCTCAGAGAAAGGGGCTAGACCTGAAACTGGGTGGGTGTAGATGGAGATCATGGTCTTCTCGGAGAGTAGTTCAGGACAGCTCAGCCATGGCAAGGGCTGATGCTGAGATGGAACAGCACAGGAGCTTCTGCTGGGCAAATTTGCCCCCAGAACTTCTAAGAGAGGTGCTTTTGAGGATTGAGTCCTCCGAGGAGTTTTGGCCAGTGAGGAGTAATGTAGTTGCTTGTGCTGGTGTGTGTAAGAACTGGAGGGACATCATGAAGGAGATTGTTAAAACTCCTGAGTTATCTGGGAAACTTACTTTTCCAATCTCTGTCAAGCAGGTCTGTGTTGGGGAAAAAACCCCTTTAGGAGAGTTTCTTTTTTATGCCTTTGTGTGTGTTTGGTAATCTGTTTCATATATTTTGTGTGGTTTTTTCTCTGTTTGTTTATTTTGTTTGTGCAATGTAATATTGCTTCTTTTTTTTTATTTCTTTCTGTTTATTGGGTTCTCTTGTGAATTTTGGGGTGAATTGATGTAAAGAGAAAGAGAATTTGAGACAAGGAAGTGTTAATGTGGTCTGGCAAATTGCCCAGAGCTACCTTGCGCCGCTAGTTTCGATAAGATTAAACGGAGGAAGATTTGAGAGAAGCATGAATTCTTTGATCTTCTTATGATAAGATTGTTTGTGTATGTCCTGGTATTATAAGATTTGTTTGTTCTTATTAACGTTAATGGTTGATGGAGGTAGGGTTCCAAAGTTTTCTGCCATTTGATTTTGTTAAAATCCCCAATATGGGTAATACTAGAAGATATATTTGTAGTGAGGTTGTGTATAATGTTTACCTTCATTTCATTCCATTTAGTTGAAGGGGCATTTAAGGAAAATATGATGTTTGAGCATGTGATTTTGAAAAAAAAGCTGAAGTGTTCTGTTGATGTAAATGATTTAATTTATTTGCCTTTGTTGAAATAATTTCACTGCATTGTGATAAGAAATGTTCCTGAATCATGTACATTCGGATCAGTTGTGGTTTACTGGTTAGGACGCATGGATGTTGTTCTCGTCCAGTTGATTGCTGAATCGTGTCCTTGTTATTGGTCCAGTGCTGGATTGTGTCATTTTGTTGCATCTTGTTTTGACATTTACTTGTCTTTGCAGCCTGGACCGAGAGAAAGTATTATAAAGTGTTTCATAAAGAGGAATAGAGCTACTCAGTCTTATTATCTTTATCTCAGCTTGACAAATGGTAAGCTTTTGTTTGCTGTGCAGCCTGTGCACAAGACTATTTTACTTGATTGGCTTAAACTTCTTTTGCCACCTAAATTTTTTCAAAGGAGAATGTAAGTGTGATACTTCCATTCTGATTTTGTCATGATCCATCAATAATAAGTTCTCCAAAAATGTCAATACCTTTTTATCATGCAGCACTAGCTGAAGATGGTATCTTACGATATATAGCTCTAGGCTTCAAGGACTACATGAATGCAAAGATTAAATTGTTCATTTTTATCATGCAGCTCTAGCTGAAGATGGTAAGTTTCTACTTGCTGCAAGGAAGTTTAGGCGGGCCACTTGTAATGATTATGTTGTCTCTCTCCACCCTGATGATATGTCAAAAGGAAGTGGAGCTTGCATCGGGAAATTAAGGTTGGTCTACCTTCGTCTTGGAACCAATTCCATACAATGTTTCACTGCAATTCAATTCACAATCATATTTGGTCTTCTGCTAGATCAAATTTCCTGGGAACCAAATTTACAATATATGATGATGCACAACGACCTTATGCTGGAGCGAAGATGATAAAGAGCCACTCCACACGGCTCGCTAGCTTAAAACAAGTCGCCTCCTCTGGCACCCAGTCTGTTGCTCACATCTCATATGAGTTGAATGTTCTTGGTTCAAGGTACGGCACTTGCAAATTGCTTATGAACTTCCCCAATCTATTCCAATATAATATTCTATATTAATAACCTGAAGAGTTATAAATGAGATTTAAATTACGCTGATGCCCACCTGGGCATTTCGGCTAAAACCAACCTGTTCCTTTGATATAATGTGGAAATGAGTCAAGAGTGTTCCTGAATGAAGCAGGGGTCCAAGAAAAATGGTATGTGTAATGGGATCGATTCCTGCATCCGCTGTAGAACCTGGTGGTGTAGCCCCCACGCAAACGGAGTTACCTCTCAGCAGTCTTGATTCATCACGGTCTCTTCCATTCTTTCGCACAAAATCGAATTGCACAGATGATGACATATCAGGGCCGCTGTCTAGTCAGAATGATGGAGCTCTAGTATTGCGGAACAAGTCGCCCAGGTGGCATGAACAGCTTCAGTGCTGGTGCTTGAATTTCCATGGACGGGTGACTGTTGCTTCTGTGAAGAACTTTCAGTTAGTAGCTTCACCAGAAAACGGACCTGCTGGACCAGCAAACGAAAAGATCATCCTTCAGTTTGGGAAAGTTGGAAAGGATGTCTTCACAATGGACTACTGCTATCCCATCTCAGCATTCCAAGCCTTTTCTATGTGCCTCAGCAGCTTCGATACAAAAATTGCTTGTGAATAAGGTACGAATATCCAATTCCGTTTCACATTCAACTGATTTATCATTATTATAGATATTTGTATAGCACTGAGCCAGTCATTTTTTTCTACAATACCGAATATGAACTCTGAAGGCCAGAAAGTGCTATGGGAATAGACCTTGTTGACTTGTTTTCAGAAAATGCAAAATATTCGTTAATTTTGACTCTCTTGAGTGTCTGTCATGATGTTAGGACTCGGTTGTTTCCTCCTAGGTTCTCCTCCTAAGGAATATGACTTTATGAGTAGCTTGTGCGGGGTTTATACAGATCTATGAGTTTCCAACTTAGAACCATAAATTAATGAATCTTATTCAGAATCACAAAGCATGCTAGACCTGAGAATTTTAGGATTTAGGTTTGATCACCTTTAAGCCATAAATGACCCGAAATTGTAGTTAGCCTACTCACCAGACCCAATTAGCAGACCCAACTTATATGTGTGAATTTCTTGTTGCAAGATTGAAATGCAGTTGCAATTTAACAAAAAGGGGGCTCTTCGCTTCCGGAGATCAACAACATTTACTCAATTAGTCTTTCTGAAGTGGAAATGCTCAAATCTAGAAGCTGATTCGGCCAAGAACAGATGTTGAAGCAGAACATGAGACGAACACTCGGATCATGTATGAAGTTTGATGATGTCAATAGGAAGAGTTTGCTGTCAAAAGGGAACTACAACTTTTACTCTCTTATAAATCATGTCAGTTTATAGTCTGTTCCAATTCAACAGATATTACATGAATACTGATTTGGTGATTGTTTTCTTAGAAATCTTGTTTTTCCTATCAAGTTCTTGTAAATTGATGTTATTCCCCAAAATAATTAGACAATTCAGCATTTGAACTGCAACTTCCTCAAGCAATGCCTTTGATAACTCAAGGAAGTTAACTGATCCGAAAAAATCTAAACGTCGTCGGGAGTGCATCTGTCAATCTGATATGAGATGATACACAAGAAGCTGCTATAGCATGTAGAAAACTTCAAATTGAGGTAGACATTAGGTTATTGTTGCTCAAACGTCCTTGAGTGCACATCTTACATGATTGATACCTCAAAATTGGAAGATAATTAGATATATATAATATCCAAGATAAAGTAAGAAAATACAACCCAAAAAAAACATCCAGATGGGGAGGGAGCTACAGAAAAACAGCTCTAGTTTACTCTCTTGTTTTGTACTGCAGTTTTCTCTAGGTTCAATCCTCTCCCTATTTACAGGTAAACACCCGCTCTTTCCTGAGGAGCTGAGCTGTCTAAGCTGCTTGAGCATAGAGATTCGAGCTGGACTTTTCCGGCAAGTCATCTCTGTGGGTCTCGGGCTGGCTGAGGCCGCGAACGAGCTCAGCAAACACCGGGAACTGCTTTGGGGAGAAGAAATCAGCCCCCATCCTTTGGTAAATGAACTGATCCACCACCCCGCCTTCCTCATTCAGATTGCTCTGGATCTGTTGGGTTCCTGAATCGACACCCGACGCTGAATTCTGGCCAGTGACGTCAACCCCGTGTTTCTTGCAGGCTTTCTTGATCTGGCCAAGCAAGGACTGACCGGCAGACAAGTCCATTCCAGGCAGGACAAGGTCGGCCGAGTTCTCACCAAACATCTGAACAACGGCCTCGTAGCCGTTTCGGTTGGCTGTGTTGTAGAACCCGGATGTGAGCTCGCACGGGTGGGAGCGGGTGTTGGCATTGACCGTGTTGTTGTTCACTGGGATCTTGCCCGAGATAGAGACGTCTGTGTCGCAGAAGACAGATGAGACCATCGAGAGGAGGCGGTCCCCGTGAGAAATCAGCTGGTTTGAGTACCATGAGAGGAAGAAATCGCCATATGCCGTCTCCCAGGATCCTCCCTGCTCCTTGAAGAAGTTGCGTACCGTCGTGTCTTGATCGTATTTGGGCGCGTCATGAGGCCCGCTGAGCCCCCACATTGGGTTACCTGTGGATTCGGCGTGCTTCTGGAGATTGCGGAGCATGTATTTATCATAGCATTGGAATTCCCCGACACCATTGCCATCGGCTGCACCTTGTTGTGACGGGTAGCAGAGATCGCCATTCGGTCCTAGACCCATCGTAATTCCCTACAAACCATTGCATCATCGATCATAACTCGTCGTGTTTTGAGACCTAGGAAAAACAATCCAAGAAGCGAAATTCTACCGTGATTGTCGAGTCCAAGTATCCGGCAAATGTCAGCTTGAAGCTCTCACAGAAATCTTCGTAGGCCAGGACAGGCGACCTGCCATCGAGAACGGGCATATCATCAACAGACGACGACAAGCAGTCCTTGTACTGCTGGCCCGAGCGGTCAGCGAAGTAGATGTCCGGGTTGGCTTCACCAACCTTGGTCACGAAATCGGGAAGGGGAATGTTAGCTTCCTCGGAGGCGTTGAAGTGGAACGTCGGGTGAACCTTGAGGCCCATCTTGTGGATCAACTCGATGAGCTCGAGGTACCCGGACCAGTTGTAGTCGCCTGCCTCCTTCTCAACCACACCCCACCAAATGGGGAGCTCGACACCGTCGATGCCCAAGAGCTTCAATGCATTGAGCCCTGCAGCTACTGCTTCGATGTGGTTCACCTTGTTGGATTCGGAAATCACATCTACCGGCAGCGCAACGTACAATCTTCCACTATCAATCTGAACACAGATAGATGCAGAGTTACATTCAAGGTTGATGGTTTATCATTGGGGTTGAATACATTAATGGAATCCCAACAAAACCTAAGAAATAAATCGAGATGGTAAAACCCCGTCTCGAACCCGAAAAACCCAACTCAATCATTCTAACCGTAATGATCTGAAACCTGAAAACCGCTCCAATCAGCCCGACCCGAATTACGAATGCTATATGAAATAACTGATCAAAATCTGAAGTAAATCAAAATCCGATTGACCTGATCCAAACCTAACCCGACTCTAATTGCCACTTGTCGAAATAAAAGAAAGGAAAGCTCACGGATTTGCTTTTCTTGGAGGAAGAACTCTTGGCGGGTTTCTTGATGGCGACGATAGGGGGAATGCGCGAAGCTTTCAAGCTGCAACCGGCGCTGAGATCGCCGTAGCTCATCCCCGAATCGGCCAGAACGAAACTCCTCGTACGCCCAAATGAGGGGGCCCTCATCTCACCCAGACCTGCTAGTTGCTTCCCGTTCGAGCTGAAGCTCCTCCCCATCGTCTTCGCCTGAGCGCTTGCCATCATTGAAGCCTCCATTTTTGCTCCTTTTTTTTTGTTTTTTTTTTGTTTTGGTTGTTGTTTTGAAGTGAAAGGAAAAAGAAACGAAAAAAACTCGGGGAAAGATTTTAAATTTATATATATTAAAAAAAAGAAATAAAAAAATCTATCCCGGAACGGAACGAAATCGACTCCCCCGGATTCCTTTTACACAATTCCGGAACGAATCCCGAAACTGAAATCAAAAGGGAGGGAACAGAGGAAGAAGGGTCCGAAGGGGAACAGAGGAAGAGAGGAGATTGAACCTGAAGCTACGACCTTCATTCTCCGATCAATTTATAGCGATTCCGATGCGTTAATGATGAACGAGAGGACCCGAACGTTTGCTGCTCTTTCTTTTAACGAATTTAACGGTAAACGCCATTTTTCCATTAATTTTTTTTTTGACGGATTTCGGGGTGGTGGGACCCAGAACGGAAAAAGTGCCAAAAAGGGATCCCACGTGGCCGAATCTGACAGCATCGAAGAGTTTGGGCCTCGAATTCACTTTTTTGGACCTAGAGATATCGTTTCATTTGTAGGTGTATAAAATATTACATTTTTTAAAAATTATTTTAGACTTATTTGTACTCCGTATGAAATTATTTAATAAAAAATTGAAATTTTATATACTCCGTTCGTATCAAAATTAAGTTGTTTGACTTTTTTAATTTAAAATTTTATAAAATATTAAGTTTTTTTTAATTATTTTTTTTAAATAATATTATGCTTATTAATAATAAGTATGAAATTATATAAAAAAAATATTTTATATAGTTTATTACTACCTCTGTTTCAAATATAAATCATTTTATTTTTATCAGGTTTAAAAAATAAAAACTCTATAAAATATTAATTTTTAAAAATAATATTAGCACTAATTAATAATAAATATAATATTATTTTATAAAATTAATTAAAATTTTAATATTTTATAGTGTTTTAACTCTATAAAAAACGTATCAAAAAGTAAAATGACCTATATTTTGAGAAGGAAAGAGTAACTTATTAAAAAAACATGCTAAAAATAAAGTGACTTAAATATTGAGACAAAGGTAGTGTATTTTTATCTTTTAAAAAATGTGTTAAAAATTCAAGCATCTATTTTTGAACAAACTGAGTACTTTTTTATATAAAGATTAAATTTAATGATCGGGTTTTATCGAAATTCATTGATCATTTAACACTATATATGTGCTTATTTTTTACAGTTCAGATTTACTTTTATATTACTTTGATATTAATTTATTTAGAAGAGATTTTATAATCAATTCTTAAATATATCGATCAGTCTTATTGGAATACTACATATATTGTCACAGGTGATCTCAATTGCGGATTTGATGACCATGTAATGTCATATATTCTTCTTCTCTTTTTTTATAAATAAGTAAAAATAAAGAGTTTCATTAAGGGGATTTTTTTTTTTTCAAACTTATTAGATACAAACCATGAAAGTCCCAAAATACAAGAATTGAAACCTTGCCAAGAAAACACAGACAATATCTCAACAACACCAACAACAACCTCTTCAAATGCACACAAAATCTCCAAGCGTACAAAATAACAACTCATTAAGTATTAGGAAAGACTTGCGGCGAACCAACAAAGCATGTGGTGCGGCTACATTGATACTAACTACTAAGTACTACTTCCTTCACTTGACAAAAACATATCATGTTTTGTCGAACGGAGTGAGTCGGTGAACTAAAACTAAAGTTTGTAAATATGAAGAGCCCTCCCTAAAACACTAACCATATCATCATGTCAGTCAAAATAGTTCTGACGAGTTACAAACTCAACACGCTGAGAGATGAATCAAAATGGTGGGCCTCCTGGGCCCGGACGTGGTCCGGGTCCACCGGGTGGTCCTAAAGGAGATGCACCAGGGCCCGGCCCAAATGCAGGCCCGCCGGGAGGCCAAAACGGATCTGAGAGTGGCAAGGGTGGGTCCAGAGGGGGGCCAGGGGGAGTAATTGGTGGGCCGGGAGGACCTGCAAATGGGCCTGGTGGAGGCCCTAATGGAGCTGATGGGCCAGGTGGAGGCCCAGCAAGAGGTGGTGGTGGAGGAGGAGCTCCGAAGCAATCGTTGATCAACCAACAACAGCACACAGCGTAGAGGCTGCCAAGTCACAAATAATGATAATAGATAAACTTGGATACAACAAGACATATATTCACAAGACTTATTTGCACAATTTATTTATTAACATTAGACTTACAAAATTATCAACATTGACTCAATTGGAACACTAATAAGTAATCACTCAAAGCAACCATTTGTTTTTTTTTATTATAAAGTATTAAAGAAATCGGAAAAACAACAGACATAATGATTATCATCAAAAACAAAAAAAAACACTTAAACCAAAAACAAAAGCGGAACTATTCTAACAAGAACTATTCTAACAAAATGACATGACTGTTTATAACAACAATCAGACCGACCCAACACAAACACTAACCGAGAAACTCGAAAAGGGTGAGAAGGCAAAGTGAAGTTAGCAAAATGGACTAACCAGGAAGACAAGGCGTTGCAAAGGCTACCAAAAAGACCAACAGCAGGCCACGCGAACGGAGGAGGGGCGCCAGGGGCAGGGGCAGGGCCGCCGGGAGGAGGTCCAGCGCCAGGGGGTCTCATTTTGGGGAAACTGGGATGGAGTATAGGAATTGGGTTCACTTATGGGGTTGATATAGAACAAGGTGAGAAGCTGCTTTTCAGTTAGGGGTTAGTAAAGTTTGGTAGGAGGCCTCCAACAAGTCTTCCCCTTCACCTACCCTTCTTATAATTAGTTGTTTCTGCAAATCAGGAACTTAAGTGATGTATCTGAATCTCCATTGTCCAGCCACCGACCTACTAGGCTACTACCATTCAAATTCAAACTGATGATATACCTTCCTACCATTTTTGTTTAAAGACTCTTATATGTGCACACGTGCGTTCGGCAGTTTGAAAACTAGTTTATGCCAAAAGGCACACACACTAAAAAAAAATGCTTATTGGTTGAACATAACTTACTTACCTATTGTGCTCTGTGTACTTGAAAAAAATGTTTATTGCTGTTTTTTTTAGAGCTAGACAAACTAGACTATGATACCCTAAAATGTTATTTCATAGGGATTTAACATTTCTTATTAGGGAAAAACTCCAAAAAAAAAAAACATCGTGGAAACGTTTCTGAAAGGTTAGAAACGTTGACCGTTTTATTGAACAAAAAAAATATTGTAGGTGAATAGGTTAGAAACACCATGCGTTTCATTGACCGAAACGTCATTTCATAGGGGTTTCATATTTTTGGTTATGGAGAAACTTCGAAACTAAAAAAAAGCATCGTACAAACGTTTCTAAAAGATTAGAAATGTTGATTGTTCATTGTCCTAAAAAGTAGGCAAAGAAATCAGCTCCCCGAAACGAAGCCTCCCTATCTCTCTATTGACCACTCTCATGACGGCCTGCCGCTCGCCAGCGAAGGATTTCTCTCTGACTTAGTGACTCGCCACTACTGACGAGTGATTTTTGGGTCTCTTTCCGTTCTGACATGGTTGCTAACTTGTTGTCGTGCACTCTGCCTCTCTTTTCTGGTTATCTTAAACCTATGTTACTTTATTTTGTTAGTTTGCTAAACATTTGAAATGTTTGACATGTTTGTATTGATTTCTGCCAAGATTATTTATCACCTTATTGAACATTTTAATTTATAATCTTAATGTAGTATTTTATGTGTATCACTTGATAATATGTTTATTGTTCTTATTTAGACCTGTAAATCAATATATAATTCAGGTTGTCGTTTCCTCAATGTTTCCCGTTTTCTATAAAATTTAGATTTTTTTTCTCCGTTTTTTTGTTTATGTTACATTTAAGATTTCTGTTTTTGTTTCCATGTACATAGAAGCCACATTAACTGCTTCACAAATATATTTTGCAAGGACTTGTTTGTCTTAAACTTCATACTGTATTTGTTATTGAGGCGTTGCTTACTTGCTTTCTAGTACTCTTGAAACTTATGAAATCGCCCTCTGAAAATTAAAGTGACACCTTGCAGCTGGTACGAACGACATAGGAATTGGCTGGCAGAATCAGGCAAGCAATTCATTACCACCGTCATCAATGGTTCTGATTTGGCACACCAGCCAAGTTTTGGATTTAGGGTTATCATTAATGCACATTATCTATATGTGTATAAGGTAAATGCTCAAACAATCTAAAGGTGGTTATTATATACACCGAGCATAGGTGATAAATGTACTCATACGTATGGATCTATGATCCGTTTGATCCAGGAGTTAATACATGTCCAATAATCATTATATAAAATTCTAAAAACAACACACATGGGTCATAAATCCAGTCAATTTTGAAAAATAATACAAACGGATTATGGATCTGTTCATGTTAAAATTTGACCCGTCTATGTAAATATTTTTTATTGTTTTTCAAAAGTTTTTAAACTTGTTTTTTTAATTCATGTGGACAAATCATATGTCTGTTACACATATTGAACGGATCCAAGATCTGTCAGTTACTTTTTTTTCTTGAATGTAATGATTATAGGACATGTGTTATTCAAAAGGTAAAACGGATCTAAAATCCCCACGATAGGATAGCGTGTCAGCGTGTCTCCTCCACACAACATCTACGCAGGACCTCCTCACCGATTTGACTTTTTGCGTCCTCATTCAAAAGGATGCCCTTAGGTACCGTCTAGTAGAGTCTCTCTCTTCATTTCTCTATTTTATGGAATGTGATAGATGATTTTTTTTTTTTGAACTTGTGATGTGATAGAGGAGTTGTTGAGTAGAAAAAAGCCTTATTTTCTCTAAATTCTCTACTTTTTCTAAAATAGATATTTTGTTAGATATTCTGTTAGATATATATTTATTCAATAAAACAAAAACAATTTATATATTTCGAACAAAAACAAAAATATAAGTTCAAAAACAATATAAACTAGTACAATCCCTGCGCCATAGCGCGATTTTTAATAAATAAATTTTTAATAACGTAACAAATTAATATTATAAAATATTAATAAAAGTTAGGACAAAATAATGAAGGTAGAGTTGAAATCTTTAAGAAAATGGTAAAAATATTTATCATAAAGTTAGACTTCATCAAAAAGGTTTTTAAATTAAGATATTATATTGATATAAATTATTATTATAATATATAAAGATATATAAATATTAATAGTAGACATTAGATTTAATTCAATGTTTTGAATTAAACCCAATGGTTAGTAAAAGGGGAAAAAATAAAAGGGGAAAAATGGGAAGAAAAAAAAAAGGCAAAAGGCATAATTAGAAGGAAAAAAAATCTCATTGGATAAGGAGGAGTGGGTTAAGAAGGAGGCGACATCAGCGAAAGTCTTTGGTTTTAAGTAGTTATATAGATATAGATGATTAGTAAAAGGGGAAAAAAATAAAAGGGGGGAAATGGGAAGAAAAAAAAAGGCAAAAGGCATAATTAGAAGAAAAAAAATCTCATTGGGTAAGGAGGAGTGGGTTAAGGAGGAGGCGACACATCAGCGAAAATCTTTGGTTTTAAGTAGTTATATAGATTGCTCTTATATTATCCTAGACACAAAATGCATATACAAATTATACGGATCTTGTGAAAATATTCAAATTTGAATGCAAATGGACATATTTGAACACTCAACTATTGGAATTAGTCTTATTCGACTATATTTCTATACATACCACCTATACTTTTTTGGAACATAAATTCTTTCCGATCTACCACTCAACTTTACTATTGTAACTAGTTCAATACTCGTGTCATGCATGGTATTTTCAAATTTTATTCAATTTAAAAGTGCCCATACACTTGTATTGACGATTTTATGAAATAAATTTATATTTATGTAACACACACTAAGTTAAAAAAAGAATTAAAAAAATTCTGACATTAATATCCTTAAATCTAACTACTTAGTATTTGGTTTAAACTAATTAACTTAAAAGATGATATGCAAAAGAGAAAATATACAATATCAATTTATATACGATATTTTTTTAATTTGTTATAATTTAAATAAATTTGGTATTAACATCCATATCAAATTTTTTTTATACATGTAAAGATTTGGAAGTGACTAGGCCCTACTAGACAACCATCCAATGAAATCCTTCCGGATGTAAACACAAAGCACTTTGTCCTGAAGGGGCCATGGCGCAGCAGTCTGAAAAAGTCTAGAAATAATATTAGCACACCTCTTGACTTCCCTGTAAACATGGTAGAGTTCTACCACCTTGAACTGTCGAAGAGTGAGAAGAATATTGGTAATAAAGATCTCGATCTTCTAAGGGCAGGACCAACAACCTTTTAGGATGTTGATGATGGTAAGGTTGTCACTCTCGATCTGTAAACGTATAAGTCTCAATTCACTTGCCTTCAAAAGACCCATCTTGAATCACAATGCTTATTAAACCAGTGCACTCTTACACTGGAGTTGCGCCCCTCCTATAGCTTTCAGTTTTCCCTAATGGTCACAAATGATGTACCTTGTCGTTGACGTGCCACTATCTCTATTATTACCATCGAAGTTTATTTTATATATTTCTATTGGTGGTTTATCCCATCTCATTGCAATTGAACCTTTTGCGCTAGTCTGGTAATGTTATATCAACTTAAATATGACAATCAAAATGGAAGAGATAAATTTATATATTCTTTTAGTTTATATTTTTTAAAAATAAATTTGATATAATTTTGTTTCACTAATTAATTCCTTTTTGTTATAATACGAAGGATATCAAACGAGAATAATCTTTCTTAGAAGAACAAGAGAGTAAAGAGGAGACTTCTTATTCATGTGTGTATTATCATATATGACTTACAAGCCTTTATATAGGCAAAGGTGGGAGGTTAAAGGAGGTGAATGGGTGGGAGGTGAACCATCCACATTGATTTCATAACACTTTTAATAGGTGGTAGGGAAACCCATGTAACGGCCCAGATTATAAAATCCGGGTTACGTTTAGAGGGAAGAATTATCCCTATGTCAGATCTTGCAATCCAAGTACGAGCTGCTTATTTATCAACTTCAAGTTATAACCCTGTTTAAGTCTTAAGGATTTAATGATATAATTCAAGAAAAGGGGGATTTCAAACCCTCAAAACAATCAAATCATAATCTGTGCTTTCGCACGAGAACCTGTCCTAATTTAACTAGTCAAAGCTCCAAAGAGACAAAACGGGTTTAAATCAATATAAATATACATTGCTTCTAAATGTCCAACTAAACCAAAACGTTTGTAAAGTCATATTTGTACGAAGTCTTCTTAACACTCTCGTCCCGTGAGAAAACCCCGCCATAGAAGCAATTCAGCAAGCAAAAGGAAGCGGGTACCTGAAACTATACCACAAGTCAAGGTCGAGCCACTCATGCGGGACCGGAAGTCCTCGTTGAAGCCACATAATACGCCTATACCTAGAATAAAGGATGTTCTAATGCAATACTGGAATTTAAATCACAGAAGCATACTGACAATTTATATAATGTAGAAAGCGATAAATTGGATCCACACAGAATGCCAAGTGGCATATCCCTCTCCTACCTCTGCACCCCTTCCCGTTAGTGCAGAGACTGGCCAGTTCGATGCTATAGCATATCATATCTCATCATAGCATATCATATCTCATCATATCTCATCATCATATCGTATATCATGCTCATGCCCGATGGTGCTGGGCTATCATCTCATATAATGACACGACTGACTCAGGACAATCCGATGGGACTGGGCTATCCTATGACCCTAGCAAAGACTCTAGAACTCACAGATAACGGTCGTTCTGTTTCAAACGCATAAAGAATAGGGATGCTCATTCGTAAGTGCAAGTCCTAATCATGGTACTACATGGCATGCTTTTATGCATATGCAACACCTACGTACTATATGACACATCAGGCATGAGGTCCAATCACTTGAGCAAGCCCCGGAGGACTTACCTGGAGTCTTCTCATCCAATTAGCCAGCAAACAAGCCACTCAAAGAATCATCTATCAACAAATAAGCCACCAGAGAATCATCCAATCACACTAGCAGGTAATAAGCAAGGAATAATTCATCAATACATATTTAATCAACACACTAGGAGACTTCCAAGTCAACACAAAACTAAGTACTATTTTATTCAGGTAATCTGGCATTCTCCTCAAAACCGATTAATATCACCTGTATTTTCATATCCCACTTAATTGAGAGTTATAGAGTTATAACACTATTATTCTAAGAATCACAATTTAAGCACTACTCATATACCTTCCTTTACCCAAAACCTTAACATAACTCAAGTGAGATCTCATTTATCGATTCACTTCTCGATGTTTCATTTATAGTAAAAGAGCAACCAAAATAAGTTTTACTTATGACAAAACCACTTCAGTCAGGTCAAACTCATAAGGCATCACAATCAAGTTCACCATTATAACAAGTCCAATGAGGGGAGTAAGACAAGTTGGCATCTAAGATATCATTTATAAGTCCATGTCAAAACAGAAACTCTAAAAGGTTCTTACCTAAATGATGCTCGAGATTCTTAAATAATTTACTCAAGTTAAACCATAAACTTCTAAGAATCTCAAAAGGAGTCAACAAGGTCTCTTTTATCCAATTATTTTATCAAGGATCATTTATTCATTCATATTGAAAGAGTAAACAAGGACAAGTCGACATTTTCGATAATCCTTTTTAAATTCAACTGTAACTTAATTACTCAAACGAGGTCATGACACATAAAATATCCCAAGTATAACAAGTTCTCCAAATGTCTTCTATATCTAGGCAAAGTTACCTAAAGCAGGTTCATAAGACGTACTTCATAAAACTTTAACTTACTAATTAAACCTAGTTGACCAATCATATAGACCTTTAAGTAAATAGAAATTTGTCTAAATAAGTATATCAATTTAGTTATCTTATCTATTCACACTTATGTGACAAAACATTCAATTTGGCCAAGATAAGTCGACAAGTCCAATATATCTACAACTTGTATTCATTAATAAACTCCAACTACTAGTTTATTTTAACGGAGAGTTCGATTTATTATTATATTTTAATTCTCGACACTTAAAAGGTCATGACCACAAGAAGCAAGTTTATGAATAACAAGTTCATGGGCACAACTAAATCGCAATGAATTACTACCATACACTTTAAGTCAATTAATTGCTTTAGTTCACAATTAAATAACATAAGTAATTCATAGAAATCAAACGAGTCCCATAACATCAATAGCTAACATCCTAGAAGTGGAAATCAGAGTATTTGAATCTTCAAATCCCACAGATTTAATCCATTAAAATCATATTGCATTAAATTGTTTAGAAAATTCAGAAATTGAGAGTAAACCCAACTCAATAAGGTCAACTAAGAGGCTAGAATTTATACCCATCCCCGGAGAGGCTGACGAGCATGGTCAAGGCCTAAAGTCGAGGGTTCCTCGGGCGGACTCAGTCCATATCTGAGTAGGCTGCAGAGACAGGAGGGTGAGGTGTTGAGCTCACCGGCGTCGGCTCTTCGTACAGGGGATAGGGGCGTCACATCCTCGGCTCCGGTCGCCAGGGAGGTCCGGCGAGAGGAGAGGAGCTGAGAGTGGGATATAGTGGCAGATCGGGCTCAGCGGGGAGCAAGGGTGTCGAGGTGGCTCCATGTGGGCTTCGCTACCATCATCGAGGTCGCGCTCGGCTCCGGATCCACCCAGGGGAGCTACGACCTTGTCTTCCTTCGTCGGCGGCATCGAAGGTTGAGGTATGGGGTAGGAGGCTAGCGAGAGGGGCGCTTTTCAGATCTGAACGATGAAGGAGGAGGGAGGCTCGCCATAGGAGTGAGGGTGAGAGGAAGCAAGCTCGAGAGAGAGCGTCCATGGAAGGTCGACAAGGAAGGAGAGTAGAGGCGAGAGGGGCTGCTCAGCTTCGTCGGACCTGTTCGGAGGAAGATTTGCTGCTTGAATCGATCCAATGGGATGCTCAGATCTGGAAGAGAGATGGAGGGCAGCGAGAATGGGAGGGGTCTTCGAAGAGGTCAGAGCCACCATGGGAGGGAGCTCGAAGAAGGAAGGATGGAAGGAGGTTAGAGGAGGCAAGGGGCGGCCATGGGAGGAGGGAGTGTGAGCGACGGGGAAAGCCATTGAAGGAGGCTCAGATCTGGCAAAAGAGGAAGAAGATGGTGAACAAGAGCGCCGGAAATGAAGAGAGAGAGAGAGAGAGAGAGAGAGAGAGAGAGAGAGAGAACAGTTGAGGGACGGCTAGGGTTAGCTTATAAGGGTATATATACTCCGTCAATTAGGGTTAGATCGAGTTACAAAAATCACGAAATTTAACCCGCTATACTATCAATTATAAGGATTCTACCAAAATTAAATTATTACTAACATCTATTTAATTTTATAAAATTTTAGAAACACCAAAATGATCTTCTCAACGTCATCTTAATATACTTCATTTATAAAGATTTTAATTCAAAACTCTAAAATTCCCGCAAGTGCTCATTATATACATAAATTGAAACTTACTAAAATTATTTTCTTAATATTCTAATCATAGTCTAAATTTATATTATAGCCCGAGTTGATAATTTAATGAAAGTACTTTTAATAAATTTCAAAATTTCTCGGTCTTTACAACCCAACCTCCGACTGGCCAGCTTAACCGAAGTTAGGAATCCATCCTTCGTAATATGTCACAAGTAGTCTTTAATTTTGGTAGAGACATCCAACTTCCAAATCCATTAAAATTCCGATTTTATGTGTTGTTTTGCATGTTGAATTAAATTAATTGTTGAAGAAGTTGAAAACAATCCATTTTGACTCCACCTCCAATTCAATCTGTCTTGGTGAATGTATTTAGGTATAGGTGTTTTTAGTATGTTGGTAATGATGTAAGGGTTTAGATGGTTACCGAGGAACGCCTTGAGCTTGTAAGTATTTCAGGTTTTGTCATCGTTAATGAAGTCTCCAATCTTTAGGCTAGGGCCAATTAGCGCTATATTCTACTTTTGTTATCAAGGGAGTAGAGTCAAACTAGTTGCCAGTCCATAGTTTGATTGATTTACCATCTCCGATGGACCAACGAAGCCCACTTTTGAAGAGATGAATGAGGTTGGTGGGTTTGGTCCACTGCCAGGAAGAGTTTCCTTTTCGCGCATAACCTAATATATGCTTGTCTTTGAGGTACTTTTGCGTAACTAGAGTGACCTAGGGGTTTTGTGGTTCAGCTAGGATTTTCCATAGCAACTTAAGTTGCAAGGCTTTGTTCATATCCTCGGAGTGGCGAAGGCCCAGCCCACCATTACCGTGGGATTTACAGACTTCAAACCAGTTGATGAGCAGCCTGTGTCTAGAGCCTTTGTTCCAAAGGAAGTCTCGGTTGATTTTGTCTAGCTCCTTGTGATAGAAGCTGGAAGCATAAAGCTTTGCATTATGTGTAAGGGTTTGGCTGCCAGATTGGTTTTGATGAGGGTGCAACGTTCAAGATGGGAGAGTGAATTAGCCGTCCATTTGGTTAGTTGGTTTCTGCTTGAGGTGATGATTTCATTGAAGGTTGAGTTAATTACCTTGCTGCTAATTACATATCAGCCAAGATACTTGCCAATGTTGGAAGTGAAAGGGATGCCCAGTTCTCCGTGAATAGTGGTCTTTGTATGAGTTGTTACGTTTAAGGTGGTTTGGAACACAAATTTTTACTGGTTTATTTTCTGACCGGAGAAGGTACAAAAGTTGTCAAAAACCTTGTTGATTTGGTTACAAGCAGTCTTGGAGGCATTAGCGAATACAATAATGTAAAGGCCAGAAATGGTATCTTTAGTCCTGATCGAGTGAGAGAGATGCCTAAATGACTTTTTCGGGTTAGTGACTCCATGTGGAGACTGCGAGCCAGAACTTAGAAAACAAGGAGGAATAAGTAGAGGGATAGAGGGTCGCCTTGTCTTAGACCTTTAAAAGGTAAAAATACTTCCGTAGGTTCGTTGTTGACAAGCACAGAGTAGGTAACGGTAGTTATGCATTCTTGGATCCAAGAGATGAAGCGATCCGAGAAGCCGAATCTGGAAAGGATATCAAATAAGAAGTCTCAATTGGTCATGTCGAAGGCCTTTTCCATATCAAATTTAACAGTCATCCATCCACAATGACTTTTCTATTTTTGAAAGGAGTGGAATATTTCGTGTGCTATTAAGATATCATCATGAATGGCTCGCTCAACCGTAAAGGCGCTTTGTAGTGGATGAATTAGTTTTGGTATTATTACCTTAAGTCTACTAGTTAAGACTTTGGAAATAATTTTATATATTGTAGTGCAGAGGCTAATAGGTATGTAGTTATTTGCGTTAATTGGGTTGTCACACTTTGCAGTTAGTGCTATGAAGGTGTGGTTAATTTGTTTGAGTAAATGTCCACTAGTGAAAAACCCTTTAACTGCTTTAATGACAGAGGGGCCGACAATACCCGGGGTGAGATATCACATTGTTCGAGGAACCCTAGATGATGTCGGTTATGCCAATATTTTTTAAAGAATCCAGCAAGGAAGCCATCTGGGTCGGGAGACTTGTGATTAGCTAAACTGAAAACTGCTTTTTTGACTTCATTATTTGCTATGGGGCTTGTGAGCCTGTCATTATCTGCTTGTGTTATTTTCAGTGTGATGTTCTGTAGGAGGTCGCATCGGCCTTGTATTTGATCAGGGCTGGAAAACCATTTTGCAAATTCAGTTTTGATTTCCTTTCTGATATCGTTTTCATTAGTGATGGTAATACCTTCCTTGGTCTGAAAGCTCTTGATGATATTTCTTTTCTTCGTCCTGTGACAAGTCGATGAAAGTATTTTGTGTTAGTATCTTCTGCTTTTACATGGCGTGTTAGGAAGTTTAGAAAATTGGCGTGTTTGCAAAGAATTCTTCTATGCTTGGCTTCGATGGAGGGGTCGGAGCTTTGAAGTAGTTGTTGTTGTTGTTTTTGGAGTTCAAATTCAATCTTGGCAATTTGGTTGAAAATGTTCCCCATAGTACATTTACTCTAGATTTTGCTTTTCCTTTTCAGTTCTTGAAGTTGTTTTAATAGCTTGAAGGTGTTGGATCCAGGTGGGTTAAGTCCCCAAGATTGTTTAACAATAGTTTCATAATCTTTATGTCTGGTCCAAGCAAGTTCAAATCTGAAAGGTTGTAGTTTGGGTTGTGGATCTGGAGTCAGATCAAGAAAGATCTGACAGTGATCAAAGGTTGTGAATGCGTGCTGTTTCGTGGTCAGGTGTGGGAAAGTAGTGAAGATGTTGCTATGGACCAAGATGCGGTCCAAGTTATCATAAACATTATCATCGCCGTAAGAGTGCTTTCTCCAAGTGTAGGGGTTACCCGTGGTAGGCAAGTTCACCAGGTCATTGTCGGTAATAAAGTTAGTGAGTCTGACAAAACGACAATTGGTCGGAAGCGCACCATCAAGCTTATCATTTTCTTCAAGAATGTCGTTTAAATCTCCAATGATGATATAGGGTAAGAAATTGTTTGTTACTAGTAGTATTGAGTAGAGCTTTTCCCAAAACTCAGCTTTGTTGTTGTTATGTGGGGGAGCGTAGACGAAAATGAGTAGAAGAGTAATGTTGTGAGTGGAATTCGTATACTTGGTGGTTATAATTCTGTGTTCAGATTGGATAATCTCAAATGATTCTTTGTTCATATGCGTGGATTTCTAAAGTAAACACATTCCACCCTAGAGACCATAAGAAGGGCAGAAACATAAGTTGTCAAAGCCCACTTTGCGCCAGATCGCTTCTTTAGGCTGAGTTTTTAGTTTTGTTTCGGCTAAAGCCATTACTTGTATGTGTTCTAGTCGACAGGTTGCTTCAATTTGAGTCCAGATGTTCTTTCTAGCTAAGCCGTGCACATTTCAAAAGCTTAATTTCATGGTAAACTATATTGTAGGGAGTTGGTAAATTAAGTAAGAGTAGTTACGGTTGATCGAGCATGCTAGCTGCATAAAACAACAGAGGATCGCACAGTAGTCGGGTGGTGTGTAAAAGTCGGTAGAGAGGTAGGGATGGGAGTATAGAGTGGGTGTAGTAGTTGTAAACGTCTTGGTCATAGCTTCCGAATCTGGTTTAGCGCAGGGGTTTAGTGTGCAGTAGTGTGTAAGATTCTTCCTATGGGTTAAAAGTTATTCATTCAAGTTGTCATAGTAAAATAGGTAATGAATTGTATAATGATTACATTGTAATGTAGTCTTAGGCCTTGATTGAAATATACAAACCGTAAGTAGGTGACAGAGGTGATTCCAAATTTTGTTTTTGTTTTAAGATCCAGAGTGCATCATATCGAGTCCATGTGATATACTTGAGAGCAAGCTCCCCAAGCTATGAAGTGGGTAGTCCATCCTGACACCAAAACCAAAAAGCAAGCTCGTGCAACATAGTCTCGGTAGCACGGTGAACAAAGAGGCTGCACATAGCACGTTTTTTTATAAGTAAGTTTTTATGCATGGGTGATAAAACCATAATGAATCCAAAAAATCAAATAATGGTAATAGTTACTTGAAAACAAATATGTTTCAGTAATGGGTTGATGTTTGATTGTTCTCACAGTAGTAGTAAATAGATAATGCCACGGTAGATGCATATTGAACCCCAAGCAAATGTTTAAATCATGCCAATTCAAGTCCAAACAAAGTTTAGACATAGTGCTAGATATGATACATAGAGATGAAGCCCTGCAGGCCAGTGCATCAAAGGTAAGATACAGTAGCTAGTAGAGAAAAAAGATATTGAAAGGTGCAACTGATTTCGCCAAAAATTAATGTTGTGAACTTGGTTAAAGCTAGTAGGGGATTCAATTAGATAGTCCAAAAGGTTACATCTGTGACGACCACAGACTAATGTAGCAAGAGAGTGGAGAATAGTGATTTTGCAATTGGTTTTAGACTTTATGAGTTCGGAGTAAATGGATGGTAAAAACCAGTTTTGTATGTGATAAATGTAAGAGTAGATCCAATGAGTATAAGAAGAAAACCGGTTTTGTATGTTATAAATGTAAGAACAAATCCAGATAGTATAAAGAGAGAGCATGCTTTTTATGTTATAAATGTAAGAGCAGATCAAGTGTATAGACCTTGTGGATGTTTGTGAAGGTGTTAGTGCAATGCAACTAAAATTTTGGTATCCAGAGATGAAGGTAGAGATGCTAATTTTCCCTTTTCCTTTGTCATCCTTAGAGAATTTAGAGCGAGAGGTGGGTACGTGGGTTTCCCCCGAAGGCTTCTCGGTTGATGAGGTGATTTTGGGTTGCAGGATGCACTCAAAGAGACACCATTTCCCATTGTTCAGTGGCTTTTGGTTAGACGTGGGTACTTGGTTGTAGAAGCAATTGATTCCAATCAAAGTCCAAATAGAGAAAAACAATGAAAGGGGGTGGCAGATGAATATATAGAAGTAAGATTGATGCAACAGAGAGGCATAGATGGTAAGATTAAGAGAAGAGTAGATAGAGGGGTAGTAGAGAGAGTTTGAGATGTCATATTTGAGATTATACCAGCGAAGGTAGAAAGAACAACCACCAGTACCCAGCAAATGATGGTCGAACTGCCATCGACGACAGACAGAGGGAACACGCCCACAAACGACGCAGACGAGCTCTTGACACTAGATCGGAATCAGAGCAAAGAGGGGGCTCCGACTCGAAGCCCAAACAAACAGACCGATAGGAAGAGCCGAGTCTATTCGAGGGTTCTGAGGGAAGGAAGGACAAATGGGTAGAAAGGACCAAATCGAGAACGCAATGACGACTGGAGGCAGCCATAGATAAGAGCTTTTTGTACAAGGTTGCAGCAACCCTAGAAATGGGAAATAGGTGATAATCGATTGTTTTTTTTTATTTTGGTTTATGGGAAGTTAGAGAGGACTTCAAATCCAGTACCAAAAGCCCTTAGGCTTCAGAAAATAGGGATGATTGAGCCATGAAGGTTCGATAATTTGAGATCTTTGAGGCTTTTTTAGCTCTTTTTTCGATTTGGGTATGGGGATGAATGTGAAAGGTGGCGCGTGATTCAGCGCGTTCTCTTCGGAGATAAAGGTGAGGGTTTTCATTTTGTTACAGACGTGATTAGACTACTCTACCCTAAACCAATGCAACACATACTCCATTGAACTCATATGAAAACCCATGGAACACATTGTATGTCCCATGGCATACATTGTGTTTTATAGGCCAAAATTATTGCACCCATTGGAATCGTACTTACCTCTACCTGAGACTCCCCTTGGACATCTGTTGTTGCAACTGCATCGCTCTTCTCCCCCACGGTAGAGTTTTGGTACGCCCTAACAACATCACCCATGGTGACCTTGTGCGTTCCGAAGAAGTTCTTCAGGGGAACCTTGTCCGAGGTCGGTTCCTTGTCTCTATATAGGCATTTGTAGTTCATCCCCATCACCATTGCAAATTCTTCGATCGAGAACCTTAGCAGAAGACCTTGGAGCGGGTACCATGTCTCACGCTTCTTTAACGTCTTCACCTGTCGTTCTAGAAAGCAGTGGACGAGTTGCGCAACAAATTGGACGCGTATTCCAATCCTCATGCCCTCCCTCCCTCCTCCCCCCCCCCAATCCCCCAAACGGGTTGTTCCTCGGTCGTTGTCCATCGCTCGCAAATAGGTCGTCGTCCATGTGGCATATGAGACTCATCCTAGCAATCTGATTAAGCCCCCACTAAAGTACTTAATCGAGGGAGTCAAAAGCTTCACCTTCACCCCCTATTTCCCACATCTCCGCCCCGATTGAGTTAGGGTTGAACCAATTTCACCCTAATTTTTTTTTCCAAAATCGATTTGGGATCGAATGCCATATTAGATTAAGAGTGTTACTTGCCTTCGATTTAGGTTGGCCGATTCCCTGTCGTCTCCACAATTTCTCTTCATCTCTTTGTTGTCCTTCTCATCGTCCCCAATTCTTCTCACCAACGGTTTCTCTTCATCTCCCCAGTTGCAAATATCCCTAGTTCACTTTGTCCTTGTTTCCCCCCAATTTTGAATTTTGAAGGTTGAAATTGAGACTTGTCCTCTCCTTTTTGGTTTTATTAAGGCCTCAAGTAGGGTTGCAGCCTTGCAAGGGGTTACTTTTGCAGTTAACCCCGAGAACCGTCATTTACCCAATTTATTTGGGGGTAGGGAGAGTCATTTGCCACAAAGTCACATTTTTTTGGTATATTTGATCCTATTTTCTGTATATTTTTCAAAAGCTCTTAGCTAAGTAACACAGTAGTCAATTAAAAGGTAACCGAATGAGAATACTTTTGGTTACAATATATACGGAGTATTTCAGAATCATTTATTATTTTCCTATAATAAGATTTGACATAACCTTATTAAAAATAATAACTCATTGCCAAGTACTCTTAACATCAACAACTAATACTCCGTATTAATCACCAAAACACTGCTTACAATATCAAGAGATAAAGTAGAGGATAACAAATCACCAAATAGTACCTAAAAAATGCAAATTGACTGGTGCATAAACAAGCACCATAAGCAATAAACGATTTAGGGTGGTGGTAGTGTTGTTAAATACACTACAAATCCAGTGGCGTTATTTTGGATCAAAAAAAAAAAGAATATATCAGCATCCAGTAGGACGGTGTTGAAGTTTCTTTCCAACATTGAAAATCTTCCAACTGGACATAGATTTGCAGTGTATATAGATCTATCCAATAACTGATTGCAAGTACTTGACATTAACAACAATCCATTAAAGGCAACAAACCATAAACTATTAGGAGCCCAAAACGTTGAGAAAACAACTTGAAACTAAAAGACAAGCAAAACCTTCCAGTCATTGCCCAACAAATGCAAATTCACTTGTGCAAAGACAAGAACTCAAAAGAGTATGATAGATAACATTAATAAATCCAACTGATACCTCATTGCTAAGTACTTGCCATCAACAACAATCATTAAACGCAACAAAACAGCATAAACTATCAAGAGTCAAAACCATCGTTGCCCAACAAAAAAACAAGTGCGAGTGAAGCGCTTGATTTAATCTCCCTTCTTACGGAAGGAGCATCCCTCTGTAAGTCTAGCGCGACCTCCTGTTGGCTGGCACAAAATGGTCTGGCAGTTACCACAAACCACAACGGTTTGGGAGTGGCTGAACACCGTTGTTCTGCGGCGCAAAAAAATATTGAAGGACATTAGACCTGATATGCATACTTTGGTTTTACCCAAAACATCCAATCATAGGTACTGCCCACAACAGTTTTCAAGATTTTAAAGAGAGGGATTGATCAACCATTTCAATTGCTGCATCAACCAGCAAATACTTCATGGACTATACAGAGAAATCACCATCAAATTTCACATTATGATCAGACTGCTTCAATAGCATGGAATAAATGCTAACATTTTTTAATCCAAGTCCAAGTGTTTTTGTCTTAAGCTTTAGGGAAATTTTATATAAATGCAATTCAATTAGAATAGAATTAAACATACCAGATCATTCACAATGATTATAAGGAAAACATATAATAGCAATTGAAGCACAAGGAGACCCCTATATTCTTATTTTCTAAATCATTTTAAGCATAAAATGCAAATATATTTACTACAATCAGAGAAAGCAAGGGTTTTTCTCTGTCAGAATTAGTACTAAGCTATGAATGTTAATCATAAAAAAACAATCAGCCAAACCAAATAATGATATTCAAAGAAGGAATAATCAAATAGCACAAGAAAAGTTAATTTCCACCAAGCAAACATTCATATATCAACGTACAGCAATAGAAAGAAAAACATGTATGAAACATAAGAACAACGGTATGAGCGACTCACATCTGGAAGCAGCCTTGGCATTTGACATCCTGAAGCAATAAAATCAGAAAATTTCACAAATCAGAAGAAAAATATGACAGGTAAAGATCGGGAATCGAGTAACAGGATGAATGGCTGACCATGAAAAAGGAGTTGGGAGACTGAACGAGACGCTTAAGCTTGTGCTTCTTCTTCTCAAGCTCAACCGGTGGATTCAACAGATCAATATCGTTCTGGAGAACCTATATTCCGAAATCCGTACATTACAAACCGATCAAAAACTCGAATCTAACAAGTAACTGAACTGAATCCTAAAAACTAGGCTCACATGCTAAGCTCCTAAATTGAAAACTTACAAATCCAGATGAACAACAACTAAGAATAAGAGAGATTATGATCTCAACAGGGAGCCAAAACAACTTACCATGATTGCGGCGTGTTAGAGACTCGCAGCAATTAGGGTTAGGGCTTGCGGCGTGTTCGCGACTTGCAGGAATTGGAGTGTCTTCGTGTAAAAGATGAGTATTTATACACATTTTGCAAAGGCGAATGCGTTCAGATGAACTGGGCCAATCAGCGTAATGTGCCTAGGCCATTAACTGGGCCTGGGCCTGGGCCGGACTGAATAACAAAAGGGTAGGCATTAAGTTTGGAACACTATATTATGATGATGTGAATTCGAACCTGACATATTTTTTGATGCGATTTGATTTTTTTTTATATACGGTAAGAGTCTGGTTGGAGTCGGGTCATGTTGATCTACCACCCAAGAGTGTCCTTGCGGACAAGAATCTAGAGCTCAAAATGAGATACGGGAGGGTCGTGTGATTAAGGGTGATCCGAAGGTGCGCCACTTTATCTACAACCATATTAACCTCCTTGAACACATGAACGAAGGAAAAGGCGTGATTTGTGTCTATGTTTGGTAACATAGAGGTGGTGATGCGAATTGTGTCTATTGTTTATTTAGGCTCTGTTTGGTAACAGAGAGGTGATGGGGTAGCTGAGAGAACACTAATAAATTTATTAATATAAAAAGAAAAGATTCAAAAAGCCTATGAGTAGTAGTAGTTGAAAAATCTAATTATAAATGCTAATTGAACATAATCTTATTTTTAACTCATATAAAACTATTAAATATGAAAATAAAAGTTATCTAAAACTATATGTATTACCAATAGAGCCTTAATTTGATAGATGAACTTGGATTTTTAGATATTTTTTAGGGTTTTATATAACTCGAAGCTTGATCTGAAAATTCAACCTTGTTTTGTTAAAATTGTGAATTGGTCTTAATTTGATCTAAATATGTAAGAAGAGGAAATAATTATTTAAAAAAAGAATAAATAATGTAAGAAGTTATTTTAATTTTTTGGAATAAAATATTATTTAATATTTGAAAATTGTTAATAATACGCATAATTTGTCTGCAAATGTGATAAAAATGGTATGTAGAATTGTTCCATCACTCAGTTGTACAATTTGAACGGGTGAAATTTCAAATTTGAAAATTGATCAAAACTTGGATAGTTGTCTAGCATTATC
This sequence comes from Persicaria maculosa, assembly GCA_963922045.1. Lineage (NCBI taxonomy): Eukaryota > Viridiplantae > Streptophyta > Magnoliopsida > Caryophyllales > Polygonaceae > Persicaria > Persicaria maculosa. The sequence goes on along the minus strand of OY998267.1, from coordinate 26,402,996 downwards.
TCCGCATATAAATACATATGGCATCACATGGAGAATTTCACCCCTTCTATCATCTCCTACTTATATAAACGAATCTCTTCACTTTTCACTTTCAAATTCTCTCATCACTCAAATGGTCGGTAACTATAATGACCCATGGTTCGATGCTAAGGATAAGTATTAACTAAGGTGAGTACAAAGAGAGGAGCTTGATGAGATTTTATATGATGGAAGCCTTGAAGCTTGGAACAAATTTGAAGCATTATCTCCACTTTGCGTGATGAAAAACACCAAGTGAAGAGGGATAATCGAGAACTCATGTATAAGATGACCCGTTCGGTTGATATCATTGATGAGCTCAAGACTAAAATCTCAGAGCTATACGAGGAGACCTACAAGTTGCAAGTGAAGATTGCAAAAATCGCGAAGATCATTAGAGAGAGTAGAAAATGATATCAATTTCGAATGGGTGATGAAGATGTTTAGAGTATATTTTCTTATTTGAATGTTATGTTTGAAACATCTTTCATTTTGCATCGTATGTTATGTGTTGTTTCATTTCGTAGTATGTTTGTTAAGTTGTAATTTAAGTTTATATGTTATCTTTGATGTAATGTTTTTTAATTAATCAATGAAGTTCAACTTTTTAAAAAAAAATTTGAGTATTGGGATATATATATATAAGCATTATTTAGTTTATAAAAAATAATGCAATAATAATATTTCAATAATAAAAAATGAATATAGTAATATAATCGATAATGAAAATAAATAATGGGTGGGTCGCTTGCTGGCTTTCTCCGGTCCTTCCCTTCTCCCCCGATGTACTCGTCTTGGTCTTCCTCCCTCCTCCGGTGTCTCGTCGGTCGGCGTCGCCGCTGCTGCCCTCATGGCCCAGCTTCCGTCCTCCCTCGTCCTCGCCGGCGGTCGGGCTGGGCTCGCTGGCCCTGTGTGGAGTGCTGGTTTGCTCCCCGGTTTTCACGCGTTGTCTTGTCTCCTACAGCTTTTGGGCAGAACTTGGCGTGCAAGTCTTACTCTTGGCCTTGCACGCCAAGCTTAATATTCAATTAAAAAAATTTCTTTATATATTTTTAATCATATGTAATGTAATCCCATTCTTTTTTTGGAATTATCTGTAATTCCTGAATGGGGTTTTCTAATATCCGAAAGGATTAAACTAAATCCCGAAAGGGCTTGATCAAAATCCCGTAAGGGTTTGATAAAATCCCAAAAGGGCTTTCAGGTGCGTTTTACTAAGGTGGTTCTCGGCGGCATCTCTGGGTGTTCTTGACGTTCATATTCTTAGTTGGGGCTCTGGCGTCTGGTGTCGGGTTTGGCTGGGGTTGAGGCGGTGTGTATCGAGGCAACTCCGTGATCCGAAAATTTCCCAGGAGGATCGTCTTCACTGCCCACAAGACTCATGATATACCACTGGTCAACGGTATGTTGTCCCCAACGTTTTAGGTTTCGATTTGTTTGTTCGCCTAGATATGTTGCTTGCCTCTGTTTGTATTGCACCTTTCTATCTTAGGTTGTATGTTTGACGGTTCGCCGTCTGCCGACATTGTCGGCCACTCGAGGTGACAGGTCTGTCTGGCTCTCGAATTCTTACCTTATCAAAAAATGATAATGGAAATAATTATTGGAGAGGAGTATATTTGTAAATTGAATTGGTAGGAAAGTTTGGGTCAGGTTTTGGAATGGTAGGGATGTTATTGATAAAGTGAAAAAAGTGAGAATTGGATGCTAGGATAATGTAGCGGAAAAAAAAGAATAAAATATTAGCATTCCTAGTATCCCTTGATAAACATGACCTTATGGGTCTTTGTGTAAATTTTATAAATTTATGCTCGAGGACTATTATGCAATTTTTCTTATTTTTCTCTCTCCTTGTAAAATTTTCACTCGTCCTACTAAGATGTAAATATGTAGACTTTTAAACTATGCATTGTTTTATTTTTTTTCCTTTTTTTGGTAGTAAGAAAGACAGAGCTTTCGATAGATTGATTAGAAAAGAGATGAGTTTAGAAGAGTTCAAATCATTCAATCTCAAATCCAAATGTTCGAGAAAATATCCATTCATGAGGCTCTTTTCAAAGGTTTTTGGTATGAGGAGTGGGTTTAAGGAGAGTCGAAGGGCAGTACACAGGCGAGTGGATTACATTAAAACTAAATGGGAAGTCAAATGATCTGTGAAATTTTTGGAAAGTAAAGATAAGAGCCTAGCAGATGGGTCATCTAAACAAAGGAATGAAAGAGAAAAGGAAAAGCCAAATGAAGCAAGGCTTCAAGGGTGTTCCCGATTGAGTTTGCTTTCCTAAAGACGTGTTGGAATTGAATGTCCCAATCCCAAAGAAAGAAACCTTGACACTCTCTCTACAATGACCAAAATTTATGTCTCAAATGGATTCCTTGTTTAAAGATTACAACATCAAGTAGGAGATCGGAATAATAATAAGATTTTAGGAAAATAACTAGGTAAAAAATATCCCTTTTAGATTGTAAGTTTAACAATAATAACATTAACAAAAAAACCTAACTATCCATTTCGTGAACCCCAACAAAAAGGTTATAATTTCAAATTTTAGTTAAAGTTTCCTTGTATTGTCTTTTGTTACCTTTTTTGTTTGAAAATAGGTAAAATTTTGGGCGTGGTGAGCATCTATTGAACCGCCGCCTAAGCACATTTTTCAAACGAAAGCTTGAAACTTTGGATGAGACATCAACAAGCAATTGTTTATAGCAAACCGCAACCAAGCCACTCGATTAGCCATCGTGTTGATCTCTCTAATCACATTGATGTTGAAAGTTGAGGCAAATGTCTGAATTGAATAAGTAGGAGCATACCATCAACGAAATTGAATTGGAATGTTGGCGAGAGGCGGTCTCAACCTCCGATTGGATCTTGATGTTGATTAAAAAAGGTGGCGTTGGATAAAGTGAATATAGGAGATATATTACGTACATGACAAGACGACTGCATTGGTGTAGTAGATGTCTCAGTACGGGCTGTATAGTGGCGACAAACTAGCGATGAACACACACAAGGGAGGCAGTAATTGTCGTCGATTGTTGTTGACTTGTATAAGCTTCATCTTTGGCAAGTTGAAAAGGGTGACAATGGAGGAGGAAAGAAAGGCCAGAAAAGAGGAGATTGTATCACCTTTAATTCATTCCCAAACAAAACTTAAATTTTAATAGCCCATAATGCATAAAAATTCATTATAAAACATAAAGTTTGGCTATGTACACGGACCTTCATAGAGAATCTATATCTATACTTCTATAAAAGCATGGGCAGGAGATGATCTCAGCCGTCCCTTATAGTAGTTATCCACGGCCAAGAATGCACCTTATTTTAACTTACTGTTCACGCCTAGAACGTCGCCGCTTCCACCTCCTGCTCCGTTCCTCGTGGTCGCCTTCTTCCTCCTTCCCACCTCCTGCTTCGTTCTTCCTCTTATCTGCCCTCCACCGCCTTGTTTCTTCCCCCCTCGTGTGTTCTCCTGGTCGTATCCCCTTGTCTATCTTCATCGCTTTCTTCTTCTTCATCATCTGTCATCGTTCTTCTACAAGGCTCCGAATTCAGTTGCATAACACAGGTATATCTTCTCTCTTCTAATTAAGATCTGCAATTTCAATTTCTTGTTGTTTATCCTCCGAATTCTTCTCCCATTTGCATATCCGGTTTTTTGGTTCTCTGTTCTTGCTGTTTCAGAGGCTCGATTCCGACATCTTAGGTGAACATCTCCCGTCTTCATTAGGTGAATTCCCTCATTCCCTTGTTTCTCAGTCTTCCGGTCGCCAAATCTCGAGGTCTTGTGTCATCGGTAGGTTCTCCGACTGCTCCCTCCCTCTTTTCCGCCTCTAATTCAACGATTGTCCTACCAGCCGCCTTCTCCAATTTTGATTTGTGCTCTTGTTATTATTTACAGGTTTGTCTCATCTCTTATGTGTTCCTCTGCCTTTTCCGATTCGGGTATAAAACCAAGACTCTATCTATCCTTCATCACTATGCAACTTATTTTTTAGTTTAGGAGCTCCTTCTTTATCTTATTTTGGGTACAATTGCTTTTCGTATTGATGTAGTTCAACTGGAGTTGCGATTGTTCTTCCTCAGGTTTTTGTTGTCTCCTTCGTGCGAGGTTACAGGTTTGTCCTTTGATTCCAATTTGCCCTTTTGTTCCATTTTGGTATGTAGTAGTTTGATAGTTCATCCTCGGCTATGTAAAGTTATTCCACTTTGCCTCTTTCTCATTCCTTTCCACTTCCTTCCTAAAATCACAACTTTTCAAATCGAATGTGCGTTTGTCCATTAATTTCCTTCTATTTTGTATTGTTTACGCATATGTTAATTGGTTTTTAGGTTTTATCTCAGTTGATAATATTTGTCGGCTCTATTGGTATTTGAAGTGCGGAATAGGCAGATATAAGGCACGAATATACTCCAGAAGGGGGGGTTGAATGGAGTATGGCAAATTTTCGCAAAAACAGGAAGCTGTAAGACCTTGCCAGCTAGAGGTAAGACCTTATCTGAAAAGCAGAAACAAGTTAATAGAAACAGGCTATATAGTAAGACCTTACTGTAAGCAGGTAAGATCTTTTCTGCAAAACAGATATTAGTTCAACAGAGAAATCAATTCGAAAATAAGAAATCAAGCAAGAGAGAAAAGATAAGCACACGCGAATTGTTAACGAGGTTCGGCACAACCGCCTACGTCCCCGCCTAGGGTATCCAACCCGTAGGATTCAACAACTTTATTTCACTTTATCTTATGAGCCCTATATACAACCTCTAGAAGACCTTCCCTCTTCTAGACTAACTTCCTATCTAGCAACCCAAACGCTCTAGTGAAATAAAGCTCCTAAGGATATCGAAGTACCCTCTATGATTGGGTAAAGAACCCTGTGTATAACTCTCACTGAATTGTACTATGAAGCTTGAATGAAACCTCACACACACTCAAAGTAAATACAACAAAGAGAGTAGAGAGCAATGTGTGAACGAAGCTTGAAGAAGATGATTTTGCAGAAGTCAATAAGCGCAGTGTATGGGATGATTTCTGCAGCTGCTGTCTTCTTCTATAAATAGGCTGAACGTTTTGATTCAAAATCAAACGTCAGTCTTTTTCTCCAGGTTGTTGATAGACGTTGCCCTTGAGATCTTCTGGAGAGCGAGATCTTCGGTTGTTAATCAAAGGAATCCAGAACCTTCACTTGAATCTTGCTGAGATCTTTGAAGCCGTCAAGGAGAAGCACCACAATCCTGGAAAATCTCAAATAGCTAACCGAAAGAATAAAAGATGGGTTTAAACAACTCTATCTTTAAACAACACTCTTGGATATAACTTCAGGCCCAAATAATATTTGACCCAATTCTGATTTAGTTACATAGATTAATAATGTATTGGATCTAATAAAATAGGCCCATAAGGAATTAGACCCAATTATATAGAATCTGAAACTCAGATCTAATAAGATAGGCCATATGGTAATGCCTTACCAAACTTAGGAATCCCAAGTTTTGGCTATTCATCAACCAAGGTTTTATCCTCATCAAGGTGGAGTTTAACAATCTCCCCCTTGATGAAAGACAAAACTTGTGCACACCTGTTTCCAGTCAATTCAAAACAATATAACCAAACAAGGCATATAATAGAATAATAGTGCAAGCATTATAAATGTTTGGATCAAAGTTTTGAAAATCCTAGAAAACAGTAAGGCCAACCAAAATAAAATAAGGCCTTATAAAACCCCTTATAAGGCCCATCAGTATCAGTTGTAAGACCTGTCAAAAAGCAAAGCAAAATAAGGCCTTACAACCTTTCTCCCCCTTTTTGTCTTTCAACAATAAGGGTGTGAGTAGTTCAAAATAATACCATAAATCAAAGCATAAGAGTTTTAAGGCATCAAAGGTTCAAGAGTTATAAGATCCTTCACTCTTCATCATTTGAAATCTCCACCACTTCCTCGTACCACTCCCCATACCTCGGATGAACATCCTCTGGATCTCGGCGGCCTCTGAAAATCTTGTCTCTCCAGCGGTTCTTCGCATTGAGGACAGTGTGATTAGCCCACATCTTTGCTTGCCTCTTAGCTTCTTCATCGCGCCATTTCTTCACTATTCCATATTCCTCCAGAGTGAGGATGGATGGCTCAGGACAGAGTGGCCGCAGAATGAAGCGTTTGAGGACTTTGCGCTCACAGTTGAGGAGAACATTCTTCGCAACTTCTTCAACATGGTGGGCAGAATCTTCATCAAGAGGCATGATGGAGGTGATGGCCCTGTGTGTGAGGCCACTGAGCAACAGAAGTTGATTCAACTTCTCGTCGACAATCATCAGCCGCTCGTGTGTGTTGTCCTGTCTGTCCACGATGTCGGCCCTAGCAGCATTGAGATCCTTCCTAAGTGCGTCAATTTCAACTTCCAAATCTTCAATCTTAGTCTCCACATTGACTGAATCAAATGGAGCCTGAGATTTCTTTGTCAGAATCCAGCCACCGGCCAGGTTCTTTTCAATCCCTAGGCGCCTCCAGCACTCCTCATCAATGCGACCTTTGTGAGTCATGTGCTCCTCTCCAGTGGTGTCAATGTCGAAAAAATCAAAGATTTTGGGCATCAAATTGGCATATGGGAGAGGTGCAGTAAGAGGGGTATTAATGGCATGTAAGAGATATGAGAGAATCAAATTGGGAACATCAATCTCATGGCCAGCCATTATCAAATAGAGGAGTTCAAGCAAATTATCAGTAATAAGCTCACGGGAGTTTTTTCGTGGTAAGACACAACGTGCGAGAAGGGTGAACACCAACTTGGCCTCAAGGGATAAGATATTGTGGGTATGTTTAGGTTTGGGTTTGGATGAAGATGCTGTAGGCACGGTTCTTATAAAGAACTCTTTTTGAGCTTTGGCCAGACAGTAGTTTTTGGAGGGGTGAGAGCTAGTATCGACAAAGTCAGGCACCCCCAAAATTAGGGCTAAGGAAGAGGCAGACAATGTGATTTGTCTTTGTTTCACTTGAGAAGTAAAGGTGAGAACCCCCTTTTCTCTGTGTGCAGTAAGATTGACGAAGAACATGCGGGTGAGACGAGGGTAAGCGATGGTTCCGGGGTTCAAAAGAGACCAAACATTTGAATTTTTCAGTAGATTGACACATGGGAGTTGCATGGATTCTAGAAATTCTAGATCCACATGCTCACAGAAGGTTAGAGGTCGGTTTGAGAATCCATCTTTCCACATACCAGCGGCAGTGTGATTTCGAAACCAAGCAGAAGGGACCTCGTAAATTACCTCAAATTCGGGAGGAGGAGACTGAAGACGCACCATGGATTTGCCCTTCTTTGGTGCTGGGGGATTCACCTGTCGGGGGTGGTGGTGATCCTTCTGTCGGGTACGTCGATGAACAAGAGCAGCATGATCTTCATCCTCAGAATCAGAGTCCAGTTGCCGGAGATTCGCCTTGCCCTTGTATTCCTCTTCGATCGCCTTTCCTTTGTACTCAGAGGATCGGAGTTTCTTGGACGAAGATCCAGGGGAGGAAGTGGAAGAGCGTTTGGGAGCCATGGAGATTTCGTGTTTGAGAAAGAGGAGGAGGAGACGAATCGCTCAGGGAGAGTAAAGCTGTGATTTGACGTGAGAGATGTGAGGGGTTAAATAGGAGAAGAGATCCCAACCAAACCGTGTGACCTTTGATCTCCTCAAGAAATCCCAACCAAATCTCAGTCAAATCTTTAACTGATAAACACTAATTTAAATTTTGAAAATAGAAGAGATAAATGCTAGAATAAATGAAGTAAAATCTAATAAAATCTCAAGGCAGTAGAGAAAATCTTTTAAATCCGAGATTCTAGAAGGTAGTAAAAAAATCAAGGTAAAAATATTTAGTTAAATATCTATAAAGATATTAACCAAAGATTTTAATCCAAAAATTAATATGCTGAAAGATTGATTCGTGACCTTACTATTAATTAGTAAGGTCTTGAAACCAATTTCAAGAGTAGTACGTAGGGAATAAGATCTTATAATATTACTCCCCCTACGTTTATGCCTCCTTATTAAGCATTCCAAGTTCTAGCCTGATGAAATTGAATCTCTCTTCGGGTAAAGGTTTGGTAAAAATATCTGCTAGTTGTAGGTCTGTAGAGATGAATGTCAAGGACACATCTCCCTTTTCTACATGATCTCGAATGAAGTGGTGTCTTACATCAATATGTTTTGTTCTTGAATGCTGTACAGGATTTTTGGAGATAGAGATAGCACTTGTGTTGTCGCATTTTATTGGGATACCCTTATAGTTAATTCCAAGATCTTGAAGTTGTTGTGCAATCCATAAGACTTGGGCACAACAAGCTCCAGCAGCAATATATTCAGCTTCGGCCGTTGAAAGGGTCACTGAATTTTGCTTCTTGGAATGCCAACTTATAAGGGATGACCCAAGAAATTGACAACATCCGGAGGTGCTTTTCCTATCTACTTTATATCCTGCAAAATCAGCATCGGAGTATCCGACAAGATTGAAACTAGATTGAGTAGGGTACCATAATCCGAGATCCTTTGTACCATTCAGATATCTTAAAATCCTCTTTACCGTTATAAGATGAGACTCTTTCGGGTTAGCTTGGAATCTTGCACACATACAAACACTGAACATTATGTCAGGTCTACTGGCTGTAAGATAAAGGAGAGATCCGATCATACCTCGATATTCTTTCTGATTTACCTGTTTTCCAGTAAGGTCTTGATCCAAAGAAAGAGTGGAGCTCATAGGAGTTTTTGCAACTTTGGATTCTATCATCTTGTATTTTTTGAGAAGTTCTCGAGTGTATTTTCCTTGATTAAGGAATATACCTTTAGAACTTTGATGAACATGAAGACCGAGAAAGAAATTTAGCTCCCCCATCATACTCATCTCGAATTCCTTACACATCATATTTGAGAACTCCTTGCACAAAGATTCGTTAGTAGCTCCAAACAATATATCATCCACATAAATTTGTACAACTAGGATATCATTACCTTGAGTTTTGATGAATAGAGTTTTGTCAATTAACCCCCTTTTGAAGTTATTTTCCAGAAGATATTTTGAAAGACGTTCATACCAAGCTCTTGGGGCTTGCTTCAAGCCATAAAGAGCTTTGTCGAGCTTATAAACATGATCTGGAAATTCATCATTTTCAAAACCGGGAGGTTGAGCGACATAAACTTCTTCATCTAGGAAACCATTCAAAAAGGCACATTTAACGTCCATTTGAAAGAGTTTGATGCTCATGAAAGAGGCGAAGGCAAGGAGCATGCGAATAGCTTCTAGCCTGGCTACGGGAGCAAAAGTCTCCTCGTAGTCAATACCTTCCTCTTGATTGTATCCTTGAGCAACAAGACGAGCTTTGTTTCGAATGATGTTTCCTCCTTCATCAAGCTTGTTTCGAAATACCCAACGAGTTCCGATAATAGATTTACCCTTTGGCCTTGCCGTAAGGGTCCATACTTTATTTCGCTCGAACTCGTTAAGCTCATTCTGCATGGCTATAATCCAATCAGGTTCTTGAAGAGCTTCGGTATACTTCTTGGGCTCTACAAGAGAAACAAACGCGTGAAAAGCACATAAGTTTCTAACATTAGAACGTGTTTGAACGCCAGATGAAGGATCAGAAATGATATCGGAAGTAGAGTGAGATGAGGCATGTTTGAATCTTCTTCGTGCAGATCCTTGGCTAGGAGTAGGATCATTGGAAGTGTAAGGATATGGCTCCTGAGGTTCAGGAGGATTCGTAGGATAAGGGCCTTAAGGTTCCGGAGGAGGTCCATCTTCAAGACTGGCTTCATTTGTAAGGCCTTGAGACATAGTTCCAAGACCTTGTGACAGATCAGTAAGATCTTGAAATGGTTCCTGCATATTTCTGGATATGCTTTTCTCAGGATGACTGCCTTCTCCATCTGATTCTTCTCCCTCATGAGTATTTAACTTCAAGTCTGCAAATCCTTCACTCAAGGTACCGTTATCACTTTCATCAAATAATACATGGATACTTTCTTCGACGATTTTGGTACGTTTATTGAATATTCGATAAGCCTTGCTTTGAGTCGAGTATCCAAGAAATATACCTTCGTCGCTACGTGCATCAAATTTCCCAAGATTATCCTTGCCATTGTTATGCACGTAACACGTACATCCAAATGGTTTAAAATAAGATATGCTTGGTTTTCTTCCTTTGAAAAGCTCATAAGGAGTTTTCTTTAAAATTGATCTAATTAAGCATCTATTGAGAATATAATTTGCTGTATTCACAGCTTCTGCCCAGTAAGACTTTGGCAGGTTATTCTCTAATAGCATAGTCCTGGACATTTCCTCTAGGGTGCGGTTCTTTCGTTCCACAACACCATTTTGTTGAGGTGTCCTAGGAGCTGAGAAGTTGTGAGAAATACCATATTTCGCACAAAATAGATCAAAGTTCAATTGATCGAATTCTCTACCATGATCACTTCTAATAGAAACGATAGGTAGATTTTTCAAAGTTTGTAACTCCTTACAAAGTTTAGAAAAATAAAACAGAGTTTCTGATTTATCTTTGAGGAAGAAAACCCAAGTAAATCTAGAATAATCATCAACAATAACTAATATGTATTGTTTACCTTTGGGAGATTTGACACGCATAGGTCCGCAAAGATCCATGTGTAGAAGCTCTAAGGGTCTAGTAGTACTAACGACCATCTTCTTTTTAAATGGACTTCGGGTATGTTTACCCCTTGAGCAGGCTTTGCAGAGATCATCCACTTTGAAGTTTAAATCAGGAAGGCCTCGAACAAGATCCTTTGAACTGAGTTTGCTGAGGGTATGCATACTTATATGCCCAAGTCGCCTATGCCAAACCCTTGGATCTTCAGATAAGGCCTTGAGACATTTCAGATTGGAGCCTGCAATACGATTAGTATTAAGAGCATAAATGTTAGAGTCCTTGTATGCAGTAAGAACAATTTCTCCGGTCTCTTCATCTTGTACAACACACTTTTTCTTGTTAAAGCTAACAAGATTGCCCTTATCACAAAGCTGCGAAACACTAAGAAGGTTATATTTTAAGCCATCAACAAGATAAACATCATTGATAGAATTGTTTGAATCAACACCAATGTTACCAATACCGACGATGTTGCATTTTGCTTTATCACCAAGAGTAATAGTTTCACCGGATTGCTTCTTTAGATTGTGAAAAAGAGATTCTTTTCCACTCATATGTCTTGAGCAACCACTATCCATTATCCATTTTTGATCCTTGGTCTTGGTGATGTCCTGCAAAACACAAGATCAACCTTTTCGGCTAGACCAATAAACTGATTTGGATCCATTGTGGGGGTAGACCATATTTGGTAACTTCGTCCCTTTTGGAACCCAAATCTGTCTTATCCGCTCATTTAACCGAACAGGAAAGGTATTTCTAATGATGTAAGGATCCGTTCTCCTATAAGGGCACGTCTCCTTTACATGACCTTTCTTACAACAAAAGAAACAGGTTGGAGATCGCCAACTTCCTTTAGCTTTAATGAACTTGGTAGTAGGCTTTGCAGGAAAGTTCCTGTTATAACCTATACCACTTCGATTCAAGGAGAGTTGTTGTTCTCCAAGCATCTTGTCAAGAGTTGCTTTGGATCGAGTGAATTGCACGAGGGCTGTTTGTTGATCTTGACATTTCTTAGAAAGCTTCACATTTTCATTCTTAAGATCATTATTTTGATTCTTAAGAGAAGAGACGTTTGACTTAAGTTCAGAAATTTCTGATCGTAAGGTCTTAGTCTCTGTGATAGCTTCAGAACTTTGACTGTCAAGATCTTGCAATTTCTGCGACAGCTTCTTTATGCATGTTTCTTGATCCTGCACTTTCTCTTTTAAGAGGCTGATTTCTTTGTTGTAAGTCTCCTCATTAGAAATCATATTCTTCAAGAATTCAGATAAAACATTGATAGGGCTAGAGAGAAGATTTCTTACAACTCCATCTAGATGTTGATCCTTGGTTTCGTCGGATTTTACCATAAGGCACAAGTTTGCATGTTCCTCTTCAGCGTCTGAGTCACTTGAACAATCCGAGTCACTCCAAGCAGCCATCACTTTCTTGTTGGACTCCTTCTTCTTTGCTTTGTTCTTCTTCTTTATAGGACATTCTTTGACGAGATGATCTGATTCACCACATTCATAGCAAGTAAGAACTCGACTCTTCCTAGTAGAGTTAGAAGGCTTACCTTTGGCGAATTGCTTTTTCATTTTCAATATGCGTGCTAATCCACGAGTGATTAGAGCAAAAGGATCTTCATCATCATCACTATCGGAATCTTCCGATGGTTCTTCTTTCTTGACCTTAAGAGCAAGGTTTTTGAGATTGGTAGGAAGTTCCCCATCATCCTCGTTGAGGATCATTTCATGGGTTATTAACTTTCCTAGTAGATCATCAAGAGCCAATGTGCTAAGATCTTGAGCTTCTTCTATGGCCGTCACCTTAGGACCCCATTTAGCTTTAGGTAAGCACCTTAGTATCTTTCTAACTTTTTCTTCATTCAAGAAGGTCTTACCTAATGAGTCGAGGTTATTTATGATTTCCATAAAACGGGTAAACATAGCTTTAACTGACTCATCAGGGTTCATCTTAAACAATTCATATTGTCTAAGAAAGATACTAATTTTGGTCTCTTTGACCTGGCTGGTTCCTTCATAGGTAACCACCAATTTATCCCAGATTTCTTTCGCTGTTCTGCATGAAGAGATACGGTTGAACTCATCCGTACTCAATCCACAGTACAGTAGGTTTATGGCTTTGAAATTCTTAGCCACACTTTCTAAGTCGGTCTGGGTGTATTCATCCTCTGATTTGTCCACCCTTGTTCCATTAGGACCTTCTTTCTTGGGGATATTTGGTCCTCGCATAATGATATGCCAGAGTTCCAAATCTTGATCAATAACAAACATCTGCATTAGAGATTTCCAATGCATGAAGTTATTCCCAAGAAAGAGAGGTGGACGAGAGATAGATCTTCCTTGGCCGAAACCACCTTGCCCTTCACCTGCCATGGTTAGACTCACAGATAGTAATATCTAAGAAACGTGAGTGAGGCTCTGATACCAATTGAAGTGCGGAATAGGCAGATATAAGGCACGAATATACTCCAGAAGGGGGGGTTGAATGGAGTATGGCAAATTTTCGCAAAAACAGGAAGCTGTAAGACCTTGCCAGCTAGAGGTAAGACCTTATCTGAAAAGCAGAAACAAGTTAATAGAAACAGGCTATATAGTAAGACCTTACTGTAAGCAGGTAAGATCTTTTCTGCAAAACAGATATTAGTTCAACAGAGAAATCAATTCGAAAATAAGAAATCAAGCAAGAGAGAAAAGATAAGCACACGCGAATTGTTAACGAGGTTCGGCACAACCGCCTACGTCCCCGCCTAGGGTATCCAACCCGTAGGATTCAACAACTTTATTTCACTTTATCTTATGAGCCCTATATACAACCTCTAGAAGACCTTCCCTCTTCTAGACTAACTTCCTATCTAGCAACCCAAACGCTCTAGTGAAATAAAGCTCCTAAGGATACCGAAGTACCCTCTATGATTGGGTAAAGAACCCTGTGTATAACTCTCACTGAATTGTACTATGAAGCTTGAATGAAACCTCACACACACTCAAAGTAAATACAACAAAGAGAGTAGAGAGCAATGTGTGAACGAAGCTTGAAGAAGATGATTTTGCAGAAGTCAATAAGCGCAGTGTATGGGATGATTTTTGCAGCTGCTGTCTTCTTCTATAAATAGGCTGAACGTTTTGATTCAAAATCAAACGTCAGTCTTTTTCTCCAGGTTGTTGATAGACGTTGCCCTTGAGATCTTCTGGAGAGCGAGATCTTCGGTTGTTAATCAGAGGAATCCAGAACCTTCACTTGAATCTTGCTGAGATCTTTGAAGCCGTCAAGGAGAAGCACCACAATCCTGGAAAATCTCAAATAGCTAACCGAAAGAATAAAAGACGGGTTTAAACAGCTCTATCTTTAAACAACACTCTTGGATATAACTTCAGGCCCAAATAATATTTGGCCCAATTCTTATTTAGTTACATAGATCAATAATGTATTGGATCTAATAAAATAGGCCCATAAGGAATTAGACCCAATTATATAGAATCTGAAACTCAGATCTAATAAGATAGGCCATATGGTAATGCCTTACCAAACTTAGGAATCCCAAGTTTTGGCTATTCATCAACCAAGGTTTTATCCTCATCAAGGTGGAGTTTAACAGTATTGTTGTTGACCTGTGTCATCTTCTTATGTGATTCTAAGCTCTTGGCTATTTTTTATTTTTCTATTAAACTTTATATTCGGTTTGCTTCTATTTCGCAGGTACTTTGTTACTTAAAAGGTAATTCATCCTCATACTTTTTAAATTTAAGCATTGTCTATTCAAATATTGTTTGTGCTTCCAGTTTCCTCTTTCTCCATTTTGTCAACCCAATAGATTTGGTTATTGTCTCTTTTTGGTCTTTCTTTTGCAAGGTTTGTAATAAAGTTGATAATATAGCACATATACATAGGCCACAAAAGTCCCTGATCTTTCGGTGGTGATACCTCAGCTTAAGACGAATCAACTTAAGTGGAGCTTTACTGGGGGAGGGGTTTATGTTTCCTTAAAAATAATATTAATTTGGTCAAGTTTTATTAACTCTGCTAGCTAATTTACCTTGTTTTACACTGACAATTCTATTTTCTTGAAAGGATCCCTTTTTTCATTTCGTTGCATTTTCATCTTTAGGCTCTCAATTTCTCATTTTGATGCTAGAATATATTTGTCATGGACCTGCTTTAAGTGGGATTACACAGGGTGGATTAGTTAGTACTTAGTAGGTGTAAGTGTACTACCATGATGCTGTCTCAATCAAAATGAGTGCCTCTTTCATTGTGTGTCCAATTCTTTAATTGATCTTTGTAGGATTTGATACTAATAGAGGCGGTGAGATAGTTTAGAATTTGTCCTTACTGTCATGCTATCTATATTCTTTCCCATGTTCTTTCGTATGTCATCGTGATTTTTTTATTGATTATTATCATCATTTTCCTGTGAGTATTTTTTTGCTTTCACAAGTTCCCTGGCTCTTAAACTGACTGACACAACTCTCACCAAAAATGGTAATCTCTGACGTTCGGGCTGGTGAATTGTTTTACACGGACAATTCTATTTTCTTAAAAGGATCCCTTTTTTCATTTCGTTGCATTTTCATCTTTAGGCTCTCGATTTCTCATTTTTATGCTAGAATATATTTGTCATGGACCTGCTTTAAGTGGGATTACACAGGGTGGATTAGTTAGTACTTAGTAGGTGTAAGTGTACTACCATGATGCTGTCTCAATCAAAATGAGTGCCTCTTTCATTGTGTGTCCAATTCTTTCATTGATCTTTGTAGGATTTGATACTAATAGAGGCGGTGAGATAGTTTAGAATTTGTCCTTACTGGCATGCTATCTATATTCTTTCCCATGTTCTTTCGTATGTCATCGTGATTTTTTATTGATTATTATCGTCATTTTCCTGTGAGTATTTTTTTGCTTTCACAAGTTCCCTGGCTCTTAAACTGACTGACACAACTCTCACCAAAAATGGTAATCTCTGACGTTCGGGCTGGTGAATTTTAAGACTGGGTCATGTAGCTTACGATAAGCAAATGCATTCACATTTTTGTCATTTCTATCTGTTTGATCTATTCAACTTGCATTTTTTTTTACTCAAGGTTTTCTTTAGCTTTGTAACATGGACTTGAAACAGTTGATTGGTATTTTGTAATATTCTTGATTACATGTTCACTTTATATAATTTTATTCCATAATTGTACTGTCTTAGTTCAGATCTCTCCCACAATATACTTTAGAAAATCTTTGTTCATTATGTGGACCTATCGGTTTATACAGGGTTGGGCACTGAAAAATTTCTTTGTTTCATTATTTTCAAATTGATGCATTTGTTTATATGGGCATGGAAATGGTGATTGAGATTGGAGTTATTTTAGCTAAAAACTTTAAGAAGATAGCTTAGTATCCGCATGTATAGAAATTGGGCTCTTATATGCTTAGAGATTTTTAGTTTAGGTTCAATTTAATGGATCAAAATAAAATGGAAAAGAAAAACCCACAACGGAAAAATTAAGTTATTTATCCTAAAATTTGTTGCTTGTGTTGTCCTCTTTTGTCTGTTTTATGGTTAACTTGGGTTTAGATATTGAGACCTGGGGTCTAATCTGATTTTATGCTTTTAAGGTGTTTGTAGAAATGCTTGAGAGAGATTTTAGGATGGAGAATGTTGATCTTGTAACCCATGCTAAGCAGAGATTTTGGTTATATGTTGTAATCCTAAGCGGAGATTTTGGTTATATGTTGCTCCTCATTCATAAGCATTGTTCCTTGCATTTAAGAATCGTAGATATGACTCTTCATTTTGCTCAGCAATTCAAAATATTTACCAGGATAACTTATGTCATTCATCAATTATCTTTGCCCCGCAAGACCTGTTCCTTTGAAATCCGACATTCTTGTCACACTGAAATACTTTGTGCGAGGAAATTCGTAGACTTATAGTTCAGCAATGACACTTGTGTTTTTTGCAAGATCTGCTTGGTAACTATTGCTTTCCCTTTCCTACTTGCTTGAGTTGTCTATTTAGAATCTATCTATCTATTGCTATAAATGAAACATTGAACTGCAGAAGCGCCCATTCCTTGTCACATCCTTTCTTCTGTCACAGATTTTTTGAAGCTTCCCATTCAGTTTCTTCGTGTTTGTCTATTTATTTTGCCCGTTTCAACTTGTAAAGAGATGTTCACGTATCTAACTGTGAATATCTGGTTTTATTTGTTTGTAAATTCATCCCTTCACACATAGCTTCAGGATTTCTTTTTACTGTTTGAGTTCAATGACGAATGTTTTATACTCCAAAAACTTCAGGGTTTTTTTTTACTGTTTGAGTTCAGTGACGAATGTTTTATACTCCGAAAATGGATAAAACTTCTAATTCCAGTTAATCAATTCCCCATCCTCCTTCACCCAACTCTTATTCCGCTTTAAATGATTGATCTTGATGTTGATCATTTCGATTTAGTTGAAGCTACCTACTGAGTTGAATTTGGTTTTTGTTTGGTATTGTTCCAACTTCATTGCTTCGACTTCTAACTTCTAGCCTACCTCTTAATTTCATTTGTGATGTTTACCTTGTGATTTTGTGATTGCATGTTCTCTTTTACTCGGAGATATGTTCTATAATGTTTGGTTTAAACCCCGAGGTTACTTACTTACCTTTTCCTCTTCTTCCTTGTTTGTTTGTGTTTAGCTTCTTTTTCTTTTTAAATTTTTACAGTCTGAAGCTATTGATTGTGCTTGTGGAGTCAGAAAGCTGCCATTTAGGTATTATTAAGTTTCTCCTTGTTTAGGATAAAAAAAAGCTTCTCCTTGTTAATTATTTAAAAAACTAATTGCATAACATATTGGGCTCAACTAGAAAAGTTTCCAAGTTTAGTTATGAGACTTGAATATTATCTGTGTAATCTGGTATTTCTGGCTCATCTTTTGTTGCACGATGTTTTTCCTTCTCCTTGAGCTCAATATACTTTCTGATACAGGCTAATAGCATGAAAGTACCTCCCAATATTGAAGCCATACATGTAATTTACCCATTATTTGTCCTTTGAACTCTTTGCGGAATGGATGTTATAAATATTTGTTCTCCCTCTACTGTTTTGTAGATGATCCTAGGAAATGTGGGCACTTGCTTGCACTTGATGGGGCTAAAGAAAGGATCCACCTATTCAAGGCCAACTTTTTGGATGATGGTTCCTTAGATTCCCGCATTGCTGGGTGTGAGGGGGTTTTCATACTGCATCTCCTTTTTACCATGAAGTCAAGGATCCGTAGGTTTTGCCTCCCTCCCGTGTTTCTAATTTTTCATGTACTTGTGGTTAATAGTACACCTATGCAAAATTTTGGATCCTTCTGATGTCATTTATTTGTTCTTAAGATGGTGTAAGATGTAAGATAGTGATTTTCTGTTTGGAATTATATATACTATAATATATACATAATACCTTCCACATTTCAGGCTGAGTTACTTGATCCATCAGTAAAAAGGACTCTTAATGTTCTTGGTTCCATTGCTAGAACTTCATCTGTGAAGAAACTTATTTTGACTTCTTCAATTGCTGTTATGGCAAACAAGGGCAAATCACAAACAACCTCAGGTTGTTGTTGATGAGACTTGGTTTTCAGATCCAGACTTTTGTAGGGAGTCAAAGGTATATGCAATGCTTAGACACCCGCCTTTTTGTTTGTAATTGACAGTTTTAAAATGTATGCAAAATTTTATTCGATTTGCTTCTTTACTCTACATGTTTTCTATGTAAAAATATTGGTTACCCCTACATAAGGGTAGACACATAGGGGCTCAAGCACGCCATAGGCGACAGGCTTGCTTTACTGCAAGGGAGGTTGTTTTTTCATTTTTTCTTAAAAATCCTGAGTTTTGTAACGAGTAGATTACAAACTTTCCAATCTTTTTTTAAAAGATTTTATAGACTTTATCCTCTCCCTTTCTTGACAAACATGTTCACAGTACACCTCCATGCTTAACACATGTCTAAATCCTCCCTTCTTTGCACATGTCTACCATTCCACTTCTCTATCCTTCTCCCATCATTGTTGTTGAGTTCCCTTCATTACAAGTTTGTGGATGAAGGTGATGGTAACTTCACTATGCAGACAAAGTTGTTGGTAACTTCGCACAAGTCTTTCTTTTCTTGAATTGCTTATGCTTTAGACTCTCATTTACTACTCTATGTTGCCTTAGACTTGAGTTTTTTACATACTTTAGATAAAAACATGGTATTTTGGTTTTATTTCATCATGAATGTGTTTTTATAGTATAGTATATAGTATTAAACTTGAAAGCAAAAGTTTTAAGGTGTTTTGACATGATTTTCAGAAAGGCAGTCGCCTTTGCCTCTATGGTGTGCTATAGCACTAGGCTTATTCATCGCCTTTGATCGCCTCTAGCAATTTTAAACACTATAGCACTAAGCAAAACTTACCCTTATTTTGAACTGGAGCTTATTATGCATCTCTTTTGACATATCTCATATCAACTTAAATTTTTTTGCGATGATACGTTCATGAAGCATAAAAAAAATTGCAATTTCTTATCATTGTCTTTTTACCTTTGCTCATTAGGGTTGTTCGATAGGTTTATATATTTTGTAGTTACCTATTTAATCCCCCCTCCTCCCACACTTTTTTTTTACATCACAGTTTAGTGTCAAACAACTGATACTGCTGAGGCCTTTCTTTAGGCCATTTTTTTTGTTTTAATTTCTAAAATTTATTTTGTTATTATTGATTTGTGGATTCTTTAATCTCTGATATTCTAATTAGGTTAATGTATTTATGTTAAAGACACTTTAGATCACTTGTGATGGGTGCAATTTGTAATGAAAAGGGCACCATTTTGTTGAAATTAAACCCTGTGACTAACACAGGTCTGATTTCCCACTTCTCATGTAAGTGTATTTCTTTTTTCATGGGTAGGGGATTGGTTGTGCCACATTTTTATATAGCGTAACTAGCTTTAGTGTTCTTCATTCAAGGGAAAATTGACTAACAAAGATGGGTTACTTGGGGTTTCTTTAAATTTCCTCTTAATATTGATCATTAATATGAGTTTAAATTATTGAGAATTGGAGAATCCATTCATCTTTCTTTGATATCTAATTAGTAATCTCATTCAATGATGTGTAGATTTTTTTAATGCCTTTTGTCATTCTTGGTATGCTTAAATTTTTGTCTATCTAGCTTTTAAATGTAGTTGGTAATGGAAATGATTATGTTAGTATTCTTTTACCCCATAGTCAAACCTTCAATCTTTCCTATATCAAGCTGTTGGAATTTTCTGTCATTGTTTTCTATTGGTTGAGTGATCAAATTTGTTTCTTGTAATAATTCAACTTCGTCTCCTTACAGTATTTAGATTGCTTGGCAGTAGTGAATCTGCTCAAAGTCAAGTGTCACTCTCATTAAAAGGATACAAAGGCTCATGTGGTCAATGGAGCTGATACAGAGGGATTTAGTTTGACTGGTATGCATTTTAACGACTTAAACATGTTTTTCCTTAATTTTGGGTATGATGCATTCTTTTCGTAGATAACAAGCTGTAGTTTTAATGTTTCAGTTGTAGGATCCACGGAGCTTCATATAAATTTGACACACACCTTCAAGCTAATTAAAAAGAGGCCTTCAAAACCTTCATTTACATGTTTGAATCTTGACATTATATATGGAACAAACTGGTTGAGAGAATTACAGTATTTCATATAGCTTTCTACGATACCTGAAACTAGATTAAAGAGCTTGTAGACTGGATAGAAAAGGACACCTTTTCCCCTCATAATCAAATTTCTTAATGTTTCATCTCCAGTGGGATCTAATACAGTGTTTGAACATTGAATGGTTAGGGTTTTCGATTTTGTCCAGCTTGATGTTCCATTTTGAGCACTTGAGCAATTCAATATATCTATGTTGCTTGATTCTGTGTATGCTTTTGTTTGTTTATGGTTTCTTGTTTTCTTGATTTAGAGGGTATGTCTATTTAGTGGAAGTTGTGCATGTCGTTTGAAAGCAAATCCGCGCGGGTACTTGATATTCAATTTGGGTCCGTGGAAACCAGTTTGAAGCTGGTAAGCTATCAACAGATTTACTAGACATGTATCCTTGAACTTGATAGGTATTTTGAGTATCTGATTCTTGGAAACAGTGGTTTCATGAACTTTGATTCAGTTTTGGAGTTACGGGTTGTTTTTATTGGTTTTTCTTTCACAATTGTTGATTATTTATTTCAAAGCTTCCCTAGAAATTGTCCCAAAAAAAAGTCATGCCGACTCTTGGAAGTTTCTAACATATAATTTACTTGTAGGTTGCTGCACATTCAGATGGTTATATTAAGATCTACGAACTCTTGGATCCTCTCGAGCTGAATCATTGGCAGCTACAGGTGAGCTTAGCTTTGGATATATTTTGCAACTTCATTGTTGGTTGGAATTTGGAAATAATAATGCATTTGCAGGTTCTGTTGAGTGAAGGTGTCATGTTTTAATATTGGAGTAATCATGATATTTTGTCTTTATATTTCCAGGCCGAGTTTCAGAATGTTGCAAATGCAGTATCAAAATTTGGTCGAGTTTCATGCGCATCTGTGTCGATATCTTGGATACCTCAAAAAATTAAGAACCAACAGTTGAGTTTTGTGGCTGGATTTAATTCAGATATACCACAACTCAATTCAGCCAAGGTAATAACTACCATGCTTATAATTTCTTGCCTTGCTATTAGATTGTTTGTGCTAAAGTCATAACTCATAACTATAAGTAGGAGTTCATAAGTTAAAAGGGAAGGCTGCATTATCAAATTAACTGATTGAATAAATCTAAATATTTAGATTTCTTCAAGTCTGGGAATTTGATGAAGTGCATCAAAGATGGATTCCAGTTGCTGGGTTGGCTATATTCGAGGACAATGGAGATGGTGTGTTGTTGCATGGGCACCTAATATCGGGAGGTATGAATCTGCCTTCACAGTCTCCTAATAGTCGAATAGAGGGACCGTATATCACGTTAAAAGGTTTTCCTGGAGATTGTGGTCTCAAGTGTAGCTATAATATGAAATCTATGTTGATGTATTTTTCCTCTCCAAATGGAGGAATCTTGATATCCATAAAAATTGGTTGACATGCCATATGAGATCGTAGCTGTTTCTACACAGTAAGGTATTGCTATATGGCATGTCGGGTTGCATCCGGATGTTGATGGACGTCTCTCAGTGAAGCAGGTTGCATTACTCTCTGGCCATAAAGGAGAGGTAAGTAGGCAGCAGTATACCTCAGTTATTTTATCAGAAGTTCATTCATGACTTTCTTTTCGATCAAATTACACTTTGGATGTGACAATGGTGTTTAAGTAGCTACAAAGTCCCATCTGCACCTAGATGCATGCATTACATTGTGTCATACATATTTTCAGGAAAAAAATGGTGCGGATTCGTTGAGTTTGAGACTGAATAGATATTTATGTATGATGGTTCCGTAGGTCTGGCAGATACAGTGGGACATGAGTGGGATGACGCTGGCTTCCACAGGAACCGATGGATTAGTAAGGCTATGGCAGTCCAATCTTAATGGAGTTTGGCATGAACAGGTGACATACCAACCCACTTCGTAGACCGCCAGTTGATCCATCAATATCTAAGTCTCCCTTATCAGGGACTACGAGCTTATGAACTACAGATGCATCTCTGGCCATCTTGTTAGCGTTTACCAATACAAGCTTGGTGAAATTCACCTATAAAAGAGTGTCGTCACATTTCCAAGGTGTAATTTCGATTCGTTTTGCCTTGATGGTGTAGCAAAAGGGTTTTTCGCATATTATAGGATGAGTTCGATTCAACCCTTTGAGATATATGAAGTTCCCAATTTGATAGCATTACCCAGTTGCAGAGAAATAGCAAAATTTCTATAATTGCAAGGGACAACCCTCATCTCGACTTTTCGAGGCTGGTGATTGTCTGACTCCTATCTATATAGTTGGGAAGAACGTTAACTTGCAGCTAGGTTCGGTTTGGCTAGACACTTGGGACCTACTTATAGTTATATTATCATCGAATAATCATCAATTTGCAAGAACACTATTTTTACTATTGGTTAGTTCAGAGCAATGGAATCGAAGTTATTGGATCCCTTCCCTCAGTTTGAGGATCTCCTTAAATTACACTTAAATGTGCCTTAGCATCGCCCTAAAAGGCGGTGCGCGACCTAGTATGTTAGACATGCTCGTAAATATATTTAAACATTTTTAGTAACCATAATCGTTAAAAAATATAATTGATTGAAAATTTTTAGTTTTTTTTTATTTGATAAATAACAACTTTATGAGTCACCAACAATACACAATCGAAATGAAAAGGTTTCCATATTTTATGTAACCTATAATTGAAAATTGTCCATTGATTAATTGTTTTTGTTTTGTTTTAAGATGTTGACTAATAAAGTTTTCCCATTTTCAGCAGTCACCCACTCGGCCACTCACCCCAACACCACACAAATTCCAGATGGGGGGTTTGCAGATTGCAATTGCAAGGCGTCAGTAGTTAATGGCGTTTCAGTAATTACTTCCCTTTCCCATGTCCGTTTTCATCCACCCACCAGGGTCTATATAAACTTTCTACCCTTTCCCATCAATGAAGGTCGGTAGAGAGTGTCCAAAGCTCTATCCCTCATTTCCTGGTTGCTTCCTCCATCCCCATCTCTCTCTCTCTCTCTCACCTCCTACATCTTCCCTCTTCCATCTCCTAGGTTTCCATTTTCTCCCCTTTCCTATTTCAATTGGCGATTCGTTTCTCAACTAGTTCCCCATCGATTGCAATTTGCGCCAGTGTTTATAGGAGATCAGAAGATCCTTGAGATTTTGTTGTGCTGAGAAGTGTATGTGATTCGCCCTTTGCAGATCGCCTTGGAATTTTCCTGGATTCGTAGAGACGATCGCCATCATCGACGATGGACGGCGGTGATTATCCATGGAACTCTCGCTTTTCCACTTCTTCCAGGCGCTTTCAATCTCGATCTGGTGCGTTTTCCCCCAATTTTCTTTCTTTATTTTAAGAAATGTAGCTGAAAAAGAGAGTAATTTCGTTACTTCCTTTCCGATTTTAGAAGCTTCGGGTTTCCTGTAATTGATCGCCAAGAGAACAAGATTGGGGCTTTTTTCTGCTTTAATTAATGTTATTATTTGCGGATTGATTGAACCTTTTTTTTTAGACAAAAAATTCATTCTGTCGTAATATGTGTCATGATGTTTTTTTGGTGGGCAGAAATTTATTTGGGAGGAGATGATACTGTTGAGGTTGAGGATGATTATAAGCAGGAATTTCTGTGCCCTTTCTGCGCGGACGAGTTTGACATTGTGGGGCTCTGCTGTCATGTTGATGAAGAACACCCTGTCGAGCTCAAACAAGGGGTAATTATTTAAAAAAGAGCACTCTAATCTTACCTTTTGCCTTGATTTATAGGTTTTTGGTGTGATTGCTTGTTAGGTGAAGGTTAATGTTTAAAGTTCCCTATATTGTGGTTTCTGGTTCTCTATGAACGTCATATTGGATATCATTAGTTGATTCCTTGAGCAATGGTGGCAGAGAGGTGGCCTTTTGAGAGACTTGTTATAGGGTATACAAGTCAATGTTTGTTGTTTTTGATTTAGCTGGACCTTTGAGGTTGGATTAATGGCATTCTGAGCTCTTTGATATATCCTAGATTTCTCGTTTGTGTTGCTTCTTTGATAACGTCATAACTTTGCTGTTAAAGATTTAATCTTTTGAATTGGGTTTGGTAGAAAGATGGCCATGGTTAATAAAGTTAGCTGGTATATTACCCACTTTGTAAAAGTGCATTCTTGTATAATTCATGCACAGTAGGTGCTGTTTTCATTTTAGATAAGGATTCCACTATCTTCTCCTTCCTTTTTCATTTGTATCTTTTCTCTCCATCCTCTTGTGGAGGGGCAAGAGATGTGGTGGGGTTGGCCTTTTGTGCTTCATGGTGTTGTGGTCTAAAATGATTTCGGGTTGGGTTAAGCTTTGACAGTGACTTTAAAGGAAGCACAAGTTGTGATACAGACTGTAATTTGGTGGCATCACCTTTTAATTTGATGTGCTCTTGTTTGTAGGTATGCCCCATCTGTGCAAAGAGGGTAGGAATGGATATGGTTAGTCACTTTACAATGCAACATGGAAATATTTTGAAGATATCCTTTCTGAACAGCCCTTTTGTGGTGGTAGTTCGTTGTTGGTTCATTTTTTGCATTGTTATCCATCTATTGCTAAATTTGCTTGGGTATTCTACATCAAACCATTGTTTGAAATTTATTCAATGTCCATATGATGTGGTGCAAACAGCACTTTCTATGTCTGATTCATTTTACTCATTTGTCGGTTAAAGCATCACTTTGAAAAAAGCTACAATTTCTAATCATTTATTACCACACTGGAAGATGAAATTCTCACTTTTGACTGAAAAAAAAAAGTCCATTTCCCTTGTTATACAAAGTATCCGTATACCTGTTTCTTTCTTATACAAATGGGGAAAATATTATTTTCTACTCTGCTGATTGCTGATGGTAGTGGTGGTGAAGGATAAGGGAGAAACAATGTTTGTTCTTATGTTTTTGATGGAAAGTGTATCTGTTGTGTTCTTAATTGATTGTTCCGTTCTACTCTCTATGTTGTCTTGCTTTGATCTACACGCTTTTACCTGTCACGAGGCATCATATCACCAATGGCGGCAGTGCTGTTTTACTATCTTGAAATTCATGTTCTTGTGCATAAAATACGGACATTTTTTTTATTACAACTCCTTATTGTGGTTTTCTCAGGAGGAATGTTGCACTCACTTGGAGGATTATCTTATTTAACCATTTTATACCGAGTGTATATATACTTCTATTTCTTCTCCGTCTTTTGTTTTATACTAAAAACTTTTCTCTTACTTTTCAAACTAATGATGCCTTTTTCAAGGATTTGAAGTCCAATCCCTGTTGTAACATCATCTATTTTGCCATCTCAAGCCGAGTGACCCTCTATGTATTCTTTGGGTTGACATATGGGTCATTTTCGTTACAGAGATGGTGTTCTATGATAATTGGGTCCACTAGTTTTTGATAGTTGTCTTATGTTGGAATGTCTGGATTTGGATGGTCACGTTGCATGGGAGGAATGGAAGTTGCATTTCCTTGACTAGAAAGCTACGTTCAGCGCAGAAGGAGATCACGCCGAGGTGGATCTAGTTCAATGTTCTCTATGCTAAGGAAGGAATTGAAGGATGCAAGCAGGCAATCTCTGTTTGGTGGTCATTCATATACCTTTTCTTCATCCAACCCTGACCCTGATCCACTGCTGTCATCACTCGTATACAGTTCTCCCGTTGTGGAAGAACCTGAAGGATTCGAACCTGATTCTTCTGTAGAATCAAAGTTGATCAAGCTATCCGCGGATGACAGTGTTGTAAAAAGGTACAATTCTAGAACAACTTGTGTAATCCCCCCTTAAAAGGTCATGTATAATGCTCACTCCACCTCTTGCCTTCGGCAAATGAGCCTTTGAGCCCTAATGTAATGTGGGTGTTTATTTGGTGACATATTATTCTAGTGTAAGCTCGTCGTTCTTGAACTCCTTGTTCCTTATGGCAGGGTGGAACAGCCTCAGCTTTCTGAGAAGGACCAGGAAGAGAAGGCTCGGAAGTTCGCGTTTGTACAGGGGCTACTGCTTTCCACCATCCTTGACGATCAATTATGACCCACATCAGCGATACAAAAGGAGTGGCTCTTTGCTGTTGCACTTTCAGGCACTATGATGTCAAGAGCAAAGAAGAGAAAGGGAGGGGGAAAAGAGAGTGAGAAGTCGAGAACCGTTGGTCCATGGGGAAGGCTGTGCACCAGGAAATCTCATGCAAGCCTTTGTATCTAAAGACGAATCAATCTGTGCAGGAATCAGAAAGATGAACTTTTCTTAACCCACTATGCGTTTCATCCTTTACTCTTATATCGTTGCTTTCATAGTCTTCGATGGCAGGGTGGACGATTTTAGGTGTTTGTATGTGAAAGCAAAAGAGCAATCAAACCTTTTCTGCTCTCTGCACTGTGTATGATTTGTTGAGCAAAATAAATATGCCTTTCATTTCAGAAGGATGTTGTTTGTTATATGCACCGAGCATATACTCAGACGCACAGATTTTAGGTCGGTTTGAACCATAATCTGACACGTGTTTAGCATTAAATGCATTTGACATTTAAAAAGCTACGAAAGGATCTTAGATTTGCTTGTATGATAGTTCGTGTTAAAATTTTCAAAACAAAATAAAGTTAACGATCTGTCTGTGTATACATTTTTTTTCAAAAATTTTGAACTTGTTTTATTTTCCAAAAAAATCAAGTGAACAAATGAAGGATCCATTACATATATTAAACTATAATCTGACACGTGTTTAGCATGCATTTGATATTTAAAAAGTTACGAAAGGATCTTAGATTTGCTTGTGCAATTCAAAGGAAAAAAAAAAGTTAAGAATGGATCTATGATCCGTTTGTGTTAAAATTTTCAAAAAAAATAAAGTTATTGATCTGTCCACGGGTATACATTTTAAAAAAAAAATTTGAACTTGTGTTTTTTCCCCCAAAAAAATCACGTGAACAATTAAGGATCCGTGACATATATTAAACAGATCCTTGATCCGTTCGTAGTTTTTTTTAATGTCAGATGCATTTAACATTAGACACATATCAAACTGAGGTTCTAATGAATGTAGGTTCTATTCGTGTGAGTGATATAGCACCGTTCGTGTTGGGTCTGAGAAGCAAGTTCTTTGTGCTTCTTTAGATCTTTTGATACACTTGCATGATAAGTTTAGGGGTCGTTTGGTATTGATATCTAGATATCAGATATCGGATATCAGCCCCGATATCTGATATCTAGTGTTTGATATGGCTTAGATATCGATATCACTTAAAGTGATATCGATATCTAGTGTTTGGTATCCTGCATATATCAAATTTACCCTTATTTGATATACTGATTTTTTGGGAGGTATCACTTGATATCGATATCACCCGATATCGATATCTTGATACCGATACCGATATCTTGATATCAAGATATCAACCGATATCGATATCTTGATATCGATACCGATATCGATATCGATATCTTGATATCTAGATATCAATACCAAACGACCCCTTAATCAATTAAAAAAATACATATTTAATAGAAAAATAATTAAAAAAAATTCTATCGTAGACATTACGATCACACTTGTTCTAATCGAGACTTGTACCATTCGAATTATCGAGTCTTGAAACCCTTATCCTGCAAGGCCTGATTCTTTTTGGTGTACCTTGTTTGGGTTGTGTGTAGCGGTGCTTTTTTGTGATTCTAGGCGATCTTCGACTTGATTGAAGAAGTAGCGTCCAGAGTCGGGTCGGGATTAGCTGGGGTCGTAATGATGTGTTCTGGATGACTCTGTTTTCAGGAAGACGCTTCCCTTGAGTTCGTCTTCACTATCCACGGGAAATAGAGTCCTGATGTATCGCTGATAAGTGGTGTTTCTTGGTGGTGCTTGACTTTGTTCTTCATTTGCATCCTTGACTTGACAGTCTTTGTTTTGTCTAGTTTTCTTCATTTTAGTATAATACGTGCAACCTGCTGTTACGCCTTTCATTTTATTTTATTTTCATTGTACTATATTTCATGATTTGATCCGTCGGTCTATCGATCGATGTTGAAGTTAATAATTTTTTAAAAAAAAACATGATATCAATGTGATTACCGGTCACATACTCACATGACACAACTTGCATTATCCAACGCGTTTTGAAGTACACCCAGCTAGCAAAAGGTGGTTGTTTTTGTAAGTGGATTTTCTGTAGACGTTTGTGGACCTTCCAAAACTTAACAAGTCAACATGACCTCACAGCTTGAAGATTGATGCTTCAATTTCTTATTCCATTTCTGCCCCTTAGTGCCCAATGCAACATAAAACTATTCAATGAATATCTGAGATGCCACAGAACATAAACGGTGCAACCCATCAAGTTCCCATTTGAAGCCCACCCATACATCTGTAGGCTGCAGCTGCTTCCATTCTTAAACCTAGACTCAGCTCGAATCAATCTGGATCTTGGTTTATCCATCCGTGCAATGCAAGTGCTAATGTGGATCATGATCTGGGTTAACCTCTCAGTTTACGCAATCGTAAACCTAGACTAGGCCAGGGTTCAATCAATCATGAAGACGTTAACTGGGTTCTTTTCTAGTGAAATTGGGAGGTGCAGTAAGACTAGTGTGCCCGGAACAATCCTACTGGCCACTACAACCACCAGCGAAATCTAGTGAAATCCCACTTTGTCTTTGAGTAGGGCCTAGGGGTTCGACTTGTATGCATCTTTTCTCATAATACGTCGAGAGGATGTTTTACGAGTGACACAAATACTTCCACATATTGGTGCAATAAACAAATTTTTTTTTAAAAAAAACACCTATTTGTATATTTGTTATCTACATTGCAATTTTAAATTGATTAAAATGAGAGCAATTGAAAGCTGAAAACAAGAGGGGGAAAAATGAAGTGCTATTATAATATTATTATATGTGGATATATTCATTAGATATATTATTCCTTATAGATAAATTCTATCTTCAGTTGGTTTATTGTCCAAGTATGTTAATATATATATATATATATATATATATATATATATATATATATATATATATATATATATTTATATTGTATCCTTGTAGTGATGACTGTGAATCTCACTCACATTGATAAACCGATAAATCATATAGCAAAACAAACTATTAATTACAATAGCATACAATGTTATAACTGATTATGGGTGGTCTTGAAATAACAAGACCTTTGATGTCCTTGATGACACATATATGATATATCTATATATTTGCACTAAAAGTGCTATAAATGAATGATTAGATTTTCATATTGGAAGTATGTCTACATTGAAATGATTGGCGTACTTGGATTTTTGAATGATTTAAATACTGTTGTTTTGGACATGTAGTCCCAATAACAAAGATATAAATTTATCTTGTCTATAAATGAATGTTTTTACAAATACTCTTAATAGCATATCTAAAGTTCTGACAAGTAGCAGATTACTTGAAAAATAATTGAAAGGTCTAAAAATGTTTTGACCTACAGTTTGAGTGTATAAAGAAAGAAATGTTCATTCATTGATGAGAAGACCCTAAAATGCAATGACATGGATGACTTAGTGTATGCAAAGTTGAGGGGGAGAAAATTGTTGAATTAATATATGCAAATTTGAGAGAGAGAAAATTTTAAGTGTGCTATTTTTTTTACATTTTGTTTCGTCCCATTTGGATTTTTTCAAAACAAGGTTTTTAATGAGACAATCTCTCTGTGATAAGGATATATTGTATATCCCAAATTAAAGAAGAATTCAACAAAGGCAGTTTAAATATTTGATCAAGTGAAGATCCATATGTTTACAAAACCTCTATCTCCAATGAAATTTGAAGACATCCGAAGAAGGTTGAAGAACAAACATCCATGATTCGAGTGTGTCAATGACATCCAAACTCAACGGAAACATTATATGCACTGTACTATTTTTCCCTTCGATTAGGTTTTTAGCCCAAGGATATTTTTTTCTAACAAGATTTTTAACGAGACAGTACAATAAAAGCAAATGTAGAAGGCTCTACCCATTTGCCCCGAGCTTTGATTTTATCCCAGTGGGTTTTCCTAACCAGATTTTTAACGAGACAATTAGAGTTAACTAAGAATGTACATCCAAAGAAGAGTGTTATAATATTATTATATGTGGATGTATTCATTAGATAAATTATTCCTTGTAGATAAATTCTATATTTAATTGGCTTATTTTCCAAATATGTTGCTCTACATATAGTATTCTATAGAGGGTTAATGTCCTTTCTTTAGTCCCTCTCCCATTCTCTTCTTATCTCTATATTACAATAAGCTCCTCTCTTTAGTCCCTCTTCTAGTCTCTTCTTATCCTCTATATTACAATAAGCTCGTTGTAATAACAAACATTTTTCTTTGGATTTTTCTTCTCGTAGTTTTTCAGTGTGTGTCTAGTATTGAATCATTTTCCTTTTCAAAACAACAAAAAACATTTCATGCTCCACAAGAATATAGAGATGATGGAACAGACAAATAGGGGATATGACAAAACACAAGGTAGACAACACAAAATACTTCTTATCACTATAAGCAAAAGTCAGAAAATTTGAGTTTTGTACAAGAAACACCTTAAAGCTCATATGATATGCATCTTTTTCACTGTTACATTATGGCAAGCCTAGTTAGTGATATTTACCGGGAAACATCGAGCCTTGTGCAGCAAGGCTATCCCAGACCGCGACAGTGAAAAGGCTTATTACAAACAGTTCAATTCAGGCCATGAAAAACACAAGACGAACTTTCACCATTTTCACTGCCTGGTAAAGCTCTAAAACAAGCCAGCCACCCTTGAACCAGTTTCAGAAATCTCTCAGAAAAGCAGCAAGGATGTAAAAAGGTAGATGATGCGTGTATTTTAGGATAGGGATGGTAAAAGAAAGTTCTGCATCATACCCAGCAAACAGAATAACACAGGTTGGCTGAGGCGTTGGCTCGAGTCTTGAGTACTGCTTCTATTCTTTGATCAGGTTTATCCTGACTGTTCATCATCTCAAGTGTTTGTGGGATGCAAAGAACCTGTAATCAGGATGATTAACATTCAAGCGTTGAAGCCAATCGTCGGCAAATTGGAACAACAAACTGGACTTTGGAGACCCATCTGCTCCATTCTGTTGTTCCCAGAAGTCAGTATTGAACTTGTAGGATGCCAGCCCAAAGATGGGCAGCGATAGTTTCAAAGCCATGTCAAATCCTTGACGAACCTCCTGTGGGTGTGAACGATATGGACATTGCCACTCATTTTGTGTTCCTCCTAAACATGATAAATCAAGCAAATTGTTTCACATGAGCCATTTGAAAGATAAACGACTTGTTTAGTCATGAAGGAAAATGTGAGGCTAAGGAAGCATTACTATGAAATGCCGTTGACAGTGAGTGGAACGTCAAGAAGCATGAATCCAAATTCTTAAGGGTT
The DNA here is from genome assembly GCA_963922045.1 of Persicaria maculosa. Lineage (NCBI taxonomy): Eukaryota > Viridiplantae > Streptophyta > Magnoliopsida > Caryophyllales > Polygonaceae > Persicaria > Persicaria maculosa. The sequence continues at coordinate 26,371,259 of OY998267.1, read as the reverse complement.
GGACCCATTGGTATTCGGTATATGGGATACCTGTTAATTTTTTATTTATAAGAAGACAATACCAGAGATCAGGATACATGCTCATGATGCAATAGCAAATTGTAACAAGTTTTAAAAGCATAAATTGACAGACAGGGAAAAGCATACCATGCAACAGAAATCCAACTTGCAGGTGATAGCTCACAGCTCCTGTAAGTCCTCAATTCTGGGCAACGGGTTGCGAGAATTGACATCTGTAGCATCAGAAAGTGAGATAAGAGAACAAAATGAAGGGTGGAAAATCATCCAACAGTCTTTAAGATATGACCAACTTGCCTTATCCGTCAGAGGTTCCCGGCTGTAAGGTGTGTCACGCTCCAAGTATTGAAATTTAAGCACACCTGGAGAGCTTGCTGACTCACCTTCATCACTAGAAGAGCCAACGGACATTTTGTTACTTAATGAAAGTCCTTTAATGCCCTGTTTACTGGCCTCTATAAGCTCTTGCTGGCTTGGTACTCCTTTCAAGAAACCGTTGGGCACATTTTCCGTTTCATAGTCACTACTGCCACCACTACTTCCTCTTGAGGAGTCAGCATCACTCTCCTCGCCAGGCCTCCTGTCAAGAATTGCAAATTCATTAAACAAAGTCAAGAAATTAGTAAACAAAACCACAAACATAGATGTCCAAGGAAGGATATTTGAAATCCAATGTCAAAGCATTTGTTTGCTGATCTACAGTGCTGTATTCATAAATCACGAATCCAAGAAACTGACGAGGCAAATCAAATTAGCATCAAAAGGAAATGAGATTAGATAACTGGCCAAGGAAAAGAATGTACTATTCTTCAATGTATTATTTCTTCATGCATGTCAAGTAAAGTCTTCCAATTCCACTTAGTAATGCTACCAAAGGAGAACACCCAACTTATTTTTGCTTTAATAAATCCTCACACCATGCAAAAGACAAACTCTTGATTGAACAAATGGAAAATCCACCAGCTATAACTTAAATTTGGTGGTGCAACCGTTACATGAACATTTTAGAAATCTGTTATTGTCACAGAATTAGTTACCTACTTACCTTTATAAGTCAACCCATCTATATTCATCAATAGTCTTTTTATGTGGTGGCAATGTGACTATATTTAGTTTATTTACCATATTCACCACAGTATTTTTTTAAACGTTTCCTCAATAATGCTACCATTAGAGTTTTCTAAATTATATCAAGAGCCAGCAAAAATAAGTCAAGCGTGAAGATGCAACCATGGTCCATAACTACTGTAGTATGCAGAATTAAAGAGGGCCTAACACAGAAACAGCTTGCTTAAGGCATGCATGAGTGTGAAGGCTAAAGAAGTTTATTATAGAGATGGATCTTCCACAAGCTTTCTCCTTTCATGGTCCATAACTACTACATGTAGAAGCGAAGGATCTTCAATGGAAAAAAAAAATGACTATCTCCTTTCACAGACATATTACACGCTTAAAGACATGGATCTTCCATAAGCTTTTAAGCCTAATTGTAATGTAAAAGGTTGGTAAGAAACAAATCTTGTTAAGCTTCATGAGGACTGTGACAGAAATATGCTAAACTGTCCACGGGTGACATAAGAGCTGAGAATAACTAAAACTGAAAGGCATTAGGGCTCTAGCCAGATATTTTGTGATTTATAAGAAATTTGTAATGTATTAGTGTGAAGCCAGAGGTTTTCTTATTTGGTAGCTTAGTGGATTTGGCCTTGGGATGCCTTTGGTGACCTACGTTCCAAGTGAACAGTCTAGTTTATGCAATAGCTCATGCCCTCCGAACTCCAGTAAGAGGGAGCAAATATCCAAGAACAATCTTCTGTTTTTGACATGCAAACCCATTTAAATTATGCAATATGACATGTCATTTAGCATTAGAAACACTGAACTGAACTCTATCAACAAAGTTTTGAATTGTGTTTTAAAAATCGGCCTAGGCGGCCAGTCCAACCACCAAGGCACTAGGTGGTTTCACCCCGTGTTTTAAAAATCGGTCTAGGTTGTCACCAAGGAACTGGGTGGTTTCACCCCGCACTGAGCTAGGCAGGGCACTAGATACCACCGCCTAGGACCCGCATAATGTTTTCATTACATTGGTTTTTGAGGAGTAATATTTAGAAATTTTGAATTTGACTATGACAATAATCAATTATGTTGAATGGTAGTCACATGATTCACATGGCTCCAAAATTGAGTAAACAGCTCAATATTTGACTGAAAATTGATGAAAACGAGTAGAAAATTGTCTAAAAAGACAGGAACATCTTAATGTAGAAGGCTATATTGGCCGAGCTTTAAACAATATCTTGCAAGTTGCAACACATCCTATAGTTAAGTCCTGATTACTTTTTTAAGTGGAGAAGTGATGGCAAAAGGTTTTGAGTAGGAGCACTAAGGCAGGACCCGGGAAAATCATTCCCAAGAGGCCAAGACATCAACCACTACAACTTCCAAGCTCAAGCACAACAACAAGCACACAAATTTCACCCATACAATCAAACCATCATTTCAAAAGCATAGTAAAAAGAAACAAAGCACATGCATATGAGAAAATTAAATGAGGGAAAAGACTACAGGTGAAAGGCTAACCTGCTGCTTGGAGTGGGCATGGATTGATCTATGTATAATTGGATTCCAGACAAGTAAGGGACATAGTACTGCATGACATAGTCACTCCCATTCAACAAAAGGGGCACTCCTGCACCATAAGCACTCCATTCATGGAATGATTCCCACAGATCCCCAAGCACAAAGTAAGGTTGAAACTCGTCTTCCTTATTAGTTCTGCATCTCCTCATGCTAGTCTACCATGCCATAAATCCAATTAACAATAAAATAAGCAAACATAACATATGTAATGTAACAACTAAAACTTGTAAAAGAATATCATTACAATAATCTTCTAGCAAAATCAAACAAAACTGCATGCTAAACTTCATTGCCACTCAGGATACTCAAAATTGCTCATCTTAGTTCTGCAATCCAGCATGGCAAAGGTAAAGCTCACACCAACTATCAGGACAAATTGATTGGAGATTTATTCCAATAGAGGAACTATTTACCCTACAATAGCGAATTTGGTTACTGGAGATCTCCATAAGTCCAAAAAAATCTAAACTATGAACCAATAAAGGCAGCTAATTTACACAGAATCTAGAAAGCAAACATTTCCAGACACAATAAACAAAAAAAAAAAAAACAAATCAACATTCACCCCAAACTCACACTCCGAGTACCTTAGAGAATCGCTGCCCTGGAACCGTAGGAGTAGTGTGCTCCAAGAACCGATCCAAATTAGTCGAATCGGAGAGATTACCGCTACCATCCAACACAGAGACGGATAAAATTGACGCCCGCGGAGTGGTGGCAGCGGTTGTGGTTGTGGTTGTGGCAGTAGTGGAAGACGCGCAATCGTCAGACTCGACCACACTCTTGGTCCTCTGAATCGGCGCGGGACGCCGACACCTCTGCTGCTTCTCCTTCTGTTTATCCGGGATCTCAAGCTGCTTGAGCTGCTGCTGTTGGAGCTGAAGCTGGCGGCGCACGGCGGGCGGGGTGTAGAATCTGTCGCCGCTCCGACTGCGACCGCTCGACGCAGACATTGGGCAACCGGAGAAAAGAAAAAGTCGACGGGGAAAGGAAAGTTCAAATTGGCGAAGAAGATGAGGAGCGATGGAAAGAGGAAATCAAAGGGTGAATCGAATCGAATCGAATCGAATTGGAGGTGGCGAGGGATTGGAAGGGGTTGATTAAGGGTTTTGGTGCTTGACCTATTTTCTAGGGTTCCAGTTCTGGCAAAGGCAAAACAGAATCACCAATATTCCGAAAAGACACAGAGAGTTAAGAGAGTGAAAACAGGAAAGGGGTGCACGGTTGGTGTGGTGTACCTTGTTCCAGAGTATTCCTGTCTCAGACTCCCCATTCTCCACGTTGTGTTTGTGTGGGTCCTCCTCCTACGTCTCTTTACCAAAACGACGAGAAGCGGCGACTTGAACCGCTGAAACTTATCGCTTTGGATTTCCTCCCAATCATTACCATTTTTTATAGTATTTCATTTGCTACACATTTAAAAAATACGGAGTATACGATACTGCTGCGGTTTTAAGAATAGTGAGTATATCCGCTGTCATAGTTTTGAAAACCGTGAGAAACTAATCTAGTTACTGTTTCACAAACATGAGACCAAAAAATAAATCTCACAGTTTCGGAAGTTGTAGTAGTGGGATTTTTTTAATACTCCATCCGTTCAGTAAAACATGTCATTTACTATTTACGCACATTTTTTTAGAATGATAAAAACTATATAAAATATTTATTTTTTTTATAAATTTTTTAACAATTGTTAAAAAAATTATTAAAAAAACTAGATATTTTTTTATAAAACATTTGACTTTTGTATACGTGGTTTAAGAAGCTAAAAACTATACTCCATAAAATATTGATTTTTTTAATTAAATTTTTTTATATTATAATACTTTATTAATAAGTATTCTAATGTAAAAAAAATTAATTAAAAACATCAATATTTTATATAGTTTTTAGCTCCTTAAACTACGTGCAGAAAAGTCAAATGCCTTATATTAAAAATCGGAGGGAGTATAGTTTTTTATCCCCTAAAAAAGCGCACGTGAATAGTAAAGTGATATGTTTTGCCGAACGAAGGGAGTATATACTTTTATTAATTTTGTTTAGATAATTTTCTACGGTTTCTGAAACCGCGACTGACACCGTGTATTGTGCGAGATTTTCATAGTGTTAATTGTAACCCCTTTTTTCTACCTTTGTCAAAAATAGACGTAGTGCAAGTATATACATGTCAAAATGCAACCCGACCCAAGGATTGATCCAACCCGACCTATAAAATATGATTTTGACATAAATATTTTAACTCAAAATTCGAAATGATCCAAATCTATTAAATCTGCAAATTTTTGAATTGGATTGAGTCAACTCATGGGTCACCCATCGGGTCAGAATAAAATTGAAAAACATATGAAGTGCGGAATAGGCAGATAAACACAAGACAAATACTCTAGAAGGGGGGGGGATGAATAGAGTATGACAACTTTTCGCAATATAAAAACTGTAAGACCTTATCACCAGAGATAAGACCTTATCTGAAATGCAGAAACGAGTTAAGGCAAGAACAATGAAAGTAAGACAAAGGTACTTTCGGCTCAACTTGCCTACATCCCCGCGTAGGGTTATCCAACCCGTAGGATTCAACAACTTTATTTCACTTTATCTTATGAGCCCTAGATACAACCTCTAGAAGACCTTCCTTCTTCTAGACTAACTTCCTATCTAGCAACCCAAGCGCACTAGTGAAATAAAGCCCTATGAGTACCTGAGTACTCTATACGTTTGGGTAAAGAACCCTTAGTATAACCTAAATGAATTGTACTATAAAGCTCAAATGAAACCTCACACACTCAAACAAGTATAAACGCTCAAAGAAAAGAGAGATGTGAGATATGTTGTAACAGGAGACAAGATTGCAGTAGTTGATTTGTACTTCGTAGAACTGGGTCTTTTCTGCTATCTTCTATGTCTCCTTATATAGGCCGGCACATCCAATGTTGAGAATGAATTTGAACGTTTGCAACGGGAGAAGAATAGGCGCCAAAGTGGTTCCAAAAATACTGGAGAGAATCGCCTGGGATATGGTTGCCTGGGATCTGATCTGGTTTGGCTTCTTGAACGTTGAAGGCTTCCAAATCCCTTAAATATCTCAACAGCCAAATCTGTAGACAATGTTGACAGAATATAAAACCAAATCCATAACTCAACCCATTAGATGAATCTCGGCCCATCAGAAGAGCTTTAGCCCAATAGAATATTGGTCTAAGCATTATTTAGATTATCGGCCCAAGTCCATTTAAACTGGAGTTCGAGCATGACTTGAGCCCAGATTAGTAAGGCCTTACCAAAACCTGGAAACCAGGGTTTTGGCTTTCATCAACCAATAAGGCATTATTATCCCATAATAAGATCTTATCATCAATGTGGAGTTAACAACATAAATAAATTAAAATTTAATATAATATCGTCAAAATTAGGAAAACTTCTTTATCAATTTCTACCCTTCCTTTGACCTCCTTCCTCTACCTAGAAAAATCATCAACGTTATTTAATTTAATCTTGTGAGTTTGTCTTGTATTAAAGTTCAATTTATTGTGTAAGTGATTTTCATAATGTACTCATATAACATCAACTATGAAAATAATATTATGTCACCATACATAATTTGTATATTGAAATTATTATACTAATAAAGATTGAATATGGCTATTTATCATCAATTTGACTTTATACTTTAATATTATAGGGATTGCAACGTATATAAAAATACATAGTATTATTATAACAAAATTAATTACTTATTTTTTTTAAATAAATATCAACTTGAAAGTGGTAGGTTAATATAACTATTTTAGCTTTTGAAACTATGTAAATAATCTCCTATTATAAAATAACGTTCATAATTTGTTGGCTCAATCCGAACCTCTTAAATGTGAGTCTAGATTGAGCATTTCATGACATGTAATCTAAAACGACTTGACGTGTACTTGATCCAAACCTAAGACGACTCAATTTGAACCCGACCCGCCCGACCTATTTGACGCGTCTAATTGTAAGAGATAATTCTCATATTATTTATCCTTTATAAGCTAAAAAATGTGAAATTAATTATTTGAGCTTTTAGTTTATTAAAAAGTGTGCCAAAATGAAATAACAAATTTTTACATTTATAAAAGCATAAATGATTGGAATAAATAGTACTTTCACTATAAATTTTAACTGTTTTTTTTTTTGTCAAAATTCTCATTTTGCCCTTATTAATTGTGTTTATAAAGTTATTTTTAAAATTTAACCCATATACAATGTCTTTTTCATAATTTCAATCTTATTTTATAAAATGTATTTTTTATCCATAAAAATTGGAATTTAAAATTACTCTGTATTGATTTTTTTTCTTTTCGTGTCCTTTTACAACTTTTCAAAATTGTAACTCTGAATATTTTTTGTCCAAATTCACTATACTTTATATTTTTCATTAACCTATCCAAATTATATCTTTTAGAAAAATACCTTACTTTATGTTTTTCAATAAACTACCTAATTTATAACTTTTACATTAATTTATAAATTGTTGCGATCAAACTTGATATGGAAAAAGTGTACGATTGGGTGGAATGGACATACCTCCAAGCTTTACTTAAAAAATCTGGTTTTCATGCCACCTTTGTAAGTTGGATTACTGAATGCATTTCTAAGGTCACCTACTCCCTCCTCGTAAATGAGGGACCGACCAAACAATTCTTCCCCACAAGAGGTATAAGACAAGGAGATCCGTTGTCTCCACTTTTGTTTATTCTTTTTGCTAAGGTTCTTGCTAGATCTCTTCAAGCAGAGGCGAACATTAATAAAGATGTGGGGATTGGGTTTACAGCTAAAAGAAGTAGGATCCCCTTTATGGCTTTCGTCGATGACATAATGATCTTCTATAAGGCTCCAAGTAGTTTACCGGATAAATTGATAAGTCGGGCATTCCTGGCCCACCACAAAGTAAGCCACTTTATTTGGAAAATCGCTAGGGAAGGCCTTGCGACTAAAGATCGGTTGCAGTGTTCCCATGTTGTAGTTCCTCTACAATGTGTGTTTTGTGATAGTCTGCTCGAGTCCACCACTCATTTGTTTGAGAGTTGCTTCATGTTCAAACAGTTAAGATATCAAGCAAGGTTACCTATGATATCGCAAACAGATTGTAAACTTGAAGGAATTAAAGATAGCATTAAACAATATTAGGTTGCCTTTTGGTACAAGCACTATGAATGATTTTGCTTGGGTTTGGTAGACTGTTTGGAACTTTCATAACAAACTCGTGTTTGGAGAAATTGATAAATTCCATTAAGTACTATTATGAGATTCTTGGACATGGCTAAGCATACTTGACAGTGAGCTCGTTCCTTTAGCATGGATAAGGATGACTAGCTAGGGTGCGGTCGAGGGAACTCACAAAAGCTCAAACAAGGGTTACGTTAAGAAAACGAGGCTTCATGCTAGTTGGAAAAAATCGACAATGGGCTATATGAAGCTCAACTTTAACGGGTCTAGGAACCATAATGGTATAACCACTTTTGGATTTGTAATTCATGACCCAAAGACAACTATAATTTCATATGGTCGGGGAAGGTACGGTGTGGAAACAATACGGTGATCTATGAGGAAGCTTTGACACTCCATCAAGGGGTCTTTCATGCCAAAGAATTAGGCATTACTAATCTCCTAATTGAAGGAAATAATTCGATTGAGGTCAAGGCTCTCTTAGGGGATTAGGACTTAGGAGTGCCCTTGGAATATTAAGCTTTTACAATAAGATACAATGCTATGTTTATCTTCCTTTTCTAATGTTGTTATTCGTCATATTTTCAAGGAATCAAATGTTGTGGCTGACAGGATTGTGCATCTGGATCACATTATCCTTGTCGACGGATGTTTGGAGGATGATGCAGAACTTCTCTTAGGGGACTGGAAGTGCCCTTGGACACTCTAGGAAGGGGCGCTACGCGGAGTCGGAGGCTCTCTAGCGACTAGAGAGAGTGAGATGAGATTAGATGAGATGAGTTGAGGTGTGAGGAAAATGGGAAGGAAGTGGGGTGTATTTATAGGCAAAATCGGGTGGGAAACCGGCTAAGGAGCCATTGGGCAACGGATTAAACGATGGATCCGACGGGTCGACTGTTGGAATTTGCCCGTTCAGCCCCTTTCAAAAAAAATTATACCCAAATTATAGCCGGTGTAGACTTTTTTTTTTGGTCAATTGACATTTTTTTTTCTTAGCTCAAATTACATATTTTCGGGTTTCAAATATTTTTTTCTTGCTAATCTAATAATTTCTTACCGTTTCAATCACTATTTTTAAAATTTTTCGTAGCTCAAATTTGTACACAACCAAATAATAATATTTAATCAAATAAAATACAAGTTTATTCCAAATCGATACAACGATTACAACCCAGACTCCTCGGTCGATTTTGATTTATGACTTCTTGATGCAGGAGCATAATTCTATCTTTTAGAAGCTATATTTTATCTTTTAGTTAGGGATTATTATTAAGATTTTATCTTTGTCTTTTTTACTTATGCATAAGTTTAGATAATTTAGGAAGTTCTATCTTTTATCTTTGGAAGTTATATCTTTTATCTTTTAATATATTTAAGAAGTTATATCTTTTATCTTAGGTTAGTTTTCTTCTATTTAAGCACTTGTATGCATATGCCATAATCAATTCATTCATATTATTAATCAAATATTGGTTTAGAGAATTTTCTCTTTATCTCCTTGGTGGATTCCAAGTCTCTTTCTGGTGGATTCCAGACATATTTCCTAGGGTTTTGTCGCTTGCGAACCCTTTATCATCAAAGGCTCGCGCTTACGTGCCTTCCATGACTTCCTACTGCGTCAATTGGTATCAGAGCCAGGTTTCTCCTGTCTGTTTTCGATTTGAAGCACGATGGGAGATCAACGAGCTACAAAGGTAGACCTTAAAGAGTTCTTCGTGGCCATTACCACGGCTCTTAAAGGCCTGGAGGATCAGTTGGTGATATTGTTTGCCAGCAAAATCAACGACGGCAACAACAAACGTGTCAACAATGCCATCTACAACATTCGCAACATCCATGTTAACACCATCAACAACACTCGCACCGTCGACACCAGCGTTTCCCACAACAACACTAACCACAACAAGTCGTTGGTGGACGAAGAGACGAATCAAGGTCATCAACCGCAGGGCGATTGCAGCCCCAAGGAAGATGAATCTACTTCAGAAAAAGAAGAAGTCTTTGAAGGGGAAGTCCTTGAACAAGAGGTCCTTCAAGAAGAGATACTTCAAGATCGAGGAGGTATTCCAAAAGGAAGTCTTTGAGGATGAGGTTCGTCAAGAAGAGGTCTTTGAAAGGAAGGTATCTGAAGAGAAGGCTCATCAAGAGAAGGTCCTTGAGAAGGAAGTCTCCGAAGAGTGCCTAGACTACCCAAGCGAAGTTGACATGAGCTTCGACGTTATGAAGTTTTCGGTAAGCCAACCAATAAAGAAATAGGCCCATTTCAAAAATGGCTTGAAGAGTTCTATGCAGGGGGAGATGAGTTTGCAAATCGTGTGGACCATACCAAAAGCTTCGAGTTTGACCTGAACAAATTTCGCATCTTTTCGCATGTTGTATCAAAAGAATAATTATGAAGTCATGAATGACAAGGATGAAGATGCATCTTACAAGGCAAGGCGTCTAGTAATTGATACTGGGCAGACGCATACATCCAATAGGGTTCTACATCCAGTAGAGAACTCGGGGTCGAGTTCTTCATAAGTGGAGGAGACTGATGCAGGAGCATAATTCTATCTTTTAGAAGCTATATTTTATCTTTTAGTTAGGGATTATTATTAAGGTTTTATCTTTGCCTTTTTTACTTATGCATAAGTTTAGATAATTTAGGAAGTTCTATCTTTTATCTTTGGAAGTTATATCTTTTATCTTTTAATATATTTAGGAAGTTATATTTTTTATCTTAGGTTAGTTTTCTTCTATTTAAGCACTTGTAGGCATATGCCATAATCAATTCATTCATATTATTAATCAAATATTAGTTTAGAGAATTTTCTCTTTATCTCCTTGGTGGATTCCAAGTCTCTTTCTAGTGGATTCCAGACATATTTCCTAGGGTTTTGTTGCTTGCGAACCCTTTATCATCAAAGGCTCGCGCTTGCGTGCCTTCCACGATTTCCTACTGCGTCACTTCTAAACTTGAAAACATAAAAACAACTTAATAAACTTCATACTTTATTGGTTCAAACACTTCGTATTTCCTACAAATTCTACAATACAAGATTACAAGCTAATTACCCATTGTTTTGACCTTGTCGGGATGCTTCTTCACAATGTGCTTCTTCAAGTTCCCTTAGCCTAAGTTATTTTTTACCTTATACCGATGACCACAATGGCGACAACTGACTTCGAAGTTGTCAGGTCTTATCACCTCCTTGTCAAAATGATGTGTGAACAAATGTTCACGAATAACATCAACTTCACTTCGCGATTGATCAGCCATTATGATGAAATTAACACAAATGAGGATTGTAATTTGGGATTTTAATAATTTAATGAAAACAAAATGAATTTGGGAGGGTGTGTGAATTATTTATAGGTGAAAAAATAGCCCCCCCAGTTTTTTTTCAAACAATACTTGACAAGTAGTGGGCCCACAACAGCTACTTGCCAACATCCATTTTTTTTAAATAGGTCGACCCGACGGGTCAGCGGGTTGGGGGAGACACAACCCTAACTCGAACCCGCCAAACCGATGCACCCGACTACCCTTCGACTCAGCGGGTCCATGTCAACCCGTGACCCGTGGCCACGCCTAGGGGTGGCGAATATAGAAGGCAAGATAACTTGCACACTTGATAGACTAGACACTTTGATGAAGGATTGGAAGCGTCATGGTTGTCCTAAGTTTCGTCCATCAAATGGTAGAGAAACCATCACAAGACCAAGATGATCACTCGGATACAGGTAGAATGAACTATCATGATCCATTGTCGAGGTCTATGGGAAATTACCAAAGTCCGTTATAGGACTCGTGAATGGGGTAGCTTAGCACATAAGCCGAGTAGGGTTCATCCTAAAACCAATTGGTCATAAGAGGAGTAACCCACTAACTTATATAATAAGGCTTAATCATTCATATTTTCAATGCGGGGCTTTCTTTGGTCTCTTCACATATCTCAACAAAAATGCTTAGACAAGATGGATAATATCTTGAAGGTTGCAAGCATTGAGCGTGAACCTCCTAAAGTCTCATGGCATTGTGGTCAAATCATCTCCTCCTCCTTCAAGCTTTGTTGATTCAACTATGATAACAAGTGCTTTTGGAGGCGATTCTATCAGTTTTACTCTTCTTAAAAGCTACACAATTGGAGGCATTGTTATCCCTAGTGTTCTTGATAAAAATCCTCCTCATGGCCTATTCTTAAGGGTTTGTTTGGTATCCATTCCCGGGAATCAAAACTGGAAATCGTAATGGATGATTCCCGATTTAAGTGTTTGGTATGATTATAACTTGGAATCATAACGATTCCCGAGAATCATCCATTCCCAATTTTGTAGCTCATTATTATTATTATTATTATTATTATTATTATTATTATTTTATATTTATACTTATATTATTATTATCAATACTTTATTATTTAATATATATTATATTATATTTTTATTTTTAATAATAATATATTTCTATTAATATTATTATTTTTTTATCAATATTTTATTATATATATATTAGTTTTATATTATTATTATTAATTATATTATATTATATTTATACTTATATTATTATTATTATCAATATTTTATTATTTAATATATATTAGATTTTTATTTTTATTTTTAAGAATAATAATAATAATATATTTATATTAATATATTTTTTTGAGAACAAGCCATCCAATTCTATTCCAAATCTGTCTTGACCCTTACAACAATAGTCTCAAGTAAAGCTTGCAAAGAGAAAAATAAAGAGTGTGATATTGGTCTTAATGCCGCCAGTTCATGAGCCGCATTATTTCCCACTCTCTTAATGAAACTAAACACAATGGAATAAAAAAAACTAACTTGAGAAAGAATGACATCAATAATGTTAAAAAGATGGCCTTTCCCCCGCTCCTCCTATTGTAGCTTGCTCACCAAAGCTCTGCAATCCGTTTCCACCTGAACTCGTTTGTAGCCCCTATCCTTTGCCAGTTGTATTGCCCATCGAACCCCTTCCGCCTCAGCCACCTCCACCTCGGTTGTGTTCTCAATCTCTTTTTGGCCACCAAATATGAACTCTCCCAAGTGGGTTCTGCAAATGACTCCCACCGTCGTCTTGCCTCCGCGCCCCACACTTGCGTCGCAATTGAGTTTAACCACACCCTCCATCAGTCTTATCCACTTTACAACCTCATCCGATCGTCCTCGCTGGTGCAGGACTACTGCAGTCACGTTTCTGTGCTTCTCCACCTCCGCCAGCATCTCGTCGACATCAGCTAGAATCTGTTCGGGCTCTCGCTGCTCCCCTTCGAATATCCTCTTATTCCTTGATCGCCACACATGCCAAATAATCATTGCCCACTTCTTCCTTGCTGATCTGCTTCCCAATGTAAACATATTCAAGAATGCAGCGTATGCAGTCGAGCCCCCCAACCACACTCATTCCAGATTTGGGCACCTCTTCCATACCCTCCTTGCCATTTTGCATTCAAAGAGAGCATGATAGGAGGTCTCCTCTTTTCCACACACCTCGCAGCATGCGTCCGCTGTGATTTTTCGTCTCTCCAGGTTCCTTTTACACGACAGAATGTCTCTTGCTGCTCGCCAAACCAATGACGCCACCTTGGGTGGAGTCTGAAGCCGCCATAGTGCCTTCCATGCTTTCTCAATTCCCTCGATATCCGATGCCCCAGCTATACCTTCCTCCTCTAATTCTCTCTCTACCATGGCATGGTACGCCGATCTGACCGTGAACATGCCATTCTTCGTGTAGCTCCAGATGAGTTGGTCACGAACAAGTGGGTCAACTAGTCGGATCTGTTGAACCTGCTCAATGTCGCACGGCAGCAGCGCTCTACTGAGCTCCTCATCATCCCATTTTCCCAAGTTCCAATCAATCAGATCAACAACTTTCATCTCCGGATCGGTCCCTTACTTTTACCACTATTTTAATTTTATTATTATTATTATTATTATTATTATTATTTCAGGAATGGTTCATTCCGATAACATACCAAACAACCAGCTCCAGTAATGAGTCATTTCCATTTTCTGATTCCATTCCGATTTCGATTCCAGCATTCATACCAAACGAAGCCTAAAGGTTCTGCCTTTGGAAGAGAAGATTGCAAGGACATCCTTAATAAGATGCTTACTTGTATGCTAGAGTAAAGAGTGAAACTAAATCTTCACCGTATTGTGGTTAGTACGCACAACAAAGGAGGTAGATGTGCACAACAAGTTGTCATAACTTCTAAATCTACTTTCTGAGTATAGGTTAATGCGGTTGATACTTATCCTTTCGATTCCCTTCTCTTTACATTTTGGGTCTTGTTTGGTTAGTCAATTAAAAATACAGGAAGTTTAAAAACTCATGAAGTAGGATAAATTCGTGTGTTTGGTTGACAAAAAGACACAAGAATTCAACTTCCCAGGAATTTCAATTCCTCCAAATTGGAGTAAGTTCACTTACCTAGGGCACTAGATGAATTCAACTTCCATCCTTTTTTCATATAATTTTTGTTATTTTCCTATTTATATTTTCAAACACTAAAATTCAACCAAACATCTTTTTTCAATTATCTGGAAGTACATTTAACGGGATTCAATTCTCTGAAAGTAACTTTCCAAGAATTATACTTCCCGCAATCAACCAAAATGAGCCCCAAGATATTGTCTACTACTCGATCTATCAAAACTGGAGGTTTTGGATGACTCGAACTACAAGCGCTAGAAGATTGATTTTAATTGATCAATCTAATTAACCAGATTGATTTTAGTTTCAATTGTTCAAAGTTCTAATCTTGTAAATGATTTGTAGACGCGTCAATGAGTGAACCTAATTAATCAGAGGACCCAGGGAGACGCTTTTTGAGATCAAAGAAATTGGTGCTGTTGTTTCCATGCAGAGAGCGACGAGCTCTTCACCGAACTGATGGTTGTGCCAAAATCATGGCGGTGCCATCGCTTGAGTAGTCGATGGCGAGTTCTAGTGGGAAGCTCAGGCATTATGGTTGACCGATATCTTCCCTATTGAGACAAATTGGAAATCATGCGCGCTGAAGGAGGTTCTCCAATCTCCTGCACCGTTATCAACCAGTTGCAGTGGAGGCCCAATTTTCAAATCACGCTCAAGCAGTTAATGGCGACTAAGGTCCAAATAGCACCCGATTGACATCATCTGGATCGAGATCCTTAGCCTGCCGACGTTTCAATCGAGATGTTGAAGGTCTTTCTGGATCTGAATCCTTGGCGAAATCGAAGGGGGATGATGGTGAACATGTTCGATGAGCTCAAGCCGGTAGCCAGGGTGGTGATCACCGGTGTTGGGAAAAAATGTTTTAAAATAATTTGTTTGTTTCATTTTGTTTTATTTTTAAGGCTCAATTTTCTCAACTACTTGTACTTGTGCTTAAGTTTCTCCCTTATGGTTATTTGATCTATATAATGGTGGTTATTGGGGTTTTTGAGGGGTAGCAGAGAGAACGTGATTTCTGCTTCTTCTTCCTGGTTTTAATCACATGAAAAGTCCTTGAGTTCCACCTGGATTGATGGGAGTGCACCTATCGATTGAGGGCAGAGTTAACTCTGGAGTGAGTCGTCTTGTATGATATGCACCGATGTCTAGGTAGTTTTTCGCTCAAGTGCAGTAGATTCATCTACGGCTCTGCAATCCCAATTTTCACTGTTACATCTCTTTTGATTTTCTGGCTAAATATTCCAACAACCGGCAGCGCCGACGTGCTTGAAGGGTTCACCTGTACAAAGATTGAAGCGCACATATCGAGATTCAAGTTTTATTTTTAATTGTCTCTTGCATCTTGGCTGCCATTATATGTCTCGTTGACTATTTTAGGATTTATGTGTTCTTGCAATAGACCTTGGTGGCAAGGTGTCGACCACCATGGGAGCGGGTACGGGTAGTACCGAAAAAAAATCGTGCTTTGAAGCCCCTTTTGCGTAATGGCAATCAGAAGAGCGGGTACGGATGCTCATGAATCAAGACACAAGTTGATCGATACTGATGTCAGATCGATATGCCTAACTTGATGGGCTCGGCACGACCAGACACTGCTGATGCCTACTTCGGTATAGACCTTAACACGCAGGTTAGGTATATCTGTCATACTTAATCAACTCCGAGTTTAATTTGAATTAGGAAATTGTGTCGTGGAGTTTAAGTATGGGCATGGGTTCATTATTTTACTCCTGAGAGTTAGTAAATAGAAACGATCAAATTAGCTTACAATCCTTACATGGCCTCCTTAAATTTGAAATGTGTCTGAATTGCCATAATGTTGAGGAATTCCATGGACCATTCTAAAGAATTAGTGAGGAATCAAAATTTAACTCTTTGGGTAAAATTTGTCTAAGAGGCTTGAGAATATATCATAGTCTTGTGGTAATCTGTTGGAATTATCTAGTAATTTCATGTTTTTGAAACCTGGATGAATTAGTTTAATTTTGGGTTTCTTATTGTGATCACTTGCATAACCCTTGATAATGTGTATGAATTCAAGGAGGGTGCAAAATGTGCGACTTGTATTCAGAATTATATAGAGTTCTTTGCGGTGGAAGTGGTTGGTTGTTAATCAGGTTGCTCGAGGAAGAAGATACCCAATGATGAACAATTATGAGTTAGGGAGTGGATGGAGTTGGTCTAAGGTGTGATCGACTCGCTTCAGATTTGGGTCGTCTATCGGACCGGCCTCACAAATAATGTAGAAGCTTCCCTCTCTTTGTTGAGATTACGAACCTTGTGCTTATAATTGGTAATCCTAATCTCTATTTTTTGGATTTTTTTGTTACCTCCAGTAGAATAGATGTTATATGCTTTGCACTAGAGGTAGCTAGTGCTATTTTACGCAATATCTTCAAATTAAGCATGTTGGCAAGTAATTGATTAGTATTGCTAGTGCATTTAATGCAGTCTATACTAGAAAGCCAACTTATTAGTAACAAAGAGAGCTAGATCCGCTTGAGGCAGAGTATAAGGTACCACATGAGAAATTAGACATAACCCCATACAAGGTTTGTAAATGATTATAGTCTACCTAGTGTATATGAGAAATGTGGGGATGTGTGTCTAAAGTGGTCGTATATGCTTTTAAATGAAATGATGTTGGATCTTATATGGTTGAAATTATACTTGTTGGTTATGGAGAGAACAATTATACTTATAGGTTTATGTGCTTGCATGATAAGTCTATGTGTGAACATCGTGGTGTTGAATTTTTTGAGCATATTTTTCCTTTGAAGAAAGATCATGATAGTAATCCTGCTGTTATTGAACCTGCATCTTTGTCTTTACTTGCTTCTGTCAATGTTGATGAACCTAGTGAAATTAGAAGAAGTAAAAAACGTAGAACTGGAACCAGCTTTGGTCCTGATTTTTTTACTGCACCCTTTCTTAACTGAACTCCATAATTTAGATGAAATCAATGAATCTCTAGTTTATGTTCACATGATAGAGGATGAACCTAAAACATATAGAGAAGCTACGAGTTCTGTAGACGCTAGTTTCTGGAAAGATGTTGTAGACATTAAAATTGAATCTATCACAAGTAACCACACTTGGGAACTAGTTAATTTGCCTAGAGGTTATAAGGCCATTGGTTGTGATGAGGATCAAGATGGCCTTCTGTGGGTCGAACAATGACCTAGATCCAGACGAGCTATCAAGATCGATTCGAGGGCTACTAGAAGAAGAGTGTGTCATCCTCAAGCGCAAGAAGAAGGCGCCACCATGGCTTGAAGAGAAGAAGACATTGAAGAGGCCGACGACTAGGCCAAAAATATTTTAATTATTACTCCGTATTATTATTATTACTAGTTCTTTCCATATTTAGTAACTCCTATGTTAGTTGTAGCTATTTATGGAATGTCTTATTTTTAGTATTACTTAGTTAGGTCAAATAAGATGGTTAGGAGAGTCTATCCTCATGCTTACTTAATTATCATATTTTATGATTTTTCTAGTTAGAATTTTATTTATATTATTATATTAGGATTATGTCAGCCAAGTCTATCCTTTTGTAAAGGATGGGCTGGCCAACCCTAGAAGGTTTTAAGGTTTCTAGAGATTATGATTTCTATTTAAACGTTCTTTGTTATTCAATGAAAATAAGATTGAAATATAGAATTGAGAAAACCCTTTGGCTAAAGGGTTCTTCAATCTTCAATCCCAAAACCTTTGCTTTCTTGCTTTCAAGTTTGTTCATTCTTACCTTCATCCAAACCCATCATCCGATACCAATCCAAACCCAAATACACACAAATAAACAAGCAGAAACTGTCACAAAAGCCAAAGGAGAAATCGTCAATGTCACCCAAGGAGACACCGTCGCTGCTACCGCCCAACCTTAGGTGGCGGCCGCCCCCTCCTTGCAGTGGCCGCTGCCTCCCCGCTGCTTCCTAGCCGCTGCATCAGCCGCGACATTTCCTCTACTACTGTCGCTTTTGCTGTGTTGAGTTGCTTTGTGTTTGTGCTAGTGTCGTCGCAGTAACCTCTATCCCACATCCAATTGGTAGTTCCAAAACAAGATAAATCAGGGAGTATTGCAAGATCGGACCGTCAACAAGTTGGTGTTCTTGAATCGAAGCCCACAGGTGAAGGATCGGGAATAGCAACGCATCAGGAATCTTTATATGAAAACTTAGAATAAATGGTTCTATAGAAAGATTTAAGGCAAGACTAGTAATCAGAGGATTGACACAGAAACATGGAGTATATTATTTTGACACCTATTCTCCTGTAACTAAGATTGCAACCATTAGAACTTTATTTGCTTTAGCATCCAATTACAAGCTTTTGGTACATCAAATGGATGTATAAACAACTTTTCTGAATGGTGATCTAGATGAGGAAATATACGTGGAACAACCTCCGGGTTTTGTGGTTCCAGGTAAGGAGAATATGGTTTGCAGGTTAAAGAAATCTCTCTATGGCTTAAAGCAAGCGCCTAAACAATGGTATGAGAAATTCCGTAACATTGTGTTGAGTTTTGAATTTGTGGTTAGTGGATCTGATGCATGTGTTTATACCAAGATGTTCAATTCTGGTTGTGTATTGTGTGCCCATATGTTGATGATATGTTGCTATTTGGCACTAGCATGCATGTGATAAATAAAACCAAAAAGTTTCTTTCCTCTCGCTTTGAAATGAAAGACTTAGGTGAAGCAGTTGTGATTCTAGGTGTTAAAGTAACTAGAACTAAAAATGGCTTTACTTTGTCTCAATCCCATTATGTAGAGAAGGTATTGAAAAAGTTTAACAACTATGATGTGACGCCAGTTATGACCCTATATGATGCTACCATAGAGTTAGTGAAGAACTCAGGTTAAGTGTTTACCAAGAGGAATACGCTAAAGTTATTAGGAGTCTAATGTTTTTGGTGAACTATACTCGGTTTGATATAGCTTATGCAGTAAGTAGACTCAATAGATATACATATAATCCTAGTAAAGAACATTGGAATACACTTAGAAGTTTAATGAGATACCTTAGAGGCACTCTTGATTGGGAATTACATTTTGAGGGTTTTCCTTGCGTTCTTGAAGGACATTGTGATGCAAACTGAGTAAGTGGGACTGATGAAATTTTCTCCACTAGTGGATATGTTTTTATATTGTGTGGTGCAACTGTCTCATGGAAGTCTGCAAAGTAGAGTTGCATAGCCCAATCAACGATGGAGTCAGAGTTTATAGCTCTAGACTTGATAGGGCAAGAGGCTGAGAAGCCTACTGGTAGATATATCAATGTGGGGACATCCAGCTCCTGCTATCTCTCTACAATGTGACTCACATGCTGCCATTGGAGTACCAAACAACGGAGCGTATTACGGCAAGAAGAGGCGTATACGCATTTGACATGAAGCTGTGAGGCAGTTGATAAGAAATGGGGTACTCTCATTAGAGTATGTAACGTGAGAAAGGAACATCGCGAATCCATTGACCAAAGGATTGTGTAGAAGGCTAGTCTTTGACACGTCGAGGGGAATAGGGCTAAAGCCCGTGAGATGAGGAATCTGTGGCGGAAACCATTAATTTGGTCGAACACAAGTCATGGAAAGACTCATATGAGATACATATCTCCCATTCCTATGACAAGTATATTGTGAGGCAGCTAACGCTCTTAGTGATTCTATAGCCCAGGTATTTGGTGGTCCTATGAGACGGACTTGATAGATCACCGATCAACAAAGAGAGGCTGAGCCTTATAACTCTTAATGACTTCATAACCCATTGTGGAGGAATTCTGTATTGAGACAGATATGTTGAAGTCACCTACCTGAGTGTGAGGGATTGGCAACCCTCCAAGGTGAGACACAGGGCAATCTTCACTAGAACACTCATGAGCACCCAAAGCGTGTCGAAACTTGGATGTTTTATGTGATAAAACTTAACGGAACGTTACAGGACCTCGTGGAAGGTGTGTGTTGCTGGTTTACCCTTGAGTGGAGGAATTCAAGGCCTTTGGCCATTCGCTTTATCGAAGGGATTGCCAGTTTCACTATGTGTTGATTTAAGTTGCAAGACATCAGCATTTAAGCACTAACCTCGACACGCTCAAAACTTGTTTTCAAAACCTCAGTTTTTAAACCCTTCTCTCGGCATTTGTGGGGATTTATTGGAGATAATGCCCATATATGGTGGTTTTACGGTGTCTCTTGGACTTTCTCCATCCTACATGGAAACTTCAAGGGTATCCTAAAGGGGGTTTTAAGGAGACTCTTCCATTACCTAGCTACATTGAGAGGTGGAGGATGAGATGGAGCTTTGCGGAAAATATCTTTTCTTAAGGCCGAAGATATTACGGATAGACTTGTTAGTGTTTATTCGCGAATATCTAGTTTTCACTGAATTTATCTTTTTGAAAACTTATCTTTTTCGGTTTGGATAAGCCACGATCTTTTGAAAATAGACTGAAATCTCCTTTTGCTTGCGGCTTAAGGATGATTTTTGCAAACATATAAGGAGATCACAAGCTAGGGTTTCAAAGACAGTGAAACATAGTCGCCTCTCTCCCTCTCTTGTTTTCTCCTACCCTTTTTCCATTCTGAGCACATGTTCTAGTTCCAACTTCTCTCCCTCGAGTACCTGTGAGAGAAGCCGATGAAATCCTTGGGGGACATTGCCTCACATACGATATGCACCTTTTTCGGGGTAAAATATGTTTCTCATTCAGTGGCTCCCATACCACGCTTCACCGCAAGCCTAGCCCCTTCACAAAAATGAGTTCGGCCTATGTCCACTAACACCCTATAACAAGTTGTTGCTTGTCGCAGGGTTATTGTCCAATACTAAGCTCTTTTTAGTGCATTAATAATAGTAGAATTAACAACTACTTAATTTCTCTTTAAATGAAAATAGAAAAATCGATCATTGTAGTTGAAGTATTGAGAACCAAAACTTTTGTGTGATTTCATCCTCTTGCCTAGCACCCCCAAGTCCCAACCATGTCCCCTAAATCCAAACAAAACCCACCCCCTAGTTTCAGGCTAAAAAAGAAGAAAAAAAAAGAAAAATAAATATCCATCCCCCTCCCCCTTAATTGATGATGAAAACTGATATCTTCCCTTGAATCATTAATCGATTCAAAGCTTGATAAACAACAGATGGGAGAAGTTCAACCTTGGCAATCTGGTTTTCAACACAAAAACTTTCAAAATTTTAGAGTGAAATCTAAAAAAGGTGTAGGTGAAGTCCAATATTTCAACATTCGAAGATATGTGGTTCGATTTTGCCTCTCGATTGGCTTGAACCTAGAAATCTTGCTTTTATATGTGTGTGTGGAGTCGTGTTGCTAGTTTAAGCCTCCTCTCATGCTTGGGTGGTGCTGCTTGAGGTCTCTCAGCCCCTATCGGAGAACATGGCTTATAATTTCTACATCACCATTGCAAACAACTACATAAATATCATATTAGCAACAAAATCCATCAATCTTAAGAAAAGTTGATCGAAACCGCTGCTATTCCAAGCTATCTAGTCCCAATTCGGGATTGACTCTCATCACCATATTCCACAAGACCTCTCACCACCACACTACCATAAGAAATAAGCTGGTTGGTCTCAAAAAATTAGATTCTTTCATGAGAGAATGGTCATAAATGACCCACTTTTTTGCAAACTTTGCACAAATAAACCCCTCCCTTGAAAATTGGTAAAACTAATCGAAAACCCAAAAATTTGCAAAAAAAGTCCCGGTTGGTTAATTTGGGATAGGAGGTTTAGGAAAAAAATAAAAAAGGAAAAAAAAGGAAAGAAGGAAAAAATGTCCAAAAAAAAGAAAAAGGAAAAAAATCAGAAGCAATAATTGCTTCTCATTATTCTCTCTCTCCATTTCAGTTCTCTCTCTCCATTTCAAACGAAAGAAAAGCAACGGGGAACGAACCAACAATTTCGAAAGGAGGAGGCCGAAGAAGATCCACCGTTGTCGAAGTATGAAGAAGAAGCGAAGAACGCCGCTGCCGAACTATAAAGGTACGCCCCCTCTCCATCAACCCACAATCATTCTTTCTCTTTTCCGTTTTGTGTGAACGTGAGGGGTCGGGTGTGTGGGTGAAGGAGTTGCAATGGGGTTTAGGAATTGAAGGGCAATGGTGGGTTGAGTGATGGGTTGTGGAGGGGTGACAATGGTGGGTGTGATTGAAAGATGAGGAGGATGATTTTCGGGGTATGGTTAGGGGAAATATACGGTTAGGGTTTAGGAAGGCCGAAGAGGGTGGCAATGGTGGGAGTTGAAATGGGGATATGGGGATGTTTTGGTGGGCGATTAAAGAAGAACGATTGAGGTTTGAGCTGTGTTTGATTTGGAATTTTTTTTGTTTGAAAGAGAAATTTGGTGACATGAGTTTCGAATTGGATAGGAAAGTACGTCCTTCATTTGCATATCTTCATTTTCTGTAGAATCTATATAACTTAGGTGACAAGGGTAAATGGACTCCTGACACGCGACATTTTCAAGGTGACACGTAAATGTTGATATTTAAAATATCCTGTCCTACTCATTTCAATATGAAATTAAGCGACGATTAGAATCTGATATGAATTTGAATAGTCCCTACAAATACCATATATTCCTTTTGATGTCATTCTCTTGTTTTTTTATTTCATTTCATTGGTTGCTGGACAACAATGTCGTTTTCTGTTTTAATTGGGTTTGTTTCTGAATTATAAATGAGTTTTGACATATCCAGGTCAACTGATGTTGTTTTCTGAACGCTTTTGTTCACCTTAGTCCATGTGAATGTATGCGTGATGCTAAAAACCTAATCCCAAAAGATGAAAGTGTTGAAGAGGTCGTTAATGGACTACGAGTTGCTAAAGGGATGGGAAGAGCTAGGGAAGAAAGAGAAAGGGATGCTAGCGCTTCTTTTGACATTGATGCAGAGAAGGAGGGCGATGTTGGGAAAGATGGAGTTGAAGCCAAACTTGTCGATGAAAAGGAAAGGGATGGGGGGCACGAAAGGATGAGGAGGTAAGTTTGTTTTTGGGTGACATGGTATTTTATGTTGAGTGACACGGGAAATCGGGGATCCACTTTAAATTTTGAATTTGTTTTTCAGGTCGTTCATGTCGATATGGTTACAGCGATTGCACCTGAAGCCGGGGAGAAGCCCCTACAAGGACAAAGTGACAAGGTAAGCTCTTGTGGTCTGTCGAAAGGATGGTGTCGAAGATGTTAGCAAGGAAGAGGATGTGGAGGTGCTTGTCAAGGATGGAGGGAAGGGTGGAGAGGACCCGGACATGGATGTTGAGGTGACTGCTATTTAGCAAGGAACAAAGATGGGGAGATTGAGGACAACGACCATAAGGGCGGGGAGACGGGATAAAAAAATTTGGGAATGTCATATATGAATCTGTTTGTTGTTAGTTCATGTGACAAGGTTGTTGATGTTGGGTGATAGGGTTTATTTAGTTTGGTGACATGAGATAAAAAAAATCTGGGAATGTCGATCATATAAGTCTGTATTAGTTGATGTGACAAGGTTATTGAAGTTAAGTGATATGGTTTACTTAGTTGGGTAACATGGGATATCCAAATCTCAGAATGAGAGTTTAAACTTCATAAGCATTTGTTAGATCTCTGAGGCTGCAAAAGTTGAGAATGTGAGAGGCAAGAAGACTAGTAAGGCTCCAGGAGCTTATGAAGAAGTGGATGGCAAGGTACCCCGCATCTGTATTTGTCTCCAGCTTATTCTACAAACGATGTCATTCACCTAACATTGTCATCGTGGGTGTGTAGCGGGGATGGGGAGAAGTGGATGACAGACTACGACACGGAGCTTATGAAGAGGTTATGATCTCTGTTGCCATCAAGGCGTACATGCAGTTGCTTGCTATTGCCATCTTCCATGGTAGACTATAATAAACCAACGCCAACTTTTTATCAAGGCGTACTTTTCATACCCCTAGATTGTTATGAACTTTGTTGGGGTTGTATTTTCTGAACTTTGTTGCTCAAAACTTGTAGGATGTTATGATCTCCTTTAGTTAGTAGGTATAGTATTTTATGACATTGGTTGGTCAATACATGTTAGTCTTTTATGAACATCTTATGCATTTGGGGATTTTCTTTACGAACATACTTGGTTTTGAAATGTTTGGGTGGAAAAACAGACACGTTAAATCCTTCAAGTGACACGGCCATACAAACAGGTGACATGGTTCATTTTGAAAATAAATTTAAAGTGAAACCCCAAACTGTGACATGTTAATTCCCTCAGGTGACACGACTATACAAACCGATGACAATGGTTATTTTCATAACAAATTGGTAGACACTAAGAAATGTGAAATGTAAAAATCAAACAAGTGACACGTTAAATCCTTCAAGTGACATGATCATATAAACAGGTGACATGATTCATTTCGAAAACAAATTTAAAGTGAAACCCCAAACTGTGACACGTAAATTCATTAAGATGACACGACCATTCAAACAGGTGACATGAGTTATTTTCTTAACAAATTGGTAGATACTTAGAAATGTGAAACGTCAAAATCAAACAACTGACACGTTAAATCCATCAGGTGACACGACCATTCAAACAAGTGACATGCATATTTCATATTGCTGACACATACATTTTACAGAATAAGGAATTGCGCAACCACAAAAGTTGGACACGACAAAATAAAACCTAGCTTTGTCATATGTGTATGGACCCCATGATACTCCCAAGTACTTAACCCACTTCCAAAAATACTCCCAAGGTCTTAACCCCTTACCTAAATTTTGTCATATGTTATATAGTTTAATAGCTGTAGTGCTTCATGAACATGTGTGGTGACAATTATTTTGTGCAGTATTACATGTAGTCAAACATGAGTTGGTCTTATATGGAAGTGCTTGGATGTGGAGCGATTCCATTGAAACACAGAAAGCGACAAATTACATCTTTCAGGTGACATGACGATATGAACAGGTGACATACATTATTTTTAGAAGAAATATAATGTCAGACTGTTCATAGTGACAAGAGAAAATATATTAGGCGGCACGTATAAATCCAATTGCTGACATGTATCATTTATAGCAGAAACAACTTTCATACACAAAAGCTTGACACATGTATGTAACCTCAAAGTACCAAAAGTTTGACATATGTGTTTAACCCCCAAATACATAAAGTTTGTCATATGTGCTTCCCAAAATAGTAAAAGTTTGTCATATGTGCGTAACCTAAAAAGACCTAATGTTTGACATATGTGCGTAACCCCAAAGTACCAAAAGCTTGACCATGATCGGGTTTTTCAAAGAGGTGAAGTCGATGCCCTCTTTTATCATGACATTCTTGTGCGCCTTCCCACCCTTAAACACCCATCGGCCTCCCTCGTGTAAAGACCGAGTATATTTTATATATTATGATTATTTTAATTAAATAAATTATTATTTTATTCAATCGGTAAAAATGGGAGAAAACCCGTCCTCGAGCGTAAGTTTTGATTTTAAAATCCTTCCGGCATCATTTTAGAATTTTGATTCTTTTGATGGAATTTGATTCCGCTTTCGAGTTGCGAGTCTTGATAAATTAATTTCGTTTTGATTATCTGGAAATTTAATTGAAAGTTCAATTTAAAGTTGATTTAGTCGGGATTTGATAGAGTCGGGATTAGCGGGTTTCGAATTTGAATGTCGGGTATATTCTCCTTGCATTTCATATTGGGACCACATATAT
The DNA here is from genome assembly GCA_963922045.1 of Persicaria maculosa. Classification (NCBI taxonomy): domain Eukaryota; kingdom Viridiplantae; phylum Streptophyta; class Magnoliopsida; order Caryophyllales; family Polygonaceae; genus Persicaria; species Persicaria maculosa. Next base: position 26,345,253 of record OY998267.1, on the reverse strand, counting down.
ATTCATTTCTTTTCCTTTTTCTTTCTTTCCTTTTTTCTTCTCTCTCTCTCTCTCCTCTACCCCTCACGTTCAACCCACACCTCCCACACAAGCTGTTTCAGAATTTGGTCCCCCCTCTACAGCCCTCTCCTTTCTCTTATTGGTTTCAATTAAGCAACCCACATCCTCTTCTCTCCATTCTCTTGTTTTCTTCCAACCTTCCAAACACATCCAAAGCTTTATTTTTTACCTCATTGTTGCTGAGAGCTTTAAGCTCCAAAGGCACCACCTTTTGCCTAGCCATTATCACACTCTTCCACCAGCTTTCCGCCACCACCACACCTCTCCATCCCCCTCACCATCGTTGTCGTTCAGCGCCGCCAGCAGCATCACCTTCATCTTCCCCTTGCCACCCCAACAGCTCTACCTCCTCTGGTTTCGGAGCTAAGGAGGCGAATACACAAAAGCCTCCACTTCCTCCTTCCTTCACTCTTGAAGAGCAGTAGCAGCCCAGCATTTCGAGCCCACCCTCTTCGCGAAGACCAGCCAACGCCGAGCTAGGACGCCGCCCAGGAGCTCCCTAGCTGGAGCAGCCGAGCCACCGACGTTGTCCTTGCCCCTCTTTTCCCTGTTTTCCCGTTCAAACTCGGTGAGTCCGTCCTCCCTACTTTCGATCAAATACTTCGAAAAGTTTCACCTTGTGATCAAATACCTCTGACCCAGGTCCGAGGAGCTTCCCCACATCGCCGGCGAGCTCAATCGAACCCCGAGGGCCTCCGACGAACCTAGAACCTCGATAAAACTCTCCTCTCCCCTCCCTTCTTGCTCTCGCTTTGCTCTTTCTGTGTCGATGGTGGTCGGAATCCCATTCCGACCTCCGGGGTTGGAGTTGGAGGTCAACAAGCCGCCGGAGGCCGGAGGCTCCCCTCCCTCCTCTTCCGTCGTCCCTCGTTCAGAACAGGGTCCTGTCTCTTAGGTAGGAGATGACATGAATAGGGTTGGGCCTAATCCTTCGGGTTGGGCTTGACCGGAATACCTCCAAATGGGTATACCACTTCTGAAGTGGGTGTCCTGGGTTGGGGAAATAACCTGGACCCGGATCCTTCATTTCTTTCTTTCTTTTATTGGGCTCAGGTTTCGGGTTTGGGCCAGATTTTTCCGGGTTGGTCTCCCATCTGATTATATTCTTTTCTTTTTTTTTTAGCTGGGTGGGCCGAGCTCTTCCTTCCTTCTCTTTTTCTGTTGGGCCGGGTCGGATCCGGATTGGTATTGTTTTGGGCCTTGAATTGTGATTGAAAAATTGATTATTTATTTAGTTATAATAATAATAATAATAATAATAATAATAATAATAATAATAATAATAATAATAATAATAATAATAATAATAATAATGATTAATATTATTCTGATTTATGACATAAATAATATTTTCTGGAATTTTATATATTATAAGATTGTTTTAAAATAAAAATATAGATTTATTGGACTATTTTATGATGTTATATGGTGAATTGAAAATGTGTTAAAGTAATTTAGTATTGTCGTTTTATAAATGAAAATGGTAAAAATGGATTTATCTTGGTAATTTTATTATATTTAAATATTATTGGAGAGTGATATTAGATGTTGTTTAAAAATGAAATTTTAAAGTGATATTATTTGAGAAGTGTGATTAATAAATGCTTTATTAAACGAGTTTAAGATGATGTCCTTAAATAAGTAAGAAATGCCGGAACTATTTCTATATTATGATTTTGAGAGATTGACTTTAAGGATTTAAATGTTTAATGTCGGAATTTGGCCAAGTATGATTTGAGAAATTATTTTGAATATGAGTTGACTTAATTTTGGATTTAAGAGTTTGGAAAATATGGTTGGTATGATTTTATCAATGGGTTTGATTGGAAGAATGATTTTGGTCGACTTGATCGTATCGGAAAAGTTTTGGAAAACGGTCTTACTATCGGTTGGTTTTGAGGATGATGAGAACTTGGGTTTCATGTGTATGAATGTTGGTCCGGTAGCTTATGGAAATGGCTTGATGATAGGTGTGTATTGCTTTTGGATAGCTTTGGACTTGCATTTGGGCCCTTGCTTGTGTTATCTTGCTGTTCTGCATCTTGAGGTAAGTATCCTACGGGACTTACTCAGTAACCTGGACCTCCTGCCTGATGTGTCATATGATGTGTAGGTGTTGCATATTAAAGCATGCCATGATAGTATCATGTTATGATTGCATTGAACTGAGCATGTGGTTACTATGTGTGTTTGAATACAAAACGACCGTTATCTGTGATAGTCCTAGAGTCTTTGCTAGGGTCATAGGGTAGCCCAGCCCCATCGGGTTGCCCTGAGTCTATCGAGTCGACATGAGCATGATATGATAGCCCAACACCATCGGGCAAGCGATGATATGATATGATATGATATGATATGATGATGTCGTGGTTTGTGCATCACCACGAGGAAATTGCTATGCTATAGCACCGAACTGGCCAGTCTCTGCACTAACGGGAAGGGGTGCAGAGGTAGGAGAGGGATATGCCACTTGGCATTGTCTTGGGCCCTTTACAGTTTTTCCGCATATTATAACTGTCAAGCATGCTTATGTGATTTAAATCTTGTACTGCATTAGTCATCCTTTATTTAGGTATAGGCATGTTATGTGGCCTCAGCGCGGTCAGAGGACCCGCAGGCGATTACCAGGCCTGACTTCGTGGATAGTGTTAGGAACCGCTCTTGTTTGCTCCTTGCTTCTGTGACGGGAAATCTCTTGGCGAACCGAAGAATCCGGCTAATATTCCAACTTGACAAATGGCAATCACCCACTATGTTTTGGTTTTGACCCGGCTCTGCCTTGGCACTTGTATCTAAACTTTGCTTCCGTTTTACTTTCATTTGAATCGAATTTCCGTGACTTCGACTGTTTTGGGGTTCGAAATCCCTGCCTTGGGTACTGATCTTTATAGGTTTGAAACCTCGACCCGTACCTGAATTGCAACATCCGAACGAAGGTATCCAACCTTCAAAACGTAACCCGAGTATCTATATTCGGGCCGTTACAAAGTTGGTATCAGAGCCAGGTTGTGCAATTCGGGTACGCAAGGGTCGGGTGTATGTTTTGGAAAATTGCCCAGGAATTTCAAAGGATTTAAAGATGTTTTAAAGGGGCAAAATGAATTTAATATGCCTAACTCAATTGGATTAAATATGAACTCGGCTTATTAAATATGATGGATCAAACTAAAGGGATCGAGTGGGTAGAAAAGGCGCTAGACATCCCTATTGGATGTAGTTGGGAATGGGTAGGTGAAATATTAGCTTGTTCTTTACAGATGGGTCTGGAAGATTCCAAGGAGATCATTATAATTGTCATTGACTGATTCTATGCTAAGCGCTTGTTGTGGATATGATTGGTATGCCCTGACTATGAAATGTGTACTAACTGATCTGTGCAAATGAGATAGCGGGAGTACCCTTATTTCCCTATGGTCAAGCCCAGCTTGTGTGAAACAACCCCTTCCACTATGTTAACCCCTTGACGGTTCTATCGAGTCTTTCTCCCGGATGTCAGTGTCTTCCACGGGAATTGGGTTGGTAAACACATTGTGTCGGGAATCATGTATGGATGTGATGGTTGTCTGAGTGAGTATTGGAAGGTGGTTCTTGATGTCCCTTTGAGTAAAAAATAAGGTGTTTCTGGGGCTGTCTTTCTTGATTCTTATGACGATTAACCGATGTCTTCTTGCCATAAAAAGTCATATCCGAGTCCCACGGGAAAGAGGAGTGATGAGTCAGTCAGGAAGAGTCAATGTTTGCCCTTATGGATCTCTATCGGGTTATCTTGATTGCTCTGTCCATGATTGTGTGATACTATGTGGTACTACTCCTTGACCTACAGATTGATCCTTAGTGTGAAATTGTGCTTATGTGCTTTGATGTTCATGATGACCATTGTATGGGTTCGAGCTACATTTGTTATATCCATATCATCCCGACATGATCTACTTAGTATATTGCATTGTCATACTAGGGCACGAATATATATGTCATATGCTAGGAAGTTGTATAATTGATGTCCTCCCTGTGAATAGGTCCATGATAGTGTGATCGTTCAGTTCTAGTATCATGATCGAGTGAGTCCCTTACTTGATGGATACGTGTTATAATTTGATGTCAATATGCCTTATATGCTACGTAATTCTCAGTACATGTTATGATGATGATCCTTAATGTAAATTCATGGTTGTATGACATCTTGTATCCATGCTGGTCACATTGCTTAGGTCTCGTGTTGCATCTCGCTTCCTGCCATAATTACGTGTCGTCATCGCATGTCTAATTGACCTATTGCATGTAATGATCGTACTACTGAGTGATTAGAAGCATGAATGGCATGATATGAGTCTATATGATTGTTGCTTCCTCCCGGATTAGGTCCATGGTAGTGTGACGAACTTCTTTGTATGAATGTCGTAAGATGATCTCCTCAGCATGAATGGTCGATGTACCGGTGGCTTGTTGGCTAAATTAGTAGTTTCAATTGTGATCATGCTCTTTGACGTAATATCTTAGTAAATGCATGCCTTATTCAAATGGTTGTTGAATTGGAACACATGCCTTGTGTGCTAGTCATATTGCCTGTTGCGTAGGCTTGCATTGTGCATTGCTATATTCCTCCCATGCTTCTATATCGATGGACTATGCTAATGTGATTTCTTGCACATAGTTGTGCTAGTCCTTCAAGCGCATGCATGTATCGAATGTCACGTTATGCCATTAGCATCAAGTAGAATCCTTGGTTATGATGTGTGCGGATTATACAATGCCTGCATTACTGCTGATTCTCTCTTGAGATAGGTCCCTGATAGTGTGACTCTTCCCTCCTGCTATCCTCTTAAAAGGTTGAGTTCATCCTGATTAGATTAATGTTGAATTTGATGATTGACTAGCTTTTCGTGATGATTAATCCTAGCATGCCTACATGTTATCGTTCGGTAGTGTTCTTCTATTACCCTATGATATCCTCTCGTGCTTCCATGAACATATGATTTTACACCTCGCATGGTCACACACCACGCTATACCATGATTTCGCTTACGCATGACATCTAAATGTTAGCATGAGTCTATTCGAATTACCTTGATTGTATTCATGTTCAATATTCGTTATTAGTATCCTATAAGGCTTATGAATTCCAATATGACTTGAGAAATAGTGACATGTCTTACTTGACCTATTACGTGAACCTGCTTGTACTGTAATGTGATAGTTGTTGTATCGTTTTATGTGCCCTAGGACAGCTCATTCCTAGCATGATTATAATCTATCGCCCGTGATGTTATCTTGTTTACCCTGTGGTGATCCTTTTGCTTTCATGTACATCATATTGAACTCATTTAATCACTCTTGACTATGCCATGCCTGATCATGTATCACTAGCATCATGAAGGATTTGTGCTCTCTAAATATATCCCGTTGTATAATTACATGCCATTCTTAACTTATTATATGATCATTGTTGTTAGATGTGATAGTTACTATGCTAATCTTATGTGTTCTCGTATGACGCTTCGTCTGATTGTTATGATATACCTTGCCCTGATGTAATTAAACTCAATTGTTGATGTGTATACCATATTCCTACATTGTTCATATGCATAATACTTGTTATCCTCGTAAAATCCTGCATGACCTTGGACCCCACATGACCAATATTGGCTCCGCATAACTTGCCTAGGTTGCTAGACTTATCTGCATTAATGGAATTATAGACTACTAGCTTGTTTTATGTGCATCAGTGTAGGACTCGATCGTGTCTTTGGAATGAATGTGTATGTCGTCGTTCCTTGAGATAGGTACATGTTAGTGTGGATTAATGTGATTGATATCCTCTATGATGAATTCATGTTTGATTGTCACAATTGTAACCTAATAGACTTCCTTAAGGGCATCGTTACTATTCCCGGGTCGGAGTCTTGTCTCTAGTCGTGTCATCTTTAGCTTTGGTCCATTTTTGGCTCCGAAATAAACATTGGGTTGTCCGCTCTTGTCACTCCCCTATCTCCGCTAACTTAGACTCCTACGCGATACAATGGATGAGCGACCGCATAGAAGAGGGGACGGGAAGTTAGATAGCGATAGAGTAGCGCAGCGGAAGCGTGGGCCCATAACCCACAAGCCTCAGGATCGACGATGTTGCCGGAACAAGCTTGCTTTGAGGATTGCGGTTACTGAGCGCGATATGGCTTGCAAGTGAGAGTGTCCTCCATTCGGATTGCTAATCCTTTCTGAACTTGTTGATGGTGATATTGCATAGACTTAATGTTGAAAATTACGTGTTGATGTGATGACTTGGTAATGATTATTGCCTGATGCGTTGCTATTCCCGATCCTTCGCCTGTGGGCTCAGAATCAAGAACAGCGACTTGAGTTTGTCCTGATCTTGCAATTATCCTTGCTATTCTCGATGTTTACAATCAATTACAATCAAAGGTTTCGAATTTATTGCGGCGGAAAACAAGAATAAACAACAAGGCAACAAAAACCAACAAAGGAAACAGCGACGGAAAAGGTGCAACAGCGACGGATGCTGCAGCTAGGCAGCAACCTGAGGCGGCGGGTGATGCCGCGGCCGCAGCAGCTTGGCAGCGGCCGCCGCCTGGGCGTGGAGCGAGAGCGCTGCGACGGAGACCTCCCTCCCGACAGCGACGGTGACTGCTTCCTGTTTCTACAACGGTTCTGCAGCTAGGGTTCCTTTGTAATTTTGATTGATGTTTGGGGATTAGGGTTTGGTATCGGATGATTGATCAAACAATAACTTGAAGGTAAAATCTTTTGGATTGGGAGATTGAAGAAACCTTTTAATCCTAAAAAGGTTCCTCAATATAATTTCCAATCTGATTTTTATTGAATGCCAAAGAACGTTTAAATAGAATCCTAATCTCTATAAACCATAATATGTGGTCAGCCATCCTTTACAAAAGGATAGACTTGGCTGACCTAATTCTAATATAATAATATAATTAAAATCCTAACTAGATAAATCATAAAAAGATGATAATTAAGAAAGCCTAAAGATAGACTCTCCTAACCATCTTATTTAACCTAACTAAGTAATACTATAAATAAGACATTCCATAAATAGCTCCAACTAACATAGGAGTTACTAAATATGGAAAGAACCTAAAAACTAATAATAATAAGAATAAGAATTAAATAAATAAAATATCTTTTCTTCAAGTCATGGTGGCGCCTTCTTCTTCCTCTTGAGGACGACACTCTTTGCCATCAATAGCCCTCGAATCAGTCTTGAGAGCTCGCTTGGATCAAGATCATTGTTTGACCCACAGAAGACCATCTTGATCCACATCATTCTCCCCCTCGTAGCTTCGATTCGTCCTCGAATCGAGTCATTGAAGAGCAGTGGGGAAGGAGCAGCAATCAGAAAGTAACTTCCCTGAGCATCAACTTGAGATGGCGCCAGCAGAATTCGAGGCATAAAAACCTTAAAAACAACACCTGTCATAGCGATCATTGAGCAATCAAAAGGAAAAACATCAATAGGCTCAATAACCCTATGAACTTCAGAATTCTCAACATTTGGGACATTCTCAAGAGGTACAATAGCTAACTCAAGAGAAGTGTCCCCAACGTCCTCATCATCGTCGTCAGAAGCGACCAAAACATCCTGTAGAAAATTACAGCCAGCTTGCAGATCAGATTCGGATGCCTTCCCGGGGGATTCTTGCAGCGTGTGACCCACCGTTGGAAAGCTCGTGGAGTAAGATTTGCAACAAGACTGAGATGAGGTGAATCCGAGGTCGGAGTCAACGAAAACCTGCGAAACAAGATCGGCGCGCTGTGCTGAATCCTGGGCAACGAATTCAACACTAGGCTCCATAGGCTCAACTACCTCATCGTCGGTTGAGGAAACAACAAGGATGTCCGCAACCCAAGCCTCCCTCTCTCGGCGTTGTTACTCCTCCTTTCGTCGTTGTTCCTCCTCCTTTCGTCGTTGTTCTTCCTCAGCCTCTCGTTGTTGGAGAAGCCAAATCTGACGGCGACGTTGTTGTTGACGCCTCTCCTCTTCGATCTCCGCCTGCCGTTGAAGCCAAAGGCGGCGCCTTTGAGCCTCTCGTTGTCAGCGTCATTGTTGTGCAGCCTGTTCCAAAGCAAAGAACTCATCCAAGGGATCGGGATCATCATCCCAATTGCCCCAGATAGCGCAAACCATTGAATCAAATTGTTAACAACATCAAGAAAAGGCAAGAACATGCGAAACCTACGGCTCTGGTACCACTTGATGCGTTGCTATTCCCGATCCTTCGCCTGTGGGCTCAGAATCAAGAATAACGACTTGAGTTTGCCCCGACCTTGCAATTATCCTTGCTATTCTCGATGTTTACAATCAATTACAATCAAAGCTTTCGAATTTATTGCGGCGGAAAACAAGAATAAACAACAAGGCAACAAAAACCAACAAAGGAAATAGCGACGGAAAAGGTGCAGCAGCGACGGATGCTGCGGCTAGGCAGCAACCTGAGGCGGCGGGTGATGCCGCGGCCGCAGCAGCTTGGCAGCGGCCGCCGCCTGGGCGTGGAGCGAGGGTGCTGCGACGGAGACCTCCCTCCCTTCAGCGACGGTGACTGCTTCCTGTTTCTGCGACGGTTCTGCAGCTAGGGTTCCTTTGTAATTTTGATTGATGTTTGGGGATTAGGGTTTGGTATCGGATGATTGATCGAACAATAACTTGAAGGTAAAAGCTTTTGGATTGGGAGATTGAAGAAACCTTTTAATCCTAAAAAGGTTCCTCAATATAATTTCCAATCTGATTTTTATTGAATGCCAAAGAACGTTTAAATAGAATCCTAATCTCTATAAACCCTAATATGTGGCCAGCCATCCTTTACAAAAGGATAGACTTGGCTGACCTAATTCTAATATAATAATATAACTAAAATCCTAACTAGATAAATCATAAAAAGATGATAATTAAGAAAGTCTAAAGATAGACTCTCCTAACCATCTTATTTAACCTAACTAAGTAATACTATAAATAAGACATTCCATAAATAGCTCCAACTAACATAGGAGTTACTAAATATGGAAAGAACCTAAAAACTAATAATAATAATAATAATAATAATTAAATAAAATATCTTTTCTTCAAGCAATGGTGGCGCCTTCTTCTTCCTCTCGAGGACGACACTCTTTGCCATCAATAGCCCTCGAATCGGTCTTGAGAGCTCGCTTGGATCAAGATCATTGTTTGACCCACAGAAGGCCATCTTGATCCGCATCATTGCCTGATTATCCGTTGTCTATGATGATATATATGATTCGGTGCCTTACTGTCCTAATGTGCTATGATGACTTGACGTGATGCTACTCTGAGTTGCTAAGCATGATCTAAATTCCTTGCCTATAAAAGTATGAACTACAAATGCTAAGAACCTGAACTGTTTATTAGATATGGTTATGATGAAACGTGCTAGCTTGATTTGATTAGGTTCATATATGATGTTTGCAATACTTGTTGAGCATGACGGTAAATTGAGACTTTTGATACAGTTGCGATGCTTAATGATGAGCTAATGATACTATTGATATAAATGCTAGTTGATATAATGTAGTCCTTCTGTGTAATAATGTCCATGATTGCTTCTTCTTTGAACTTGTGGGTGAGATTTTCTTGAAGAATGGTCGGAGAGCGGTAAAGGAATTTGAGCGGTTAGAATGATCGATGGTAGTATGAGGTAAGTCACATGAGAGGGGTTTGGCTTAATTAGGAGCGGGTGAGTTTTGAGAGCTATAAGAGGCGATGCTTAGTGGTTTCCGATGAGCTTCTAGATGAATCTTAGGTGGGGGTATGGTTAGAATAGGCTGGCTAGGTGGTGATCAGGGTTTTCTTATAGAAGAGATGTGGTGAGAAGGGTTCTATGCTTGTGATGTCTTAGGTAATATGGGCAGTGTAGGGAATGGCTCTTGTGAGTATCGAGAACATAGTATGCAGGGGTGCTCAGGTGTGAAAACAGAGATAGGGGTTGGATTCTTATAGGTGGATTGTTAGTGAGAGTGCTTGGTGGGAAGAGGTGTGAGATTAAAATGTCGAAATGAATTGGGACTTCTTCTGTGGGGTAGTATCCGAGTTAATGTTGGTGAGTCTAGATGGAAATTGGTCTTGGCATGAGAGTTGGAGATGAGCGAGCGGGGATTGCGTTCTATTGTTACTGGTATAATGTGTAAAACTTTCTTGATTATGTGATTATGAACTAGCATGATGTTAGATAGCGACATGATAAACCTGATATGGCCTGACATTACATGTTGATATGCAATATTGGGATCTAGTTGGCAGTGACAAGTGTTATCATGATATATTGATGCTTTGCGATGTTGTTTAGAAGCATGTTAGGAGGTTTTGTGATATGATATGTGAGATAATGATGTGTTATTGTGTGAGAGCATGATGTTATATTATGTGGTAGTAAACATGATGTCGTATTCTATGGTTGACAAGCATGATTATAGGTATGTTAGATGATGAATATGACTTGGAGCATGAATATAACGTGGATGTATGAGAAGATAGTGCGTGACTGCTAAATGATCGTTATATGGTATTGTGTTGAGTTAAGATGATGTCTGGACAACATGTTGACATTTTAATATTGATATACTGCTTGATCTCCCCTTTTGATTGAATCTTAATAGCATGACTTTGTTTGTATTGATGTGTTGATAAGTAGTTTTGTTTCGTTGACTTATGATGAAAATTCGCTATGGCTAACCCTGCAAGTACCAATGATTGACGTGATAAATATGTTATGATAATGCTAGATAGAAATTGGATAGGATGACTATGTGAATTTATGCTTTAAATGAGATCCCTTGTTGAGACTGACCCTACTATGATTGCGGTGGTGATATGCGATAGTGACATATCTTTTATGACTTTTGGTGTGATATCGGGCCGTGTGGTATGATTTTAGCATATTGTTGAGATGCATATTATGACCTCTAGTATGATGTGGAGATGTTGATGTGACCTTGTGGCACTATGTTGGTATATGTTGAGACTTGCCGTATGATGTATTGGTTGGAGATTGGTTGGTTATACAGTTATGCATTTCTTATGGCTTATGCATCTTGCTTGAATTGAGACTGATAGATTCATTCGATTCTGGAAACTAGGAAGAGAATATGTGATTAGCCCTTAGAGGTGGATGATTCCACCTCCCACCGTCTGAATTTAATTGATTGGTATGCGAGAAACTGATGTGGTTGTTGGAAGATTTTGACAAAATCTTGATTTGAAAGGATTTGACTTGTTTTGGAGTATAGCTGCTTGATTAAACGTCGAATTTGAAGATTTTGAGCGGTTTTGAAAAGGACCAACTTGGGGTTTTAAGAAGTCGAGAGTTTCAACGATTTAGATGACAATCTTTCCATTTACAAAACGCCTTGAGGTTTTACGAACTGGATTTACATTATGACGTCTCACGAAGTGGATACAAGCATTTTATAGGGGCACTTATAGATTGCTTGCTAAGACCTAGTCGGGACGCTATAATACCTTAGAGTTGTGGTACTTCCGAAAAGTCGAAGCGAGGATGTGATAAGGGAGCTTATTACACGCTTGTCAAGACCAATTGGAGATGTCACGACCGTGACTAGGATGTTGTGAGAATCCCGGAAGACGCAACCGAGATGATTACAAGATCCTTGGACATGGTCCTCGGACTCGCCGATTTAAAACTTCTTCCCATTGCTTTAAAATGCTTTTAGTCTCGGGGACGAGACTTGTTTTTAGAGGTGGATAAATGGAAAGACCGAGTATATTTTATATATTATGATTATTTTAATTAAATAAATTATTATTTTATTCAATCAGTAAAAATGGGAGAAAACTCGTTATCGAGCGTAAGTTTTGATTCTAAAATCCTTCTGGCATCATTTTAGAATTTTGATTCTTTTGATGGAATTTGATTTCGCTTTCGAGTTGCGAGTCTTGATAAATTAATTTTGTTCTGATTATTTGGAAATTTAATTCAAAGTTCAATTTAAAGTTGATTTAGTCGGGATTTGATAGAGTCGGGATTAGCGGGTTTCGAATTTGAATGCCGGGTATATTCTCCTTGCATTTCATATTGGGACGACATATATATTCATTTCTTTTCCTTTTTCTTTCTTTCATTTTTTCGTCTCTCTCTCTCTCCCCCCCCCCTCTCTCTCGCGCGCTGCTCTCTCCTCTACCGCTCACGTTCAACCCACACCTCCCACACAAGATGTTTCAGAATTTGGTCCCCCCTCTGCAGCCCTCTCCTCTCTCTTATTGGTTTCAATTAAGCAACCCACATCCTCTTCTCTCCATTCTCTTGTTTTCTTCCAACCTTCCAAACACATCCAAAGCTTTCTTTTTTACCTCATTGTTTCCGAGAGCTTTAAGCTCCAAAGGCACCACCTTTTGCCTAGCCACCATCACCACTCTTCCACCACCTTTCCGCCACCACCACACCTCTCCATCCCCCTCACCATCGTTGTCGTTCAGCGCCGCCAGCAGCATCACCCTCGTCTTCCCCTTGCCGCCCCAACAGCTCTACCTCCTCTGGTTTCGGAGCTAAGGAGGAGAATACACAAAAGCCTCCACTTCCTCCTTCCTTCACTCTTGAAGAGCAGTAGCAGCCCAGCATTCCGAGCCCACCCTCTTCGCGAAGACCAGCCGACGCTGAGCTAGGACGCCGCCCAGGAGCTCCCTAGCCGGAGCAGCCGAGCCACCGACGTTGTCCTCGCCCCTCTTTTCCCTGGTTTCCCGTTAAAGCTCGATGAGTCCATCCTCCCTACTTTCGATCAGATACTTTGAAAAGTTTCACCTTGTGATCAAATACCTCTGACCCAGGTCCAAGGAGCTTCCCCACATCGTCGGCGAGCTCAATCGAACCCCGAGGGCCTCCGACGAACCTCGAACCTCGGTAAAACTCTCCTCTCCCCTCCCTTCTTGCTCTCGCTTTGCTCTTTCTGTGTCGATTGGATTCCGACCTCCGGGGTGGGAGTTGGAGGTCAACAAGCCGTCGGAGGCCGGAGGCTCCCCTCCCTCCTCTTCGGTCGTCCCTCGTTCAGAACAGGGTCCTGTCTCTGAGGTAGGAGATGACAGGAATAGGGTTGGGCCTAAGCCTTCGGGTTGGGCCTGACCCGAATACCTCCTAATGGGTATACCACTTCTGAAGCGGGTATCCTGGGTTGGGGAAATAACCTGGACCCGGATCCTTCATTTCTTTCTTTCTTTTATTGGGCTCATGTTTCGGGTTTGGGCCAGATTTTTCTGGGTTGGGCTCCCATCTGATTCTATTCTTTTCTTTCTTTTTAGCTGGGCGGGTCGGGCTCTTCCTTCCTTCTCTTTTTTTGTTGGGCCGGGTCGGATCCGGATTGGTATTGTTTTGGGCCTTCACTTGTGATTGAAAAATTGATTATTTATTTAGTTATTATTATAATTATAATGATTAATATTATTCTGATTTATTACATAAATAATATTTTCTGGAATTTTATATATTATAAGATTGTTTTAAATTAAAAATATAGATTTATTGGACTATTTTATGATGTTATATGGTGAATTGAAAATGTGTTAAAGTAATTTAGTATTGTCATTTTATAAATGAAAATGGTAAAAATGGATTTATCTTGGTAATTGTATTATATTTAAATATTATTGAAGAGTGATATTAGATGTTGTTTAAAAATGGAATTTTAAAGTGATATTATTTGAGAAGTGTGATTAATAAATGCTTTATTAAATGAGTTTAAGATGATGTCCTTAAATAAGTAAGAAATGCCGGAACTATTTCTATACTATGATTTTGAGAAACTGACTTTAAGGATTTAAATGTTTAATGTCGGAATTTGGCCAAGTATGATTTGAGAAATTATTTTGAATATGAGTTGATTTAATTTTGGATTTAAGAGTTTGAAAAATATGGTTGGTATGATTTTATCAATGGGTTTGATTGGAAGAATGATTATGGTCAACTTGATCGTATCGGAAAAGTTTTGGAAAACGGTCTTACTATCGGTTGGTTTTGAGGATGTTGAGAACTTGGGTTTCGTGTGTATGAATGTTGGTCCGGTATCTTATGGAAATGGCTTGATGATAGGTGTGTATTGCTTTTGGATTGCTTTAGACTTGCATTTGGGCCCTTGCTTGTGTTATCTTGCTATTCTGCATCTTCAGGTAAGTATCCTACGAGACTTACTCAGTAACCTGGACCTCCTGCCTGATGTGTCATATGATGTGTAGGTGTTGCATATTAAAGCATGCCATGTAGTATCATGTTAGGATTGCATTGAACTGAGCATGTGGTTACTATGTGTGTTTGAATATAGAACGGTCGTTATCTGTGATAGTCCTAGAGTCTTTGCTAGGATCATAGGGTAGCCCAGCCCCATCGGGTTGCCCTGAGTCTATCGAGTCGACATGAGCATGATATGATAGCCCAGCACCATCGGACAAGCGATGATATGATATGATATGATATGATATGATGATGCCGTGGTTTGTGCACCACCACGAGGAAATTGCTATGCTATAGCACCGAACTGGCCAGTCTCTGCACTAACGGGAAGGGGTGCAGAGGTAGGAGAGGGATATGCCACTTGGCATTGTCTTGGGCCCTTTACAGTTTTTCCGCATATTATAATTGTCAAGCATGCTTATGTGATTTAAATCTTGTACTGCATTAGTCATCCTTTATTTAGGTATAGGCATGTTATGTGGCCTCAGCGCGGTCAGAGGACCTGCAGGCGATTACCGGGCCTGACTTCGTGGATAGTGTTAGGAACCGCTCTTGTTTGCTCCTTGCTTCTGTGACGGGAAATCTCTTGGCGAACCGAAGAATCTGGCTAATATTCCAACTTGACAAATGGCAATCACCCACTATGTTTTGGTTTTGACCCGGCTTTGCCGTGGCACTTGTATCTAAATTTTGCTTCCGTTTTACTTTCATTTGAATCGAATTTCCGCGACTTTGACTGTTTTAGGGTTCGAAATCCCTGCCTTGGGTACTGATCTTTAGAGGTTTGAAACCTCGACCCGTACCTGAATTGCAACATCCGAACGAAGGTATCTAACCTTCGAAACGTAACCCGGGTATATATCCGGGTCGTTACACCTCGAACACCAAACAACCATCGAATATGAGAGTGATGCATACCAAGGCATTTCCATCTGAATATGAAATGAGGGATGAGAAGAAAGGTTCATTGGTATCTACTTTTCGCCATAGATGAAAAGTATTTCGTCAAATACACTTACCCCCTACATCTGAGAAGAAAGGTTTCTGGGAAATCAAGATGACACGGGGATTCTGATCACTGACATGGGCATGGGCTGAAGCCGAAAAGTGCTCTACAACTGGAACTACAAGCCGAGAGCTTTTCTTTAATGGTAAAATGTTCTCCATCTCTTTCTGCAGCTGAAGATGTAAGAGAAGGGAGAAAATGAAAGGCTTCTCCCCTCCTCCCCTTTTATTTTTGTCTTCCATGGTGGAACTTCAGGCCGAGAGCTTGTCTTCCATGGTGGCCATCTTTTCCATCTCTTTTGTCTTAGATTACAAGGGGGAGAAGAAAGTGAGTAGCAAACACCCATCCGCCTCCCTCGAACACCCAACAACCATCAAAGATAAGAATGAAGCAGACCAAGGGGTTTCCACTTGAAAATGAAACGAGGGACGAGAAGAAATGTTCATGACTATCTACTTTTCACCATAGATGAGGAGTAGTTCATCAAATATACTTACTCATTGCATCCGAGAAGAAAGGTTTCTGGGAAATCAAGGTGACACGGGGATTCTGATCACTGACAGAAGCACCGACTGAAGGCGACAAGTGCTCTGCAACTGGAACTACAAGCCGACAACTTGTCTTCAATGGTGGAATGTTCTCCATCTCTTTATCTAGGTAAGTTTATGCTGCTGCAGATGTGAGAGAAGAGAGAAAAAATGAAAGTCTTTTCCCATCCTCCCTTTTTATACCATACAAAATGGTAAAAGAAAACCAAAGATCACATCACCCATCCCCATAATTTTTGGCACCAAAACCCATCAGCCCTTCCCTTCTCAAGTGGTCCTCCTCCCTCTAACCTGCAACCGGCCCAAGAGGTCACAAATTTTATTTACAAAAGTACACCCCTAACCCACTTTTTTATTTTTCCCAAGTGGGGTCATCTATGCAAACCATCCCAAAAAATGGGTTATCTATGCAAAAAGCCCTTCTTTCATTCTCTAGACTCAATGGTCTCATTGACTAGAAAGTTCCAAACGCGTCTATGAAATATAAATATTAAAAATCAAATATTAATTCTTATTGATCAAGAATCAACTTACAAAAAAAATTCGAAGCTTTTTTACCCTTCACAAAGCATTTCTACACCTTAAAGCTTGGGTATTGACTGTTCGATCCTGGATGTGGTATTATTTTGTGTTTTATGGTTTTGTCTTTTTTCGTCGTGTGAGAGGTCATAGACATGATCGACACTTGACAGCTCGTTGATGGTTGAGTCCAAATCTGAAGTCTCCACTTTGTTCCCTGAAGATACCTTGCATTGCCTCTGCCAAATGTCAGAAGAGAAGGTCCATATTGTCCTAGTTCCAACATCGTTTGCCTATGCCAGTGTCATCTTTCCCTTTCTACTTTTTATTTCGGTGTAGTATTATTTTATGATTTGTTTTGCCATTGGTTTTATTTTCATTCATAACAATTTGTCCATTGTCGAACTTTTCGACCTCTCAACCCATCAAGTATGCCTGGTGGATCGAATTCCTTTTTGTTTTTTAAAAAAGATCTTCTTAATTTAAATGGGTTGGAAGGTCTTTTGTCATTTGAGACATGAAAGCCCATAACCTAACAACTCTACAAAACAATATAAATATACATAAAATTGAGTAAAAAAGAAAAAATTAATAAAAATAATATGAATTATCGACAGTTAACCAAAAATAATACTACTATCTATTCAGATTTCTTTTCCGACTTCCAAAAAAAATGTATCAATGATGTACGTACTCATCTATGAGAACTGAAGATGATTATCAATCGGCAATCGATTTAGCGGGATGATGTGCTAAGTGTCTTAAGTAGTGTCGGGGTGGGAAAAAAGGGTTGTTTTTTACACCCACAAAATTTACTATTTACACCCAAAATCCAAGTTTTTGTTTTTTTTTAAATAAACCCTACGCCTCTTGAGTCATAGGTGTGTGACTCAAGAGGCGCAGCTATTTTTTTCTATATACATACCCTGCCCCTCTTGAGTCACACGTCTATGACTCAGGAGGCTTAGAGTTTATTTAAAAAAAAAAACTTGAATTTTAGGTGTAAATAGTAAATTTTGTGGGTGTAAAAAACAACACCCGTGGGAAAATCACCCAAATCAAGACTATACGATCTATGGATTGTATATCTAACGGTAAGGAAAAATGATTTATGAGGGATTAGTTTCATGTGATGCAAGTTAGCATGGTAGGTTATATTCTCGTGATACGCAAAAAAATGGTCTTTTACTTGAAAGAACCTTGTAGAGAAGAAAATAGCCTAGTTTAGTACATAGATAAGTAGGGGGGATTCATTATCTTGAGGTCATGGTTCAAACCCCTTTAGCTTTATTTTCATTTTTAAGACCTTGTAGGTTATCATTGATCGAGTGTCTCCAACCTAATCAACTGTGATATATTTTGCGACTTACCTGAGGGCAATGTGAGGGGTCTAGTGCATTGCCCGTTGAGGACTAGTAAGACCCAAGTTTGGAACCTCGGTTATTTTTTAAAAAGTGAAAGGTGCATAAACACATTTATGCAACTTTCATGTCTAATAAGGTCATGTTTATCAGTGCATTGTGCATTGATATTAGGAGTATATTTAATATAAAATAATAAAAAAAATGGATAGTATCGAGCCAAAGGGATACTACCACAATGATAGAATCGTTTTTATCTATTCATAGACATTAACTTTTAATGGGTTTGAGTATATTTGTTTTTTGAAAAATTATTTTGAGTACACTTTTACATGTTTTTTTATTAAGTAAAAATTTGATGAACAGTACAGGCTCGGTGGGTCGATAGGCCGAAAAAATGGCGACGGATAACCCGTCAAACATGTTATAGACAAAGAAGCAACAACAAAGCATATATACCAAAATACAAGGGTGCAGTTACAAACGCAGACTAGCACAAACAATGAAGGAACAACAGCAGTGAGACACAACTCTTTTGTCAGTTGGTAGAGGCGACGTAGGGAATCCCTGGGGAACTAAGTGGAAACCTCAGATTTAGACTAAGATGTTAACGAGCCTTCAAGTTTCGATCACATCTACGACCTCTCGCACGTCGATAAAGAAGAAGTAAACCGCTCAAAATTGCTAGACCCCAAAGTCAGACAACCACACCACTAGACAAAACAGCACCACCACTCAAAACTGCTCTTATTTATATGTGCAGCTTTAGGCCCAAGGCCAAAGGATGAATTCGGGCCTAATCTGACACCTTCGTGCCACTTAGGACCAAAGGAAAACCCAAAAGGGCAGACAGGGCAGGAAGGAGTACAAGCACGAAGATTTTTCGAAGGCACATCGTCAGCCAACACCAACCAAATGAGGCTGCCATCGCCGGAGATGAATTGAGAGAGCAGAAGTGGCTATGGATCAAAGAGGCCACCCCGAAGCCACCGAAGAGGAGAATCACAAGAAAATAAACAAGCGTCGGAATAGACGAGCACCGGGATAAAGCAAATCCAGACCCTGACAGAAGCCCAGAAGCGGCACCACCACTGAGCACCCGAGGAGCAGGGACAAGGCGGGCCAACAACTAGGCCGAAGGGGCAAGGAGGTTGAATTAGGGAAATAGGATTGGAAGCAAAATGCCCTAAATTAGGCGCACGAACAGGAGCAAACAAATCACCGAAGCCGGACCTAATCGGAGATCGAGAGCGAGAGGAGGCTAATAGGCCGATAGGCTAATAGGCCCTTAGGAGGGAGTGGGTTGGGGGTGGTGCGAAAGCCCAAAATAGGGCTGACGACAAATGATCAAAGTAGCACGCCAACACCACGAAGCCTAGAGAAGAAGTGGACTGTGGTGTTCAGGCTCCCAGAGGAGGGTTTTGGCTCCCTCTCTCCATGCTAGAGAGAAGAGAGATTTTTCTGCTTGGTTTTTATTTTATTTTTTTCACGAGGAAAGGTTGATGTCATAAACCGAAATTAGATTCAACCTCTGGGGAGGATTTGCTCACCTAGTTTTGAAAACATTCGGGTCTAGTGACCCTTAGATTTTTAGATTATGAAGATCAAAGATGGTACAAGTTCTGAAATTGTTAATAATTCAACAATTTGTAGACCCTTAATTAAGAAGAAAAAAATCCGAAAGAAAGGAGAAGCACACTCAGGCCATGCCCGAGATGAAAAATAAGCTCCTTCTTCATTACCCACAAGGCTGCACACCGGAAAAGCACAAGCAAAATGGCTTGGATCTTGAGAAAGTGGAAAGACAACAGGAATTTGTGGTTTGAGGGAGAAATTTATGATTGATTAGGGTTCTTAGCCTTAAGGGGCTATCTTAGAAGAAGGCTAAAATCACCCAAATTGACAAGACCAGCCAACAAAAACTTGCAATTTGAGGTCATTCTGGACGAATTTGGTATGGCTCGGTGGGTGGAACAACACATAAGTGTGGATTTGGAGATTTTTGGGTTGATGAGATCCAAGGTTTCACAAACTTACTCTAGCATTTTTTTTTATTAGGTAAAAATTCGAGCTCAGACAAGTCTGAAGCTCGAGAGGCCGACGAATCGGCGGACGGACAGTCGTCAACATACAACATACTAAACACACAAATAAAACAAATGAATGAAACAACCCAAATAACCCATATAAGTCATCATCCAACGGAGGAGTCGAGGGAGATCCAAGGCGAGCAACGAATGTCAAGAACACGGGAGAGTGCGATGACTCACACGGCGTCTCGAAGCCGAGAAGGCGGAGAACAGTAACCCACCACCGGAAGGGGCAAAACCTGGGTGCGGATCACCAACGTTGCTTCCACCTAGATGAGGGATCTTCGAAAACCACAAACACCGCTACGATCCTCTCGATCATACAGGACGCCCGATACTGCAACTCAACTCGAAAATAAACGCACACATGCCAAAGCAACGACCCACTGCCAAAAAAAGAACATATACGGGCTAGAAAGGGAGATCAAACCATCAGTCAAAAATTTGTGTGCAAACTCACATAACCAAACTGAAAGTCTGGGGAGGATTTATTATAAATATTAATATTTAAATCATTTTCAGGCCTTTCGGGATTTTGGTCCAACTCTTTCGGGGGTTTTGTCAAGCCTTTTCAGGAGATAGCGTTTCTACATTTGACTCTTCACAGTACACATTTACATGTAAAAATGTCAAAAAAAATATATTATTGTGTATAATTTAATTTTTAATTCATAATGTTGGTATATATTTTATTGGGAAATTTACAGAAAACCACCCCTTATATATCACCTTTTACACTTAACCACCGGTTAAATACAAAATTACAGAAAATCACCCATTAAATGGTTTTTGTTTTCAAATCACCACCCACCACATATTTCCATTAGAATTCCATTAAATATAGTATATTTCAATATTTTATACTTAAAGTTTAAAGTTTAAGCTTGAATATATTTAAATTATATTTATGGTAGGGATAAAAAAATGAAATATTGATATATTAGGGGCCAAAAGCATGTAAAAATTTTTAATTTATGTGGAAATATTGTCTAATTTTATTTAAAAATTTAAGCAAACTTTAATAAAGATACTTTTAATAAAAAATTCTTTTGAGCTTGGAAAATATTTTTAAAATATTTTAAATATTTTTTTCATTTTTAGTATATAGAATAGGTGTTTACAAATATGAAAGAAAATGAGACATTAATTATTAGTATAAAAAATATTATTAAATTTAAACAATGCTAATGTCTTATAAATTTATTTTAATTTTTGATTAAAAAGAAGTCTATAAAATTTAAAACTATTTTTATGATAAAATAGGACAAATCTGTTCATATATACATCGATTTTTTTAAAGATATTTTTTTAATATTTTTTAAAAATTTAGTAAAATGTATTTTTAAATCTAATTGAGATTTTCATTTAAATATAAAGATTAAAATATTAAAAGTATCATATATACATTTGACAAAACCCTAATAGAAATAGATAATGGGTGGTGATTTGAAAATAAAAACCATTTAATGGGTGGTTTTCCGTAATTTTTTTATTTAATGGGTGGTTAAGTGTAAAACGTCTATATTTAGTGGGTGGCTAAGTGTAAAAGTCTAATTCACATGTCATTTCATAAAATTCGATGTTTTTATATTTCCCTAAATTTCATATCTGCATACTAGTATAATTAAAGCTATGAGCTTCGAGTAAGTAGGTTCTATTAAAATGTTTGACAATCGTGTAATAAACTAGGCATGATTTTGCTTATATTATAGTTACACATTTATAAATTATGAGAGTATATAACTATATATATGATATCATCTTATTTTACGTGATTTATGTGTCTTGTGAGTAGGTTTTATGTCCATTAAGTGTTAGTTTATATGTGTTTTATATGATTTATATGTTATTTCGAGTATAGATGTCTACACGTGGTGTGTGTAAAATTTCAGGTGTTTCGGTGCACATCTGGACTATTTCTCGAGCCAAGGAAAAGAAGCAAAGCGAAATCTCATAATCAAAACCCAAACATATCGAGTCGGCACAATGAGCAGACAAGAAATCACAACATATTGAGTCAATACTTTAAACTACCAACTCGATACTCTCACATGCTGAACACAGAGCTAAACACAACCAAAGTATCGACTAGATACTCATAAGTATCGACTCGGTACCTTCCTTTTTCGCGTTAGTTTCTTTAGGATTGGGACGAATCTTTTATCTACGTCTATCTTCTATCAGATGTCTTTTAGATATCTTTTTATTATTATTTTAGGAATATTTTCATATCTTTTTAGCACTATAAATATATTATTGGGGTTGGATCCTAGGGCATCCAATGCCACACCATAAACCCTAGTTGCAGACATTCATATTTTTAGGTTTTTTGAAGATTTTTGCTTGAAGACTGTTTTGCTGGATTCAAGATAAGTTCTTTCAATTTAGTTCTATATTCTTTCATCATGACTTATTTGATTGATTTTGAATATATGTCTGGTTAATTTCCTTATTCTGGCGTTGGGATGATCTCAATGATATCGAGATAGACATGTGCGTGATGATTGCCAGAATAAATTCTATTATTTGTTTGATTGAATCCTTGAGTGCTTAAGCCGATTAATTTTATGTTGATTGGAATCCTTTTGATGTTTAAAATGCGCCGGTTGTGAATTGAGATTGGATATATAGATAAAGTTGTTAGCTTTGTTGGAAAACATGGATTAAACCTGAGAATTGTTTATGAACAATCTATTTAATTCTCTTGTGGATAGTAAACTATCGTCGACAACCTAGGTTTGAGTTGGTTATGCGGATCGCAAACATGAATGGTTGATCGATTTTCTCACTAGGGTCTAAGTGCTTAAAGAGTCCAACTTGATTGATTCTGCAACTTGCGGAAGCTAAGTGGTAATTAATTGAAATAGACATATTTATTGCAACATGCGTATAATTAATGATATTTTTTTTACAGTGGGCGAACAATGGGTGAGCAAACTTACAAGAGTAAGACACCACCCTGATCATCCTGGCGGATAATGTTACACAGATCCCTATTAATAGGGAGAGTCGAAATATTACATTTATAAGCATTCCTAGCTATGTAGTCAGCCACTCTATTTGCCTTCTAAAGTAGTGTCTAAATTCGATGTGGTCAAAACTTGTCTTCAGTCAATCGATCAACTCTAGATAGCGTGATATTTCCCACTTGATCTTGGTCATATCATTAATAGCTTGAACTACTTCCAAGCAGTCCCCTTCGACGATAATATTTCGCAAGCCTTTGTTTATGGCTAGTTGTATACCTGCACAGAAAGCATTAGCTTCTGTTTAGAGCGTCGTAGTGATACAAGTCTCCTGTTGAAAGATGTCCATGACCCTTCCATTCCAATCCCTAATAATCCCCCTCCCCCCACTTGGCAGAAGCCAGTGGGTTTTACTGAGTCATCCACATTACTTTTTGTAGATAGCCCTAGGTGGTTTACACCATTTCGAATTTTGCCTTCTCTTCCTTGCGTGTTTCTTCTTATATTTGTCATTTGTTGTTGCATGGTTCCACTCTCTAATGTTACTAATAATTTTCCGAGTAATTGAAGCCATTGGCTCTATTTTTTTCTTATTAAAAATTAGACTGTTTCTGATTTCCCAAATAGTTTGCCAAATAAAACACAACTCTTCAAATTGGGAGGTTCCATGTCTTACCTGAATGGTGTCTTTTATTGTGGTGTGGGTTCCAATCAGGCATAGGAAAGTTTCACCCACTGTTTGCTCATAGTTTGAGATAACCGATTTTATGAAAGGACAATTTAGAAGTAGGTGATTACTATCCTTATCACCACCATTACAAAGACAGCATTGGGAAGGCACTCTATTAATGAATTTATTCAACATTGCTTTTGTTAGAAGTCCATCAATAGCTAATTTCCATAAAAAATTATTCATTCTTGGTGGGATTTCGGTCTTCCAAATCCAGTTAAATTCAGCCTCTGTAGTCGAAGTGTTATTTGTTATATCTCTCATTGATTTTATAGTAAACTTTCCATTTGGATTTAGTTTCCAAATTAGTTTGTCTAGTGTAGACCAGTTTGGAATCGGTATGTTAATAATTTTTTGGATGATATCATGAGGGAACAATTATTTGAGCAGGTCTAGATTCCATCGTTTTTGAGCTGTAAAGAGCTGACTTACTTTTAGATTGGGGTCATGTTGTGCTTGAAGATGAGTTAGTGGTTGATTCAGAATCCAAGGATCATTCCAGATGTTAATCATATCTCCATTTCCAATAATCCAATGAAGGCCTTTGTAAAATTTCTCCCGAAGTTGAAGGAGTCGTCCAAATTGCCAAGAAGTATTATGAGCAATTCTTTCCTTTATGGATTCATTTATTAAGTATTTTTCTTTTATTACTTTTACCCAAATGTTATCTGGATCCGTATGAATTTTTCAGAGTAATTTCATTTGGAGATCTTCTGCCGTTCTGAATCCAAGTCCCCCTTGGTCTTTCGGCTTGCAAATTTTGTCCCAGCTAATTAAAGATATGTACCTCTCAGATTGTAGTTTGTTCCAAAAGAAGTTTTTGTTAATTTTTTGATCAATTTGTTGTAGAATACCTTTGAGAAGGAAGAAGTTTTGCATCAGATATTTTATTTTAGAACTAATATTTGCTTGGATGAGGATAGATCTACCAGCCTGAGAGAGTGTATATGCCCGCCATTTGGATAACTGTTTCTTAAGAGATTGTATAGCTTCTTCAAAGATCGAGTTTTAACTCTTCCACTTATCATCGGGATTCCTAGGTACTTTTCCATGGTCTTGGATATGGGAATATTATTCATTTGTTGTGCCAATGATCTTGCTAGAGTTGCGCTAATGTTCCCGAAGACTTGTAGAGAACTTTTGTTGTAGTTTATCACTAATCCAAAACATATACTCGACCCTTGTGTACCCGAATTGCACAACCTCGCTCTGATACCACCTTTGTAACGGCCCGGATATAAATATCCGAGATACATTTCGAAGGTTGGATACCTTCGTTTGGATGTTGCAATTCAGGTACGGGTCGAGGTTTCAAACCTCTAAAGATCAATCAGTATTCAAAGCGGGGATTTCGAACCCCAATCAATCGAAGTCACGGAAATTCAATTTAAACGAAAGTAAAGCGGAAGTAAGGTTTAGATACAAATGCCACGACAGAGCCGGGTCAAAACCAAAACATATATTCTAAAGTCGTATAGCCAAATTAGCGGAGTTAGGCAGGTTCTTTGCAATCGCCCGGGGGGATTTTCCCACGCCATAGAGACATGGAGCAATCATACCTAAAAACAAGTTGTGCGAGCGGGATCAGACCGAGACCCCAACGCACTCTGTCCCGCAAGCAAATATACACATACGCTATAATAAAGATGCTTCGATGCAATGCGGAAATTAAATCACACTAGCATGTTCCTAAATCATAATATGCGGAAAAGAATTTTAAAGGCGTCCAAAGAATGTCAAGTGACATATCCCTCTCCTACCTCTGCACCCCTTTCCGTTAGTGCAGAGACTAGCCAGTTCGATGCTATAGCATATCATATCTCATCATAGCATATCATATCTCATCATCATATCATATATCATGCTCATTCCCGATGGTGCTGGGCTATCATCATGCTCATATCGACTCGATAGACTCAAGGCACCCGATGGGGCTGGGCTACCCTATGACCCTAGAAAAGACTCTAGGACTATCACAGATAACGGTCGTTCTGTTCTCAATCACACAAAGTAATCGAATGCTCATTCATAAGTGAAACCTAGCATGATACTACATGGCATGCTTTAATGCTTATGCAACACCTAGTATGTCATATATTCACAAGCAGGTATTCTCTTTCGAATCTGAGTAAGCCCATAAAGGAACTTACCTGAATAAGCAGAACAGCAGAGAAACAAGGCAGAAGCAGAGTCCAAGTAATGAATCACCAATAGTAAGCAATGTCCACTATATCACAATCACCTAATAACATACAGATATGCATAAGTCTATCTAATTCACACAAGACGCCCCTAACTATCATACATAACTTCTCATATCTTATTTCAGATTATTCCGTCTTATCTCATCACAATTCATATATCATTTCATGTTCATCTCATCTCATCATCTCATTTCCAAAACAATCTCTCAAAGAACTCAACTTAGAAAATCAAACAATTCTTTTAAAATCGCGTATCCAATCCCGACATTAAACACTTAAGCCTTAAAACCAATTTCCCAAAATCATATTATAGAAATCATTCCGGCATGTTTCTTATTTCAAAAACATTATATAAATAAATTCCAATATTAAATCATCAAAATAATCTTATGTTCACAAATCATATTTATAAATCAAAACCAACAATTCACTTTAAAATTCCTAACTCACATATTTAAATCCTCATAAAATGTATCATATATAAATAATCCAATTAATACTATTTTAAAACAAATAAACAATATATGACGATTAATTTTCCAGAATTTATAATTATAACCAATCCCAAAATAATAATAATATTCAAATAATTTAACACTTACTATCCATATAATCTCAAAACAATAACCATAAATATATTTATAACCCCATATAAATTAATATCACTTTTAAAACCTTTTTAAAAATATATATTAATAATTTCAGAACATATAAATATATATATTCATTTTCCTAAAATCAGAATAACAAAAACATATATATAGAGAGAGAGAGGATAGATCATGTGTGAGCAAGGTTTACCTTGTCATTTGTGAGCGATTTATAACCAATAGATGAAGACAAATGAATGGATGAAATTGAATGAAAATTTAATTAAAAGATTTTGAAAATCGGATGGGGCCTACCAATATGACCATCTACTCTTTCGTTTAGAGCATGTGAGATGCACTCTCCACTCAAATAATTATAACCGTGACCCTAAAAAAATACAGTATGTGCTACACTGATTTCATGAGATTTGATAAAAGCCAATAAGGAAAGGAAATATTTTGTTGTTTTATTTAAAAAATCAATATGTCCTACACAGTCTACACTGATTCACCTCCTTGGCGGGGTCTTTGAGGTTAGAGTGGATATGTATTTTTGCAAACAAGTTCCTTTAAGAGGGTAATTAGTTTGTAATATACTAATATCAACACAGGAATTCATATTCCACTAATTTAATTGAATGAGTAATTCGATCAATTCGTCTTCGTCAATTTATTCATAAATGTTCGTGTATATATATATATATATACACGTTATAATTATTCATCAATTTATTCGCTTATATAGATTATAAAACATTCAAGTACATACGAATAATTATACCATATATATGAACATTTATGAATAAATTGACGAATTGATCGAATGAGTAATTCGTATATTATTCAATTTATTCATAAATGTTCGTATATGTGATATAATTATTCGTATGTACTTGAATGTTTTGTAATCCATATAAGCGAATAAATTGACGAATAATTATAACGTATATGAACATTTTTTAATAAATGAGGAATTGAATAAGTAATTAGCCTATTAGTCAATTTATTCATAAATGTTCGTATATATCGTATAATTATTCGTTTGTACTTGAATGTTTTGTAATCTATAAGTGAATAAATTCAGAATACACATAAAAGAAATTATGCATGACACTATATATAAGAAATTAGAATGAATAAATACTTATTAAACATGTAATTCTTTACAAATACCCATCAAATTGAGAGTATCACATAGTAAATAAATCGACAACTTGGTACTTCAAAAACCAATTCATCAACTTTGCCAACAACCCATTTTGACGATGTCCATATGAATGCTAAATTTGCCGACCCAGCTGAAACAATTACCTCTTGCCGAAATCGATCTCAACAAATTGCCAAATATTTCAAACTCCATTGCAAACCACAACACAATAACTTATCAATAATCTAACGTCGTGCAATTGTAACTTTGAAGAACACCACTAAACTAATTTCCTAATTATGATAGAAGCAGTACACCCTTTTATAAATTAAACTTTCTTAAACATACCCATAGCTATGTAATCTATCCCTATCTTGATTCGGCTGATTCGTCTCCTCGGCTGTTGCCGATTGAACACAGGAGTCGACAATTTCAATTGAGGGTTTTAAAGAACAATCAATTCACCTTAAACAAATAGGAAATCAAGAACTTAGCCGGCTCGATCGACCGCACTGCATAGAGAATGGATAAAATTTAAGTTTCAATGGAAGATTTTGCCCTAGGTCAAGGGATTTCAGACCTTGTCGCCAAAGCTTCCTTCCAATTTTGGGGAGATTATGATCCTTTTGATTTTCACCCACTTTCATCGTGTGGAGGGTGAATCAAATGAAGCGATGACAATGGTTTTTTTTACCCTATTGCGTTATACACGCGCTTCTCCCTCCCCTTTATTCCCTACTCCCCTATTTTTTTTATTTTTCCATATTATAATATTCAACGAATTAGGGCCATCCATCTATATATAAAATACTAAAACAGAGGCCTGAAACGGACTCTGGTGCGATCTCGCGTCCACGGAATTTTCTGGATTAAAGCGGGATTATTTTTGCTTACGTGTCATTTTCTGAATTAAAGTGGTATTATATTTTTGAGCCACATCAATTAATAAATGAATATAGTTAGGTAAAAAACTTATCTTTTTAGATACATAATCTATCCAATATAACCTTATATCTTAATTAGATAAATCTATCTAATAGACTAAAATATGAAAACAGCACATAAAATTAAAAGTTTTTTGAAACGTTGTGTACTATATAAATATTGTTTATGTAGATATATTTCATATAAATTTATTTAGTACAATGTAGGGAGAGAATTAATTTATATATTTATCTTTTTATAACATATAATAATGATAAGTTATAATTTATTTATCTAATATTATTTAGTACAATGTAGGGAGAGAACTTTTGACCTATACTAAATTAAAAGATAGGAATTAGTAATTGACATAGTTAAAACTTAATATAAAAAATACATAGTATAATTATAAAAAAACCGCACAACGGGCGGATAGTAAAACTAGTTGTATCGAAAAGAAGGGATAAGATTTGCTCACAAAATACATGATAAGACATGCTTACACAGGAGCCGACCTATATATATATATATATATATATATATATATATATATAACCTAAATATACAACACAACCTTAAACCAACCACCAGCCCAACCGAGAGAAGCCCAGACCCGGAAGAGGATCCGAGCCCATGACCCGGCCCAGACGGAAGCTGAGTCCCCCAATTAAGAGTTTTAACTGAACAGGCCGGTTCAAGGAAAATAGAAAAAGAAGAGAGAACCGGCTTGTGGACCTGTCCCCTTCCCCACGAACAGAGCTCAACAGCAGAGCTAAAAATGGAGGGAATAAGGAGAGAGCTCAGGCATGGGGGGGTCAGTTCGACTCGACGTTGTACCCAGGTGATCGGAATAGGATTGCCGGAAATGTTCGATTCGGCCGATTCGGCCTTGGTTGTGGCGAAGGGAGCGCCGAGGTGCCTGGGTCGAACGAGAAAGGTTATAAAGGTTCCCCTTTGGGGGGGTATTTGGTCAAAACGAAAGAGGAGAGTCTCACCGACCTCTCCAATCGGAAAGCAGGGGAGGAGGGCGAGAACGGAGTCGGTCGCGCTTCGTCGGAGTCAAAGGAAGCGAGTGTAGGTGCTCGGCTGCGGGCTCCTCCGGCGGCGACGATGAGGAGGAGAATGGAGGGGCTGTTGGTGCTGCTCAGCTGCTGGCTTTGAAGGAGGAGATGAAGGACAAGGTGGGTTGCGGATGTGAAACAGAGAGAGGAGGAGGATGTGGTAGCAGCCATGGTGGATTTGCGGCTCGACAGTGGTGTCGACGACAGAGGGCCAAGAAGGTGGAAATGGAAGGAGTGTGGGTTGTAGGTGTGTGTGGTGTTCCATGGAAGAAAAGAGAGAGCTTGGGCTCTTAGGAGTTCACGGCAGCCAAAGGGGAGAGAGGAGGGATAAGGGTGTGGGTTGTTCTGCTTGAAGTGAAGAGAGGAGAAGATAAGGAGGGAATGTGAGGGCTATGGCGTGTGTGCAGAAATAGGAGGGCAAGGTGTGTTTTATGGTGTAAATGGTTGCAGATGCACATTGCTGGCAAGGCAGGTGGTCCTGGACGAGAGAGAGAGGGAGAGAGAGAATAAAGAAAAGGAAAAATAAAATAGGAATTAAAGAGGTCCCCACAATACCCATTCAAATTAGCGGAATAGGCTCAAAACCCGCTCGCCCGATCGAATCCCGACTAAATCAAATTTAATCGAATTTCAATTCAATTTCAAGATAAACGGAATTAAATTAATCTTTTATCAATACTCGGAGCTTGAAGGCGGAATTAAAATCCGCTAGAATCCAAATTCTCAAAATGATGCCAAAATGACTTAAAAAAATTCAAAACTTACGCTCGAGGACGAGTTTTATTCCACTTTTACAAATAATAATAATTTAATATATAGATTAATAATACAAAATATATTCAGTCGTTACAAATAAGTTGTGTTCCTATCTGCTAATTGCAAATGGTTAGTCCTTGCCCGTTGTTTCCAAAATTTATGATTGTATTCTAAGAGCATTTTCCTCTTTCTTTCTAACCTGACTAATTTTTCAATTTCTCTTTGTGAGATTAAACCCCAAGGGAGACCATTCTGAAGATCCTGTATGTCCTTATTTGTTTTTTTGAGTTTTTTTAAAATATTGTTCTTATGGTTTTTACACCATTCCTTCGTATTCTTTTTAAGAAGTTTTTGCTTTTGAACCAGTTGAAACCCAAAAGAGCCAGCAAGTTTATTTTTCCAAACACATTTAACAATATTTTCATATAGAGGATTTGTAGTCCATGCCATTTCGAATTGAAAAGGGGTGCCTTTCTTGTCATCTGGGATTCCAATCTGCATAGTTATCGGACAATGGTCTGAGGTAGAAAATGGATGATGTTGCACCTTAAGGGTTTTTATATTTGAGAACAACATCTTGATGTGCTAGTGCTCGATCCAGCCTTTCATAAGTATTATTGTTTCCGCTATTATTTTTTCTCCAGGTAAAAGGAGATCCCTTGAACGGAATGGTGTGTAATTTAATTCCTCTTTGACTAGTTTAAGTCTTCTAAATATAGCTAAATTTGGTATGTTACCACCAATTTTTTCTGTATCATTCTCGATATCATTGAGGTCACCTATTAAGATGATGGGGAACATATGTTTATTAACAATAGAGAATATTTCATCCCATAATTGATTTTTTTCATGCTCAACTGAAGGTGCATAGACAAAGAGAAGAGCTATGACATAATCATTGATCTTTATTTTGATCATGAGATATCTATCCTTTTGTTCTAAAACTGTGGCGTTATCAAGCGATATATGATGTTTTAATAAAATCCACAATCCTCCCTTGTGACCATTAGACTTTATGCAAAAAGCTTTGTGAAAACCCACACTTCTAACTTGAGAATCAGAGGGAGGATCAACATATTTAGTCTCATATAAAGCAATATTGTCAAGTTTATTTGTTAGTAATGTGGTTTATTTCTTGCCAAAGGATTGCGCGTTTAGAGCCCTTACTGTTCCAATAACCAACACTAATCATAAGGGAT
Organism: Persicaria maculosa; assembly: GCA_963922045.1. Taxonomy (NCBI): domain Eukaryota; kingdom Viridiplantae; phylum Streptophyta; class Magnoliopsida; order Caryophyllales; family Polygonaceae; genus Persicaria; species Persicaria maculosa. Next base: position 26,313,876 of record OY998267.1, on the reverse strand, counting down.
GTTTTGCATTTGGCTAGGCAGCCTAGGAGTTCTGTAAGTGTGGTCTTTTGGCTCCATCATTCGCTTACTAGAGTTTAAAATCAAATGTTCTTGATTAGCCCTTCGATCAGGGAACAAAATGATAGCAGCTTGTGATTGTTTAAAGTCAGAGAGCGTTTTGGAAAACTGCTTGTTAAGGTAAGTCTTAGATATAGAGTTATATAGAACTTGTTGATGAAGAATTTTATAGTAGCTTACCACCACTAGAACTGCAAGAGGGTCGATGGGGATCGGCTGAAAGGTTTGCGACAAAGAGTTATATAGAACTTGTTGATGAGAAATTTTGTAGTAGCTTACCACCACCGAACCCACAAGAGGGTCGATGGGGATCGGCTGAAAGGTTTGCAACATAGAGTTATACGGAACTTGTTGATGAGAAATTTTGTAGTAGCTTACCATCACCAGAACCGCAAGAGGGTCGATGGGGATCGGCTAAAAGGTATGCGAAGATACATAACCAAAAAATTAACCAACAATCCTTTAGAAATCAAACCAAAAAAGAATCAGTTTAGAAATGCCAAACTAAAGAAAAGACAAACTCTAGCACCTGCCATCACCCGAGACAACCAACCTGCCAACACCAAGAGCTCCCAACCTGTTCCTTTCATAAATCTGTTGTTCATCCCAATAGAGCAGTTGTTGCAAGACATGACATAGTAGTAGCATTTTGCAGAGGAAGGCCAATTAACCAACATAAGATCCCTCAGTATAGGTAACGAACCAAGCCTAGAAATAACGATCACAACAATTAAGAAATCAAACGAATAGGCAGATCTAATCCTCTTTGCCAATATTTCACATGGGTCTCTAGTCAAGTCGCTAAGTTCTTTCACTATAGGAAAGTAAACAAGATAAGGGACATCCAGAGGTAATAGCAAAGCATGCAAAGGAACTAGATTCAAACTAGTTCTAGTCATGCAGAATTCAGTATTAGGAGAAAGAGAGAATTTCATTGATAAACTTATCTGTTCTAGATAGGAAGTTAAGAACTGAATTGGCACCCGTCTTGATCTCAGCTTGCATAATTAGAACTAGATTTGCCTTGGTACTCTGCATGACCCAGTAGCTTTCGCAGCTTCTAGCCTCATGAACCATATCAGGAAAAATATGGTAACGGCCATCCGAGGGTTTAATTTCAGAAGGGGCTTCAGTCAATCCACGAAAAAAAACAAGTTAGATGATGGTTCTTGGGAGCCTGGTTTATCTGATTCTGTGCGGAACGGCTATTATTCATACATAAAACATGGTAATGGCAGTCACTAAGAAATAGCAAAACATAACAAGAAACCAAATGCATGCTTAAACCAAAAGCACCAGGATAAATTTATACATTAAGATTTAGATAAAAGAGGGGTTTATGATGACACTTAGCTCTCCAATCGACTTGAAGTCTACCATATCTGGGAAGAAATTCGAGGGCTGAGATGACTTCCACATTGGCATCATCATGCAGGGGCGAAGCTACCTTTGGATTGCTGCACTGAGAGTTCCGATTGCATGCTAATATTCGAGCTTGAAACGAGGAGCTTTTGAGTCCAAAAATTTTGACATAAAAAGAGATCGAGCTAAAGGGTTTATGCTGAAATTTTGGTTTTGAAGATTTGGGTTTATACTTGTAAATTTCTAAATTTTGTGAAAGGGTGAGAGAAGCCTGCTGGGTTAACTTCTTTGTTGAGTTTCTCTTCCGACCACCAGCAGCACCAGCAGAGGATGGGAACATCCTTGGCGGACTGCAAAGGCGGCCAAACAGCCACCAGGGGAGAGCCATTTGCATCCGAGGGGGAAAGAGGAGTTGAGGCGACAGAGCAGCAGCCGTGAAAGGGCATCGCCGCCGGAGAAGGCTATGGTAGCGGAGGATAACACCCGCACATCGCAGGAGGACCCGAGGAGGCCCAAAGTGGGAGAAGGGAGGAGGCCTTGGCCAGGGGAAAGCATCAAAGAACCAACCACCAGACTCGCATCTTACATCGACAAAGGTTTTCAGATGGAGAAGATCGGAAGCAACGATTCGACCCCCATCTTTCCATCTCATCTTCCGTATTTTTCCTCTCTTTCTGGCTTCTTTTTTTGTTTTGTAAGCGATGAATCTCAAATCCCCTTCCACTCTCTTTGAATTTGGGTAATTGATTTTGAGATTTTGTTTAGATTGAGGTTGAAATTGAATTTTTTTTGTTTGGGATTTGGCTGAGATTGGAGATTGTGGCGAGTGGTTTTTTTCTTAGGGTTTTTTTGGGGTGGGTTTCTCCATAAGCCTTGAAATGTTTCCTTTTCTATGCGTATAATGATAATTAATTTAGATATTTTACCTTCAAATATCTTTTTTTCAATTTGTGCATGCATGAAAATTTATTTGGTCTATCGAGGATGTATTGTTGTGGTGAACACTAAGGGTGTGTTTGGATTCCAAATGCATTAGGTTTATAATGCAAAATGATAAGGCGGTGTTTGGTTAACACAATTTTTAAGGTGTTTAAATTATGATATTTTTTAATTCCACGATGTATTGATTATAATGCAATTATTTTATCTCGATTTATGTGATTATTTGGTTAAATTACGATTTTACGTAGGTTTTTACGAGATTTTTATTTTCGCAACCAAACGAACACATAAAACGAGGTAAAATAATTGCATTATAATTAAAATGCATTGGAATCCAAACACACCCTAACTCTCAAATGTTTCTCATTATATATTCACAAAAACTTGCAATTTGCTCTTTTTCTTATTTTCATATTCCTTCAAAAATCACTTTTTTTATTCGGCTTAGTAAACTAGTTGGGGCTCTGCAATTGATATTCACACGGTCCCTGAGATTCAAACTCGATTACTACAATCGACACTGTACGCTTACAGGGTGTTTGTTTTAGACCGATCAATATATCTTCAAATTTTCATGTTTTTTATTTTCTCTTTGTTTTTTTTATAAAAAATGGATCCATTCAAAAAATTTCCGACAATAACTTTTTGGCTAGCCCCTCTACAAAAATGTTTCAAAGAGATGTTATTGATAAAATGAAAAAAGTAAGAATGAAATGCTAAAATTGACAAAAAGAGAATTTTTTTTTAAATAGTATTTCTAGTATCCCTTTATAAATCTAGTCTAAGAAGCATCTCATATTTCATTTGGTCTTCCTATATGACACAAAACACAAAACATAGTGGTGTTTTAGGATTTCCTTGGGGGGGGGAGGATTTTTGTTTTGGAATTTTTTTAACTTGGTATATATAATGAAAGGGTGTTGTTAGATACACTGCAAATCACCCCTTCTAAATGCACTTTCTAAGCAATGTGGTGCACGTTCGATTAGACGTGCTAAATAGGCACCGAAAATTAAAGGCAAATCAGGGATTAGAGCACCAAGTTCATATCGACGTGGTGCCTTAAACTGTGATTTGCGGAGTATTTAGTTTCCGCAATAATGAAGGAGTTTTTTTTTAACAAATATTGAAAGAAAACCATAAATTGTGGTATAAATATGATATTTTATTACAAAAATTCATACAATAAAATGTAATAATTTTTTTCATATGTATGTGTAGCATGATGAATACTTTTTGAAAAATATTGAAAGAAAATTATAATTTTTTTAAAAAAATTTCATTTGTAAATGGAAAAAAATTAATAGGATTGAAAAGTGTGGTAAAAAAACCCCATAAATTGTGGTTTAAATATGACATTGATAGTAAAAAAAATTTCATAGGAATAAAAATTAGAAGAATTTTTTAAAATATATGTGTAACATAATGAATACTCTTATGAAAAATATTAAAAGAAATTTATTAAATTTTATTTAAATATGACATTTATAATGGAAAGTTTTGGTATGAATAAAAAGTATTGCAAATAAGTAAACAACGAGGTTTGAACCCATGACTTCTTACATTATTTATATTTCATTTTCCTCTCTTTATCAACTAAGCTAGACGACATTTATATTTTTTCACATTTTTTTTAAAATACTATGTTTTTCTGTTCGCGGAGGGAGGCGCGGCCACCCCCTGCCCCCCTGTGGCCGCCAGTGGTCATATGGGTTTTCACCCTAACTATTCAACTTGAAACAAAAAAAAAAAAGAAAACCAGATGTGAAGTAACTCAACTTGAATAATCAATAATTGAAAAATGCTTTGATTTAGATTTGTCAAAATTCACCCAAACTGAACCAACCCGAACCACCCAAACCTTTCCGTCAAAACATAGCTTTCCTAGGAGCAAAAGGATTCCTTTATAGTGGATAATAATAGATATCCTTCATTCTTCATTTCAAACCTAAAACAATTTTTTTGGTTTTTCATCAAATGAATCAAAGTAATTGTAGTCATCCTCCATATTACAGCACAATTGATCTTCTTCTCTTATTCTCATTGACATTTACTTTTGAGGGCCATCGAAATTGAAAGGTGGATAATTTGTTCAACAATAAACAACCCTTTATAAAGAAAACAATTCTGAATTTGAGATTCCATAGAAAAAGACACATCTTCCTTTCTTTTCATTTCCATCTTCTCTTCTTGAAGCTTCAACTTTTATCTCAAGCTAACAAAATCACCACTACAATAGATAAAAAGTGATTCCTACCAATATTCCTTTTGTATAAGTACGAATAAAATGACACCTGATTGATTCTCCATGCCCACCCTTTTATCACTACATTGCAACAAATAGACCCATCTTCTGGTTTTTCATCCACCTTGCCATTTTCATTCCTCCTAAATGTTCCCAACAGTAGAGGTTTGGTCCATCACATACTAACATACAAATGTTAAAATCATATTGAATTATGAGTTGTAAGTTGATCTTATTTAATTAAACATTGCAGAGACCTCGAATCACAGAGATACAAGTCCGAATAGATTGTAACGGATGCGTGCAAAAGATCAAGAAGGCCTTACATGGCATCAATGGTAAGTAATGTGAAATCTCATATGCTCCTCCCTTTGTTAACCCTATCTAAACTGTGTATGTTATTTTAGGGATCTATGACGTCTACATTGATCTTCCCCAACAAAAGTTGGCGATCGTCGGATGGGCGAATCCTGAGAAGATCATTAAAGCCATAAGGAAGGCTAGAAAAACGGCTACAATATACTCCCATTGTGAGGTGCAAGACCCACCACCTGGGCATCCAATAGACCAACCACTGCCACCACCACCTCTAGACCCAAGCAACCCACCGGTTGGCCCTCCAACATCGGATCAATCACATCCACCACAATCGGAGCCGCCAAGAGGTCAACAACTACCTCCACCCTCAGAACCACTGCACCAACATCCTCCTTGTGGCCCCAACGATTCTCATCACCATCCTTTGCCTAGAGATGTAGAGGAGGTTCATGTGATACATCACCACCCACCTGGTTTTGGGCAAGAATATGGTCCCGGATATAATCCCCGACCTCCTGGCTATAACCCGAGGCCCCATGGTCATGGCCAAGGTTATGATCCTAGCTATAATCCAAGACCTTCTAGTCATAGTCAGGCATATGGTCCAGGGCCTCCGGGCTATAATCTCGAACCTCCTAACTATAATAGACCGGTGAGGCCTCAACCTATTCATGTGGTCCATAATTACAACCAACACATACCACCGACATATGTAACCCAATATGAATATATCCCATCACAACCAAGATATGCACCTTATTCTAGGATGGACAACTACTACTACAACAATGGGGATTATCAGAACAACAACAATGGGTATCCTGCCTCTATGTTCAATGAAGAAAACCCAAATGCTTGTAAAATATGCTAGCAACAACAATGGTGTCAATGCAAATAACTTTTTAGCCTCTCTTGCATCTTCTATAGTATGAATGGAAGGAAAAAGATAATGGAATTAAATTTTTGTAGCAACAATGTCAAATAATTTAGTAATAATTTATTAGCACGTGAAGGAATGTTATAGAATGAGAGTATATGCTTATAGATACTAGTTACAAGGAAGGATTAGATGCCACATTCCACTCAAGAAATGATTCATGATAATACTAGTTAATATGCTTTATTCAATTAGCATTCCTTGCAGACCCTTTAGTGATCATCAACCTAACATTTTCCCTTTATCGATGTCTATCATGTTAATCGTATCATCTAACTGGGAGTCTTTACAAGAAAACAAGTATAAAGTATTGCTTTTTCAGTTGCGTGAAAAAAATGATTGGTCAAAGATGAATTTCTATAGCATAGCTTCAACTTTCTAAAGCACGAGATCAATTTTATTCTACAACTATTCAATTATAAACAAGCATATAACTATAATGTGTAAACTAATTCAATATCAAAAAGAATGAAATTAAAAGATGTCAAGTTTCAAAACAAAGCTGCAAGAATTTCAGAAATGTTAAAAGAGTAATTTCAATTCACTTAAAGATTAGAATAGTTCTCAGCAACAATATATGGAGAGGTAGAACTATCAATTCGAGCACGCAAGTCAACTTTAGGGTCTAGTAACCTGTAGGTTAAGGTCTTATTAAACCCTTCGAACATGTATGATACCATATGTGATCCATATACACTAAACACCAGGTTATAGTTGAATTTCACCAACATGTCACATTGAATTAATAAAATACCAATCAAGAAGGGCATTTAAATAAAAAAATATAAAAGCAACAAAATTAAAGTTTTAACTAGCTAGTCACCAATACCTGCAAATTTCTCTAAAATTTAGCACTACATGAGTTTAAGCAAAGTGGAAAATAAGGCGGCAGTGTAACACTCCATCTGTAAAATTCAGAAGGGAGTGTTGCAGTGCTAGTGAACCCTTATACATTAAAAGTACAAGGAATCACCTTAGGCTTATAGGGACATGCAACCATGCTCCTGTATATAGGTAATAACAAGCATTTAAAATAATACACGAGTAGAAGAACTTTTAAAAAGAAATTATATTTTATTAATATGCCCTTTTAAAAGTAGGGTAAAAAATAAGATTACAAAATTGTACAAATTTTTCTTAAATGAATAATCAAACTCCTATACAACTTTGTACTACGAATTTAAAGTATACAATAAATTTAAAAGTCCTCAACTTCTCGTACATTAACTTCTTCTCTGAGACTTAACTTCTAAACCTGCAAATTATAACCTGAGGTGTTGTATACAGACAAGGAACCCCAACCGTCCAAAACAAAATAGGACTGTTAGTTTGGTGAAGAACTAGTAAGTGACGACACAAAGGAAAAATATACCACTTTAAACTATAAATCCAGTGATCGTAGTATGAATTCAAGTAGTTTAAAGGAGGATATATAACATAGATGTAAATTATATAGAAAATTTATTTGGATTGACTGTCAAGACTTACAAGAACTACCACAAGACTAGAAAATTCACGAATAATTGAAGAAACTGATATGAGTAAGTCTCTAGAGAATATATTTCGAAATAAAGTGGAATATATATATATATGGATGGTTCGGATATACTCATCCATTATGATGTATCTTACACGTGAATCTGGACCATTGATAAGAATGAAATGGATGGCCTTGATTAAAAGGAATTTTTTTATTTTGGTTTAATTTATTATGGGACCCACTTGTAAAAAAACACTCACCACCCCTTGGCTCGTGCGTGTTGCGTACCTCCCCTTCTTTTTTTTGTAAGCTTTTTTTTTTTTGCTTCACAACTTTTTTTTGGTCCGCATGTTTTTTTTTGGTTCGTTGGTGTGACCTAGTTACATAATTTCATTCGTCTTAAAAATTTAGCAATTCTATCGAATAATGTTTCATAGGCTACCGAATAATATTATGTTATCTTTTTCATCCAGTTCAGAATAAAAATTACCATTTCCGCTGAATAATTTATCACAAGCTATCGAATAATGTTTTTTTTGTTCATTAATTTCAGATAAAAGAAATCTCAAATCCCCAAATAATACTTATGATTTATATGAATAATGCTTCATATTTTACCGAATAATGTTTCACATTTCACTGAATAATATTTAGTTAAGCTAGGTTTTTTTTGTTCGCACCCCTTTCCTGCATATAAAAAATTACCAATTCCATTGAATGACTTGTCACATGCTACCGAGTAATGTTTTGTTTTTTGTCAATCAATTTCAGCTAAAAGAAATCTCATATACCTAAACAATACTTACAATTAATGCGAATAATGCTTCATATTTCACCGAATAGTGTCTCACATTTAACCGAATAATGGTTTTTTTTATGTTGTCTGGCAAACCAAAGACTCCATATTTGTGCGAATAATGAATCAAATTTCACCGAATAATTTACCAACTCATTACCACTAGTAACCAAAATTCGACACATACGTCTGAATAATAAATCAAAATCTACCATTTCCTAATAGAGAGCATTAATCCTCTGCTTTTGCATTTTTTTCAAGTGAGAATTTATAAGCAGTGAACTTTAAAGAACAACAATTGAAGGAATAATGACAGATGAATCAAACACACTCATATAGCAAAATATATCTTTGAACAAAGGATCTAGGTTTACACCGATAACCGAAATTGGAGTAAATGAAGTAATTTCAAATGCAACACGATGCAAAGAGAAAAAACATAGGAATTTAACCTAACCCTATGAAACTCATCCCCGATTATCATATCAGATCTTACTTCTCCGATGAGTTGGGGCCCCTCTTCTTACCGAATCCAACAACTGAAACCATAATTCCACAAACAAAAGAATACAAGTCCGAATTCGACATTTAATTTCAGGAAAAAACACAAGAATCAGAGAGCTAGGGTTACATACCGGCGATGACAAAGCGGCGGTTGTACTAGATGTGCTTGTGGGCGCATCCACAAGCCTACTTCTTCTTGTCCCGCTTGGCAACCTTTGGTGTTTGGCCTCTCAACTTAGATGAAGGCCAAGCAGATGAGGGATGCCGCTTTCGAAATCGCCTCCTTCGCTGCTTTCGAAATCGCCTCCTCCGCCGCTTTCGAAATCGCCTTCGAGATCCCTTCCTCGATCGTCAGCCTTCGAGATACCCTTCCTCTTTCGTCGGCCTTCGAGATCTCCTTTAAATCGTCGCCACATCTTTCGAAATTGCCTCCTCCACCGCTTTTAAAATCGCTAATCCATAGAACCAGAGAACGAGAAGGGAGAAGCGAATCGTCCCTCAATCGTCGGCTCCGACGGCAAGCCAATCGGCTCCTCCTCCCCCACCATCTCACTCCCAATCATCTCTATCCATTGAAGAAGCCCCATCCATTGAAGAAGAAGCCTCATTTGTCGTAGCACCACGCGCACTCATTTGGAGATTTAGGCTGATTTTGCCTGTGGATCCCACGTTTAATCAATAAAAAAAGGCAAAAACTCCTTTTAATCTAGTCCATCAATTCCTATAAGATCAAGGGTCCAGATTTACGTGCAAGGTACATCCTAAGGGCCAGTACAATATATGTATATATATATATAGACACACACACAACTAGGATTATCGATCACTTTACATGAACCAATTAATTACAACTCACTTACTAAGTTTTGAATGATAAATACATCTGCCATCACCCTTAACTAGGCATCAAATGTCCTACACATTTAATATCACTTACTTTGATTAAACATTTTATAACTTACGAATTGAAACATTCATTTTACCACTTTTAAGTTGAATTAACATGATACCGGTCTTGACTGTTAAGAAGTCACAGACCTATAATACATTAATACCCCTTGGGGTAAATATATTCATTCAAGAAATCTACATATCGAATGGCCATTTCATAAAATAATTATAGAGCAAGGTATACGCAACCTTGACCTTGTGGGTTTATCAACATCATACCGGTCTTGACCTTGGGGTAAAATATATCCATTCAATCTACAGTTCGAATGGGCATTTCATGAAACGTTTATAGAGCAAGGTATACATAACCTTGACCATGTGGCTTGACCACCAAATTTTACTTTAAATAACCATTTACTTCACATCACTTGAAACATTTGATTACAAGAACTCAATATGGACCCAAAATTTCTCCACACATTCTCCTCAAGACATGAGTCTAATTATGCTTAAGTTCACCCTTATCACATAATTTGATCCAAAAGAAATAACATATTATCACATTTGGCTAGTAACTAAGGTCAAGAATATATAAAAAGAAACAACAATTACAGAAGCTATGACATTTCATATAATTGATACCAAGCTTGAAGAACCAAGAGGATCATACTTTTAGAGAAATGTGGACACTAAATTGAATTCTCAAGTATAAGTTAATTTAAAGAAGGTCTAAACAACTTTTGGAGTACCAATAAATAAATTACACAAAATAAATTAAGTGTAATTTATTTTAATAAGCAGATACATTTTGAGGATAACACAAAGACTGACACAAAAGCTCAAATGAGTTGATCATAATATCATTCACTTGACCAGAAATACCAAAGGGTATGAATAGAAATTATTCATAAGAAATGATTGAAATAAATCGTCCCAGTAAAGGTAAACGAACAAGAATTGACAACTGGTATAAATAAAAGGATAACAGAAGGAAATTACCCGCCCAAAATAAAAGGAAATGAGTAATGATTACTGGCTTGAATATAGTAGATTAATTAGCTTAAACAGATAGGGACTGAACAGAGATTGCAAGAACAAATAGACTTTTCAATTTATTTTTAATAGATAGATATACTTGATAATTAACAACTGACACAGATTAAGAGAAAGACATTGAGTCTTTTAAGAAGAGCAAATGAGACAAATTCACTTACCTTGTTTATAAATATGTGCTTTGTGGAGGATTAAACATCACGACTCATTGTGATACGAATCTACTCCTTTTCAATCAAGATGTATGATATCGTCACCATCAAATATTTGGGAGTGTCCAAACATACCGTACATATAAGACAATAATCATCTAATTAGCTTATATCCAATTATTTATTTACAGAAACTTCTACAAAGTCTCCACTTAAAAAGAATCCTTAATGAATATGATAAATTAAAGAATATACTCTTCACTTCCTGATAATTATTTGTCCAACACAATTTTTAAAGTGCTCAAACAATATCAGGGCTCGCAAACTTAATTTAGGATTTCCTTTCCTAAACTTAATTGGACATTATAACAACTTAGGAATACCATATAATCCCAAATAACTGGGCATTATCTCCAAAATAAGTGGGCATTATTCACTATATATTACTGTTTTGCTATTTACACGATCAAAACATCGCGTTTTGCACATATTCGACGTCGACTGCGTATAGACGAGTGCGCGGGGCTTTATGCGATCGCGCTCCGTGAAAGCGCTGATGTGATATGTATCACGCGGGAATCTCGGGCACATCTGCGTTTGTGCACAGTGAGAGTGCTGATTGATTTGACGAGGCATGGCATGTGCGAATCTAGTGCGGCAGGCACGCAGGAATCTCTCCCGGCGCAGCTGCGCATCCCGCATATGCAAATCTGCATCCGTGCATCACGGAGCTGTGGATATTCCACTCTATAAAACCCGCGTCATCTGGCTGCAGTTGCACACTCTCTTCTTCCTTCGGATGTTCCTTCTACTATTTGACAGCTTAGTTTTGGCCATATTGAAGTTCCTTCATTGGGTTTAACTGCCCATTTACACACAATTCATTGTGCAGCTCTTCATTCGGTTTAAAAGGTGTGAGGCATTTTCTTCCTTCTGTATTAGTGCCATGAGTTGGCTTCGAGGGGATCGATCATTGCAAGAGAAGGATGAACGTCAGAGAGCTCGAGAGGTAAGTTCATACTATTTTTGATAAGATGATAAGTGTATGTAAGGTTTGAATTAGATAGATATGGGTTTTTTTAAAGTATGTAAGCGAAATTATATTGGAAAGAATCACAAGTGTTTATTAATCTCATTAGTAAATTATGTTAGTTGAAAGATTGTTTTTACGAATTTGTATGTATCATTTAGGTTGAAATAAGCAACCAAAAATAGGTGATCAAAATTCGTTGTGTCACGAGTTAGATAAAATTACTTTGACAATAAGTAACAGAAATTAAGGTTTTTAGGAGTTACATAGATAGGAAAAATTAATTTTGAAGTATACAAGCGACATTATATTTGAAAAAATGATTTGTGTTTATCTATTTCATGACTGAATCATATCCATCTATGTTAGGATTATATTTGATGTTTACAAAAGAAATGTAGGATTTCACCCTAAACCCAAAAATAGGTAATCGAAATACCCATGAAAATAGGTAAACAAAATAACCTTTGAAATAGGTCACTGATTAGTAAAATGGAAAAATATAATTTGTTTTTATCAATTATAACCTTATAGAATAGATAAACATAATTGATGTTTACAAACTAAATTTTGGATATTTGTACATATAGCAAATTGTAACATTGAAAAGAAAATTTTATATCATATTTAGATGAGTTACCTATTTGAAATTTCTTTATTTGTTATGTGATGTGATAGCAAATTGTTAGGGCTTTGGAGCATCAACAGCCCACGACTTTGGTCTGTCGAGGAGAACATAAAGGGGATGAGGAGGCGCCAGAGGAGGCTCCAGCTACCGCCACTATTGTACCTGCTCGGGGCAAGTACATCAGTTATACGGGATAGGACACGATTGCTTGGGGCGAGTCGACCTACACTGAGACGTTCCTTGTCAGAGCGTACACCATCTCCTTTCCCGAGCGGGACTTTAGGGCTTGAGGATATTCAGTCAGACGACGCAGTTGGGTCTTCGATGAAGAGGAATTTGAGGATGCCATCACAGATGATGGCGACAATTAACAAGCATTTGGTCTTGGAGCGTATGACTACCATAATGTGGCGAGCGATGTCGCTGCTGGCTACGAGGATTTGTATGAGTAGCAAGACCATCGACAACAGTTTATACACCCACAATAACCGATCCATCAGGAACCACCACAGCAAGGGGCACAACACATAGATGAGGCCCAACTACAATCACCTATTACTAATGACGGCCGACCACTAAAGAATCAACTGTTGACGTGGTATAGGACCCACATATGCAGGCTTATTTGGATGGGTCAGGTACATATTCTTTGATATTTTCTTGCAAAAGTTCTTACTTACATTAAATATTTAATTATTACTTAAAGAATTAACTATTTTTCCCTGTAGGCGGACAAGGTAATTCGATGCATTTGACGCGATACCCACATTGACTTCCTAAAAAACTTGCCTCGTGTTGTTACCCCTATGAGTTGGTTCAGGCTTGCAAGACTGAGTGGCCTTACAGATTTGGAGGACATCGAGTTTGGCAAGGTGGATCATTCTTTGATCCAAATCTGTCGATGACACCCCGAGACGAACACATTCCATTTTTCCTGGGGTGAGATGACTATCACCCTCCATGATGTAGTTGATGGAGTTGCACCTCGTACACCTTTGACCGATGCACAACATCAATCTTTCCTCATCACCAGACTTGGCATATCCATTGTAGACATGAGCAGTTGAGGGGCGCACTTCCCTTAGGCAAAGTTAGAGGAGAGGATGAAGGCAATGATTCCTAATGGCGATCCTTACACCCAATCTGTTGCGACCGGGTATCTATTGATAGTACTTGGAGCGATCTTCATCAATGATAAGTCGACTACACACATACCCTTGTGGGCAGTTGACTTAGTATACAATCATGCTATGACGGGGCAGTATGCATGGGGTGTCGCAATGCTTCCCCTCTTGTATCGAGCTTTGGGCATCGCGAGCAGGGAAGGGGTGGGAACCATGAGTGAGTGCGCTGCATTGGTTCAGGTATTCTTATAATCTTTACATACAAAACTCATGGTTTCAAACAATTAGACTAATATTATCTTTTTTTTCCGTTATATGTATAAAGTTTTGGATTTGGGCACATTTTCCGGCATTAGCCCCTACAATGGCTGAGGAGCGGGTTTGTTAAATTGATCATAGGTGGGCTTGTCGGTGGATGCATAGAGCGACACCATCACGTAATCCGGAGAGGGTAGGCCACATTATAAATCAGATGGACACGATGAGAACTGAGGACGTAAGGTTCATGCCTTACGAAGATAGTTTCATTGACTTCGATGCTATCTTTCGAGTTTCTCGATACAGGGGGGTTCTGTCGGTTTCAGATATCCAGGAGCCATACATAGATCATTTGTATATAAGTCTTAGGGTGTACCTTATACGCAAATCCGAACCATTGATCTATATGAAATGGATGGCTAGGATTATGCCACGTTATTTTTTTTTAAAAAAAAAAAAGAGTTGAAAAACAGGCCCAATTAATCTATAAACGCATGATCAACACATTGGAATAAAACCCTAACACACGGCATCTTCTTTCTGATTGTGGAGCCGAAGGAGCGCTAAGTGTGTGGGTGGCAATTTCCATTCGGCGTCGAAGCTATGCAGGATGCAATTCGAGAGGCCGGCGAGTTGAAGGGCGGCAATTCGAAGGTGGGAAGTCGAGTTGAAGAGACTAAATCGCTTTGGAGGAGAACCGAAGGCGATTTGGTTAGAAGTTGCTGGGTGGAGCAACAGTCGGTGAAGTTCAACGGCGGTGAAGGCTTATGTGTGGAGGCATTGGCGGTGGCCTCATCCTCTCCCTCCCCCTCGCCCTCCTCGCCTCCACCTCAGTCTTCTACTCTCGTCTGCATCTCCTTGTCGCCGTCCGCTCGCCCAAGAATCAGTTTATGTGGCTTAGACGGCATGGATTCCAGCTTCGACTCTCTCGGTGTTCCTTGGTGTATACTTCTTTTCTTCCATCTCTCTTTATTTCTTTGGTGATTTGATTTATGTTCGAGTGTTTGGGATCAAATCAGATCTCAATTGATTGGTTTCTTAGATATTCTATTTCTCGATCGACATTTGTGAATCTAGGGCTTTCGATTGGTATTGGGACTTCCGATTTCATTTTACAATTTCATATTCCGATTTCGCAGGAAGGAAGGTGGTGGCGGAGAAAGGGGAGGTGGTTGCGGGTGCGGTTGCGGCGGCGATGATTTGGGCATCCAATGTTGATTTTCTTATGTTATTACGCTATCAAGGTTTTTGCATTGAGTGGAATCTCTAACTGTTATTTAGTGATTATTCAGTTAATCTCTAATAATTATTCAATAAAATGTTTGTATTTTGTGATTGAGATATGAGCTTGTCAATATTATTCGTTGAATTATGAAAAATTATTCAACAAAATGTGGGTATTCTGTAATTCGAAATAAATGTGTGATTGAGATCTGAGATTGTCGATCGATATTATTCATTGAATTTTGAATAATTATTCAATAGAATGTGTGTATTTTGTAATTCAAAATAAATGTGATTGGGATCTGCCAATCTGAGATTGTCGATCGATATTATTCATTCAATTCTGAATAATTATTCAATGGAATGTGTATATTTTTTAATTCAAAATAAATGTGATTGGGATCTGCCAATCTGAGATTGTCAATCGATATTATTTGTTGAATTCTGAATAATTATTCAATGGAATTTGTGTATTTTGTAATTCGAAATCAATGTTTGATTGAGTTTTGAGGTTTTTGATATTATTCATTGAATTATGAATAATTATTCAATGAAATATGTGTATTTTGTAATTAGAAATTGATGTTTAGGAAGACCATCTCAAGCATTATTCATTAAAATATGAAAGATAATTCAAAACTTTGATTATTTTGTAATTCGAAATCAATTGAGATCTGAGGTTTTCGATAATATTTGTTGAATTCTGAATATTTATTCAATGAAATATGTGTATGGAAAAGGGAAAAAAATTAGAAACTCAACCAAATCTGTTAAAAAAAAAAGGGAACTCACACACCCAACATGGTGGTGCTTATGGACAAGCAGGAATCGAAATATATTCGATAACCAAAACACAACATCCATCCAAAATATGGAAAATTATACCAATCAACAACTACATAACTGGGCCGCTATTGACCTTTGAAGGTAAGCCTCAATATCACCAGAAACTACGAACAAATGAACCAAGAAAAAAAAAAGAAAATTGAGATGGAGCAAACCGGTTGACGGATGTTTCAAAATCAATTTTGATGGATCCAAAATGTCGTTGGGTGAGACTTCTACATGTTTCATTATCAGGGACCACCACGGTTCAATCATCGATTGTGGCGGATTCAAATGTGGACACATTTTTGCTCTTGCAACTGAGGATCTTGCCCTTAAAGGTGGCGTCGCCAAGGCAAAAGAGCTTGGCTTGTCCAATATCATGATCGAGGGAGACAGTCTGACCATTATCAACTGCTTGCGAAGACTGTGGTGCTGCCCATGGGAGATTGAGATGCTGATTTCTGACACCCTTTTCCTTCTCCAACAATTTGAAAGGGTGCAATTCGGCCACGTCTTCCGAGAGATCAACTCGACCGCTGACAAGATTGCGAGTCTCCTCCATACTACATCCACACAGGACCTCCTCGCCGACTCCGTTTTATGTGTCCTCATCCACAAGGATGCCCTTGGGTGATGGTCCAGCAGGGCCTAACCCCACTCAAATCTTTATCTTATCAAAAAAAAAAGAGGGAGAGTGGAGGTGAGATTTATGTGGGACCCACTCTATTTTAATTAAAAAAAGTTTAAAAATCCGGAATAATCTTCACATTCCATTTGTTTCAATCAATGGTCTATAAATGTGTACAAGGTACACCCTAAGGGGTGCGTACACTCGAACCACACCCATTATATAGATATATAGAATGATGTTCAAATCGAAATGGATTAAAATTCCATGCCTTCATTACACTAGTGTGGTACTTATATTTGATCACAAGCTGATAATTTAAGAATGAGTACATATTTGGGGCGTGTTTGGATTCCATTGCATTTTAAATATAATGCAATTATTTTACCTCATTTTATGTGAGCGTTTGATTATAAAAATAAAAAAAATCATAAAAATTGAAGTCAAACGGTAATTTAATCAAATAATCATATAAATCGAGTTAAGATAATTGTATTATATTTAATACATTGTGAAATCCAAACACACCTTGAAATTAAAAATACCTTAAAAATTATGTTAATCAAACACCACCTTATCTATTTGCATTATAAATAGGTTCAATTTGGTGAATGTCCATTTTAGATGTGAATATTAAGTAAATGTCCATTTTTTTACAAAATTAAGTAAATGTCCATTTTTTCCAAAAATACCCCTCCTTCCCATCCCTAACCCTTCCTCCTTCCCCCTTGACCATTTTTAATTTTAACATTGACTGGTCAACATTGACCATTTCGGTCAACACCTGTATTTGGTGACAGTTTTTTGGTGACAGTTATTTTGGTGACAACTGACTTTTTTGGTGACATTTTTTTTTCTAGTAACATTTAACAGAATTTTTTTTCTCGTACTAGTAAATACTGTCACCAACCTATTGTCATCAATTACATAACATTGTCACCAACTTTTTGTCAACTACTATAAAATATTGTCACCACTAATTTTCACTAACTACATACTATCACCAACTGCAAAATATTGTCACCAAACTATTGTCAACAACTACGAAACACTGTCATCAAATTATTTTCACCAACTTATTGTCACCAAACATTGTCACAAACCCATTGTTACCAACTACACAACATTGTCATCAATCTATTATCCCTAAATAGAGAACATTATCACCACCCCCTATTATTACCAACATACTTTCGTAATCTGTTGTTACCAACAATAAAATAGTGTCATCAATCTATTGTCACCAACTACAGAACATTGTCATCAAATTTATCTCCCCTCTAGCGTCTTCATCCTCTTCATATTGTCATCAAACTAAAATGTTTGTACAGAACCAATGTCATCGTTATCCCCTAATATTAACTCACTTTTGTCACAAAACCAAAACCCTAGAACTAGGGGAGTATAGACCCTAGAAGGGCTAAAGCTAAACAAATAAAATTTTGATGTACAGTGTGGTTTAGGGCCGGGGTTTAGGGTTTAGTCTTTAGGGTTTAGGGCTAAACCCTAAAATGTGTGTACAGTACTAATGTCATCACATTTGTCACCTAATATTAACTCACTTTTGTCACAAAACTGAAACTCTAGAACTACGGGAGTATATACCCTAGAGGGGCTAACCCTAAGCCAACAAAAATTTGATGTACAATATGATTTAGGTATAGGTAGTGATCATAGATTGAGCATAAATAAATGTAAATAAACTATCACAAAAAAAATACAAACACCGTTCAATAAGTAGTGAAAATCATACATTAAGTTAGTCACCATGATAATGAAAATAATTTATAAATCCTCAATTGTTGACTCCATTAATTTTTAAAATAAATGGGAATAGTTGAGACAGTCACTATGATTAGATTGCAATGAGTATCAAAATACAAACATCATACAACTTAATGCTAGCAAAAAATATGTCAACATAATAATAAATGTCACCGCCACATTATATATCATCAAAATATTGTCACCAAATAAAATTTTAAAAGTTTGACTAGTTTCTCTCATATGAAATTGTCGCCAAAATAGTGTCACCAACCTATTTTCACCAACTACAAAACATTGTCACCAAAATAAAATGTGTGTAAAGTACTAATGACATCACCGTTTGTTACCTAATATTAACTCACTTTTGTCACCAAAATATTGTCACCAAATTAATTTTTAAAAGTTTGTCTAGTTTCTCTCACCGAAATTATCACCAAAATATTATTTCAATACACATTTGTCACGACGAACATGTAATAACAAAAAATTGTCACCACACTAAGATATTGTCACCAACCCATTTTTTCAACATTTAATCATCAACTTTACTTGTAATTGGAGATCATATCCACCTAAAGCACCCTATAATTGCATATCATATCCACAAAAAATTGGAACGAGGGGAGCATAGACCGAATTGAATTAATCAACTTCTTGAATTTTCTCACGCATCAAATCGAATTAATCAACTTCCTGAATTTTTCAACTTTTGTCACCAAACCGATCACAAATTAATCAACTTCCTGAATTTTCCCACACATCGAATTGAATCAAATCAAAGCTTTTGAAGAAATTGAAAAACATGATCAATCACTATGGCTACAATCATACAAATCAACCTCTTTGGGCGCAACAACAGATTCATATCAACATACTAATTTCAGAAATTCTTCGAACTGGTGAATCTAGATAGGTAAAAATGAAGGGCTACAATCATACAAATCAACCTCTTTGGTCGCAATCTCCATGATCTGGAGCTCGATCTCTTTGATTGTCAAGAATCTTTAAGACAAAATTAAAATTATGACCAAAGGAAGCCAACAATTTGAAGCTGATATTGATGGAATAAAGTTTTACTCCATTAGAAATCAAAATTTCATAAAAGTGGGAGTTGCAACAAATTACAATCCAAATTACAAAGTGAATCCTTGAGATAATCGGGATCCCTCTTCACCTTGTCCTTGAACTTCTTAAACCACCGATCTAAAATATCCATCGGCACAATCAATCGGCTTCCATTGACACCTGTGAGCGAGAGGAGAGTGTGAGGCATGTGAGCAAGAGCGAACGAGGTCGGAAACCGAGAGCAGTGAGTGCGAGAACGAGGGAGACTGAGCAGGGTGCGAGGTTGAGTGGGCGAGGTCAATCGAGAGAGCGAGTGAGATGAGGCGGAGCAAGAGCGAGATTGAGCAAGAGGAGCCGCGAGCAGAGGAGGGATGGACGGAGGAAGAAGAAGCTGTGATGACGTTTAACTAATTAAAGTGATTTAATTATAATAAGGGTAGTTTGGGTATTATAAAAATAAAATGGACACTTACTTAATAACCAATTTAAAATGGACATTTAGCTAATTAGATATTCTAGAGATAATTAGATATTCTAGAGAGAAAATTTGGTAAAATATACCTTTAACCTAATCTAATTAGGTAACTAAACCCCGTAGAAATTAAATTAGCCGTGTTGTACCCCGTCCAAAACAAATTAGCCGCTTGTACCCCAACCCTCTTTCACTCTCCGTTGTCTCGTTTTCCTCCCTTGTTCTCCTCCCTCCGCCTCTAATTCTCTGAAAATTTTCTCTTCATTCTCGTCATGCTCGCCTCGCCCTCTTCGTTCTCATCATGCTCGGCGTCTTGCTCGCTCTCGCTCTCTCCGTTCCGGCCTGAGACTTCTCGCGCTCTCTTCGACAATCACCACCTCTTCGTACGCTCAGTTTAGGTCAGTTTGAATCCTTTCCGTTTTCTGGTTTACCTCTGTGATTTTACATTAGGGAGGTGCTTCTTTGCTGTGATGTTTGTAAATTGTAATCTTGAATATGATTTTTTGCCTGATTATTAGAGGAATTGTTATTTGTGCTCTGTTAGCGGCTTTGGAAACGTTTGTGGGTAAGGCTGTTGAACGGCCGTTGTTTGGTGGCGCGATTTCTAGCGTTTTCCCTCTTAGATTCCAAATCAGTTGGTCAAATTTCTCAAATTTTATGAGTTTTCAGTTTAGTCAAATGATTAATATGTTTGTCCTTCTACATCTGTTTATGTCAAATTTGAAGGATGTGAGCAATATTCATGAAGAGGTTAGTATTTTAGGCCTAATTGTTTGTGTTTTGGGATATTTGGGTCACAGGATTACTTGCTCTCTTCTCAAGAGTGTAATAAATTGAATGGGTTTTGGGTGATTATATGTTTGCTAATGTTTTTCTGGCTATGGAGTTACTTCGAAATTTACAAATTAGGTTTTGTTTTCTCTCTTTTAAGGAAGTGTTTGTTGACCCGGCTCGGGATGAGAGTCTGATTTTCGAGCGCTTAGAATTCAAGCATGATGTTGCTGACAATGGGGGGCCAATTGGGTTTAGTAGATACTAAAGTTGAGCATGCTATTTTCTTTCCCTAGATGATTACTAAGTTGTAAAAATATATTGGAAGAATCTGGTTGTGTAACATGTGATGTCTTGGGCTCTTGGCTAATATGTAGCCGTTTCATTTATATACTCATAAGGGTGTGGATAATGGAGAGGTGCATTGTGATTTCACTATATGATATGTAGCTCGGTAGCTTTGGTTTATGTATTGAGATCCATTCCATCTTCTTGTGTTTATGTAAAATGTGGTGTTTATTATCTTTTTTTCAAATCTTTCGAATAAATAATGCATTAATGCTCAGGTTTGGATCAGAATATATTGTTATCACTGTTCTGAGTTGTGTCAGTGACTAAATATCATACGTGGAGACCTTATAGGAGTGAGTAATAGTATCCTTGTATATGTGCATATGAACATTTTTAACCCAAAATTGCGCTGATTATAACGTTTTTCATCTTGTGCAATTATGCTTTGCTGGGTGGTTTGATTCCTTTTTAAAGGGCAAAGTATCAAAAGAATGTTAAAGCATACCACAATAAAAGTTGCGGCATGAAGCCTGGCCATGTGCCTACTTGCATTCGGTCTGAGAGCTATATGATCACCTTCGAAGTAGACGAAGAGATGTATGTGATGATTTTCCCTCTCCAGTGTTAATGCTTTAATTTAAGCTGTCAACCTCCCTGATTTGTACATTGTTTACAAATTGTCACCAGGTTTTTGCAGTTTGGAAAGAAATACCAGCTGAAGTTTGCTAGTGACTTTTCTACAGAAACTCATTGCTTAGTTCATTTCCCAAGTTTCATATGGTTAAGTTCTTTAAAAGAGGATGTCCTTGGATTTTAGATTTGGATCTTTTGCATCCTCTAGGAAATGTCTATTTTGATTTTTCTGAATTGCACCTGCAGTTGTAAGCATTCATATCCGTCTTCCATTGTAAGGAAAAGCTTATTCTATTTGACTTGACTTGCTTGGTTTCTTCAAACCTGATCTCCTTTATGATTTTTGTGTTGTTAGATCATGTTACCAGAGGCAATTGCAATCGTGATGGCTCCTACTGATAGATCCAAGTATATCTCATTCTGTCTTAACTGCTTAATGATTCTTATTTTTTTTACATTTTCAAAAAAATATATGTGTTCTGAACTAGCTAATATTTCATTCTGTCTGAATTGCAGACCCGAACTCCTTTTTTTATTGGAATCATCTCGAAAAATTAGCTAGCCAATTAACTGAACTAATTTCATTGACATGTACATTGTCTAGTCAACATGGTGTACATGTGTAACTTGCACTAATTCTTATTTAGGATGTGAACATTTAGGACATTAATAACCGTGAAAGGTCACAGAACAAGAATAAAATTAAAGTCTTTCACCTGTTTTATTATTGCTAAATTAAAGCCTATTAGCTCAAATTGGTAGAGCGTTGTGCTCAAGCACATAGATGAGGGTTCAAATCCCGCATAGGCTATTTTTGAAAATCCTTCACCTATTTTCGCAACAAAATCTATGTCTTTTTACGATGAAAATTTTAGTGGCCAATAAAATAGAAACAATTTGTTGTCATCATTAACTCTTGAGCTTTTGATTTTAAGAGACCGTATTGCCTTGTTTGGTGACACTGTTTTGATTCCACATTTCATACTTCAATGTCATCAATTTTATAAAAATATCATCACAAATGATAGAGATCAATTAATTGTACTTACAAATGTGTCATCAATGAATAAAAGTCATCAATAAAACTGTCACCAATAAAAAGATGTCATCACTGAAGTGTAATTACGCATTAAGCTCATATGTCATCAATTGTATAAAAATATCATCAACAAAGAATGTCATCGCAAATGATTGAGATCAATGAAATATAATCAAAATTGTGTTATCATTGTCATCACAAATGATTGCGATCAATGAAGTTTAATCACAAATGTGTCATCACTCATCAGTGAATTAAAGTAGAATCAATGAAAATGTATCGATATACAATTTACTGAATTAAAAAAGTGGCATCAAACGATTTGATTTAAAAAAGTAGCATCAAATAATTACATTAGAAAAATGGTATCAAAACACTAAAAAAAAGTGGCATCACATTAAAGGAAAAAATGTCATTAAAAAATAATGGCATCAACAAACTACTTTGAAAAAATAGCATCATGGTATAAAAAATGACATCAAAAAATCCGCATCAAAAAAAAGTGGCACCAGTGGTCAACAGTGAAAAAATGGCATCAAAAAGTGACATCAATAGCCAATGTGGAAGGAAGGGAAGGAAGGGGGAAGGAAGGGAAGGAAAGGAGGAAGGGGTCACCCACCTAATTTATTTTATTTAGGGTCTAATTACCTAATTAGATTTTCATAAAAGTCTAGTTAGCTAAATCACCCTATTCTAGATGGACATTTAACCAAATGTTTTCTTATAAATATAATACAATTGGAATCCAAACCCTCCTGATCAAATATTACCATATTTGATCACAATCTTTTTTGAAAAAAAGCTACTTTGTAAATTTTTTGAAAAAGTATTATTTGAAAGAAAATTTTAAATTCAAATTTATTATATTTTTAATATATTTTGGTAAATAACAAATACAATTTTAAAATATTATATTAACGTATTTTATACATGGATGGGGAAATAAATTAATTCTTGCAACATAAATTGTCACAATTTTATTTGAAATTTGGTTATTAGTAAAGTATCCCTCTTTAACCGCACCCCCGCGTCAGCTTCATCGTCATCGTACTCCGTCCCCCGGGCTTCGAATCTCCACGCAAACTCCCATCCCCACCACCTCCCTCCTCTGTCTTCCTCTTTCTCCCAACCCCCCACCACTCCCTCTCAGACCTCAAAACCCTAAATTAATGGAACTATCTTCCTGATAATTGGTCTGGATCATATCACACCACGCCTGCCTACCTATTTCTGATGCCTCCCTCCTTCAGATTGTGAACGATTTCGATTGAATTTGGGGATTCTGTGTTACGTTGGATTGATTGATTGGTTTGGTACTTGGTAGGTAGGTAGGTTGTGCGACATGTGTTGTTGATTGGGAATCGGGATAATCCCATGGCGACGGGGACGATGGCTACGGCCGTCGGAGCCGTTCTGATCCTGTACTACCTGGTTAACCGTCGCCGGTCTTCGAAACCGGAGGAGGAACTTGCCGTTGATGGAAGGACCGCCGATCTGGCTGTCTCGACGAGATCGGTGAGGAGGAGGCTGTCTCGACGGCCGGCGCAAGCCCCGGCGACGTGGATGGAGACCATCGGTACGCTGTCGGAGACACTCCGATTCACCTATTCCGAAACCCTAGGGAAGTGGCCGATCGGGGACCTGGCGTTTGGAATCAATTATCTCATGCGTAGGCAGGTAGGATTTGTAATTTTGTTTGTCTCTTGTTAATTTCAGAGCTCCATCATCCTCAGTTTGTTCATTGGAGCTCGTTGATTGGGCTACTGGAATAGGTCTTGATACGTTGTGTTCTATTATCCAATTTCTGGAGTTGTAATAGGATGTGAGTTGTATCTTTGAGCAACAATTCTTCAATCCCCCCATCTTGTTGCTGTATGAAGCAGCTGTCTTTAGTTGAATCCCTTATTGGCTGTCATGAATGGTGCATGTCTAGCATAGTCATCTTTTGAAGGGGCAAAATTGGGTTATATTAAATAGTGTACGGCATGATTTTTAGTTTTGAGATAATACTATGGGGCTATTGTTGCTTGTGATGAATGTGATCTTTGCCATTTTTCCAAAATTAAGCTATAATGCTTGCTGCTCTATGTTTCCCTCTCAATCGGGTAATTACTATATCCTTGCTAAAAGGATTCGATCAGTAGTTGATTTTTTTTTTTTTAAATGTTTTCTTGCATCTTGCAACTACTTTGGGTTAGCCCATTGTAATGATTACTGGGAAGTTACAAACATTATTCTTTCAGCGGTTATTTAACATTCCCATTTTATGATGGGTTTAAAGTCAAGTATGAGTATGATGTCAATCAACTAAACTTGATAGAACTCTAATAGATATGTTCCGAAACAAGCATTTTTATTCCTGTTTGTTCCTTTTTTCTGTTCACCTCAAGAAACTGGGTTTTTGATGACTTTGATCCACTTTATTCCGTTTGACTATGTTGTACGCTTTGTACCTTCAGTAATTTGTTGATCTTTGGTGTTGGTTTTTATTTCATGCGTGCAGGGATATTTACAAGTAGCTAGTGTATATGCCGGTAGTGACTCTGTACAGCTGAAAGGGCTTGCGATTGTAGATGAGCTGAAGCATTTCTTGAGATTACTGACATTATGCATGCTTTTCTCTAAGAAACCGTTTCCTGTATTTCTAGAATCTGCTGGCTACTCAGAAGATGATGTTCTTCTTCAAAAGCCAAAGGCTGGGGTATGTTATTGGAGTTCATTTTATTCCTTTTTTTCGCCCTTCTCTACAGTGGGTGGTAATGCATAATTGGGTAAAGGGGTATTTGCATTTGAGGTGTTTTAAATCTGACATTTCAACAAGTCTGTTGGTCCATTTGCTATGCTCTAAGGGACCTAGTAAAGCAACAAGTACTGATTCTGCCTTTTTTTCCTTTATTGATTTGACAAACATTTGCAGCTTTTGAAGCCAGCTTTTACAATTTTAAGTGATCATGGCTCTAAATGCTTCCTTTTGCTGATTCGGGGCACCCATAGTATCAAAGATACGCTAACTGCAGCTACTGGTGCAGTGGTTCCCTTTCACCATTCAGTTCTACATGATGGTGGAATAAGCAACTTAGTTTTGGGTTATGCACACTGCGGTATGGTAGCTGCTGCTCGGTGGATTGCAAAGCTTAGCACCCCTTGTCTCATCAGGGCTCTCAATGATCATCCAGACTACAAAATTAAAGTAAATATTGATCTATTTAAACTACTACCGTATTTCCATTTTCTATTTTTCTTTTGAAACTGTATAGTTTTTAGCTTGGAAACTTGGTTTTTGCTAGTATTTTATGCAATAATTTTGCACCTTTTGTATGTTATGTTACGTAACTTGTACAACTTATTTGTCACAAAATATTATGTTTCTCTGTACTTTGTGTTTATATATGATGGGTAGCCTAGTTAAACATATATGGAATTGTTAATTAGGATATGTGTTTCCTATGTGATCCATGTTTGTATATAAAACACAACTTTGATTAGAAAGATATGCATCCGTGTTCAAGGACAGAAGTTAAAATGTTCTCATTTCTAGAGTCAGTGATCTTATTTATTATAATACTAACTTTCTGATGGCTTTGTTTCTTGAAGGATGATTAGTGATTCATTATATTGCCAATATACCCAGGCCAAGCATATATATTATGGAAGTGGAAATATGGCTAGAGTTGAGAAATTAAAATAGCTTATCTAGTCAAATTTTACATCTAATATGCTAATTGTAAATTAAGTGTTCTTATGATCATGTATTCAAAGATAAGAATAAAACAATGGCGATCTGTAATGTGTTTACAACCTCTACTTTGTTTTGCATTGTGGAAAGAAAGAAAAATTGGATCTTTTATTGATTTCTAAAAATGCCTTTGAACCTATTAAATTTGGATGGTTGCACAATACATCTGATGTAGGTATTTGATGTTTGATTTTTTCTCACAATCTATCTGATGAGTTGAATAAATTTACATATTCTTTTTCTCCTGGAAGCATGTTAGAATATCTGTTTCTAAGATATTTATAGTGAGAGAGATAAGATGCTTATAGTTTGATTCATTGTTTCAGGTAGTTGGCCATTCACTTGGTGGAGGTACTGCTGCATTGTTGACATATGTCCTTCGGGAACAAAAAGAGTTCTCTTCAAGTACCTGCGTGACATTTGCCCCCGGTATTTTTTTCCCATTGCATTCTTTAAAAAGTTCTATTCTCTTTTTTTCATAAGCTTTTGGAATTGCTGCATATGCTGTTTTGGATTAATGATCTTGCCTTCCGTTTCTTTTTTGTTAAACCCTCAATTGGCCTTGCCATTCCTTAAAGGATCTATCTTCAAAAAGTTGGCATATTGTTGGGATTTCTTTTATATACATAAAAAGATGCTATTTTCTTAGACCTTGCTATATCATTTCCCTCCCTTCGTGGAGTTGGAGTTCTTGCCTTGCAACATATATCCAACATCTGATTATACTAGCCTTCTGGTAACCTTCACTTAAGCCAAAAATATTAGGTAGTAAGGCCTCTTGGGCCCTTACAAGTTACAACCTTTCTTCTTTTCTAATCCCCAAAACTGTTGGGGCTCCTGTGCAATCCTTCTGCTGAAATGGGAAATTGGAGATTATCTAGCCTTGCCAGTGTTAGTAGTTATTTGAACTTATTTCCATCTGCCAGATCCTTGTGGTCAATTGGAGGGTTTCAACAAAGGTGCATAATGTTAATATATCCTTATGTGGCCATTCAAATACACAACAACATAGATCCAGTTAACTACTGTTAGTACTATCTAATATCTATAGCTTTTTGAGAATCCTTAGACTGCTGTAACTGAACAACAGTTGCTTGTTTCCAAGCTAGAGGAACCAGGGTTTGCAAACCAATCTTTGACTCTAGTTTAGATCCAAAAGTTATATGCAGACCTGTCCCATACATTTTTAGGGGAAAGAGGAAATGTGCTGAAAAAGTACATCGGTTCTCAAATAAAGAATAGGCTTAGCTGTATGTAAATACATATGGTCAAATAATAGGGATTAAAAAATGATTGTTCCCCCAAATTTGTGTGCCCTGTGCTGCGATACACATGACACACCCTCCCCCCCCCCCCCCCCCAAAAAAAAAAAAAAAAAAAAAAAACACCACCACACACACACTCCCCTCTTCTTTCTTAGCCCTGGCTATGACACTAATGCTTGAGTTTTAGCTGGTTAAATCAAGTTATTTCAAATATGAATGCATCCAGATCATATGTATCATGGTTCTAGTAACTAATAAGTGGGTGAGAAGCAGGATCTCAATGCAGTCACATTCGTCATTTTGGAATTTCTTCAACTTTGCCTTACCTTGAATTATTGATGATAGCATCTTATTAATTGTGATCTATTTTGTACTTTAAAAAAACTGCCCTCTATATTTGAGACCTCTAGTTGAAAATCGATATACAAACTGTAAGGACTTGTCTTAAACTTCATATTTTGTTATTCACACATTTTTTGTTCTTGCTTTATCTTACTCTTTCAACTTATGAAATTGCCCCCTAAAATTTTAGTGACCTTGCAGCTGCTTGTATGACATGGGAATTGGCAGAATCAGGCAAGCAGTTCATTACAACCATTATCAATGGTTCTGATTTGGTACCCACATTTTCAACGGCATCAATTGATGACCTTCGCTCTGAGGTGCTTGATCCATCCTTGTATATTTTCATGATACTGCTATTTCAAGTTTAGATTACTTTTCCTTGGAGTCATTTTAGAAGAAATCTAGACTAGAGAAGTTCTTGCTCGTTTTTATTCTGGCATTTTCAAATGCAAGATGTGTAATCATGGTTTCTCTTGGGAAATTCTGTCTGGCCATGCAATATTTTGATTTTGGGGCTGACAATGACATTTTAGTCATTATTAAGGTCAATTTTGTCATTTTGAGCAAACTAACTTTTAGTTATACTTTGTTTTTTTTAATTGTTTAGATTGAATAAATATTTATTAACTTGAGATGTATGACACAAGTATTATGGTCCCATTTTAAACATAAAGAAGACTTGGGCTATCATTTATGCAAGTTCCCTGATTTTTGTAAAGAATGATCACGAACCTTCACTAACCTTAAATCTTCACTAACATTTTTAAAGTTTGATTAAAAAAAATATTCAATAACATTGATATGCAAATTTCTCTTTAACTGTTTTTTTAGTTATGTTATTGTCTTCAGAAATTTCTGAATCATCGTATGCAAATACTTTTATTATGTAGGTCACAGCATCATCTTGGATAAATGATCTGCGGGATCAAGTTGAGCGAACTAGAGTACTAAATGTCATGTATCGCTCTGCTACTGCTATTGGATCTCGTCTGCCCTCGATTGCGAGTGCAAAGGCCAGGGTTGCTGGAGCTGGTGCTCGTGTATCTAGTAGCACTCAGGTAATATTTACTTATTTATAGCATTTCATTAACCCAAAGAACATCTTCAACATGAGGATAGTGCTTATTTATTGTGCTCAACTAATTTATATGTCTGTGTATCTACATTTTGTAGTTGTAAGTAGGTAGCAGGAAATAGTAATCAAGCTTTCGAAATTCTATGAACCTGCGCAGTTTATGCCTTCTTTAATATTCTCAAGGCGGATTTTATCCTCGATTGAGACTTTTACAAGTGTATTTGTTCCTTGGATCAAACGGGGTAAAAGAACCTAGCGTAGGCAGAAGATTTAGACCTATAAACTTTATGTGTATTACTTTTGTAATAACGAGAGTGCGTCATTTTTTGGAATTGGCCCAGTTGAGCTCTCAATTCAGATGACTGTCATCATATATCCTTAGTATGCTTTTTAACAAACAAAAAGAAAATCGACACTAGTGCTTAGCAGTTGACATTCTGTGAATCTCAGGTTGTGATGAAACGTGCTCAGAATGTTGCACAAGCTGTTGTTCGTACACGTCCAAACTTATCTTCATGGACATGTATGGGTGCACGAAGGCGTAACATTGGCCAATCGTTAAGCTTGAAGGATGATGCTGAGGCAGAGGAATCATTGATGTGCTGCACATCAGAGTCCCTTGTATCTGCTGAAGTCATAAGAAGCCCAGATATCAACATTGCAGGTTATGGATCTTCCAGTGGCGTCTCTGGAACTGATGACACTGAAGAGGACGAGGAGCACCTCATGGAAGTGGATAAAGACATAGCAACCTCCACCATGGAAGCTGAATCCGAAGGCGAGCTGTGGTACCAACTGGAAAAGGAGCTAAAGAGACGAGATGGAGAAGTACAAGTCCCAACCGAGGAGGAAGAAATTGCCGCGGCCCAAGAAATCACAGAGGAGCGGAAAGTACTAGCTGAAGCTGTAGATAAAAACCAAGCCATCTCATCATCAGATATAACGGAGAACTACCGATTCTATCCACCCGGTTATATCATGCATATCGTTTCTCTGCCTTCGTCGGAAAGCATAGGAACAGACGAGGATCAACCTCCCATCCCGGAACAGGTGGGGATCTACGAGACACCGCGGAATCTGTACAATAAGATTAGGCTGGCGAGAACGATGATCAATGATCATTACATGCCCATGTATAAGAAGATGATGGAACAGTTAATCAATGAACTGGAGAATGAAGAATCATACGTTTATGTAACGTGATGTTAATTGTCTTGTCAAATGCATAGTGAAATGCTACGATTATTTTCTCTATCATGTCATTTGTTTCTCTTGCCAATTCAATGATCTTTCTGGATAAACGAATGTCATATTAAGACTATAAGTTAGTTTGATTCGCCCTGCTAAGCTCATAAGAAGGACAACTTTAGCTCCCAACTACACACCTTTTCTTGAATTGAAAAAAAATGACAGTTGAAGCATAGAATTATAAATTATATATTCTGAATTTTTTTTAGTTAAATTCCAACAACTTCTCCATTATAAAATTTACCACAAAATATATGGAGTTTTCTCCAAATTTATCTATTTTTTCTCCTCATTCTCTATTTTAGAGAATGTAATAAGGAAGTTGTTGAACCAAAAACATTGTTAATATTCTCCAGCAACTTAATATGGAGAATTTGTTGGGGCTGCTCTTAACCTCCCCTACAATAATATTAGTTTGCAATTGATCAAGGTCTTCGGAACCTCATCTCTAAGGATGTGCTCGAATGACATCGGTTTTTCGGTATATCCGAATTCTTTCATAGATTTAAAAAAAAATTGTTTGCAATTAGTCATCTCTATTTTGGCATTTTCTGTTAAACCATCTCCATTTTTGGTTAAATTTGTATAGTACTCCATGACTCCCTCCATTGCTTTATACTCAATATAACTTAATTATATCATAAATTATACCGAGATAGAGATATATAAATTTGTATGGTAAGAAAGGCCGATGAATCGGCATGCGAAAACCGTTGAACATACAATAAGGACAGAAAACGACGATATGAAACAAGCAGAAAAACTGGACAACAAAAAACAATCCAAGAAGAACTACCCCTAACCGTTGTGAATCCAATCACCCTATATAACTAATTCTGCCTCATCCGGTTTTTTTTTATATATATAAAAAAAAAGATCAGAGTGCAAAGTCAGCACAGCACCAAAGCCAACGTGGCATTAATAATTAATTAAGTAATAAATTTAAAAAAGGGAAAACCCCTGTAATGAACGGCCGAGCGGGTGTTTCTGGTATGACGGATAACGAAAGAGAAGACCCCTATATATAACTAACTCTGCCTCATCCGGTCTCTTCTCTCCTGTCTCCCCCCATTCTCTCTCCCTCTCTCTCTTCGCTCTTTCTTCTAACAAACTTCTCTCCTTTTTCCCCTTTCTTCATGGATTCTTTCTCCGTCGTTCAACTGTTTCCCAACCTCAATTTAATCGGATGAAATCGAATCAACGATTCAATAAACGGATATTACTCGGTTAATCTCAACGCAAAACGACGGCCTCCCCCACCACCGCAACCACGGCTGTTTCCGGCCAAGACGATGCTTCGGCGGAGCCCGAGGTGGCCTCCTCGGTCGACGAGGTCGCCATTTCCCTGCCGCCGAACGATCCTCCTCCCACCGCCATTGTAATTGATTTACTTTTACGCATTCCGCATTCCGATTCTCGTTTTACATCGATTTACGCTTTATTTGCATTCATATCGCTTCCGAAACATCTCGCATTCTCTGTTTGTTGCCTTGATTGCTAATTCTCTGTTCATAGAAAATCTCGTTTGCTTTTCTTCTTTGAATTTCTGAGATAGGTGACAGATAAATAATAATGGACATTGTTTCGTTATTATGTTTTATGAATGCTGTGGATTCTGGAACTTGTCCGTGTATCTCCGTTATCAGTGTAAATTTTGGGCGATTTGCTTTTTAGGGATGAACACTGCAGTAAGAGGAGGCGATTGCTTTGTTTGGAGGGTTTGTGGAATACTTAACCAGAAACTGGAAACAACTTTCTGGAATAAACTTTATTCTATTTATGTATTTTAGAATAAACTTCAATTTGTGTATTTTAGAATAAACTTTATTCTATTTATTTTGATGCACGGATGCACCAGAGGAAAACAACTTTCTGGAATCTCTAAAAGCTCCCAATTACACATACACTATACCTTGTTTAGAAAAGGGGATGCCTATTACATATTGGAAATGGAAGTATATATTATTATCATGATTTGTATTTGCTTGTACTTTGTAGTAGTCATTTGTGGCCTTCTTATCATGATGGAATATCTTAGCTTAAGTTTTCGAAATTGGAGGGTCCTTTTCTACTTAGACGTACTGATTGATACAGATAGTGAAAGCCATGTGTAGACACAATGTATCTGGAGTGTCGAGATTTGGTCCTCTTATACTGCCTAGTGGAGGCTAAAATTGCAGGTCATTGTTCAACTCACCAGTTGCGTGGAACAAAGTCGATATCAGTCCTCCACAGATCAAAAGAAATTCACAACCCAGACGTTAGTCTAAGATTGGAATATGTCCCTGAGATCTAACAAGATAGATAGGAATTTTGATTTATTTGTTACCTGGATTAGGATAAAAAGGGGGACTGAATTATGTGTAGTGTAGCACTAATTGTCTATTGCTACTGTGAGTTCTATGACAAGAACTTTCATTGATGAAGCCTTACAAAGCCAAATAAAGGTCATAGCCTGATTTCATGCATTTACTGACAGTGTTGATTTTTGGTTAATCAATCACTGTAGGAAACATTTTTTTTTTAACTGAATGATACTTCTTTGATTCTCTGCAGGATGAAATTTCTGGCTCCATGACTGCTCAAGTTTTGGAATTTTGCGGAACTGATATATTTCGAGAGACAATGCAAAATTCCGAGGTCACTTCTAGCCCTCACTGTTATTATGATGAGAACTCCTCATACACTGCTAACCTTTCCTTCCCCTCAGATGTAGATGAAAAGTATAGTACTGAACCACTAGAACCTAACACGTTTCAAAATGATCCAAATGATAACGTCAATGCTAGCACAACCACTAGCAGTAGCACCACGACTACAGCCACGACAACAGCTGTAGCTAACAACAGCAACAACAACAACAACTTCTCCATAATATTCGACTCCCAAGGCCAAGATGAATTCGAAAATGATATTTCTGCTTCCATTGACTTCTCTACCTCCCCACCCTTTTCCGGTGCTCCTTATCTTAGCATAAACCACCATGATCATTTGGATTTTTCTTCAGTGGAACCTCAACCCCAACTAAATGATACTGCTGTAGATGGTCTCTTAGTCCCACAATATCAAGCTGACCCCGCCGTGATCCCTTTCATGGCTCCTCCTTTGCCTTCTGTTTATGAAGATGATTGCTTATCTATGATGCCTCCTTTCTTACCACCAAACCCATCAGTTTCAGCTTCGTATTTTCCTCTTGATCCATCTATGAGATCCTTCTTCCCTGGCTCTCTTAATGCTTCAATAGCTACGGAGAATTCAGGGATTTTTACTGGGAGTATGTTAGTCGGATCTGAAATGCAACCAAAAGAACCCGAGTACTATGGCGATAGTAGTGGAATGTTCTGCCCAGATCAGCTTCAGCGAGTCTATACTTCTAGTGACACACAGGTAATCGATGAAAGGGTCACAATTAACTAATATATGTTCCATTCACCAGTTGTAGTTAGGATCATATCAATTGAAGTTGTCATAGTATTACATAGAGGTGTTTTTCCGCTGATTGAGTGGGCAAGATCTCATTTGTCATGTTGCCAACTCTGTCCTTGTTTTTTACTAGCTTACTACTTACTAGCTTATGATCTATTGTAGATTCATAAATGTTGATACATCAAACGGGTAGTTCAATGTGATGAAATGGGGTTCAATCCTTAGTAGCTGTTCTTATCTAATATTGTCATCAATTATTGATTTGTTTTACCTGCTGCTTTGTCTTTTCAAGAGTCTAAGCAGTGATAGCCAGCAACTTGTCAATAGGGCCGTAAGCACACCTATCTCGACGGAGATCTCAAATTTGGAAGATCCTAATTTCAAAGTTGGGAAACTTTCTGTTGAAGAAAGGAAGGAGAAGATCCACAAGTACATGAAGAAGAGAAATGAGAGGAATTTCAGCAAGAAAATCAAGGTTATGCTATTTTTCATTCGTGCACGCCTTTCTTCAACTTTAGATGGTTGTTTTCATATTTGTAAATTAATAGCAACAAGTTATGCCTTTCCTTGCTTCTTGGGGCCTCCATCAATTTCACATGAACTAGGAAAATGTAGCAATAACCCTTCTTGGAGTTCTCATTCGACATAGAAAACACTGCTTTCCGATTCAATACATTTCATGCACAGTTGGCCATTTGGCCAATCATTAATAATGAGTTGTCGCGTGAAACACAATCTGCAGTATGCATGCCGCAAGACTCTAGCAGACAGCCGGCCAAGAGTCAGAGGAAGGTTTGCGAAGAATGATGAATTAGGAGATGCCCACAGGCACAGCAGTGGTCATCACGAAGAGGACGAGTATGATGAAGTACGCGTCTGTGTCTCCAGTCTTTTTACACTACCAGAACTTATTAAGTTGTTTAACCCTTGATCAATATGGCAGTCAATCAACAGCCTCTTTGTCTCACCAAACTCCCTGCAAATACAGGCATCTGTAAAAGAAGAGGACGATTTGGTCACCTCCTCCGACATCTTTGCTCGTATCAACTGTATGAACTCCTTCAACTGCGGCTATTCCATCCAGTCCTGGATATGAAGTTAGCTACTTTAGATAGAGTTCCTACGACGACCAAAAAAAAAAAAAAGAGACAAAGACAAAGACAAAGACGACATTTATACCTACCAGTATATAACTAAATAGAGAAGACAACATCCAGTTGTGTAGATGCCCGTCTTCAGCCAGGAAACTTGGTCGGATTCTGGTATAAATATACAGGAATAAAACGGGTGGCACTTTGGAGTTGAATAAGGTTAGTGACTTAGCATTTGTTTGTAAGACTAAAAGAAAGAAAGAAAGAAATTTTGTAGATATTTGTACACATTTGTGGATATTGTCATCCATTGTGTGTATATATTCAACCCTGCATGGCTGCAGATTAGGCCAAATTGGGGTTCTATATGTTCTAAGTAACAAAGAGATTCATATTGGTTTCTTATTGGAACTTCAACTATATCATTTATTCTGTGACCAGATTGTGAAGGGGTTTTTGATACCATGAATGAAGCTCGATCGGGAACTACGAATGTCTCTGGTCGTCTTATTTTATTCAACTTTTCGAAAAGGTTATGTCTAATATAATGATTGATTGTGTATGTTTGGAGTAGAGATATTTTTATCCTGTATGGGTAGGAGGCAGTGGCGGAGCCAGAAAAATTTTAAAGGGGCACAACTATACATGTACGATATAGTTGTGGATTAAATTGACATAAAGAATTATATGTAATACGATAATAAATTTTGTTATTTTAAGATAAAATGTTATCGGTTTATGATAAAACGCTATCATTTTTTTCGCGCCTAAAAAAAATATAAATATATAAATGAAATATTCGAAAAAAGATTAACTAAACAATTATAGGAAACGCGATCTAATAAACAATAAATTAAGGTTATGGTTGTTATATGAGTTAAAGCTTGACTCGAGTTTAGCTCAATAAAAGCTCGACTTGAGCATCATTTACAAAATGAGTTGATTACGAGCACATTTTTATGCTCAATTCATGATTCAGCTCGGATCCAGTGAAACTCAATCACCACGAATTTTGTGAAATTTACTATCTCATGAGCAAGTAAAGTTGCATGATACTTTGGAAAAAACTCAGCTCAAGCTCGTTCATTTACTAAACAAGTATAATCAAACAATGGATCCGAGCCGAATCATGAATTGAGCATAAAAATACTAGACTTGTTTGGCTCGGGTCCATTGAAACTCAATCCGAGTTGATTACGAGCACATTTTTATGCTAAATATAATCAAACAATACTAGACTTGTTTGACTCGAATAACAACCTAGTTAATATATAACTTGTTGCACTCATAACATATAATAATGTATAAACAGATATAAAATTTTTAAACTTGTATAACTTCTTATCTAATTGTCGAAATGATTAGTATAACCTCTCATTTCGAAGCTCTCGATATGAATTATAGTATACGAATTTTAATTTAACTAAAATATAAAAGCATTATAGTATATTGAAATAAAATTAAAGTGATTAATATACCTTTAATTTTAAAACAGTCATAATTTTTTACTCAGATGTCGGATTAAGGCGTATTATATATCAAAACGAAGCTATCGACGAGGAGAATACACATAGGTAGTTCGTCAAATGAAAGAGGGGACATGTGCCCCCTAGGCCCCCCTTCAGCTCCGGCATGTGCCCCCTAGCCCCCCCTTCAGCTCCGCCCCTGGTAGGAGATACATAGGCATCGATACAACTTACCAGATATTTGTGCTTAGTTTGATCGGAAATGGATATCAAGCTCGTATGAGATTTGAGTGATACTCATACAATTATTATACCACCTACAAAAGTAGTTCATACCATATATGTTATTACTCATTTACTAATCAAACACCATTTCATAACTTTGTACCCAAATCCATAGTTCATACCTTTGGTACAAAAATTAATGAGAAAATTTGAGAAAAATATATCCTTTTTATTTTCATAAAGTCTATAGGCAAAATGTGTACTCCCTCCAATCCTTAATATTGGTCTTTTATAAATCTGTACGTTTTTTTAGAAAGGTCAAAATTATATAAAATATTAATTTTTTATTCAATTTTTTTTAATAATATTATATTTATTACTAATAAGTATGAAATTATTAAAAAAAATTTATATAATTTTTAATACCTTAAAAACATGTCTGGATTGTATTCCAATGGCGGATCCGGCCGGGGAACAAGAAAGGATTCGGCCTCAAGGTTGCGAAAAGGGGCGGTTTGGAGAAAGGTTTCGATTAAGTTTCGGATCTGAATGTCGTTCAAGCAGATTCCGATCGGATTTGAGCGTCGTTCAAGCGGACTAGAGATCTGAGGGAGGGGGTGGTGTCGAAGGCTGGCGGAGGAGATCTGGCGTCGAGGGTGGGGGCGCGGGGGTGGGAGTGTGGCTGCGCTCAAGGGTCAAAACGGGCTCGGGGCACGCGTGCGAGGTGGGAGAAGGGGGAAGGGAAAAGCGAGGTGGAGATCTGAGGGAGGGGGCGGGCTCATTATGCGACTAGGTGTCGCCAATGGTGGTGGTGGTGGTCGTCGGCGGCTGTAGGGTTACGGAAGCACATAAAACTCACCTTTGTTGCCAGTGGCTGAGTTGAAGGATGGTGGTGGTGTTGGTTTCAACCGGCAATCACTAACGAAGAACTCACAGATTAGAGCGTGTGTGAGGAGAGAGACAGGGAGGAGAATAAACCAAGAGAAAGTAAAAAAAATGAAAAGGACTCGAACGTAAATACATAAATTTCATCTTGGCGTTAGACGAAACTCATCTTGCCGTTAGACTCATCCTTTTATTTTTCTTTTAAATAATTGTACTCCTTGGTTTTCTTTTAAGGCCATCCACACCTGAGCGGCAGAAGCAGCTCTTGAGTATAGATGGCCCAAATAAATAATAAAATAACCCACATTGTCATAAAGTTGGGCAAATGTGTTCTTGTAGAATTGGCTTCTCTTTGGAGTTGAAGCGGCACCTCGACACACAACCATGTCAGGGTGGTTGAGTCGGAATGGATTTCAGGGTAGTACTCGATGGTCCTTGGTTCGATTCCTAGATATGATCGCTCTATATTTACCAAAATCAAGTCACATCGGCACATCTTTCAATCACCTGTAAGCTAGGGACGTGAAGCGGCGGACAATTTTACTGAACGCAGCGTATGGACCAAAAATAAAGACGAAATGCAGTGCTTCGGATTGAATCTACAAAATAAAATTGTAGGGAGGATAATTGAAAGGGACCTTGATTCACTCACCCAAATTTAGGCTTACCCAAGAGCATTTTGTGGTCATTTGTAAAAATACGATAAAAGAAAAAAGAGAAATAAGAAAAAGTATATCAGCTTTTTATGTCTATCCTATACCAAGGATGAGTTTCCCCTCCAAGTTTTTACATTTATGTTGATTTTGGAAGATTTACTCATAACGGTTGAAAGATTTTTAACTATGGAAATAATTATAAAAGTTCTTCAGCTACCCGTAGAACTTCAAGAAGATATCTGTAAGAGATGGAGGATGAGAGATTTTCAAGAATTCTACTCGACAGTAACCCTTAGAGTTCGAAGACTGCCAACACACATAGACGAATGGTATACCCACTTTGGTACAAAGAATCACGTTGGAGTAGGAGGAATTAGACTACCAATCGTGCCACACGAAGATGCAGATTACTTAAAAGCATGGAAGTATGGAATGTGTAACGAAATCTATAAGTCCGGACTACAATAGCCAAAGGAGGAGGAATAGAGCATTATATTCAAATACTTCACTAAGTTCCATAAGGAGATCTTCCTCAGAGCAGCAAACTTCGAGAAAATAGAGGAGATAAATGGATGTCGAGTTATCAGTGCTTGTATGAATGTTAACCAGGGAAAAATCCGGTTACCACATTACTTGATCTTCATGCTATTTACTAAAGAATACTGATATGTGATGGATCCGGTGGTGGAAAGCCAGATTAATCTAGCAAGGCATCCATGGGTGGCAAGAGCGAAAGGGTTCTTCTACATATATTTTTACATCACCAAGTATAGGCACACTAATTGTGGAATATTCCAAGTTAGGAAAATCTGGAGATGGAGCTTATCGAGATTATGGGAGATTTTTTTGGGTGAAATTGAAATCTTGGAGAGGCAAGATTATGGGAGATTATGAGAGATATTTTTGGGAGAGATTTTTTTTTGCCCAATCTTGCCCCTTTTTAGATCTGAGGTCGACATTGCCTGGGCGTCGCGAAGCTCCGACACTGCATCTCCATCTCCTCCCATCCAGGTATGCAACCACTCCTCCTGTCCTCCTGGCAAGTAGCCGCCTTGTGGATTCGGTAGATCCGAGTGTGGGCTTGTGAATGATGGTGGTGGCGCCACCGGTGTTCCACCGATGGCTTGTGGATTTGAGGAAAACCAAACTCGCAGCAGTAGAGTTTTGGAACGGATTTGTGTGTTCAAGGTCATATTTTGTGGAGCTTCAAGGCCAGATCTGAGGAGGTGAAGTGCAGAAGAGGGACGGAGAAGCAAAGGAGGTCACCGGCAGCCCTTGGCCTCCTCGGAAACCGCAATGGAGCAACGAACAACGAACTCAAACCATGAACCCTTTGCGTGAGACTTTATGATTCTGAGAGGCTGTTTTGTGTGATTTGAGATCACAATAAGGACGACAATGGAAGAAGGAGGGGACAGGGGAGCAATGGGGTTGCCGGAAACCTCCAAGGGTGGCCGGAAATCATGGCTACAATGGTGAGGCTTTGAATGAGGAGGTCGACTGTAGCTGGGGGAAGAGTAATAATCCAAGGGCAAAAAAGACTTTTTCATCATACAAAATCTATCACAATCTTATACACACCAAACACCACAATGATATTTTTTACAAAAAAAAAATCTCAATCTACAAAATCTCTTTAATGTACCAAAATAATCTCCAAAACAAAATCTACCGTCAAACACAGCCATAGAATGAGCAAAATTGATAGACTCCAAGATCTAGTAATGGATGGTGACCTAGAAGCCAATATGGGAGAAGAAGGTGTCAGGAATCTGGAGGATTGAAGTCGAATCTTCACGTGAAGAATCATGCAACCTTTTTTACTTTTCTTTTTCTTTTTATGCTACTATTTGACATGTGAACTCAATAATGTTTGTACGTTTCTGATTTGAATAGGCCAACCTGTCGGCCATTTGTTTTTAGCTGTTGAAGGAGCATCCAATGCTCTTTGACTAGCTCTGTAAATAGAGCATCTCCTCAGACTTCTTAGGCATCGAATTCGAGAGAAAAAAAACTCATAAGAAAGAAATCTTGTAATACAGAAAGAGAAGCATTGTAGAAGTAGAAGGTGGAAAAAATGGTGAGTTCTGTCATACAATGTGATGTGTATTTATAGGCAAACAAAATGCAACTGGATCAAAGTTGATGATTATTTTAAATATTTCGTAAGTTTGGGCCCACGAATGCAATGACCCACAAAAGTTGGTGATTATTTTTTAATTTTTGAAAGTACATGCCATAAGATGAAACTACCTTTAAAGTTCATGCAATTTTTTGCAATTTTCCCTAATAATAATAATGACTTAATCACATTCACTTATTTTGAAATTTTTTTTTTGCAATGCATATTGAAGAGTGTAGGAAAAAATAAAATGAATGAAAGAAATAAAAATAGAGAAAAAAAGGGGGATTTATACAGCCGCCAGGATTCGATATCAGGTTGATTGAGTGCATAGGAGACGTTATGACCATTGGAGTATGTGAATCCCGTGGTTACATGTGCAACTAAATTTTATTTGTAGAGTATCCTTAAATGGGAAGAGATGTTGTTCGTCCGTTTACACTGATCTAATGGTCCACACTCGAAATCCATGTGAACCACTCTCCATCAATACCAATTTCTGTAGTTTTTTTTAAAAAAGAGCCCTTATTTAATTTCCAATCTAATGTCGGCGGATAGCCGGGCGGGCTGCTGCTCCATTAATATTTTTCACTAACGTGATTAATAATCACATGGAACTTAATTATTTTGAATATACACATGTAACTTCAAAATACAATTATAATTACGTTGAGATTTGAATTTTTTTTCCCTCCACTAATCTCCGGGTTATAATTTTTATAAGTATTTGAAAATTAATTAAACAATTTATATAGAAATATAAATACTTTGATGTGTAGAGGATCCTTTTTGAATATACATATCAAACATGATAATTTTGAATAAACACATGAAAATTGCAATTCAAAATATAATTATAAATACTCTCCAATAATCTCCGAGTTATATTTTATTTCAAATTTCATTAAACAAGTTAGAAATATAAATACTTTGGTTGAAAAAGAGATAGATACATTATTTTATTTTTAGTAAGGAAAGAGATGTACTATCTAAAGGTTGGACATAATTTCCTTAGGGTCTTGTTAGATACACCGCAAATGGTGATTAAGGATTTGCACGTCGTTTTTTACGTGCATGCACGTCCTTAACAACGTGTAGGTGTGGCAGTCGTGCACGTCGATAACAAAATTGGATTTGCACGTTGTTAACGACGTGCACATATTGCACGTCCTTAACAACGTGCAAATATTGCACGTCCTTAACAACGTGCAAATATTGCACAACGTTGTTAAGGACGTGCAAACCCTAGTTAGGATTTAGGGTTTAGGGTTTACGGAGGGTTTTTTAGGGTTAATTGAAGAATTTGATGTTTTGGCTAGTGAAGGTTTATGATTTAGAGTTTTAGTCATTCCGAGTATCCCCAAAAGAGTCCTATTTTTCTTCCACGGCGATATTTACCATGTTATTAACCGATCGAATGTCATTTCAGGAAGGATACGATACAATGTCATTTCATGAAGGATACGGAAAAAAAAAAGGTTTACATCCATAATTGTAATAAACTGGTGTATTTAAATCTAGGAAAAGTGTAAAGGGCGACCAGACTCGACACGTAAGGCTCGAAATCTGTCAAACCGAGCTTGAAAAGGAGCATCCCATCCTTCGACGCTCAGTTGATTATGTGCGACCCATTCTGGAGCAGGCGGCGGAATAGGAGCGTTAGGACGCAACCAGACCTATGAGAACGGAACATTAGAGTTAGAGTATTGACATATAGATGAAAAGTAAAATAGGTAATAATATAAGACGTTTGAAGTCGTACCGCGGCAAAATGGTCTTGGTTTCCGATGCAGGCTAAACCAAGGGTTGCTGATTGAGGGTTGTTAGTAGGTGTGGTCGAGGTCATGGGGAGACATGTGAACGGATGATGCCAAGCTAGGACAACGAGAGGAATCTGATATACCGTTGCAAATACTAAACCCATGATGGGTAGCTCTATCCACCGTCTCCTATCACCATGCACAGGTCCCGCCCATCTCTGGTTGTCGACGAACTGCTGGATTGGGTATCCTCCCATATAACAACCGGCGTAGAGATCGGCATGATCCTCCAAGTGATTGCATAATAACGTTTTGAGTTCCGGGAAAGCAGACTCGCCGATCGGTGATGTCAATGACGCCAAAGCACGGTAGCCACAATGACCATCTCCAATAGTGTTCCTGACACCCTCAATATGTCCGAGCATGAAGGGATCAACGTTGTTTCGACCCCAGTTGAACCCTCCGAACACATCATCACGTCCACGTCGAGCTGATGTCGCTTGTGGACGATGTCGAGCAGCACGTGCTTCTTCTCTCTCAAATCTTCCCCTTAACTCCTCGTATGGCAACGGGTTGGTTCTGCAGGCATTCCTCGACCCCCGAGGCCTCCCTTTCGATCGGACGCTTGCAGATGAGGGTTGGTGGAGCTCTTCGTCGCATACATCGTTGGAAGTCGTGTATGAAGATGACAACTCATACGGCAGTGGTGTGTCGTCGATGTCCATCCATGACAAATCCATCCAGAACGGGTGGATGTCCTCAGCGGGTATTGGAATTGACGTATGTTTGAATCTCATGGACACAAGGTATCCCGTAACAAACCCTCCAATGTCGATCCGTGCATTCCGGAGGAATGTTTTGGTTGACGACATCCTACCACAACTTGTACAGATAGTCGAAGCACTTTTTGGAAATTAAAGTCTTTAACTCATCAAAAAGGTTGACTTTATACGCCGCCGTTGGCCATTTGAAGTGGTCGATCTCCAAAGCAGTTTAAAGCTCATGCAGTTGGCAATCATTGACTTTATGGATTGCATCGATCACGATCCGGAAGTCAC
Source organism: Persicaria maculosa (assembly GCA_963922045.1). Lineage (NCBI taxonomy): Eukaryota > Viridiplantae > Streptophyta > Magnoliopsida > Caryophyllales > Polygonaceae > Persicaria > Persicaria maculosa. Next base: position 26,271,023 of record OY998267.1, on the reverse strand, counting down.
CAGTCGATGAGTGCAAGCACGTTTTTTTTAAAAAAAAACATACGTGCGTGCACGTAGACACGCACTTAGGGTGTGCCACCTTAATTACGATGTGCATGCACGTCCTTTTAAACGTGCATGCACGTCATAATTAACGTGCGGATTTACGGTGTATATAGCCGAAGCGTTTCCTTATTTGTTAAGTTGGAATCCAATTATGTTAGAGTTGTTAATTTTAACCTTTGTTAACTTTCAAAAGTGGAGTCATCGATATAAAAAAAGTTTATACGTAACACAAACCCTAAAGATGACTAAAAGTTATTTCTTTAATATGTTTTACAATCTGATATATAAGTAACACAAACCCTAATCTTTGATCGATTATTGGTTATTGTGGATAAATTATGGCTAAGAAATAGTTCCACTGAAAGATGAGTACGTTGTAGTCCAAAACAATTAAAACATCAATTCAAAACGTCACTTACGTTAACACGTACACTGATAGAAGAAAACACAAAGACATACAAAAACCAATAGACGGGGATCACTCAAACACCCACTCAGAATTCACCCACTTTCCATGGAGTCGGATTTGAGAAGTTTCTCACCATGTTCCTCTACCATAGAGTTCGTATTGAAAGAGGTACTTTGAACTGTCTCGTTTGCGCTTGATCGCATAGTCGTGCCACCACATGTCGCACATTCAAACATCTACCTCGTCGTGCTGGAAGACGGTTGCATCCACAGACATATTGGGTGGCACTGACCTGATCTTGCAATGATGTACAACCTCCTGCATGACCGCTCTCCCGTCCTAGGCCAACAAAGACACGTACTCCACCCTAGCATATGTGGACGATAACACTTCCCGCATCAAGGCCCGAGAGTATATGCCTACAATGCGGTGCCCCGAGCCCATGACCTCCACTATTGTACCGACTGGACAATGCTTCATAATGGGATACGACGGATCTGCATTAAATACCACATATACATTAAAAATACGTTATATGATAAAAGAACTAAAAGATCATGTTATATATCAATAGAATACAACGTCTATACCTTCTAGATAGAGAAATACACAGGGTTGACGCTACATCGATTACCAACCCATTTGTTGTGGCCTCGCATGAACGTCCTGACTACCGAAGTTGCTAAACCATTAACCGGGGAGACAACACGATACGCGTCTCCTAGTACAACCTCAACATGTGAGTCTCACCCCACATCCTCGATGCAAATATCTACCTCGTCACCCTCAAAGAACTCCAAGTATATGAACTCGGGCATAGTCGATATCGGTCGTACAAGACATGCGTGGACATCCTCTCATTCAAGCGTACCTGTTCGAGTTCTTCAGTGAGTGTACTCCACCTCCACATATAATTCGCCTATGATACGGTGGACTGTCGCCGCCTCGAACGATCATGTCATGTTGTCCGTGCCAACGACCTCGATCGGTTGGCCAAGGTATATTCCGTATCTCGACATCCTTCGTACGACATGGGATAACGAATATAGTTAGCTAAAAACTTATCTTTTTAGATCAATAATCTATCCAATATAACTTGAATTAGTTGTTATACATATTTATTATTTTCATGCTTTTGTTAATAAACTATATTATTTATTATTTTAAAAGATGAAGAAGGAATATTTGGTGCGTTATTCTACCTTTTAGATCAAATTGAATATAATATATTTATATATGATTTTATTTTTGTGAGCCACGTCAATTTGATTTTTTTTTAAGCCACGTCAATTAATATAATAAAATATAATTTATTAACAAAACGCGCAACCGCGCGGGTAACGAATACTAGTTAATTATATATAAGATTGGCTTAATCACATTCACTTCTCTTTTTTTTCAATGAATATTGAAGAATGTAGAAAAAAAAATAAAAGGAATGAAAGAAAGAGAAATAGAGAAAAAAGGGGGATTTATACTGCTGTCGAGATTCAAAATCGAATTGATGGAGTGCATATGAGATGTTGTGACCATTGGGGTATGTGTATCCCATGGTTATTATTCCAACTAAATTTGATGTGTAGAGTATCCTTGAATGTGAAGAGATCTTGATCGTCCGTTTACATTGATCTAACGGTCCACACTCGGAATCCGTGTGAACTACTCTCCATCAATACCAATTTTTGTAGTTTTTTTTTTTTTAAAAAAAAGAGCCATATTTCAATTTTCAATCTAACGCTGGCCGATAGCCGGGCGGCCTGCTGCTCCCTTTAATATATACTCTGTACATCCCAATTGAATAGAATAACTGGCAGCGGCTTGCCGATTGGCCCGCGGGCATTGGTCTAAAGCCATAGCAATAGCATTTGAAAAAAAAAACACTGAAAAATAAGACAATGGCACTATCCGGCCTGTGGTCATTGGTTTTTTTTTTTGAACCGAAAAGAATTTGGCCAGAAGACTGAGTCATCTGCCAAGTGCATCCGAGAGGATGATAGAGGCAAGCCCTGAGTCGTCGTAGTGAGTGCCAGAGAAAGCAAAGTTGAGATGCGAGAGGAAGTCCGCAGCTTGGTTTGCTTCTCTGAAAACATGACGAATCAGAGCGGAATGAAAGTGTCTAATGGAGAACAGAATGTCAGAGATAATCATCTCAACTTCTCCTGGGATAGATCCACTGCCTAAAAGGCAGTTGATGATTGTTAGGTTATCTCCTTCAATAATTATATCTGGGAATCCTATATCAGCAGCTGCCATGATGCCTTTCCACAAGGCGAAGGCCTCAGAACCAATCACTGATTTGATAGGAGACGGGCCAGCTCCCATGATGATCGGGACGCCATTGTTGTCACGAATAATGAAACCATAAGTGGTGACTCCAGAGGTGGATAGGGCGCCATCAAAATTTAGTTTATGGACTCCAGGTGGCGGTTTGCTCCATTTGTCAGTTCTCCTTCTTTTTGATTTTTGTTTTATTGTTTCTTGCATTGTAGTTTCCGAATCATCTATTCTAGTCGTTTGCCAATAAATTAGGTTATGTTTAATAATAGAGGCAATAGATTTGTGGTTCGGGGGTATATTATCGAAGATTGCCTTGTTACGAGAGTACCAAACACACCACCAACACATTGCCAGTTTAGAGAACTTCTCATTTCCCATTTTATTTTTTAGTTGTTGTAGTGATTCATTTGTGTCTAAGTCCCAATTTTGTACAGTTTCGAGTAATTTATAAATTGTGTAATCCAATGTCCTGACTGTAGCTAGTGTGACTGGACACTTCCAAAGTAGATGGGGTGTGTCCTCATAACATGAGTCACATTGAGGGCAATTTGTGGGAATCCCAATTCCACGGCGAGCGAGAGTTGCGGAAGTTGGGATCCCATTTTTTGTTATTTTCCAAAGAAAATTTTTAACTTTGGGACTCGTATCTAATCCCCAAATCCAGTTTAGATCTAATTTGGCATGTTTTTTCCGGATGTTGATGAGCTCTACGGCCGACGCTGTCGAGAACCAACCATTTTTGCTGTATTTCCAGTACAAGCGATCCTGGTTAATGTGTTTTGGGATGTACGTGTTAGTGATGGATTGAATGACATCATTGTTTAGTATGTTTTGAAAATCATGTTGAAGTTGTTGAATATTCCAAGTTTTGGTCGGAGTTATGTAATGATTTACTCTTGTTGTTGTGTCTATCAAATGTGTATTAGTGGCCATTTCAATGAGAGGAGAGGCATCACACCAGTCATCAGTCCAGAAGTTGACATAACTCCCGTCCCCGATGCCCCATCGAAGTCCTTGTTTGAATAAATTTAGAAGGTTACTCAGTTTAGTCCATTGCCAGGAGGCAGGCCTTTTCCTATTATAATTTAGAATGTGTTGGTCTTTAAGATATTTATGCTTTATTATCTGTACCCAAGGATTATTTGGTTCAGCTAGGATTTTCCATATGAGTTTAAGTTGGAGAGCCTTATTCATATCTTCGGAATTACGAATACCAAGTCCTCCATTAGTTTTTGTTTTACAGACATCAAACCAACTAATAAGTGGCCTATGCCGTATGCCCTTGTTCCAAAGGAAATTTCTATTAATTTTATCCAGATCTTTGTGTATCGAAGGCGGTAACATAAAGCATTGCATAAGATGAAGAGGTTTTGCAGCTAAAGCTGATTTAATGAGGGTGCATCTCCCCGATTGAGAAAGCAAAGATGCCTTCCACCTATCAAGTTGGCTTTTGGTTGCTATGATTAGATTTTAAAAAGAATTCTTGGAGACTTTATTTGAAAAAATAGGGCAACCTAGATAATTGCCTAAGTTGTCCGTATGGTTTATCCCAAGAACACTTTGTAATAATCTGTTACCATTATTGGAAGATTGAAATAAAGATTTGGTCTTATTTATCCTTTGTCCGCTAAGTGCACAGTATTGATTGAGGATGTTATTTATGTTATCACATGCAGTTTTGGTGGATGAAGCAAAGATTATTATGTCATCCGCAAAGGCTAGGAAAGGAATTTTTGGTCCACCTCTGGAGATCGAGATCCCCAGATGGCTAGAGTGTGTCAGAGATTCTTGTTGTAAAGCTCTCGCAAGGACTTCAGAAATAATAAGGAATAGATAAGGGGAAAGTGGATCACCCTGTCTAATACCTTTTGAAGGCATAAAAACACTGGTAGGTTCATTGTTGACTAGAACGGAGTATGTTATAGTGGTAACGCACTCTTTTATCCAGTTTATAAATACATCTGAGAATCCAAACTTATGTAGAATAACTAGTAGGAAATTCCAGTCAACCATATCAAAAGCTTTTTCCATATCTAATTTAATCGCGATCCAGCCCTTTTGTCCCTTTTTCTTCTGGAATGAGTGAAATATTTCATGGGCGATTAATATATTGTATTGTATTGCCCTTCCTGACGAGAATGCACTTTGAAGCGGATGTATAATTTTAGGCATTAGTTTTTTTAGCCTATTGGCTAAAACCTTGGAAATTATTTTATATGTGGTCGTGCAGAGACTTATAGGTTTATAATGAGCAGTTGTTCTTGGTGTTTCACATTTCGGGATTAGAGCAATGAAAGTATGATTTATTTGTTTTAAAATTTTCCCACTAAGGAAAAAGTTTTTACAGCTTTCATGACTGATGGTCCAACTATGTGCCAGTACTTTTTAAAGAATCCCGCCGGGAAGCCATCAGGTCCTGGAGACTTTTCATTTGCTAGGCCAAAGACAGCTTCTTTTATTTCTGAATTTGACGGTGGTTTAGTAAGTAATATATTCTCGGAATTTGATATTTCAGTAGTTATGTTGTTTATTAGGTTACTATTTACAGTATTTCGTGTGGTTTGAGTGTACCTATCTTGGAAGTCCTTTTTAATCTGTTCCCTAATTTCCGATTCCTGAGTGATGGAGATTCCTTCAGCTGTCTGTAGGATTTTAATAATATTTCTGTTACGCCTTCAAGTGGCGATTCTATGGAAATATTTCGTGTTGGCATCGACATTTTTAATGTGAGTGCGTTTAGCTCTTTGCCCCCAGTAAGTTTTTTGAAAGTTTATTAATGCAGCATGTTTTTTTGTTAGTTGAGATAGAGTTTTTTCTATGTTCACATCATATTGTGCATACAGTTGTGCCTGCAGCTGTTGCATCCTTTTTTCTGTTTGCAAGAATTGTCGAGTGACATTATGGTAGTACAATTTGCTCCAAACTTTGCTTTTCCTTTTAACTTCTTGTAGTTTTTTTGTTAGTTTGTAGAGGTTGGACCCGGGCATATCAAGCCTCCAGGCACTACGTACTAGACTTTCAAAATCCTTCCTGTTTGTCCAAGCCATTTCAAATTTAAATGGTTGTAGTTTAGGTCTTTGTCCATCATTTAGATCAAGTAAAATTCGCGCATGGTCAGATGTGGTGAAAGGGAAGTTTTTGATAGATATGTTGGGGTAGATATTTAGGAAAGAGGTACATGCTAATGCTCTATCTAGTTTTTCAAATGTGTTGTCATCTCCAGCTTTCCTTTTTCTCCATGTGAATTTATTTCCTGTGGAAGGGATATCAGTTAAGTTATGAGTTGTTATGAATTCAGTTAACCTTGTGAATCGAGCACGAGTGGGGGGGGGGGGCTCCTCCTTGTTTATTAGATGTTTTAAATATTTCATTTAGGTCCCCAATTATTAAGTATGGGTTATTCAACGATGAGAGAGTGTTAGAAAGTTCAAACCAAAAAAGGTCCTTATCTATGGTTTGTGGAGGAGCATAAACAAATATAATAGATGTTTTGGTGTCAAATTGTTTATTTGTGTATGATGCTAGGATTATTCTATCTGTTGAGTAATCCACTTCGAAGTGTTCATTTTGAAATAGGGCTTCTTTCCAGAGAAGGCAGATACCTCCAGAAAGCCCTGTGGAGGGACATAAATGAATATGATCGAAGCCAGCTTTCCTCCAGTGAGGTTCGTAGGGGGGTGAACTAATTTTAGTTTCTGCTAATGCTAGGATTCTAATATTTTCTTGTTTAGTTGTGATTTCAATTTGAGTCCAAACGTTTTTGCGCCTAAGCCCACGCACATTCCAATAACTTATTCTCATTTGAAATCATTTATTGTTCTAGTGTCTATAATAATCATATTCATGTCATATGTGTGTTGAACAAAAATGCGCGAATAATTGTAAAACATATTTTATTTAATTTTTAGAATTTGAGTTCGACCCCTTTTGGTTATCCTCTTGATTCGAAGTTGTATCGATACCAAGACTTGAGTGGTTTTGGTGATTGGGCTGCACCCGAATTTTTAACGGGTTGCCTACGTATCTCTTAGAAGAGAATCAAGCCTTACGTAGTTCAGAGTATTTAATTTGATTTTATTTTTTGGGTGTTGATGATTGAACCCGACGCGCTTGAACTTTATATCGGGTGTCCTACGTACCCGTTTGGAACGGGATCAAATCACTCGTAGTTCTTTTGAGAACAAATTTAATTTAATTTGAGCTGGGCGACTGAATCCGATATATGTTGAATTTTGATATCGGACTTCCTACGTAACTCGTAAAAGAGCATCAAGTCTTCACGTAGTTCTTTTTAGAACAATTTGATATTTTTGGTTTTACGATTGAACCTGACGAGCTTAAGCTTTATGTCAGGTGGCCTACGTATCCGATGGTTCGGAATCAAATCTGTCGTAGTTCCTTTGAGAACAAATGATTTAATTTGGTTGGACTTTGACCTCGTATACATTTAAAAGTGAATTTAGAGGTTGACGACTGTACCCGATATAATTTTATGATTTAATATCAGGTTACCTACGTAGCCAATAAGAGACGTCAAGTCTTTACGTAGTTCTAATCGAGAACAATTCGATTCGGAAGAAATTTGGTTTAAGATTTTGACTCCGTTTTCTTTTCCCTCGTTTAAAAGTCAATTTTGCGATCGACCCACTAGAATAAATTGACAAAGAAATTTTACGAGTTTAACTTTATAATTTTGTTAAACCCAAATTCTAATTTGTGCCAATTATAATTCTTATATTTTTTTTTTTTAATTAGGTAATAATTCGGATGAGAAATCCCTATCCGAAAGCATCCTGGCGGATGAGGCCTAAAAGACCTGTGTCAAGATATAGATTTGGCCCCCTGGTGGAGTAGCAAAGGTGTGCGACCTTATCCGCTACCTGGTTACCAATACGGGGGATATGGGATATTTCTACATTCTTAATTTGTTGGAGAAAGGCTTGGATATCTGACATAATCATTTCTATTTCCCAGGGACATCCGACTTGGGTGCGTAAATAGTCCGTGATGATTTTTGAGTCTCCTTCTATTATTAAGTCGGTTATCTTTAATTCTCTAGCTTTTTTGACCCCAAGGCGGAGAGCTAGCGCTTCCGCCATAAGGGGGGATTGTCCCCCAGTAGCATTGCCACCAATGCTGATGGGATCACCTTCCCAATTCCTGATGATGAAACCACAAGAGCTGTTCGAAGCCGATATGAATGATCCGTCAAAGTTTAGTTTGTATTTGTCGTCAGGCGGCTTCCTCCATCGGTAGACCTTTTTAGTGTTTTTGGTGAGGCCCTTTTTCCCGTTCTGTTTTGTCAAACCGTCGTTTTCAGTGGCGCTCCACCTGCTTGCTCTTTTCCAGTTTTCTGTATTATCCATGATCATTTTCTTGAGGCCCTCTGCCGAGGGGATTTTTTCATTTCTGAAAATGGTTTGATTCCTAACAAACCATATCGTCCACCATCTAATTGCTATGTTTTGTCTCTTCTCTATCGGTAAAGTGGAGCTTAAGATGTGTAGAATTTGGTCCATGTCTCTGTTCTCGGAAAGAATCGTATGGACTCTTTGAGATATTTCGTCTGGGAATTGTTGTTGAAAATTATTGACGGGGCATTCTACAAATAGATGAATATCATCTTCTTGAAATTGGTTGCAAAGGATACATGTGTTTGGTACAGCAACCCCTCTTTGGGATAAGCGGGTAGCCGTGGCAAGCCCTTTTTGTTTTATTTTCCATATAAAATTTTTCACTTTTGGGGGCGCATCAAGTCTCCAAATCCATGAGTATTCATCCGCTGTTCTTTGTGATGTATGTGTGATTAGTTCGTATGCACTTGATGTTGAAAACCAGCCCTTTTTGTCGGGCCACCAATACAATCTGTCTCTGAAAGGGGTGATTGGTAAGGGGATTTTCAATATTTCCTCTGTTATAGGTCCTGGGAGAACGGAAAGAAGCTTCTCCCTCCACCATTGTCCACCTATAATGAAATCGCTTACAGTATCATGTGGATTTATGTTATGTTGAGAGTCTATTCTATCCAGAAGGGGTGTTGTCGTTACCCAATTGTCTGTCCAGAATTTAATTGATTTCCCATCCCCGACTAGCCAAATGAGCCCCGATTTGAATTTTGGGATTAGAGTCCTTAGTTTCGACCACTGCCAAGATGCACTGCCTTTTGCAGAGTAGGTAAGAATGTGGTTCTCTTTTAAGTATTTGTGTTGTATGATTTTGACCCAGTAATTTTCCGGTTCTGCCAGAATTTTCCATAAGAGTTTTAGTTGTAGTGCTTCGTTCATGTTTCTGGTTTTCCTTATTCCCAATCCTCCCTCCGCTTTAGATTTACATATTTTATCCCAACTGATGAGTGGACTATGTTGTGCATCTTTGTTCCAGAAGAAAGTTCTGTTGATTTGATCTAGTTGATTATGTATTGACACCGGGAGCATGAAGTTCTGCATTGAGTATAAAGGTTTTGATGATAGGTTAGATGTTATTAAGGTTGCTCTACCTTGTTGTGATAGGGCATTTGCCCTCCATTTGCTTAACTGGTCTTTAGATTTGCATATTATATCACCAAATGTTTCCTTAGTAACTCGCCCATTTATGATGGGACAACCCAAGTATTTTTCCAGGTTTCGTTCTAGGGGGATGTTAAGTATTCCCTCTAGGTCTCGTGCTCTTGTTCTAGGAATTCCCGGGGAGGTTTGAAAAGATGATTTGTGATAGTTTACTCTTTGTCCTGAAAATTTACAGTAATCTTCAATTATTTTTTTTACTTCTGAGCAGGCAGAATTGCTACCCTTGGAAAATATGATTATATCATCCGCAAATGCCAAGAATGGGACACAGGGGCCATTGTGGCCAAATTTGAATCCAATGCTATTGTAGTTTGTCTCAGCCTTCACTGATAGTTTGCGAGCAAGAACTTCTGCCTCGAGAAGGAAGAGGAACGGGGAGAGGGGGTCCCCTTGCCTCAGCCCCCTCGTTGGTTTGAAAGGGACTGAAGGACCGTTGTTTACTAATACAGAGAAGGAGACTGTTGTTACACATTCCATTATAATGTCCACAAATTTTTGGTGGAAACCAAATTTCTGAAGAACTGATTTCGTAAATTGCCAATCTACTCTGTCATATGCTTTTTCCATATCGAGTTTTATTGCAGTCCATCCTTTAGAGCCTCTCCTAGAGCGAAAGGAGTGGAAAATCTCATGCGCTATTAGGATATTGTCTTGGATAGCTCTGTCGGAAACAAAGGCTCCTTGTAATGGGTGAACAAGTTTACCCATTACTGTTTTTAGTCGTTCTGTTATTATTTTGGAGATGATCTTGTACAGAGTAGAGCATAGGCTAATCGGTCGGTAATGTGTGGTCATAGAGGGGTTGTCATTTTTTGGTATTAGGGAGATAAAGGTGTGGTTAATTTGTTTTAATAGATTGCCGGAGTGGAAGAAGGCTTTAGTAGCCCTGATGATGTCGGAGCCAACAATGTCCCAATATTTTTTATAGAATTCTGCCGTCATGCCGTCGGGACCCGGAGATTTATTGTTACCCATTGAAAATACTGCTTTTTTGATTTCGCTATTTGTTGGTTGTTGAGTGAGTGATTTGTTTTCATCTTCTGTTATAACCGGATTAATTGCAGATAGGTACTCTTGTAGTTGATGGGTCGTATACGTTTGTTCTCGACTAAATCTTTTTTCAAAGTCTCTTTGGATTTCTTTTTTAATATTTTCATTTCCTGTAATATGGGTTCCTTCTGCAGAGGTAATTGATCTGATTATTTTCCGGTTTCTTCTTCCAGTGGCTACCCTATGGAAGTAGGAGGAGTTAGTATCTGCTAATTTTAAGTGTTTAGATTTCGCTCTTTGGTTCCAATAGGTTTTGTGAAAGAGGAGTAGATTTTCTTTTTTTGATAAGAGGCTCTGTTCTTTAATGTATAAATCTGTATTGTGATTAGATTGTGGGGTTGATTGTAATTCTATTAGGGCTTCGTCAACGTCCTGAAGCTGGCGAAAGATGTTTCCAAAAGTTTTTTTATTCCAATTTTTTGCTTTCTGTTTAAGGATTTTTGCTTTGTGTGTGATTTGGAACATAGTTGAGCCTACACATGACGCTCTCCAAGCCTGTTTGACTATATTTCTAAAGTCTTTTCTTTGTAACCATATGTTCTCAAATTTAAATGGGGGAGGTTTGAAGGAGTCGGTTTTGGACATGTTAATTGAAATTGGGCAATGGTCGGAGTTTGAGAATGCTCCATTTTTAGTTGCCAAATCGGGGAACATATCAATAATGTCGTGGTGGACTAGCACCCTGTCAAGTTTTTCCAGTATGTTATCTGTGCCGAATTGTTTTTTCCTCCATGTAAATGGGTTGCCGAAAGACGGTAATTCCACCAGGGAACAAACATCTTTGAATTCTAAAATTCTTTGAAATCTGTTTGGTAGTGTTTCTGCACCACCGCACTTATCCGATGGTTGGCTAATTTCATTTAAGTCGCCCATAATTAAACAAGGGATGTCACTTTGGATAATCAGACTATGTAGATTTCTCCAAAATTCATCTTTTTCTGACGGGTTAGGGGGGGCATATACAAAGAACATTAGGCATTCAAAATTTTCCTTTGTGTTCTCGTATTTTACTCCAATGATTCTAGGGAGATGAATAATCACCGAGATGGTTTCATCAATAAATGAGTTTTCATTCCAAAGTAGTGCAATTCCCCCCGCACGGCCCGAGGCCGGGGACCAACAAATATTTGTGAATCCCGCGTTTTTCCATTTCGCCTCTTCAGGTTCTGTTTCAGTCTTTGTTTCTGCCAAGATAAGCATTTGTATATGGTCTAATGTGCGCCATCCATTTATATTAGTCCAGAAAGTTTTTTTTCCGATTCCCCTACAGTTCCAATATCGTATAATCATGACCACCTTTTTATGCATGGGCGAACGTAAGGTGAGTCCTCCCATGCACAAGTGTTACCCCTCTTGTGATTTCTTGTCGCTTCTGAAGGTTGGTTTTTAGAATTGGTTTCTTATGACATTTTTTAGTCTTAATGTATCTTACAGTTTTTGTTAAATTGGAGATGATATTTTCATTGAGGTAGATGTGTTTATACCCATGGTGGTCTTTCTTAGATAATTTTCTCATCATTAAACCAAAGTAGTTTAATGTCTTATCTCGGCTAAGCTTATATTTACCTGTGGTCACCCATTTATATCGATATTTTGTGATCAATATTGACTCAACATGTGTTCCATCCAAATTGATCCAATTGTGGTGTTTCACCAAGATGTAACTGAGTTTTATTTTAATTAGTATTGTATGAAGGCTAGTGGTCATAACTAATTGGTGTAGTTCAAAAGAGACCCACAGTGCGGTTGTATATGACCAGTTAAGAGGTTTCTTTGATCTTGGTTTTGAGTAGTACCTAATGCTAATTATAAGAAGTGATGTTGTATGCTTGGAATTCAATCTAGTCAATTTCTCAGTCTCAGCTTGGGTGCACACCGATAGCTTCATGGCGGGGACCCAGATTCGTGCCAAATACGTTAAGCTTTTCATCAGTTTGCTTAGAGGCACCAAAATTAATATGATCCATATACTGGGCAGGTAGCTTGCAATGGGGTTTATGTTAGATTTGTTTATTAGGAAATTTAGGTGTGGGTTTTGGGGAGGCAGCTCACTTAGCCAACCGAGAATGATTCGGAAGGGAAGTTTTATAATCAATCCGGGCTTGAGCATGGTTTGCATCCTCTTTGAGACATAACATGACTCCTTTTGATGATAATAAGTTGGCCAGTATTGACAAGCATAAAAAGGTTTCCCTTTAAAATACTTGTCAGTGGTACTTGTCCAAGAAATGCTAATGGGTTTTGCTTGAAGAAACATGGAGTTCAGAGCTTGAACTTGGGGTGTCCATTTAAGGTCCTCATGCGATTGCAAATTGTACAAAGGAAAATTCCAAGGCTTTAGATGGCCAATAACGCTCCTACCCAAGGCAATTTTCATACGATGAGCTTGACAGTATATATAAAACAAAAAGCAATTGGCAATAGTTCTTAGCAATAAGAGGGAGTAAGTAGCTAAGTAGTTCAGCAGGGCTAAGTCCCCCAACCAATTGATCATTGGGCAGCTGCAGAAAGCGGACTGCTGCCTAGAACAGCAAGGAAATCTACACCACTTCCAGTTAATCAGGCAATTTACAGTAGCCGGGTCTTTATGTATACAAACGGCAAAGTATTGCCACTGTTGGTTTCTCGAAGAAGATTGTTGACAGTAAGATATACAAACCCAACAGCAAGTAGGAGTCAGGATTTCATGCCACATTAGACTTAGAGCAGTTGTAGAGTTAAAACTTAAAATAACTAGAATTGCAACCCAGGTGACATTGCAGATCGGCAAACTGATCAAAGTCGAAATCAACAAGGCAGAGCTTACATCATAGATAGTTCTACTAACATAGATTGAAAGCAAATCGAAATGGACCATCTTCACCATCACAAACAAGAGTTTCCTTACAAAGCCTGATAAAATGATAAGCATAAAGAAATAGACCAGCTTGTCCAATTTCACCTTTGGGGCCCTATCCTTCTTCTCCTTCCTCCTTTGCTCTCCATCGTCGGTGTTCGCCTTGGTGTTGTCCTCCATAGCAGGAATTTCTTCAATATGAATCTGGTTTTTGCCCTTTCGGGATGGTTTTGGATGGGGAATGAGTGGTTCATCCCCCAGTGGTTTTTTCCCTTTCTCCATAGAGGAGGAAGTCATGTTGAAGACAGAAAATGGAAGGTTAGAGAGAATACAAAAGCAGCTACAGAAAGTGAGAGAAGGGAGAATGTTGTGAATGGGTGCTGAAGACAGACACCCCCAGTTGTTCTTATAGATGTGGAGAGGAATGGGTTGTGGAGAGAGATTTAGAGACATACCCAAACTGAGCCGACCAGATGAGATATGCCTCCGGCTAAGAAGCAGAGCCGACCAGTGCAGAGCCCCCGCAAGGGCACTTTCGAACAGAAGTACAAGGGAACGCAGCGCATCAGACTTTAACAACGGCCAGGGCAGGGGACGGACAATCCGAACTAGGCGTTGACCCCCTTGATTTGATCTTCTCTGAGAAAGGTGAGCCTGACAGCAACCGGCAAGGATCTCAGAGGACGAACATTCCCCAAGCAAAAGGGAGGCGTTTGGCACAAGGGCGATTTCCCAGATGCAAAGTTCCCCCAACAGAGAGAGATATCCGAGCACAAAGGCTTTGCAGAGAGATTGATCGGAACTTTTAATCCGCCAAGAGGCATGTTTGTAGGTGTTTGGACAGAAAGCAATTTCTTTGAGGTGATCGGTTTCAGATCTAGGGTTTTCATCTGAAGAGTTTTTTGGGGGAAAGGTTTGAGACAACGGGGGATTTGGAAGAGGCGCGTCCGGCGCGTTCTTTCTCATCTAAAAATTTTACAAAATTATATTTAATTTATAATTCTTATATTTGAATGGGTAAGTTTCGTAGTTAAACATTTTTTTCTTTAACAAATGTGAATTGCATTTCACAGTGCTCGGCAAAAGTTTGTTTTCTTTATATAAAAAAAAAAACGGGCTTAAGCCCATTGTTTGATCATCCCAGCCCATGTTTTTTTTTTTAACTGAATCAAAGACGTCGTTCCTTTTTCTCCTTGTAGGTTTGAACGTCTCCTTCCTCACGACCGACGGGAGAGCACCGATGAGCTTTCATGGACAGTAGCGGCGTCTCCATGCCAGAATTTGTGGCTCTAAATTTCGGCAACTGAGATGGGACAATGAGGACGAGTCGAGTTTCGACAATCCGGGGCGAGTCCAGGGAGTATTTCAACTCGGATCCCCTCGACTAGGTACGCTTTGGCTTTTTTGTTTTAATTCTGAATTTCCGCCCTTAAACCTTTCATTTGGATGATGTTTGAATGATTGAAGCTCAAATTAGGAACTTCTTTTACTCTTCCCTCTAATCGAATGCTCAATTTATGAGTTTGAACGATTTTCATTCGCAATTTTGTTAGGGTTGCGGTTCGCGGAATTTAGGGCTTTTCGGTTTGGGGTAGCCAGATGAAGAGGTGAACTATAGGTTCAGGGAGACGGAGAAGAAATCAGAAGAGAAATGGTGCGGAGCTCTCGGACATTCGGGGGCCTCTGCAACTGAAAACAACAGTCAGGTCTATGTTCTTTTTTTTTTCCCTCTTTGATTTGCCTTTACTTTGCTTCGATTTGTTTAGGAAAACAAAATTAGGGCTGATATAATTTGGGTATCCTTGATTTAGGGAGGTTTATGGCGAGGTTAAAGAAGCTCTTAAGAAGAAAGAGCTCCCCTGAGTTTTAATTCTCACTTTGCTGTTAGCTCAGGTTTGTTCTCCGTCTTTCCTTGCAATTTATTTTTGATTTGATTTGGTTTTAACAATTTGAATTGTTAAAAAAAATCACTTCAACAGTCAAGGGTTTTCACTCTGGGGCTCGATCGGTAGAGAGCGTAAAAGTCCGACTTCAAGCTATTGGAAGGAAGAGGAACAGCAGCAGACGAAGTCCTTGTCCTCCCAAAAGCGGCCGCAGGTATGTTCGATCAATCAACTTCTTTTTGACTGAAGATTTGATGAACTTATATGTATTTTGAATTTAAGATAAAAAAACTTTATTCTTCCTACGACTTTCTTGAATTTGATTTGTTATGCTTTATGCAAAATTTTGTGAGTCGCTGCGCTTGACATATATAATTTGTCATCTTTTGCTTGGTTAGGTTTGTTTTGTTAACGCTTTCCAGCGATTAGCCCTTTCTTCCTTTATCTGATTTGGAGCTTTGCTTGCCAATTCGCACATATTTAATTTGAACAGATAACCGCATTCTGTGAATCTTATTTGCTGTATTTTTTTTTCTTGAAACTTGTAGAGTTAGCCCTTGTGTCTCGCGTAATTTCCCAGGTCCATATCCTATAGAGTTTCACCCTTGTTTGGGGTGAACTCGTGACTTCATGCCTTATAGGAGTTAGCTTGAAGATTCCTGTCCTGTGTGGAACTGAACTAATTACAGGAAATTTGTTTGCTTTCGTTAATTGCAATTTCAGTATTCCCACATCTGTTTGCAGTGAATCTTTTCCTTTTGCCTTGTTTGAACTCCTTTGTGAATTAGCTGACCAATTTAGAACCAATTGAGCAGCTTTCTACTCAAACTTTGAGGCTGATTTCGCCTTTGCAAAGTTTAGGCTTCTTTAAGTGGAAGTCGGTTCCTTTGATTTGGGTGCTCTCACAAGGGCCTGGTTTGCTTAGTGTAGGATTTGTCTTATGTGCAATTGGTGGTTTAGGACTTTGGTATCGAATTTGGTATTAAGCCCTTTAAAACTTAGTAGAAATTCCAGCAGCGTTTCACCCTCTTTTAGGGTTGTTTGCTGATCCCAAAACCCAAGCCGCAAGCGAAAGCCAGTGACTTTGCGAGGGCGGGGTTTCGTGGATCGATTTCGGCAGCACCCCAACTTTGTTTGGGGTGTTCGCTGACTCCGAAACCCAGGCCGCGAGCGAAAGCCAGTGACTTTGCAAGGGCGGGGTTTCGAGAGTCCATTTTGACAGAGCTTCGTCTTTCTTTGGAGATATTTGTTGACTCCGAAACCCAGGCCACAAGCGAAAGCCAGTGACTTTGCAAGGGCGGGGTTACAAGAGTCAATAGGAACCAATGCGGAGAGAACTACCTTGTTGCTTTTCTTTGTGGCGATGGATTTTTTTCTTTTTTTTCTGCAGCAGTTTTTTTTTTTCTTTGGCCTTCTGTTTGCTCCCCTCTGATATCCTTTTTTTTTTACCCTAGCATGCTCGGCCACCTTTTATAGGATAGGGAGATAGGTGGATAGATCATATCTTACAATATTTCCATCCTTTTCGGTAGACGGAAAATCTTTTATCCTGATCAATTTCCTCCTTTTTAATATATCCGTACAAGATCTTCCATGCTTTACTTTTATTTTATTTTTTTATTTTTTTTTTGATTAGGTAAGGTTCCGGGTGAGCAGGCTCTACCCGGCAGCATCCTTGCGGATGAGGTCATTAAGACCAGGATCGTTGTAAATATCGACTCCCCCGGCAAAGTGGCAAAGGTGTGCAACCTTGTCAACCACTCTGTTGCCGCAACGGGGAATATGAAAGAAGGAGACTTCTTTCATAGTCGATAAAGCGGTTCTAATGTCGGATAGGATGAGCTCAACTTCCCATGGGCATTTAGTGTGGTTGGCTAAGTGGTTGATGATGATGTTAGAGTCTCCCTCAATATGGATTTTGCCGATATGAAGTCGTAAGCTGTGTTGGATTCCTAACTTTAGGGCAAGTGCTTCGGCTTTGAGAGCGTTTTTGCTTACCTAGTTTCTGATAGCTTATGTTTATTGGCTTGCCAGTCCAATCCCTTAGGATGGCCCCAGCCATACTGTCTAAATTAGGAAGAGAGGAACCGTCGAAGTTTAATTTTAGGGTCCCGAAAGGTGGTTTGCGCCACTTAACCTTTTGTATTGTAGATTTTGGTTTTTTATTCCGCGGTATGTGTGAGTGTCCGGAGAAATCTTCATCTGGGTCACAATCAGACAGGGCAGTTTTGTTCCAGTTGAGAATGTGTGTTTTGACTGTATGGATGGCAGAATCCCTGTGTGGGACAGGGACAAGCCTAAAGATGAATTGGTTTCGAATATACCATGCCGTCCACCACGTAAAGGCAAGCTCCTTTTTAATGTGATGATTGAGGTTGTTCCCTAGGAAGGCAAGGATTGGTTTGACATCTCGGCTTAGCTGTATCATGTTTCCAATATTGGAACTAAATTTTGGGGGTAGGTGGAAGAGAGATTGGACGTAGGGACACTCGAACATAAAGTGGGTGTCATCTTCGGACGGGCCGTTGCAGAGACAACACGTGGAAGGGACAGACACCCCACGTGAGGCTGGTCAGGAAGCAGTCGGTAACCCGTCTTGGCTGATTTTCCACAGGAAGTTTGTAATTTTTGGTGGGATCTTTAACTTCCAGATCCAGTTGTTGATATCGATGTTGGTAGTTGTGTTGGATGTGATAAGTTTATACGCGCTTGATGTTGTAAACTAGCCCGACTTATCAGGCCACCAATATAGTCTGTCCTCAAAAGGGGACATCGGGAGCGGAATGTCCAGAATTTCTGCCACAAGGTTAGCTGGAAGCACCATGCTTAATTTTTCACTCCACCATTTTCCACCTATGATATAGTCACTCACAGTTTCTTCCATGTTTTGATCTGGCGGGAAGAAGTTCCTCGCGTATAGTGCGGAATTCGATATCCAACAATCTGTCCAGAACTTTACTGATTTTCCGTTCCCTATAGACCAGATACCATGCTTTACTTTTAGTTACTTATTCTTTCTTTTTTTTTTTTTTTTTTTAAGATATTGGCAGATCTTTTTTTTTTTTTTTCTATCCATCTAATCTGATGATTCCTTTCTTTGAATTTGGCACTTACACAATAGTAGTCTGGTAGCCCCTTTGCTTTTGGGTTGGGCTGCTTTTGTTTGATTGAATTGTTTTGGGCTGCCTTTCAATTGAACAAACCCACTAATTCAACTTTAATTTCACCTTTTTTTTTTTGCAGATTTAATCGGACAGCTTGAGCAAGCTAGCATTGGATTTCGAGGGTCTCGCCACCCAGTGACGGGATTTGCCGTTTGCGCCCTCGACAGCTTAACTTTTTTTTTTTTTTAATTTTTTTTTGTATGCTCAAATGATGTCAAACTTTGACACATTTTGCTCATTCTTTATTTGCTTGTAATCATTGTCACCAAACTTGCTCTCGCGTATAATATACGAACTATCACGTGAAGTCTTTCACGAAAATAATCCCTAGAGTGTATAAGGTAACATTTTAATAGAGAACAATTTTTTTTTTTAACACCCAAACAATGTGTATTGCGGATTTAATTGAGACAATATTGATCATGTTATAATTATTATTTATGTGTGATTTAGGTGAGTCAATTTTGGTCCCTGGTGAAGCAACCATTTTGAAATTCAATCTGCAAGGTGTGTGATTCATATTAGATGCACTAGTTGTCTTTTTGCAATTTATAATCCTAGTTTTGAATGTGATCCAAATAATATAAGATTTAGAACCAAAACTGCAATTTGTGTTGTGATTTATATTAAATTGATCATTGTTATAAACTTTGCATTTGTATTGATGTAGATAGTATTGTGGATGAAACTGTAACCAAGGCTGAGCTATTGAGATAGTAATATATACCATTAAACTCAAGTTCAGTTCAAATGAATGCATGTGCATACCAAAATAAATGTCCTTACATGTAGTTCTTGTTAATTTATGTGGATACAAGCAAGCATTTTGTGTTGGGTTTTGTAATAGAAGACTAATAAGCATACCAAAAGGAAAGTAGATGTTATGCAACTTAAAGTCTTCTAGTTTCTGGTGCTTGTATGTCTTCAGCTCCATTACAATTGGATTTTTGACATGATATAACCGCTCCCAGCAGCCCTTGTGGTGGTTGTATTCCCAGTGTAATCCCTGCATATGCCAGTAGGATTCATGTTGCTCAAGTGATATGATCACTTGAGCAAGATTAGCTATGATATGTTCTTTAGTAATGACAGATTCATTAATATAATTGTTAAAAGGAATCTGTATTGCAGAAAACCAATATTTATAGTAGAACATGCATATATATTTGACATTCATCATTAATATAGTACAGCAGGATATTTTACAGATAATACTTGCATAGTGATAGATGTTTTTTAATACATATTCATGCATCATTACAACTACTAGCAATTCAGATACAAGGTTTTGACAAGAATTGAGATAGTAGTTTTTAGCAAAAGGGTTATAGGTAGAGATTTTAGTAATATGAAAAAAACTCCCAATTCTTTTCAAAAACTTAATCATAAAGACCTAGGTGCATGGTTTGGTCCTCTTCAGAGTAGAGTTGGCTGTGTCATCCTCACCTCCATCTGCCTTCCTTTTGATAGAGTCTGAGTTTGTGGTGTCCTTGTTGGGCATTTCCATGGTTGAGAGCATCTTGATGACAGTAGAGTTGGAGTGTATGGAGTGGAAAGAGGGCTCAGAGATGAGCTCTTGACCCCCCCCTCCTCCAGCAAAGTTTCATCATTCATGGGTTCATCCAACAGATAATCTACATCCTCAAAAACCTCAAAGGGATCCTCATCTTCCATGTTATAGTTTAAGCATGACAGAGTAGCAGAATCAATCTCAGCCCCTATCTCATTGAAGTACTCAGGTTCTGGAAGGGCACAACCAGCAGCCACTAGTTCATCATTAGAGGGTGTGTTATGGGTCATCTGAATGGGGTGTTCATTACTGTAGTCAGGCACCAGAGTACAGAAGGCAGAGGATGCCAAAGCAAGAGGACCCTCAATGACAGCCTTCTTAGCAGCCAAGTCCAATGGGGCATAGCTGCAGCCAGCTGAAGAGTTGCCTTCAGAGATGATAGTAACACCAGCCAGAGGAATTGGAGCAGAAGAAGGAAGCAGCATAGAAGGGGCATCCGAGGCAGAAGCCTGACCCACAGCCTGGACAGATGGTGTTTTAGAGTCTCTGGAAGAGGAGGAAGATTTGAAATTGCTTTCAAAAGCAACTGAAACACCCCCCTTTCCAGTTACATAGGGTTTGTTATTGAAAGCTTTTATGGGGTTTGGAAGCTTCAGAGGTTTCCCATTCTTGCCAATTGGAACCCAACCATCATCAGCCATTTCAGTTGCAGCAGAGGGGGTTTTAGATGGCTTCTTTATAGTAACTTGAATTTTCTTTTGCTTGGGAATGAAGTGGGTGCATTGAGTAAACAGATGATCGGGGGAACCACAGTTCCCACAGCCATGAGGAAATTCCTCAAACCAGATAATATGAGCAGAAACTTGATTGTTGTTAACTGGTATGAGAATGGTGTTAGACACTTTCTCAGCAATATCCAGATTAATGCAAACCCTAGCATATCTGGCACTTGCATCAACAGTGTGATCATACTTAATATAGGTTCCAAACTCATTGTGTTTGAGAATTGTTTGGATAGCTCCAGAATTTTTGTAGATATCTGGGATAAGTGTGATTTTGATCCACGTATCTAAAGAGGTAGAGTTCTCTAGAAAGGGGTCAAAGTTTGGTTTCCATGGGCGCAGTATGATCAGCTGACCAAATATATGATAAGGTCTAGCTTCCCATACTGTCCTAAGGTAGAGTTGGTTGGTGAATCTTAGCTCGAACCAATGATTAGGTAGCTCAAGGATCTCAAACTCCCCAAGCTAAACCAACCCAATCATTAGTGAACTTGGTGTTGATTTTTTGAACTTCCACAGGAGCACCAAAGGCACAACCATACAGAATATAGGTGGTTTCAAACTTGTACTTAGGAGCATATTTCTGTAACTGTGAGTAGAAAGAGGAAAAGTCAAGCTTACCTTTTCCTTTGTCACTCTTAGATGATTTTGTTGGAGTAAGGATTTTTTGGGGTTCACCTTCCGGTTTCCCAGGATTGGTGTTGGTGTTGGTAGTGGGGTTCAGAGAGATTGCAGAGGACCCCTCTTTCCCTTTGGATTTCTTGTTTTTAATGGGGTTCGGAGATGCCTCAGAGAGGCATCCCTTCCCTTTTGGAGGGTGATTGTTGTCACTCATGACAAACAAAATAAGAAGAGAGTGTTTGATTTTTGCAGAAACCACAGGGAGAAACCGAGTAATCTGAGATTTATGAGTTTGATGTACAAATGAACATGTTCTGTTAGCTTTTTTATAGTTGCAAGAAAAGAAGGATTTTAGGTTTACTTGAATAATTTTTGGAGGGTTTTAGATGTGCGGCTTACAAGTAGTATAGATGGCAGTAGAATTATATTTGCAGTAGCAGCAATAGTTATGGATAAAGATTTCATACCTGTCGTAGTAGGTGAGCGAAATCAGAGGATCCCAAATCCTTTGACAGAAGATCTGAATCCCTTGTGAGAGTGCAGTCTTCACACGGAGACTGAAGAGGTCAACCAACTTCGGGACCGACGCCCCAAAGCACCAGAGAGAGAAACCTTTGAGAGCACTGTGCACGATTTGGCCGGAGAAGGAGAGATCCCATCCGATGGAATGTTGATAACGAAGCCAACCCGAGAAGACGCCACCTTTGTCAGTTTTTTCCAAGAAGATCGAGCCCAGGAAGAAGTACTGTTGAAGACGATGAATATTGAGCGAGATGGTTTTCTGATTTCTGGTACTAAGTAACTTATTGGAGTACCAGATCCAAATCCGGAAGCTTTTCCTGTTTGCGGAAACTTCATAGCTTTGTACTAGATAGAAGTAGGAGAATGATTGCCATAGCAAGAGCTTTGTGAAGATGGATTTCTCTCATTTAGGGTTCTTCTGGGATGGTTGGGGAAAGGGGGCGCGTATGATAGCGCGTTCTCTTTTCTTTTCCGGGTTTCCATAAGTTGTGTTTCCTTTGTCAATATTTTCACGTACCTGTGGTCATTGGTTTGACTCTCACTTTTTAGAAGATTTTTTTTAGAAGATTTTTTAAAAACAAAAAACTTAAACTAATAAATCTAAAATTATGCTCCAATTTAAAACAGTTACTATTCTAAAAAAAACAGTTACTATTCATTTTTTTAATAACTGTATTTTAAATTTTTTATTTCAATTTTTAACAACTTTACCAAAATATGCTTTATAAAATAAATTCTACGAATATGTTTATTGATTTAATTGATTCTCAATAAATATAATTAATACTATAGTAAATAAATCCATTTTCAATACATATTCCCAACTTTATTATTTTTTTATTAGCCCAACTTTAAATTATATGCATGCAAGTTGGACAAAGTATATTTTCTTTTATGTTTTTAAAATATTAATTTTTTATATTATTAAAATTTTATTTTTAAGAACACTAATCAATATTACAATTGTTGATGTAAAATCCAACTTGACACGGTCCATATAAAATTTACGTTAAATATCGAGTTCACATAGTTTGAGTTACGACATGGTTTATAGCATTATTTTATGATATTTAATCTATCATATAAAAAGAAGCATATATTATTTGTATTATAGTGAATTCCATATACAATTAGATTGAATCAAATTATTCAACTTCATACCAGTAAATGTGATATACGCATATGATAACGTAAAAAATGTAAACAAGTGATTAATAGACTTGAAAAATACCATGTTCAATAAAGAAAATGATATTATATAAGTATGAACTTGGGCAGAGATTGATACTCCGTAAAAATTAATTCATTTATGGTTGTTATCAATCTTGGGCGGTTATGACAATTTTGTTCCATTAATTTTTTTAAATTGAGATTTAGGTGGCATGTGTCATTTTGGTATGAAAAATAAAGGTAAAAACATCGTTATCAACCTGGGTTAGAAGTAGGGTACTCATTACTTACTTTTAAGATTTTATTTTTCTTTTATTCATTTTATTTTTATGTTGGATTTTACACAACTACCCCTAGGTAACCCAAAATATGGGTAAGCCAAGTATTTTCCAATTGAAAGTAGCCCATGGCATGCCACGTGTCTCAAACAAACTTAATTACTCCCTTTGTTAATTAAAACTTGTCGTTTACTATTCATGCACGCTTTTTTAGAATGATAAAAACTATATGAAATATTAACTTTTTTTAAAAATTTATTTTTATAAATTCATACTTAATAGTAACAAGTATGAAATTATTTAAAAAATATAATAAAAAATCAATATTTTATATAGTTTTTAACACCTCAAAAAGCGTGCATGAATATGTGACTCAACCGACAAGAGTCACGTACTAAGTAAATTAGCTTGTGTCGATGGCTCAACCCACTGGTAGGGAGCAAGGTAAACCTTGGATTTTCATCCAAGGAAAAAGGCGGAGGCAGAGATCGAACCCGGGACCTCCTTACCCCTCCCCTTACTCCACACCACCGGACCACCCTGAATGGGACCTCCTAAGGGTTAATTTTATATGCACAATAAGTGCGTATATAGAACCCCTTACCCCCCCCCCCCGCTACCACCCCCACTCACCACACCACTTGCCTCCCCTAACTCCTTCCCGCAGCCACCCACACTACCACCATCCCTAACTACCACACCACCACCGCTGTCATCACCCACAATAAAAGCCCACCATTGTTCGAACCAAGAACGACCCCGTCAATCACTTGTCGCTTCTTCATCCACCACAAGCAAACCTATATCGTCGGCCATCGCAAGGAAGAGGGAAGGAAAGAAGGAAGAAGGAGGAAGAAGAGTCGGTGCCGCTAATGGGGAAGGAAGAACGAGGAAGAAAATGATGCCCAGGTTGCGTCGAGAGTGCATATATAACCCTCGTTTATGCGCAACCTGGGTGTGTAGAGCTTTTTTATATATAAACATAAAAAAAGTCTATGCGTAGCCAGGGCGCAACTAGACCAAATGTATTCCCTCTCTCCGGCTGTCCTCTTTTCGCCGGTGGGTCTGCCTGAATTACACTCATTTGGCCTGATTGCCCTCGTCTCGGCGTTGGGACTTTTTCCCTGTTTCTGCCCGGTTCCTCCCTCATTCGGGCTTGACTTGAGCCCCAAGGGTGACCCGGTTGTGGGAGCTCGGCCCGATTGGTGTTGTCTTTGGGCCCAAGGGCCCAGGGCCGGCCCAATTGTGGTGTTATTAATATTCCTTTTATCTATGTAAATTTAATAAATAATTATGTATAAATAATCCCCGATCGGGTTTGCGTTTCTCCCGTTTGGGTTTCTGGTGCTTTCGATTCTAGCGTTATGGGGCTTTGCGTTTGGCGTGACTGGGCTCTCTTTCCGGGTGATGAGGTTCTAGCAGTGGGAGTCGGGACAGGTTGGGGTCGTGGCAGTGTGTATCGAGGCGTCTCCTTTTGCCGGAAGACTGTTTCCTTGGAGGTTCGTCTTCACTGCCCACAGGTGTCGCCTGATGTGCCGCTGGCCTGCGGTGCTACTTCCGGGTAGTGCTTGGCTTCGACCGTAGTCTACGCCCTCATCCCGTTTGGTCTGGTTGTTTTCAGTTTCGCTTTTGTAGAGTCCTTTGCTTGTATCTTGCACCATCCTTGTATCTTGTGTTTGTCTAGACGGTCTTACCGTCTGCCGACTTGTCGGCCTTCGTGGTTCGGGCTTGTCCGACTTCGAATTTTTACCTTATAAAAAAAAATGGTAAAAAAATCCAATTATATTTTTTTTATCGTTGGAACTATGCACACCGAGAGTGCGTATAGATTTGATAGTTTTTTTTCAAAATTTTCATTTTTTTTAAATTTGCAAAAAGTCAAACGGAACCATAAATTCCAATTTTTTAAACTTTATGTGGATGAATGATTGTACACGCACCCTGAGTGTGCAAAGTATGTGTGAGCAATTGCGTGCACCCAAGGTGCGTGTACCATGTACGAGTGCGCTTTCACCACCCGTAAATATAATAGGAGTTTGGCTGGGTTGTATGGCCTAACCCAAGATTAAAATTTATGATCCAAATATAGATCTATCAAAACATGACCCGACTCGAAAAATCCGACCCCTAAGCTCGGTAATTTTGTTGGTTTGAACCCGGTGTTTTAAACCTGGGATACAAAATCGACCCGAACTCGAATTATCCCAAACTTTTATGGTCGAGACCTGTTGGGTCACAATCGACCCGATGAGTCAGCAGACTCAGCACCATGTAGATGCCACACAAGCACTGGATAGACCCCACTCGTAACTTCGTAAGTTAAATAACGTATATATTTTTTATAATTATAGTATGTTTAGAATACTTATTTTTATAAATATGATTTTTTATGCTTAAAATATTTATATAATATTTATAAATTTAATTATAATATTATTATTATTTAGTTTAATTTGACATATTTATATTACAATTTAGTTTTGATAATATTTTAATATTCTTAAAAAATCTTTAAAGAGTTTGAGTTTTTCACCCGTTGGGTCGACTCGAACCCGGGACAAACCCGATTTGGCTCGATCCGAAACGACCATAACCCGATTAATCCAAAACCCGATCTATTCAGAATCTGAATTATCCGAACCCGACCCGAATGACCAAATTGATAGATCTATCCAAATGTAAAGAAAACATTAAAGCAAGGCCAATCTCTCGAGCGCTTAGAGAGTTAGAGCCTAGAGGGGAGTAATTTGTGTGTAATATAAACAAATCAGGCCATAAATGTAATTTATCAAAAGATGAGGGACTCCTTCCTAAATCCCATCACCGAGCTCAAAACCCTAGTTTCAGCCTCCTCTTCCGTTTATAAGCAAAAACTGCAACTGTGATTACGGCTACCCCATTTTCTTCCGTCCGTTCTCTGCCTTCCCAACTGGGCTGGTCAAGATGTCGAAGCGAGGTGAGTTTTTCTGATTCTCAGCTTCCTCTTCAATGTCGGAACACACTGCTTTGGTAGCTTTCTAGTTTTAACAATCATAACATTTTCCCTTTATTGCTTCTGTTTTTGTATTCTTCGCCGTAAATCGATCTGGTTAGCTTTGAATGTTTACAATTTGAGGATGAATCATAGAGATCGATCTCGATTTAGGTTTTGAATGGATATTATCAGAGTATTCTAGCAGTATGAATCTTCCTATTTAAGTATATATATCTCTTGCGTTTCAATTTGTTACTGCTGAAGGTTGATGTTTGACATACATTATCTGTGTGTTTTGGGGGCGAATTTAGGGCGTGGAGGTTCCGCGGGGAACAAGTTCAGGATGTCGCTGGGTCTCCCGGTGGCAGCGGTTGTGAACTGTGCTGACAACACTGGGGCTAAGAACCTGTACATCATCTCAGTGAAGGGGATCAAGGGTAGGCTCAACAGGTTGCCATCTGCCTGTGTTGGGGACATGGTGATGGCCACCGTCAAGAAGGGAAAGCCCGATCTCAGGAAGAAGGTTATGCCTGCCGTGATTGTTAGGCAGCGCAAGCCATGGCGCCGAAAGGATGGTGTCTTCATGTACTTTGAAGGTTGGCACTATATAATCCCCTTTATTGATATCCACTGTTTCTAATTGCACTGTCATGTTCTCCCTAGTAACGAGAGCTTTAAAGGTCTACTTGATAAATTGGATTTCACCAATGCTGAATCAACTGGATTTAAGATGGCAGGACTTCACCTAACCTTTCAGGAGCTGAATCTCTGCATTGATATCCACTGTTTCTAACTGCGCTTATTGGATTTTTGAAGATTTATAAAAGATGCTGTGTGATTTGGGAGTGTCTAGGGCTAGGACCATAATGTTTGCCTGTGTAATTATCGTAATTCCTTGTTGGAGAAATATGTTAAAGTATAATGAAATTCCACATGATTTGATTTCTGTAGCTAATTTGTTGCATCCATTTTTTTCATTCTAGATCACATATGTATTACTAGGTTCTTCATGGATGAAGCTTGATTTCCCTGCTTTTTTTACTTGCTGATTGTTATGTCATTTTCCTGTGCAGATAATGCTGGAGTGATTGTCAACCCAAAGGGCGAGATGAAAGGTAATTTCAATAACCAGCTTCATATCTTTATTGCTCATTCTTGAACGAGTCAGTCATCAACTGCTGTTCGAATCACCTTCTCTATGCCTGTCAAAGCACTTGCCGTGTATTTCTTTATTATGATTTTCGTCTTTTTAATCAGTCCGCATTGGTGGATTAGTAGTCATTCAGGGTTTCTTGGAATTGCGTAATTGGACTTGTATTTTTTTATTATGATTTTTGTGTTTCTAATCAATCTGCATTGGATTAGTAGTCATACAGGAGTTTCAACTAGGGTTAAGAAGCTTTACTAGCTACGCCCTCTATACCGTTGCCATTTAATTTAGAACATTTGGGCATGCTTGGCCTCAAGTTCCCCCATGTTTAGCTTTTGACCTGTCAAATTAGATTTCATGGTATGATAGTATAATTTCGGTCCTTGACTTTCTTTATGTTACGATTATTTCAGGATCTGCAATTACCGGACCCATTGGGAAGGAATGCGCTGACTTGTGGCCTAGGATTGCAAGTGCAGCCAATGCCATCGTTTAAAGTTTCCTCGAGTAGCTTGCTTCTCCATCGAAATACTCACAAATTTTGGATTTTGAACGTTTAATTTTGGAGAATTGTTGAGTTTGCACTTGTTAGGCAAAACTTCACTCAGTTAGGTTTGCTTCAAAAATGGATATTGCTTGGCGCTTTTTGTTTGTAGGAAATGAAACTCTACACATTCCTCCCGTTTCTTGAATCTTGTTCATGCAGTTAATGTTCACTTTCCTCCTATTTAGGAAAGAAAGTTTAAAAATTAAAGTCGGTTAATCCTAAAAAGTAAAATTTACAAAGAAAAATTTATTAAATCTAGGATGATCTTTTTATTTGTTGGCCGATTTTAAAATTTTGATAAGAAAAAAAAAACGTAGTGGAACGTTTCATTAATATCACTTGACTTCAATGAACCATCTTGGGGTCATGATCAGCACGCGACATTGTCGAATGAGGAACCATCTTGGGGTCATGATCAGCATACGACATTGTCGAATGAGGAGCATATCAGCTTGGGCTACCGGCAGGTCATCCAGGAGGAGTGAGTATACATTATACAAGCTCCCAGTGAATCAGTTTCTACTTGTAAACGACAGATCGAGGAGGTAAAGCGAATTCACATATGGATACCATGAAATATGGCCAGTAGTTCAGCCCGAAGTGCTGAGCATATTCCGATTGTAGCGTAGAAGCCCCGCAAGAAGTTACCCGAGTTTCTACTTTGATTCATTAAAAAAACAAAATTAAATTAATTTGAGCAGATCATTTGTCAAGCAAAATCAAATCGATCGTATAGGCACTCCATGGAATTAATTAAGACAATTTGACAATAGCATTGAATCACATATTATAAGAGTGAATTCACATAGAAAGACAATTAAGAAAATTATCACTAACATTTTTTCTTCGATGGCAACGAACAAAAGACATGTCTTGTCACGTTATGGTGGGGAATCTCGACACTCTGAAACAAAGGCTTATCAAGCAAACAATCACATATAGGATATTTGAAACAACAACTACAAAATGGGAACAATCAAAACAACTCTTTTGGGAAGAAATTGAAACTAATTAAGGAGTTGAGGAACACACCAAAGATAAGGATAAAAATGAAACATAAGATGGAAAAAGCCACTTGGCCAAGATTAATTTTGATGGCTCAAAATTAATTTCAAGTGAAGCTGCCTCGGATTTTGTGATCCATATACGAAATCATAGCCGTCGATTTTACCATTTTAGGCCCAAATGGGTGGCCCATTTACAAACTCCAGATCTACAAAATCATAGCCGTTGATTCCCATCTCAACCAATTCAACGGTGCAGATTCAGCCTCGCTGAACAGCAATCCTCAAGCTCCTTCAAAAGGGCATTCCTCAGGCGAATCAGGGAGAATTTTCCCTTTGTTGACGGAGAGAGACAAAAAAGACAGTACAGAGAGAGCAACGATGGCGACCGAGGCGGCTTTGGAATCCGCCGGCGTTTCTTTGCCGGCCGGCGATGTACCGGCGGTGGCGCCTGAGGCAGCGGATGCGCCGAAGCAGCCGCACAGATTGGAGAGAAAGTGGACTTTTTGGTTCGACAATCAGTCGAAGCCCAAGCAGGGCGCCGCCTGGGGAACCTCTCTTCGTAAGATCTATACTTTCGACACCGTGGAAGAGTTCTGGTGGTAATTGACCTAATTGTTTCTACGCTGAATTATCTTACCTTGTTAATTTTCCAATCTGTTCTTGTTATTTTAATTGAGATGCATGATCTGATGATTTTCACTTTGATCCCCATCCCTCACTCTCGATGTTATGGATGTTGGTGTGCTTGAGAGCACCTGAGAACGAAATCGTGTCTTCTGATTAAATCTTAGGGTTTTGCAAACTCTACCTTTGACAATGAGACATATAAGGCCATTTATGGTCTGGATGTTGGCCTTTTGGTGGGTTGTTGTGACTTATGGTACAGACTAATAGATAGTTTGCTTTATTAGAAAACCTAAAAGGCAGAAACTAGATAAGAATAATGTTTTTTGGAGGCTCATTGTGGATTTGTTAAAAAAATTGAATTGTCTGTATGATAGATAGGTAGTATCGTTGTTGATGAATTGATTGGAAAGCACTTTGTTTAAGGATCAGATTGAATTGATTTAAAGGAGCCAAGTTCTTTTAGGTGACTAGTAGTAATTGGGAAGGAGGGGAGAATGCACCTGCAAGGGATTACTGATTAGTAGTGTTGATAGAGGCTTCTGTGATTAGTGTTAAGTTTTAACTGTAACTTTTAATTGCAAGAACAAAGAGAAACCTTTGGGCAAGGAGATTGATTAAAAATTTATTTTTCATTGGAAATTTGAGTGTCCTTTCTGTCTCTATTCACTATCTTCTAAATTTTTTGTAGTTTAACAAGAATCAGTGTTAATTAGAATAAGTATAAACTGGGAATCAGTGTTAATTCAATAGCCTCAGCTTTGTTGAATCTTGATAAGAAGATTGATTATTTGCTTTTAATTTGTCTTCTGCAGTTTGTATGATCAGATTTTCAAGCCAAGCAAGTTGACTGTAAATGCAGATTTCCATTTGTTCAAAACTGGTATCGAACCAAAATGGGAAGATCCTGAGTGTGCACATGGAGGCAAGTGGACTGTTGCAAGCAATAGAAAGGCTACTCTTGATAATATGTGGCTTGAAACTGTAATGTTCTTAATCTGAACTTTTCAGTTATGATGCAAGTGAATGTGTTGAATGCTAGTTCTTTTATATTTGTTGGCTAATTATCATTTTCTTTGATGTATTTTCTTCTGAGCAGTTGATGGCTCTTATTGGAGAGCAGTTTGATGAGAGTGAAGAGATATGTGGTGTAGTTGCAAGTGTTCGCCAGAGGGGAGACAAAGTATCATTGTGGACCAAAAATGCTGCCAATGAAGCTGTTCAGGTTTGGCTTCCTCTGTGATCTTGTTTGTAACTCATTTTGAAGTAACAAAAAGAGATAGCTGTAACTGTGCTCATGGACTCCTTTATATTAAATGAATCCTCTTATGTTATTTACACATTGGTTCCTTCGTTGTTTAAATATTCCTTTTATTCAGTCCATTCCTGCATTTTAATGGAATTTTAGCTAGTGCCATGTGGTTATCATTATTTTTCTCTTCTGTCTTCATTCTATAATTTGTATTTGTCTGTATACAAGTGCTGGCCTCCTTATGCTTACCTTCCCAAATAGAAAGCCTTATGTATGCATTATTATGTGCTATGGTGGAATTGCATCTAGTTACTTCTTCTTCTTCTTTTGAGCATTTGGGATTGCTTCATTTACTTTACACAATATTCTAACATGATTCAATAAGGAAGAAGGTAGTTCAACACAAGAAGGGGCCTTTATCCCCTTAATTGTATTTTTTTCCCTGTCAGAAATAAATTATTCCTTAGCTTTGGACTGGAAGGCTATTTTCAGTATTTTGAGCCGAAAGAGGGCAGAATATATGGAAGCTCTATCTTGGTAGAAGAAACATCTACATAGAAAAAATAAGAGTTGAAAATTGGAGTCTAAGGCAGAGATTATAAGACATTAAGAATCATTGTATATTATACTGCTTCATTTGAGCTTTAGTTTGTTGTAGCATTTGTGCTTCGAAGTCTCTGGTTTATTGCTTAACACATAAGACTGTCAATGAATCCAATTTATTTACCATTAGGTCACAGGACCATATCAGAAATTCGTTGACATGAGCAGTCCTTTCACAGTGACGTATGAAGTTGGCTGAACTAACTCCTTTTTATTTTAATGGTTGATCATTGTTGTATTTTTTTAATGTATAATTTTGTTGTTAATGTATTTGTATTAATCCCCTCAACTTCACACATGTTGAAATGTGAGTATTTCCTTTTACAATGCAGATGGGCATTGGAAGAAAGTGGAAAGAGGTGATTGATGTCGCTGACAAGATTAACTACAGCTTCCATGTAAGTAGTATCCTAAAATATTTTTTGCCATATTTGGTTGATCAAACAACTTCCAGCAATTAATGAATCGAGTCTATTACAGGATGATTCAAGAAGGGAGAGATCTGCCAAAGGACGATACAGCGTGTGAGTTTTTCTAGTTCATTCCCTTAATATCGTCACTTTTTGATGGACTTCCCAGATCTTGATGAGGTTGCTATGTTATTTATGCTCTGCATTATATTTCAAGCATGACTAGTTTGAGCAATACGTTCGTCAAGGGATATTTGTTTGTGTTGTAATTTTTGAACTTCAGGGTTTGATTTGTCACTCTGGAAATTTTTGCTTACTGCTAGATCTGTAGTGTTATATATTGTATTTGAAATGAGAAATGATTGATCAAACTAGGGCTTAAGATTTATCCTTGTGGTGAACAATTTTTCTCTGGTTACCGAAATTGTGATGACCTTGATATTGCGTGGTGGTTTGGACTGTTTGCTTCAGAGTTCAGAGTGCTTAGTGATGCTATCTTCCATGGTAGAGAGACTAGAGATTGATGTCTATCATGAACGATAATTCGTAGGTCATTAGTAAATATCTGTCATGGTTTATCAAGCCCTATCATAGATCACACCTCATTTTTCCCGACAACTTCTTGTAGCGACTTTTAATTTCAGCAATTTGTCCAAATTCGGTTTGAACTTGGTCTGGTTTGATTTGCGATTCGATTATTTTAGTATCTGAGTGACTTGAATTCGAACCCCACCGACCTTGCAAAGTTACAGGTGCAAAAATGATACCATCCATGTCATGAGTTGAACTTTCTACATGCATGATTAATTGCAATCAAAATGACACTTGCGAAAATATAAAAATAGTAACGGTAACATAAACAAATTGCTATACACGCCAAGCACATGCGCACATCCTTTTTTATTCAAACATACACATCCTAAAATCCTAGAATTAAAAGCTGGTAAAATCTGACACGACTTGAGAACCTGCCCCACTTGAATTCAGACCTGATAGAAACCCGAAATCTAGTGTCATCTACAACTCGAATCCGAGTCTGACCCATTTAAAATCCCGCCCGCCCAAATGGTCACAAACATATACAAACCCGATTTGATTCGTCTTTGACCCAATCCGAATCTGTGTCTTTGCCCGTGGCCTACTTGCCAAGCATCAACACCGTTGTAATGCACCGAGTGCCACACCACCACCAAAAATTGTCCAAAACCAAAGTCAAAATCATAGATCTTGAGTCACTCACAAATTCACCCAAGAACAACCACCCCAAAATTACAACCCATAAAAAATCTATACTAATTTGACCAAATCAAGTTTGGGTTTTCTCTTGTTTTGTCGTCTCCAGCTCATAGAGCTAACTATTACCATCACTAAATCATACAGTACTAATATGAACCTATTTTGTGATCTATTGAGTTGCTATCAAGAAGAGTGTAAAGCCTTTAAAACAAGATCCAAATGGGTGTACCTTCTTTTTTCTTTCGTAAGATCCAAAAACAACAATTTTTTAGATGTCATCTCCTGCACGACTTCCTCCTGGAATCACTCGAGCACATCCTAAAATTGAACTCTTGTAGACGTTTTGCCTTGAATCTTCTCCGACGAGCTCCACCACTCTTTTCCTCAAGGAAAGGCTTCACCAGTCACCACCAATGCCTTCAATAGAACCTTCACCACCACCACCTTCGGTGACTAATGTTTCTCAGGGACGGTCGGCTAAGATCTTTACCTAAGCGATGCCGATCTAGTACGAACTCATTGAAAGTGAATTTAAGGGTTGAGTGGAGTGTTGATCTTTGTTATACTTTTTTACCCCTACGGCCCTACCCTTATTCGCCTAGTTCAATCGTACCGTTGCACACTTGCACCTTAGAGCATCCCAAATGGTCAGATTTCCCCAAAAGATGAAAAAGTGAAATCGGGAAGAGAGCTTCCGACCCTTGTGGATGCTCTTAGAAATAAAAAAACAAAACCTTTAACTTATTTGGCATATTCACCCTTACTACTGCTTTGATCTATTGCATATCTTGCCGAAAATTATAAGTGAAATCCAACTAAACATAACATTTTCAATATTGGTTAAAAAAAAACATTTTCAACTATATA
Source organism: Persicaria maculosa (assembly GCA_963922045.1). Lineage (NCBI taxonomy): Eukaryota > Viridiplantae > Streptophyta > Magnoliopsida > Caryophyllales > Polygonaceae > Persicaria > Persicaria maculosa. Next base: position 26,237,240 of record OY998267.1, on the reverse strand, counting down.
TCATAATTATTTTTTTTAAACCCTTTTCTCAAAGAAGATTTATCCACTTAATTCTTGGGTGTTGTTTATTTGATTATGGTTCTGACATTTTTTAAGTTGTGTCCATATACGAGAGGTTGTGGATGTGATCGACCCGAACAACTCGTTAACAATTGAGTCCAAATATTAGATTTTTATAGGGTGATAATATTTACACCCATAAATTTTACTATATGCACCACACCTACGCCTCTTGAATCACACCCCTGTTCCTCTTAAGTCACACACCTGCCCCTCAAGAGGCGCATGGTGTATTTTAAAAAAAATATAAAAAAGTGAAATATGTGGTGTAAATAGTAAATTTTGTGGTGTAAATAACATTGGCTTTTTTATATTTGTTCTTTCTATGCCAACATCCCAATATATAAAAGCGGGTGTCATGTGCAATTTTGAGTCAGAGGCATTATTTAGAATAAAATAGTGCAACTAGATTTGATAGAAGTGCGCCCCTTGAAAAGGAAGAGAGGGAGCTAAACAGGTTTCGGAGTGGAGTCAATGGCGAAGGAAGTAGAGATCATCAATCCAAGCGAAGATGGCAGAGAAGACCAAGTCGGACATCTTCCTAAACGCTTCTCCGATTACAACACTCAGGTCATTCTCTTTCATTTTCTTTATACTTTACGCTCTCTTTTCAATCAAACAGGTTTCGGAGTTGGTGGTTCGATTTAGGGATGAATTGCCCTTCATACTCCGCTAATTTTGATGTCAAACTCTCTCCCCAGCTTCTAATTGCTCATATATTCATCTGTTCGTTTCATTTTACAATCTCGGCAGATTCGTGTTACAGTGACTCATTTATGAGATTGATCTGCTTTGAATCGTTAGGTTAGGGGTTATTTTGCAGCCTTTAGTTCCTCATATGCCACTTAAATTTTGCATTATTTGATTGTAAAACTTTCAAAATCAAACCTTTGCTCTCAATCAAGTTTGGGGGTTTTGTAAACTCTGTTGCAAATTGGTACAAACATGTCCTTCTAGTTACTATTTATTAGGCTGTGTAGCTGCTGCTTATGCCTCATTCTGGCTTATAACTAGGAGTGAGTGTTTTGTTGTTGTTGTTGTTGATACTTGATAGCATTCATGCTTGTTTCCAGTTTACACTGATATACAGTTTTAACTTTAAGCAGAGCTATTTTATTCTTGTGTAGCTGGTAGAGGTGATATGCACAAGTTCAGGAAAAACTAGACGTTTCGTTCCAGGAGCGAAGGCAGGATTTGCATTGACTATCATTAATCAGAAACTGGGTTCTGGAAACCCACCTGCTCTATATATTGAAGCTGTTAAAGAAGGGGAGGAACCTATAGTTTTTGCTCCTGATTCTTTGTTGAGAAGCTGCGGTGACGGATGGAAGTTGCACACAGTTGTGGAGTCTCAAGGTCACAACAAAGGAGCAGGTGTTCAGGTAATGACGATAAACACCACTGTAAATTGTATTTCTACTGCCTATTGCTAAAAGTTGTTCATCTTCGAACTGTCATCAGACTCGACGCTGTCATTTTCTCATTATTAGACAAGTTATGATAAATCACACATCAATGGAATAAATTAGGATAAGAAATTTGAGTAAGGTCGAATGTGGCTATAGGTTCCTGAATTTTGATATCTACATAAGCTAGGGAATAGATCAAGGGAAAGGGAATTCAAGACGATGAAGACAACTACGCGAAAAGTGAAATGATGTAAGATAAAATTTTGTACTCAGAATAAGATTGTAGAGAAATTGTGTTGAAGAAACATTGTTGTTATGACTTGCAGGGCATGAAAGGGAGGACATCAGAGCCTGTAATTAGCTTGAAATACATTGGGAAGATCATGTTGGCTTTCCTTTTCATCTTTTTACTTGGTGCAGTTTTCACTTTGGCCCTTGAAAGTCTTCCAAGATTAATCATGTTCATCGACTCTGTATATCGCATTCTTTATTCGGAGTGATCTTTCTCTTTGTTGTGTTTCTCGAATTGAATAGGAGAGTTGAAGGAATTCATGTTAATATTATTTCAGTTTCCCCTTGAAACAGCTGATGTGGTATTCTATCAAAAGGAAATTTAGTTACTTTGTAATTTCATAAGAACGCACAAATTAACTTTGCATGTTTTGTGTAATAGAGAAAAGCCCATCCATATACATACATACACACAGTCACACACACTAAAGTCAATGCATAGCATTATGTATTTATGCATGTCTTTTTATGGTTGATTTTGAGATATTGTTCTCCAAAACAAATTATGAAAATAATATGTCTAATTAATTTCTTCCAATATTTTTTAATTGTTATGTAATTAACATAGAACTAGTACAATCCCCGCGCCATGGCGCGTATTTTAAAAAAAATAAATATAAAATTATGTAAATATAAAATTAAATAATCTATTACCAAACGTTAACATAAAACAAAAAAAATAGATTTGATAAAGTAAGTAAAAAATAATAAAATAATTACAAAAAAAAATAGATTTGATAAAGTAAGTAAAAAATAATAAAATAATTACAAAAAATGTATAAAAATTATACTCCCTCTGATCCAAAATACATGTCGTTTGACTTTTTACACGTATTTTAAGAAGCTAAAAACTATATAAAATGTCAACTTGTTTTAAAATATTTTTTTGCAACTTAATATTTGTTGGTAATAAGTACTCCCTCTGTTAATTAAAACTTGTCGGTTACTATTCATGCACGTTTTTTTAGAATGATAAAAACTATATAAAATATTAATTTTTTTTACATTTGCTTTCATAAATTCATACTTAATAGTAATGTGTATGAAATTGTTTTAAAAAATTATTTAAAAAGTTAATATTTTATATAGTATTTAAAACCTAAAAAAGCGTGCGTGAATAGTAAAACGTCAAGTTTTAATTAACGGAGGGAGTATTAAATTGTAAAAAATAATAATAAAAAAGTTAATATATTATATAGTTATTAGCTCTTTAAAATAGGTGTTGAAAAGTCAAACGACATGTATTTTGGATTGGAGATAGTATGAGTTTAAGATTTAAATAGAATATATTGATTGAATGAACATCCTAAAATAAATATGGTTATAACACCTAATAAAAATGCTTATGATTTAGTAGTTAGATATAGCTAGATTTATTAGAGAAACGTGTACAAATTTCATTAGTTAGATTTTTTTTCTAGATTTAGTTGATTGGGAGGAAATAGTGAAACTAAAGTGATTATAACATATAAGCAAAAACATTTCTCATTTAATAGTTATAATAAATAAATCCCATTGGTTAATTTTTTTTAAATTTATTATTTGAAATTTTATGTAGATTAGGTGAAAATCCAAAAATTAAGGTTATTATATAAAAAAAATACTCCCTCCGATCTGTAATATTTGATGTTTTAGGAGATTAAATTTAATTTGATCAACAATATTTTATAAAGACCCGGAATTTTAAAATATTACTTTTTGAAATATAATTTAACCTCGATATTAAATTTATGAGATTCTGCAGGAAACTTTGAAAATCTCCGTCCACGAGAAAAAAATAAAAATGAAAAATGAATCTAAAATGAATCTAATTGGGTTAAATTTGTTATTTAATGTGGTAATATTTCTATAAATTAAGAATAGCGGATTTATTTTGTAAATTTTCGTAAGCTAACCTAACCCTAGTTCACCGGGTATATATACCCTTTATTTCCCTATGTGTGTGCCGCCCCCATCTTCCCTCAAACCTCTGACCTCTTCCGTCCTCAACTGCTACTCTCTCAAACAAAATCAAACAGAAAAGGTTGAACCTCCATGGCCTCTCTCTCTTGCATCTCGGCCCCTTCGACCGGATCTGAGGAGGTCGGAGCTCCCATGGCCTCCCCCTTCACTATCGCCCTCATTCGTCTCACTCTCTCGCTTCCACTGGTTCGCCGCCGACAGCACAAGAAGCTCCCTTCCCCTAGTGAACCTCCAAGTCTGAGCACTCGAGCTCCCGCCGCTCCCTGTTCATCCTCTTGCTGCACTCGACCCCTCCATCCATGGCTCCTGCTCTGCCTAGCCCTCTCGCACTTCGTCGAGCTCGATCGCCTCACTCCCACTCTCTCGCTCTCACTCCCTCGGTTCCCCTCTCTTCATCTTGCTCCGCCCTCTCTCACTCGACCCTCGACGACCTTGAGCGCCGGTGACAGCAGCGACCTCCTTCTCTGATCGTCCTCCCACCGGCAACTCCTCTCATGTAAAGACCCAAAATTTTAAAATATTATTTTATGACTTATGATTAAAATTAAGTATTAAATTTCTGAGATTTCGAAAATTTTGAAAATCTCCGTCCTCGATCAAAATAAATTTTTTATTTATTTATTTTGATTAAAATCAAATTCCGGCGTATACCCGATTTCAAAGAAATAAATATTGTTGTGAACCTGTCAAGGCGAGTATGATAAATTTTATGGCATATTTAGATTGAATAAAATTGATTGAGTCAAATTTTGTTAATTTGGTGTCAATATTTCCAAAACCTAGAAATAGCGGGTTTATTTTATGATTTCTCATAGCTCAATTTAACCCTAATTGAGGTAGTATATATATCCCTCTTCAGCCTTGCACTGTAGAGCCGCCCTTGCCATTGTAATTTCACTTCCAGATCTACTTCCCGTTCATTTCACTTCCAGCCCTGGCCATTTCATTTCTCCTCCCCATTCACAAGCTCCAAGCTTGAAGACCTCCTCATCCATGGCTGCGCCCTCCATCTCTCTCGTTGTTCCTTGATTTTGAAGCTCTTCCTAGCCTCCTCAACCATGGCCGCCCTTCTTCTCCCAGATCTGAGCGCCGCCTCCAGGGTCGCTGCCCTCTCTCCTAGTCGTACCGGCCCCATCGAAGCCGAGGTCGGCTAACGCCGCTGCCTCCATAGTCGTCGGCGAACCCAAGGTCGCCTCAGAGCACCTATCGACGCCATCCCGACCGATTTGTTCGGCTTTGCTCCTCACCTCACTGCCACGACCCCATTCTTCCTCCATTTTAGATCTGGCATCCCTGGACGTCAGCCTTCATTCTCCATCCTCTCTCTCACGAGCCTCCGCCTTCCCCGCCGTCGAGCTCTCTTGCTGCAGACGCGAGGCTTGGGCCCAGCAGCTCGACTCGGAGCCATCTTCTACAGCCCTGACACTGACGAGGTTGTGTGAGCGTCGGGCCTGGTAGCTGCAACTCGGGACCGGAGCCGACTCAGCCTCAAACCCTCCTTCCAAGCCTCGATCCCTTTCGTTTCTTTGGGAATCTGGGTATACCTCCTTGGGATCCTTCTTCTCTCTTCAATTCAAATTTGTTTTCATTTGATTGATGAACTAACTTTTTCATTGGATTTGGCCTTGAATTTAATCGAATTGATTGGCTTAGCGGAATTGGGTAACTTTTGTACTCTCAAAGTTAGTGCCTTGCTAAATGGAATTGTGTTATTTGCGTTACTATGAAATCACCCTTCCTAAATGGAAAACAAATGATGTTGATTAGTAGTTGGGCTCATGAACTTCACTTATTAGGAACAATAACTTATTAGCACATACATGCTTATATGTATTAAATAACTAGAGTGATGCTTCCTTTAGGGGTTTTGGCTGTAAATTAAGTGGTTTAGTAGGATTTAGTTACCGGACAAATGAAAAAAAAAAAAAGAGTTAAAGGTGTGGTGGTAATTACTTTACTTTCAAAAAGGATTATCGGAAATGTCGACTTGTCCTTGTTTACTCTTTAAATATGAATGAATAAATGATCCTTGATAAAATAATTAGATAAAAGAGACCTTGTTGACTCTCTTTGAGATTCTTAGAATTTATGGTTTAACTTGAGTAATTGATTTAATAATCTCGAGCTTCGTTTTAAGTATGAATGTTTTAGAGTTTCTATTTCAACATGGATTTATAAATGATGAGATGTTATATGATGATATATTTGATGATGATGAATCACTTAAGAAAATGTGTAAGGAAAACCTGAGCTTGAATTGAAGTAAGATGTTTTGAGTGATGATATTTGTAAGACTTCGAGCTAAGTTTCATACTTGATGAGAGCAAGGTTAATTGGGAATGATGGTCATGATGAGAATGCTAGATTACTTGAATAAAATATTATCTACTTAGCCTTGTGATGACTTGGAAACATGCTTGTGTGTTGATTAAATATGTATTGATGAGTTGTTCCGTGCTTATTACTTGCTAGTGTGATTGGATGATTATCTGAGTGGCTTGTTTCCCGATGGATGATTATCTAAGTGGCTTGGTTGCTGATTAATTGGATGTGAAGACTCCAGGTAAGTCCTCCGGGGCTTGCTCAAGTGATTGGACCTCATGCCTGATGTGTTATATAGTATGTAGGTGTTGCATATGCATAAAAGCATGTCATGTAGTATCATGTTAGGACTTGCACTTATGAATGAGCATCCCTATTCTTTATGCGTTTGAAACAGAACGGCCGTTATCTGTGATAGTCCTAGAGTCTTTGCTAGGGTCATAGGGTAGCCCAGCCCCATCGGGTGCCCTGAGTCTATCGAGTCGATATGAGCATGAGGATAGCCCAGCACCATCGGGCATGTTTAATTTATGTTATGATGATGATACCGTGGGTGAGTGCACCACCACGAGGATATGCTATGCTATAGCAACGAACTGGCCAGTCTCTGCACTAACGGGAAGGGGTGCAGAGGTAGGAGAGGGATATGCCACTTGGCATTGTCTTGGGCCCTTTACAGTTTTTCTGCATATTATAACTGTCAAAGCATGCTTATGTGATTTAAATCTTGTACTGCATTAGTCATCCTTTATTCTAGGTATAGGCGTATTATATAACCTCAGCGAGGACTTCCGGTCCCGCATGAGTGGCTCGACCTTGACTTGTGGTATAGTTTCAAGTACCCGCTCCCTTTGCTTGCTGACTTGCTTCTATGACGGGGTTTTCTCACGGGACGAGAGTGTTAAAAAGACTTCACCTATTCTGGCTTGACTTTACAAATGTTTTGGTTAAGTTGTCATTTAGAAACATGTTGTATTTATATTGATTTAAACTCGTTCTATCTCTTTTGAGTTTTGACTAATTGAATTAGGATATATTCTCGTTTTATCTCTTTTGACTGTCTCGAGGGTTTGAAATCCCCTTTTTCTTCATTAAATTCTTAAGACATAAACAGGGTTATAACTTGAAGTTAATAAATAAGCAGCTCGTACTTGGATTGCAAGATCTGGCAGAGGGATAATTCTTCCCTCTAAACGTAACCCGGATTTATAATCTGGGCCGTTACATCTCACACCGGAGCAAGCCCTGATGCCGATAGCTCTTCTCTCTCCCTCTCGCTCCTGGTGCTGAGCTCGATCGAACAGTGAGCCCGAAGCCCTGTAACCGCTAGCAACAACAACCTTTCTCCCTAGGTTGTGCGAGCATGAGTGACGGGTGCCAAGGCACCACCTTCTGTCACTCCCGAGCAACCTCAGCAGCTGCAGATGCAGGCTCCGTAACCCGACACCGGATTTGAATCCCGAGCAAGCCACTTATTCGATCGATTTGGGAGGCGGGGTATAATCTCTTTGATTTCTATCTTGAACTTCGTTGGTTTTCGATTGAAATTGGACTTGATTAGATGATCAATCTTGGATTGAATTTGAACAAATTGGATTTAGGGAGATTGAATTTGGAGTAATTAACTTAATTTGGTTGGCTATTTTGGTGTGAGGATTTGTGTTTTGTGTTGTTGGGTTTGCCAAATTGAGAACATCATCTTGCTTCTAAGTAATAAAACTATAAATTGATTATAACACTTATTACTTGATAGATTAGGTTGAATTTGATATAGCGAGTGATAAGTCGATTCATGATTTTGTCAACTTACTAAAACGGAGTTGCTTAGCAAGCTTGTGTTAATATTATAAGATGAGAATATGATAGGAATTATTCTTTTAGGAATCCAAGTATATTACCTTTTAAATTGATAAAATGGGATTAACTATGAATGCTTTAGGTTTGTTAATTGGTCAAACTAGTTATGATTAACTTCGACTCTTGTAACTATATAAGGATGTCTCGAGGACTTGTAATGCTTTAATCTTGCTTTCAAGTTTTCATTGGATGCCTTAGTAATAATTGATTGAGTGAGTTAATAATAATTGAATTCATAAAGGATTTTTAGAAATGTTAACTAATAAGGGCTTACTCTTTAAATATGAGTGAATTTATCATACTTGAGAAATGATTTAATAAAAGATATTTTTGTCGACTTCCCTTGGTTTATATTTACTTCTGAAATCTCCTTCCCGACAAACTGATTTTGATTAAAAAGATCTTATAAGAGTTAGGCAAGACTTGGTTAAACTTATAAAATATGAAAGACATCTGGAGAACTTGTTATACCCATAAGTTGTTGTTGTGTTTATTGAGTTATGAAATTGGTTAGTAAGACTATATGAAAGATGCTTTACAAATTATTATATCGTGTGCTTAAACTTGATTGTAGTGCTTGTTGTTGAGTAGTCCTTATGATTGAGATTATGAAAGATTTCTTGAAATATCAACTTACATTGGTTACTCGTTGAGCATGATTGATTATGTGAGTTTTGATAAATAAGACTTGTTGATCCTTGGTTTTGGGAACCTATGGTTTTGTTGAGTATTCGAGTATTTAATAATTGATGGTTACTTGAGAAAATGTTTAAGGAGAACCTGAACTTGATATGAAGTAAGGTGTTTTGAGTGATGATATTGGTAAGACTATGAGCTAAGTTTCATACTTGATGAGAACAATGTTAATTGAGAATGATGGTTATGATGAGAATGCGAGGTTATGTGAATAAAATATTATTTATTCTTGTGAAGACTTGGAAACCTGCTTGTGTGTTGATTAAATATGTATTGATGAGTTGTTCCGTGCTTATTACTTGCTAGTGTGATTGGATGATTACTTGAGTGGCTTGTTTCCCGATGGATGATTATCTAAGTGGCTTGGTTGCTGATTAATTGGATGTGAAGACTCCAGGTAAGTCCTCCGGAGCTTGCTCAAGTGATTGGACCTCATGCATGATGTGTCATATAGTATGTAGGTGTTGCATATGCATAAAAGCATGTCATGTAGTATCATGCTTAGGACTTGCACTTATGAATGAGCATCCCTATTCTTTATGCGTTTGAAACAGAACGTCCGTTATCTGTGATAGTCCTAGAGTCTTTGCTAGGGTCATAGGGTAGCCCAGCCCCATCGGGTGCCCTGAGTCTATCGAGTCGATATGATATGATGATGAGATAGCCCAGTACCATCGGGCATGAGCATGATATATGATATGATGACCCAGCACCATCGGGCATGAGCATGATATATGATATGATGATGATATATGAAATGATGATGAGATATGATATGATGATGAGATACGATATGCTATGATGAGATATGATATGCTATAGCATCGAACTAGCCAGTCTCTGCACTAACGGGAAGGGGTGCAGAGGTAGGAGAGGGATATGCCACTTGGCATTCTGTGTGGATCCAATTTATCGCTTTCTGCATTATATAAACTATCAGCATGCTTGTGTGATTTAAATTCCAGTACTGCATTAGAGCATCCTTTATTCTAGGTATAGACATATTATATGACCTCAGCGAGGACTTCCGGTCCCGCATGAGTGGCTCGACCTTGACTTGTGGTATAGTTTCAGGTACCCGCTCCCTTTTGCTTGCTGATTTGTTTCTATGACGGGGTTTCTCATGGGACGAGAGTGTTAAGAAGACTTCACCTATTATAACTTGACTTTACAAATGTTTTGGTTAAGTTGTCATTTAGAAACATGTTGTATTTATATTGATTTAAACTCGTTTTATCTCTTTTGAATTTTGACTAGTTGAGTTAGGACAGGTTCACGTGTGAAAGCACAGATAATGATTGAATTATATCATTAAATCCTTAAGACTTAAACAGGGTTATAATTTGAAGTTGATAGATAAGCAGCTCGTACTTGGATTGCAAGATCTGGCAGAGGGGTAATTCTTCCCTCTAAACGTAACCCGGATTTTTAAAATCTGGGCCGTTACATATTTGATGTTTTAGAAGTAATAATTACACTCTTTTTTACTTTTACACTAATATCAATATATTTTGTACTTTTTTCTTTAACCAATTACATTTGTGAATAATAAATGTGATGCGGGAGTAAAAATTATTTGATGGAGTATTTAGAGGGGGAAATGAGATTTCTAAATTCTTGTGCATATCCTTAAAATTATTTGATGGAGTATTTGTGCATAATAAATGTGATGCCGGAGTAAAAATTATTTTCGATCGGATGGAGTAGTTTTCATTGTGTGTGTACACACAGAGAGATAGAGAGAGAGAGAGATTTGTTGCTTAAAAAAGACTTCATTTATAAAAGGCGAAACTAATTAAAATAACCCAACCTTTAAGAAGGTGTTAAAAATATATCTCCACTTTTCAAATGTAAGATAAATATCCCGACCTTTATAGGTGGTGTTAAAATAATATCACAACAATTTTATCTCAAAAAAATGATGACATGGTGCATACATGGCAAAAAATAATAATTTATAAAAGGCAAAACTAATAAAAAAAACAACATTAATATAATTTTGTTAAACCATGGGTTTCTTGGATTTTTTTAAAATCAAACCCAGTTTTCTTAAACCCTTTTTTAATTAGTCTCCTTCGCGCCAATATCTAGAATATTACAATTAATTGGTGTTTGCTTGAATGAATCGATGCTTGTTTGGACTAAGAAATTGAATTCAATATCTAGAATATTACAATTAAAAAGAAAAGGGATGAAATTCAACTAAATTTTACTATTTTACCTAATAATCATATATTTTCTTAAGGAAACCAGGTTTAAGAAAACCAGGTTTGATTTAAAAAAAATATTCGAGAAACCCATGGTTTAACAAAATTATATTAATGCTGATTTTTTTTATTACTTTTGCCTTTTGTAAAAATAATTTTTTTGTCATGTATGCAGCATGTCATCATATTTTTTTGAGATAAAATTGTTATGATATTATTTTAACACCACCAATAAAGGTCGGGATATTTATCTTACATTTGAAAGGTGAAGATATATTTTTAGCACCCCTTAAAGGTTGGGTTATTTTAATTAGTTTCGCCTTTTTTAAAAAATAAATTGAATTAATCCCATTGTTTAAAAAAGTTGTATGAAATAATATCATGTAATTAATATATAATGAAATAATACTATATAGTTAATATTACCTTTATTAAAAAAAAGTTTTAAATTAATCTCATTGGTTAAAAATATATTAAGAAATGGTGTTATGTAAATAATATGTAAATAATATTATATAGTTTAATTACCATAATTAAATGATATTGTGTAAATAATACCTTACAAAAATAACTTTGCATGAGGGGACGACACGTGGCGTAGGTGCTTTGGTTTTAATTAATATATAGATTAAACAAAATTCTTAGAATATGTACATATATATTCTTTCAAAAAAAATTAATTTAAATAAATTTTATATTAATACACACTCTACTAATTCAAATCTATAATTCTAAAATAAACTAAAGGTTAAATCTAAATAAATCTCATAATATATTAAGATATCTATATATATACTCTTAATTTAGAATATTTAATGCTTATGTGTCATCTTCTCCATAATTCTCTCATTTCCATCAATTAAGTTTTTTTTTCCTTTTTTAATTATTTATTTCCTTTAATTATTATTTTTTAATTATTCCCTTTATCTCTTTGAACCAATCACATTTTTTATTCTTAACATATTTACTAACTATTGGGTTTAATTCAAAATATTGAATTCAATCTAATATAACTATTGGGCTTAACTCAAATTTATTTACTAACTATTGGGCTTAATTCAAAACATTGAATATAACTATTGGTTATGACACATCACATTTAAATAAAGTTATAAGGATATTGATATTATTATTATTATCGAGTGATTTAAAATGTTTATATTTATGTATTCTACTTTACATGAGATTTTATAAAAAAAATGTTTTTATGAGATAATTATAAGATACATTTATGGAAAAAATATTTATGATTTTTATCTTAACTTTTATTAATATTTTATAATATTATATATATATATTATTAATATTTTAGTTTTAAAGAAATGCGGGTATTGTACTAGTTAATATATTAAACCCAAATAACTTATTTGGAAAAAAATTACTTCATGAAAATACGTAATTATAATTGATTATTTAATTTTTATAGGCATAAACAATTTTATCTTCTATTATATAAATATAATATAAACCTTAGAGAGCTTCTTATTTTAACTTTATGAAGTTTCCATATCTTATGCAATAGATAATATTTTTTTTTAAAAAAAAACTAATAATTATGGATTATGGATAGAATTGGATTGAAGATAGAAAAATTATAAAAAAAAATGCTATCTTAAGATATACAGAGTATTATATACTACGTATTGATTAAGTGTATGAGATAATTATATATATATATATATATATATATATATATATATATATAATTATTATCCGAATCTTATAAAATTGGGTAAAATCTTTCCAAAGTGTATCTATATCTAAAAAATTAGGAAAACTATTATCTTAAAATTGATTAAGGCGAAGAGATTAAAAAAAATTGATTGATTAATACTACTACGATTAAGAAGAAGATGAATGTGTAACAAATGACTTCTCCTTTGTTATAATAGATAGATTTAATTAATAAAAATATAAATCAAAATTATTTCGTAGTTGAACTTACCAAAAATATTACTACCTCTATTGATTAAAACATGTCATTTACTATTCATGCACACATTTCTAGAATGATGAAAACTAAATAAAATATCACATTTTTTACATTTTTAAAATAAATTCATACTTAATTGGAATAAGTATGAAATTATTAAAATTTTTAAATAAAAAGTATGAAATTATTTTAAAAAATTATTGAAAAAGTTGATATTTTTTATACTTTTTACGCCTAAAAAAGTGTGCATTAATAGTAAAAAGTCATGTTTTAATAAATGGATGGAGTAATAAATAAATATTTAATATCTTTTATTTTATTTATATCTAGATTATTTTTTCATTAAATGATTAGTTATATCTAGATTAATTTTTATTAAAGTATATCTGCACATAAATTGATTTAACGGAAATTTCGCGAGGTGCCCTTGTGGTATTGCAGTTTTCGTGGGGTATACAACCTTTTTACATATTTCGTGTGGTGCCCTTGGTGTTTTGTTATATTTTGCCTCGCGCCCTCGGTGTGTTAAAATTAACAGAGTCTGACGTTCTCTGTTACTCCCTCCGTTTGAAAATATTTGTCGTTTTATTTTTGTGCACGTTGTTTAAGGAGCTAAAACTCTATAAAATATTATTTTTTTAATCAAATTTTTTTATAAATTGATAATTATTACTAATAAGTATCAATTTATAAAAAAAAATTGATTAAAAAAATAATATTTTATAGAGTTTTTAACTCCTTAAACAACATACACACAAGTCAAACGACAAATATTTTCAAACAGAGGGGTACTTTACAATTAATAAAAAGGAATGAAAGAAAGAAAGCGATATAAAGAAAACGAAGGTCGACCAGAGTCGAGCGAAGGCAGGTCGCGAGAGAGAAAGAGAAGACGAACTAAGACTGAGAGGAACAAAGTGATACCAGTGCATACAACGAGGGCGAACTGAGCGACCGGAGGCGAGGGAGTCCTGAGCGACTGGAGGCGACTCAAATTTGTGGATATGGAGGCGATTGAAGGTAAGTCTTCTCTGAACTTCTTCCCTATTGAGAGATTAGGGTTTTAGGTTTTGGGTTATCTATTTGTGTTTTGAGGGTTTCGAAATTGGGAATTTTGAGTTTGAGAGTTTTGAAATTGGGGGTTTTGAGTTTGATTTTGTGAATTCGGGGTTTTGAACTCCCCCCCCCCCCCCCCCCCCCCCAATTATGTGTTACATCATCCATCCTCTGCCTCGCTCTGATTGAATCCCCTGTTTTTCTCGTGTTCTCCTCCTTCTGGAAGAATAGGCAAGTGCTAAAGATGGAAGAAGATGATGAATTGACAATCTTTGATCCTGCAGCATTGCAATTTGAGTGTTAGGGTTAGGGTTTAGCAATTACAATCTCTCACTCGATTCCAAATTTGTATCCTAAATTTTTATTTTTTCGTTTCTTACTCAAATTTGATTTAGGGATTGTTAATTTCTTCTTAGGGTTTCTCAGTTCAAATTTAGGGATTTTAAGGGGCTCAGATTGGAGCTAGCCTTTTACAGTCTCTTTCAGAGGAAAATGTTTCCCATGTAACACAGAATATATTTTTCTCGGAGGGAGTTCAGTGCCTGGTTTCTGCTGATACCAATGTTCTGCGAAGTATTGTTGCTAAAGACAAAAGGTTATTTTTAATCATATAGAATGAATCTTTCTGCTTTGTACAATTGACATGGATCTTCATTTGGCTTATTTGATGCACTACAGGGAGGAACTTGATATGTTTTGCCTTGAAGTAGTTAGATTTGGAGACCTTTGTAAAGACGCACACAATGGCACAAGTTAGACCGTTTTTTCACAAAGTAAGGTAGACTTTTTCTATGAGCCTAGAATTTGGATTTCAGGTGTGCTTGATTAGCCAACTCGTTTCCTGTGCAGGAATTATATCATGAGTTGAATGCCTTGGACGTATTTGAGCAGGACTATCGGCAAAGTCGTGAGGAAACTGAGTCCTCAAGTCTACCAAACCAAGGTAAGAGACGGTTGCTAGCTGTCCTTAAGTGTTTAATTGAAGCAATGACTTGCATTTGATTTGATTTGATTTGAATTATATAAATCGGATCTTTTCGTCGTGACTTGTGAGCATGACAATTCCCTGTGGAGATTATTATTGTACTTTGTAGTGTTTAGTGACACTCTTGTCTTATATTGGCTTATTAGCTCAATTGGAAGAGCAATGTGTTGTACACATCGATGTGGGTTCGAATCCGACATAAGCTACATGGTTATTATGATTATGGTGCTGAGGCCTGTAACCATTGATCATGTTTCTTTATTACCATACAAGTTCTTTGGTTGTTATGATTTAAACTAGGTTTTGCCGATTCACTAATATTATGTGTAGACTGTAGAGTGCTGCATTTATCAATTACTTTAGCAACCATTAATGATTATTATAAACATCCCATTTAGCTTTTAACCATTACTGATTCACTGATGTCGTGTTGCTGAATTTTCTGCACTAGTTAATTTTTGTATGCTGTTGTTGATTTGTTTTGGCAATCTGATTTTTCCCCTTATACTTTATTCTTATGGAAATCTGACTTATTCTTCCTACCATTGCTTCATTCTTATGGTAATTTCAAGTTCAACTAATTCTATTGACAATTTGAATTTTTTTTCTTGCTGCATTGCTTTTCCCCTTGCACTTTATTCTTATGGCAATTTGATTGCCAAAAAAATCAGCAATCTGATTTTTTTCCCCTGCACTTTATTGTTTTGGCAATCTGATTTTTTTCCCCTTGCACTTAATATTCTTATGGCAATCTGACTTATTCTTCCAACCATTGCTTGGCAATCTTTCTATACTCATAAGCTTGTTACAATTTGGTATGGAGCTAACAAGCTTGTTGCAATTTTGCATATAATTATGGCCTATGTGGGATTCGAACCCACATCTTGTACCTAAGCACAATGCTCTACCGATTGAGCTAATATGCCAAAATTTTCAAAACAAATTGCCAACATTTTCTGTCTTCAATGAAGCCTCGTCTCACTACAACAAATATAAAGGACATAAAATGATCTCATGAAACCTATTCCCTAAATGCATAACCTGAAACTGATTTAGAAGCTTGTTGATACCTCCATCTCTCTAGATTAGAGGTTTGGTTGATTGGATTGTGTGAAAAAGGAGCATCATGAAGGAGCTTTCTAGGCCTAACACAACAGCATGAGGAAGACAATCCGAGCAAAGGAGAAATGAATGTTGCAGGCGAAAGACTAAGAATAACACCTAGGAACCATTTCGATCAACGAACAATTTGATAGCACCTAATCAGCCCCTCGGTTGATCGATCAAAGCAAAACAAAAAAACAACCAGAAAGCCCCATTTCAGAACAGAGAATAACTAGTAGTTTTTGCAGGGCTTTTAGAGCTCAATTAGCTTATGATATTGATAGGTGGTGTGATTAGTTTGTAAGGAGTTGTTGTTGTTATTGAATTGAATATGGTTACTTAATTGAAGGAGCTTTCTAGGTGTTTTATATGTTCTTACAAATAGGTTATGACAACAAATTGGGAAGGTGCAAGCTATGATAGCAAGCACTTCCATCTTATATGTTTTTACATATAAGAACATATACAAACTGCAAGGTATGACAACAAGCACTTCCATTTTGGTATGGCAGCAAGCACTTCCATTTCCATCTACGTGCTTTGTATTTTTGTTGCAAGCTATGACAACAAAATTTGTTTAACAAGCTATGACAACAAACACTTTCACTTTCTATGTTCTTATATATGTTATATATGTAAAACCTTCACATTTTTCCAATTTACAATTTCTAATTAAAGTGACAAAAATTCACAAACTGCCCATAAACAACTATCAAAACCCTAAAATCGAAACCTAAATTCATGTCCCCAAATTCACATGAGATCCCACTTGATTAGAGAAACAATATTCAGTTTTAGAGAAACTGAGTAGAGAGCACAAGATTGAAACCCTATTATTTGAAAAACGTCATTGAAGACATACCCTTCTTCACCTACCTTTGTCGGACTTCGATCCACATGTCGGATTCCACCTCCAAACTCTAGTCGGTGTCGGGTTCTCTATGTCACCCTTGTTGTATGCACTGGTATCGCTCAGTTTGCCCTTGAAGACACCACTTCATTCCCTAGTCTCAGTTCGTCTTCTCTTTCTCGCGACCCACCTTCGCCCTTCTCCGGTCGACCTTCGTCTTCTCTCTTGCTTTCTGCCTTTCATTTTTTTTTAATTCAAAAGTAACGGAGAACGTTGCCTCTGTTAACTTTAACACACCGAGGGTGCGAGGCAAAATATAACAAAACCTCAGAGGTACCACGCGAAATATGTAAAAGAGTTGTATACCCGGCAAAAATTGCAATACCACAAGGGCACCTTGCGAAATTTCCGTTGATTTAATTATATTAGAATTGATATTAGTTTACATCTACCTAATAAAGGGAGTGGTGGTATGAAAATCTTCTACAAAAGATTTTTTATAATTAAAAATTGTTAAAGTTTCTACTTGGTAAAAAAATTAAAATAAATTTACATAACATAAAACCGGTGAAAAATCCATGATTAAGATAATATTAGATTTATGAATGTCGAAAAATAAGAGAAAAATGTAAATGAAAATTAGAAATTTTAATATTAACAAGATTTGTTTTTTATTAGGAAATAATTCGAGGCCGGACGGACCCGAACCTCGAGAGGCCGACAAAGTCGGCAGACGGCAAACCGTCTAAACCTACAACAGAAATAGAAAAAACAGCATAGAAATAGAAAATACAACATAGAAACAGAAAAAAGGTGTTGTACAAGCGGAGGGAGACACGCAAATGTAGTCGAACAAGCGAACTAACCCCACGAGGCTGGAGACAACGTAGACAAGAGCCGACGCCAAGCACCACCAAGAAGTGACACCGCTGGCCAGCGGTACAACAGGAGTCCTGTGGGCAGTGAAGACGAACCTCCAAGGAAATTTCCGTCATACAGAGTCGCCTCGATACACACTACCTCGACCCCAGCCAGACCCGACATCGGTCGCCAGAGCTCCAACACAGACGAAGAACGCCACGAATAACCAGACTCACAGTCGAGAATCACCATAGTACGACGCACCAAAAGACCCTTTCGGGATTTAATTGAAGCCCTCTCGGGATTTAATTGTATGTAAAGTTCAATATCAAAATACCGAAATATAAAGTTTTATATGTTTAATTATTTATTTTTTAAGTTATCGGGTCAGCTTTGGGCCCAAGGAATTGCCCTTGGGCCCAAAGGAAGGAAATCAAGTCCAACAGGGTGAGGATTTCACCTACGTCTCAACACCAGCAAACCAAGGCGGCAGGAGCAAGCACGCCAAGGGTTGCGAACACCAGGTCGAACGACGACCGGCGGTGGGGGACAAGAGTTGGACCTGGACCGTCGGAGTGAGGACGGGCCAAAACGGAAACGAGCCACGGCAGGAGGAGATCTGGCCGCCGAGAGGGAGATGGCCAAATCGGAGATCTAAGGAGGAGGAGAGGAAGGTTGGGCATGTAACGGCCCGGATATAAATATCCGGGATACGTTTCGAAGGTCGGATACCTTCGTTCGGATGTTGCAATTCAGGTACGGGTCGAGGTTTCAAACCTCTAATCAGTCGAAGTTTCATAAATTCAGTTTAACGAAAGTAAAGCGGAAATATGATTTAGATACAAAAGCCACGGCAGAGGCGGGTCAAAACCAAACCAAAGTGGGTGATTTGCCATTTGTCAAGTTAGAATATATTAGCCGGATTCTTCGATTCGCCAAAAGATTTCCCCGTCACAGAAGCATGAAGCAACAAGAGCGGTGCCTAACACTATCCACGAAGTCAGGCCTGGTGATCGCCTGCGGGTCCTCTGACCGCGCTGAGGCCACATAACATGCCTATGCCTAAATAAAAGATGACTAATGCGGTACAAGATTTAAATCACACTATCATGCCCCTAGTATATATAATATGCGGAAAAGAACTGTAAAGGGCCCAAGACAATGCCAAGTGGCATATCCCTCTCCTACCTCTGCACCCCTTCCCGTTAGTGCAGAGACTGGCCAGTTCGTTGCTATAGCATAGCATATCCTCGTGGTGGTGCACTCACCCACGGTATCATCATAACATATATAAAAAAATACGTAAATCTTGCCGATGGTGCTGGGCTATCATATCATGCTCATATCGACTCGATAGACTCAGGGCACCCGATGGGGCTAGGCTACCCTATGATCCTAGCAAAGACTCTAGGACTATCACAGATAACGGCCGTTCTGTTTCAAACACACAAAGTAAACACATGCTCAGTTCAATGCAATCCTAGCATGATACTACATGGCATGCTTTAATATGCAACAAAACTACACATTACATGACACATCAGGCAGGAGGTCCAGGTTACTGAGTAAGTCCCGTAGGATACTTACCTGTTGATGCAGAACTGCAAGATAACACAAGCAAGTGCCCAAATGCAAGTCCAAAGCAATCCAAAAGCAATACACACCTATCATCAAGTCATTTCCATAAGCTACCAGACCAACATTCATACACACGAACCCAAGTTCTCAACATCCTCAAAACCGACCGATAGTAAAACCGTTTTCCAAAATCTTTCCGATACGATCAAATCGACCAAAATCATTCTTTCAATCAAACCCATTAATAAAATCATACCAACCATATTTTCGAACTCATAAATCCCAAATTAAGTCAACTCATATTCAAAATGATTTCTCAACTCATACTTGGCCAAATTCCGACATTAACATTTAACTTTAAAACCAACTCTCTCCAAATCACATTATAGAACTCATTCCGGCATTTTATTTCAAACATTATATAAATAAATTCCAATATTAAATCATCAAAATAACCTATGCTCAAAATCATTTTTATAAGTCAAAACCAACAACTCACTTTAAAATTCCTAACTCGCATGTTTAAATCCTCATAAAATGCATCATAAATAAATGATCCAACCAATACTATTTTAAAACGAATAACCATTATATATAACGATTAATTTCCAGAATTTATAATTATAATCAAATCCAAAAATAATAATAATATTCAAATAAGTATATAACATATCATATAATCAACATATAACAATTGAAATCCTTAACCGATTTGTAAAATCATACCATTTAAAATAATTCCGGCATAACTTTCGCTAAAATCCATATCTTAAGATCACCCTTACAAATATAATAACTCATCTCAATTAATATTACTTTTAAAATCCTTTAAAATATATAATTTAATAATCACAGGACATATAAGTATATACATATGTATTTTCGTAAAATCGGAACTAAGAAAAATATAACATATATGTATATATATATAACCTAACATATAGTGTATATGTAATAATAACAACCCTTAAACAGACACCCAACCCAACACCCAGCAGAATCCATTCTTCTTTTAAACCCAATCAATCCGGCCCAAAACAAGGACACACCCCAGCCCATTTTCGAACCCAAAGAACCCAAAAATTAGAAAAAAAAAGAGGGGGCCCATGCGTTGACTAGGCGCGGATGTGGCAAGGAGGGGGGCCCGCCTGGCCTCTTTCTTCTTCCCCCATTCGGCATCTGAAACAGAGAGCCAAGAGGGCTCGGCGCCGCAACGGAAAGCGACGAAGAAGGAAGAGGAAAGAGAGGAATCGAGCTCTCGCCGGAGCTCCGTTCTCAACCCGACATTAAAGACACAGATAGGACAAGAAGGGAGGAGAAAGAGAGTCCTCACCGAGGTTCTTTGAAGCTCACCGAAAAAGCTCGATTCGCGTCGTCGGAGATGGGTCCTTGCTGGAGATAGCCTAGGGAGAGTGAAGGGGGGGTTAAAGTCCCACCTTTAAGCCATTGGAGGTGAAAAGAAGATGGATAGAGTGAGGAGGGCTCTTACCGCCCGGAATTGGAGAAACAGGGGAAGGGGACCGCGCTCGGCTCTTCGGCGTCAAGGGAGGAGAGACCGGGGATGCTGGCTGCTGCTGCTCACAGAAAGGAGGAAGAATTACGGTGGCTTGGTTGGACTTCACTTGGGGAAACAGGGGCTCGGCGTCGAAGGAAGGGTGCCCGGAGGTGCTGTGGTGGCTGCGTTGGTGAAGTGGCAAGGGATGGTGGGTGTTTGTGTGGAGCTCCGGTGATTGTGACTCGGCAAACTTCAGGGAGGTAAGGGTGGGTTTTGATTGACAGTGGAAAGAAGAGGAAGAAGTGGGGTTTGTGTGGGTTCCCTGGTGAATGAAAGAGAGGAGAGGAGAGGGATTAGAAGGCTGAGGGATGCAGGGTGGGATGGGTGAGTGTTGTGAGGGAAGAAGACAAAAGGGAAGTGACCATTCCACAAATTTCAGATAAGGCTATAGGACAAAAACAATGCAAGTTGTGTGTATGCAGTTTGAGGTGAGGCAGGGCTGCCGAGAGAGAGAGAGAGAGAGGGAGAGAGAGAGAGAGATAAAGAAAAGAAAAAGGAAAAGAAATGAGTATATATATGTGGTCCCAACAATACCAATTCAAATTAGCGGAAAAGACTCAAAACCCGCTCGCCCGATCGAATCATGACTAAATCAAATTAAATCAAATTTTAATTCAATTTCAAGATAATCGGAATTAAATTAATTTTATCAAAACTCAGAGCTCGAAGGCGGAATCAAATCCGTTATAATCTAAATTCTCAAAACGATGCCGGAATGACTTTAAAGTCAAAACTTACGCTCGAGGACGGGTTTTTCTCACATTTCTACCGATTGAAATAAATAATACATATTTAATTAAAATAATAAAATATAATATATATAATTATATATTCAGTCTTTACAGGGCAAAGCAACGAGGAGGCTAGCGCCAACCGTCGGAGACCGGAACCAGTGGCGGCAACCAAGCCTGGAGACCAAACGATAACACCCGGACCAGGACAAGGTTGATTTCGACCGATAAGGAACCCTAGATCCGAAAATCAAAGGCCAAGAAGCATGAGATTGTTGAGATTGGAGAGGGAAATGAGATCCACATCCATGGAACAACAAAAGCCCCATGATAATAGAGCAAAATGATCGATGAAGATGGGTTGCAAAAGAAAGGAGGTCCAAGCTCCTTGACGGAGATCTTCCCGCCGGGAGAATCAAAGCCCGACCAAAGTGGCTCCCGGAGGAGATTTATAAGGCTCCCGGAGGAGATTTAGGCTCCCGAAGGAGATTTGGGCTCCCGGAGGAGGTGATGGTTGCTCCCGGAGGAGGTGATTGTTGCTCCTGGAAGAGGAGGAAGGAGCTCTCCAGAAAAGAGAGCTTTTTCTTGGACATTTTATCTCTGTTAATATTAACAAGATAATGATAGCAAAAGCTAAGTCGGATAGATGACTTTTTTTTCTTCTTTTTATTGAACTAGAAATAATTCAGGAAGACTAGGTTCTAGACGTAGTCCACCAAAGAGCATCATTATGGATGAGAATTTATACTTCTGAATTTGAGGAAATATTAACGATAGAGATAGAATGACTCAAATGAGACAGTCGGCCAGCTACACAATTTACTTCCCTATAAATATGTTTAATATGGATGTTATCAAATCTCATAACATACAATCGAAAGTCTGAGATAATTAATCATCTCTATCTTTCATGGACAGCTTCAAATGCCCCCAATAGCATTTATGATGCAAATATTACCACCTTCAATACAGATATTTCTAATATTGAGTTTGATTGCCTCATTGAGGCCAACCCATTGCTAAAATGTCTCGGAATACTTTATAATTAAGTTATACTTATACCCAAGTGAAATTTATATATTTAGTTATTATAATTCTTTTTGTACCTTATAATATTTTTTCATAAATTTAAACAGAAAATACTTTATAAAAGTTATAATTCAAATGAAATAACATAGCATAAAATTAGGTCCATGCATAACCAACAATCTTGTATATACTATACGTAGTATTAAAATAAGCTATTAGCGAAAATAATATATTTTTTTGGAAAAGAAACGTGATTCGAAACATTAGACAAAATACCGTCTAGTGAATTGAGGGGTCAAAATAACGACAAACGGTCAAACCGTCATAAACAAAGCAAGAGAAGGCATCAAAAAATAAGAAAACACCAAATGAAATCAAGAGTTAACAGATTAACACTGGCACAGACAATAAGCGATAAAGCCCCCAAAAAATGTAACTAGCACACTAGAGTTAACGAGGGACACCGACCCCCTATGCATATCATTTATCTTTTGTTTTATCAACTACAAAAAGAGATTTAGTACAATCAGTATTCAGTAATATATGGATATATTGAAAAACTGAAGTTGATACTAGTTGATAGACATATAGACATTTAGAACCAACAACAAATAAATTTTAAAAATTATAAAACAAAACGTAAAGAAAAAAATAACTAAAAAAATGATGATAAGAGTAAGACAGCAATATTGGAAACTATTAAATCAAATGGGTCCCCGAACTACCAAACATATGAGTAAAATATTGTCAAGCGCACGGTCATAACATCGACTTTTAAAGTCGGTAGATAATTTTGTCTGAAAATAACCTGCTAACACCGACTTCTCAAACCAATAATATGCCTATGTACTTTAGAAATCGGTGTCAACAAACTATTTTCAAACAATAATACCTATTAACCCTAAAAAGCTGTAAATCTTAACCATGTACTTGGTGAAAAATTAACTGTTTGAGATTATTTTGAATTGTTTTTTTCACATTCAAGTTATACTTTATATCCAAGTGTGTTGTTGTAGTCTTGTAGACTGTAGAGTGCCGGCGGCGCCAAATCATTCATTAGGTAGGAGATCCAACTAAAATGCGCGGGATGCTCATTTGACCCCCTCATTGAATCTGCACCCTACGTTCGTTAGATCCTTCAATCCCAGTAGCTGCTATGCTAGCTAGTTGCGACCTATGATACCCCGAAACTCCATTTCATAGCGGTTTCGCGTTTCTGCATATCAAGAAACTCCGAAACTCCGGGGAAACACCTCAGAAACGTTTCTGAGAGCTCAGAAACTTTGACCGTTTCGTTGACCAAAAAAGTCAGAAACTTTGACCGTTTCCGTTTGGTCAGAAACGTTTCTAACTTGCCAAATGACGTTTCCACTAATTTTGTAGTTAAAAAATAAAAAAAATCAAACCCTAAATCATACTTTCCCTTCTTTTCGTCTGAAACCCCCGTTTCCTTCTATCCTTGCCGCCTACTTCTCCATTTTCAGTCTTCCCTCCTCTCACTTGCTCAGTGCTCTCTCCCTCTAAGCTTTCTTCGGTAAACCATCACTTGTAGAACTTTCTCTTGATAAGCCAAAACTTAAGGATGAGTTAGCTAAGTAGAAGATTGATGTTGGATTGATTATTTTGTGTTTTTCTTGATTATGTTGTTATTTTAAAACTAAGTTACTTTATTTTGTTGGTTTGCAAGACATTTAATATATTTGACATGTCTGTATTGATTTCTGTTAAGGAGCAAGGATACTATTTACCACAGTATTGAACATTTTAATTTGTAGCTTTAATGATGCATTCAGTGTGTATCACTTAGTGATATGTTTATTGCTCTTATTTAGACCTTTAAATGAACATATAATTCATATTGTCGTTTCCTCGGCGTTTCCGTTTTCTACAAAATTTGGATTGCCGTTTCCCGTTTCCGTTTCCGTTTCCTTTCCGGTTTCCGTTTCTGTTTCCGTGTAACATAGGTTGCGACTTGCGTCTGCTACGCCCCCGCCATTAAACCCACGATTTCGCATCCTCCAAACACCCAATTGCTTTCAGTCTTTTATCAAATCCTGACAAGTATAAAAATCCCAAATTCCCAGTTACGAATTCCAAATTCTCTTTCTCTTTATTTTTCACCAAAACCCCCCAATTTCTACATCTTCTTTTCACAAACCCCTTTCGAGTGAAGAGAAATTCATTACCCAGACATGGGATTGTTTGACCCTTTTGTTGCGAATTCTTCGTAATCTTGCTTTGTTAATTGGTTCCCGCCATGGATGCGGTTGTTCGAGATTCGAAGGTTAATCCGATTCGGGATTTCGAGGCCGATGAAGAAGCGAAAACGGAGGAAGCTCGAAGATCGAGTGATGGCGAAGAATCGCTGTTGGGGCCTGGAGATGGTGGCTGTAAGGACGAAGTGAAGCCCAAGGTAAAGAGGAAAGTTCAGTGGAATGATGCCAATGGAAATGAGCTCACTCAAATCATGGAATATCTTCCCAGGTAATCACGAATTTCTTAAAGCACCGCAAATTGATTTTTTTTGGATGTTTTTCTTGTTATTTTTTGCTACTGTTGTTCTGAATTTTAGCATTAGCTTGGCATTTATGATAGATATAGTTGAAATATAGTTTAGATTTGCTCAAAAGCTAAGTGAGTTTATGTCAAAATTGATTACCTTGTGGATTGTCTGATACCTCAATCCAACAGGAATCATGATGACAAGTCTTATTACATGTGAAATTCAATTGATAGTGCAAGTTTCGTGCTTGTCGATAAGTATTTTTCTTAGTGAACTTATTCGTCACAGGTTACAACTACTTAGACTTCGGAGTCTTGGACATATTGGCAAATAAAATCAACGAGCTAGGCATCTAATGTTATAATGTTGGGATTTTAGGTAGGCTTTGGGGGATCCTTTATCGGGTTGATGTTTTAGCTAAATGCCTGAACTGGCTCTGGAGGTTTCAAACTTTAGTTAATGAAACTTTTTTCTAGTTTACTCATGGTTAATGGTTAGTTAATTGGAGTGGTTGCCTTGGCATTCTCGATGACGTCTTTATCAGTTGCACCGGTATATTTGGATGGATTCAATTGAATTGGAATGAAAAATTCATGAAAGTGCAAGACTGCAAGGGTAACTAATAACTGTTGAGGACAAATTGTTAGTGTTAGTGGAAATTTGAGGGTGACTTGTTGATGCTTTCAATCAGAAAACTGTGGCTTTCTTCAACTGTTTCTGCGAGATGCTAGGCGTAGGAAGACTGCATTATTTACATGTCTTGTTTGATTTTTTTGGGGGGGAGGGGGTCAAAATCAGATGAGCAAGTCAGGTTGCTGCTTCCAGAGGTTTTATTGATCATATAAATGTCATATTGTTAGTGAAAGTTACACAATGTTAGTGGAAGGATGTACACCTAAAGGTGTTATTTCATCAAAGATTGCCTCTTCTAGCTTGCGCTCACACAGCTGCGTTGATAAGAGAATATTTTAACGAGGTTTAAAATAGCAGTGAGAAGTGAGAAAGATGACTTTTGATCTATGCGGAAATGGAACGATCTGAAACATGTATTTGGATTATTTATATGTCTGTAAATAAGACTATGCGAGTAACCGAAAGGAAGGCAATAAAATCGCTTCCTGCTATACTCAATCTTAATGCTGTTTTCACAGTATTTAGCTTTTTGTTCGTATCATTCACCAATAAGTACTCAAAACACGTTCACCAAAGTTACCATCCTAATCTGAGACTGTTTGTGGCCAACACTAGGAATGCCATTGTTGAGTTTTTGAGAGGATGCTATGTCTTGATCAGTTGATTGTCAGAACTTGTGCCTTTGTTGTTTAAGATTACATGTTCAGCTTGCTCGTAACTTGGATTAACCTTTTTTATTGAATCTTTACCGCCTTCAATACAGCGATGTGAGCGACAGTGATGAAGACGAGTCAGATTCCTGCCTTTGTATAATCATGTAGTCTCCACTCTATACGTACACATTCACTTCCCTTACTGTCCTTGGGCATTCACTGATGCGTTCTTCAGACCAGGCTTCTTAACCATTTTAGCTCGAGTCCTGATGGCCATAAGGTACTTGATGAGTTGATGGCATTGACTGTTCCAGGAGGCTTGATCAAGGCACCTTTGGATGATTTGTCGTGGCTGGCCTTAACCTTCCTTACGATTCCCAGCTCCAGAATCATGTTGAAAATGGCAAGTGTGTGGGATTCGCCTTGCTGATTTATTTTTTGCAGCGCTTGTTCGCAGTAGATTTTGTGAAAAGCCTGGAATTTTGTAATAGAGGTTGATGGTCTATTTGTAATGCCTTTTTTTATCAAATAAAAATTTGAGATCAGATATACTTGAATCACAATGGCCGATAAGTCGGTAAACGGAAGACCGTTAAAGTGTATAACAAAAAAACAGAATATGTGCAATACAACAAGCGAAAACGCACCCCACAAAAGATGAAAATAGGCAAAACTAAACAAGGGGACGCAAACTACGGACGAAAAGCCCAACATCATCATAAAACAACATTGTTTGCTAGCGATATATCAGGAATCCATTTGGACAGTGAAGACAAACCTCTCCAAGGAAGCTATTTCCCTTACACGGAGTCGCTCCGTGCACGCCAATACGATCCTAGCCAGTCCCGACTCTGAATGCCAGAATCTCAACGAAGAAGAAGAAATGCCTAGATGCACCTAAGCAAAGACGCACACCGCACGAGAGAATCGCACCAAGAAACCGGTCAATATGGACACAGATTTTGGTCAAACCCTTTCACGATTTAATTCAAACCCTTTCAAGCGGGATTTCAAACCCCACCGGAATTTGTGGAACTTTTATATATATATAAATAAAAACTATATATATATAATCTGATTATAATATAACATTTTTAACTTTATTTTAAAACAAAGAAGCTTGGCATGCAAGATGAACAAACAACAACTTGCACGCCAAGGACAACACGATAGAAATCCACAACCGAGGAGAGGGTGGCACGGTCGAGGACAGCCGGAGAGGGCCGACAACGAGCACCGAAGACATAGCCGAACAACCCAAGCGAAGGGGAGAACGCTCCCGGCCAACCAAGACGGTAAGCAGCAATGGACAGCCAATGTGCACTAGGCCGGAGCAACAGGATGTAGCGGTGCCACCACCAAGAAGGTTGGGAATATACATGGGTTTTGAGTCTCCATCAATTATTAAATTCCTAGAGCCTATGACCAGTAATCTATTTATAGCTCAGTATTTAGATTGTAACTTTTATGAAATAAAATTTACAACTGTAGGAGGAGAAGACAATGAGATAATTAAGAAAGATATTACGTAGAATTCCACTTCTCTATAATTTTTAGATCCAAGAACAAATGAAAGTGAAATTGATATTCAAAGGATCGTACATTTACAACGTGTTGCTAATAGGTTACCAGATGCTAAGAACGTGACGACGACACAAATACCAGCTGAAAATTCATCCGCTCGATTAGAGATTTTTTTAATAACTCCAAACCAACAACTAGTACAAGTGATTTTCAAGGACGCCGAAAGGGTGGGAGACCGCTAGGCTCTAAGGATACGGTTCCCCGAAAGAAGAAAGAGACATCGCATAAAGGTGTTGATACATTGATCATTAACATCCATGAAAACATAATCCCAGAAGAGATATTATCAAAGGAACCCAAAAGCAAAGAAAAGGATCTTGATGATAATTTTGAGATGTCAATTAACTATGCAACCACTGGTTTGGGGTGGCATCGAAATGACATAGTCCTAGATGACATATTTGCTTATACGGTGGCAGTAGAAGTCATGGATGAAGATGACAATGATCCCCGATAAATGGAAGAATGTCGAAATTGAAATGAGTAGGAGAGTTGGAAAGGTGAAATCAAAGTAGAGGTGGATTCATTAAACAAACCCGCTGTTTTTGGACTAGTAGCTCCAATACCAAAAGGCATCAAACTAGTCGGCTTTAAGTGAGTGTTTGTACGAAAACACAATGAGAGTAATAAAATAGTAAGATATAAAGCCTGACTAGTTACACAAGGCTTTTCACAAAAGCCAGGAGTGGATTATATAGAAACATATTCACCTGTAGTGGATGCAGCAACACTTATATTCATAGTTGGTTTGACTGTCGTTGAACACCATATGCAACATATGGACGTAGTAACTACTTACCTTTACAGATCATTAGATACAGATATATACATGAAAAATCCACGGTCGATTGGAAATGCCTAAAGCACTAAGGTCAAAACCTCATCACATGTACTCTATCAAGTTAAAAAGGTCATTATATGGATTGAAACAATCAAGTCGCATGTGGTATATCCGTCTTAGTGAGTTCTTACTAAGACATGGCTTTATAAATAACCAAGTAAGCCCTTGTGTCTTTATAAAGAGGACAAAAATCAGTTATGTAATTATAGCAGTTTATGTTGATGACTTAAACATTATTGGGACTCCAAAATAGATTAAACAAACAACTAATTACATGAAAAAGGAATTTGAGATGAAAGATCTTGGAACTACCAAATATTGTCTCGGCATGTAGTTTAAGCATACAAGAAATATAATTTTCATTAATGAGTCAACTTTTATTAAAAAGGTCCTAAAATGCTTTAAGATGGATAAGTCATATACATTGCGTACATCAATGGTTGTACGATCACTTGATAAACAAGGACCCCTTTCGTTCTCCATTAAACAATGAAGATATATTAGGTCTAAAAGTACCATGTTTCAGTGCAATTGGCGCACTTATATATCTTGTTAGTAATACACATCCAGATATAACTTTTACAGTTAATATGTTAGCAAGATATAATCTAAAACCAACAAAAAGACATCGGACTGGTGTCAAGCACATTCTACGTTATTTAAGTGGAACAAGTGACATGAGGTTGTACTTTGAATGATCCAAAGTAGCACATAGTGCAGAGGTAGTTAACTATTCTGATGCATGTTATTTGTCTAATCCTCACAAGGCCATCTCACAAACAGGGTATTTATTCAATGTATGGTGGAACCGCCATTTCCTGGTGTTCAACAAAGTAGTCTCTTGTAACCACGCCGTCAAATCACACATAGCTTATTTCATTGTATGAAACTAGAAGAGAAAGTGTGTGACTCAGATCACTTATCCAACATGTTCAAGAATCATGTGGGATGGAGTCAGTTGCAAAACACCCGATCGTGTTGTATGAAGATAATGCAGCATGCATTGCCCAAATCAAAGAAAGATACATTAAAGGTGATTAGACGAAACATATATCCCCAAATTATTCTCCACTTACGAACTCCAAGTTGAAGGCAAGATTAATGTCCGAAAAATTGCATCAAGTAAAAATCTAACAGATTTGTTCACTAAAGCATTGCTTACAACAATATTTAAGTGACTCAAAGTTGAGGGGGAGTGTAGTTTACATTAGTATTGTACTTTTTTCCCCCCTTGATCTTGTTTTTTGTCCCAATGAGTTTTTCTAAACAAGGTTTTTAACGAGGCAATACGTAGACTACGAGGTGCTCATTAAGAGGGAATGTTATAATACCTATTTTTTGGATGTTTCACCTTCATCAATCCCTACATTTATAGTTCCACTTATGTATCCATTTTACCTTGTCGATATAAGGTCGCGTAACCTCACTGAGAAGATGCACAAGTAATAGAGTTGATCTCTTTTCCCATTGTTCTTGTTTCAGGGGCAAGTAATCTTCCCGTATTGCTTCAATTTTTTCCTCAAAGAAGATGGGGTGTTTGGATTACTAAATACATCAATTAATTAATGTAATTATTTTTTTCACGATTTATGTTTATGTTTGATTTTAGTATTATCTATTAATAATACTAACTAATACAATCCCCGCGCCATGGCGCGTATTTTAAAAAAATCAAAATAAAATTCTGTAAGTATAAAATTAAATAATCTATTACCAAACGTTAACATAAAACAAAAAAAATAGATTTGAAAAAGTAAGTAAAAAATAATAAAAATAATTATAAAAAATGTATAAAAATTATATGAGTTTAAGATTTAAATAGAATAGGTTGATTGAATGAAAATCCTAAAATAAATGTGGTTATAATAGCTAATAAAAAATGCTTATGATTTAGTAGTTAGATATAGCCTGATTTATTAGAGAAATGTGTACAAATTTCATTAGTTAGATTTTTTTTCTAGATTTAGTTGATTGGGAGGAAATAGTAAAACTAAAGTGATTATAACATATAGGCAAAAACATTTCTCATTTAATAGTTATAATAGATAAATCCCATTGGTTAATTTTTTTTAAAATTTATTATTTGAAAATTTATGTAGATTAGGTGAAAATCCAAAAATTAAGGTTATTATATAAAAAAATACTCCATCCGATCGGTAATATTTGATGCTTTAGGAGATTAAATTTAATTTGATCAACAATATTTGATGTTTTAGAAGTAATAATTACAGTCTTTTTTACTTTTGCACTAATACTAATATAATTTGTACTTTTTTCTTTAACCAATTACATTTGTGCATAATAAATGTGATGCGAGAGTAAAAATTATTTGATGGAGTATTTAGAGGGGGAAATGACATTTCTAAATTCTTATGCATATCCTTAAAATATCAATATAATTTGTTGCTTAAAAAAAGACTTCATATATTTGAAACTATGTATTTTTTTTTAAAAAAAAATTGAATTAATCCCATTGTTTTAAAAAAGTTGTATGAAATAATATCATGTAATTAATATATAATGAAATAATACTATATAGTTAATATTACCTTTATTAAAAAAAGTTTTAAATTAATCCCATTGGTTAAAAATATATTAAGAAATGATGTTATGTAAATAATATTAGATAGTTTAATAATTACCATAATTAAATGATATTGTGTAAATAATACCGTATAAAAATAACTTTGCTTGAGAGGACGACACGTGACGTAGGGGCTTTAGTTTTAATTAATATATAGATATAGATGGTTAAAAATATATTAAGAAATGATGTTATGTAAATAATATTAGATAGTTTAATAATTACCATAATTAAATTGTGTAAATAATACCTTACAAAAATAACTTTGCTTGAGGCAACGACACGTGGCGTAGGGGCTTTGGTTTTAATTAATATATAGATTCTGCTAGCATTTTGCTGACGTGTCATGCCCACAATTAAACTTGAATTTTTTATTCAAATGGTATTTTCTTATTGGTCAATATTATTGCTGAAATTTTAAAATACACGTTTCCTATTTTAAACATATTTGTTTCCTATTTTCATACTAATCAAAAGTTTCTTTTCTTATTAATCGATATTATTAAGGGAAGTTTAAATATTTATTTCCAATATTGTATTTATCAGTCATATTAAGAATGACTAGATATTTAATTCAAATGTCAAAATAAAATTTAATATAAAAATAAATGATTCTCAAAATCATATTTCTTTTCAAAATTTACATATTATATGGTATATACATCTTTTTTTTCGAAAATTTTTAAATATTTTTGGAGATAGAAGCGAAACATCATTAATTTTAAAAGAGATTATTTTTGCACATGTTATCCTTCAAAAATTGCAGGAAAAATAATTGTCAAAAATGAATAATTTCAATCTATACTGACTCTACACATTCTATATGACAACTATCTAAATTTTTAACCTAAGATTTTTTTCAGATAAAAATTATATTTATTCTAAACATCTTAAAAGACTATTGGGAATACAAAAAAAAAGAACATTTTAAGATATACATACAAAAATTGAAGAATTTTTAGAAAAGCAAATGTGAAATTTGAATAAATAAATAAACACTGTTTTATGATTAATTTTTAGGTGTTTGCTTCAAATATTGAAGGAAAAATAATCCAAAATGACATTTTACATCTACATTTATTTTATACAACCTAGAAGGCCCTTATTATAATTTCAATATTTTAAGGCTTGCAAAAGTTTTTTTATGAAGTTGGGAAAAATAATCTATTTGTGAATATTCGATTTCAAAATTTAATTATAAAAATCAATTAGAGCCAAAAAAAAGTTTTTTTTCTTACAATTTACTTATTTAGACATCTTAAATGACTATCGAAAAATAAATAATATTTTAAGACTTACAAGCATTACTAATGCTTATTTTACATCTTGGATGAGGCTTCTTAGATCACTTTTCTACCTTTTAGGATCTTTTTTTTACCATCTTACCTTTATTTTCACTATTTATTTTCCTCTCTTTCTAGCCATCTTTCTAATGAAAATAATGAATAAGTTACGTATATCTACATAACTTCAAAAGTATCCGCACAATCATGAGCTAATCTTTGTATGAGAGCTTATATTTTCCTTTTTAGATTTATCCTAATGATAATAATTATATATTTATTTCAATTATATTAGGGGGTGTGTTTGAGTATTAATACTACTTTACCTTATTAAATTATTTTCAAATTTTATATTGTATCTCTTTCCAACTAATTTATAAATTATAAAAAAAATATTTTATACATATTTTTGTTGTAAACAAGCATATATTAATATAGTATTATATAGATATATAAAATGATGTTCAAATTAAAATGTATCAAACTCCCGTGCCTTGAAGTCACGGGTATTACACTAGTTTAATCTAAATTTTTATAAAAATTTTAGTTAGATTACCAGATATGCACATAAACCGAGGAAAATTTTTCACTATAATTAATGTATTTAGGAATCTAAAAGCACCCGTGATCAGTGAGAAAATAAATAACGGATAATAAAACCTTACGAGCTCGTACTATCAAGTTTTTTCAGATTCGGTGTATAACTTAAATCATTTATAAAAATACTCTTAATATTATATTTATATATAGGGAAGGCTTAGGGTTTTAAAATTGCTAAGTGTAAAATTTTGTCTTGTTGTGAAAGAACCGGCGCGCGTGTCTTTTTTAAAAAAAAAACTGAACCGGTTTTCGGTTCAACTCAATCCAGATCAAAGAGCTTGCGTTCAACCCAAACCCTTCCTCTGTCGTTCACAGTTCGCTCTGTCTTCCTTCCTCGCTTCAACTCATCCAGATCGAGGGAGCTCACGATTGCCGTCAACCAGTGGAAAAGAAGTGGCGAGGGCTGAGCGATGGGAGGATTTGACTCTGTAGAAGGTGGCCTCGTGGAGGAGAGAAAGGAGTAGGACGGAGAAGATGTCAGAATGGGTTTCTCTATCCACTTCGGCTTCGTCTCTTTTGTCTCCGCCATGGTCGGCCTCCTCGCCTCCATCGACCGCCGCCGCCACCAAGCTCTTCAATCCCTTCCTCCTCCATCCCTGCGCATTCTTCGATGCTTTTCGTTCTGATCGGCCTATGTCCGGTAATCGATTTTGATAAACTTTATCAGATTTTATGTTAAAAGATCAACACACTCAAAATTGTATTCTAGTGCCCCTTACATCTTTGGTCTTTTTTAGTTTCCTTACCTTTGACCTGCACTCATCCGTGGGGCCCACATAGGTTACATAATAGACAAGAGCGCAACAATCGCAAAATGCTAATCATGTACATCATAATCTTAGTTATGCACTTTTTAACCTTAATTATGCACATTTTAATCTCATTTATGCACTTTAATTTAAAAGCCTATTATATATGCACACCATAATGTTATATTTGCACAACATAATATTATATTTGCACATTTTAATCTTATTTATGCACTTTAATTTGAAATTGTTATAGGGAAAAAACAGATAGACGATAAGTCCGTTTAAAATAAACATTGCATACCGTAAAGGCGGGGTGGCGCTGCCCCCCCTAACCCCCCGCCAAGGGCGCGTCGCCCCCCGGACCCCCCGATGCGACGTCGGTGAAAAATGATTCAAGACACATTAACAATAATCTTAATTGTGCACTTCATATTATTATTCATACACATCGCCATTTTATTCTTGCACTTTATCATTTTATTTATACACTTTATATTTGCACAACAAAAAGTGTTGAAAACGGGGAAAAAATGCATTTACCCATAAAATTAGACATATTTACCTATTTACCCATAAAATTAGGCTCATTTACCTATAAATTAAGCATATTTCAATTATAAATTTTTATAAAATTGAAATAGACCCATTTATCTATTTACCTATAAGAAATTATTATGTCTGCACAACATAAAGTTATATTTGCACAACATAATATTATATGTGCACAACATCAAGTTATATTTGCACAACAGAAAGTGTTGACACGAAAAAAAAACCTGCGGTGCAAAAAAAAAATTACCCGAGAAGGGGGCACAGGGGCAAGGGGCACACGCATGGAGCAAGGGGGCACATGAGACTGACATTTTTACTAATTAAATTAGGCCCATTTACTTATAAATTAGGCTCATTAGCAATTTACTTACAAAAATTAGGCCCATTAAGAGAATTTTACACCTTAAGCATTTTACACCCTATGACAATTTTACATATGATCCAACCCCTTTATATATATATATAGAGAGAGGGTGGGTCATGTGTAAGCAACCCTTAATGTGTTTTGTGTTAACAAATCACATCCATAGATTGAGTGAAAATGGATGGATGAGATTATTCCCCACTTTTAATTAAATATATTATTAAAATAAAAAACACCCACTAATTGACATCCAAAGCGCGTGCGTGAGATCACAACCCAAATCCCATTTTCCTCATCTTCATTCCCCTCCCATAAACCCTTTTTGCAATTTGAAGAAGACGATTCGGCGGCCACCCAGATGTACCGGTCAGTGACGGTAGCGCGGCTTGAAGGGGGGCACGTCGGCGGAGAAACAATCGATGACGACGAGTGGAGGATTGGGTGAAGCTGCATCGAGTTGAATAGCAGAGGTGGTCAACGGTTGTGTTGTGTCTCAATAGCATTCCTCCATCGCCCCACAAATTAAATTATGTTATTGTGATGAATATTTCTTAAATTTTGCCGAATATTGATGAATAACTGGGAAATTGTGATGAATAATTATTCATGGTTTTGATGAATACTTGAGTGACTGTGGTGCATATTTTATAAATTTTGCCGAATATTGATGAATAATTGTTGATGCCAATTAACAAAAACCATGGTGAATAATTGAGTGACTGTGATGAATATTTGAGTGACTGTGATGAATATTTGATAAATTTTAACAAAAACCATGGTGAATAATTGAGTGATTGTGATGAATATTTGAGTGACTGTGTTGAATATAAGTCCAGTTGTTTTTGCATCCCAGTACCCCCATCAGCACTAACAATTGTATAGTTACAACAAATACTTGCTTCCCCACATCGAATATTTCAACATCGAATAATCCATGTTGCCAATTAACCCAAAAAAATACTTACGTCAAGTTGTTTTTGCATCCCAGAACCGCCATCAGCACGAAGAATTGCATATTTACAACGAATATTTGCTTCTAAACATCGAATAATTCAACTGCTAATGACGTTTAATAACCCATTACTTGAATCCATCAGCGATTTTCACCGTCCGAGTGCTTTGCTTCTTCCTCTTCTTCATCGTCCGCTTGGATGAAAACTTAGATTTCGCATACCAGAATAATTGATCATGATCTTCCAAAAATATTTTCAAAAAGGAAATTTGTGTAAATTGAAAAAAAAACAAACGCCTCCCACGATTTGCTCCACCCGGATTGATCAGTTACTAGCTGATGTGCATCCCACGCTCTCTCCTTGTGAAAGTGGAGTGTTAATCCATGTGGGTCCCCCTTTTTTATTAAAAATAAATCCAAAAAATTATTGATCAATCACATCCATCCATATTCATTCAATCAACGGTCATTATTTGTTAACATTTAACATGTTAAGACTTATAAACATTTGATCCGTCCTCTCTATATATATATATATATATATTAAATATCATTCCCATTTAGAAATAAACCTGAACACATCACCCAACCTCTCTCTCTATATATATATATTAAATATCATTCTCATTTAAAAATAAACCTGAACACATCACCCAACCGACAAGAATTATATAATAAAAAAGAACAAAGACAGAAATTAAACCCAAAAATCTTATTAATCTCTCACTCTTTATCACTAAATAAGCCCATCAGAAGTCTAAATATTCTTATTCCTTGTATGGGAAGACTATTAAAAACAAAGCATTAGTGCGTACGTTAACTTTTTCCTTAATACGGAAATAAATGTCATATTGTCATTCACATTCACAATGTAAATAACCCAAAATGCAAACAATGGGTATGTATGCTTGTTTTTCACTTTCATGGCAAAATACAATGGGTAAAATTTAAGGAGGTAAAGAGAAGTAAACCCAACAGTAGTCAAAGGTAAGCTCCAAGGTATTTTTGTGGGGAAAAAGGAAAGAAATAATGGAAATCATTTATTACCACATTATGTAAATCAAACGAAACAACACTAATTTGGGTCAATTTGTTCAAACTACCTTTTTTTTACTTGTTTCTACTAAAATGGATATATATATACACACACTACTGAGTGTCACAATATTCTAAACTATACTCCATCCGTTAATTAAAACTTGACGTTTTACTATTTACGCACGCTTTTAATTTTGAGGTGTTAAAAACTATATAAAATATTGACTTTTTAGTATATATTTTTAATAATTTCATACTTGTTACTATTACGTATGAATTTATAAAAACAAATTTTTAAAAAAATTAATATTTCATATAGTTTTTATCATTCTAAAAAAGCGTGCATGAATAGTAAACGACAAGTTTTAATTAACAGAGGGAGTATTTATTAACTATAGAATAAAATCTATTAAAAATATGATAAAAATAATAAATCTAAATTATAATATGATAATTAAACTAATAATGATCAAATTGCGAGGAAAATATAAAATAAAAAGTAATATAGATATAAATAATTCATTCTATCAAAAAATAATATAGATACAAATAAAATAAAAGCTATTAAATAATTAACTTCAATATAAATAATTCTTTCCATAAAAAATCTATATAAATAAAATAATACCTATAAAATATTTATCTATTAGTATTTCTGGTAACTATGACTATAAAATAATTTTGATTTATATTTTTTTATCAATCAACCAAAATATATATTCGGGTGTGTTTGGATGATCAATAATTATTACTTATAAATCTATAATGCATAATATTACATTGTAATACAGATTAATAATATTGTGCATTGAAAGTCATTATTAATTTTCATCCAAACATACCCGATAAATTATAACTTATGATAACTTTCTATAAATGATGATAATATATTATTATAATAATTATTTTGGTGAGAATTTTTTTTTCCATAGAATCAACCATGCGCCGTTACATAGGACACATGCATTGATTTTAATATATCATATATGTATATATATAATATAAAAATATGATTTTATGCAAAGTAGGAAGAAAATTATCCTAAAAAATATTCCAAAAGTAGGAAGAAAATATCAAGTGAGATGTGGTAATATTTGTACATAAGGTGAAGTGTACTTTGCCTTGTGGCATGTGAGTTTGTTAACTTATGCAAACATGAGCTGTATCCATTCTCATTATGGGGACCCCACCTCCCACCACATGTGACACGTCATCTGTACATTAAAAAATATATTATTTCCAATTTTAAATATATAATACTAAACTTTAGAATTATTTGGGCATTAAATTGGATTATTTTTTTTTAAATAATAAAAAAATTTCCCTTCTTTTAACACCATTTTATTCCTCCCCCCTCCCTTTTTCTTCTTCGCCTCCTGTCTGAAATGCACCTCACCTCTGTGATTTTTTGGTAGATTCAAGCTCTTCGCTCATTCGATTTTGCCGATAAATCATCGCTCTTGTCAATCCGAAATCCACAGGGAGTCGCTTTCATCTCTTTCTTTGTCTGGTACTGATACTCCGAAGTACTCGTTTTAATCTGTCCTCTCAAGCTTGGATTTGATGGTTTTTACCGAGTAGGTATCCACTCCCTCCCCTGTTCAATTGTCGGTTGATTTGTGTTGAATTATGGTGGAATCTGTACTCAGTTCCGTCAAATCATTGCAAAGTTTGGTGATTTGATTATCGCTTTCTCCCTGTTTCTTCTCTTTTTTTTTTTCTTTACCGATTCAAAGCTTTTTGATTCTCTAGGGTTTTGTGGATTTTCAGATGAGATTTTGCGGTGGGAGAGTAGTGGGATCCATGACTGTGCCGAGTGCTAGCCCACCCCGGAAACCCGGCGACGTTTTTGCCGACCAGTTCCCCGCCGGCCTCCGGGTGCTGGTGGTGGATGATGATGCTACTTGTTTGTTGATTTTGGAGCGGATGCTTAAATCTTGTCAGTATCAAGGTAACACCATTTGAAGATTTCCTCATAATTTCTCCTCATTTTTGTTGTTGTGGTGATGATATCATGATACTAGTGAATTTATTTATGAGTGTTTGGAATTATATGGGTGTATATGTGATTATGGATTTGAATTTCTTGGTCTGAGATTATTTGATTCTTGAAAATTTTCAACATGAAGTTTAAATTTTGGTGGAGGGTTTGAAGAGAAAATAGTAATAAAACATAGTAATTATCTTAATTAGGTTGACAAGTTCATTTCATTGTACTTCAGAACTTATTTTCCCTGATAGGGATTGTTTGGTGGTTGAATATTGGGAATCCCTTCTTTGAGATATACAAGGGTTTGCACTTTGAAGTTGATCTTTTTGTCCTATAATTTATCTCCAAATTCTTTGATGATTTGTTTTTCTTGAAACGATTTGCTTACTGTTTGGGGACTATTTCAGTTACAAAATGCAATAGGGCGGAATCTGCGTTAAACGAACTCCGAAGGAACAAAAACGGTTTCGATGTTGTCATAAGTGACGTGCATATGCCGGATATGGACGGTTTCAAACTTCTCGAGCTCATCGGGTTGGAAATGGATCTTCCCGTGATAAGTAAGTTGGATAATCAAGCGTTTGTTTCAACCGTTATATTGGTTCTTAACTAAAAATGTTTTGTCTGGATGCGCATTGACGAGTTCATTTGTCGTTTATATGCTATTTAATGGACAGTGATGTCAGCTGATGATGGTAAGGATGTCGTGATGAAGGGCGTCATCCATGGCGCTTGTGACTATTTGATCAAGCCAGTTCGTATGGAGGCTCTTAAGACCATATGGCAGCACCTTGTTCGAAAGAAGAAGAACCAATGGAAGGATCTTGAGCAATCAGGTAGCTTGGATGAAGGGGACACAGCACAAAAGATAGAGGATGCGGAATACTCATCACCCATGAGTGATGGGAAGAGTTCAAAGAGGAAAGTAGATGATGAAGACGCCGACGACAGGGATGATGCTTCTACAATGAAGAAGGCACGGGTTGTTTGGTCAGTTGACCTCCATCATCAGTTTGTGGCCGCTGTAAACCACCTTGGAATTGAGAGTATGCATCTTTGACCCTTGCTCAATATACTTTATTATCATACAATGCAAAATGGTTCAGGTGAATTATACATTTCATACACGAGTTAATGCAAACATCAGATCTGAAAATATCAAAGAGTGCAAGAATTTGACGACATATTCAAGGCATACATAAGCAGTTTGCGTAACCAAAATGGTTAAACTTGTGACATTGTATTTATATGGCATTATTATTACATGTGGCTTACTCTTATACTCCGTATTTGCTTTTAGAGCCCAACTTTTTTCGTCTCATTCTCGCAAAGTCATATTTGTTCTTGTTGTTTACACAGAGGCTTTTCCGAAGAAAATTCTGGACCTGATGAATGTTCCTGGACTCACAAGAGAAAATGTTGCGAGCCACCTTCAGGTTTTATGATGAGGACATTTCATTCTCCCTGTCTCTTTTTTCCACGTATTGTACTCTTGCAAATATCTTAAACTTTCCAACTCAATGCAGAAGTATCGCCTGTACCTCAGAAGGTTAAGCGGAGTTTCACATCACCCAGGTCTCCTAAGCAGCCCTTTCATGATGAACCCTCAAGATCCGGGATTTGGAACAATGTCACCCGTAGGTAGAATTGATCTCCAAACTCTTGCTGCAGCAGGTCAATATCAAGGCCCAACTTTCAACGCTGGATATCAACCTGGGCTTTCGAGGTCTACTGCCCCCCGGCCTGTAACATCCTCCGTGCCTTTCATTGACCAAAGAAACCATTTAAACCATGGAAACCCGAAATTAAGATTTGCAGAGGAGCAGCATCTGCAACAACTCAGTAACACCACCAGTAAGCAAGCGAATTTGCTCCACGGCATACCAACAACAATGGAGATGAAACAGCTAGCTGGTTTCCAACACCAATCTGCACAGTCAATGGGGAGCTTGAATATGCAAACGTATAATCATGGTGGTCGGACCAACTCTTTACTTGTGCCCAATGTTCAGCCACAAACTAGGTCTTGGCAATTGATGAATGAAAGCAGCAACGGTAACCAGATCTCTCAGATTCAATCATCGATGGGGCACACTATCTCGCCAACTGGAGCGGCCACTGGGATTTTGCCAAGACCTGGGATCGCTAACAATAGCCAAGCAATGCCTTATTGTGCTCCTTCTCCGTATTGTGCTCCTTCTCAATCCTCCTCAGCTGTAGATTTCTCAGTAAATCATGCTCCGGACATGACGTGCAATAGCTTCCACCTTGGAAGCAATCCAGTGGTGACCACTTCAAAGGGACTCATACAAGCTGAAGTGAACTCAAATGTTAATGGGCCTAGTGGATTTGGTCCTAACTACGACATGTTTACTCAGCTTCATCAAAAACCACAAAAGCCTCTTCAATGGCAAAGCTCAAGCTTGAGTTATGGTGTTCCTCAACATACATCCTCAACTACAAACAACATTGACATGTCACCGTCAATTTTGCTGAACAATCAGAGCTTCTCTTCTAGCCCAAAGCTTGCACTGAATGGGAATTCTTTTGCTGGCCGCACTCCGGGGGTTTCAACTGCTACTGCACAACAACAAGGTAGCAGCACCCAGATCATGAATAACGCTCTTATTGACAATGCTTCATCAGGGATGAAAGCGGAAACGGTTCAGGAACTGAGCCCCGGGAACAACCTTTTTCAATTTCAATTTGCTGATGATGATCTAATGAGTGAATTTCTCAAACAGGTTTGTCTGCTTAACCTCCTAATTATCCATGAGCTGATCTCAATTTCTCCATAAGATATTATTGTTGTTTTATCCTCCTTTCTCTAGATAACAAGTACCCGCTGTCTTCTTTCGCATTGCTGCATATACAACTAAGTAGCTAACTGTTGTCTGTTTTACATATGGGCAGCAAGAAGGCACTGGATCCGTGGAAGGTGATGATTTTGACTTTGATGTGTGCAATAATCTGGATAACATCCCTGTGTAGTATGCGAAATCACTGCAACTTTATAGTACAACTCGCAATGTATATATCCGCGCTGCCTTCACAGAATCACTTGTAGTTGGGGCCAATCTTCTTCTCCATGGACAGCAACAACTCTCGTGGCCAAGTGACATAAAAAGCGAGCTAAGGTATCATTTCAGCTGCCCCCTGGTAAAAACGTAGATTGTAGAATGCGTTGTGTTGTCTCTGCAAAGTCATCCGAGCTGTGCAAAGACTTGTGCAGTTTGGCTAGGCATTTTATAGGTTATAACTCATCCCTTGTCTTTAGAGGCTTGGAGAAAACTGCATTTATTATATATACTTGGAAGGAAAATTAGAGGTGTTGATGTACAAAAATTATTCCTCATTTGAGTGCTTAAAACTCAGGCCTGGTACATGTTTCTGTCTGTTGTTTGTTGTTTTGTTGTCTTCCAAGTTGTACATCCATGGAAACATAGAAATTAGCAGTTCAGTCTGTTTGGTTGAAGGTTGGCAGCCATGGAAACTTACATGATTTGCATTAACCCAAAACCAAAACCAAAGCACTATCAAGTTTAAGAATCCTTTGCCGTCTTCAAGCATGATGATTCGAAGATCGTCATCACCGGACATTTTCGTATCCGTTTGTATCACAGGGACTTTGGATAACATCCCTTTTTTTTTATACTTTCAAGTCAATTTAGAGAGTTGATGTACAAAATTGAAATCTCATTTGAGCACCTACAACGAAGGCCTGG
Source organism: Persicaria maculosa (assembly GCA_963922045.1). NCBI lineage: Eukaryota > Viridiplantae > Streptophyta > Magnoliopsida > Caryophyllales > Polygonaceae > Persicaria > Persicaria maculosa. The sequence continues at coordinate 26,194,700 of OY998267.1, read as the reverse complement.
TAAATGTTTGTTTCTTTGCATTCTTCCATTGTTGGTGTCTTTTTCTGATAGCTGTTAGCAATGAATCAGTGGATGAGTAGTTAAACGAGATGTTATCAAGTTGGCTGTTCACTCCTGCATTGTCGACATCAACCGGTATCAACTGGGCACAAGCCCTCCTTTTCATATCCATGTGGGGACCAGTGCGCGCAGATCCTGAAACTGTTAGTCGTTAAACCCTAATTTTGTTTAGAATAAAGTATAAATCGTGCATATTTTATTTCACGGTTTTCAAATATTTTAATATAATATATTAATTTGAAGTTTTGAATTTAATTATAGTATTAAGTTATGAAGTTTAACAAACGATAATTACGATATAAGTATATCACTTTGGTAAATGATTTGGAAAATAATTTATATAGATTAAATCTTAAAGTTATCGACGAGAATAACATGTACATTAAATTAATATTTTTTTTATTTGTGAGATGGAGAGAGGGGGGTGATTGTTACCCGTGGCCCCAAAGAGGATCCTCCTTTGTGCGGCACAATTTTTATTTTATAAGGCCTATTGGGTTTTACTAAGAAACCAGTCAACCATGTCCCATGTTATAAATATGGTCTTCATACCCCAAATTTACAAACTTTTATGTTAAATTAAAATATTACTAAATGTATAAATTTAGGATAATTTTTTAACTGAAAATCCTAACCTAAGGGTATCTTCTCCTCCAGGTCATAATAGTCAAAGGAAATAACTTACCAAAATAGAGTATTCTAAAGAATATTGTTGTTTTGATTTCTTTTAACCACCCTTAGGTTGTATTCGCTTGAGGTTTATGGATGACAATGTTGCCCACAGTTTATGGTCGGCCCTTTTGAAAGGGTCTAGAGTTGACGCTTCAGCTTCATTGTACGAGCAAAAGTTTGGGGATGATTAACCTTCTTAATTAATGATAGGGATGACAAGGAAGCGGTTCCCATTCTCGTTTATCAAAACTCTCACTCGTCCCCATCTTCATATTCATTCGGAGATTGAAAATGGTCATCGTTCCCATCAAAAGAATCTCCATTCTCCGCTAGTTTCCCCACAAATTTTCCCATTATAAACTTCACCTTAATTGAATATAAGTTTTTATGGTTGCTGCAAAACATATTAAACTATAAAAAATATAATATAAATGGACTGAGACTTGAAAGCATAGAACACTTATAGATAAAAAGTCTAGAAACCTCCCAAAGAGGAATGCTCTCTTTTGAGAGAGAAAAACCCCCAATTTGGGATTGGTGAACACCATCACCGGAGACCTCTCTCCTCTCTGAGGGAGCCAGCACCAACGGGCAGCCACCCCGGCAATCTCCACTCGGCTTCTCCTGTCCGAGGTTATTGTCCAAGAACCCCTCTTCGGAGGATACGAACCACCTCTTCGGAGGCTATTAACTCCTCTTCGGAGGCCTTGAAACTAGCCTCGTCGGATCTAGATCCGCTGGCTCTTCCTCCCTCGTCGCCCCCTGGGTTGGAAACCCTCTTAGGCTTTTGTTAATTCGGGGTCCGTAATCTCGGATCTAGACTCATTCTCTTTCAATCCGACACTTTTACCTTTGATTTCGTTTCCTGGGTGTTGAAATTCCAGCATGTCTTCTTGGCTCCCAGACCTCGTCTCCGACGCCCAATCCGGGCTTGCTTGTTGCCGCCTTTATGTCAATCTCGCTGAGCCGCTGATTGGGCAGCCGGTCGCCTTGGATTCCTCCTCCGTTGGTCCTCGGCTGCACTGGCTTCTCGATCCCTCCCGCTACGAGAAAATCAGCCTTGGTGTGTTAGGGACCTTGTGTTCCCCGGCTCCGCCTCCGCTGCGCAAAACCGGCTGGCTCCGATTCTCGTCGATGTCACGGACCCCGCCGCTCTCTTCCTTGGCTGCCATGGCCGGAGCTTAGCGTTGTGCTGGTGTCTCCTGTCCTTTGCTTCGGGTTCCCCTTGGGCCCTAAGGTGGCCCGAAAATTGTGATTTTTGGGCCCTTTTTTTTTTGTCTTAGGCCCAGGGGCAACCCGATTTTAAGGGAGGACCAAAAAAAACAGTGGATTTAGTTCAATGTATAAATTCATATATATATATATTGTTATCTAAATAAAATGTTTTTTAAATCCCCTTTGATCTATTTCTAGAAGGGGGTTTAAAAAAAAGGGGGGGGGGGAACAGGAAGACATTATGTCCGAAAGGACCTTATTTAAATCCCGAAAGGGTTTCACAAAATTCCCGAAAGGGTTCGATAAAATCCTGAAAGGGTTGTTTCAAAATCCCGAAAGGGTTTCACAAAATTCCCGAAAGGGTTCGATAAAATCCCGAAAGGGTTGTTTCAAAATCCCGAAAGGGTCTGCGAAATAATTTGATCCTAGTAGTTTAAATAATTTTTCCCGGACTTCTAGTTTGGCCCGGGAGTTTGCACACATTTTTCGTCGGATGGTTAGTTCTTCCCTTTTTGGCCTGTATTTGTTCCCTCTTTTGGCGTCGGGTCGCTGCTTTGGCGTGGGTGCGTTTAGTTCCGAGTTGGGTTGTAGTATCGGGCTTCCCGTATGATCGAGAGGATCGTAGTTGTGTCCGTGGTCTTTGAAGATCCCTCATCTAGGTGGGGGCAACGTCGGTGATCCGCACTTCCTCAGGTTTCGCCCTTTCCGGTGGTGGGTTACTGTTCTCCGCCTTCTTGGCGTCGAGACGCCGTGTGAGTCAACGCGCTCTCCCGTGTTCTCGGCATTCGTGGCTCGCCTTGGACCTCCCTCGACTCCTCTGTTGACTGACAGCTTATATGGGTTCTTAGGGTTGTTTCTTTCATCTGTGTTTTTTGTGTGTCTATTATGTTGTATGTTGACGGTTAGCCCGTCTGCCGATTCGTCGGCCTTTCGAGTTTCAGGCTTGTCTGAACTCGAATGTTTACCTTATCAAAAAAAAAATAGAACACTTATAGATATTTTTCTAATACTTGTATAAATTCTCCAACGGGACTTAACAGAGTTCCCCATCAGAGGTGGGGCAGGGAACGGGTAGAGGCTAAGATCCTCATCAGAAACAAAGACATTAGGAGCAGGGTTGGAGTTGCGAGTATTGTGGACAAACTGCGGGAGTCCAGATTGCGGTGGTTTGGGCATGTTCAGAGGAGACCTCTATCCGCGCCTGTTCGTAGGTGTGAGAGTTTGGAGCTTGGAGTTATTCGCAGGGGTAGAGGTAGACCGAAAAAGAGCTGGATGGAGGTTATCCGGCAGGACCTCAATCTGCTCAACCTGTCGGAAGAATTGACACAGGAGAGAGACAACTGGAGGATGTCCACTCGGGTTGCTGACGTAGTTCTAGGTTGGGTGTCTTGTTCTAATGTTGTTGATTCTTTTCAGCCTTTCTCACTGATTCTTCTTGCCTCTTTTACACTCTTTACTATGCTACCATGAGATTTATAGTTCTATTGTTTTGGGTCTATCGGAAACACTCTCTCGATGTATTCGGGGAAAGAGTGCGTACATCCTGACCCCTCAGACCCTGTGTAATCGCGGGATTTACTGGGTTGTTGTTGTTCCAAACCCCATTTATTTTCCTCATCCTTGTCCCCGTGTTAGTGATTCTACATGGGGATTGGAGAATCCTCGCTTCATTGCCATATCTAATTAGTGGCAATTCATGTCATTCGGGACGAAAAGACAAGAGCTCTTTCAAAGAGTCATGATTTGATGTCATTGTAACAACAACATTGAGGACGTCTGCAGGTGGATGAGGATTCAAGATGGATGCCTCAAGATCGAAGGTATTAAGGATTGAGATAATGGTGTACCATATTGAGTAATTCTCACCATCCAACTTGATATTGGGATCTTAAAATTGAGATTGGAAAATGTCATGTTGTCAACAAAGAAATGTTGGGGGTAAGATTTGAATTCATATATCTTGATTAAGGGAAAAAATATCTTTTTAATTTTACAAAATTTGTATACATTAAGTGATAAGAGATGAGTGACTATCAGATGGAGTCAACTCTATCTGAATTTTTACCTAATAAAAAGAAGAAGAAGATGGGTGGCTATAACAAACCATGGAAGGAAGACTAACGAGTCTTGGGCGAGTTCTAATTGCAATTGTCATAGGTCTTCTCCAGACGAAGCTTAATGTGAAGCAAATTAATACTTCCTGCATAATCACATTCACACTACTATATATATTATGGACCAATCAAACAAGGAAAGAAATTCTAAAAAGATGACAAACCATAAGCTTAATAGTAAGGTAACATTGCACCGATTGATTTGGCCAAACTTTAGCAATAAAAACAAAAATTGGGTCATTCACTAAATAGCCACCTTTAATCAACCCATATAAGTCAATTTGCAAATAGTCACTTCTATCTATATAATTGCTTAAAAAAATACAAAGTATTGGGGAAAAATAATAATCAAATTAATAGTTTTATTCGCCTTAGATGGATGCTAGAGATACTAAAAATATATATTTTTTATTATTATTTTCTCTTGATCACATCATACTATCATCTCATCTATCTATATATATATATATCTAACTATTAAAAGAGAAACATTTTTGATGAGGTGTCACTCTCTCCTTAAAAGTAGGTTATTCAATTAATTTTAAAAAAATTCAATTAATCCATAATCTTAGCCTAAATTATAATTTTAGTAATTTTTTTAAAAAACAATCTAACTATTAAAAGAGAAGCATTTTTTATGCGGTGCCACTCTCTGTAAAGGCCGAATATATTTTTATATTATTTTAATATTATCTTAATTAAATATACTATTATTTTATTCAATTTGTAAAAGTGGAAATAAAAACCCGTCCTCGAGCATCAAGTTTCGATTTAAAATCATTCCGGCATCAATTTAAATTTCGGATTTTGACGGGATTCGATTTTCGCTTTCGAGATCGAGTATTAATAAAGATTAATTTAAACTCCGAGTTTTGATTGAGATTAATTTATTTCCGTTATATTGAGATTAGTAAGTTAAATTTTAATTAAAATCGATTTAGTCGGGAATTGATAGAGTCGGAATTAGCGGGTTTCGAATTTGAATATCAGGTATATTCTCCTCACATATTACCTTGGGACCACATATATAATTTCATTTTCCTTTTATTTTTATCTCTCTCTCTCTGCTAACCTCCCACGCCAACTTCAGAAATCCACCAACTCACCCTTGTTCACTCATTTCCTAATCAAGCTTGGCATCAACACCTCCTTTTCCTCTTTCCCTCACACCACTGTCACGCCATTTCTAGCAAGGAGACAAACACACCCCAAGCCACCATCCTCCTCCCTCTATTCGATCAACTTTTCCCCCACCAAACAACCCATTCCCCACTTCCATTCCAAAATACAAACACCCATTTTCCCAGTTCACTTACAATCCAAACCCCTCTTCTTTTCTCTTCCACTTGTACTGTCGAGGAAGAGCTCCTCCTTGCTCCCACCCTTCCACCACCTCACCACCACCTCCCACTGCATCACCGTCGTCACCGCCGCCACCACAGTCTCCATCCCCCACCTCCTCCTCTGTTTTGCCGAGCCTAGAAAACGACCACCCCCACCTTGTTCTTCTTCCTCCTTCCACACAAGGCCGCCAACAAAACCACCCTCGACGCCCCTGGAACCACCAACAGCAACGGTAACTCAAGGCCGCCCAGGTTGCCATCGCCGTCTCTGATGCCCGAGCCCTCCCCTGTTTGGTCGATACACCCGGTGAGGACCCCTCTTCCCCTCCTTTTGTTTCAATCTAGTGTATAGACCAGTATTTGAACCTCTCCCGTTCTTCCTAGACCACCTTCGACGTCGTCCAGACTCCGACGAAGCCACATCGAAGCTCCGAGATTTCCGGCGTCGAACCCCTCGGTGAGCACTCTTCTCTCTCTCTTCCTTCCTTCCCACCCCTACGCGGTTGCCGGAGTCAAGGCCGGAGCCGGGAGCGCCGCCGGCAGTCCTCCTCTTTCCTCCTCCCCCTCCGTTTTCCGGGCGCGGCACTGGGTCTCCTCCTGCTTCGCTTCTGTCGACTTGGGGAAGGAGAAGAGGGTGGGCCATGGGCCCGTCCCCACCAGTGCCACCTTGGCAGCCACATGGCGTGGGGCCCCCCTCCTCTTTTAGTTTTTTGATTTTCGGTTTGGGCTGCTGGGTGGGCTCTTCTTTCCTTTTGCTTGAACTTGGGCTGGGCTTTGTTTTTTGAATAGGTTATATATGTTTTGGGCTATATATATATATGGGGTTGTGGGTTTTATTTATTATTTTCGGTAGTGTTTATATAAATATATATATGTGTATATGTTATTGTTTTTTTTTTTTCTGATTTTGGAAAATGACTATATATAATTATGTATTCTGGAATTATCAATATATATATATATATATATTTAACAAGGTCTTAAAAGTAATATTAATTGTTATATATTAGAATGATGTTATATGATGATTTTGAGATATGTTTTAAAATATGTTAAAGGAATTTAGTATTTTGATTTATAAATATGTGTTATTAAAATGGAGTAATTTTGGCAATTTTATTATATTTAAATATTCCTTGAGAAGTGTGATTATATAATGATTTGTAAGATGATTCAAGATGAGGATTTTAAAGAGATAAATGCCGGAATTGTTTTATAATATGATTTTTGGAAATTGACTTTAAGACTTAAATGTTAATGTCGGAATTTGGCCAAGTATGATTTGAGAAAACATTTTGAGTATGAGTTGACTTAATTGGGATTTATGAGTTTGAAATTATGGTTGGTAAGACTTTATCAATGAGTTTAATGGAAGAATGATTTTAGTCGATTTGATCCTATCGGGAAGATTTTGGGAAAACAGTTTTACTATCTGTCGGTTTTGAGAATGTTGAGAACTGGGGTTCGTGTGTATGAATGTTGGTCTGGTAGCTTATGGAAATGACTTGATGATAGATGTGTATTGCTTTTGGATTGCTTTGGACTTGCATTTGGGCCCTTGCTTGTGTTATCTTGCTGTTCTGCATCAACAGGTAAGTATCCTACGGGACTTACTCAGTAACCTGGACCTCCTGCCTGATGTGTCATGTAATGTGTAGTTTTATTGCATATTAAAGCATGCCATGTAGTAGCATGCTAGGATTGCATTGAACTGAGCATGTGTTTACTTTGTGTGTTTGAATACAGAACGGCCGTTATCTGTGATAGTCCTAGAGTCTTTGCTAGGGTCATAGGGTAGCCCAGCCCCATCTGGTGCCCTGAGTCTATCGAGTCGATATGAGCATGATATGATAGCCCAGCACCATCGGGCAAGAGATGAGATGAGTTGATATGATACGATTAGCCCAGCACCATTGGGCATGTTTTATTTATTTTATGATATGATGATGAGATATGATATGATGATGAGATATGATATGATATGATGATACCGTGGTGAGTGCACCACCACGAAGAGAGTGCTATGCTATAGCCCGAACTGGCCAGTCTCTGCACTAACGGGAAGGGGTGCAGAGGTAGGAGAGGGATATGCCACTTGGCATTGTCTGGGGCCCTTTACAGTTCTTTCTGCATATTGTATATATACTAGGGGCATGATAGTGTGATTTAAACCTTGTACCGCATTAGTCATCTTTTATTTAGGCATAGGCATGTTATGTGGCCTCAGCGCGGTCAGAGGACCCGCAGGCGATCACCAGGCCTGACTTCGTGGATAGTGTTAGGTACCGCTCTTGTTGCTCCATGCTTCTGTGACGGGGAAATCTTTTGGCGAATCGAAGAATTCGGCTAATATATTCTAACTTGACAAATGACAATCACCCACTTTGGATTGGTTTTGACCCGGCTCTGCCGTGGCTTTTGTATTTAAATCATATTTCCGCTTTACTTTCGTTTTTAATTGTATTTCTGAGATTTAGACTGATTAGAGGTTTGAAACCTCAACCCGTACCTGAATTGCAACATCCGAACGAAGGTATCCGACCTTCGAAACGTATCCCGGGTATTTATTTCCGGGCCGTTACAAAGTTGGTATCAGAGCGAGGTTGTGCAATCCGGGTACGCAAGGGTCGAGTGTATATTTTGGAAAACCGCCCATGAATTTCAAAGGATTTGAAGATTTAAAAAGGGGCAAAATGAACTTAAGATGCCTAACCCCAATTGGACTAAGTAATGAACTTGACTTGTTATAAAAGAGGAAAACCAACTAATAAGGGACCGAGTGGGTAGAAAAGGCGCTAGACCATCCCTATTGGATGTAGTCGGAAATGGGTAGACGAAATACTAGCTTGTTCTTTACAGATGGGTCGGGATGACTCCAAGGAGATCATTGTAATTACCATTTACTGATCCTATGTTGAGTGCTTGATATGCCTAACTATTTATTGAATATTGAACGATTTGTGCGCACGGAATAGCGGGAGTACCCTCCTTCTTATATGGTTAAGCTCAGCTTTTGTGGAACCGCCCCTTTCCTTATGAACCCTTTTGACAATTCAATCGAGTCCTCCCTTCGAATATCGGTCTTCCACGGGAATTGGGTTGGTAAACACATGGTGTCGGGAATCATGATGGAATATAGAGGTCGTCCGAGAGAGTATTGGAAGACGGTCCTTGATGAAATTCCGAGTTAGAGAGTGAGATGTTTACAAGGCTGTCCTTATCAATTCTTATGACGATCCATCAGTGTCCTCTTGTCACGAAAAATTCGTATCCGAATCCCACGGGAAAGAGGGGTAATGAGTCAGTTGGGAAGAGTCAATGTTGCCCTTATGGATTTCTATCGGGTTATCTTGATTGCTCTGTCCATGATTATGTGATTCTATATGCATTACTCCTTGATCAAAAAATTGATCCTTAGTTTGAAATTGTGCTTATGTGCCTTAATGTTCATAATGACTATTGTATGGGTTCGAGCTACATTTATCATACCTAAATCATCCCGACATGATCTACTTAGTATGTTGCATCGTCATACTAGGGCACGAATAAGTATGTCATATGCTAGGATGTCGTCTAACTGATGCCTTCCTGTGAATAGGTTCATGATAGTGTGATTGTTCAGTTCTGGTATCAGGATAGAGTGAACCCCTTACTTGATGGATATGTGTTATGATTTGATGTCAACGTGCCTTATATGCTACGTAATTCCCGGTACACGTTATGATGATGATCTTTAATGTGAATTCGTAGTTATATAACATTCTGTACCCATGCTTGTCTCATTGCTTAGGTCTCGTGTTATGCCTTACTTTCTATCATGGTTATAGGTTGTCATAGCATGTCTACTTGGCCTATTGTATTGCTCGTATGATGGATTAAAAACATGAATCACATGATATGAGTCTACATGATTGTTGCTTCTTCTGAATTAGGTCCATGATAGTGTGCTCGACTCTACCTTACATGAATGTCTCATAAGATGTGCTCTTTAACATGCTCGCCGAAGATGCCTCGATGCTTATCATTCATCTTGTGACAAGAATCTATAGCATGCCCGTCCATTTTGTCTTCTTTAGATTAATTAGTGTGGATTGCCTTGCATATGATGGTGTTGTGCGTCCCTTGCATTAAATGGAGAATATGTGTTATAATTGAGCCTTGATGAGTGTATGTTTCGTCATATTATGTGTTGATTCGAACTCATGTCCCCATATTCTCGTCACATTGCCCGTTACTTAGACTTGCACTATACCTCGCTACCCTTCCTCTCCTATTTCTGTATTATTGGAATGTGATTGAATTGAGCTCTTGCTTAGCGCCGAGTAATCGATCAAGTGCATGTATGAACCACGTGTTATATTGAGCCATTAGTAACGTGTAGGATCCCTGGTTATGACTTACGCACATTTATGCCTTGCCTACCTTATTGTTGATTCTCTCTTGAGCTAGGTACCTGATAGTGTGTTTCTTTCCTCTTTCTATTCTCTTAACATGTTTCACTCGTTCTGATTAGCTTAATGTTGAATTCGAGGATTGCCTAGCTTTCCGTGATGGTCAACTTAGCATGCTTACATGGTTAAAGTGTCTATTACTCTATGATGGCTTCTCATGTTTGCATGAACCTATGACTTGACACCTCGCATGATCACGCACCACCCTATATCATGATTTCGCATCTGCATGACGCATGAATATCGGAATGAACCTCGTTGAATTACGCTAGTTGTACTCATGTTCGATATGTACTATTAGTATCATGTGGAGTTATGACTTCCAATATGACCTGCTGAATGATTTCATATCATGCTTGTTCTATAATGTGACAACTATCGTACCATATATGTACTCTATGATGGTTCTTTCTTAGCATGATTATAACCTAGCATCCATGATGTCCATCTTGTTACTTTCGATGATGCCTCATGTTTCGTGAACATTATGTTGAACTCCTCTTAATGAATCTTGGCTATGCTTGTATCGCATTATATATCGCTAGTATCATGTAGGACCCATGCTCTCTAGATGTATCTCGCCATATGATTTCGTGTCATGCTTGACCTAATATATGATCGTTGTGAGATAGTACTATGTTGCCCTTTATATGATCTCGCATGACGCATACACCAAACTTGTGCATTGTTCATATATGTGATAATCACTATGCTACTCTTATGTGTTCTCATATGACGTTTCATCTGATTGTTATAATATACCTTGCCATAATATATTTTGACTCATTTTTTGATGTGTATATCATGCTTTTACCTTGTTCATATGCATGATGATCGTTATCTTTACTAAATTCCGCATGACTTCGAATCATACATGATCATTGTTGGTTCCGCCTATCTTGCTTGAAGTTGCTAGGCATATCCGTTCCCATGGAATACTAGAATGTTAGCTTGTTTCACAAACATCAACGTAGTACTTGATCGTGTCTTTGATATGAATACGAATGTTGCCCCGAGATAGGTACATGTTAGTGTGGATTGATGCGATTGATATGCTCCATAATGAATTCATGCTTTTTTGTCACAAGTTGTAACCTAATGGACCCCATAAAGGCATCGTTACTATTCCCGAGTCGGAGTCTTGTCTCTAGTCATGTCGTCTTTAACTTTGGTCTATTCCGTCTCCAAAAGAAACATTAGTTCGTCCGCTCTTGTCACTCCCCTATCTCCGCTAACTTAAACTCCTACGCGTTACCTTGGATGAGCGACCGCATGGAAAAAAAAAGGGATCGGAAAGTCGAATAGCGATAGAGCAGCGCAGCGAAAGCGTGGGCCCATAACCCACGGGCCTCAGGATCGATAATGTCGACGGAACAAGCTCGTTTCGAGGATCACGATTGTTGAGTACGATATGACTTGCACGTGGGAACGTCCTCTTTTCGAATTGCTAACCCTTTCTGAGCTTGTTGATGATGATATTGCACTGACTTGATGTGGGAAATTGCGTGTTGATGTGATGACTTGGTAATGATTATTGCCTGATTATCCGATGTCTATGATGATATATATGATTCGGTGCCTTATTGTCCTAATGTGCCATGATGACTTGATGTGATGCTATTCAGAGATGCCAAGCATGATCTAAATTCCTTGCCTATAATGTGAACTGCAAATGCTTAGAACCTGAACTGTTTATTAGATGTGGTTATGATGTGATGTGCTAGCTTGACTTGATTAGGTTCATATATGATGTTTTGCAATACTTATTGAGCATGACAGTAAATTGAGACTTTAAACCCAGTTGCAATGCGTAAGTGATGAGCTAATGATGCTATTAATAAATGCTGATTGATATGATGTAGCTCTTCTGTGTAATAATGTTAATGATTGCTTCTTCTTGAAACATGTGAGTGAGGTCCCTTGGTAGAATGGTTAGAGAGCGGTTAAGGGAATTGAGTGATTGGTATGATGTGAGGGTCTTCTTGATTATGTGATTTGTTAATATGTACTGGCATGATGTTAGATAGCAACCATGATAAACCTGTATGGCATGATATTACTTGTTGATATGCAATACTGAGTTAAAATTGGTAGTGACAATTATGAACATGATATAATGATCCATTGCTATCCTACTATGTTGTTCTAAAAGCATGTTATAATGTGTTGAATGAATCATGAGATGATGATACGTTGTTATGTGAAAGCATGATGTTATCCTATATGGTTGATAAGCCTAATTATGAATAGGTAAGTGATGAATATGACTTGGAGCATAGATATGACTTATGTGTATATATGAGCTGATGGTGCATGACTGCTATTAATCGTTATATGACATTGTGATGAGCTAAGATGATGTCTGAAAAGCATGATGACATTTTGATGTTGATACACTGTTGATCTTCCCTTTTTGGTTGAATCTTAATAGCATGATTTTGTTGGATTGATGTGATAATATGTTATGATAATGCGAGATAGAAATTGGATATGATGACTATGTGAAATTATGCTTTACATGAGATCTCTTGTTATGACTGGTTCTACTAGTGTGCGATGTTGAGATGCGATCGTGAGATTTGACTTGTAGTAGTGTACTGACTCTATGACACCTAACCTCCTTGATCTCTTGACATGTGTGCTGGCATGATTATGAGAATTCGATGATACACTTGTGATGCCTTCGATATGATATAGATACACCTTATGACTCGTGATATGACGTTGAGATTTTGTTGTTGCTTTTGATGTGTTTGAAAGAATGGTATGCTTTATATTATGGGTAAACATGTTATACGGTTACGATGTTGATTGGTTGAGATTATCATGATTGATGTTGAGATTGCCATATGAGACATGGTTGACGATGTTATGAGTCGATGAGTTGATTATTCATGTGCATATTGAGTTGAGGATGATGATAGAATGATTTTGGAACCTAGGAAGAGAATATGGGATTAGCCCTTAGAGGTGGATGACTCCACCTCCTACCCTCGGAATTTGATTGATCGGTATGTGTGAAGCTGATTTGGTTTTCGGAAGAGTTTTGACCAAATTGTGATTTGAAAGGATTTGACTTATTTTGGTGTAAAGTTGCTTGATTAAAAATTGAATTTGAAGATTTTGAGCGGTTTTAAAAATGGCCAACTTGGGGTTTTTAAAGAAGTTGAGAGTTTCAATGATGTGAATGACAATCTTTCCATTTACAAAGCACTTTGGGATTTACGAACTGGATATACATTATGACGTTTCACGAAGTGGATACAAGTATTTTATAGGGGCGCTTATAGATTGCTTGCTAAGACCTAGTCGGGCGCTATAATGCTTTTGGAGTTGTGATGCTTCCGAAAGGTCGAAGCGAGGATGTGATAGGGGCGCTTATTACACACTCGACAAGACCCATTTGGAAATGTCACGACTGTGACCGGGATGTTGTGAGCATCCCGGAAGACGCAACCGAGATGATTACAAGATCCTTGGACATGGTCCTCGGACTCACCGATTTCAAACTTCTTCCCTTTGCTTTAAAATGATTTTAGTCTCGGGGACGAGACTTGTTTTTAGAGGTGGATGAATGTAAAGGCCGAATATATTTTTATATTATTTTAATATTATCTTAATTAAATATACTATTATTTTATTCAATTTGTAAAAGTGGAAATAAAAATCCGTCCTCGAGCATCAAGTTTCGATTTAAAATCATTCCGGCATCAATTTAAATTTCGGATTTTGACGGGATTCGATTTTCGCTTTCGAGATCGAGTATTAATAAAGATTAATTTAAACTCCGAGTTTTGATTGAGATTAATTTATTTCCGTTATATTGAGATTAGTAAGTTAAATTTTAATTAAAATCGATTTAGTCGGGAATTGATAGATTCGGAATTAGCGGGTTTCGAATTTGAATTTCGGGTATATTCTCCTCACATATTACCTTGGGACCACATATATAATTTCATTTTCCTTTTATTTTTATCTCTCTCTCTCTGCTAACCTCCCACGCCAACTTCAGAAATCCACCAACTCACCCTTGTTCACTCATTTCCTAATCAAGCTTGGCATCAACACCTCCTTTTCCTCTTTCCCTCACACCACTGTCACGCCATTTCTAGCAAGGAGACAAACACACCCCAAGCCACCATCCTCCTCCCTCTATTCGATCAGCTTTTCCCCCACCAAACAACCCATTCCCCACTTCCATTCCAAAATACAAACACCCATTTTCCCATTTCACTTACAATCCAAACCCCTCTTCTTTTCTCTTCCACTTGTACTGCCGAGGAAGAGCTCCTCCTTGCTCCCACCCTTCCACCACCTCACCACCACCTCCCACTGCATCACCGTCGTCACCGCCGCCACCACAGTCTCCATCCCCCACCTCCTCCTCTGTTTTGCCGAGCCTAGAAAACGACCACCCCCACCTTGTTCTTCTTCCTCCTTCCACACAAGGCCGCCAACAAAACCACCCTCGACGCCCCTGGAACCACCAACAGCAACGGTAACTCAAGGCCGCCCAGGTTGCCATCGCCGTCTCTGATGCCCGAGCCCTCCCCTGTTTGGTCGATACACCCGGTGAGGACCCCTCTTCCCCTCCTTTCGTTTCAATCTAGTGTATAGACCAGTATTTGAACCTCTCCCGTTCTTCCTAGACCACCTTCGACGCCGTCCAGACTCCGACGAAGCCACATCGAAGCTCCGAGATTTCCGGCGTCGAACCCCTCGGTGAGCACCCTTCTCTCTCTCTTCCTTCCTTCCCACCCCTACGCGGTTGCCGGAGTCGAGGCCGGAGCCGGGAGCGCCGCCGGCAGTCCTCCTCTTTCCTCCTCCCCCTCCGTTTTCCGGGCGCGGCACTGGGTCTCCTCCTGCTTCGCTTCTGTCGACTTGGGGAAGGAGAAGAGGGTGGGCCATGGGCCCGTCCCCACCAGTGCCACCTTGGCAGCCACATGGCGTGGGGCCCCCCTCCTCTTTTAGTTTTCTGATTTTCGGTTTGGGCTGCTGGGTGGGCTCTTCTTTCCTTTTGCTTGAACTTGGGCTGGGCTTTGTTTTCTGAATAGGTTATATATGTTTTGGGCTATATATATATATGGGGTTGTGGGTTTTATTTATTATTTTCGGTAGTGTTTATATAAATATATATGTGTATATGTTATTGTTTTTTTTTTTTCTGATTTTGGAAAATGACTATATATAATTATATATTCTGGAATTATCAATATATATATATATATATATATATATATATATATATATATATATATATATATTTAACAAGGTCTTAAAAGTAATATTAATTGTTATATATTAGAATGATGTTATATGATGATTTTGAGATATGTTTTAAAATATGTTAAAGGAATTTAGTATTTTGATTTATAAATATGTGTTATTAAAATGGGGTAATTTTGGCAATTTTATTATATTTAAATATTCCTTGAGAAGTGTGATTATATAATGATTTGTAAGATGATTCAAGATGAGGATTTTAAAGAGATAAATGCCGGAATTGTTTTATAATATGATTTTTGGAAATTGACTTTAAGACTTAAATGTTAATGTCGGAATTTGGCCAAGTATGATTTGAGAAAACATTTTGAGTATGAGTTGACTTAATTGGGATTTATGAGTTTGAAATTATGGTTGGTAAGACTTTATCAATGAGTTTAATGGAAGAATGATTTTAGTCGATTTGATCCTATCGGGAAGATTTTGGGAAAACAGTTTTACTATCTGTCGGTTTTGAGAATGTTGAGAACTGGGGTTCGTGTGTATGAATGTTGGTCTGGTAGCTTATGGAAATGACTTGATGATAGGTGTGTATTGCTTTTGGATTGCTTTGGACTTGCATTTGGGCCCTTGCTTGTGTTATCTTGCTGTTCTGCATCAACATGTAAGTATCCTACGGGACTTACTCAGTAACCTGGACCTCCTGCCTGATGTGTCATGTAATGTGTAGTTTTATTGCATATTAAAGCATGCCATGTAGTAGCATGCTAGGGTTGCATTGAACTGAGCATGTGTTTACTTTGTGTGTTTGAATACAGAACGGCCGTTATCTGTGATAGTCCTAGAGTCTTTGCTAGGGTCATAGGGTAGCCCAGCCCCATCTGGTGCCCTGAGTCTATCGAGTCGATATGAGCATGATATGATAGCCCAGCACCATCGGACAAGAGATGAGATGAGTTGATATGATACGATTAGCCCAGCACCATCGGGCATGTTTTATTTATTTTATGATATGATGATGAGATATGATATGATGATGAGATATGATATGATATGATGATACCGTGGTGAGTGCACCACCACGAAGAGAGTGATATGCTATAGCCCGAACTGGCTAGTCTCTGCACTAACGGGAAGGGGTGCAGAGGTAGGAGAGGGATATGCCACTTGGCATTGTCTGGGGCCCTTTACAGTTCTTTCTGCATATTGTATATATACTAGGGGCATGATAGTGTGATTTAAACCTTATACCGCATTAGTCATCTTTTATTTAGGCATAGGCATGTTATGTGGCCTCAGCGCGGTCAGAGGACCCGCAGGCGATCACCAGGCCTGACTTCGTGGATAGTGTTAGGTACCGCTCTTGTTGCTCCATGCTTCTGTGACGGGGAAATCTTTTGGCGAATCGAAGAATCCGGCTAATATATTCTAACTTGACAAATGACAATCACCCACTTTGGATTGGTTTTGACCCGGCTCTGCCGTGGCTTTTGTATTTAAATCATATTTCCGCTTTACTTTCGTTTTTAATTGTATTTCTGAGATTTAGACTGATTAGAGGTTTGAAACCTCGACCCGTACCTGAATTGCAACATCCGAACGAAGGTATCCGACCTTCGAAACGTATCCCGGGTATTTATATCCGGGCCGTTACACTCTCTTCTTAAAAGTAGGTTATTCAATTAATTTTTTAAAAAAATTAATTAATCCATAATCTTAGCCGAAATTATAATTTTAGTAATTTAAAATAAAACAATGGGATTAATTCAAAAACATAAAATTAATAATAAGGAAACAAAAAATTAATATTAGTAATCTATATCTAAATCTATATATCTATATTAGCAATCTAAATCTATATATATCTACATAAAATTAATATTAATATTATAATTTTAGTAATCCATGAACTTTTACTATTATGTTATAATATTAATTTTATTATTAAGATTTTATTTATAAAAAACCGCGCCATGGCGCGAGGATCATACTAGTTTTTTTTATTTTTCTATTTTTTATCAATAGCCATTCCTATCATTTCAAAACTCATCTTTTCTATCAATTCATTTATAAATATACCCCTCTTCAATAATTATATAAATTCTATATTATATTATTCTATATAATTTTAATTATCAAAATATTGTTATTAAATTTATATTATTTATAACATAAATAAGACTAACTATATACAACCCCCCCTTTTTTAAAACAAAAATAGGGCGAAATTCATTGATTAAATAAGATGGCATTACACCAAAGGCAATACATAAACGAAATTCATATTTAACAAACATAATAAGAAATTTGCAAAACACTAATTGGCTCCACGATTAGACCCGAATGTTTTTTTTTCCAGTATTATTGAAAAATAATTAAAATTTAAATTTTTGGTATTATTTAATATTCTTATATTTTTTTAATTTTTTAAAAATTAATAAAAAAATCGATATGATTTGATATAATATATAAATTAATTATATAATATAGATAGATAAACAAAACATCATAATTCAATTCTATGTTAACTTTTATAAATAAAATAGCATAATTAATTTCATCTAATTTAATGCTATAAAATTCACATTAAAAAATTAGTCTATAAAATTTTCACTTAAAAAAATATTCACTCGAACTCATAACTCATATTGGAATGATTTTATTTTTATAAATTATAAAGTAAACCTTATTAGTTAATTAATTTAATTTAATATGTCGTGTAAGAGTATGAGTAACATATACTAGTTCACCAACAAATGTGATGCTAAATGTTAGAATTAAATTTAAATAAAGTTTTTAGAAATATAGAATTAAATATCTTTAATAAATGCATTTATTTATTATAATTTTTAATAAATGTAAAAATCTGTAAAATAGAGAAGCTGTTAGAGTTTGACTGAATTTTTTTTAGAGATTTTGATATTTTAATCTCTATTTTAGAGATTTTTACCTAAGCTATTGGGCTTGCTCTAAATTGAGTACAAATCGAACCGTAGCAAGTAGCAACTATGAGTTAAGTTCAGCTAGTCTTAATACTCTGTCTAGGAAAAACACAAGTGTGTACTTGTGTGTCGTATCCGAAACAACATTTGAGTTTTAAATTATAAAACATCACACTTGTAATATGATGATATATCGTATGATTCAACCTCATGAAGCGAGGTGAGTTGACAAGAGACTCACTCCTTTGAACTAGTGATCTCGAATTTAAGACATAAGAATAAAATTTAAAACATGACACACTTACTCTCTGATTTTTTTTAAACAATCCAATTCAAAAGAAATTCAAATATGACCCTCCAACGTTATTCTTACATCGACTATTCCATTTATGATTAAATTAATTGAAAAATAACAACGAACCCCACTCTCATATTCTCATAAATACAAGATCTTGTTTGTTGCTCCACTCTATATATTTTGACTTTCAAACTATCAGCGCTCTGCTGCTTCTACCTCATATAATCTTACCAAACACCACCCATCCAGATTCTCCCACGTGTCACACCAACACACGATTGCCACGTTGCATCTCCACATCAGATCTCAAGAAACCCAACTCACATTCTCCCGTGCACCCGCGTCGCAGGGTATCACTCCTCACACTTTCTCCCACCAGAAAGACAACTTTTTGTCGCCGTTTGCGAATTTGAAATCCTTCGTTCATCTCTCTCTCTCTCTCTCTCTCTCTCTCTCTCTCTCTCTCTCTTCTCTCCTCTTCCATCAGAGAGACGTTGGAAAGTCTTTTTCGATTTTGTTTTTCTTGGAGGTAATTAATTATACTTTTCCAAGGCACAAGAAATTGATTTTGGGCGTTTTTTAATTTTTGGATTTAAATTTGGCATTGCCCTGTATTTAATGCTTGAATTGTGCAATCAACTCTCTCTCTCTCTGTACCCCACAGTTTCTCACTCTGCCATTCATCCATCACTGTTGCTTGAGCTTTGAGTTGCTTTCGAATTAATTGCTTTACTCTAACAGTTCTACGGTTTAGTGTGAATCTCTCTCTCTATCTCTCTATCTCTTTCTCCTCAGATTCCCAGGGGAGGTTGCTTTTGCGCTGCATTGACGAGGGTGAGAAAGAAAAGACCTTCTTCACTGTAAGTTCTTTTTCTTCACCACCTTTTGTTGTTTGTTTTGGGGCATTTTAGTGATAGATTAGGGTTTTTTGTTAAGAAGCTTGATTTTGGTGGAATTTGTTCCTCTGAATCGAACTGCGGTGCTGATTTGTTCATTTTGACGGGCGAATGAGAGGGTTATGCGGGCGATGACGAATTAGGTTTTTAGTTTTAATTCTGCTTGTTCTTCTATGGGAACTGGGAAGAAAATGCGTATTTTCAAATGTTAGGGTATGGAATTGTTTATCACTGTGCGATCTTAATGAATTAGTTGATTTCTGGAAGAAATTGTGAAATTTGTTTAGGGTTGAGTTCAAGTTAAATCGCAGAATCAAAATTTAATTGCCTATATTTGGTTGATTCAGATTCAGGAGCAGCTGCTTTAACTCATTTCTCCCATTTGATTCAAAGTCAGCTTGGTTTTATTTCTCTCTATGGAGTAGCTGATTGATTTAAACTCTTATATAACCTAATTCGGGTGTGAATCGGGATTTTAAATACTTAGCATTTGGGGGTTGGTACTGTTACCCTGAAGTGATTAACCGGACTTTATTGCCGCTGCTATCAGTTTCTTTGCATTGGGCCTTTGTAAACAGACTACATCTTATGTGTGTGAGTGTGATCTTTGATTCCTACAACTTTCCCATTGAGCAAGTAATTGATGAACTGTTATCTGTTCGCAAGTTTTTACCGATGCCCAAGCCGTGAATGCTGTATATCAGAAGATGGGTGGCGAGAGACAAGGCCAAAAGGGCGGTCGCTATGTTGGTGGCTTCTTGCAGCTTTTCGACTGGAATGCTAAGTCTAGAAAGAAGCTGTTTCCTAGCAAGTCTGATTTACCAGGTTTGATTATGTTTCTTTTTCATCCATGGGTGCATAATAAGGTGTTTGGACCGTGATTGGTTTCTTGGTTAGATAGTGCTTTTGATGATCTCGGTTAACCACTAAGCTGGTTTGGACTCTCTTGTAGAGAATCCAAAACAAGGGAAGCAAAGCGAGGGGAACTTTCCAACGACAAGGATTCGTATGGTGAGATGATATTATTATGAATAATTCTTCATGGTGAAGATAAACTTGATCTTTTGTAAAAAAACTCTAAATATGGTGTCTCAAACATTGATCATCTGTTCTAATACGCAGGTTGATGAAGATGAAATTGGAGCAACAGCAAGCATTAAAGGATACAGTGACTATAGCTGTGCTTCCTCGGTCACTGATGAAGATGGATATGGTACTAAAGCTCCTGGAGTGGTTGCGAGGCTTATGGGGCTGGATTCCCTACCTACATCAAATGCTTTAGAACTGTATTCCAGCCCTTTTAGTGACACTCAGTCCCTCCGAGAACCTACATTTAGGAGAGAAGAGCTGCACTTCTCGTACCAAGAACACCGGATGGTGCGCTCTGGAAATTTTCTTGACAAGTCAGAGGGTCTTCCTAGGAACACAATGGAGCCTAAGCATCAAAAGTTGTTTAACAGGCCCATAGAGAAGTTCCAGTCAGAGATGTTACCTCCTAGATCAGTGAAATCGATTCCTATCACTCACCACAAGCTTTTATCTCCTATCAAGAACCCTGGTTTCGTTCCCTCTAAAGACGTAGCTCACATGATTGAAGCTGCAGCAAAGATTATTGACGCTGGACCCCAAGCTACAGCCAGAGCCAAAATATCTTCAACTGGTTCGCCTTCTGTTCCATTGAAAGTTCGGGAGCTGAAAGAAAGAATGGAGGCATCTCAGAGAGTGTCAAGGTTTTCAGAGGTATCACACAAGGCTTTGGAGTCGAATGCTGCAAAGACATTGAAAGGGAAGTCTTTGAACAAAAGCTGGAATGGCTCGTCTGGTCCCACTTTCAAGGCTTCATGCAGTACTGCTGATGTCGATTCTGCTAGTACAAAGAACAAAGGCAAATCGATTTCACTTGCTATTCAAGCCAAGGTCAATGTTCAAAAAAGAGAAGGCCTGAACCAAAGTCAGAAACATATAGAAGGAATGAAAGAAGAAGATGCGTTAAAACAACCTCAGTCAAGCAAGAGTGAATCCAGCAGTCACAAGGTTGCACATAAGAAACCTTCTGCACGTACCGCCTCTACCGTGTTGCGGCAGAATAACCAAAAACAGAATTGCAGTTCAGCTAAAGGGAATGTGCCCTCTAAACCATCAGCCACTAATTTACATGGTAGAAAGCTAGTTTCTGGAGATTCATTTCACGGGCGTCAGAAGAACTTGTATAGGGATGCAGGAAGTTCTAGAGTTGGTTCAAAGAAGTCAAGTTTGGAAGGAAGAAATAAGGATATTGCAAACACTGGGGCAAGAAATGTGCCCCGAAAGAAACGGTCTATTGATGGCAATCTACAAGATGAGAGAAGTGATGGTGCTGATACTATGATGATTGGCAGAAGTGACAAGCTTAGTAAATCTAATTCAGTTGCAGATCGGCATTTTCCTTGGGTGGAAGAAGGCAGAAAGAATGGGACGGATGTAGTATCATTCACGTTCACTACTCCTATGACGCGTCCAATGGGTGGTTTGGAACTCTATAAACAGCCAGCTGACGAAAGCAGAAACAAAAAGGCTATGCTGTGTTCAGATAGTCTGAAGTTATCTTCTCCAGGATTTGATGTAGGAGTTGATTCGCTGAGTCTGTTGCTTGAGCAAAAATTACGGGAACTTACGAATGGGATGGACTCTTCCAGGTGCAACTTCATCAAAGCAGAAGAATCATCTTCATCCGCTAGGCAAAATGCCATTAACTTCAGTGCAGGGAGTGAGGCAGTGAGGTTCCATGACGAGAGTTCCCCTTCATTAGGGCTGCAGACGGATAGCGACCATTCTCGAATATTCTCTTCCTTCTCTTCGACAGAACCTGAATTTTCAAGAAGAAGATATGACCTTCAGGTAGTAATGCTTTAAATGTGTGCTGGTTTTTGCTAGTTGGCTCTGATAGATATAGTAAAATTAACTTTTGGCTTGGGGATAAAAGAAATGATCATCAACTTGGATGTTTGCTTTATGTTTCAGGGACGAGAAACTGATGAATGTAGCACCAGCACTACACTTGAAACTAAGCAGTCATATAACTTCCGCCTTCCAAGTCCAGTCTCCATTCTTGATCCTTCTGCTTTAACCGAAAGTTGCAACTCATCGGATAGCACTGGAACTAACATGACAGAAGGTGAAACGCTAACTATTACCCCTTCCAAAATTCGTGACTACCAATTTGACTGTTGGCATTTGAATGTGAAAAACATTTGTTTGTTTGAACCTGCAGAGTGCAAGCAGCATTCATCTGTTCAGGGTGAGGAGGACATGCTCGACTCAAGCTATCTGGGAACAATCCACCAGCTGGAAACCGAAAAGGATTTATCAGATTCAGCTTCTTCTGTTTCTTTTGGGACTACAGGAACCAAGGATGACTCATGCTACAAGGGAAGAATTTCAAGAAGTTCGACCGCATGGGAACTTGATTATGTAAAAGACATAGTGTGCAATGTGGAGCTGATGTTCAATGACTGCGCATCTGCTAAAACCAGCGAGATAATCAGTCCCCATCTCTTTGATCAATTAGAAAGAAAACGGGGAAGGTTTAGCTCTTGCAGGGATGGAATGTTGCTAGAGAGGAAGGCTTTGTTCGATTGTGTTAGCGAGTGTTTGGAGTGGAGGTGCCAGCTGTATGTAGGTGGCGGATGCAAAGCCTGGGCGAAAGGAGTGACCATGATGACTAGGAAAGACAGGCTGGCTGAAGAAGTCTACAAGGAGATTCAGGCATGGAGAAGCATGAAAAACAGCATGGTGGACGAGCTTGTCGATAAGGACATGAGCGTCCAGCAAGGAAGATGGCTAGATTTCGAATTGGACGAGTTTGAGCTCGCAGTGGACATTGAGGCTCAGATAGTTGACAGTTTAGTTGACGAGTTAGTTGCCGATATTATTCCCTTCAGCCGGTGGTCTAGCAATGCTGCATTTTTTTGTTGAAGACGTAATGCTGTAATGTTTTTTCAAATGTGAAATTACTGTCATTAATCCTTGATTTTTTGATGTGTTTTACTTGGTCTGAGCTTGTAAACTACCGACTGTCTGAATCGTTGTTTATAAAGGGTTCGCATTGCGACTTTGTCTTGTGGAGATGAACACCATATGATTCATGAGAAAACTCAGTTTGTTTGGTTGGATGAAGCAGTGAAATGGGATCATATGTAGGCATAAGCATTAACCTTTGTGTGCTCCCACATAACCGGTTACATTACAAGTGGTTCTCATAAATCATATTAGACATAGATAGATAGATATAAACCAAAATGCATCATATGCAGCATCTTAATGTATCAGGATCCAGCCTATGATCATGGTCCCAATCCCCGTCAGCACAGGCGCAGCAGCTCTCAAGCCCGCCGAGCCTTCGTCTATGTACCTGGCCACATCAAAGTCGCCTGCGCGCGCATTCAATTGAGATTGGATTTTCGGTTCTGCTATGTTTGTATTGCGGATTAGTTAAGTAGTGTACTCGAGTTTACCTCTAGTGGCGCCGTAGCTGCATCCAGCAGCAACGGTCTTCCTGACGTCTTGGGTGGTGGCTTTGTTGTAGAATAGGAAGTTCTGCATCACTCCTTCTATGCAGTCCAGCACCAGGCTGGTCTCCTCCTGACATGGCCCCTCGCAGAACTTGTCGGTTTCTTCTGGTGGCACGGGCAGCTCCCCGTGCTCGTTCAGCCTGTAGGCTTCGGTGCAGCTGCTGTATATCTGCACTTACATCAGTCCAAATCTCCTGTTACACATTCTGTAGAACACTAATTTTAACACTGTTTTTATTGTTATATTTAATCACGGAGTAAGGTTACATAAACAAGTGATCTAAGTTGCAGTATACAATCAAGTTCACCACCACCGCCAACAATCCTAGTGTATCCTGCTTATAACAGCGTCGAGAGATGTCTCCGATGGCCTAAAGTATTGCCATAGTATAAAGCAACCGATAAAGAAGAAAAGGAAAAAGAAAACAAATAGAAATTGATGCCTAAGGAAGTAAGAGACACATGTAAGTATGTAACAACTAAAAAGGGCACAAAGTAATACACATGGTGACAAAATGTAATACAAAAGTACTATGTTAATGTTGAGATCATAATTAAAGATGAATAATGACAAGTCCCTCTCACATATTTGTCATTGAAGCAATACAAGGCTTTGGCCAAAATGCCAACTGCATCTCCTATGCCTTGGCCTTGCCCGAATCCTTGACCTTGGCCTTGGCCTTGGCCCTGCCCGTATCCTTGTCCTTGGCCGAAGCCTTGGCCTTGGCCCTGACCGAAGCCTTGGCCTTGGCCCTGGCCTTGACCTTGTCCGAGCTGAGCATGAGTGCAACCGAGAAGGAAGGCGAAAGACACAAATGCTGCTAGAACAAGTCCTGTAAGGAGCTTCATTTTTCGATTTCGATATTTGAGAGCTCTTAACACAAAGAGGATGCAAGTGTAGAGAGTACTACTTATAAGGAAATTAACACTAGCTAAGCTAGTTCTCTAGAATGGGTCATTTTAAGAGGCTCCTTACCAATTAAGGAGGTAGCTTGCTGAGGGGTATGATGTGCACTTTTTCTCAACTTCCCCACCAAACAAACAAATATTTGCAAAATGTAGGGTTGAAATGGAAACTTCACTGATGTGGTAATCTTTGGTGTTCCCTCTGATTGTGGGAAAAATTTACTGGTCAAAGGTAGAGAGGACTTTGTTGGGTCATTTGGATACAACACCTCACAAGCCACCAAGTGATTTCCTTATTACACTTTGTTGGTTTCAAATTCCTAATTTCTTCTTCTTATTGTAACAAGTTCATACCCTAAGTGTGTCCCTTCAAGCAACTTACAAGTAATCCAAACAAAATCTTCATCAGTCTAAAAAATGGTGTAATTACAACTTACAAGTAAAATCCGTCAGCAACGGGTATACCCTAATTTTTTTTAGTGTTGTTAGATACACCGTAAATCCGGATCATTGGAAATCGAAGGCAAATACTGCTCATTATGGATTTTCACACTTGTAATAAAATCATACAACAGGCAAACTTTTTTCTTTGTTATATTTAGGATTTAGGGAATAACAATCTACTTTAGATCATTCATTACCCTATACATGTCTTTTTTTTTTTCCCACTAGTGCACATATATCTTCCTTTTTATGAAAAATAAACCCTATAGAGAGTGTCTTTTCTTCCTATACACTTGCCATGAATTAGGATTTGATTTCTCCCAAATCAGCTTCTACTGAGATGGAATGTTTGAGGTCATCTCCAATATGTAGTGTATGCTCTCCCATTGGAATCCTTCGGATCCCGAACTCATCTGCTATACTAAGGTGCTTGCAAACATGAACATTCATCTCAACCTGTCGAACTGATCCCGTTGGCACAAACACCTTCTCGAACCCTATAAGTTGCCTCTCGGGCGCCCCATTATGGGCTGGAGGCTTAGAGAACACAAGGAGCGTGTGGGTTCCGTCCATGTCACCGGTGTTCTTCACGTCGATTCTCAAGGGCAATGAGAGACCCTCACAACTTGTGTGCTTCACTCTAATGCCATTGTTCACCATTGTGATGTTTTTAGTTGCATAGAGAGTTGTCAAGGGTAAGGACACCTTGGATGGGCCTTGTTGGGCTAATGAGTGGGAGAAGGTGGTGTAACTCAGCCCATACCCAAATGGATACACAACCGGGCCTTTGTAGAATCGGTAGCTCCGACCCGGATAGCCCTTTGACGGGTCGGCCCGCATATCCATCTCAGTCATTGGTGTCCGTGCTACATAGCTTTCTGGATACCATGTGTTTGGCAATTTTCCTCCTGAAAAGAAATTATTCGGTGTGAGGTGGACTATATTACTAACTTCGAAAAAAAAGAAGTGATTTTTATGGTGTCATAGACGTACCAGGGTTATGTAATCCATATAAGACATTGGCTAAAGCCATGCCTCCGGCTTGACCCGGATATCCGACCCACAAGATGGCACTGATCCTCGGGTCATTTTTGGCGAATGAGACATCAATTGGGCCACCGGACATCAAGACCAAGATGGTTGGGCCGCGAGAGGCCATGGCCACCCTCGAGATGAGCGCTTGTTGGTGGCCCGGCAAGAGGACATTGGTTCGGTCCCTAGCCTCGGCTTCTATGGATTGGTCTAGACCCATCACCAAGATGGTGGCGTCTGCCTTCTTAGCCGCGGCTATGGCTGCCTCGAACTGCCGGTTGTCGGTGCAAGCCACATCGGAGCACCCGGCTTGGTGGATTGTCCCTGCGTAATATGACAATCCTCGCAAGGGCGAGGTGTAGCTACACGCAACACCTGATCAATGGCATTCAATTTCGAGTTATATATAAAAGATAATTACAATAAATCGCCCAAATTTATTCCCTTTATATACCTTGAAACCAAACCAATACAAAAGGTTAGTACTTGCCTGCATAGTTTCCGATCATAGTGACGGTGGCATCCGAATTGGGACCGATAACCGCGACAGTCCTATGTCGAGTGCGCGACAGAGGGAGGCTCCTGCCGCGGTTCTCGAGCAGGACAATGCCCTGGTGCGCGGCCTCAAGCGCCAGGTGCTTGTGGGCCGGGGTACACACGTCTCCCGGCCCCAGGTTTCCATATGGGTGCGCAGACGGTTCACCGTCGAACATCCCCAACCTCATTTGGACCGCGATCAGATTCGACAGGGCCGCATTCATGTCCGCCTCCGTCAAAAGCCCCCTATTGACGGCCCCCTCCGTGTACACCGCTAGAAATGGCCCGCAGTCCAAATCCAACCCTGCAAAAATTCGAGATATCTCATAACCGAAGATGATTTATAGAACTCTTTGTATAATCGATGTGGGATGAAATGCCTGATTTGATGGCGTCTGCCGTGGCTTCTTCCGGCGTTTTAGTGTAGTGCTGAGAGTTAAACATCACTCCCACCGAGTCGCAATCCGATACGATGTACCTGAACCAATCAAGAACGCACTTAAAAGTTACTATGTCTCAAAGATAAAGCCTCAATTCACATTGACATCTTCGTAAACGGACCCATTGAGACGCCATTCGCCGCGGATGGTGTTGCGAAGGAGCTCAGGGTCGGCGCAAGTAGGCTTGCCATTAACTTGGTTGTAAGAGCACATCACGCTCGCGACCTTGCCGTCTAACACACACCCCCTAAACGGCACGTTGTAGGTGTCCTCCAAGTCTTGCTTGCTCACCTATTCATACAAAATCGACGGCTTTCGATCACCTCAATGACAACAACATCTTCATAATCTTTATATCGACTATAAAGGGGAAAACGCAATGGATAATATACCCTGGCATTGAAATGAAAGCGGTCGACGCCCTTCCAGTTATCTACATCGTAGGCGGTGTAGTGCTTGCAGCAAGCGGCGACCTTCAAGCGGTCGCCAGCGTTGCCCTGGAGGCCGCGGACGTAGCTGGCGGCGTATCTGGCGGCCACGGTGGGGTCTTCACCGGGGGTTTCCTGGCCGCGACCCCATCGTGGGTCCCGGAAGATGTTGACGTTGGGGCTCCAGTAGGTTAGGCCCGCCGTTCCACCGTTGTACATAGCCCTTGCTTCATCTGAGACCACCTGAGCAACGCAGTTACAAACGCAACAAACGTATGTATAGGTTGGTTAGAGAGTTTGTTTTCCTTTTTGGCGGGTAAGAGGTTATTGGTTGTTAGTTGTTACAATACCAACAGATTAATTAAAATGATTTTTATTTTTCAATAAGTGAAACAAGTCTAAATCTTATGTCATCGTTCTTGTTTTTTTTCCTTCGATACTCATAAAAATTGTCATTTTCTTTTTTAATTTTAATTTTATTTTTAAATATGAGTTTGTGAGAAGAGGACAGGAGAAAGGACAAAGAGCAAGAATAGATCGAAGATTAATTTGACTCTATGAACTAATGACTAATTTCTTAAAACTTATTATTTACAATAATGTTTTTCATTTCTCAAAATTTACAAGAGACCTCTTTTTTTGTTTCATAGGTAGACAGTAGACCGATTACAATATAGAGAGATGGAATTCAAACTCATGATTAGTCACTACATGTCATCTTTACCAACTAAGCTAATAAGGCTTGAGAAACACAAGACCTCTATTTACAATGAAGATTTATGTTAAATTAGAAGGGTATAAAATGGAAAAGAAATGAAACAGAGATCGAGAAGTGAAATAAATGGATTGTTATTTTAGCATAAAATGATCCTATAAGATCATGATTAAGATATAATTATCCTATATTAAAAGTATGCAGAAGTAAAATAAATCTGTATAAAACTATAAGAAGAAAAACAATTATGAAAATTTTGATGAATAAACTATATCTTAAAACATGATTTTTTTTGGATCGAAATTAAAACATGAATTATATTTGCTTAAACTTTACATTTTCCTACGTAAGGGCCCACACAGATGTAGTAAGCTGAAAAGGATGGAAATTTGGCGGAATAATCAGCCAGTTGGTGGCGAAAGGTTTATATTAATGGTTTGGGAGGCACATACGCACATGCCATAACCATAGCCATTGCCATCCTCCACCTTTCATTATCTGTTTTAACAGTAAAAGACGAAAATCCACACCCTCTTAATTAATTCCCCTTATCATCGCGGATTCTCTCTTAGATGTTATACACATTCGTTGCAAATGTATGTGTAATGATATACCCTTGTTTGTAGTTGAGATTGTATTAGATTAAATTAGAGTATAAATACCTGTCAATTATTCAATTACAAGATATATATGGGTATTTATACCCCAATCTAATCTAATAGTCTCAACTACGAGGGTACCCTTTATAATATAGGATCATTATAAAATGTTACTCTCTGTCCGCTAATACATATAATTTTGTCAATAATACATATTTTTTAGAGTTAATTATTATACTTAAACTACTAACTAGCTATATACGCTGTAGTAGCACAGTGACAAATCCGAATTTAATTAAATGATACCTACCACATGTACATATATATGCATTTCGATTAGTTTAAACTAAATTTACCAGCAACACCGAAATCAGAATTTGTAAAGAGTAAAGAACAAAGTGGAAGTGAACAAAGCTGCGGGGGCCCACCCCAAGATAACAATATTCTTCTAGTTAAAAATTGCCTTTTGTCACCATCAAACCGTTTGTTTGGCCCTTCATACCATTCATTCATTCACTCACCGGTGGGTTGAGTCGGGATCTTGAATCGGGTCAGATTTTGCCACCCGTTAGGATACAATTTTTACTTAATAGGTTTCAATCAATTAATTAAATAAAATGGGCAAAAAACTATACAATTTCTGACGTGTAATTTCACTATCTATTTTCATGTTTTTAATAAAACAGTAAATTAAACACATATATATATATATGTATTGTAGCTGCAAGGCTAACCTGTCCAATGGCCTCCCAAAGGGTGGCGTTGAAGGAGGCGGCGGTGGTGATGACCTGAGGGAAGCTAGTGGCGCCAGGGAAGGCGCCACCAAACTTAGTCCCGGGCCCCACATTCGACACTCCGTGTAAAGCCTCCGACCACCACTCGTAATGCTTTATCCCTAGCCTAGGCACCGGGATCGCATTGTTCACCAACAACCTCACCTTTTCCGGCATCAATAGTCTCCCAACCAAATCCCTCACACGAGCTGAAACCGGAAGGTTCGTCCTACAAAAGGGCAGGCCTCTCGTCTTTGCATCCCTAGGGTCGCAGGCGAAGGGCTCCCTTGCGTCGACGAGGACGCAAGACGAGATCGCCAGAAATAGTAGGCATATTTTGATTGCCATATATATATGGATTGAGTGAACAAGTGGTTAGAGAGATTGTGGGAGCTAGTCAGGTATTTATAGGTAGAAAATTTAAAATATAAGGCTGCGTTTGGATGGCATTTTTTTTTGGGGGTTTTTTTTTGAATTTTGTGAAATTGTTGATTGGATTTACACGTCTTGAGTTATAACGACCGGAGATGGGAGGGATGAATGAGGTTTAGTGAGACACGGAGTTGAGTTGCCTCTTTGACGTTGTGGGAGGGAGGGAGAGGGGAGTGAAATGACTGAAATGCCCTTATATTATATTATGGAGATATTGTTATTGAATTTTTTGTGATGTAAAAGTGTGGACGAGTTGTCACGGGCCAGGGAATCTTATCCTCATTTATAGTTGTATGATTATATAGTAACAACTATCTACATTATGCACTATATACAATTAAAGATAAACACAATGTAGGATCGATATGTGTATTTAATTAATATATTTGATTATGTATGATAGTTACACCTTTTCATACTGAAAATATAGATAATGTGAATGTTGAGAACTCAGGTTGATTTGAGTGTATGATATAATATATATGGACGTGCTTGTATTTTCAATTAATTTACCCATATAGTAATGGTTTTGTGCTGTTAACGTTTAATAAAGAGAAGAGAGGCAAAGAGAAGAGATGAGAAATTGATGTGTATATTGGGGTTTCAAATGACCCTTTATATAGGAGCACAAAAAGGGGATTAGGATTTCTGAAGATTATCCCATATCCTTTTAGGGTTTATCTAATTGTAACGGATAAATACATATATATTATAACAAAATTAATATATATCAATTAATATATATGTTTCTTGTATAAATTGATGTAAATTAATTAGTACATATATAATTTATCTTCTTTAATTATGATATATGATGGAGCGGATGGCAGCTAGAAGGATTTAAATTTCTATTTTTTTTCAAGCTTGAAGGAAGACAAGATCGAGCTGTCGTTGAGATCCTCTTCAAATTAAGAAACTAGAGATATGATGGGATCCATTCTCCTGTTAGAACTTGGAACTAATCAATTATATATGTACAATAATATCCCATATATGTTGAAATGACATGTGCGTGTAGTAATTAACAATTCAATCTACAATCATCTCATAAATTCACTATTTAATTTATATCATTAAGACCTATACTTTAATAGTTAAAAGATTTTATTTTAAATATTTAAGTGTTTAATTACTCTACGAAATTACCATTATAACAGATTTTTTGTATATTATTATATAGGGATAATTTTTGAGGAAATAAAAAATTTGAATAATAATGAGGTATAATATTACTATAAACTTTTTTTTTTATTACAATGTGTGTATATATTTTAATTACCTAATGGAATATAAATGTAGTTTGAAGTGACATTTTGACATTAATATGAATCTTAAAAATGGAAACTTACTACTACCTCCTTAATTTTATAAAACAATTCATTTTACTGTATGTTTTTTAGGAGATAAAAACTATATAAAATATTAATTTTTTTATAATATAATACTTATTACTAATACATATTATATTATAAAAAAATAATAAATTATTTTAATATTTTATATAGTTTTTAACACCTTAAATTATGCGTATAAAAAAGTAGTTTTTATCATCTAAAAAAGTACATGTGAATAGTAAACGACATGTTTTATTAAAGGGATGAATTAATAGGACTGGGTAGGCAGTAGATATGCAAGTTAGCCATTTTCTGTTGAATTATAGTCAAATTAACAGCTATAAGTAGCTTCTATATGAAGCTATATTTATATATATACTGTATGTTATTAATGTTAATAAGAGATCTCTTTCGGTTTTCCTGTATGTGTTGTTCCATCTATAACATGTTGCAGTTCGTTTTGTTTGATCTGTACGTGGCATGTTATATATAGGATTTCAACTACTTATAGGTTGTAAATTGTAATTAATTAATTCGATATATATATAAAGTCGTCCCATTGGTGAGATTGATGGAGTTGTGTGAGAAGCTCTGTCAGGTGCTATCTTTAAATATCTAGATATTCTTTTGTCGTCCGCTCCCTTTGAGGATTGACTATATTGGTGGTCGGACAGGGAGGGTTGGTTCACCACATCGAGTGCGTATAAACTAATTTCAAGTCAGTCACTCAGTGTCCTGATCCTAATTTCTGAATTTGGATTTTGGAACCTGGACATCCCACCCAAAGTCAAAAATTTCTTATGGAAAATAAGCCAAGACGGTCTTCCCATGACCGTTAGATTAGCACAACAGAGCGTCTCGGTGCCCTCCACTTGTTGTTTGTGCAGTTGTGCGGCAGAAGATGATGCCCATCTTCTGTTGGAATGCCCATGCACGACCTCTCTCCTCAGATTCCCAACCGACACCAGTACAACTATAGCAGCAATGCTTCAGCAATCGAGAGATATTAAACCAGGTATGACCTACATTGGGAACAACATCAACAATAAATCTAAAGCTAAGCTAGCCTTCTGTGGGTGGATCGTTTGGTATTCTCGAAATCAGTATATCTTCAGGTCGTTTCCGATTCCCAATAGAGATACCACGCTCCACATTATTAAAACACACGAGTTAAATTGGTGCAATTCTTCTAGTTTTGTGGGCGGATTCGATGATGACCCCGACTTTCAGCCACGACCCAAAACTGACAGACGACAGAAAACAAAACACGCAAACATCAGATGGCGTAAGCCACCCAGAGGAACTCTCAAATTAAGCTTTGATGGTTCTTCCCTCTTAGATAAGGCCAGCACAGCTGGGACTATTATCCGTGACTGGGAAGATCGACCAATCAACATAGGATATAAACAACTCAGTAATCAAACTCCATTAAAAGCTGAAGCTCTTGCTTTAAAACTCGAGGTACAGAACGCCCTAAATTTACGAATTACCAAACTTCAAATTGAGGGGGACTCTAGAATAATTATTGACCATCTCAACGGAAAAACAAAATGTCCATAGGAAATCGAACTCATTATGTAAGATATTACAACTATGTTAACAAATCTGGAAAGGGTTTCTTTCCTCCATGTACCCCGAATAGGCAATAGAGTGGCCGATAAGATTGCACACCTTTGCCACTCTGCCTGGGGTACTAATATTCAGAATAATCCTAGTCTTCTTGACCTCATCCGAAAGGATGCCTTCGGGTAGAGTTTTCTCCCCAGAAATATTTCCTAATAAAAAAAAGATGGAGCCGTGTGAGTATTAATGTACGTTTAGGGGTGGCTGGGGGATTGTAAATTAGAGAATTTTTTTTAGTTTTAAAAGGTAGAAAATTATAAAAATATCTCTAGAGGATGAATTAATTAGTTTAAAATTATGGTTTCGAAATTCGAACCCTTTTAGCTTCCTTTTTAATAAAATTTAATAAATTGGATGTATTTGAGATAAATATTTCTCAAATCGAAATCATTATCCTATATTCTAAGGACATAAGATATATAATTTGTATTACATAGCTATTAAAAGACATACATTCGTGCTAAAAAAAGACACATATTCCTTCAATATCTATTATTATATTCGAACTTGAATATTGGGATAACTTAGCTCGATTGATCTTTTCAGTTCCGCTGCTCTTTAGTTATATACATATAAGTTGGATCCCATGTAAGTAGCCCTTACGGTATAATTTGTAAGCAGTGAAATTATTCGTATGTACCAACAAGTGTAATTATTTGTTGGTACTAAAGGATTATTTGTATGTATGTGTACATACGAATAATCCTTTGGTACCTACGAATAATTACACTTGTTGGTACCAATGAATAATTTTATGGAATATCTTGTTACTCATATCTTGTTTGTTAAGATAAACGATTCTATCTAAAGATCTTCTATAGGATAGATTTATATATGTAAATGCAATATATGTACGGAAGCACATCAATAAACAAAACACAACTTTTACCCTTCAAACTTTGTTCATGGTATCAGGCCTAATCACGGTCCTCTAAACACAACCCTAACCGCCTCCTCCTACTGTCAGCTTCCATGGCAGCCATTCCAGCAGCCCTCACACCTGCCTCTCCTTACTATCTTCATCCTTCCGATCATCCGGGTCTCTCTATTTGCCCGGTGATTCTCAAAGGGGATAACTACCAAGAATGGACCATTGCTATGAAGAACGCCTTCTCTGCCAAGCGCAAAGATGGTTTCATCGATGGTTCCATTCCTCAACCTCCTGCCACCTCTGCCGACCATCAGTATTGGCGTCCGGTTAACGCCATGCTCATCGGATGGATCACACAATCTATTGAGCCCTCTCTACGCTCCACTATCACCTATTTCTCCACTGTCAAAGAGCTCTGGGATGATCTATCTCAGCGCTTCTCAATTGGCAATGGCCCTCGGATTCTTCAACTCTGCTCTGAAATTGCTCGTTGCCGCCAAGATGGTCAGTCCATTGCTGCCTATTTTGGGCGTCTTACTCGGCTCTGGAATGAACTCGACACTCATCTTGCTCCTCGGGCGTGTACTTGCAGCGACCATGTCAAAGAACGTGACGAAGAACGGACGGATCAATTTTTTATGGGTCTTGATGATATTGGCTATGGTACTCTTTGATCCACTATTATGCCTCCGTCATTCCCCGCTCTACAAATAAATTTTCCCCCCGTAGCCGGAGATGTATTTTTCTTGGCTATCCGTTTGGTCAAAAGGGTTGGCGTCTCTACGATCTTGACACTAAACACATGTTTATCTCTCGTGATGTTTCTTTTCATGAGGACTCTTTCCTTATATCCAACCCCCGCCTCAGTCCTCGGCGCCTCCCATCTATCCCAACCCCTCTACCCATGACGTCTCATCATTACCCCAAAATCCCCCCAACCCGGAACCTGCACCTCCCCCCCTACCCAGCCTCGCAGGTCCACACGCACCCAAACACCCTCGGTGTTACTGTGTGATTATGTTTGTCACACTATACGCAAAGTTGATCCTATTTCGGCCTCTCCTTCTTCGGTCACGTCGTTAGGTACTCCTTATCCCTTAGCTAATTATGTTGATTCACATGCTTTTACTCCTAGCCATGCAAGCTTCTTGGCTGCTGTTAGTGTGCATCCGGAACCGGCGACATTTCGTGAAGTCTTTCATCATCAGCATTGGCGAGATGCTATGCGTTCTGAAATCGATGCACTTCATCGTAATGGTACCTGGGAGATCAATGATTTACCTCTTCATAAGAAGGCTATTGGTTGTAAGTGGGTTTTCAGAGTCAAGTTCAACTCGGATGGTAGCGTTGAGCGTCACAAAGCTCGACTTGTGGCCCTTGGGAATCGGCAGATTGAGGGTACCGACTACTCTGAAACCTTTGCTCCTGTTGCTAAGTTGGTGTCTGTTAAGGTTGTTCTTGCAGTTGCCTCTATTCGAGATTGGGAACTTCATCAGATGGACGTCCACAATGCCTTTCTTCACAGTGATCTTGATGAGGAGGTATATATGTCTTTGCCACCAGGTTTTTCATCGTCAGGTGATCATAAGGTCTGTCGACTCAAAAAGTCGCTCTACGATCTTCGTCAGGCTCCCCGGAACTGGTTTTCTAAGTTAGCCTCTGCTCTTCGTCATGTTGGCTTCTCCCAGTCCTATGACGATTATTCTCTTTTCTCGTTTGCTCGGTCTGGGATCATTCTCCATGTTCTTATCTATGTTGATGACTTGATAATCACGGGGAACAATTCAGACTCCATCGCCAAATTCAAAACCTATTTGAACTCGTGCTTCCATATGAAGGATCTCGGGCACCTCAAGTACTTTCTCGGCATTGAGGTACAACACACTGCCTCTGGTATCTTCCTCTCTCAGCAAAAATACACGCTGGACATTCTTGGTGAAGTCGGGTTGCTTGGATCCAAACCAGCGGCTTTTCCTATGGAGCGAAATCATAAACTCGCTCTTGACACTAGCCCTCTTCTTCAGCAGCCGGATAGGTATCCTCAGATTATTGGTCGTCTCATCTACTTAACAATCACCAGACCGGACCTGTGTTATTCAGTTCATGTTCTAGCTCAGTTTATACAGCAACCTCGTCAGGCTCATTGGACTGATGCCTTGCGTGTTCTGCACTATCTTAAGGGCAAGCCTGCACAGGGCATCTTTCTCTCTCGTCATAGTGACCTCCGCTTGCTTGCTTATTGTGATTCGGACTATGTTTCCTGTCCTCTCACTCGTCGTTCACTCACTGGGTACATCGTCAAACTGGGAGAATCTCCGGTCTCATGGAAAACAAAGAAACAGACAACGGTCTCACGCTCTTCTGCTGAAGCCGAATATCGTTCCATGGCAACGACTTCTTGTGAGCTGGTTTGGCTAAAAGCGCTGCTGCGTTCTCTTGGTATCATACATCGCAACCCTATGAGGTTATGGTGTGACAATCAGTCGGCTCTTCATATCGCTACTAATCCTGTCTTTCATGAGCGCACGAAGCATATTGAAGTTGATTGTCACATTGTTCGTGATCATGTTCAGTCCGACAACATTGCTCTGTCTCATGTTTGCTCTTCCAATCAACTCGCGGACATCTTCACCAATTCTCTCGGACAACAACAATTCCACTTTCTCTTGGACAAGTTGGGCATTCATCAACACCATGCTCCAACTTGAGGGGGAGTTTTATGGAATATCTTGTTACTCATATCTTGTTTGTTAAGATAAACGATTCTGTCTAAAGATCTTCTATAAGATAGATTTATATATGTAAATGTAATATATATACGGAAGCACATCAATAAACAAAACACAACGTTTACCCTTCAAACTTTGTTCAAATAATTACACTTATTGGTACATACGAATAATTACATTATTATCTATGAATAATTATTTGGTACATACGAATAATTTTACTGCTTATAAATTATACCGTAAGGGTTGCTTACACGAGATCCAACCCCTCTCTCTATAAATATATAGGGTTCAATTGAGGTGACTCAATCAATTCGTAACTTACGTAGCTTAAATATGTTCAAACCTTCTATCTAATGCAAAACTTTTTTCTTCCCAAAGGCATTCTTCAACAAATAGATCCGATACACAATTTTTTTCTAGAATAAGCTTAATTCAGAACGTTATATACCACTTATCAGTTGGGACAAAATTTGCACCTCTAAAGAACATGGAGGTCTTGGAATAAGGACAACTGAAGATATGAACACTAGTCTCCAACTAAAACTGCTTTGGAAAATTTACACAAACCTTGATAATATATGGGTGAAGACTATAAAGGAAAAATATTTACAAAATAACACTATTCTAGATTGCAAAAAGCAAAATACTTCATGGCAATTTGGAAGACTCCTCCACCTTACTGATACTTTTGGTAAAGGTCTTTTTTGGATATTAGGCAATGGGAAGACCATAAATGTTTGGTCTGACCCCTAGGTAAACAACCCCCCTTGCTTGCTTCAAGCAAGATAATGACCTTAATATGAAGGTATCGATCGCAATTAATTATCCCCCAAAAACAGTGGAATAAAATGCTATTAACTCAGCTTTTCCCGACTCAGGTTGTTCATTCGATCTTGCAAATTCCGATCCCGAGGTGGGACACTCAGGACAAAGTCATTTGGAAATTAAATACGAACGGTGAGTTCAGCACAAAATAACCCATAAATTTTGGAACAATAACTCTAAAATGGGGATAGATAATAAGTGGGTCTGGAAGCTCTCCTTACCTCCAAAAACTCAAAAATTTATGTGGAAAGTTATGATTAATGGTCTACCAAATAAGCTTAGACTTAATAGATACTTCAATAGCGTATCTGCTCAGTGCGTGCTTTGCCAAAATAATGATGAAGACACTCATCACTTGCCTCTGGACTGCCCTTTCTCAAAAGAAATCATAAAAAGTTATGAACAACGAATTGGAAAAACTTTCATTAACTTGGTAGCACAACATTCAATGCAGGAGGACATCATTTCTATTAACCATAACAATGACCGATTTGAGGATCTATACTTTTTATGGCATACTATTTGAGAACTAAGGAATAAAGTCATTTTTAAAAACTATAAAGTAGAATCACCCACAACTATAGCTCACCAAATATGTCAAAACATCAAAGATTGAAATCAAGCTCACAAATAAGAAAAACCGGTAAAGAGGAAGTCCAAACGAGAGAAGTCTTGGTGGCTTAAGCCACCAAACTCCATCTACAAAGTAAACGTAGATGGCTCAGTTAGAGCCCCAAATAATTGCCAAATTGGGGGCATTATTAGGGACAATACACGATAGGTGATGGATATATATCTTCCTAGATACTAGAGGATCAGGATCCATTCTTTAGATAGAGGCGGCGGCTGCTTTTTGTAAAGGGGTCCAAAGAGCTTTGGAAAATGGATTGAAGAGTGTTATTATTGAAGGCGGCTGCTTAAAAGTTGTTAAATCAATTAACGATGGAGCCGACATCGACTGGAAAATCTTTAGAATAATTGAAGAAATCAACTTGATGAAGAGACGCTTCGATAGGATTGAATTCCGACACTGCTATAGAGAATGTAATGTTGCAGCTAACTATATTGCTAGGTATAGAGGTGTGTGTAATACCTCGAATCTCCTCTTGTACGAGGATCTGTATAACATCATCCGCGGATGATCAAGGGTGAACCTTACTAAGGCAAGACATCCTACTGTTTGCCCACTGCAAAAAAAAAGAAGAGAGATTTATTATTGTAGAATTAGCATACTACGATTGATTTCTCAACAAACCCACAATTTCAGAATCAATTGAATAGAATAATAAGAAACAATATAGCAAACAACATACTAATTTCTTCGTTACTTAAAACAACTCTCAAAACCCTAATTCGACCGATCACGCCATAAATCCTAAGTCAACTCAATTGAAACTTAAAATCCTCCTACCAAATGAAAATAAGCAAACCAGAATCAAATCCGACCTGATTCTCGGCGGTTTGGCGGAGTCGGAGGAGCCGACATTGTAACTCCTCGACAAACGGAAAAACAGAAGGACCCCTCGAATTGAGGAGCAAAACCTCCTGCGTGGTAATAATCGCCTTGACAGAATTGATAGAAAAGGCGATTACGAAGGCAACGAGGAGAAACGGATAGCGGGAATCGAACCCGCGTCTTCTCCGTCTGGCGAAGGAGCGAGATGGAGAAGGATATAATGGAGATGGCGTCAACATATATTCCTGTAGAAAGAGAGGTACCAGAAGAAAGAGAAATAGAAATCACGTTGGTGGGGAAGAATCAGAGGAGGGTGGAGAAGAGACCCAGAGGTGGAAAGGACCGAAAAGCCCCTCTAAACAAAAAAAAATCAATATTTTTAAATTCACACTCCGAGGGGTATATTAGTAAAGTAGACAGGAAACGATCTGGGGCGTCCAAATTTTAACGAAAAAGCAATCCAACGACTCATATTCTATCAAAGGTTTTAGTAAAAGCTTCAGAGGAGATGGGCAGCCCTTAGCCGTCGATAACTCGGCTAGTGAACGGTGGATATAAGAAGTTACCCCCACTTTTATAGTAAAGTAATGGGGATATAGGGAGGTAGAATGATAATGAGAGTATAGGCATGGTATTATACTAATAATATAATTATGGGAGTAAGTTGGCCGAATCAAAGAAGATGTTGTAATTAAATGCAAAGAAAGAGGACAAGAGATCCAACCATATGCATGAATTGATCGAAGAACCCCACATACTATACACTGCCAAGAAATATATGAATAGATTTACAATTGGTT
Organism: Persicaria maculosa; assembly: GCA_963922045.1. Classification (NCBI taxonomy): domain Eukaryota; kingdom Viridiplantae; phylum Streptophyta; class Magnoliopsida; order Caryophyllales; family Polygonaceae; genus Persicaria; species Persicaria maculosa. Next base: position 26,154,989 of record OY998267.1, on the reverse strand, counting down.
TGTTATGGCTTGTTGTGCAATGGCACATGCCCATTTGGATATATTCATTCATTTTTAATATGTAGTTGGTTATATTTTACTCCTACAACTATGTTATAACCACTATCTAGCTAGCTAGCTCATACATTTATTTTGATTCTGGTTCTTTTTCAAAGTGGTCAATGCGTGTTACTTTTTTGACCTAGCTTGCCTATATATATACATTACATAGTCTCTTGCTAATGCATAAGTTCAAGTTAGCCGGGAGCACGATTGTATATATACGGTGTCGTTTTAAATTAAAATAGCATAACGATTTCTATATAATATGATAGTTATAAACTAAATGATGTTATTTTAAGATACCATAACTTCGATTTATGATAAAACTCAATTTTTCTCCATTAAAAATATAAATAAATAAATTACATATTCGAAGAAAAGAAAACTAACAAAATAAGGATATAAAACACAATAAATAAACATTGAGTCAATATTTGACTTGTTATATTCTTAACATGTAATAGTGTATAACTAGATATAAAAAATTGAAACTTGCGTAACTTCTTACCAAATTATGAAAATAAGTGATATAACCTATGTTTCGAAGCTCTCGAGATGATTTATAATACGTGAATGTTAATTTAAGTAAAATATAAAAGTATTATAGTCTATTGAAATAAAATTAAAGATATTAATACTCCTATAATTTTCAAACATTCATAACTTTTTACTTAGATGTCAGATTAGGGCATATTATATATCAAAACGAAGCTGGCGACGAGGAGAATACATCTAGGTAATTTGTCGGATGAGGGGAGGGGCACGTGCTCCCCCATGCCCCCCTTGGCTCTGCCTCTGAGTTCAAGTATAATGAATGTCCACCAAAACCAATTGCCTCCTCAATTAATGTGATATATGATCTTCAATTTGTGCATATATAGACTGGTTATTGTAGAGTACTAGTCATTAGTCAATTCTAAGGCATGCTTACACCATTTTTAACGATTTCCTTAAAAAAAATATTTTAAATAGAAAAACAAATTAAACTCATATTTTTTTTAATTATTTTTATTTAAAATTCAACAACTTCAAAATGAAGATTTGTAGAAACATTAATAAACAATCACTCTCTCAAATTTTGAAAGATACGATAAATTTAGAAAATACTTTTTATTTTTTCTATTGTTTTTTATTTATTCTAAATAATGAGAAAAGAGGGCTAGAAAATCTATATATATATATATATATTCATTTTTATTATATTCTTATAACAAATTAAGATATAGATAACAATCTCTTGTAATACTTATTATTATTATTATTATTATTATTATTATTATTATTATTATTATTATTATTATTATTATTATGGTTAATTGATTTGAAGATTAAATCATGAATTGCTAATATAATAACAAATATTTTGACAACTATAAACTGTTATTATTTTCAATATAAAAAATCCTAATATTTTATATATTTTTTGAATAAAAAATTTCCTAATATTTTCTAAGTTCAACTAATAAATGAATGGGAAAATGTTCTAAAATTATGTAACCTAATGTCTAATAGATATACTCTCATGAAATTTATTTAATAAATGTAACATAGGTAAGTCCTTAAACTAAACATGCACGTAATTTTATTAGCATGGTTGTTAACGTATCGTTTACTATCATAAAAAATGATAATGTAGGAAGAAATTACTATCTTTATTTTTATTAAATTAAATTTTTTAGAATCTATATATATATTGCCAACACCAATGCATGAAATTTTAGCCAATTATCAATTAAGGTATACACATATTATAAAATCAAATCTTTGCAACCCGTTGAAATAACACATATAATAGTACTCCCTCCGTTAATTAAAACTTGACGTTTTACTATTTATGCACGCTTTTTGAGGTGTTAAAAACTATACTCCCTCCGTTCGGCAAAACTTGTCATTTTAGGGTGTTATTTTTGTTCAAAAAAACTTGTCATTGTAGGTATTTTGCCCTTCACTTTACAAAAATGCCCTTGATATGATTGATGGTTTGTTAGTTGTTGTTTTCGATAAAGTAAAAAAGGAGGGTAATAATTTAGGGTAAATTAGTACATTTGTTAATTGCCTTAAAACTTGTGAAATAAGCTAAAATGACAAGTTTTGCTGAACGGAGGGAGTATAAAATATTGACTTTTTTAATATATTTTTTTAATAATGTCATACTTGTTACTATTAAGTATGAATTTATAACAACAAATTTAAAAAAAAGTTAATATTTCATATAATTTTTATCATTCTAAAAAAGCGTGTATGAATAGTAAACGACAAGTTTTAATTAACAGAGAGAGTATTATTTATGGATTAATTATATTGAAAGCTCGTGATAAATTTATATAAGAATGAATATATATTTTTTGTGTTTAATTTATATACCATGTTCTAAAATCTTATCCAATATAATTAATGTAATTATTTAATATTTTTAAAATCATTTTTTTCATTCATCTAATACATTAAAACATAACTCATAAGAGATAAGCTTTTTAAATTTATAAGAGATACAATCAATTAAATAGTTTATACTATATTTTTATATTTTCAAATAATAAAAATAAAGATATTTTATTTTATCATATAGTCTTTATTGCATAAATAAATGAAAAAATAATAAAAAAATATATATAAATAAGAGATATAATAAAGGGTTAATTGCGTTAAATATCCCGATCTTTATGGATAGGTGCGCTTAATATCCCGACCTTGTAAGATTTCGCGAAATATCCTGAACTTTGGGGTTAGTTGCTCTCTCTACCCTATATAAGTTTCTTAAATGAAAAAATTACACAAATAATGGAAAAATTACACAAAATCACCCATATTTATAAAATATTTTCAATAAGCCCCTAATATATTTAGAGCGAAAATAACATCTACTCCTTTAAATAATTAATAATATTAATGAAAATAATTAATTTTTCTTAATAACATATGTTATAAAAATATAAATATATATATATATATATTTACACATCTATTCTCTATATATTATTTTATATATATTTTCATTTTGGTCCATGTTATTTTATATTTACTAAAACTAATACATAACAACTTATGTAGTATCTGGTAATTGAATCTTAAGAAAATATTTCTCATCTAACTTCTATAGCATTAAAAAAAGATTCTATAAGAAATGTTAACCATATATACATAGATGAAACATAATACTTTTACAAAAATAAAATAAAATATATTTAAAAAAAGAAATAGTAAAATATATGATAACTATTTATAATTAATAAAGATATGATAAACATACATTAAAAATAGGCGTATCAGATATATATACTCATGGAAACTTAATTAATTGAGCATATAATATGGTACTTACATATTAATCTTACATAAATAATAACTATGACTTTATAAAAATATATTTTTAAGAAATAGAAGATATGATAAGACATAAATTTATTTTTAATTAATTGATCTTATTTTAATTTTTTAGAGCACGCATTATAAATTTCTTTTTATTTTGATTAAAATGGGGGATATATTATTGAATTTTTTTTATATAAATATGGGTGCTTTTGTGTAATTTTCATTTAAATTAGTGATTTTATTAATTTAAGAAACTCATACAGGTAGAGAGCGCAACTAACACTAAAGTTCAGGATATTTCGCGAAATCTTACAAGGTCGGGATATTAAGCGCAACTATCTACAAAGGTCGGGATATTTAGTGCAATTAACCCTATAATAAAATATACGGAGTAATTAATAAAAAAAATACGCTCAAATACGGAGTAGTAGTTAGACATGTAAGAAAGGAGTATAAACGAGCAACACAAGTTGATGTGAGAACTTACTTTCGGTGGTACGAACATGTGTGTTATGTCACACAGTACTCTGTAGTCTGTCCTACCGTTCCGTTGGAACTGTCTTAAATGATTTTAGTGTATTACAATCCACGCAACCAGCTCTTTCCATTGATTTTAATGTTTGATTTCGGTGTACACAACTCTTATCGTGTACGCAGAAATTATTCGTCTATTTGTTCATAATTATTTATCTATAATTATGTAATTATTCGTCCTTACATATAGTGTAAAAATATAAATTTTATTCTAATGAATAATTGTCCAATATCACCGAATAATTTTATTTTCCTTACCAAATCAATGATATGTCTGCTACTCTCTCTATTGAAATTTTCCAGGAGCAATCTTTAACCCTATAGTTGCCTGTGGTCTCCGAACTGACTTCTGATCTAGTTTCCGGCATGGTGGAGCCGATGCAGACGGATAATGTGGTGAGAGATAGACAAAAGATCTATCCGACACCAAAGCCCTCTTGGAAGGAGGCCTTCTGTGATGGCGGAGGTTTAGGGCAACTGAAGGCGAAATTGAATGACGGGTTCGGAAGGGAAGATCACCACGTCGTTCCCAGATGGCCCCGATGGCGATCCAGTTATAATGGTGGTCAGGGATGTCACGGAGGCGCTCGAAAGTGTATGGAGAAACGCCGTGGTTTTCAAAGTGCTAGGCTTCCCGATAGCATTCCCCGTCATGGAAAAGAAAATATGTGTCATCTAGAGATACTGAGAAATTCTACAAATCGTTGATCTGCCGAATGGTTTCTTCCTTGCTAGATTCGACAATGAGAATGATCTTCTGAATGTTCTGACTGGGGGTCCTTGGATGGTATTCGGGCGCTATCTGATTATGATGAGATGGTCACCGGATTTTTCGACATCTAATCCTACAACTTCAGCACCTACGTGGATTAGGATCACGGACGTGCCAATGCAATGGTATGAAGAGATGATCTTATGGAATATGGCAGCGAGAGTAGGTAGTTCAATCAAGGTCAACCCGAAAACCCTATTTATGAACAGAGGTAGATTTGCTAGAGTTTGCATTGAGATTGACCTTAGCAAACCGTTGAAGAGGACCGTGATTATCAATGGGAAGAGCTGTCCGATTGAATACAAAGGCCTCCAAACCATCTGCTACTAATGCAATAGGTATGGCCACCTCGCTCCTCACTGTCAGTTTTTGCCGAAGCCGAATGCTTCCAAGGAATCGGGTGAGAGGAGTGAGACTATGAATGAGAAAGCTCAAATGGGGAGGATATGGGTGGCCAAGGTACTAGCAAAGGGTCAACAGATGGAGGATTAGTGAAGAAGTAAGGCGAGAAGGCAAAGGAGGGCGTTAGATATGGCCTAACTATGCATGCGACGAGAAGAATGTCGGTAGCTAAGGCCAAGTACAATGAGAAGATAAGGTTGTGGATTCTCAAAAAAAGAATGTTGTTGGGGCTACATACATGAGGACTTTCCAGGCCAAGAAAAAGAACCAGAGAGAGGGCTCAAGCTCTACTGGAGTGGCTAATGCCTAATGGTAACCAGTTTGAAGCACTTAATAGTGAAGCTGCAGCTGAGGAGGAGGGAGTTAATGAGTAATTTAAGATTGTGAACGTTAAAGGGAAAGATATCTTGGAAGAGAAAATTATTAAGAAAGGGTTTGGGAGTAAAGTAGTGGGAGGAAAGCAAATGGGAAACGTTACTCCAGGAGGACAAATGCAAGGAGGAAGAGGTCAAAAGAGTATTAGGAATTGGATTAAATTGGATTTAATCTATTGCTATTTTATTCGGCTCCTATAAGGTCACACACAAAAGAGTATTAGGAATTGGATAATTGATTAATGATAATAATAAGTTATTATTGTTGATATAATATCTTTATGGAAAGATATTGTGGATAGAAGATAAAAGATAAAATGTGACTTATTAGCAATAAGTTTGACCTAGTTTATACATTATATAAGGAGACTTATTGAGAATAAGTCTTAACCTAGTTTTTGACAATTGTGCATCTTTTCTTCTCCCACCAAAGTCAATAGCATCCCTAAAGTGTTAGGTATGAGTTGCAATCATTCGATCATTCGTTCTAGCAAACGGAGAGAAGGAGATCCAATTCCGTGCTCCTGTGGACCAAGTAGAGGAGTCGCGCTTGAGGCTCTATTCTCCAAAGGTGATTTCGAATCAAGGTTCCGCACAAGAAAAGGTATGACTTTTTTCTTCTACATTGATCATATCAATTCATGCATGAGATCCCGAATTAGATGTTAGAAAACAGTTTTCTACAATTCCGCTGTGCATCTAATTATCCTACAGTGGTATCAGAGCATCTTGCATAAATTGATATTATCGATCGATTTTCTTGTTAGTTTTGATTCAATTTAGCAATATATTTGATATATGGAATAATTTATATGATTAAAATTATGATTTTGATTAATTGGATAATTACATTTAATGCGGGTTTGGAGTTTGACTCCGAAACAAAGAATTGAATACCTGTTCGGAATTTTTTTTTAATGAAAGTTCGGAATTTGATTCCGAATTTCCGATACACAAAGCTGCACCCTACTCAATTTATCCAATTAATTATGTGGATCGACATTACACATACTTGAATTGATTGAAATTGTAGTACGTAAGCATCAATTTAATTTTTTGAAAACATTTTTTTTTTTGAAATCGTTCAATTCAATCAATTTGTATAATTTGTACAAAAGATATGATTTTTTGTATAAACTACGAAATATTTGATTTCATGAAAGTAGAAGTTGATTTGAATTGACGAAATTGAGAATTTCATGATATTGATGTATACAGTAGACAAATTTTGTGTGAATTTGATTTGTATATTAATTTGTCAAAATTTTGAAGTTTTATGAAAACTTACCATCTTAATTCCTACAATTGTCAAAAGTTTGTAATTGTTACAAAATTTGAGTGGGAGTGGATGGGATGGCTATTAGGATTATGAAAGGTATATTAGCGTTTTAGTGTAAGATCCTAAATTACCTTAATTAGATATGATAGATATCTTATCTCTAATGAAATATTCTATCCAATTATACAAGGTAATAGTTACCATAAAATTTATTCCATATATATGATTGCTAATTTTGAATTAAATATCAAGAATATTAAATTAGTTATTTTATTAGATAATTTAATTGATTTGTGTTAAATAGTTTATAGTAATATGATTAATATTCTATTTCTTGTTCATATTAATTTGATTAATATTTTGATGGTATATTAATTGTGATTAATATTTTTAATATTTGATATTATTGCATGCAGTGACTAGTATGGCTCAAGTAGCATAGAAAATACGATCTGCGTATCATTATGTATTTTTGTACACGATCTGCGTATCGTTATGTATTTTTGTAATTTAATTTTCGAAAGTAAATTTATTTATACATTGTACAAAAGAAGATGCTACAAGAATCAAGGATGGAGATCCAAAAGGCGATTTTAGGATGGAGATCCAAAAGGAGAACCAAGGATGATGATTCAAGGAGCAAGAAGAACCTTGAAGATTTATCTTTTTAGGTTTTCTTTTCATTAAGGGTCATACTAGGATCACAATTTATTTTCGTGCATGTGTTTGGTTTATTCTTGCATGTTTGATTATATTGTTTGTTCACTTGATAATTAGACTTGCATGACAAACCTAGTTCCTTAAAAGAAAATTGAGAGTACGCCTTTCCAATTCATAACCTATGAGGCCCTTGGAATTTGATGGATAGGTTTTGCCAAAGCAAGGTGTCCATGCTTTGACCTTGGGATAGTACGGGTAAATCTATATAAGGGATTTATAGTCTTTAATTGGTTCTACTCAACAAAAGACCAAAAGACAAAGTTTTGGATTTTGAGGCATGTGATAGATTTACATAAGATGTGATCTATCAACCAAGAGTTATAAATGTTATAACTAGTAAAAGTTACTTACCTTGTCACATAAGAGTTAGGGTAGTGCCAAAGCACGCTAATGTCTTATCTGTAATAGGATCTTGGAATCATTTTATTCAAAGGGAATTTTATTTTAAGGATAAAATGGCATTAGCTTTTACATTTAAAGCATATTTAAATTTTAAGCTTTTGCATGACAAACATGATTCATATTTTGCATGTTCTATGTTGTAGATATCATAAATAGAAACGATAACCCAACAATCATCAATTTGCGTTCAATTCTTGAGAAGAATAAGTTGAACGACAATAATTTCCTCGATTGGGAAATAAATTTGAGAATTGTTCTCAGGTCAGAAGGAAAAGAGAGTGTACTTGACACCCCTATCCCAAAATTGACTGATGCCTCTACTCAAGCTGAGAAGGACCAGGAAAAACAAATCAGAGAAAAATAAGTGATTGTCACATATCTTATGCTGGTTTCCATGGAGTGTCGAGCCTTCAAAAGAGGTTCGAAAAGATGGATGCTTGCACCATCATTCGCACCTTGAAAGTCATGTTTCAGGAACAAGAGAGGATGGAGAGGTAGGAGACTCATAAGGCAATACTCGATTGCAAACTTGAGAAAGGCAAGCTAGTTGGTCCTCATGTCTTTGAAATGATTGGTCATTTTGAAAACATGGAGAGACTTGGCCGCCTGTATAGCTAAGAGTTGGCTACAGACATCATACTTCATTCTCTACATGATGGATTTACTCAGTTCAAGCTAAACTTCAATATGAACGGAGCTATAAAAACGCTTGAAGAGTTGCATGGGATGCTTAAGACCGCTGAGCAAAATCTAACTATGGGCAACAAGAAGGAGATCTTGTTGGTCCAAAAGGGAAAAGGGTTCAAGAAAGGGGCATCTGGACAGCAGAAGAACGCAAATGGAAGGGTAAACCAGTTACCCAACCCAAGAACTCTTCTGAGAAAGCTAAAGTAACTGCTGACCATGATTGTTTCTATTGCCATACCAAGGGTCACTGGAAGAGAAACTGCCCAAAGTATTTGAAAGATAAAAGGGATAGAACTGTGAGTTCTTCTGGTACAAAAGCTAGTGTTATGATGAGTAATGACTCTATCAAACATTTGATGTTTACAACATAAGTACCAAAAAGCAAAAATCAGATGCAGGTGAAAATACCTATTTATGACATTGTCAATTGTGTCACTTAGACTTAAATTGCATGGAAAATTCCATAAAGATGGACTTTTGATATCAACTGATTGTGAATCATTTGACACATGTGAGTTATGTCTAATAAGAAAAATGACAAGGTCACCTTTTACTAGGGTAAGTGAAAGGGCAAGCTGAGTTCTTGGAACTAATACATATAGATGTAACTGGGCCTATGAGCACAAAGGCTAGAGGTGGGTACAAATACTTCATAACTTTTACTGATGATTTAAGTAGATAGAGTTGTATTTACTGAATGAATTAGCATAAATCTGAATCCTTTTGAAAAGTTCAAGGAGTTTCAGAATGAAGTTGAAAACCAGCTTGGCAAGAAAATTAAGACACTACAATCCGATCGTGGTGATAAATATTTGAGTCAAGAGTTTGATCATCATTTTAAGAGTTGTGGGATTGTCTCAGGACTAACTCCACCCAGAACACCACAAATTAACAATGTCTCTCAAAGGAGAAATATGACCTTGTTGGACATGGTCTAATCAATGATGAGTTTTGCTAATCCTCCATATCTTTCCGGGATATACTCTCACAATCGCAATGTTCACACTAAACAGGACTCCATCTAAGGCTATAGAAAAGACACCATATGAGTTGTGGAGTGGAATAGTTCCAAGTTTGTCTTTTCTCAAGGTTGGGTATGCGAAGCATATGTAAAACGTTTACTAGCAGATAAGCTCGCAACCAAATCAGATAAATGCTTCTTTGTAGGGTATCCATAAGGAAACTAAAGGGTACTACTTCTACAATCCCATTGAGCACAAAGCGTTTGTTGCTAGGGATAGTGTCTTTATGGAAAAATAGTTTGTTTCCAAAAAGTCAAGTGGGAGAAATATTGATCTCGAAGAAGTTCGAGATAAGCAACAAACTGAGCAACAAGAGGAAATGGATCACTCCATGTCCGAAACGATGTATTTTGAGGACTTAATTCCACAAGAAGAAAAAACTCAAAATCATATACCGGAGGCAGGGGAGTTACAAGAACCCACACCTACTAGTCCACAAAACGTTGTGGTAAAACCTCCAGTGGCTCAACCCACACGTAGATTAGATAGGCAAAGATGTTTGCCAAATAGATTTGTTGATTTCATTTTCACTACATGTGTGGACATTCTGATGTTAGAAATCAATAAGCTTACTACATATAAGCAAGCTATGATGGGTCCAGACTCCGAAAAATGGCATGGTGCCATGGTGTCCGAAATGGATTCTATGTCTGAAATTCAAGTATTGGACTTGATAGATCCACCAGAAGGGATAGTACCCATTGGGTGCAAAGGGGTTTACAAACTCAAAACAGACAAGAACGAAAAGGTTAATCTAATCAAAGCAAGAATGGTAGTAAAGAGATTTAAACAGATTCATGGTATTGACTATGATGAAATGTTATCTCCATTTGTTGTGATTAAACCTATTCAGGATACTCCTAGCAATTGCAGCTCATTTATGATGATGAGCTATGGTAAATGGATGTCAAGACCACGTTCTAAACGGATACTTAGAAGAGGATGTGTACATGAAACAACCTGAAGGGTTTTGAAGATCCACATAATCCTAGGAAGGTATGCAAGCTTAAGAAGTCCATTTATGGACTTAAGCAAGCATCATGGAGTTGGAACATTCGATTTGATGAAGTGATCAAATAGTTTGAATTCATCAAATGTGAAGAAGACCTTTGTGTTTACAAAAAGTTTAGTGGGAGCAAAGTTGGTTTCTTGGTTTTGTATGTGGATGACATACTACTCATTGGGAATGACATTCAGATACTTGAGTCTGTAAAAGACTGGCTCAACAAGCATTTCTCAGTGAAAGACCTTGGAGAGGCCGAGTACATTTTAGGCATCAAGATCTATAGGGATAGATCCAAGAGACTCATTGGACTAAGTCGGGGAACTTATATAGATAAAGTTCTGGACAAGTTCAACATGAAAGATTCCAAAAGGGGATTCTTGCCCATACAATATGGCCTATATCTAAGCAAGAAGCAGTGTCCAGTAACACCTGCAGACCTGCTAAGCTGGATAGGATGAGTCGAATCTCTTATGCATCAGCAATATGATCCATTATGTATGTTATGATATGTATTCGCCCAGATGTTGCATTTGCCTTAAGTCTGTGCAGCAGATACCAATCGAGTCCAGGTGAAGCACACTGGAGTGCAACTAAGAACATCCTTAAGTACTTAAGAAGAACTAAGGATGAGTTTTTGGTGTACGGAGGACATGATGAGTTAATCGTTGAAGTATATGCTAATGTGAGCTTCCAAACAAACAGAGATAACTTTCGATCTCAATCCGGATATGTCTTTGTTCTTGTTAGAGGATCTGTGAGCTAGATGAGCTCAAACCATGACACAGTAGTTGATTCTACAATAAAGATTGAGTACATTGCAACATTAGATGTTGCTAAGGAAGTTGTCTGGATAAGGACGATCATTAATGAGCTTGGTGTCATTGCTTATTCCAAATAACCTAGCTCTAATCCCCAAATCCAGACAGGTACCCAAAAGTATCATATTATATGAGACTAGGTCTAGTAAGATGATACGATGCCGTGCAAAATACACATGGATAGCAATATTGCAAATCCGTTGGCTAAACCCTTCCCCTGGCCCAAGCATGATAGTCAACCTAGGGCCAAGGGACTCAAGTCCATTGATGAATGACTTTGAGTTTTGATGTTTTGAGATCTTAGATATTTGATCAAGATTGTTGAAACATATTTGCATCATGTTTGTTTGAAATAAAATTTCATTATTATTCGATTATGGTTTAGAATTGAATAAAATGTCCTAATAATTTATAATTATCAAATAGGATCGCTGCGAAAGTCATGGTGGTTGAAACCCTATTAAGTGAACTGATATTATGAATTATGTTTTGCCATAGCCTGAATCATTAAACGGGACATAAATGATTTAATATAGGCTATTATGCAAGTTGAGTGATAGCGCCAAGTTTCACGGGCTATAGGGACATGGAGTTGTCTAATCAATTGCATGGACAAGTATGGTGGATACTTATTGGGCAGACCTGCCTTAAGATTTTTCAAATAAGTTGAAGAATTTAAGGTTAAAATATTCTTAGTAGATTCCTCAGACATGAGTGTGATATCACTCTCATTTGATGATTGGTAGTCTTTGACACTGTCAACCGCTGATCCGTAAAAGGCAGTCATAAAGGCAGTGATTGGGGTTGCTAAAATTTAAGTGGGAGTTATAGTCACACAAGATTGGAGAAGTCCTCCTATTCTGGATATGTGGATATCTGAGTAGGAATAGTGTTCTGGCCACTCGAAGAGTAAGAGTTGTAAAATGCATGGCCATGCTCAAATGGATTAATAAGTAATCATTTGTTTATTTGACAGCTCAAGCTCGGGATCGAGAAATAATTTGAATTGATATGGATAACATGAGATGCTATCATATCATCAAATTGAACATTAAGTGACAAAGGAATTGAAATTGCACATCCACTTAAGGACAAGTGGGAGATTGAAGGAATATGTGTCTTTAATTGATGTGTAAAATACTAATGATATAATAGGATTAAAATGGAGATTTATAATCCGAATGATCTAGGTAATTATAGTGCTTTTCTAGAAGCCAACTATAATTTATGGATTAAATTGGATTTAATCTATTGCTATTTTATTCGGGTCCTATAAGGTCACACACAAAAGAGTATTAGGAATTGGATAATTGATTAATGATAATAATAAGTTATTATTGTTGATATAATATCTTTATGGAAAGATATTGTGGATAGAAGATAAAAGATAAAAGGTGACTTATTAGGAATAAGTTTGACCTAGTTTATACATTATATAAGGAGACTTATTGAGAATAAGTCTTAACCTAGTTTTTGACAATTGTGCATCTTTTCTTCTCCCACCAAAGTCAATAGCATCCCTAAAGTGTTAGGTATGAGTTGCAATCCTTCGATCGTTCGTTCTAGCAAACGGAGAGAAGGAGATCCAATTCCGTGCTCGTGTGGACCAAGTAGAGGAGTCGCGCTTGAGGCTCTATTCTCCAAAGGTGATTTCGAATCAAGGTTCCGCACAAGAAAAGGTATGACTTTTCTCTTCTACATTGATCATATCAATTCATGCATGAGATCCCAAATTAGATGTTAGAAAACAGTTTTCTACAATTCCGCAGCGCATCTAATTATCCTACAGCGAGTGGGGATGACTCAATGGAGGAGAGTAGTCCCTCTTTGTATATGATGAATTTAATGGTTTGGAATTGTTACAAAGCCGGAAAAGATTGATGTGGCAGCCATCTATGAGACCAAAATCTCTGGAGAGAAGGCGGATAGAGTGTGTTCTAAGCTGGCATTCAATCATTGTACACATGTTGAGGCGGTTGAGAGAGTGGAGGGTCTCTGACTCTATTGGAACGAGGACAAGGTTGAGGTAAGGATTGTAAAAACTCATAAATATCTTATGCACGCCTCCCTCAGTTTCAAAAAGAAGAAACTTCATCTGATTGTCATCTATGCGCCGGCTTTGGTGAAGGAGAGAGCCCAGTTCTAATCGCTACTAGAAACGGAGATTGATGAAATTGAGGAGCCACTCATTGTAGGAGGAGACTTCAACGGCATTGTCTCTCAATATGAGCGGACAGGAGGTTCAAGAAGCTTACACCGTGACTCGAAAACCTTTAGACACCTAATTGACATAAAAAAGCTCATTGATATGGGTTATTCCGGACCGAACTACACTTGGACTCGTGGGAAGGATGTCAAACATGTTGTTGCTAAACGCCTCGATCGAGCTCTCATGAGTGAGAGAGCTAGGATGGCCTGAAGCTAGAGTGAAACACCTGAACAGTTATTCTTCTGACCACACACCTTTGTTGATTAATCTTGACCCTATTACTGATACCGGGAGGGATAGAAGACCGTTCCACGTTGAGGCTATTTGGTTCACACATCCCGACTTTTTGTGTGTGGTCAAGAGCTGCTAGGAGGGGAATGTTAAGGTGTCATCGTCACTGGCCAGGCTTAAGGACCAGCTTCTTGATTGGAACTGCAAGACTTTAAGCAACATTCATACCAAGAAGAAGGATGTTATAAGGGAGATCGAGAAATTGCAAGTTAACCCGGCTCTGCTAAGTTCGGACAATCTACTTAAGAAAGAGAATGATCTATAAGCTGAACTTGAGAAGTTCCTTGAGCAAGAGGAGATGTTGTGGTTCCAAAAATCTCGGGAAAATTGGCTTAGTTAGGGAGATCGTAACACGACTTTTTTCCACCTCTCGACGGTAATCCGCAGGAAGAGAAACAGAATTGAACGTCTTGTTGATGAGAGGGGAAGGTGGATCGAGGATAATAGCAGGATGGAGAGAATGGCTCTGGCTTTTTATAAAGTGCTCTATAGGCTGCCAAGGGAGGAACTGACCAGAGAAGAGCTGTAGATAAGTGGTTTTCCGAGGATGGATGATGCCACTTGGGGTCTAGTTAACACTTCTCTCTCCGAGGATGAAGTGTGGAGAGCAGTCAAGGATATGGGTCCTTATAAGGTACCCGAATTGGATGGCTTCCAGCCCGTCTTCTACCCATTTCATTTTCAACTTTGGCCCATTAGTTTTTTTTTCATTATTATTAGTTTTTAACAAATCTAGATATAAATAATTCATTCTATTAAGACATAATATATATATATAGTTATAGATATAAATAAAATAACAACTATAAAATTATTGATTGGGATATAAATAATTATTTCCAACAAAAAATAATCATATATCATAATTTGTCTAAATTATGGAATATGGACAAATAGAATAACCTTAATTATGAAAACTAATGGAATTATTATATTTATATCTATAAAAAGAAATACATTAATAAAAAAACTGAAAAGTAATAGAATTAATAGAATTATTAACACTAATAGTCTAATAGAATTTAGTGATGGAAGAGTCCAATTGTGAAAAAGGTACACAATTTATAATATCTATAAACTATATCATATTGGTATGAACTTATAGATCAACTCTTATATAAACTCATAAGTGGTACTTATATATACCCTATATATATATTTCTACTTATACGAACTTAGATAATCAAATTTAATCAAATTTCTACTTATATATATTGGTATGAACTTATAGATCAACTGTTATATAAACTCATAAGTGTTACTTATATATATATTTTCTCATAAGTGTTACTTATATATATTGTATAAACTTCTAAATGCTATTTATATTATAAACTTATACAAACTATAATATTCATAATAAAAACTCGTAGTTTTCAGTTGAACTAAATAAGTTGTTAGTTTAGAACTTTATAATTGTTAAATTACGTTAGAAGTTTTTTTTAACGTGTTTAGAATTGAATTAAGTTATTAAGTTTAGAATTGTTAAATTACCTTAAGCTTTCATTTATAAATGCATTTATTATATTAGAAATTTATGCATTTATTATAGTATATAATAAATACAAAAATATGTATAATAGAGATACTGTTAGAGTTGAAGTTATTGGATCTCACACAAGTGTGAAAATTTTAGAGATTTTGCTATTTAGTTCTCTCTTTTAGAGATTTTTTAGAGCTATTGGAGATACTCTATGCTTGTGTTAAAATAAAAAAAAAATTCACATTCAAGCATTAAAATGTTGATGTTAACAACCATTTCAAGTCGGGTCGGATCAGGTCGGGTTGAGAGTTAAATCGGGTTGAAAGTCGCGTCGGGTTGACAGTTGGGTCGGGTTTGAGTCGGGTCGGGTTTATCTGTGTTCGGGTTTATTTCGAGTCGGGTTAGGTTCGGGTGGGGTTCGGTCTCGGGTTTAGGTTACGGATGACTCCAAGTTTTTGGGTTTCGGTCGGGTTTGGGTGAGTCGGTCGGGTTTCTCGAGTCGGGTCAGATTTTGCCATCTCTAATTAAAATTAAAAAAAACGCGACCGCGCATTGCGAGTGCGCGGATCCGCACACTTGCAATCCGCGGTTGCAAACCGTGTAAAATGCAAGATAATCACGTACCCTTCATATAGTAGCCCCATAAAAAAAAAACAAATCTAAACTAAATATTGATGTAACAATTATTAACGTGTTGATACATTTGATCAAAACATAACGTATAAACTCAGCAGGATATGAAAAAATTATTAACTGCACTAATGTTGTAGTTAGAACATCATATCAAAAATAAATCTTATTAACGACTTGATAATCCTACCAAGAGCATAATCATAAAATTCCTCATGAAGTCAAAAAAAAAAAAAGTCGCTCTTCCCCGTTAAACAAGCAACCTATTATATTTTTCTCTATCATAACTAATTAACTAATTGATGCATTAATGCAATTGTGGAAAATGATATACTCCGTACTAATTTTTTTTTTTGAAAACAGATATACTCCGTACTAGATAGGTAACCCTAATATAATTATATTAGGCGACATACATTGATTAATATTTCGTCACTTCAAACACCTAACGACGAACTTAAACATCATAATGGTCGCCTGGAAGTCGACCAAAAACCCTCCTTGTTCACCACTCTGCGACAAATTTACGAATTCATTATTGTCGCCTAAACACTAAAGCAACGAATAGTGATCCTCCATCCAATCACCAAGTGTTTTCAGACCACCACTATTGTTGCTCGCCTAAAAACTCTCGCGATGACGATATGTCATTGCACCAACTTTCGGCCCTTCTGACAACATTTCGCACATTCTTAAGTGACTACTTTCACTTCGTTGCTTGGATGTTTTTTGGTCACTCCATCATTCAAGAGACGACCACGTTCTAGTTGCCTAATTGGCCTAAACATCTTGGTCGGCTTTCATGATCCTAGGCAATCTTAAGCGTCGACACCAAAGTTCGTCGCCTGGATTGTTTTAGGCGACTGGCACCAAGACTTCCTTCGCATGAATACTCTGGGGACGAGCACCATGCAACCGCCATTCAGGTGTTCTTCGTCTGAGATCCCAGGCGACTTGAACGTCATTCAGGCAACCGTTTTATGTTCGTCGCTTGAATTGTCACCTAACAGTGTAAGGCTGATGGATCACCTTTTTTTTAATTGTTCATTGGTTACACGATAATATCTCATTCCGATTGTATACTAGGCTTGGTAGTTCAATTTCAATCCTAGCAAAATTGGATTTGAAAAAAAAACTATTCTATTTCTTTGCAAGAGAGAACTAGAACCTTAAGTTTTCTGCAACGACGGGTACTTCCTAAAGAGGAGAATCAAAATTCAAAACCCAAATTGTAGAACTATGAAGAGATCAAAAGAATCACACATCGAAAATATAAACTAAATCAGCCTAATATATAAGTTAACGAGCTACTCATTCTATTGTCAATAAATTTTGAAATGCAACCTCATTGTGTCCATACACACGACTCTCGATCATGGTCTCAATGGACTTCGGAGCAAAACACTATTCTTGATGTCCCGTTAAAGTATCGACTTTTTTTTTGGTAAGATATGAGCCATGGAGTAGGCCAAAGTGGGCCATGCTGGCCCAATCTTGTAGGTGGGCCCAACAACATAAGCAAGTTGAGATGAGTATGGTTGCCATAATTTTGGATGAGAACGTAAACGAGAAAATGTGGTGTGGTGATGTGATCCCCAAACCCAACCCATGCCCCACTTTTTGGTGGTTAAAACATTATCCAAATACACTTTCTTTTTTAAAAAAAAATTATTTTATTTTATTTATTTATTTATTTATCCTTCAATATATATTAATGGGGTGTATATCTGTAAATAAGAATATAATATCCCATGCCACGTAGACATATATATCAGGTTATAAATATATACATGCATATTCTACGTTATCCTTGTCCCATCAAATTAAATAATTGGTAATAACGGCCGATGTGGAATGTGTTATGAGAACATTGGGCCAACCCAACTAAGGGAAGGCAACATGTTAATGATAAGGATTACCTTCCACTGATTTTCATTAATATGTTGATCTTTATGTAGGTTGATGTGAAACCGCTGAAAAAGAAATGTGCTTATTGAAAAATGTTTCATAATTGTATTAGATTTCTCTTATCGAACAATCAAACTCTGTCTTATATATGTTAAAGTCCAATGATCTTTTTGGCTATATCTCTCTATATATATACACTCAATCTGTTAAGTAAAATATATTATTTTAATATTTTGCAGAATTTTTAAATAAATTAGCAAATATATTATTATACCCTCATTTATTACTCTATTTTTTCACTTTATCGAAAACTACAAATAATCATCAACTAATAATTACAAAGGTAATTTTGTAAAGTAAACACCAAAATACCCAACTACAACTAATCATATATATAGAGAGAGAGTATAGATCATTTGTACACAAGACTTAGGGTGTACCTTGTTCAAAAATATTATTCGGTGAAATGTTAAACATTATTCGGTGAAATTTGAAGGATTATTCGTACAAATTGTAAATATTGTTTAGGGAATTGAGGTTTCTATTTGGTAGAATGTTACACATTATTCAATGGAATTGAGAAGTTTTCATCTGAACTGAATGGAAAAAGAAAACATGACATAATTCGGTAGAATGTGAAACATTATTCGGTAGAATTGGTCATTTTTTCAAAACAGCGAAATCATATCCGGGGAAAAAAAGCGCGTCAGCCCTTTGAACGTGGGTCCCACTATTTTTTTTATTTAAAGAAAAAACAAAAATCTCTTTTAATCCTAGCCTTCCATTTTCTTTCAATCAAGGGCTCAAATTTGTATACAAGGTACATCCTAAAGGGTGTGTACACCCGAATCACACCCTATATATAGAGAGAGAGTATAGATCATTTGTACACAAGACTTAGGGTGTACCTTGTACACAGTTTTAGACCCTTGATCTAAGTGGAATGGAGGGATGGGATGTTGCCACTTGTTATGTGAGTTAAAAAAAATTTGGAAAACTAATTTGATTCTCATTATTTGGAGCGTGAGAGCGTGTGGTAAAATAAAACCCTAAATTGTAAATTGCCTTCTTCATTGCTGTTAACCGAGGAGCCGCGGAGAGGGTCAGGCGAGGCGGGCCGAGGCAACTGGAAGAGAATTGGAGCTGAGGATAGGTGAGCGCGAAGGCGAAGGGGTAATTTCAGAGACCGACATTGAGGCGAGGCGGCGACGAAGAGGGAGGAGAGTGTGGCGGGAGGACAGTCGCAATGGCTCCCCGTCTTTTCGCTTGCTTCAGCAAGCCAGGCCGCAAGGACCACCCCCACCGCTCCACCGCCGGCGTCAAACCCGTCGCCACGGATGAAGCCAAGGATCAGAGAAGAGTCGGAGTCTGTGGGGCGGTGGTGGAGTTGTTCTCCTCGTAGGGTTGCGTGACCTTGCCGGAGGCGGAGCTGCTCGTCTCACGGATAGGAAGGGGTGAAACAGGAAACGTGAAATCCGATTCCAATCTTGATTTCCCGGTGTAATCCAATTTCAGGTTTGCCTTCTCCCACCTTCCAGGTTCCCTTCTCCCACCTTCAGTCTTGATTTTGGGGCTGTAATCCGATTTCATTCAAAGCCTTCTCTTAAATTCAGGTTCGTCTCCCACCTTCCAGGTTCCCGGTGTAATCCGATTTCATTCCATTGGTGGTGCAGGGAAGAAGAAAGAAGGGAAGGCAAAGTGGGCAACTCACTCTCAGGCTATTAAGCACACCCACCACTTGAGATTGTTGTTCAATCAATTGGGTGAGATGAGAGGTAGATTATTGTGTGTTTATGTGATTCCCGCATTATTCGGGGTAAAAACGACGAATTATTCAAACGAATGTGTTGATTTTTAGTCGAATTTAGTGTTTGATTTTTTAGATGTATAATTTGATTAATTATTTGTTAATTGTTCAGACGAATGTGTCGAATTTTTGTTACTAGTGTTAATGGGTTGGTCAATATTTGGTGAAATTTGATTCATTATTCGTCAGTATATGAGATTTTCGGTTTGACGAACAACATTAAAAAAACATTATCGCACGAGTATAATTACACAGCTAAACATTATTCGGTGAAATATGAAGCATTATTCGTATAAATCGTAAGTATTGTTTATGAATTTGAGGTTTCTTTTATTTGAAATTGATAGAAAAAAAATATTCGATAGTATGTGACAAATTATTCAATGGAATTGATAAATTTTGATCTGAACTGGATGGAAAAAGAAAACATAACATTATTTGATAGCATGTGAAACATTATTCAGTGGACTTGGTAAATTTTGATCTGATGGAAAAAGAGCACAAAATATTATTCGGTAGCATGTGACAAGTTATTAAGTGGAATTGGAAATTTTTTTTCTAGATGGAAAAAAAACATAATATTATTAGGTAGCATGTGAAATATTATTCAGTGGAATTGAAAAATTATTCGGTAGCATGAGAAATATTATTCCCCTATTACGATGCATATCCCAACATATCGAAACCCAAATTTTTTAATATAATGACTTTAATTTATAAACATAATTTTTCATCATAACGAATTTAATAAATGCATACCTAAAAACACACACATACACAAAAATAAAGAAAAAATGTGGCAAGAGGAAAGCAAAAAAAATAAATGAAAAAATGTGGCAGGAGGAAAGGAAAAGAAATTGATTTCAATTATGTTTTTTCCCACCAGGCCCACCAATTGATTCATCACAAATTCACAATGGAGACATGCGCCTACACATTGAGTAGAGAAGTTGTCGAAATTGCTTGATAGCCAACGAATGATCGAGTGGGGCCGAACTGACAATGTCGGATCGGACGTTGGCAAAAGTCTAAATATCGCTTATTAAGGCCATTTTGGTTAAGAGGGAAAATGATATATCGGGGATATATCAAAGATATATCGGGGATATATCAAGGATATATCGGGGTTTATCGAATTAGTTAATTTTTAGTCAAAATTATTATATTTATACACTTTTACATAAAAATGATTAAGTAGTGAAAATTATACTATAAAATTTCCAAATAAACTTGAAAAAGTAATATTTACATTACAAAATATTTTTAGGGGATGTCATGAAAAATGTAAGGAGTGTCATGAAAAATCTTACAAGTGTCATGAAAAAAATAAGAAATGTCATGATATATGTACAGAAGGTGTTTGATTGCATAAGTTGATATCTAAGTTGTCACGCTATATTGAAGGGATGTCACGAGATTTGACTTGCGCGACAAGAGACAATGGACTTACCATGCCACTTCAATGCTTAGAGCATGAACATCAGCAGGCCTGCAGGCCCTTAAATGTGCTAGAAAATATTAAAAATAAAATCAAAAAAAAAAAGAGAAAGGGCTATGAGCCCAGGGTTGAGTCCCGTATATAGGGGCCCGAGAAATCCGAGCTCGTAGCGTTTAAATCAAGGGAGAAAGGGAGTCACGTGCTTTCCACATGTCGGCTATAAACAAAACGACCTCGTCCGGGGCAAAAAGTGATTGAAATGTTGCGTATGAAATTCACACGGGAGCAAGATTTGAAAGCTTGCAAGCTAAGACGTGGGTCAATCATAAGGCACCACGTGTCAACACGTTTAATTTATTTTTTAAAGTGGTTTTCCGTCATTTTTTTTAAAAAAAAAATATTTTCAACTGCGAATTAATTTTCTCAACTCATAGACACCCATTTTGCATATGTTTTTTTTAAAAATTATATCAATAATACCCATATACTATTATTTTTACCATATAAAAAACTAGAGTTGGCAAAACCCGACCCAAACCCGAAAACCCGACCCGGTCGACCAGGAACCGATTGTTCTGAACACCGACCCAACCCAACCCATTTTGGACCCAAAATCCGAATAACCGGTAACCGAAACTCACCCAAATCTGAATGAACCGAACCCGATTCAACCGAAACTCATTAAGACCCGAACCCGTTATAACCGAAACCCGAAATAACCCGAACTTTACGATACATTCTAGCAAATTTTTTAAAATGAATATTGAAATAATGAAAACTTGAGACAATCCAATCCCGAAATAACTGAAACCCGATACAACCGAAACCCAAAATAACCAAAAACCAAGACAATCGAAACTCGAATAACCAAAAATCGATACAACCGAAACCCGAACCCGACCCAAATTCGAATGACCCGAAATCTGAATGCCACGTCTATAAAAAAAACCAATTTCCCCACTCATTTTGCCTATAATAATAATAATAACAATAATAATTAATAATATTAATAATTAATAATTAATAATAATAATAATAATGATGATGATGATGATGATGATGATGATGATGATGACGACGACGACGATTGAGTAATTGAAAAAGGTAAATAGTAAAAAGTAAGTTAAGGGCCCGGGTTCCGGGCTCACGAATGGGGGTGCAAATAATTAAAAGCTGAAATGGGGCTGTTAAGCTGATGTGACAGAGGAAAATTAAGTTGAGGGTCTGGGTGTTAAAGGCCTCAAGTCCCACTATTGTTGATACTCTTATATAATGTGGATTAATCCTCCCATTAGTCTCTCTTTCTGACCTTTTCAATAAAGTACCCCTCAATCTCTCCCTTTTACATTTTCAATAAAGTATTGATCAGAAAGTACTCTCTCTTTAACATTTTCAACAAAGTATCCATCAGTCTCAATCTCTCTGTTATATTTTCAGTAAAGTAGGTATCACATCACACACACACACACACTCTCTCTGACGCCCTCTCACCTACAATCGACTTCAAGGTAACTTTTTTTAATTACAAATATGTCATCTCCCTTGCAATTTACCAAATGTCATGACATTTTTGTAAAAAAATGAAATGGGTTGGTATGTCTATGCAAATCACCAAAACTAGTTTTTCCTACACACGTTGTACTCCCCACCAATGTAGTCCCTTCATTCTTCGTAAATCTCAAGAGGTTGGCAAAGAAAAGGGGTGGCCAATGACCTCAGCTACCGGTGGTAACTCGGAAATGGCATTGAAACTCCACAACAACATTACCCTATCGTGTGTCAGTGATAGGAGAAAATTATCATTGTTACTCTTAAAAATAAACCTAAACTAACCAATTAGTATAACAAGTAAGTAAGGAGTCGATTCCACATAGAATCTAGCATATTCATAAGCATAATATATTGAGCAATTAATAGAAAGGGCTTTTTTGTGATGAGAATAATAAAATAAACTATGAACAAGTTAGAGAGAATAACAATTGAGAGAATAACTTCTACAAATATCCACTTTAGTTTGGCAAGTTGATCACGTACTATTCTTCTTCAAGTCCTCTTTTCATATCATGTGATTGTTCATGCCCTAATTTTGTGTAAATTATTAATTCTACGAGTCTAGTAATCCTTACTAATTAGATAACCCTAATACGACCAAGATTTAACCTAATAGTAGCATTAAAAGTAAGAATGAACCAAGATACATGTGACGCCAAGCTATTAGTAGGAATGGAAATGGGTCGGGTGATGGGTGGATGATCCGATTTTTCACCCGACCCACCATTCAAAAACCACCACTCGCCCCGCCCCACCCCACCACCAGCCTACCTATCACACGCCCTGTTTCAACCATCACACACAAGGTGATCGGATGGATCAGATGAAAAACATCTCCTCAATTATCCACAAGCACATAGAAAGTTTGTAGGCAATGTTATACATGTTGCAACAATTTTAGCAAAAACAACCACCATTTCACAAAAAAAGGAGCTGCTTTTTCAACAAAAAAAATTCAATTATTTCACAAAAAACAAGAACTTTTTCAACAAAAAAAAACAACTATTTTACAAAAAAAAAGCAACTATATAAAAAAAAAACAACAACTACTGAGGTTGTTGATCTAATCCAATGAACTCCTTCATGAAGCTTGACCGATTTCCATGAGTTCTTTCATGAAGCTCGATCGATTTCCATGAGTTCCTTCATGAAGCTTGGCAATTCCGATGAGCTCATTCCTGAAGCTCGGGTGATTCTAATGAGCTCCTTTGTGATGTTTGTTGATTCTATCGAGCTCATTTGCAATGCAATGCTCAACTAAAAAGTGACCTCATGTCTCAATTTAATATCTAAATAAGGATGATTTACCTTTGTTAATTTGTAGTCATACCACGAGGACAAAATAACTAAATTTAAATCTTTACTTTGCTACTACAATTGGTTTCCAATTACTACAATTGGTTTCCAATTACTACAATTGGTTTCCAATTACTACAATTGTTAATTTGTTGTCTCAATAAAGAAAATGGAGGATGAAATCTTAAACTTGAAAGGGGAAGACAAGCTTGAAAGGGACCCAGATCGAACGTGGATTGGTTCAAAGACATAACAAGAAATTCACCGTCAGAAAAAAGAGCTAACAAATTGAACAAGGCATATCAGGATATGCTAGAGAAGGTGGGGCTGGTGGTATTCAGCCAGATTCTCTTGCATCATCCGTTAAAAATTTACAGGGTGAGGACTCAAAGCTAAAAGAAAGCTTCCAGAGAAGGAAAATGTTGTCACAACAATGGTGAATCAACCACACCCTGATGCACCCAAACAGAACACCAGAACCACACCTTGAACCTCTTCTGTGACAATGACAATTAACAGAAAACAGAGAGAGATTGATTGAACAGCCAATAACTCCACGATTCAATTGATTGTCAAACCACCTACATAAGCTACTTACAATATTGAAAACTAACATGATAACTGCACCCCACTTCTCCACTACATCACCTAAACAACAACTGCAGAAAACTGAATTGACCAGAACAAGTTCTACTCGATATCGATTACAAATTAACTGTCATTCGACATCGACTAACAGAAAACATAACTAACATTTAAATGAAATGTGGAATATATTTCAACACCTCCCCTTAATTCACATTCTTTTCATGCCAATCTTCTCCATGAAGAACTCGTGCTTGGCACCACTCAAAGCCTTTATGAACATATCTGCATCTTGATCATTGGTTCCACAAAACCTGAGCACAATCTCATCCTTAGCCACCAATTGCCTGATGAAGTGGTGCTGCACATCAAAGTGTTTGATACGAGCATGAAAGGCTGGGTTCTTTGTCATTGCTATAGCTGATCTGTTGTCACACCATACCTCAACTGCATCAATGTGATTGCATCCCAAATCAAACAACAATTTCTTCAACCAAAGAGCTTATCTAGCAGTTGCCCCTGCAGCTACATACTCAGCTTCTGAGGATGACAATGCCCCTGTCTCTTGCTTCTTAGAGATCCATGTGACAGCTCCTAAGCCTAACCCAAACACTGAGCCAGAAGTGCTCTTCCTGTCATCTAGGCAACCTGCCCAATCACCGTTAGTATGCCCTTGCAATTTGAAATTTTGTACACTTTCATACCAAATTCCACACTTCAGGGTGCCTGCTACATACTTCAAAATTCTCCTTGCTGCTCCCAAGTGTTTCTTGGTGGGACTGTGCATGTACCTTGAGACTACACTCACACAATAGGCTATATCTGGCCTAGAGTGTGTTAGATAGTTCAATCCACCCACCATGCTTCTGTAGAGCTTTTCATCTGCCCTTGGAGTGCCATCCTCCCTCTGCAGCTTCTCATTAGTGTTCATGGGAGTATGAGCAACTTCACAGCCTTCCATCTTAAATTTCTTCAACAGATCCCTTGCATATTTCTCTTGACAAAGAAATATCCCTTCCTTTCTTTGTCTGACTTCGAAGCCTAGGAAGTATTGCAGCAACCGCAGGTCTGTCATCTCAAACTCTTTCATCATGGTTGCCTTGACCTGATCTAGCATCTTTGATGACGAGCTAAAGTATATGATATCATCAACATACAGACAGACCACAATAAACTCACACTTGCTATTCCTTCTTACATACAAAGTGGGCTCATTCTCACTTCTTTCAAAACCATTCTCGGAAAAGAAGGTGCCTATTCTACTATACCAGGCTCTTGGAGCCTGCTTCAATCCATACAGAGCTTTAATCAATCTGTACACCTTTCCTTCCTCCCCACTCTTCACAAATCCTTGAGGTTGCTCTACATAGACCTCTTCTTGCAACTCTCCATTCAGAAAAGCTGATTTTACATCCAACTGGAAGATTGGTAGCTTCCATTGAGCAGCTAAGGCCAACACAACTCTCACTGTTTCAAGCCTTGCAACTGGT
Source organism: Persicaria maculosa (assembly GCA_963922045.1). Lineage (NCBI taxonomy): Eukaryota > Viridiplantae > Streptophyta > Magnoliopsida > Caryophyllales > Polygonaceae > Persicaria > Persicaria maculosa. The sequence continues at coordinate 26,128,931 of OY998267.1, read as the reverse complement.
GAGAAAATCTCCTCATAATCAATCCCTTCTTGTTGTGCTTAACCTTTTGTAAACCGCCTTGCTTTATGCTTTTGCACACTTCCATCAGTGTGGTATTTTGTTCTAAATACCGATTTCAAGCCAATAGCTTTCTTCTCCTGAGGCAACTCCACTAACTCCCATGTTTGATTTTTCTGAATACATCTCATCTCCTCCTTGATTGCAGCTTGCCACTCCTTCTCATCTTTTGCCTCATTAAAACTATCAGGATTAGTAGCAATCAAAGCAAGCCTACATCTCTCATAGATGTCTACTAGGGACCTGAACTTTCGAGGATGAGGTGATCCACTTGAAGAGTCTGAAGATGTGGATCTTGCACTGCTTGATCGACTGCTCTGTGATGATTGAGTTGAAGGGGAATCTGTATTCAACTCATTAATGTCAGCCTCATCACTTACATTGATATCCTCTGAGGAGCTATCAGTGGTGATCACCTTCTGTGACACATTTCCCTTCTCATTCCTCATCCAATCCCACTCAGCTTCCTCATTAAAGACAACATTTCTACTTATCACAGTTCTCCCTGTCATAGGATTGAATAACTTGTATGCCTTAGACTGAGAGGCATACCCAATGAACACACATTTCTCTGCCTTGTCATCAAGCTTTGATCTCGGATTGATCAAAGCATAGGCCACACACCCAAACACCTTCAAGTGATGAACTGATGGCTTCTTATTTCTCCAGACTTCAAAGGGTGTCTTGTCCATGACAACCCTTGTTGGAGATACATTCAACACATAGACAGTTGTAGCTACTGCCTCACACCAGAACTTTCTTGGAGCATTTCTAGCCTTCAACATACTTCTAGCCATTTCAACCATTGTCATATTCTTCCTCTCAGCAACTCCATTTTTCTCAGGAGTGTAAGGAGCAGTGAACTCTCTTCTGATTCCATACTCATCACAATATGAGGCAAACTCATGGGACGTAAACTCTTCACCTCTATCTGTTCTCAAGGCCTTCACCACTTTGCCAGATTGATTCTCAACAAGAATCTTGAATTTTTTGAAGTTCTCAAATGCCTCTGAATTGCTTCTCAGAAAGTAGACCCAACTCATTCTACTGAAGTCATCTGTGATGAGTAGAAAGTACTTGCTTCCTTCAACAGATTCTGTTTGCATAGGCCCACATAAATCTGCATGAAGCAATTCCAAGCAATCCTTAGCTCTCCATGCTTCTCTGTTGGTAAAAGAGCCTCTGCTTTGCTTTCCATAAAGACAACCTTCACACAGATCAAGCTCACCAATCTTAGGCAATCCCTGCACCATATCTTTTGTGCTCAACATCTTCAAACTCTGAAGATTTAAATGACCATACCTCAAATGCCAGAGAGTCTGGTAGCCTCATCCTCCTTTGTTGTCATAGCTTTGTTCACATTTGATGCTAAATCACATGGAAACATTCTATTCTTTGTCATAGCCACTACTGTCACAAGATACCCGATTTTCTTCTCTCTGATCTTGCACTCATCATCATCAAAGAGCCAAGAATACCCATTGCCTTGTAGTTTCCCAACACTTAGCAGGTTGTGAGCTAAGCCATGAACATATTGCACATCTTTCAAGGACTTCTCTCCACCTTGCACACTTTTGATGACAATAGTTCCTCTTCCTTCACACTGCAACATTTTGTTATCTCCTAGCATAACTCTTCCCTTCTTTGTTTCATCAAGCTCAGTGAACAATCCCCTTGAACTTGACATGTGGTTAGAACATCCACTGTCAAGATACCAAATGTCACTGGTAGTTTCAGTTGCCAGTGAGAATGCCATGAACAACCTATCCTCTTTATCATTGTTCTCTGGGTAATTTGCATTCTTCTGTTGCTGTTATCTTGGTTTCCCTCACGACGCCTTCATTTTCCTGCTTTTCCCAACAGTATGCCTCCTTGTGCCCATATTTCTTATAATAGTAGCACTGAATACCACTTCTTTGAGATCTTGACCAACCTTCCACTGATCTCTTCCTTGTTCACCTCCATTTCCTTTTCTTGACCCACCATGTGAGCCTCTACCATGACCTCTTCCACAACGACCTCTATAGCTACCTCTGTAGCCTCCTCTTCCTCTATGGCCTCCTCTATGACCATCTCTGCTTGAAGAGCCCTCATTCTTGCTCCTTGCATTGTCTTCCTTCGCCTGGAAACCCTTCTCCTCCTTTTGCTCATTAGTTCTGCTCAGTCTCTCTTCATGAGCCTGTAATGAACTAGTTAACTCCTCAAATATGTACACTAACAGATCCTTTGATTCTTCTATGGCTGCAACCACATGATCAAACTTCTTGGGGAGACTTCTCAACACCTTGCTCACTAATGTCTCAGTACTCATCTTCTCACCATATTCTTTCATATGGTTCATAATTCCTGAGACTCGTGATAAGTACACCTGCACAAACTCCTTGTCTTGCATTGACAGAGTTTCAAACTCTCTCCTTAGTGACTACAGCTTTACTGTAATCACTTTCTTGTCCCTCGGATACTCTTGCTTCAACATTTCCCAAGCCTCATGTGTTGTTGTTGATGCAGCTATCCTTGGAAAAATCTCATCATCTAAGGCACTTTGTATCATGAACAATGCCTTTGAATCTCTCTTTCTCTTCTCTCTCAACTGCTGATCAGGCTCTTCTATACCATTGTCTTCAAAGCCTTGATCAACTAGATTCCAGGCCTCCTGAGACTTGAAGAGAGTTGTCATCTTCAAGCTCCAAAAGTGGTTGTTGATTCCTTTAAACACAGGTAGTTGTGGATTGCCTGAGTTACCATTGTTGTTGTTTTGTATTTTGAACAGAACCTTCTCTCACAGTATTTCCCTTTGTGTTTGTCCTCACAATCACTCAACCCGAAACAGAAACCCGATCGCAAACCTTAGTGTGCTCTAATACCAATTGTTGTCACAACAATGGTGAATCAACCACACCCTGATGCACCCAAACACAGCACCAAAACTACACCTTGAACCTCTTCTGTCACAATGACAGTTAATAGAAAACAGAGAGAGAGAGAGAGAGATTGATGGAACAACCAATAACTCCACAATTCAATTGATTGTCAAACCCCCTACATAAGCTACTTACAATACTGAAAACTAACATGATAATTGCACCCCACTTCTCCACTACTTCACCTAAACAACAACTGCAGAAAACTGAATTGACCAGAACATGTTCTACTCGATATCGATTAGAAATTAACTGTCATTCGACATCGACTAACAGAAAACATAACTAACATTTAAATGAAATGTGAATTATATTTCAACAGAAAACTGAGATATCTGCTCTTTTAGAGAAGTTGGCAGTGATAGAAAAGCTTGCTGAAAAGAAGGCCATTTTGGAGCATTCTCTCTTTAAATTAAGTGGTGAATTGGAGGATGCTAAAAGTTCAAGGATTTGAAAGAATTGTATCAGTTGCTCATGAAAGAGAAGTTTGTGGTGATTATTTAGAAGACCACTTTGATTTCTTAGTTCGAGATAATAATGGAGCATTTAGAGAAACTTGTAGCAGTGAACACGTTTTTGGACAACTTTTTTTTTCATGCAAATGATTAACTTGATGAATCGAGGAAACAATCAAAGAACTAATTAGAAGATTCATATATCAGTTGATTAATGATGATAAGTCCACCCTTGTTAAAGAGAGACAACCATTAGAATTGAATTTGGAAACTACTCGGCAGAGGCTAGAGCCGAGGTGGTGAAAAAAGGACCGATGAACCGGTTGGCCTAAACTATAGGGAACCTAAGGGATGACAATTGAGTTAAACCATGGAGAGTATCTAGGATAAATATAAAACAGAATATGAATATAATAGTCATTTGAGAAAATTGATGAAGAACTAGAAGAAGTGAAAATAGAAAACAATCGATTGAAGCTTGAACTTGCAATGGAGATATAGGGACCTGTCGTCTCAGAAAGAAATGGAGCTTTTGGAAGTAGTGATGGTAGAACTACACGGGATGCTCAACAAACAAAAATAGATTGAACAAACTATGGAAATGCTGCATTTAGAATTGGAAAAGAGAAGTGAAGGTGAATCGAGGGATATTGTTACTGGGCCATTCTTTATTGAATTGCATACCTCCTTTGTCAGTGAAGCATTATTCAGAGAGTTCATTGAGCTTTCCAAAGAATACAAGGGTCTTGAAGCTAAAAATTATTCAAAAGGTGTATAATTTAGCATTTCAACGAGCTCATTCATGAAACTTGGTCTATTTTGACGAGATAATTAATTATGCTCGACTAATTCTATTGAGTTGATTTTTAATGCTCAGCTACCAGAAGTGAGTTGATTTGTAATTATCCTTCGTCACCTTTTGGCTCTCCCATTGCAAATTCCGATGAGACTTCTCCTTCTTAGGCTTTAGAGCCAACCTTTGAGACTTCTCCTTTTGACTTCTCGTTCTCCATCACCTAATTGCGAGATTGTTGAAGATTACATTGGATTTTTTTGGGGAATTAATCAGTTCACCGATTCATTAAATTAGATTTGAGTTTAAGGCTAGTTTTGAGTTTGATTAGGTTTTTTTAGATCTTAGTTCACTATGTAAATATTTTCTAAAGCGGAAAAGGATTTGTGTGCAATTTAGTTATACTTCTCGATCTTGTCAATGTCCCTTTTAACATCTTATCTATAGCCCTTACGATAAAGAAAAAATGTAAAATTAAGGTATGAACACTCATCTTCCCCACCTCTCCCTCACTCTCCATCCATGTTCTTCTCGATCTGGATCACCACCGCCATGTCCTATCGTCTTCGCCAGGCCGCACTACTGACTCAAATTTGCCCTTGGCTTCTAGATCTGGGTCGTCATCATCTCCTATCGTCTTCCAGATCTTGGCCGCCATTGCCATCCATGTTCTTCTCCGTCTCCCCTTCATGGCTAAATTTGAAACATCAATCCCACCATTCACTTCCGCCTTGTACCGTCGACTCTTGTTCTTTCTTCAACCATTGACACCACTACTCCACCATCAACCTCCTAATCGACTTTGACTACTCCTAGATCCACCCTTAAGTTGCCAGCTTCAGATCTCCGCCTCCATTGTTGCAATTCCTCATGGGTCGTTCATCCATCACCCATTTAATATCCGATTTATGTTAGATTTTCACTCGTTTTTTCCGATCGAGTGAAGCGGGTACCCATCGGGTGCAGGTGCAATCCCTAGCTATGAGTTAATATTTAACACGTTTATTTCTTTACACACTAATTTAGTCTTACAAGTCCTAAAAAGACATGTTTGCTACTTCGGATTAATCTCAATCTCAACTAGTTACACAGGCTTAGACAAAATCAACAATATTCAATAATAATAAGCATAAGAGAATTAATACAAAGTTATTTTGAAAACCATTTGATACACAATCATACATGGTACGATGAAAACATTAGTTTACCTAATGCATGGTACGATACACAAATCATTGGTACGATAAAAACACTAGTTCACCTAATACACTAAAAAAAATTATTTTGAAAATAATTTGACAAAACTTGTCTTATTTTAAACGTACATTTACATCATTCAAAGTTAAATAATCAACATAAATAAATTTAAACTATGTGAGTTATTTATATCATTCGTTTAGGTTAGAAATTGTGCCTGGTCTAATCCAATTACAAGGGCACAAGGCATAACCGCATAACGAGTCACACGCACCAAGTCACAACGCGATTGCGACACCTCGACTCGATTTTGGGTGTGTAGGAAGATGGGCCTTGTTGCCTCTTTTTTTTTTGTTGTTGGGCTTTCTCGAGGATTTTATGATTTGAGTTTTTCTCATTGCAGACTCGGAAATTTCCCCCAAAAAAATGTCTTTGCGAACGGCAAATTTACACAAACCTAACTTTACTTTGAAGGTCTAGTGATAAAAAAAAAAAAAAAAAAAAAAAAGAGGGGGAAGGGGGGGGGGAGGTGGGGGGGAGATATATGATGAGGCCTACGATTACTTATCCGCCAGGTTCTAATTGATGTACTGAGACATCCACTTGAAGCCCTCACCGTAACCCATCTTGCGGACAACGCTACACATGAACACCTCCACGGGTCGGACAATCGTGCCATCGAGGATCACCTTGCCCTTACCGGTCGTACAGTTGGTGAGGCCGAGGTGGTAACGCAGCTCTTCCTCTGAAGCAGAGTATGGAATGTCGATCTTGTTTCCTAGGATGAGGAAGGGGACGGTCGCCAGTGACTCATCGGACAGAAGGGCATCGAGCTCCCTTTTTGACTCAGCAAATCTCTCCTTGTCGAAGGCATCGACTATGTAAACGACAGCATCCACCTACAAGACGAACGGAATCAGATATTCTTTCAGTGTAATGGAAGGGAAAACAAGGCAGCCACAATCACCTAAACTGGCATAATGATGTCCAGATTCAAAAATAGTTTTTCTTTGTTTCTGTACCAAACCATATCCATCCAGTGCTAGTTAACGACAGTTCAGTCATTCATGAAAATAGCTTAACAACCCTCATCTATTAAGGTTTAAGAGTGAGCTTGCATTGGAAACTCAGTTCAGTAGATGTTTCTCGCCCCCGCTTCAACAAAATACTTGCGTTAGTTTATGATCTCTATAAAGAACAAGGTAAGAAGCATTTCAAAAGCTATCTTATTCTCATACTCCGTATTGATTGATTTACTAAGCACTTTGAGAGTAACTCGAATAACAAGGAAACAAATTCAAGAAAGTACAACTAAGAGTACCAATTGAGCCAATCATTAGTTCAAAAGCTTTAACGCTAAAAAGTAGAGCATAATGCAGAGTGCACAGGCAGCACAAGTCATCAAGGGTGGAATTGGGAGGGGTTTCGGAAAATAAACGCAGTAGGTCTAGTCTACGGGTATCGCACAAATAAAGAAGCTCTTCCAGATGGGTAATAGGATAGAAAACAATAGAGCATGAAAGTTGCCTACACACAGACAAGGCAGGCAGTGATGCTATCCAAATAGAGAAGGTTTTGGAAAACATAACACAATCAACCATTATCAGATTTACAAGTTACTCCAAGAAGTGATCAAATTCAGTTATTTAGCAGATGGGAAACATTTCTTGCATCAAATCAGGGAGTGGAGAAGGGAAACAGATGAAAGATACGGAGTAGCAGCAAAATAGAATGGAGGAGACAACAAGCAAGAAAAACGACATGATTTCACATGAATACATGAAAACAGAATTATATAACAGCTTCACCATACAGTCTTTAAATAGTCGACTGTGCAATTTAGACTAAGACAGACAAATATGTACCTACAACATCATACCCAGCATGGAAGAACAGCAAAGACATAATTCAACACTTCAACCTACCAAGAAACATTCACGAATGAAAAACTGGGATAGTTCAAATCGGGAACACAAATCCCTCAGACACATCAGTACATCACAATTTGTTAGCAAACCACTTAACATCCCCAGAGGAAAACACTGATTTCAATTCATTGCAGCACATATGCAAATTGCATGAGAAACCTATTCAACCGGATACCGTTCCACATTAACTACCAATCACTGCATAGAAGGTTTAAATAAAGTAGATTGAAAGTGGAAACTCTATAAAGAACTAACTACTCATAAACATGCCGTACGAGCAATATGGTGGCCACCTAAATCGAACATGCCCTGCTCATAAACTCCATAAAGAAAGTTATATTGAAGAGCAAAATCAGCAGATATACCTTGGCGTAGTAATCTTTCCAAACCCTGCGAGCGATCTGGTGACCACCTAAATCGAACGCCTTGAACTTGATCTTTCCGATACTCAACTCCTCCGAAGTTGGATACTGTGTGGGTTGATGCTGCACCAGCCTCTGCAACCAAAAAATTCAGCAGGTCCATCAGTAAAGACACATCAAAGATTGAATTTGATCCAAAATCACCAATAAAACGGAATCAATTTAATAAAGGTAGAGGGAGAGAGGAGGAAGAAGAAGAACCTCGTCCTTCAACATGTGAAGCAAGGTAGTCTTTCCGGCATTATCAAGGCCGAGGAACAAGATCTTAGCCTCTTTCTGCCACAATCCGAGCGAAGCAAGTATCCCGTAGAACCAATCGACCAAGAACATGATTTGGTTGTGAAATTGAAACCCTAGAGAGAGTACAGAGGGAAAATTTGTCCCCAAATTTGAGACTTTAGAGCGAAATTGTAAAAAGCAGCGGAGAGAGGAGAATTTAAATAAGAGGTCTGGGTTGATACGAAAAGTATTTATTGTGCTATGTTACAACATATAATGATGACGTGTCCAAATCTTATTGGATGAGATGCGTCATATTGAGAAGGTTGGGCCCGCCTCACCAGCCCGCCCGCCCGCCCGCCATTTGAACAATTTCTTCCAGCGGCCGCAGTTCTCAGTTCTCACACGTGGAGCGGGTGCACTATATTCTATCTACCAAAATTTCGCGATGTAGGTATACAACTCTTTTACATATTTTGCGTGGTACCCTGAAGTTTTGAATTTTTTCGCCTCGCACCCTCGGGAGTTAAATCTAACAGATTCCGTTAGTTTTCAATTAAAAAAAAAAGAAAAAGAAAGAAGCGAAGAGAAGAGAGAGACCAGCCCCAAATCTCCTTTGTTCTTCAAAGAACAAGAGCGAGAACCAACAGAAAAGCCCCAAATCTCAAATCCCATCTCAAAATTCAATCAAAACGACCAAATTGAGCATGGGTATTGTCGATTCTAGGCTAGAGTTCTCAATTTCGTCCATCTCCATGTTGGTGTACTGCACATCTGGTGAAGGCAAAGGTAGCAGACAATCAGGAGCGACGTCGTTTTGCTTCAAGTTGTAACAGATTACATAGAACGATGTCGTTTTGCTTGTATTCGTTGTAAATGAACGCACGTGCTTATCACGTGGCTAGCGTTGTACAAATAACAAACTCGGTTGTTACACCGAGCAACTGATTGAATCAAAGCTTTCATCTTCTTCAACCTCTGTTCTCTTTCTCTCTCTTTTCTGGTTTTCAATTCTTGTTTCCGCAAAATCCAACATGGTATCAGAGCCATTCTAGCTCGATTTTTCGTTCATTCCGCGTTTCTGTTCTTCGTTTTCTTTCGCGATTGTCAAAAGATGGATCAAGTTCCTGATCAGCAACCGCGAACTGGTTTTGACACACGAGATCCGATGTATCTTCATCCGTCAGCCCGGGGATGGTGCTTGTTTCAAAGGTATTTGATGGATCTAGTTTTGGTACATGGAAAAGATCAATGTTGATTGCCTTATCAGCAAAGAATAAGGTTGGTTTCGTGAATGGTAGAATCGAAAAACCTAGTGAAGATTCTCCTACTTTCTATGATTGGCAAAGGTGCAATGACATGGTTGTATCTTGGATTCTGAATGCTTTGGGCAAAGAAATTGCAGAAAGCGTGATATACAGTGATTCTGCAATTGAAATTTGGCTTGATTTGGTGTCTCGCTTTGAACAAGCGAGCTTGGTTCAGCGTTTCTCTGTGCGCAAAGAACTTTGCGTAATTTCTCAAGGTAGTGATGATTTTGCTACTTTCTATACCAAGATCAAGAAGCTTTGGGACGAATTGAAAGCCTTGCAAACAGTTCCAAGGTGTTCTTGTGGTGCTAGTCAAGAATTCTGCAAATTCGAAGAGGATCAGAGGCTTCTTGAATTGTTGATGGGATTGAATGACAGTTTCAATTCAATCCGTGGCCAAATCTTGCTGATGAAGCCCAGTCCAACCATTGCAGAAGCATATTCGATGTTGATTCGTGAAGAGAAACAGTTGAATTTCAAGTCCAATAGTAGTTTCACGAGTGATTCATCTGCTATGAACACTCAGAGCAGGAAAGCTGGTGGAAATGGTTCACAGCAGCAAGGTGCTGGACAAAAACCTAAGCAAGAAAGGTTGGTTCCTACCTAACGACCTTCTTATGTTTGCACTCATTGCAAGAAGACAGGGTATAAGGTTGAATTTTGTTATAAATTGATCGGGTATCCAAGTGATTCAAAGGCTCCTAAGGACAGGAAGTTTGCTGGTAGCACTGGTTCTGAGGAAGTGACTGAACAAGCACCTGCCATTCCAGGTTTCACAGCTGAGCAGTGTTCTCAACTTCTCTCTATGTTGACTAAAGGGGCTCCTCAATCTCAGGCACAGGGCACAGAGATGGCCAGCTGCTCCATGGCAGGTATTCACACTTCTGATCTTTTGAATTACTCCAAGTATTTAGCTCTAAGTTCATAGTTTGAAATGAAAAGTAATGGTCATGTTTGGATCTTGGATACTGGCGCCACCGATCATATGTGTTTTGACCAAAATTCTTTTGACCAGCTTGTCCCTCTTTCTCATCCACACAAAATTACCCTTCCAAATAACACCTTTATCACTGTTAAGTTTCATGGTTCAGTGAAAATTTTGCCTGATATCACACTGAATCATGTGTTTTTTGTCCCTGAGTTTAAATTTAATTTGTTGTCCATCAGCAAGTTAACCTCCCAAATGAAATGTGGTGCTCATTTCTCTTCAAATATTTGCCTATTGCAGGCCCCTTCTCTGAAGAGGCCACTGGTGCTTGGTGAGCACAAGGATGGACTTTATCTGCTGCACTCTTCTCCAAAAATTTCCTTACACTCTGATGACTCTTTTTCAACTTGTAATACTCTTAAATGTGTTTCTGATTCTGCTATACTTTGGCATTTGCGATTGGGTCACATGCCTTTTGACAAACTCAAACTGTTAAAGTCAATTGATGTTTCTTTCCCTTCCATAAATGATCATATGTGTGATGTATGCCATAAAGCTAGACAACACAGGTTGCCATTTCCACACAGCTCCATTAAATCCAAGCTCCCTTTTGACCTCATACATATTGATGTGTGGGGACCTTATCACACTCCTACTTATATGGGACACAAATATTTCATGACAATTGTAGATGACTACACCAGATGCACTTGGACTCATTTACTGTCTTCAAAAGCAAGTGCTTTTTCTTTCCTTAAAAGTTTTGTCTTTATGGTCCAAACTCAATTTCATACAACCCCAAAAGCCATTCGTTCTGACAATGCTTTTGAGCTTGGTTCAAGCATAGCAGGCATTGAGTTCTTTAAATCTCATGGTATTATACACCAGACTAGCTGTGCTCACACACCACAACAGAATGGTGTTGTTGAAAGGAAACATAAACACCTTCTTGAAACAGCCAGGGCCTTAATGTTTCAATCCCAAGTTCCTACCAAGTACTGGGGTGATTGTGTTCTTATGGCCACACACTTGATCAACAGATTTCCCTCCAAAATCCTTCAAAATATAAGCCCTTATGAGAGATTATTTTCTGTCACTCCTGACTATTCTCTCTTGAAACCTTTTGGTTGCCTGTGTTATGCTACCACATATCCAAAGTCCAAAGACAAGCTTTATCCCCGTGCTCAAGCTTGTGTTTTTTTGGGATTTCCTTTTGGGAAGAAAGCTTACAAGCTTCTCAACATTTCTTCAAAAGAAGTGGTTATAGCTAGAAGTGTCATTTTCTATGAGACAAAATTTCCTTTTCAGTCTCTTTCAATGTCCTCATCTGCTGTCATTCTCCCTTGTCCTGCTCCAGATGATCAGTTTCACACCACAAATGTGTCCCCCACCCCTCCATCACCTCAAATTTCATCTCCATCTATTTCAGACCATGACCTTTCTCCCATTGCAAATCATTCTCCTCCTAATGTTGATTCAGAACACATTCCTGTTGTTAGAAGATCATCAAGAGTACATGTTCCTCCATCCTATCTCAATGATTATGTTTGCAACTCCTTTTGCTCAAACACTATTACCTCTGCTTGCTTTTCACCCCCATCCATTTGTGCCAGTGTCCTTTTCAGTAATGATCACCATTTACTTTCTTCTCTTTCTGTTGCACATGAGCCATCTACTTATGCAGAAGCAGCTAAATCACCAGCTTGGCTAGAAGCTGTGGACAAGGAGTTCACTGCTTTGGAATTGAACAATACATGGTCTCTTGTCCCTTTGCCCAAGGGAAAAACCAATTGGTTGCAAATGGGTATTCAAATTGAAGCTGCATCCTGATGGTTCAATTGAAAGACACAAGGCTCGGTTAGTAATCAGAGGGTGTACACAAAAAGCTGGTATTGATTTCACTGAAACTTTTTCACCTGTCATAAAGATGACAACCATCAGAGTTCTTGTTTCTATTGCTCTTAAGCAAAAATGGAAGATGTTTCAGCTAGACGTGAATAATGCGTTTTTACATGGTGACCTTCATGAGGATGTCTATATGAAGGTCCCTCCTGGTTTAAATGTTGAAGATTCATCTTTAGTTTGCAAATTAAACAAGTCTCTGTATGGTCTTCTTCAAGCCTCCAGGCAGTGGTATGCCAAATTATCTGATTATTTGAGTACTCGTGGATATTCTCATTCTCCCAATGACCACTCTTTATTCATAAGAAGAGCTGGAGATTCAATTGTTTTTTGGCCATTTATGTTGATGATATTCTCCTCACTGGAAATGATGAATCTGCCATGAGTGATTTGAAGTCATTCCTTGATGATCAGTTTAAAATCAAGGACTTGGGGGAGCTGCATTATTTTCTGGGTATCGAGTTCTTGAGAGTTCCTCAGGGAATGGTTCTTTGTCAGAAGAAGTTTATCTCAGATCTTCTGAAGGAGTTCAATGTCACTTCCGGATCTGCTCAAGCTCCTTTGATAGCTGGTGTTGATTTGTATAAATCCTCGAGTCCTCCTCTGTCAGATCCTCTTTTCTTCAGAAGATTGGTTAGGAAACTCAATTTTTTTACTCATACTCGTCCAGATTTGGCTTTTGCTGTTCAGTATTTGAGTCAGTTCATGCATTCTCCCTCGGAGGCTCATCTGGATGCAGCTTTCCATGTTTTGAAATACCTTAGGCATCGTCCTGACTTGGGTATTCTTCTCAACTCTTCTTCTGATATGGAATTGCTGGGATACAGTGACTCTGACTGGGCTGCTTGCTCCCATACTAGAAGATCAGTAAGTGGGTATTTTGTTTCATTTGGAGGTTGCCCTATATCCTAGAAGGCAAAGAAGCAGTCCATTGTATCTCTTTCATCTGCTGAAGCAGAGTACAGATCACTGCGTCGCCTAACAGCAGAGATTGCTTGGTTGACGCGTCTATTGGCTGAATGTGGTGTTACAGGAATTCTACCCGTTCATGTGAAGTGTGATAGCCTTGTAGCAATCCATATTGCTAAAAATCCAGTTTACCATGAGCGCACAAAACATGTAGATCTCGACTGCCATTTTGTGCGGCACAAGTTATGTGAAGGATTGATCAGCCTTTCTTACCTTCCTACTCGAGAGCAGCTGGCTGACATCTTCACTAAATCGCTTCCAGGTCCTCGTCACTATGAACTTTTGTCCAAGTTGAAGATGGTCTTACCACCTTCAACTTGAGGGGGGGTGTTGGTGTACTGCACATCTGGTGAAGGCAAAGGTAGCAGACAACCAGGAGCGACGTCGTTTTGCTTCAAGTTGTAACAGATTACATAGAACGATGTCATTTTGCTTGTATTCGTTGTAAATGAACGCACGTGCTTATCACGTGGCTAGCGTTGTACAAATAACAAACTCGGTTGTTACACCGAGCAACTGATTGAATCAAAGCTTTCATCTTCTTCAACCTTTGTTCTCTTTCTCTCTCTTTTCTGGTTTTCAATTCTTGTTTCCGCAAAATCCAACACTCCATGCCAAAATCGAGCCACAAAGTCTCAATTTTCCAGATCTAGGGTTTGCGTTCACGAAGATCAACCACCCTTAAATCAGATCAGTCCCTCGAGATCGACCACGAAGATCAACGAACCAAGCTTTATCGATCACAACCGCCATGAAAGTAAGGTCGAGCCCAGATAGATCGAATTTCATCCAAATCGCTCAAGCGGCCAACGCCGCCACCACCGCCGACAATGGATCTGTACCAATTAAATTCAGAGGCGTGCGGAAGAGGCCCTAGGGGAGGTACGCCGCCGAGATCAGAGATTCGTTGAAGAAGAAGCGTGCCTGGCTCGGCACCTTTGACTCCGCCGAGGACGCCGCCAGGGCCTACGATGCCACTGCTCGAAGCCTCTGCGGTCCCATGGCGAAGACCAATTTCTCGATCTCCTCCTCGCTTGCGCCTTCGAACCCTAACCGATTCCCTCCCTTCTGCTCGAACGATGCCGAATTTGACCAGTGTCGGGAGGAGTTGATCAGCAGGCGAGAGAGTATTACGAAATTCACAGACCGACTACAGCGGCCCGAGGGCGGCGGCTACGGTCCTGGCGGCGAAGGAGCCTAGGAAACCGCAGTCGAGGACGCCACCGGTGACGCCGGAGGATTGCCGGAGCGATTGCGACTCTTCTTCGTCCGTGATTGACGACGATGGCGACGAAGGGGAGAACATGGCTTCGTCTTCATTTAGGAAACCTTTGCCCTTCGATCTGAACCTCCCTCTGGTGGACAAGCTGTCCGTTCTTTCTTTTTTTGAATACTAACGGAGCTTAGGGATCTGTTAAATTTAACGAGCACGGGCGCGAGGCGAAAAGATTCAAAACCCTAGGGGTACCACGCGAAATATGTAAAAGAGTTGTATACCTCGCGAAAATTGCAACACCTCAAGGGTACCTCGCGAAATTTCCGTTCTATCTATAGGTCAAATTGGTAAAAATACGGTTTTTCTATCTTATGTCCTTCAAATATATAATACAACCCTAAATTAAAAAAGATTTCATACCCAAAAAAAATAAGCGACCTTTGGAATCTAATTAAAAGAAGCTATAATAATTAAAATTTAAAAAAACATTTCCAAATTAATCCTATTACTTTCATTACCAATGAAACACCTCTAAAATTATTTCCATTGTTAAATTTGATAAACTATATTTTAACCCTCTTTTTATATTATAATCTAATAGAGTTTTAATAATTAAAAAAATAAATAAGTAAGTAGAAAATTGAAAAAAAATTATTAATGTCATTTTCTCTTTCCAAACAACCGATAAAATGGTGTCTTCTTATACAAAATTGATCTCCCTTCAATCGAGTCGCTTGTTTTCTCTTTCAAACCTATCTATCTATTAAAAATACTAAATTTGTTAGCATTTAGCTAGCTTTGCACGCCCACAATTAAAATTGAATTTTTTTAATTAACTATCCCTTTTCTTATTGATCAGTTTTATTGTCAGGATTTTTGAATATATGTTTCCTATTTTAAGTTTCTCGTAATCGTCTCCGAAAATGTCTACTTATACTGAATTTAATTTCTTATTGGTCTATTGTATTTTAAAAAAGTTTAAATATATGTTTCCCATCTTAAATTTATCACAATCGTCTCTAAAATGTTAATAGAGACAAATTTACCGTGATTTTATATATATGAAAATAAACATACTAATATACTTTTTAATCTCATATTATGCATTATTTAATGCATTTGTGTCAAAATAATATTTCTTTTTTTATAATTTACATTTATTATCCAGTGTGGATATCTTAATTTTTATTGGAAAATTTTAAATATTTTTGAAGATAGAAGCAAAATGAAATTATTTTTGCACAGGTTAAAATTCAAAAAGTGAAGAAAAATAATTATTCAAAATGAATATTATAAATCTATACTAACTCTACACATTCTATGTGACATCAATATAAATCTTTAACATAAGATTTTGTAGGTAGAAATTCCATTTATTCTAAACATCTTAAATGACTATTGGGAATACAAAAAAAAAATAACATTTTATGATCTACAAACAAAAATTGAATAATTTTGAGAAAAAAATGTGAAGTTTTCATATATTATCATTTTAAAAATAAATAAATAAATAAACACTCTTTTATGATTACTTTTTCAGTGTTTGGCTTCAAATATTGAAGAAAAAATTTATTCATCCCAAAATGAATATTTTACATCTATATTTATTTTATACAACCTAGAAGGACCTTATTATAATTTTAACATTTTCAGATCTCCAAAATTTTTTTAATGAAATTAGTAAAATTAATCAATTATTACTTATTTATTTTATACAACCTAGAAGGGCCTTGCAAGTATTACTTATTTTACGTCTTAGACGAGGTGTCTTAGATCACTTTTCTACCTTTTAGGACCTCAGTTTTTTTTTACCATCTTACCTTTATTTTTCACTTTTTATTTCCCTCTCTTTCTATCCATTTTTCTCATGAAAATAATGAATAAGTTATGTATATCTACATAACTTCAAAAGTATTCACACAATCATGTGGTTATGATTTTTTTAATCATTATATAGCATCTTATATTTTCCTTTTTAGTTTTATCCTAATGATGATAATAATTATATATTTATTTTAAATTATATTAAGTGTTGTGTTTGAGTTTTATTACTACTTTACCTTATTAAATCATTTTAAAATTTTTTATTGTATCTCTTTTCAACTAATTTAGAAATTAAAAAAAAATTATACATATTTTGTTGTAAACAAGTATATATTAATATAGTATTATATGGATATATAAAATGATGTTCAAAGTAAAAAGTGGATATTGGGCCCAATATCTTCAGTTAAAAATAGCGTCAATTATATCCTTCTAATTTCATTCTTACTTATTTATCTTTTCCTTTTTTTAATTGTTAAATTTTCATTAGCATATAAGTAAAAAGAGGAGTAAAATTGAACCCACTAATCCCTGGGTACAGGTTATCCATGCTAAATATCTTAAAGATGCGTCGATTAGGATATACGAGAAGAAAGGAGTGTCTTCCTAGCAGTGGTCCAAACTTATACAACTACATCCTTTGTTTGAAAAGGGTCTTCGATGGAGTGTTGGAAATGGTGATGACATCCTTTTTTGGTCTGATCATTGGGCGTTTGAGGATGGCCTTGTCTCTCGTTCGAAAACCCTTTTGAAGGTAGAACAGCTGAACTGGAAGGTTAGTAGGTTCATTACTAGCAATAAATCTTGGAATCTCCCTCTCTTACAATCTGATCTATCAGGTATACCCACGCATATTATCACACATATCAGCACACTACCTTTTACCATTACCAATGTTTCGGACCGATTGTACTATGGCCCAGACCCTTTAGAATGGTTTACCACCAAGTCTATGGTATCTTTGGTGCCTAATGGTGCTCAAAATACCCAATTTTAGTGCCAGTGGATTTGGAATTTAAACATTCCGCCTAAGTTAAAGCACTTCCTATGGAAAATTGTTACTGACTCTCTACCATCCAAAGGTCGTCTCCAAGGGTCGCATTTTAGTGTCCCTATGCATTGTGTTTTATGTGACTGCACTTATGAGTTGACTCAGCATCTACTATTTGACTGCCCAATGACCAAGCAGGTTCTCAGGACTATCAACTGTACAATACCCAATGAGGGCCTAGCCAATTTTGATGATCATCACCACACTCATGTTTTACAGTACCTCTTCTCTACAACTAACAAATCAACCTTGATCGATCTTTTTTATTGTTGGTGGGCTATTTGGTTCTACCGTAATAAATTGCTCTTTGGTTCTGCCACTACAGTTACATTACCTCAGATTTAGATTCAGCTGCTTTCTACCAAACAAAGTTGGGATGAGGCTTCTCGCCTTGATCTCGCTTCTGACACCTTTCGTCCTACTAGGGCCCACCCAGCAACCACCATCGACTCGGGTAAACGTCGAGTTCAGGGCCATGATATCAAACACCATTGGCACAGGCAACCACCTTTGGCTTTCAAACTTAACTTTGACGGCTCTTATCGGCAATCTGGCGACGGTTCTTTCGGTTTCATTATTATAGACTCGAATGCTTCTGTGATTTCGGCTGGCTCGGGCTGCTGTAACTCCACTGCTGCCCTCTACGCCAAGGCACTTGCTCTTCGAAATGGGGTTATTCGAGCAAAGGAGTTGGGTATTGTTAACCTGCTTATCGAGGGTGACAACCTGCTAGTGGTTAACTTCCTTTTGGGAGATTATCGCTGCCCTTGGAGCATTGAACTACTACAATCAGACACTAGGTCCATTTTTATGTTTTTTTTAATTCTATCTCTATGCGTCATATTTTTAGGGAGTCAAATGTTGTCGCCGATCGGGTCGCGCACCTGGTGTACAGTATCCTTGCCGACGAGGATTTGATAGCTGATCATGAACTTCACGTTCTCGTTCGAAAGAACGCTCTAGGATATAGTTATTTCGCAAAGGATAGATGTATCCTAATTCCTTTCCTTGTATTCAAAAAAAAATTGATCGATGAAGATAATTCGAATTAATCAATATTTGAGTGCAAGGAACCGATGTCCTCGTGGATTGTGTTCAAAGCTTCGGCTTTATGCTCACTTTGTTTACATTGGCTTTGTGCTTAATACCCAAGTAATTTAAGGGTGAAAAAAGTAAATATCCATATAATAAGACCTAATTGAGTAAATATCCACCAAACTACCTTTGTTTATTAAATGTCCACCGGATACCCTACCACCCCTACCCTCACTTCTCCTCAGAGATCGCCCCCACCCAGGGGCAGCCACAGGAGTCGCTAAAAGGTGGAGCGAAATTTTAAACTTGTAAATTTACGGTCTTGAATCCGAAAATAGTCATATCGTTAATTCACCAAAAAAAAATGTATAGAATTGAATTTTTTTTTTGAAAAAAGCACATATTTGGAATTGACCCCTCAACCTCTTGATTCATAGAATGTTTTTTTAGTATATACTCCCTCTGTTAATTAAAACTTGTCGTTTACTATTCATGCACGCTTTTTTAGAATGATAAAAACTATATAAAATATTAACATTTTTTACATTTGATTTTATAAATTCATACTTAATTGTAATAAGTATGAAATTATTAAAAACAATTTATTAAAAAAGTTAATATTTTATATAGTTTTTAACACCTCAAAAAGCGTGCGTAAATAGTAAAACGTCAAATTTTAATTAACGGAGGGAGTATTATATAGAAATTTTTTTAAAAAACTTATTGGAAAAAACATAAATTATGGTTTTTTTAATCACAAATTGTGTTCCAAATATAACTTGCTAAAAAGTTGATATGAATAAAAAAAATGGATTATATATGATTTTATTAAAAAAATTTCAAAAATAATATTACAAAATTTCTTTTAGATATATAAAGTTTAAGTTAAAAAATAAATAGAAAGAATAGAAATGAATTATTTGAAAAAAAAAGAAATTATTGAGAATTGAACTTGTAAATTATGGATTTTAATTAAAATTTTAAATATAACTAAGAAGTTGATATGTGTAAAAAATTGGATTATATATTTTTATTAAAAACTTATAAAAAAATAATATTACAAAAAATTGATTTGAATATATCATTTTTAACTTAATGGAAAAAATAGAAAGAATAGAATTGCACATATTAAGAATCGAACCTCCAACCACTTGATTCATTCACCCACCTCTTACCAACTGAGATATAAACAATTGATGTTCACTATTTCTTTTCAACAACATATATACCTTTTTAAAAAAAATTTAAAAATTAATTTTATTTATGTATAGGGACGGTCGGAGCGACGAAAGGTGGGGCGGCCGCCTGCTGGCGCCACCCCCTGTGGCCGCCCCTGCCCCCACCCTACGTTTCGTGTGAAGCAAGTTCATCATTCATCAAGCAAAATTTGTCATCCAGGTATTTAATAGCACAAGAAAACAAATTCTTCATATATAAATTAGTTCAAAATCAGCATTCATATACATATTTCGTTGGTAAGTAAATCACGAATGTAAAATATACTGTTATAAACGTTAAAATATACATTAGTCAACATATTTATTTACGAACACTTCGTTTGTCAGCACATAATATCTCTTCCCATAATGATGATAATCATACATTAATACCATCACATATATCATCGCTTGTCATCATATGTGAATACAAATATAATAATACATATATATCTGCATGCGTGAAGTCAGGACTGATAATACATATATGTCAGCATACATTAGTTGATTGTCAACATACTTTTGACATTGTGCTCTTGCCAGATCAAGCGGTAATGTCAACCCGCATTCTTACGGTTCTTTGTGGGGGAGAATGGATGAATAATGTTGATAACAACTTATTTTTCGTTGGGGACACAACAATAAAACCTTTTTTAGTAGATGAGTTAGTTACATTGGGTTCGTTGGCTATGAGAGTGTTCAGAAGATTCAACATGGATGAATAATGTTCAGCCCCTTGCATCCATGCAATGTTTTAAAAACACCTTTTATTGTCAGCTGTGATGCAGATTTACATGAATTCTTGACAAGTAAGTTCGAATGAGTGAATTTTGTTGTCGAATTGTGTGTCATTAAGAGGAAGAAGGATGGAATATTGTCTATCATACAACAAAAAGCTGACATCGACATACCTGAAGTAGAAGACCAAGAAAGCAGGAATACTTTTCAATTTGATGACTATTTCAAAGACTTATGTGTCGTTCAAGACAAGAATGCTAACAACGAATACATGTCATTGGAGGATTATGGGTACTACTATGGAGATAACGCTGAAATTGCTGTGGATGATGAGGCACTTATTCTTTTTCATGAATCTGCTGACTTTGATGAAGAAAGTAATGCAACTGAAACCATATGTGCAGACAATAAAATGCCATATGAAGGACAGGATGATGATTCAGATAATAGTGAGAAAGACCAGAAATTTTGGAGGGAAAGCTACAATTCAATGAAGAGGAAAGGGAATACAATCGAAGAATATAGTTCTAATATTTCTTACAGTGCTGAAATTGATAGTTTTGGGAGCTATAACTCAGCAGCTGACAGGACAATATATGTATGTAGGGATGATATTTGCAAACAAACAAGCACTGAAGGATGCTCTATTATCTCATGTCAATGACTTAAATGTTTTGAGTTTGAGGTCAAGAAATCTACTTCGCGGTATTTCGGAGCCAAATGCATAGATGGAAACTGTGGTTGGAGATTGCATTAAAAAAAGTTCTATTCAGAATCTCATGAAGTCATATTATACAAAGAAACACACACATGCAGCTAGGAGATTAGATCTGCACATTGCAGAAAAGCTTCTTACAATGTTGTTGCTAACTTCCTAAAATCAACGTATGCCATCCAAAAAATCATATTTTTCAAGATTATTTGTACAAATGTGAATATAGATTGATTACTTTATTATGCTGACAGATCATACAATCCAACACAAGTTAGGGAAAAGATGCAGAAAGATCAAAAAATTCCAATCATTTACTGGAAAGCAGCACAGTTGGCACAAGTGATAGAAAAAGGGACACCAGAGTCAAATTTTGCTGCTTTACCGTCATACTACTACATGATTGCAGAGAAAAACCCAACAACAATTGCTTTGTTTTCTATCGATGAGGCTGACAGATTTAAATATCTATTTCTATCATTCGGGCAATGCCAACGAGCATTCCAAGTTTTTAACCATTCAAATTATAATATGTTTTTTTATTTGTTAACATATTCTACATTTCATAATCAATTGGCTTATTTTTAAACACTGAATTAATATATAATATAGATCTATTATCTATATCTAAATGTATATCGACATCTATAATTAAATGGTTAAAAAAAATGTCAAAACTAACTAAATTTTAGGATCTTCAACCAATCAGTGTTAACTATATATTGAAGTATCACATATTTTTTTTATTAACAATTTATCTATATCTAACTATCAAATGAGAAACATTTTGCTTAGATGTCATAACCACCTTCATTTTAAGATTTTTTAATACATTTATTATTTTATCAAATCAATCTTTCTAATTTATGGTAACGTTTGTTAATATTTTAATTTATTATACAATAAGCAATTTGTTATAATATTAAGAATTTATTTTTAAAAAAAGTTGTGTCATTGTACGAGAACTATACTAGTTCATTTCAATTCAAAGTGGGAGACACATATCAATAAGGCCCGTGCAATCTCAATTAAAATAAATTGACAATGAAAAAAGTATGTCGTCAAATAATTAAGGACATGGGCGGAGCTGGGTGAGGGAAAGGGGGAGCATACACCCCTCCTTTTATCCGATGAATTACCTATACATATTCTACTCGGCGATAGCTTCGTTTTGATATATTATAAGCTGGAATCTGATATTTGAATAAAAAGTTATGAACGTTTGAAAGTTAACGGTCTTTTGCACGGCGGAATTTCGCAATCCGCACGGTGACGATCTCGAAGTTCGGCATCGGCAGAGGAGCCGACTTGATCCAACGGTGATCTCCCACTCAGTGAAGGGCTGCCGACCAGTGCAAGGCTGCCGACTCGGGAACTCGGCATCAGCACCGTACGAATAGCGAAAAAATGGTCGTGTGAATAACAGGACCCAAAATTAAACACAGATTAATTTTAAAAGTTCTTTTAATAAACCACAATGCTTTGATATTTTACTTAACTTGATATTTTAATAATATAATTCATCCCAAGAGTTTCGAAACAAAAGTTTATAATATTAAATTCTACCATTAGATAAGAAATTATGCAAGTTTAATTTTTTTTTATATCTTATTACACGCTATTGTATGCTAAGAGAACAACAAATTACATATTAAATCGTTAAGTTTCAAATGATATCTTTTTATAGAAAATCAATGTCGTTATATACTAAAACGACATCGTTTTATTCGTTTAAAGAGAAAAAACATAGAACAATTAATGACACAATTTTGAAATATAATGTTGTCGTTTTGAACTAAAACATTGTCGTTTTGAGAAAAAATGTCATTGTTTTAAACTAAAAAAAATGTTATATGTGTTAAATTAAAACATCGTAATTTAAGCTAAAATATCATAGTTTTGATATGCTAAACTAGAGATCGAAAGAATCTATCGAAGAGGAATTGAACAATTTATACAGAATTACGCCCCCTTCCTTCGAGAATATAAGTACAAGGCTTTTTCGTTGTTATTTCAGGATGTGAGGGGCGCACAAAGCAAAGATCGGAAAGCGAAGATGGAGGAGGTGAGTGGGAGTGGGAGCGGAGGAGGCAATCAGAAGTTGCACTTACAATAATGCATTGCATGTTGGCATGCAGGAAAAGACTGGCATGGTGGAGGTCCCCCAAGTCTATGTATATGTCTATGTCTATGTCCAACCTCACCACCTGCCTCTCCTCGTTTACATGCACACCCAATCAATATCATAATCATTTATAGAGAATAGAGATGATACTTTACTTGTTTAGGTAGGTACGTCAAGGGCGATTTTTTAATTTCTAATATGTGCCGTACGTGATCACCCTTGTTTTTAATTAAGGGATCAATTTGTCTTCTTTGAATCTATCCAGGGAGAACGCGCCGCGCGTGTAATCCCTTTCGAGAACCCCCCTCTGGGAGCCAACCCTAAATTTCGGACAAACCAACCTCAATCTATCATCTTTGAGCTCCAATCGCCTTTGTTTGAGGCGGATCTTGCGTTCCTGTCCTCCGCTATCTCTGATTCGTCTCTCAATTTGGGGTTTCCGGCGTCCTCGTTGTTCTCGCTGCAACCCCTTTTGCTTCGGGTTGGGCGTCGGCGCCTCGTCCCCAACTTTGTCAACCTCCTCCTGCGGGTCCTCCCTCGGCCGGCGGTGTTTGTGTCTTTGTTCATCTCGGGGGTTGGGTTGCGGCCCGCTCTCCTTTTTCCTGGGTTCATCTCGTCCCGTGTCGTGTGCTTCGTGTATCCCTCGTTTTGCGAAATTGATTTGGGGCTTCTGCCCTTTGTGGGTTCCCGCACTGGTCCGATTGACCATCTCGCCTCCTTGGTGGTGTTGGGCTGGTGTCGGTTTTATCCCTCTCTATTGCCTCCTCGCTGCCCTCCCGGTGGTGCTCTGAAATCTTTATGTGCTAGATGGTTTCAGTCTTGTACCAAGGCTGACCAGTCGATCTCCTCTTCTTCTTGATATACAACCATCTTTGTTCCAATTTCTATCTGTTACTCCCAATCTCGCTTTTTGTTTTTCTCACTCTTATCTTTGGAATTTCAATTAAGTGGACACTTCATTTTTGGCCCTTTTTAATTGAAATTCTCATTTTGTGGAAATTACGGTGATCCATGTTGTCGTCGATCCTTCGGGTGTGTGGCCTTGTGTTGCCGTCGATCAAGTTGTTTGTCACTACTTTTCGATGGTGGGGGGGGGGTGTGGATCCTCGTTCCTCTCCGGCATCTTCCGACGAGACATCAAGTCCTTGGCGTGCAAGGCGCAATTTCGGCCTTTCACGCCAAGCTTCAGCCTTTGTGGGTTCACGGTTTGTCCTTTGGGCCCAAGGCTGAGCCTTGGGCCCAAAGCAGCCCGAAATGAGAATAAAAAAAGATTTTATGTATATATTTATTCACACACACACATATATATACATATATATATATATATATATATATATATATATATATATATATATATATATATATATGGGATCAAAATCCCGTAAGAGTCTCGATAAAATCCCGAAAGGGTTCGACCAAATCCCGCAAGGGCTTGAATAAATTCTTGTAGGTGAAATCTTGTTGGCATTTTGTTCGAGCAGCGTGTGGCTCTGCTTCCGGCGTTTCTTGGAGGTCTTCTGCTTGGTTGAGGGCATGGAGTCTGGAGTCGGGACTGGCTGGGGTCGTGGTTGTGCGCTCAAGGCGACTCAGTATCCGGGATTGAGCTTCCTTGGAGTTCGTCTGCACTGCCCACATGAGTTAGAGTCCTGCTGTACCGCTGGCCTGCGGTGCCACTGCTTGGTGGTGCTTGGCTTCGTTCTTCGCCGGTGTCCTTTGCATTCTTGGGAGTCGGTTTTCATTTGTCGTCTTGTTGTAGAGTCTTTTTCTGCTTGTTTCATTTTGTTGGTTGTCTTTTTTGTCTTTTTATGTTGTATGTTTGACGGTTCGCCGTCTGCCGACTTTGTCGGCCTCTCGATGAGTCAGGGCTCTCTGACCTTCGAATTATTACCTTATCAAAAAAAAAAAAATTAAGGGATCAATTTGGTGGGTCGAGTTGGATTTGACTCGGGTTTTATTCATTTTGGGTATTGGGTAATTTGAATTTCACATATTTTGACTTTTGGTTGTTTTGATTTCGGTTGTTAATTTCGGGTTACAGGTTTGAGTATGCTGGGTCTTGCTTGGTCTATATTTAAGTTAATTAAAATTTTAACCATTGTCATTGATCATTCTCAATCTCATTTTTTAATCTCCTGTTCAATTCATTGTCTATAAAATATATAAAAAATGATCAATTCTCTCTAGTTAACTTCTTTTATATAGTTAACTTCTTATATATATATATATATATATACTCTCTCTGTCCTAGAATACATGTTTTTTAACTCTTGTAATTTTTTCAAAAATACATGTCTTTTTAGATTTAATCATTACATTTAACCTACTTTTTACATATAATTACTACTCTAATTTTTACATCACTCCTACTCTCCTCCTTACAAATTAAAAAAAAAAAACAAATACTCTAATACCAAAGTCTAATCATTACACCTAACCTACTTTTTACATCTAATTATTACCCTTAAACTACTTATTAATTCTCGTGCATAGTCCTAAAAAGACATGTATTTTAAAACAGAGAGAGTATAAAAATTGATCGATTTTTTTTCCTTTCCGTTCTTTATTCTACTAACAACCAAGCTCTAAATAGACCAGACCCAGGGCTAATATATATGTTGTAGCCCACCACGGTCCATTTTTTACAAAGTAATTAAAATAATATTTAGCATTAACTGTAAAAAGTTAGATTGATTTAGTGGTTGGATATCAATCCTTAAATATTAGATTCTAATATTTGCTTATGTCAGGAATCCACTTTAGATCCCATGGAGTTGGTAAAATAACTCCATGTAAAGTTGATTAAATCCTAACCACTTAATTCTAAATAAATGGTTTATATTTAAATGTCTTTAGTCATTTTTTAATTTATTTTTTAGGGTCGATGCATTTCTATTGGGTAATCCTACCAACTTCACGGAGTTAAAACCCCACGGGATCCAAACCGGTTTGAATCATATCTACCCCTCGGGGCATTTTCTAGATAAGTCATAATTAGGGTCTTTATTAAGAAAATGTCCACCCATGTTTCCAAATTGACAAAATGTCCACCTCCCTTCCTTTGCCCCTGCCCCCCCCCCCAACGTGTGCCAAACCGGTTAACCCAATCCGAAAAAAAAATTGCACCAAACCGGTTATCCAATTTCCAGTTGCAACCGGTTGCAGGTAATGTGGGGGACTGGACAATGTGTGATCGACAGCTGGCCATGAGAGAGAGAGAGGGAGAGATGGAAAAGGGAAGAAAAGAGAGAGAGAGAGGGAAAAAGCAATAGTAAAGTTGCAGAGGAGAGAGAGGAGGGAAAAAGCAACAGTAAAGTTGCAGAAGAGAGAGAGGAGGGAAAAAGCAACAACAAGTGGGCGGGGGTCTATTTGCAGGTTGACATGTAAACAGTTAGTTTTACCTGGACACCCAAAGCAAAACTACATGTCACATATTGGAATTGACTGGACAAGAATTATCGGAGAAACAGATTCATCATCGACTTCAGATAAAAAAAATGTTGATAAAGTACTTGAGAGAGAGTATGTGTGTGCTGAGAAGATAAGAGATAGGAAAAATGTGAAAAAGTCAAAGGGGTAATTAATAAGAGGAGAGAGGGAAGGAAAAGAGAGAATGAGAGGGAGAATTAATTGGGAGAGAGAAAAAGGAGGAGAGATGAAAAGAATGAGAGAGAGAAAAGTACAAAATGATTTATAGATTAAAAGAAAATAAATATGGAACCAGAAAAAATGAGAGAGTGAGAAAGGAGGAGAGAGGGAAAGTAGAAGGGAAGGGAAATGGTGGTGGTGGATCACAAAATGAATAGAGTTGATATTACAATATTGAATGAACCTTATCTGCATATGAAACTATGATATCAACGTTGGTAATAAAAATGAATTTTGATCATTTATACTAAAGCAGTTAGACTAGAGCTGATGTCCTGATCACGGGACAACATACCACATTAGAAATTTGGTTTCTACTTCCAAGTGTTCTTTCTACATGACGCTTACTTTAGTTTTACATGACGCTTACTTCTAGTTCAACCAAGACAAGTCGTTATTTCAAGAGGATATGATGCAATACTAATAATCTCATATGTTACAGTCTTACAGAAAAGCATGCTATCCCATACGAACCGATATCTGGTACCATGACCAGCATTCATAATCATAGAATATCAAAAGCGTCCACAATCATAGAATACATCAACCTAAACAAAGAAAGCATGGCTAAGCTGAAATTTATTATAGAAAAAGCACTGCTGAATTTATTATAAAAAACGCAGCAAATACCTGAAATTGCTCAAAGTGAGAAGAAGTCTTTGTTAAATGTCGAGAAAACCTTCAAATTCCCTCAAAGTGAGAAAACCTTCAAATACCTGAAATTGCTCAAAGTGAGAAGTAATGTTACATAAGTATCTATTGAACTTACTACTAAAATTCAACTGAATCAACTACTAAGAAACAAGCACACAAATCAAAACTGTTGCATACACTTCAGCATAGCTGATACTTCCGGCTCTTAGATGGCATCAGTGGGGCCTCGACCAAGCCTCCGAATACTGCACCTTTTCTGCCCCCTACAACCTAGATAGATTTCGGTAGGTACATTTTTTTAATCATCTACAGTTACCCTAGTTTGTACATTTGGTTTACATGACAGACAATAAACTTGACATGACAGATAATGAATTTGACATGACAGATAGTTAACAATTGGTGTACTCCTTTTGGGTTTGTCTATAAATAACTAATATTCACGTTGCATCATTTTGAATGCTTGTGATATTTATAAAAGAGAGTACTTTCAGAAATCTCCAGATTTGCTATGTCAACCATTTTTAAGGAAAGTATTTTGCTTGAAACTTTTCAAAGAAATCGACGTCGAGTTAGGAACCGTGCAAAGAGGTGGTAAAGGGCATAGATAACTAATAGCGACGCAGGGACGATTGCAATCAGAACATAGAGCATTGACAGTCAAATTCGAATGTCACGACATTTTACTTCAATTAACCTGTCAAGTAAAACAATTCACGTGTCAAGTAAAACAATTCATGTGTCATGTAAAACAATTCACGTGTCAAGTAAAACAATTCACGTGTCATGTAAAACAATTCCCGTGTCAAGTAAAATAATTCACGTAATACTTTTGACAGGTAATACTTTTGACTGTAAGTAGATATCTACATGACAGGTAATATTTTTGACATGACAACCGATAGTTTTGACATGACAATATGTCATTTGTCTTTTGATCGACTGTCGATGGTTGTTTTTCGGGAATTACATCGTACCATATTACTCTCATACATGACCTTCTTGACTTAAGTATGTGTTGAATTGTCACCAACTCCATAAGTTTTTATTTTTACATGTCATCCTAAGTTCGGTTTTTATTTTTTGTTCTTCATTTGTGGTCATCCCTTGGTCCCTACATTTGTATTTATAAATGACAATCTCTATGTCTACTGAAATAGGGGATAAAACGTTGGTATGTACTCCATAATCCATATGTTCAAATTGAATTAAAAACAAACTCAAAAGGTGATCGCAACTCTGGATGATTTCCTATTGGACTGTTCGGACACTCTATGGTTTCCTACTGAATAACCTATGGTTGTCTACTAGACACAATTCCATCCCCTCCCTTCCCTCTTTCCTTTTTTGGGGGGCCACGTTTATTTTTTATTTTTTTTTACTTTTTCCTCTCTTATCTCTTTCCTCTCTCTTAATTAATTTCTTCTCTCATCATTTCTCTCTCTCCCCTCATTAAATCTCTTCTTGACTTTTTCACTTTTTTCTCTCTCTCCCCCTTTTCCTCTCTCCCTTCATTAATTCTCCTATATACTTTTTCAACATTTTTTTCAATCCCCTCTCTCTGTACTTTTTTTCAATCATCTCTCTCTCAATTAATCTTATATATTTCTATAAAAATATAAATGACTACTTTTTCACTTAATTAAACAAAACAATTAATACACTTTTCAAGAAACATGACTCCATCTGTTTTCCATGTTCCAACAAAGAAATAGGTAATATATTATTCATTCATCAATAAAAAAATAAAGCATTAGGTAATACACTGTTAATTCATCTTCTTCACTTCACACAGGCTTCGATCAGCTGCACCGCCTCATCTTCTCCGCCTTCTCCTCCAAGCACGGCGGCGATCAAAGAGGACAAGCGATTGGTGATGGTAGACTTTGTAGTTGGTGATGGTAGCGAATGACGAGACAGTTTTGTACACCACAACAGAAGATATAAATTACCACCAACGTTGGTACATGCCACCCTTCTATTTCATCATTATTCCAGTCTCAGCGTTTGTACATGACACCGGTTAATATATACATGACGCTATGTGGTTTTCTACTGGACACCCTATGGTTGTCTACTAGATACATTTTGGTTTTTTCTCAGCGTTTGTACATGACACCGGTTAATATATACATGACGCTATGTGGTTTCCTACTGGACACCCTATGGTTGTCTACTAGACACATTTTGGTTTTTTCCAGTCTACGCTCAACTATCTTGCTAGTTGGAGAAAGCCAACGCCGGAGCTGCCGTTGGAGAAAGCCATTGCCTACACTGCTGCATGAAGAACCGAGCCTAGACAAAGAAATCGAAGAATAAAGAAGAATCGAAGAAGGCGCCACTCTTGGGTTGACAAAAGAAATTCGAAGGAAGAAGAGAGATAGAAGACAAAGAACTCAAAGAAGAAAGAAGCTCTTCAATTGAGCTCTTCAATGGAGAGAGCTGGAGAGAGGGAGAGGGAAAGGGGGTTTAAGAGAGAGAGGTGAAGACAATTTTTTAAATAAAATTGTCATCTCTCTCTTCCTCTCTCCTAATCCCCACATCACTCTATTTCTCTCTCCTCATTTAATGCATCAGGTTTCCCCTTCTCTTTTAACCAGCTATGGTGCAAATTTTTAAGGGGAGAGGGTTAACCTTTGCAAATTATTTGGATAGTGGGTTATGGGTGCAAAGCATTTCGATTTTAGGGTTAGATTGTGCAATTCACTCTTACTTTATTATGTATGTATGCAGTTACACATACTTTTATTATCTTTTTTTTTTAATTTAAATAAGATTGATAAATGTATACACTTAACACTGATAGCGGTAGAGTGGATATCAATCGGATTTAATTCCTTCAAGTTTGGGTCTTATAACGGAATCCAAAAATATATAAACTCGCTTGTAAAGTTATAATATACGGAAAATAGAGTCAATGAGACATAGCTAGTCTGAATTCATTCCTGGTTAAATATACTTAGGCCCTGTTTGGTATCAATTATCGGGAATCAAAATCTGGGAATCGAAATGAGTGATTACTAATTTCGTGTTTGGTACGACAAAACCTGGAATGAAATCGATTACCAGGTAATTCCCTTATCCCCAATTTTGGGCATTTTTCATTCCTGGCCTTTAGGTGAGGAATGAGCCATTCTCGGTTTCCCACCCTCCCCAACTCACACCCAACGTCCGTCACCTCCATCTTCCTCCGATTGCCTGTCACCGCCACCACCACCGGTTGCCGCCACTGCCACCACCACCACCACTGACTGTCACCGTTGTTGCCACCGTCCAGTCGTCCACGACCACCGCCATTGTCCGAGCCGATGTCACCCCATTTCCAGATCTGACATCGCCCGAGTCGTCCACTGCCACCACCACCGCCGACTGCCACCACTGGCTGCAGTCGCCGCCATTGCCCCATCGCCTGTGTCACCCCATCACCAAGATCTGGGATTTGCGCCGGTGTCGCCGCTCTGTCACCGCCTGTAGTCAGCCTCTCTCTCTCTCTCCCTCGCTGACCACCTGGGATTTCCGCTTCTCTCTCCGACCTCCTGTGTCACCGCTGCCGCCGGCGCCACCCAGCCCTCCTTCCTCGTTCTGCTAGACCACTGTTGCCCAGCCCTCCCTCATTCCAGTTGAACACAATGCCAGTGTGTTGTGTGCCCTCCCTCTTCATGAATTTTTTTTTGGGTAATTTCTGAGATGAATTCCAGAATTTGTGTGGTTTGTGTGTTGGTTATTCCTAATTTGAGAGATTGAATATGTGTGATTTTGATTTTGATATTGATAGGGTGAATTTGTGTATTTTTAGGTTTTGAGGTTTGTGAATTTCTTATTCCAATTTTTTATTCTCATTCCGATTCCCATTCATATTCCGATTACTTTATTCATACCAAATGGGGCCTTAGATGGTATTAAATTAAAAAATCGGTTATATAAAACCTTACATGATTTAATCTAATAGAATCCGACTCAAACATAATCGATCGTACCGAATGAAATTAGCACCAATTCGACCGGGTCGTCGGGTGTGTTTGGATTCCGGCCAATTGATTATATTTATAATGCAATTATAAATATTTAAGGGTCCAATTTGAAATTATTTGGATTGCATTTTATAATGGGTTCTAAAAATACAATGAATTTATTTAAAATAAAAATACCTTATGAATTGAACGGGGTATCAATTAATCAAACACTCGATCATTGTTCGATTGAGTTTATAATTAATTACATTATTAAATTTGGGGCTCGTTTCGTTCGAGTATGCTTGGAATTAAAATAGATTCGGAATGGAAATAGAATCATAAATTTAAAATAAGCCATTTTTAGGGTAAAATTTCATTTTTTTTTGGTCAAGAGAATAAAATTTATTTAGTGATTGTGTTGTGTTTATAATTATGTTTTTTTTCCTTATATTATAATTCACTTTTTTTATTTCATACATTTTTCTACATCTGAATAACTTAGTCAAGTTGTATTTTCATACATCATTCAATACACTTTATATATAAAACTAATTTAATTTAATTCAAAGTTAACATACTACGTACATTTTAGTGCTTTCAAAACATTAAAATTATCTGATAAAAAACATTAAAATTAGAATTAAAATATACTCCGTAAATACAAAGTTGAGCCAAAAATATTATGGGTAAAACGGGAAACCCATGGAGAAAGATATTAGTGGGGCCCAGTCAGTTGGTTATTTCATTCATCTTCATTCTTCCTCCTCTATATAGGGCTGTTATTCGAGCCGAACGAGCCGAGTATTGCCTGTTCATATTATGTTCATTTAGAATATGAACGAGCTCGAGCCGAGCCTAAATTTTGACTCGAGCTTAAAAATGTGCTCATACTCGGCTCGTTTAGGAAATGAACGAGCTCGAGCCGAGCTTTTTTTGAGCTTTAAGCAGTTCTATTTGCTTATTATACAGTACCTTAAAGGAAATTTTAGAAATTCCATAAAATTCGAGCTATTCGAGCTTAATTCGAACAAGCCGAGCTTTAGACCGAGCTTAAAAATGTGCTCATACTCGGCTCGTTTAGAAAATGAACGAGCTCGAACCGAGTTTTTATCGAGCGAGTACGAGTCGAATTCGAGCTACTCGTGTTCACATAACAACCCTACCTCTATATCTATCCCCCGCTCTCTGTTCTCCAAAAAAACCCCAATTTCTTCATCTGATCGTTCGCCCCTCTTTCTCACCCTTCTCCGCCATTTCTCTCTCAGTCCACTCCTCCTCCTTACTCTCCTCCCCTATCATCAGATCTGACCATGGAAAGTGAGAAGAAGTTCATCAAACTCTATTCAAAGGATGGATCACGTTTCAACCTTGAGAGAAGATCAGCAATGGCATCTGGGATGATTCAAAGATCTCTCATCAGAGAACCTTCCAGAATCGAATTCAGGCTCAAGGACGTCGACTGGGAGACCACGGAGGCGGCGGTGGCCAGGTACATGAACAAGAGCGCTTCCAATCCTTCCGCTAGGCTTGAAGGCCCTCCAAAGATGCTTCTGCAGCTTTTCAAAGCAGCAAAACAACTCGATATGGAAGAGATGGAGAAGAAAATCAGGGAGGAGTGCTGCTCGGTGGATCGACTCTCCCTTCCTAAGGTGCGCGTTGCATTCTCTGTTTCCAAATTGCCTCTGTTTTTCCATTTCCGTGAATCGGTTTTATGTATGTGTGTGGAGACTGGAGATCTTTCCAACGGAATTTTCTTCCGTTTGGAAATTCCTCGGGTTCAGTGTTTGCCCCTCTGTGGGCGCGGCGCTGCTCAGGTGAGTCTTCGGCCATGGGAAAATTGCGGATGGGAAGGGACATGAGCAAATCT
The DNA here is from genome assembly GCA_963922045.1 of Persicaria maculosa. Taxonomy (NCBI): domain Eukaryota; kingdom Viridiplantae; phylum Streptophyta; class Magnoliopsida; order Caryophyllales; family Polygonaceae; genus Persicaria; species Persicaria maculosa. Next base: position 26,095,793 of record OY998267.1, on the reverse strand, counting down.
CTGAGGAGTGGGACATTGGAAGTAGCTCAATCAACGGGATCTGAATAAAGAAACCCCCGCCTGACGGTGGCGCTCGCTCCTCTGTGCAAAAGCGTTGTTGAAATTATAATTTCTCAATTGAAAATCAAACTTTGTCTCTGCTTAAAGTGTTTTTCATTTCCTAGAAGTTGTGCATCTAACTCTACTAGTTATCATCTGATCCGTGAATTCCACTTGATTGTTGTCCCATGGTGTTCATTCGTACTTCTTCTTTTTTAGTTCTATGCTTGTTGATTTTGCCTAGTATTTAGCATTTTGAATTGAGTTTCTGAGCTTACTTGTGCTGGTGTGGTAATGTCGATTTGCAAACTCCCAAGTTGGAACCTCATCAACAAAAATTGTTAGTGTAAAGAGAAGTTGAGGATTTGTGTTTGAGTTCCAACTGGTTTGATACCTGTTTGATCAAATTGTTCCAAAGGCAGATCCGATGATGATAACCTTCTGGGAAATTATAAAACGAATTGCAGTTGGGCACAATTTGTCAAATTCCGAGAAACCCGGTCGGGTCGTTAGAAATCGGGAGTCGTGTCGGGTTTATTTTGTTTTTGATTATAAGGTCGGGATCCACCCTTCTAACAAAAAAGCTTAAGCCATTGTATAGGGGCTTCTCCCTTTCTTATATTTTGTATGGTTATACCACCCACAATCAATGTGGGATGGCTATCTTTTTTATCCCAACACGCCCCCTCAAGTGCAACCAGCCTGGATCGGGTTGACACTTGAACAATTTTTTTCTTCTTCTTCCGGGTCGAGACTCTCAATCTCTTTATAGTTATCCCGGTTTTTGGTTTTTACGACGGGCTTCGGCACCTCAATCGCCTACCCCGAAGCCAGGAAAACCGACCCGACTCGGACCTGCTCTGATACCATGTCAAATTCCGAGAAACCCGATCGGGTCGTTAGAAATCGGGAGTCGTGTCGGGTTTATTTTGTTTTTGATTATAAGGTCGGGATCCACCCTTCTAACACAAAAACTTAAGCCATTGTGTAGGGGCTTCTCCCTTTCTTATATTTTGTATGGTTATACCACCCACAATCAATGTGGGATGACTATCTTTTTTATCCCAACACAATTTTGGTCACACTTGGTAAATCGAATTCTAAACTATTGGGCTTATACTTTACCTAAAAAGCATATATAAGCCCAATACTATTTTGATGAATTCAATCTATAAGCCCAAAACAATCATTCACACTACACTACATCAATTATATATAATAAATGAGAAGTCGGTTGAGACATCGTATGAACCAATCACATTTTTTGAAATTTTTTGAAAGAAATAATTAATACTCCCTCCGTTAATTAAAACTTGACGTTTTACTATTCACGCACGCTTTTTGAGGTGTTAAAAACTATATAAAATATTAACTTTTTTAATATATATTTTTAATAATTTCATACTTGTTACTATTAAGTATGAATTTATAAAAAAAAATTTAAAAATGTTAATATTTCATATAGTTTTTACCATTCTAAAAAAACGTGCATGAATAGTAAACGACAAGTTTTAATTAACAGAGGGAGTATATGTATAAGATAAAATTAGACCCAATTTGATTAATATGAATAATATGATATATTTTTTGATAAAATTTTATTCTAACTCTATTTAATCAATTATCTATATATGCATAAGATAAAATTAGACCCAATCTAATTAGATATGGATATATTTTTAAAAGATATTAGCTAGATTTAAATACTACTCCGTATTATCTTATACCCAATCTAATTAGATATGGATATATTTTTAAAAGATATTAGCTAGATTTAAATACTACTCCGTATTATATAAGATAATTTCCTATCTTGAAGTTATTGATATATTTATGAGATATATTTTTGGATTTTATACATCTATAATTATGGATAGATTTTTAGATTTTGACTCATATATAATTTAGATTGTTAATGTTATTTTACAAACATTGACTTCTTTTCTCTTCTTTTTGGTGTGTTGTTATTGCAGGTTGTTTGCTTCAATTTTTAAGTGGTATTGTTTTTTAATTGTTATTTAATATAAAATTTATTTAAATTAAAAGAGAGAAAGAATATATATATATGTATATATTACAAGACTTTTATTTAATTTTATATTAATTACGAATGAAGAAGTATTGGAAGAAATTAAGTAATTACTCCCTCCGTTTGAAAATAATTGTCGTTAGACTTTTGTGCACGTTGTTTAAGGAGCTAAAAACTCTATAAAATATTATTTTTTTAATCAAAATTATTTTATTATCCCTTTTTTAGTATACGTTTGAAAATTAATAAACGGGTTTTAGTATCAAATTTATTTAAATTGAAAAAACCGCACACGGTGCTGGTACTGAACTAGTTATGTTAGTATAATCTGTATATTACGTTACTTCTTCTTCTTTTTTAGTTCTATGCTTGTTGATTTTGCCTAGTATTTAGCATTTTGAATTGAGTTTCTGAGCTTACTTGTGCTGGTGTGGTAATGTCGATTTGCAAACTCTCAAGTTGGAACCTCAACAACAAAAATTGTTAGTGTAAAGAGAAGCTTGATGATTTGTGTTTGAGTTCCATCTGGTTTGATACCTGTTTGATCAAATTGTTCCAAAGGCAGATCTGATGATGATAAACTTCTGGGAAATTATAAATCGAATTGCAGTTGGGCACAATTTTGGTCACACTTGGTAAATCGAATTCTAAACTATCGGGCTTATACTTTACCTAAAAAGCATATATAAGCCCAATACTATTTTGATAAATTCAATCTATAAGCCCAATACAATCCTTCACACTATACTATGTATACTCTGTATATTATGTTAGTATTATAGGGGTTTAATTTGGTACTTTTTTTTTTTTAATTACTTTCATTTATAAAAAATCAGTGGAGTATTTATCTAGCCAAAGCCGTAAACTAAGATTTAGAAATTATAATTTTTTGCAGCATCCTCCATTGTTGCTTCCACATAGGCATAAGTCACTCTTCATCCCAATGGGATGGGAAAATGAGTTATGTACTATGACGGTGATGAAGGAAGATTTCTACCGGGGCGAGAAGAGGATAGCGGACGGTAAGAACGTTTATCGCATATGGGAGCCCAAGAACTCAAAGCTTTGTCAGGCTTTGAGTCAAGGCTTGGAATGCAATGGGCTTGTAAGTATCTATCTAATCTACATTAATTTACTACTCTACTAATTAGTTTATTATAGGTTAGACCATCTAGCTTCATAATTACATTTAAATAAATTTGTATACATAATTATTTGTTATATTTATATTATTTCATTTTATCAAAGAATTGGTAATATGATACACTGTTTAATTATTTGTTATATTTATAGAAACCAAGATGGTACTATAATCTACATTAATTATTCTAGTAATAAATTTGAGAGAACGAAAATTTCATTTTATCAAAGAATTGGTAATATGATACATTGTTACTATATCTTATAGTAAATGGGCTTTTTATGTGTCTTTGGCCCATTTAAAAATTGAATTTTTCTGGTTTTTGAGTAATGAGAGAGAAAACGATTAGACAATGGGGGTAGGAGAGGGGTCTATGGGGCCATCGGAAACCAAGGGTGGTGAAGGTTGCCGGAAACCATGGAGGTACAATGGAGAAGATGAGCCACCAGCGAAGAGCGAGAAGCACAAGAAGTCTTCGAGAGTTTTTCTCCTGACTTTTCACTTTCTCTTTTTTTATATGATATCGGACTGAAAATTCCGGTATGTTCCCGGATTTGGACTGGAAACCGAAAATAAGATTTTCTTGGACCGCGGACTGGACCGTAATTTTCCGGTCTGATCCAAAGACCATAATTTCCGGTCTGGTCCCGGTCCGATCCAAAATTTTTCCAACCCTACCTCCAATCTCTTGGCATCTTAGTTGTCCTAAGGATAAAGTTGAAAAGGGACGTAAGCCACTTGAAGCCCTTTACCCCCTAAGCATTTCCAGACATCCACAGGGATTTCATTGGACCCAATAGCTCTCTTGTTCTTCATCTTGCGAGCAACTCTCCTTACCTCCACAAAAATGCGTCGATGGAAACAATAGTTGGTACGTCCTACTAGGTTGGGAATCCTATCGGGTAAGTTGAAACCCGCATTGAGCAAAGTTGAGAAGTAGCTCTGTCATCTCCCCTTGATCCGCTGATCATCTACCAAAACATGTCCGTCTTCATCTTTGATACATCAAACTCTGTCTAGATCCTTGCTCCTCTCCCTTTGTCAAGCTAGACGATATAGAACCCTCTCTCTTCCCTTCTCGTCAAGCGCTTTGTACAAGCTCTCAAAAGTTTTATCTTTAATTTAGCAACCACTTGTTTGGCTTCTCTTTTGAACACATTGCACTTTGACTAGATTTGAACTCTTCTCTTCTCCAAAGTCACTCTGCAACCACCTATAGAACGCTAGTTGTTTAGCCTTCACCTTAACCTGCACCTCGTGGCTCCACCATGCATCGCCCCCTTTATGTCCTCGCCTCCCTCTTGACTTACCCAACACCTCACTACCAACTACGAATGCAATCTGCTGTGTTACTCCACATCTTATCCATGTTATCCCTCACCTCCCAAACTCCCATCTGTTCCACCTCTTGCAACACCCTCCCTCGCAGGATATGTCCATTAGAATCTGACAAGCGCCACCATTTGATCCTAGGTGGCAAACCGTAATTTCTCTTTCGAACGCGACCACTTACCACAAAGTCCAGGGGAAGAAGGTGGTATGGCATCGAAAGACCTCCAAAGGGGATAACTTCACATTCCCTACATTTGCTTTTGTATTCCTTTCTTACCAGAAAGTGGTCGATCTGCGACCTCCCGATTGGGCTAGAGAAAATTTTATCAATTAAACACCCACTATTGTGTAAAGTTTATAATTATATTGTAAACTTAATATAATTAGTTGACACAATTTATAAGGTATTTTATTTAAAAGTTACGTTATTTTAAACACATTGTAAAATGAATAGCCAACACTATTGAAGTTTTTATAATTATATTGCATTATAAACATAACACATTGGAATCCAAACACACTTTGCAGCAATTACATGTATGAACAGAAGGAATCAAGTTTGAGTCTATGCTATGGCCCAACAACAACAACATCTGATGCGAGTATTACGAACAAAGAAAAACAGTACTAGTTGATCTTAGAAGAGTCTAAAGCAAAGAAAATGAAAGTTTAAGGTCTTAAGCTTAATTATTCTATGCTAATTCCTAGGGGTGGGCACAAATCCCGCAAATCCCGGGCCTGTCCCGGTCCCGTCCCGGGCCCGTCCCAATCCCGGTGGGATTTGAAAAAAAAAATTGAATCCCGTCCCCGTCCCGTCCCGCAAAAATTATGCGGGACGGGACGCGGGACGAGAATTTCTTATCCCACAAATCCCGTCCCGTCCCGCATATATTATATATATAAATATTAATTAAGTAATATATATGTGTATATGTATGCATGTATATACATTGTATACTTTATATATACAGTTTTGTTGGTAGTTTGTATATACACATAACACACTGGTAGTTTGTATAAATATACAGTGTATATATAAACTTTTATGCCGTGTGTGCAGTGTATATATATACACTTATTACTTACTGGTTGTGGGCCACGCTACGCACGACATCTACACGTAAGAAACTGATTGAGGCAACACAAGGTTATTGTATTGGAGGAAAGATTAGCGCGAGCTAGTACATAACCTGTTAAGAACAAACAAAAGCCATGTAGGTAGAAAAGAATGTATTGACCAAATAGATTTTAGCTCCCTGTTACAACAGAAAATTTACAGACAAGTGCTATTATTTCCAAGGCAACTTTGATGCTGCACAAAATCACATATTTGCCGTTGATTCCTTGATTTCATCCAATGTGATATATAGTCTGCAGAGAAAACTTAACCCTAATTAACTAGGAGATAATAAACAACCGCATACAAGGAAGAAGTGAAATCACTCGCATTTCTGTTTTCTTTGAGCTTTTAACTTGCACCTAACAGTTCCTGTATTTGAGGATTATTTTCTTATTGTCTTCCAAGGAATTTATTCTCACAGGAAATCAAAAACAATGGGAATAAGATCCCATGTAGTTGAAAATTAACTTCATGGAAGAGTTTAGAAATCTAAATCACTAAATCTAATTTTAATGGTTGAGATTTTAATGGTTTTTGCTTTTTTCTGAAACATTTTCTATGGTTGATATATACTTATTGGGATATGAGTATCAACTTTATGATGTTGAACTTCATGAGATCTTAACCCAAAACAAAGCACAAATGTAGATGAGTTCAGAAAATCTAAACTTTTTCTATGATGTTGAAGTCTAAACCTGTCTTTAGGGATGGGCATGGGACGGGACGGAATTAGGGTAATCCCACGTCCTGTCCCGCGTATTTTTTACGGAACGGGATTGAGACGGGATTGATTTTTTTTTTCAAATCCCACCGGGCCTTATCCCTCATGGGACGGGACTTGTCCCTTGTAAAAACAAATTTAAAAAGCAATCCAATTAACTACAAGTAGCTGATGGATTTTGGATTATGCATGTGTATACTACTAAAATTGAAAACGAAGTGCCAGTGTATTATAAATTTATAAGTTATTGTATTTTTACAAGTTTACTAAAATTGGGAACAACACTAAGGCCTAAGCTACTGTATTCTTATAAGTTTATACAGTAATATTTTTAGTTTATACAGTAATATCTTTATGCAACCATTGAGCAAAAATGACCAAGTTCAACCATCCATGATAGCATTATAGTAAACGAGTACATATTGACAACTAAGATATGATAGCATTATGATCCCATCGAACTTCTGTGATGAAAGAGTGTTTATCAAGCTAATAGCTCAAATGTGTTAAATAATCACCTAATCCTTCCCAGCAAAATGATTTTCAGGGGTGAGGAAAAAGTATACAGTGACACTCTTTCCTGTCAAAATTACAATCAACACTCTCATCATTAACCAAACAAGCAACTCCCTTAGCAGACCAAAACACCCCCACCTCAACAAGAAAACATGCCATAAAAGTCATCTACCCCATGGCCAAACAACTCCCAAGGAACCAGCTGACTAAAGCAGCCATTTGGGGGACCAAAAGCAACCCATGAATGCTTCAATTGATCCTTTCCGGTGAATTAGACATCATACCCCTAAATTACAACTTAAAATATTTGTTTTCTACTCTCTAATTCAAAGATTACTTCACCCTCATTGTAATTCAATAGCTCGTTCCCGATGCAAAAGTGGATATATAAATCAACTTCCACAAGAAAGTCCAGGTGTAACGATGGGAAAAATCAATAGTGGTAAAGGAAATGCAAATATATTTGTTACTATCTATATATAGAACTTTCAAATTGCAGTAGTATTGATTCAAAATTACCATTAAAATTTATATTGCATTGATTATATTAAAAATTCAAAATTAGCAAGGTCAACTCGTCAAGTGGAGGTATGATAATCAAACATAAAAGCAGGCTAAGAAAACCACCAGATAGAAATTAAAGAACTAAGGAGAATATTCTCAAAATTCAAATGCACTATCGATCAAGTGAAAATTGAAGATTAGGTAAATAGTTGTCGGTCACCGTAAAATCAGAACCACAGCCAAGATAAATCTCAACATCTCAAATCATTTCATATTTAAACAAAAAACAAATACAAATCAAAAGAAACATAAAGTAGGAGTAGATAGAAAAAAAAAAGAACAAGCATGGATTAAGAAAATATGTGATCATCAAAGACTTAAATACATAAGAATCATGGAATGGAACTGCCTCCATCATATTGTTGCAGTTTGTTTCTCATCAGATGAGCACAAAAATACATAACACCAATCACACGAGAAAAAAAATGAGTAAACACAGCAACTCAATTTGTTACTAAGATAATAGGAAATTGTGGTATGAATAAATACCAAATTGCTATATCGGTGTAAATATGACATTGAGCTTCATCAGACATTAATCCAAATAGCTAAATCAGTTTTATCATTTACAGCACTAATCACAAACTAAAGAGGCTACCTAAACTATTCGACAAAATTTCGTCAACAAATTCAGCAACGCAAATATGTCAAATTGTATTCCATTAAAGCAAAACTCTGAAACTTATAAAGCGACGCATACAATTACGAAAACAATTTGTGGAAAAAAAGTCTAACTCACCTCCGGTCTCGCAGAAGGTAGGGACTGGAGGAGAAAAGGAGGATACGGTGGCACAATTCAACCGATCAAATTGAGATCCATCATTAGGCTTGTCCAATTCACCCAATTCGAACCCAAAACCGAAAAACCTGAAACGAGATTGAAAACTCGTAAGGCAATTAATAAAGACTAGTTTAGTACCCGCACTATTGTGCGGTTTATTTTTTTAAATTAATACATTTAATATTAAAAAAAATGTATAAAAAATCTTTGTAAGTAAACTTTAAACTCTAAATACCCCTCATATCTAAACATTATAAATTATTATATAGTTAACGGTAAAAATGAAATCTATATATGGGAGCCGAGCCTTACCTTTATATCTTTCAATTTGCAATTAATTACTATCGGCATATATGAAAATCAAATTATAACCACCTGATCGGCAAATCCTATCAGTATATATAATTAGTTGTATTTATCCTATCGGTATATATGATTATTTCTATTTATTAATTATTAATTACTCTATCGTTTATAAGGACATTAATTTGATTTGAAATTAATTAATTAACAAATCCTATCAGCATATATTAATTATCGCCTTAGGCTCCCGTAGATTTGTTATCGACATATATTAATTAGAGTACTTAATTAAATTAATTAGAGTAATTAATTAACAAATTAAAAAAAACCCTACTTGTGGATAACAATCATAACCACCGGATAAGTGGGATAACAATCAATTAATATTTTAATTTTTAAATCTAATTCTTTTTTATTATTAATGTAATTAATCTAATAAGTAACAAATCCTAAATAAAAAATAAAAAAAAGTTAGAAGTCGCCAAATGGCGTAAGCGACTTCCACTTTAGTATTATACTATTGATGATTATTATATAATTTTCTTTTCAAAACTCTGATTGGTATAAAATTTTCCTAATCTAACCAACTATAATTTGTAATCTAATCTATAAATATGAGATGTCAATGATTTATTTTACACGGTAGGTTTTAAAACTTACAACCTAGCTACTTAATAAAATCTAATAAAAAAAATCTGATCAAACCTAATATATTTTTAAAATTAGTACCGGATTTGATGAGATTTTTTACCCATCTTAACAGATTTGAAAGATTTGTTTTTAAAAAATTTATTTTTAAATAATTTATTTTGAGTGTAGAAAAAGGAAACACCTTTTAAAGATTTTTTTTAAATAATTTATTTTTAAATAAATTATTTCAATAATATTAATTACTATTATATATGATTTGTCATATACTTGAAATCTATAACAAAATGGCTACTACTAATCATAATAATGAATCGACAAAATCCATTAAAAATCAAATGAAAGGTATATTATAAAGACAAAAATGAGCTCAACTAATGCTAACTATACAAGGGATGTAAGGCGGATCATCGGAAGATTTCGGAAGCCGACTGCATCGGAGGCATGCTCGGAGTGGTCCTGGATGGCTGGATGTAGAACTTACACCTTGATATTCACTGCCTTACCAGCTTCTTTGATATTCTCCTTTAGATTCGAGTTTCCGATATGTCTACCTAATCAAAAAAAATAATCGTTCTTCGATGCCATCTTGGACACCAATGGGAACCTGTGACTCCAACCGATCCTTGAGTACTTCATCGATCGGAACCCCGATTGTATTGGAGCCCTCCTTGAACTGCTTCGGACGAGGACTTTAAGCATTCCAAATGGGGACCGATGAATGATTTTACAAAAAAACTCACAAATTAAACAACCTACAACACTATAAATATAATAACTCACAAACAATTCAGAATAATCCCTACAAAAAAAAGTAAGTGAAACCTTAAGAGGGGATGAAAGGATTAGAAGCAGAAAAGAGATGAAAGAATTGAAACACATCTAGAAAGCCAATAATGAACCCAAGGGTGTAGGGTAGTATTTATACTGCAACACAACCATTTTCAAATAAAGGTTAGAGCAAAAAATATATATTTAAATTTAAAATATTAATAAGTGGATCTCGATCAAATCTTTAATTTATCTTTTTAGTAGTTATCTTTACAAAAAAAAATAGTAGTTATTAATGGATAAATATGATAAATTTTTATTTCAAAAACTCCTCAATAATGGCAAATCCTATCAATTAGGAGAGGTAACGGCAAATCTTATCGGCAAGAGAAAATTTAGAAGAAATCAATTAAAACAAATCCTACTTTAACAATCAATTAATATACTGATTCTCTGCATATATTCGGATGAGAGGATACCTTCACGCCACTAAATCAATATAAATATATATATGAGATTGACATCACGTTGTTTTTTCTGATTTTTTTTAATTAGGTAAGGTAGTTATTTAATAAGATTTTCTAATTAGTTTGGTTATATCCTCTAAATTAGATAAGGCAGGAGCTCGAACATCTTTTTGATAAGATTACATTCCCTTAATTGAGAGCAACAACATAAAATTAGTTCCAATTTAAATATATAACCTCCTTAATCCTTATCACTTCGGTTGTGGATGAAAATAATATCTAGTTGAGGAAATCATGATAAAAATTTACAGTATATTTTTTTATATTTTGAGTAAAGATCCTCCGATCCCTAGTCTTGATAGTCTTGATCCTCTCAGTGAAGATAAGTTTGTTTAAAACAAATCCTATCTTAACAATCAAGTAACATAAATTTTATTTAGATTTTATTATTCAGAAAATAAGTTTGTTTAGATTTTAACAATCAATTAACAATTAATTATCAAAAATTAATTAATCTCCTAAAAAAAAGCTACATTAAAGGAGAAGCCGCCACATGTCGTAGACGACTTCTCCTTTAGTATTATAATATTGATTTGTATAACCTACGAATAGAAGGTTGAATTGGAGATATAAAACCCCTAATCTGAATAAATATTAAGGAAACAAGTGCAGCAAAATGAAAACTAAAACTAAAAAATTAGGGTTCAAGTCTAACTTCAATTCGGATTAAACAAAGCATCATTCTATATTGCTATATTAAAACATAAGTAACTCATCTAGATTATAAAAAGCTTCAATCTTAATCATTCAACTAAATTGAAATAACAACCAATCCATAAAAGCAAAATCAAGACGAAATAAGAGCTCCAAAGGCAAAAAGCAAACCTAATCTAACAACAGCAACAAAAGAAGGGAGTGAGGGGAAAATTTCTGATCATCTCTGCTCAGATTAAGAACCGAAGTTCCAAGAACACCAAATTCGAGACATGAGAAGAAAAAATGCATGCAAAATCGATTCCAAAACAGAAAAATCAAATCCACTAATAAACTTAATCCGATTCATTGAAGCGAAAACAATTTTTTTTAAAAAGAAAAAAGAGTAGGTCGAATTCAGGATTAGACAGAAGAACGGGAATTGGGGACCTCCAAAGGCTGCAAGGCTGACAAAGAGCCGATTTGACAATAAACCGAGAATTAGAGCTAAAAATCGCAAACACATCTCATTTCAGAATGATAAATTCAGTTCAGACAGACCAAAAGGAATCAAATTCAACCAAATTGATCTAATGCACCACCAATAGCAGAAATGTCCTCCACCTGGGTATTGACACACATTATGTATATATTTATCATTATTAAAATTAATCAATGAATCAATGCAATAATTGTTGATCAATTCCTTATAGCAAGTCATCTTTCAAAGGAAAGTGGAACAATGCGATGATTGATTCAAAATTGATTTCAAAAGTCTCGAATCCTCAATTTGAAGGTCATAGCCCTTAATTCCAAGACCCTAATCCTGGATTTCAATGTTACAACAGGCAATAAAGTTCAATTTGAAGTCCCCATTGCTCAATTTCAAGACCACAATCCTCAATTTGAAGAGCATAGCCCTTAACTGCAAGACTCCAATCCTTGACTGTTGCAAGCTATGTTTATTCCCTCAGCATTAATCGGTAAAAAACCTAAAACAAAATCTATGTTGAGCATTTCTACGAACACCTTGGAGGCATAAAATCAAACAACTACAACTAAAGCAAATCACGAAGCATAATTATTACAATGCAATCCTAATTCAATATAGGACTACAGTTCAGACCAGGTAAACCTAAGGAGCGAATATGCAGAAAGTGAAATAATGAATCTGGTGAATTGCTGAAACAGAAAAAGAAAGAGAAAGAGACCGCGTAGAGAAATAGGCAATTGGAATTATCCGATCAAATTCAGACCGATATATCAAAAAAAAAAAAGAAGAAGAAGAAAAATTCAGACCTGTTGGTTGGGGTTAATGGCCAGCGAACGACATGTTTGAAAGAGGGGAGAGCTGGTGTAAGATGTGTAGATTTTAATGGAAGAAGAAGAAGAAGAAAACAATTAAAAAAAGAGAGGAGTTAGATTGTCTGTACCTTTCCGACACTAAAGTCTAAAGTTGTCGACGGCGGCCGGTGGTGGCGAAATCCAGACCCGACGACTCGACTGCGATGCGAAGATCAGGGAAGGAAGAGATTAGAAAAGGTGGACAGAGGGTTTTAGAAATCAGGAGGTGGAGAGGCAGCGATGACGATTGATTAGGAAGTAAGAGGTTGGAAAGAGGATATAAGGTGGGGGACAAAATAAGGTCGAAGGCGGCGAGATTGAGTAAGCAGGAGGTGGAGAAAAGGCGGCGAGATTGAGGAAGGAGGAGGTGAAGGGGAAGAACGAAGCAGGAGGTTGAACAGGAGCAACCAAAGCCTCAAAATCGGAAGCCTGTGAGTGTGAATGGAAGGAATGAGGTCGGTGAACTGGTGCAGCAAGCTACGGTACAGGATAGCCTCTCTGGACCTGTACATAATTTTAGGTGAAAAAATTAATAATTTCAAATTCAATGTTTTTAGGGTAAATAAGTCATTCAACACTCAGATTAGTCTCAACCGTAGATAGTTTTAGGAATTTAGCAATGGATGGACTGGATTGCACAAACTCTCCCATAGTCTTATAGTAGTAAGGATATACTGCTGCATGTATACATATACATTACTGTATGTACGCACTATATATACTATACTGTATGTACGCACTATATATACTATATATATTTTGTGTGTAAATTATATATATAATATGTCTAGTGTATATATAAGAAAAATCGTAAAATATAAAAAATATTATAAATCTATATTTGTTACGCCTTTTAAAATCGCAAAATATATAGGAATTTTAGGTTTTTTTTATAAGTTTTTTATTTGAGGGACGGGAGGGACAAGGCCCGCGCGGGATGAAAAAAAAAGTAGTGAATCCCGTACCGGTCCCGTCCCGCAAAAATTACGCGGGACGGGACGACCCCCATCCCGTCCCGCGCCCACCCCTACGAGTAATTCCCAAAAGGAAAAGGACATCTAGTGCTGTTATCTCATTTTTAACATTAATTAACCATACAAAATGATGCTCAAAATGCACTAAATCTTGGCAAGGGCCAAGACACATACAAATTACAATGGGCATTTAATCTTGTGCAAAAAATCCATATTTTGCACAAATAACTTTCCTCGAATAAGCTCTTGATCCGTCAATTAGAATATAACAATGATCCTTCTAAGCTGTTTGGGAAAAAAAAATGAGATGGGGAAACAAAGAGATGCAAAGGCAGTACAGAATCATATGTTGGCTCCAAAGAGCTTTTACTTGATATATTGAGACATCCACTTGAATCCCTCGCCGTAACCCATTTTGCGAACGATACTGCACATGAAGACCTCAAGGGGTCGGACATTTGAGTCCGCCAGGGTCACTTTTCCCTTGCCTGTTGTGAAATTTGTAAGCCCAAGATTGTATCTGAGTTCATCTTCAGAAGCTGCATATGGAATGTCAATCTTGTTTCCTAGAATAAGGAAAGGTACAGTTGCCAGGGATTCATCCGAGAGCAGGGCATCCAGCTCTTTCTTAGACTCAGAAAATCTCTCCTTGTCAAAGGCATCAACTAGGTAAACCACAGCATCAACCTGTTACAAGAAGAAATGAAATAAATTGGTTGAGTGGCATTTCATCAACAAAATAGATTTTCCAACCAACAACTGTGAAGTTTACTCAAGAAGATTCCGACTTTCCAAGTGTTGCTGCCCAAGTTTCTAACATCATTAGAATTCCGTTAAAGGTTTGTAGTTAAGACTCTAACATCCTCTCACTTCCATTGGAACAGTTTCTCTCATGTACAGTTCCTTGTCTTAAATCACTGCAAAATCCCCCATTTAAATTGCAGGTTCTAAAGTGTCGTGTTCAAAGAAATCGGGAAAAGGGGAAGCATCATATCATATGCCGGTAAATACTGAAAAAATACTTGATCAGTGAAATATATGACACGCAACAATCATATAAGATGCCTTTTTCATGCTTCTACACTACTTAAAAAGACGCTTGATCTTCTTCTTGTGACTTTCCTTGGACCATGTTAAGAGCTCACACACTTTTCCTAGCCTGGAAAAACGGACAGACTAATACCCCATCCACCCATATAAAACCCATCAGGGTGCAGTATCAGTACACTAACTATTGATTAAAGATTGACACAATCATCAAGCCTTTTTCCCTTATTGGAAGTACACAATAAACAACAATTTCCTTTCAGCAATCAAGTAATCTTGGAGGCCAAGGGCTCCCCAGCACCCCAAAAATAACGTCAAGAAGCCATTATCGATTTAGAACACCAAAAGCCAAGGAAATTCTCTTCATCAGACAAATCATTCATGCAAAATGGTATAGCTTATGCAGAAGTGCAAAAAGACGGAAAAAAATAAAAAGGAACAAAATGTAATTTGTGTTTAGGTAGCTATCGGTAAAACAAAATCCACTATCTGTCTGAGTCAAGAATAGCAAATATAGAATTTATCAACCTCAGAGATAGTCAATATCATCAACATCAAATGAAAAGTGAACTGCAGTAAGAGAGGTTATGATGACATAACTCAAGAAAGGGTGCAATATTTTTAATCCCTTCCTTTTCCTTTTTTGATGATAATTATCTATAAGGACTACAAATACATCGATATGCTCTTACAATGCATCCCAACATATACCAACACAGGCAAGATCTTAATATCTAAAGATCTCTCTTGATGGAAAAAAGCAAGCAAATTGCCTTTCTCCAAAGCACACGCTATCCGGATCTTTCAATTACATGCAAATTTAACATTTTTAAGAACACACAAAATGAGCTGAATTACTCAACATAATGAAATGGTGATGGAGTCACTTCCAATTCATAAAATGATAAAAGCCAGGCAACATAAGAATTTTTCATATATCTACTTATCATCATACATGGAAGATTATAAATGAACATTCCCATCATGGCTTTTAGTCAGAGACAGAGATACTTTCACAAAGTCAACTTTTATCACGACAAACCCATTAAACAATTAAAACTTTCAACATATAAAGATTACATATTTGCAGTTCATCAAATCATACAAGCACAACAATTGACAATGGAAGACCAACGACTTTAATTGCTCCCATCTATTGTGCTAACATCTAAAGGCATGATGTATAGAAGATATGTGGAAATTCAGATCAAGTACAAAAACATCCTAAATTTGATATAGTGAAAATGAAGACTGAAAAATGAAAGCTTTTACAACTGACACATGTTCATTGCCCAATCAAGCTCAATATTAATCGATTTCAAATCCACCGAATGAACTTTGCAGAAATGATGATCAATTGCAATTTGCAACAAACATTAAACAAAGTTTTGATTTGAGAAGCGCAAAATTCACCTTAGCATAGTAATCCTTCCAAACTCGGCGAGCAATCTGATGGCCTCCCAAATCGAACGCCTTGAACTTGATCTTCCCGATGCTTAGCTCCTCCGATGTCGGATGCTGCGTCGGTTGATGTTGAACTAACCTCTACACACACAAACCAAATCGAATTCATCTCCTTCTCCGGAGAGAGAGCGAAAAACGGAAGAAGAAAGAACGAACCTCATCCTTCAACATGTGAAGAAGCGTCGTTTTACCGGCATTATCGAGGCCTAAGAAGAGGATCTTCGCTTCCTTCTGCCAAAGACCAAGCGACGCCAAAACTCCGTAAAACCAATCCACAAGGAACATTGTTTCTTCCTCCGATTCGAAGATTGCGTCAACGAGCTAGCTCTGCGAGATCTGTCACTGGCAGATTGAGAGAGAGAGAGAGAGAGAAGGGGGTAGGTCGTCAATGGCGTTCGCTCGTCATCACATTCCCAGCTAACTCTCCCAGCGGCCACCGTTACGAAGATTGGATCCAAATTGCTATGGGCCGGCCCAAAGTAATCTGTGGCCCAAACAATCCATCATCCATCGTAAAAATTAGGGTTTTCTCTTCACTTTAAGTCAGTCCGAAAACAGTTTTCAGGTTCTCCTCTCTCTCTGGTCAGTTCGAAACTCGGTTTTGCTAATTTACAGAGATGGCGAAGTCGAAGAATCACACGGCTCACAACCAGTCGTACAAGAACCACAGGAATGGGATCAAGAAGCCCCGTAAGCACCGCCACCAGTCCACAAAGGGGGTAAATTTCTGTTCTTTATAGGTGCATTCGATGTCCATTTGAGGTTTCGGTGTTTGGGAATTGGATGGAAGGTTTGAATGGGTTCGTTTGTGTACGTACAGATGGATCCGAAGTTCTTGAGGAACCAGAGGTACGCGAGGAAGCACAACAAGAAGGGCGATGAGGTTGCCAGCGCCGAAGAGTAGAGTTGGTGAATTCATCCTCAATATGTATCTTTAATTTGAAACTTGCGTTGCAAAGCACAATTTTCTAATGCTTAAACCTGTTATGTTGTGCTAATTGATCATGAATGTTTACCTTTTGAGCTTGTTTTTGAGATTCTCTGAGCTCAATATGATGGGTTTATGAGGTGATTGTTGTTCCTTGTTTTCATGTCCATGTGCTTTTGATTAGGGCTTCTTCAACTACAATGCAATTTCACTTTGGATAAATTATTAAATTGTACTATAGAACAAGCTGATGAAGCAGAAAATTGGCTAGGCTTGGAATTCATAGACCTATAGGATTGTCATTCGAGTCAGCTCATTTTTAATCGACCCCAAGTGAGGCTTGATTTTGGAATCAAACTTGGTTTTATGATCATATTGAGCTTGAGTTTGTTTTGCCCGTTTCATGAGCCGAGTTTGTTTTGTTCTTGGGTTCAATTTGAGATCGACTATGAGTTTATTTTGATCATATTGAACTTGGCTAGGCTTGGAATTTGGTGCTGGTTTTCAAATATAAACGAGCTTGAGCTGTGTCTGAGCTACCTGGCTTACATAATTCTGTTAATGATCTATATTTATTGCTTGTTTTTAGGTCTTCTCATGTGCAGTTGTGGTGAGTTTCTGTTTTGAACTGATCAATGGGTTTTTAGATAGGTCATGATCTTCGTCCAAAGTAGGATAAATTTCAGGACCAAAGTATTGGTTTTTTGGTAGCCAGCCTTCGACACAGGTTAAGGTCGTCTATGATGCAAGATTGCAAGTTGCAACCCGCAAAATCTTTGTTTCTGTTGAACGTTCAACAAGACTCTTTGCAGGCTCAATTTGAACCAAATTGAGGCCGGTTAATTACTTGACGGGTCTTACGTGTTGAGTGACAACAAAACAAAATGAGAAGTAGCTTTTAAGATGCTGTAAATAGCACGCATAGGAAGAGGTAATGATACCAAACATAGTAGTTATGGGCGTGAGGGTGAACTTTGATCTTGAATTCGAGGACATTAAAGCATTCACAGACTGCGATAACCAAATGCTCACAAAATTGCAAATTTGATTCTGTAAATTTCCTACATCAAAGGTACCCTGAAAGCTACATGACTCAAATGACATTTATGAAGCTTTTACATTCTCTTACCTGTATTTCCTAGCAGCTACAAATAACTTCATAAATAGAGGTAATGAATGCCGTAGTTTTCTCATAACGTGAAGGATCAACTGTTCTAGAAGCAGACATGATTTCCGAGTTTCAATATTGTGAATCTGCTTAGCTTATCCATCCAACTTTGGTTCTTGGCCTCTTTGAAGCTACCACAAGTAAATTTCTTCAAAATGATTCACAATGTTTGCAGCTCAAACTGCAACAGGCACTTTTACTTCACTAGGAGCATGAGCATTAACCTGCCCACATACAGATTAACCCAAAATGACTAATAAATCAGAAAACATTTGGGGTACCATAGTAAATACGGAAACATAAAGAATGGAATTTTAGGGGGAAAAGATATACAGTAAAGATCGTAGTTACTGTCAATTTTTCACATATCAATATCAGGCTGAAATTGGCAGCCCATTTCACATCACAACCACGCAAGAGAAAATTGAGTCAATCTCGTAATTTACTAATATAGCAGCAACATCAGGAGAAGGTTAGGATTTGTAGAGAAAGACCTCTAGAATCTTACCTTAGCTGCTCTGTAGAGCTCTTCAAGCACTTCAGAAAGTGTTGGGTGTGCATGGACTGCAAACTTTATATCCTGCAGAATGCGAAAAGTAATCAGTACATGTGGGAGTTCACTTTGAGCTATCATCACATTCCAAGATTGTAGTTAAACATCAACAGAATCAAGTCATTGCTAGAAATAATCCTTAGAAAAAATAAAGCAAATCATATCCACGGCAGTTTAGTTCAGAAATAATCACTAAACTGATGAAGCAGATCATGTCCAATTGGACAGATCGAATTTTTATTGCAAGTAGAAGACATAAACCTGTATCCTGGTACCCAATGCTATTGCATTGGATGCTTCATGAATGAGATCGGCTGCATGCAATCCAAATATATGGACCCCAAGGATTTCACCATTATCAGGTCTGTATATCAACTGCAAAAGGATAATACATACGTGATCAGGGAGCTAGACAGATAAATTAGACAAGTGTGAAGAAGATGGAAATGGTAAGACGTCATAGCCTAGATCAGGAGTGCAGGATACAAAGTAATAACGTTCAGAATGCTGTCGCAAGTAATGTAATGCAAGCAATGCTGGCCTAGTAGGAAACATAGATAAGGGCAAGTACGAAAGAGGCTTAACTAAGTTAAAAAGAAGCAAAAGTAAAAAAAAACAGTAAGCTTTTTCATTATCATGACATTTTCATCAAAATGAATGACATGTACTTCGTCTGGTATCTTTCTAAATGGGCGAAAATAAAGAGGTAAAGAGAGAGAATGTTCAAGGGATGAAACCTTGGCAAGTCCCTCTGCTTCATTTTCTGCTAGTGCCTTTGTATTGGCCTTGAAACTTGTCTTGGCTACACTGACCTCAAATCCCTCTTTTTCAGCCTTCTCTCTTGCCTGGGGCTGCAATTAAGCATACATATTCAGCTATTAACTGGTAATCAGGTATTGTTATCTTATCTTCAAAAAGAGAGCAGGGTATTATTAGGTTTCATAAAAAATTAGTATTGGGTAATTTGATGCCATGAATCAGACTGTATATGGTCAATGGACAGAAAGACAAGTTTCATTCACTCTTCTATACTAAATGCATACTGCAGTAACAAGCAATCATCTGATTATACTCGCACTAATGCATCCTTTTCCGAGGAACTAAATATTGTTAAACACATCTATCAACCCTGTACATTTGATGCAAGAATTCATCAACATACTTCATTTTAAGCATATATACCTCTGTCAACCCAACCATACTGATTTCAGGGTGAGTGAAGCAAGCAGCTGGAATACTCGAATGATTGAGGATGTGATCTTTTCCACGGACTTGTTCCACAACTGCATCAAAAAACAAATTAAACAGTTTGAGCAACATCTGAGTCATTCCTATTTTGCTTACAGAAACGTTACTTTGCTACTTTTCTGAGAGATTTTTTCTATAAAAAAAAAAACAAATTATCCAATTGTACTAACCTGAGATTCCCTGAGCACTTGCTGCATGAGCCAACATCAACTTTCCATTTGCATCACCAATGCAATACAGGTGAGGGACCTATTATTAGATTTTATATACTAGTTAACGACAATCCCCATATCAATAGGAGAAACAAAAGTTCAACATGAAAGCTAATCTGTATCAAGGATTCAATCAGTATACCGGTTTGCCATTTGCATCAAGGACTTGCATGCGCTCATCAACTGGAACAAAGCCACGCTGTGTTTCTACATTGATCTGCATAATTTATCATAATATCTGAGATCCTCGGAAAATCGTATGGATTAACGAGTCATATTATCTGATAACTTAGAGGTCATACATTCTCCAAACCCAGACCCTTTGTAAATGGAGCTCTTCCAGTTGCGATCAGTGCTGCATCCACCTGTAAAATAAGAAAGGTCATGGCATAAAACTATCCCGCAAATGATAATATAGATTGCTTTGAAATCAGAATGAAAAAACAAAGAAGATTTTGGAAGTTTAAGCTAATGGCTATCTCAAACATCTGCAAATCAGCTTTAAGAATTAACCCCACGGATAGATAGTTAAAGTATTCCTCATTTGAGGGTTAGGCATTTAGCTTTAGTATCAAGGTTTCATTCTGACCCATATATAAACAAGAGTAAGTTTTACCTCTAAAGTATCTTTTGGTTCCTTGGTCTTGGCATCAGTGAGCTCAATGATAACTGGTTTCCCATCCCTAGCTGGAGTGATCTGGACAAGAAAAAGAAGTATATTATGACTTCAGATTTCAGAACTAAGACGCCGAAGAGAATACAGATAAATTTACCTTTGTTGCAAAAACTCCAGTATGATAATCAATCCTTCTCGGATTAATTAGAACTCTTTGTGCCAACTTTGATATTTCTGGATCAAAACCTGGCATAAGCTGATCCAGTGCTTCTATAAATGTAACCTGTAAAATGAGTTTTCTGTCAACAAACATAGTTTTGATTCTGTTAAAGAGATACAAGAAATAGTAGAGGCAATTTTTTCAATTTATATGATTCCAGTAGACGCTGCTGATGTTAAACTGGCTGTGTTAAGTTCAGGGGAAGAAAAAAGACTTTGAAAAGATCACTGCAAAATGAAGTAGGTTATTCTCAATTGGCCAATGGGAGAAGATCACTGTAATCGCACTAAAGAATAAGCTTATTTGCTTTCGGGTAGATGTTATTTTTGTATGCAAGGTAAAAATTAAAATAAATTAGAATACTAGGACACCCAATATTGGTTACACTGGAATTGAAGATCAAACATGAAAAGGAAAGGATAAAAAAATGACACCTCACTTCCAAGTGCAGTATAGACATCACTAAATTCAAGACCAATGTAGCCACTTCCCACAATAGCTATCCAGTCTGGCACAAACTCCAGTTTCAATGCATGATCACTGGTAATAACAGTTTTCCCTGTATAAATTAATCAAGATTCATGTATAAGGCAGAAAGCTATTTAATCTATGGAAACGGCAAGTATAAAACTCAGAACCTGCATTTCAATATTAGAATGCTATTCAGTGTTATACTCCTTAAAATGGAATCATTTGCATGAGAAAATATATCAATACAGAAAATAAATCGAATCGGGGAACACAAGAAAATGAAGACAGGGAAAACTTTATTCCTCTACAATACCCACCCACCCCCCACCCAAAAAAAAAAGCATTTTGGATTGTAATAAAAGGCTTGCAGAGGTAGTCAAAGGGTCAGCATTATTTTACAATCCTCCTTGTCCTTTCTCCGAATCCGCTTAGAATAAATCTATCAACATTTCATAGCTCGCAAATTCCTGTCAGAGAATTGTCTCAAATGTCATAAATTGATTCTATTATCCACAGATATTAAATTTCTTTATAGACTTGGTAGAGATAATACTTGAGTTGAGCATCAATAAACGTGTTCTATCACATCAAGACAAGAATAACAATGGGACACACTCAATCCTGCAAGATTGCAAAACATGCCTAATTACCTCTACCTAGTTTCCTTGCTCCTACAAAAGAGTAGGAATCCACTTCACAAATACAAATCATTTTGATGGAGTATACACTAATGTATAAAAAGGATGCGTAGTAAAGAATCCTTTCCATGATCATTCACCATCAACGATATGGCCACCCCCTTTTAGTTTTCTTCATCAGGTAGTTAAATGATTATCCATCTCTTACTCGTCAAATATAGAAACAAAATTAGTTGGACTAATTATGGTGTACTGGGATGTTGTAGATAAAGTTGGCTTACCATCAACTTCAATGCCTTTGGGGACAAATGGAACTGAACCAGTTGCAATGATTATGTCTTTAGCAGTCACAACTTTTTTATCACCATATTTCACCTTGTGTGGCCCCTGGATTGATACATAACTTAACCAGGTTATGGATAAAACAGACCACAGAT
Organism: Persicaria maculosa; assembly: GCA_963922045.1. Lineage (NCBI taxonomy): Eukaryota > Viridiplantae > Streptophyta > Magnoliopsida > Caryophyllales > Polygonaceae > Persicaria > Persicaria maculosa. Next base: position 26,073,348 of record OY998267.1, on the reverse strand, counting down.
AAAAGATGCAAAACATGGATGAACAATCTGCCCTTCTGATACATCTAAAAATTATGCATTGATCCAGTCTAAATGTCGATAGAGGTAAGAAGCTGACTTACTCACCAGGATACTACCAAATCCAGTCAAAATGTCGACACCTAGTGCCTTCAATGAATTTGTTAGATTGTTTCGGATCTTTGAAGCAAGATTATTTGCATGATCGGCAACTCCTTGCCTATCATAATTAGCAGCTGCAACCTGTTCCAAGTTCCAATAGTAGAATGTAGAATTTTCAAAAATTAGTCTACGATAATAAGAACATTTATAAATTGGAATGTGAAGTTGTCTGGTTGTGGGGAAAAGTGGTGAGTATCCATGGGTTCCCAACAGAACTAAAGATTAATGTGAAAAGTATTATCCGTGTTCTACTAAACAGAATTAAAAAAAAAAAAAGGCATATCTTCCAGTACCTAGAAATCTACGGAAGGATTGTACAGGCTCCTCCTTATTACTGATGGATTTAAAAGCAATGCTCCTCCTTTAAAGTCAAAGATTACTAAACATCCCATGAGACAGAATCAACACCAATCAGAATTTATGACAGCGATGGCATGAGTGATAAGACCACAAACATGGTTTGAAGCTATAAAGGGTAGGATCTGACACCAATTGCAGTATAAGGTAGCCAAATGAGTAAAACACGGTAACATCAAGTCGAACTTGAGATTCTTGTGTTAACTTACAGTGAAGGCAACCAACTAAGACAGCCAACAAATAAAGCTCATAAGAACCATATTTGTTGTGATTTGCGAACTTTCTCTAAGGGGCCAATTGCACTTCACCTGATTTCTGGAATTTTTTTTCTTAGTTATCTAAAATTTATTTGAGAAAATACCTATATTTTTCCTCCCAGTATTTTAATGTTAACAATCTACAGCGCTAGCATGCCAATGTCATCCCAAAAAGGCCAATGAAATCTAAACAGTCGTTAATGCTACTGATACCTAGCAATGACACTTTCCCCAGCATCACCAGAATCGAACAAACGAACAACCAAAATCACAACGTCAATATGTTATAGCATTCAGGCTTGCTATCGGGATACTTCAAACAAATGCTAGCAGAACCCTGCCTATTATCAACTAAACTATCTAGCATGTCACAGGACATATTTTGAATCGACATTATATGACAGGATGCAAGCTGTCGGAAAAAGAGTATAATTATTTATTTCTATCCACACAATCAAGGTACATATAAAAAACAGAAATCTGGAAAAGGAGCTATAAAATCGACATGTGCATGACCTGAAGAAAAGTAGACCAAAAACTCATTGATATGAGGATGAATGATGAAGACAAATCTTTAGTGCATCAATTGTTTCTAGCCAAATGAAAGTGAAACCCTTTCTCCCCAACAAAACTACAATTGAAAACATATGCAGATCAATAATCTTCGTGAGTATCACCTGTAAACCAAACGACTTCATATGAAGCTCGTTTTGCAGTTCTCGCATCCTCCCACTAGCGGCCAAGAGAGCTTTTGAAGGGACACAACCTCTGTTGACACAAGTTCCCCCCATTACATCCCCTTCAATGATTGCAGTTTTCAGCCCCTGAAAGAGGTCAATTTCATCACCATAACATTTTCTAATACCAACACTCAAATAGCAAACATTCAAAATAAAGCCAAGTACAAATACATAAATTAGCTCTATTTGTCAGTCCACTCCTCCATAACATCAGTTGCATCAACCAGATGCACCACTCGGTATCAAAATTAAGCTACCTATGTAAGCAATCAATAAATAAAAATTTCCTCATTGTATCAAGGACAACGATCATCAATCATTAGTTCATCTAAGCATACCGCAAGACATCAGCATTTAAGAAAGGAATCGCCAGTAGGAGAAAGTAAGAACAAAAAAAGCGTTACCTTCTCAACGGCGTGAAGAGCGGCCCCGTGGCCACCAACACCAGCTCCGATGATGACGAGGTCGTAATCGAAGCCGTGGGGACCACTGCCATTGCTGGAGAGAGCAGAAACGACCGCGTTCCTCGAATTCGTCCGGCTAAACACCAAACGTCGACTCAGATCAGATAGGTTGTTGCGAGCGGCGAATCGGAGAGCCTCCCCACGGAGACCGCAGAACCTGAGGTTTAGGGGCTTGGAATGGGAGGATAATCCGATCGACTGATTTGATCTGCAGAGAAGTGGTGCGGAGGAGGAAGAAGACGGGGAGGGGAGAGAGATCGAACACTGCATCGTGTGATTTGTGTGTTTGAAGAGATGGAGAGAGAGTTGCAAATTGCAATGAATCCGTTGGGGGTGTAGTGAGCGTCTTCAGAAGAAAAGGGGGTTTAGCCGTTTGGGCGGAGATAACAAAGATCTGTGCAAATCAGTTGGATAAACCACTCTTGTTTTGTGGGGCCTCTCACCGTCAACCCGATACTCCGCATTCATTTACTCAATTCGTTCTAAAATACAAGTCTTTTACTATTTAGACACATTTTCTTAGAATATTAAAAAACTATTTAAAATATTAATTTTTAAAATAATTTCATACTTCTTACCAATAAACATGAGATTATTAAAAAAATTAATATTTTATATAGTTTTTATCATCTTAAGAAAACGTGCAGGAATAGTAAACGACTTATATTTTAGAACGGAGGGATATTAGGATGATAAAAAAAATACACAAAATATTCATTTTTTTATAATTTTTTTTTAAGTAAGTATGAAATTATTTAAAAAAAAATTATAGAAAAATATTATTTCATATAGTTTTATCATTAAAAAAACGTGTATAAATAGTAAATAATGAGTAACAAATTTGATCCAAAATGGAGCCAAATGATCCCGAGAATTTATCGAAATTTATTATCTGAAAATTAACTAACATCCCATCATGAGTCATGACTTAGGGTGACCAATGCACACCTATCCAAAACATATCCAAACTCAAAAAAAATATTCAACTATGTTTTGTGTGGGTTAGGATTTGCATGTAATCCAAAGTTTGTATATATTGTATAACCATAATATGACATGTCCACTTGTGATCGAGATGAGAGTCAAAGCGATCGCCCCTTAATTGGTGGCACCTCCAGACCCGAACTTGAACCACGCCGGTGATGGTTGCTCTGAGGATCAGCAAAACATCAAGCAAGTTTGTTTGCTTCTATAAATTTGTTGTACATCCCCAAATCCTAACTAATGGGAATATTTGGTTTTGAGGTTTATTTGGATGAGGTTGGTGACAATGATTTGTTCCTCAAGTTTGCCTTTCCTCCAAGAGTCTGATTTAACACTAGGTTGCAGGACTTGTGTAACCATCATGATATAATCCTAAAACAACAAGTATACACGACTACCACAAAATAGAGAGGTATTTTTTTATCCAAAATGTATGATACCTAAAATACAACTCTATGGAACATGAAAACCCTTCTCTACCCTAATCAACGCGCGCCTACGCGCCCCTTTCCTCCCTCAACAGAGAGATTTCGCCGCCGCCAGGGTGAACTTGTGCCCACCGTCCCTGCCTCCCAGCACCAACCCCCGATCCCCCCCTACTCTCCCTCCTCTGCTTCGGGTCTAGCACACACGCTCCTTGTGTTGATTTTGAGCTCTTGCTCCGCCGACCACCCTTTCTCTCCTAATGGAGATCGCTTTAGCCCAGCCTACAAATCGGAGGCGGAGCCTCCCGATTGGTCCTCTTACTGGAGGAATCGGTCCATGAGGAGTGTGATGATGACCTGTATACCAGCGTTAATGAGCCGAGGGGGGGGGGGCCTCGGGGTGGCCGGACGGCCGGGGTCACTTCTATCCTTGGCGTGCCTGGCTTTTCGATCTCTTGTTTCCTCCGCCGGTTTCGTATCTATTCGCTGCTATGAATGGTTGCTCTGTAAGTCTCCTTCTCTCTTCTCCGAATCACTCGAGTTACCCTATTGCCCACCAACAATCGTTCTATTTATATCATACTTACATATGCACTTGGGTTCATCGCCCTCTTTCTACCACCATCCCTTTGTCTTTGTTCCGAGTTGGCTGGCCTCTTTTGTGGCTATCAGTTGGTTGTGCTGACTGTTTTGGGGGTTTCGTACTCCTCATGTATTTTCCTTGTTATAAAGTTCCTATCCATTTGGTTTATTGTGCTTGGCTTCACTGGTGGTTTTCTCCTTTGCTGTCCTTCTTCTTGCGCTACTGTGTCTTGGGTTTGTCTTGCAGGTCTTCGGTTTGCTGCAGGAATAAAGGGTTGTTCAGTCGGCTTTCAACTCCTCTTGGTCGAGATGATCCAACTGTCCTAAAGCTTCACAAGCTATTTTTTCACATGTTTGGCACACAAGCCATGTTTAACACAATTAGCAGTATGAATTGTGCTACTCATGTATATTTACAAATCTTTGCATTTAAAGTGCATTCAATTTGGGCTCTTGATGTCAACTATTTTATCTTTGCCTCACAAGATGCTTGTTCACACTTTGTTGTTGACTTACAATCTATTGTATTTATAATGCACATGATTTGGTCTAATAGGTTACGCTTCTTTTGCTTTCAAGCAAGGTGTTTTTTTGGGGTTTGGCTTGGACATGCGGCTAATCCTTATACAATCAAGGGGTTTCACAAATCAGTTAAGCCATCACAGGCTAAGGAAAGCTTCCCAATTACATCTACTTATGATTGTAATATTCTGGCCCTTATTGTTATTCGCTCTCTCGGGTTGCATAGCAATCAATGGAACTACGGGTCCTTGTCGGATAGTTACTCAGTTCACCAATCTATATTTTGTTATCAAATTAAAAGGATTGTCATGTATCTCTGCTGCTTCTTTTCTTTTGTTTGCTGCTAGTTTATTTTTGTTCGGGTTGTGTTACAATACTTACAACTCTCACAAACCTATAAGTCCCTCACTTGTATTTTAATACAGGTTGCAGATGAGATGTTTTGGAATAGTACCTTGAATTTTTTACAATCAAATGACTGTCTAAATAGTCTTCTTATAGATTCCTTTTATTTAGCAATTTGAACATATCTTTCGGTATGGCTCAGACAACGCTCCATACAAAATTACTCGGTTTAGAACATATTGATTTAAAATTATCCATACAAAATGGTATATTAAACCCAACCATTTTAATATGCGCTAAATTACTACGCGGGTATAATATGAATTATCATTGTGACCAACGGACACACAAAATAAAAGGTTTCCCATGAATATAACATCGTGGAATTGTCGAGGGATCCGACGTAGAAATTTCTGGACAAATACAGAAATTTTCTGCAGAAACAATTATATCAATGTCTTAGTCCTATTAGAAACCAAAACAAATATTGTCCCTCCGGAAGCTACCTGGAAGAAGTGTGGTTTCAATCACATTGCCTTTGACCCAGCCATTGGCTTCTCTGGCGGAGTCTGTCTGCTCTGGAAAGATATTCAGCCTTCACAAGGGGAAATTAAACTTATTTCAGTCCAACACAGGATGATTCACATAGACTATTACGATCGAAAACATGATAAAACTTCGTCTTTCCTACTAATTTACGCTCCACCAGACCGACAATCGAAGGATTCCTTCTGGGATTCAATCACCCAATACTCGACTCTACTTACAAAACCATTCTGTATTCTTGGAGATCTAAATGAAATAGCTTGTCCTTCTGATAAATTAGGAGGTGTTACACCTAGCAACAACCGATTTAAGAGACTATCTGACTTAAAAAACGAGTTACAACTGATGGAGGTGCCCACTCATGGGGCCTCCTTTACTTGGCAAAAACGCAAAACGGGAGAGCCAAACAACTGTTACGCAAAGTTGGACCGTCTGTTAGCGCATAACGATATTATTGCCTTATATGACGGTTTACGCGTCAAAATTCACCCATTCACTTCGTCTGATCATGCGCCGATTTCGATCGACTTCCGACCCTCGTCTAATACAAACAGAAAACCTTTCCGCTTCGAAATGGCATGGACGACGAAACCTGAATTCTCCAACTTAGTGCGTCAAGCATGGAGACTGGATCCAGATGGATCGTTGATGTACAAACTTGTTAAGAAGACTACACTTCTGAAACAACTGGCAAAAAATTGGCACAAGCGTACCTTCAACAACATTCATACTCAAAATTTCGAAACAGATGAAAAAATCCTACAATTACAAACCTCAATAATCACGAACCCTGACCAGACTTTATTAGATCTCCATAAGAGGCTTCTTAATAAGAGAGAGCGGATGCTCGATTTTCAGAGACGATACTGGAGCCAAAGGGCTAAGGCAAAACATATCAGACTAACCGACACAAACTCGGCTTATTTCCACCGAATAGCTTCTATTAAAAGGGGCCGCAAATTGATTAAATTCCTTAAAACGGCCTCCGGGGAAATCTTGTCGGACCACGATCAGATCAGGGCGGAAGTCGCGGATAGTTTTGCAACTCGTTTCAAGTCTTCCCACAACCACCAGTTCAGTTTCGACAACGATTTAAGTGTCATTGACAACGAAATTTGGACCCAACAAAATCTTATGCTCACAGCAACTGTCACTAATAAGGAAATAAAGAACGCACTCTTCTCAATCAAACCGGACAAATCACCGGGCCCAGACGGGATGCCAGCGGGTTTTTACCAAACATATTGGACTACTGTGGGTCCAACGGTTACAAAAGCAGTTAAAGCTTTCTTTTCAAGCGGGAAAATGCTTCGACAAATAAACCACACATTCATAACTCTAATTCAAAAATAGGATAACCCTCAAACTGTCAACCACTTCAGACCTATCAGCCTACACTCAACGGTATATAAAATCATCTCGAAAATTCTTACTAAAAGACTATCTAAGGTATTCGACAAATTGATCCATCCTCTTCAGAGTGCATTTACAAAGGGGAGATCTATTCAAGATAATATCCTCATTGCTCATGAGATTTTCCACTCTTTTAGACTGTCCAAAGCTAAAAAAGGTTACATGGCTATAAAATTGGACATGGAAAAGGCTTATGACCGAATTGAATGGTCCTTCCTTTTCGCTGTTCTCACCAAGTTCGGCTTTGATAAACAATTCATTCTGTGGATTAAAGAGTGTGTGCAAACTGTTTCGTACTCGGTACTCATAAATGATGAGCCTTCACCTCCTTTCTACCCCACAAGAGGTCTCAGGCAGGGAGACCCACTGTCCCCCTTCCTATTCATTCTCTCAACAGAAGTTCTTGCAAGAACGATACATCGCAGTTCTACTACATCTAAAGATGTGGGTTTCACGATCGGCCAAAGGGGGGTTAAAGTCCCCTTCCTAGCTTTTGCGGACGACATAATGCTTTTCGGCAAGGCACGTATGTCCACCTGCAACAACCTTACAAATATTATACAACGCTTCTGTACTATTTCGGGCCAGAAAGTAAACCTGACAAAATCAAGTGTTCAATTCTCAGCAAATACTTCTATAACAACGACTAATACGGTCACTAGTGCTTTGGCAATCCCAAAGACGAATAATCTTGAAAAATATCTAGGCTGCCCTATTATAAATGGCAGAGTTAATAAAGACACCTTTGCGGATGTAATTCTTAAGGCTAAACAACAGCTATCTAAATGGAATGCTTCTTCCTTATCAGTTGAAGGTCGTAAAGTACTCATTAAATCTAACTTAAGCGGACTGCCTATCTTCCTGATGCAGGCATTTATGTTACCATCCTCTATACTACACGAACTGGATAAAACCTATCGACAATTCTTTTGGAACAAACAGGATAGATATACCCCGCTAATCAGTTGGGACAAAATCTGTTCGGATACTCTATCAGGTGGCTTGGGAATTCAAACAGCGGAAACGGTCAATAAGGCTTTACAGATGAAGCTATTATGGAAAATCATAGCCGAACCAGAAAACATTTGGGTAAGAGTTGTTTCAACTAAATATCTGAAAACCCAGTCACTGATGAAATATACTAGAAAGGGTAACCCCTCTTGGCAATGGGCAAATCTTATGAAACTCCGTATAGAATTTGGCATGGGACTCAACTGGTCCATTGGTAACGGCCTTTCGGTTAATTTCTGGGAGGACAATTGGGCTTACAGTACGCCCTTAAAAGACCAGGCTATGCTTCCGCTACCCAGCGAATCCTTAAATTGGGAAGTGGCCCGATATATTACGATGAACAACACATGGAATACCCAAAAAATCAATTCTGAATTGTTTGGCATTCTGAGTCCTGATATTTTGAATAAGATCACAGAGATTAAGCTTCCACGCAATAACTTTAACGACAGGTTATATTGGGGTCCCAATCATACGGGCAATCACGACTTTGGATGTAATTGGATTTGGAAAACAGATATTCCTCACAAAATTAGACATTTTCTTTGGAAACTCGCAAGAGACGGTCTTCCGACATCAGATAGATTACATCGATCCCACATATCGGTTCCTTCAGGTTGTCACCTATGCGGGTGCTCGATAGAGACTACAACCCACTTGATTCTTGAATGTCCCATAACGATAAGCTTACTGTCTAAATTAGGAATTCGTTACCAGCGGAGTCACAGTCAATTGGCTAATGCTAAACTGAATGATATTTTAGGAAATATCTATTATGATTTCGGGAAAAAAACTTTTCCTACTATCGCGTTCGCTTGGTGGGGAATTTGGTATTTTCGCAATCAATTAGCCTTTGGTCATATAAACGATGTCACCATACCGGCCATTGCGTTGTTCGTCAATACCTCTTACCAAACATGGAAATATGACTTGAATATGAAGGGCAGTACCAGTTCTCGCACAAATACGATTACTACTAGAAATGACCACGCTGATACTGGCGCTCGGCCTTCTTATTCTAATAAACAAAAATCGTGGAATAAACCTCCACCAGGTCACTATAAAATGAATTTTGATGGATCATATTGTTCCTCGGGAGCTGGGTCTTGTGGATTTGTTATCCGGGACCATGTGGGAAACATTATTTCTTGAGGAGCGGCCAAGTGTGATAACACTTCTGCTGTCTACGCCGAAGCCTTAGGACTTCATCTTGGTGCGCTTAAGGCTGTCAGCCTAAATCTCAATAACCTCCTAATTGAAGGGGATTGCTTGGTCGTCATAAAAGCTCTCTTAGGGGACAGGGCGTGCCCTTGGAACATTGAGCTGCTGATGGCTGATACGTCGATGTCACTACGTTTCCTTTCTAATGTAGCTGTTCGTCATATTTTCAGGGGTTATAACGCTGTGGCAGACAGGATTGCTCGTCTGGCTCATAGCGTCCCTGCCGACGACTGCTTAGCTATAGATTCGGAGATCGGGATTCTTGCAGGAATTTCGCCAGAGGGGGCCACCAGGATGGCTCGTGAGGCTTACTACATTCCTGAGGATGACAGATTCTTTGATGATCCAGAACTTCGTATTCTCGTCCGCTCGGACGCTCTAGGAAAGTTGCCGGCTATTCGGCGTGTTTCCTAATTCTTATCTGCTTCAAAAAAAAAAGAGGTATTTTTTTAATCGAAAAAATAGAGGTATGTAAAGAATAAATATGCAAAAGTTTTGGCTATATTTGTACAAAGTAAAAATTGCCTTGGCTGTTTGTCACTAGTGATACCCTTTTTATCTGATTTCTTTAATTTCCATTGAACCAAACAGAACCCAAATTCAATAGAAGCTGAATCACCAAAATGAATACATCATATAATAGATAGCAACCTCTAATAACAGTGGGATCAATCAAGCAAGAGTTTTTATTAACACATGCAGATATAGGGATCAATTCAAAGTGTTGCAAAACCAAGCAACATTATTAACACAGTTTGAAGCATCAACAATGAGATTGCTCATCCAACTGAGTCTCCAGAGGCTAAATCAGTCTTCCAGGAAGGTACAGAAGCTAGCTCAAACAACTGAGCGTCTAACACCGAACCTATACATTCTTCCAGTTTTCCTCTTCTCGTATATTTTTTCAGCAATGAAAAGTCAATTGATGCGTGCAATCAAGTCATAGTCACAATAAAGTCTGATCATACAAGTTATCTGTCATCTCCAATAACACGAGAATGGCATCGGAGTACTCCTCAAGGTTGAAATGTCGAACAGCTCTATGAACCTCTGGTCAGATAACCTAGCTTTTGGGCCAGCATACCTCTGATACTCGTCAAAGATGGAGGACAGACACCACCTTTGCAGTTTTCTTAAACATCCCACGAGACACCCGGTTCGGTGCTACAAGTGTAAAGGTGCATAATCTGAAAGTAAGAAACAAGGATGCAGGACTAAAGATAGTTCAGAAAGAAGCTGTCTAGTGAGTGGTCAAGTACCTTGCCACGCTTGCAGTGTACGAGTACCGGGTGGTTTGTTGGATCTGATTGGCAATCAGGTATAAAACAGAACAATGTGAGGAATGTAAATAACCATGGGTATCAATCTTTCGCATGTCATGTCAAGTGAGCTTCGTGTTTATTAACATACCAAGAGCAATTTCCAGAGCTTCGCGAATTTTGCTTTCAGGGATATTCACAAAAGGCTCCTGTTAAAATTGCACACAACGTATGGATGAAATGTCAGGTCCAGTGCAATAATCTAATCGCAGCAGGAAAAACATACATTTCAATACCAAGATCTTCTTGATTTCTCTGTCTCATTGTTATTACAAGAAGCATAGTTCGGGAACTCAAAAATCTAGTATCAACCGTATCCGATTAGAGATTGTCAATGCCATCAGGCATTAACAGCAGACCTACCTTCCTATTTCTACCTCTTACCTTCTACAGGATCTCATTAAACTTTCGCCAGCTAGCATCACAATTTAACAATGCACTAACACACTAGAAAAAATACCATAAAGTCTATATAACAGAGAAAAATACCACTTACAAGATGTCAAGGATATATTATGCACCAGTAATAAGGTTGCTGAAAATTTTAAAAATACAAAATCCAACTGTAGTGTTAAGAGTTCACAACTTCACAATTTTTATAATTGGAAGATTGAGTTCAGAAAGTATATTTATTGGAAAAGAAATGGTCAATTTTCTACTCCATTGCATAGACCAAACGCACAAATTCGTGAAATGATCAGCAATTACTAAGATTTCCATTTCTAGTTTTTGTGACTGATTCATTCTGCATCCATCGGAGAATTTAAACATGACAATCACCAGCAAATGGTTTCAGATTGATGCGAGTAATTAACATCCAATAACATTCAACTTGAAACAAACCTTGAACATCTCAATTTCAAACTTAAACAGCTGAATCCCGCTGGCCTTCAAGAACTGATCGTACTGCACCGGAGACGGTTCCGTCCCCAGATATCTATCCACACAAACACACACAGACACACAAAGGTAAATCAAGACTTGAACAAACTCAATTGACGAACCAAACTCCAGAGAAGCAGATTCCCGCACTCACATGATCGATCGAAGCCCTAAGGTTCGGAGGAAGGAGTAATTAACGGTGTCAGGGAAACCGGACCTGAAAATGCCATTATCAACCATGGAGAAATTGAAGGGAGGGACATAGACATCGGCGTTGCCTGGCGTCAGAAGAGGAGTGCTGTCCTCCTCCGGAAGCTCCGGCGAAGAGCCGTTGACGGAGTTACAGGTGGCATCCGTAAAGCCCTCCTCCGACATGATTTGGCGCCGGGGTCCGGGATCGCGTGGGTGGATAGAAATTTCGGAAAAAGAGATTTAGGGTACAAGTGGGAGAAGATGAGTGGGGAGAGGACAGAGGTGGAGAATATCTGAAATGAATCCAACTGCATCTCATCTTTCTCCCCTCACCTGTTAATTGTTCAACAGAGACGTCAGACGTGTAGAGTAAGCCACTCAAGGGAATGTCTATAGGCCTGACTTTTATGGCTACAAATCATTTGTGGTAAGAAAAGAAAACTTGAGGGTATAAATTCTAAAGGGTGCATTTGGAAATTATAATTATAAATTTGTAATGTACTTATAAGTTATAACTTGAAATAAATACATTATAAATTGTGTCATTCAATTACATTATGTTTATAATTAGATCATAAACTTAACAAAATAATGGGTATTTGATTGACATAATTTACAAATTTTTTTATTTAAATTTATATTATTTAAACACACTGTAAGATAATGAAATTACATTTTATTTATAAATGCATTATAATTGTAATGCGTTGAAATTTAAACACACCCTTAATAGACTGTGTTATTATAATAATAATGAAATTATAAATATCAACATTTAAATAAGGTTTGATTAAAAAATTTTATAATAGGTTTAAAACAATATAAATTTTAAATAAAACTAAAGACCAGGATGGCACTGCTATGAGTACAAAGCATTTGTTTTTTCAGAGATGGCCTCCAAGCAGGATCATTTGGTTCGCTTTCGTAGTCTATTTTATGGTCCATCTATTATAATTGGTTGAATTAAAGTTGTTTATTAATTTTTTATTTAAGTGTTAGTAATATTTACTATATTTTATCTATTTTTCCCAATCATAGTAAGTGGATCGTAAAATGAACTACAAAGTGAACTAGATGATCTTCATCGGCCTCCACGAAACGACTAACTTGAATGTTTAATAAATTGAATTTGAATGAGATAATGTTGAATTCATGTAAAATTAATTCAACGTGTGGTAATTGATGATATTCTTAAGAGGTTGGATTACCATATTGAAGAAGTGAAGAACACTTTGGTAGGGTTGGAAATTAGACGCGAATATTCATTTTATTCGTTTCACTCATACCATTTTTATGGGCGAAAATCTACAAAAAGCATGTGACGTACAGATGAAATGGGTGACAAAGCGGGTATGGATGATGATTTTTCACCTAATATCTGCCCCAATAACCCACCTTATTAATTATCTACACCAAGAATCATTGTATTAGTATCCAATAATCCAATTAAGCATATGATTTTACTTTTCTACCCCTTCAAAAAACCCTAAATTTCTTTATTTTGTTATCACTTCCTCATGATGATTTTATGTTGAGCTTTTATATTTGATATATTATTAGTATATTCAGTAGTTTGAAAATTATAATCAGTAGCTAATCCAAAAATATTTATATATTGTGTTTATATTGTTATTGGCTAATCCGAAAATGCTTCTATATTGTGATCTTATTGAAGATATTTCTGTCGTTTTTTTAGTTTCTAAGTTATTTATTTCTCACCTATTGTTGAACTAGAATCCGTAATGTTTTTAAATTTTATAAGTTGTGTATTTTTCACGTATTGTTGAATTCGAACTTGATATGCTAGTATGTGTTTCGAATGTAAATATTTCATATAATATTTAAAAATAAAAATATTTGATTCATCTTATTGGATATCCAATATTCACCCACACCACCTACTCACTTACATTAGTTGGATGTGGATAAAAGATTTGCAGTAATAAACTAATAATGGAGAGAGAGGCGAAGATTTATACCCATATATTTTGATGGAATAGTAATTAATTTTTACTCTTAATTTGTCCCATTTCCGAATTTGACTTTTGGAGGATGTTGACTGGTTTTGAGAGTTAAAAAATGGTTAGATGGACCAAATTGTAATTAGGAGAGAGAACTTAATTAGTTAATTTAATTCCGAATTAAGTTAGGCTGAAGAGACGTGTCACTATAACGCAGGGGTATCTATCTTTATGCGTTGTTTTCGGTTATTCAACAATGGAAAGGTTGTGTGGCAAACTTGCATTTGTACGCATTAGGGACATATTCAACATTTTAGAGAGGTTTTCAATATATATTGTTGTTTGTAAAAAAAATGTTTCTTGTTTTTATATTCGATCATATGACATGATTTTCAAACGATTCATATAATTTGGTCATATCTTTATTTTTTTGGTGTTAGAGGTCGTATCTTTATCTAGGCGGAGTTAAGGGCCAATTGCCCCTCATTCTCTACGACTACTCTTTTATACCGAATTGTTAATGACACGGTCAATTTATCGCTATTAACACAGTGACGATCACAGTTTATCAAACCGTGAATAATGGGCAACCATGGTTTCAGAAATCGTAAAAATCTGCCTTTCATTGGGTGGCCATGGTTTTAATTAGAATCTGTGAGAATATTTATAGCGACGGTTTTACGCGATAAATCCTCATATGCATCCCTCAAGGCAGGGTATTTTCTCGGAATGCTGCCCACGTTTTTAAAAACCGTGAGTGCTCAATGTAAAAGTGCCAAATAGAGACTTATGGCGACAGTTTTAAAGCATAAACATTTTTACGGCTTCTGAAATCGTGACCAGTACCGTGTAAATGACGATATTTTCATCGTGTGGATTGATCCCCCTTATACCATTTATATAACAGTACTCGCGCGTGATTCACGAGATTTATAAAATACTATATTATAATTTCATTATATATGATTTTCTAATTCAAAAGTTGAAACAAATTGTTTTTATTTTTTTATTCATTGTTCTTCTTTTAGTTATGTTTAGACTAAGAATAAGATTAGCCATATATGTTCTCCACGTACTTTTCAAAGTTAATTGTAGATGTGGTTCATTTAGTATATATGGTTTTTTAATTTATCGATAACTTCATGTTACCTTAACTTGATAAGAGTTTAAATTATTTTAATTTTTGCATATAATTTTAAATTTTATTTAAAAGGTAATCTCTCTGTTTTTAATGACTTTTACTATTTATTCACATTTTTTTACGACAATACAAATATATAAAATATTAATTTTTTTTAATAAAAAATGTATAATTTCATACTTATTAGTTTTTTATAATTTTTTAAAGCTAATATTTTATACAGTTTTTATTATTATAAAAAAACATGAATAAAAAATATATAAAATATTAACTAAGTGCAAATTATTATTGCCCACCGCAGTAAAATGCGATGGGTATTAATTAAGGAATTGTTTTTTAACGATAATCCACTGCAAGTAATTAATTAAGCTATTGTATGATTCTGCGGTGGTTAGCGAAGGATATAGTAAAAATTAGCGATTTTAATAGCTTTTTTTCGAAACAAAATAGAGGGAGCTATTATATATTGGCGATGATGCACTGAGAACATGCATCAAGTTCCACTTTGTATATAAAACAAAATAGAGGGAGTTAATATATTGTATACATATAGCCATAGCCATAGTCAGGCACATAACTAGAAATAAAATTTGGGTGGGCTAGATGGACTAAATTTTTTATATATTTTTAATTTTCATTAACAAAAATTTTATTCTAATAAAAATTACATAATTTTAATTAATTTTTTTCTTATTTTATTATCTATTTTTTAATTTTTTTGAAAAAATGGGACAGGCTGGAGCAGACGTCAGCCCGCCCCTAGTTACGTCCCTGGCCATAGCCCTTTTATATTTATTGGTGATGCACTGAGGATATATATATCAAGTTTCTCTTTCCCATAAATGGAGCTGTTGTTGATAAATTAAAGATAGATTAAAAAATCATCACGATCCATAATTGTTGGTCACTTAGAATCCGAAGTAGAAAGTGAAAACCACACTTAACATATAATATATATATATAGTATAATCAGGTTATAAACGAGAACGGAGACCATACAAAAGGTCTTGTGTAAAAGGTACTAAACTATCAAGAGCACCCCTCCCAATCTTGCCCCCACTAGTAGAAAAATACAAATTTAACCCGCTACATAATAGGCCGGATGTAAAAAATCCGGGTTGTAATATGCTTCAAAGGGGATGATTACGTATTTTCTTTGTTTTTTTAAAGATTATTAAGTGTATATAACCCGGATATATAGACACGCCCGGGCTATTAGACGATGAGAGGTGAAACTACAACATGTATCAATTATCACGGAGCTGAAATATCCGGGTTATTATGTGATGATAATAGCCCGGGCGTGTCATCAACCATCTATATTCGGGCTATTTTGTACCCACTCCAACAGTCCAGAAATAAGCCCGTAGCATAGGCCCGAGATATAAAAATAGGGGCGCGAAATATATATATAAAAAAAGCACAATCTGAAAATTAATTCAAAGGGGAAAGGGGTTAAGGGACTTTTAGGGTTGCCAGATTGAAATCAGCTAGATCCGTCGTCTCCCCGCCAAATAGACAGCTCCATTGAAGTCCAGAGAGATCGCCATCGGCCTGTTTTCGCCTCTCACTCGCTCCCGTCGTCTCTCCGCCACTTCGCCGTCTCGCCCTCTCGCTGGCTTCCCATCTTCGCCTCTTGCTAGCTCCCGTCGCCCCAAAGGGGTTCTGGTTAGGGTTGCCAGATTGAAATCAGCGAGCCCCAAATCGACATGAAATTGAAGTCCAGAGAGATTGTAGGAGCCTTCACCTCTCGCGAAAGCCAGATTTCCGTCTTCGCCAGCTCCCGTAAGTCTCTGATTTCTTTCCCTTTGCTTGTTTCTTCTTCAGTCTCGAATTTCATGTTCTACCTATGATTTTCCTCCCCAAATTATGCCATTGTACGTTTGAAGGAACCTCTGTGAATCGTACACCTTGTAGTCTCAAATTCACTAAGAATAAGCACTTCTTTGAATGTTCACTGGGCGAATTTGGCCAATACGTTTCGTTCTCTCTTACAGTGAATTTTTTAGGGTTCCTACCTCTGTGCACTTAACTGTTCTGAGTTCAATATATGTGGACACTGGACACTACTTTCATGTTATCTGAAATTAACTTGCCGACTTCTCTTTGGAGCTTTGAATTTGACAAATTTGAGCTTTTATGTAAATGTTATGGTTTGGAACCCTTATTATTTGGAACTGAGCAATTTCATATTAGAGTTATTAGAAATATACTAGGTGAGACTTTGTCCATTTATTTTTGCAGACCAAATGTGGATTTTGTTGTCTCATGACAATCTGTCAATTCTATGTCAATGGTTAATTAAAGGAAAGGGGGATCAAATCACAAGCTATGAATAAGAATTTGATATGATTTGATTTGGTACTCATAGTGCCTCACTGGTTTTGTAAACTTTGCGAGCCTAGAACATTACACTTCCATGTACATATGGAAATAGCAATGTAAATCATCAATCAACAATGGATTCCACTTAAACTCATTGAGAAGGAACAATGGGGTTTGCCAATTAAAGTTCAGGGCTGATTTGTGTCTATTAGCTGGAAAAAGGAAATATTATATATAGCTTTGATAATGTATCTTATTGGGTATGTTCATTTTTCTTTCGTATGTATTTAGCAATTCCTTATGTGTTAGAGCTTCTGGGTGATGTTCATGTCAAGCTGCTCAAGCCTTTTTATTTTCAGTCGTTACTTGCTGTCATTTCATATCAATTGCCATTTATGATGATGTTGCTTGTTCATCTCTTAGTGGGATTTTTTTAACTGTTTATTACTTTCTATTGCTCAACTTTGACATGTTACAGGTTGTTGAGGAACGTATTCAAATGCTTACTCAACCTGGGGCTATACAGCTGCCAAAGGAACCAGATTAGACTTCAGTTCTTGAATGTCTTGTAGTATCCAATTTTCATTTGTTCTGGGCAATCAATCATAGCTTTCCATCACTCATCCCTTTTACCATTATCAGGTATTGAAGTACATTAGTCTTTTGTAATCCTGTGCTAAGTGCCATATTACAGGATCCTGATGGAGACATCTGTTACTTTTTTTTTCCCCAAGGAAACACACAAAATACTTAATAATATCTTTTTTTTGACACTGTACTTTTCAAATCCATGTACACTACTTAATGCTTGCACACTACAATAACACCAATGCAAGCATTCAATAGCCTAGTAGACTTTTGTTATTTCCAATGTTGATGCATTTCTTTGTTTGTTCTTAATTGAGTTTGATTTTTTTCCCTCCCTCCATTATATTCCATAACCTATAGGTACTTGATGAGTTTGGCATTGATATTGCATCTGAGGTTGGCTCATTTACATGATTTGAAAATAATAGTTGTGGAGTAGATTTGTATTTCCATTTGTTACGGTTCTTAAACTCTTCCTTGATGTTGTTATCTTTAGCTCCAAAAGGAAGAATCACAGCAAAGCAGGCTGCAGCGACTGCAATTAATCCAAAGTAAGTCTCATTCAAGGCTTCAAGTTACACTAGAGTGTCCCATGTATGAAAAATCCTTCTTCTCTTACTTATTTGAATTCTCTCGACACATGCCCACCCCCCCTCCCGATCCTAATGTTGTAGCCATGCTGGCATTTTGCTCCACAAGAAAGCCTGCAAGGAGATGATTGCCCAAATGATCACGAGCTCTCCAAGTACCAATGTGAAGACTGTTTTTTCAGTGGTATTTGCAAATGAGGTGAAAGCTGCTTGTTTTCACATGTGGTCCCTAATTCACCTTTATTGGGTTGTATGATTGATTTTTCATTTTCTGTTTTGTTATATTCCTACTAGACTCTACTTGTGTGGTTGTATCAAACAACGTCCATCACAAGGAAAGCGACTGTGGGAGCTGGTACAATAATTCTGCACAAGGACCAAGTGGAACAAGCTCTCTCTTTCTCTGTTGAGCACAATCAGGCTGGCACATCATCTGATATTCTTACATGCATAGGATGTTCTTTCGTTCCTTTGGAAATATTTGTTAAGAAGTGGTAATAATGGTGATTGTATTTAACCAAAGTAAACTATACGCAAATTTTTTTTAATCGTCGTTGACCTGTTATTTTGACGATCACACTTGTTTGTATCGATCTATGAGCCTTATACCCCTTTATCCTGATTTTTTTTTTGCAGAATTATGGAGCATTCATTCAGAAAGATGGGGGTGGTTTTAAGGGCAAGATTAAGCAAGCTTACAGGACAAGTGATTGGATGATTGACCTCTCAGTATTGTCATGGGCATATTAGGTCAGTTAACTTTGATCTTTTTTGTCATCCAGATCAATTAAGGTAGTCGTTGAATTCTTTCATGGATCCATAAATGTGACTAGGGTATAAAATCATTTCCCATTTGAATTACAGTGGAAGAAGAAGGTTGAGATGAATCCCCCTCCACTTTCTTTGAAACATGTTCTGCCAGGATAGAGGGAAACGAATTCTTTAGGGTGTGAAACGAGGTCAGTGTTTCTTGTTTTATTTGAATTATAAATTTATAATTGTCTTTATATCTTTTAAATTGGACCTTTCCTGCTTCCTTATCTGCCTATCTTTAACTTGGCGGTGGTAGTGGTGGTAGGCCTGGGTGTGTGTTACTGGTAATTGGATGAGTTGGATATATAATAGATTTAGGGGCTGGAGTTTTTAGAATTACCCTGGAATTAAAATTTTAACAAGTAAATTTATGGTTTTGATTTTTTAACTAGTGGGGATAAAAAAGTAATTGAGCCAAGGAGTACAACACCCAAATATGACAATACTCAATTAGAAAATTATTTACCTTTCTTTCAGATTGTAAAATTAATTTTTAAATGATAGGAAAATTTATCTGGAAAAATATTTATTTGTCTTTAAGATTTCTCTATCAATGTCTCTATTCACTTCTTAATTGCAATCGACATGATCTTTAGATTATTATTTTGAACTTTGTAGCTTAAAAGCATGATCATAAGTTTTGTAGTTGTTTTTTGCACCAAGTTTAAGTGTAGAAGTTAAGTGTCCGAGTTAAAGAAGTTTTAGGGCCAATGAGGTATTTAAGTCTAAACCTTGTTGTTTCTTGTGTCTATATATATTGGATGATAAAGTAAACTAAAGTGGTGGTGTATAAAACCACCTTGTATCTAGTTCATATTGTGCAAGACCCTCTGTTATCAACTTTAAAAAAATAAACCTCGAGCCTTCAAAAAACAACTTTTGATGTATAAATATGTCCTCTATTTTCACTTGCAGGTGTTGCTCTCAATTTGCTCGGTGTTGACAGACAAGTACCACAACCTTGATGATCCTTTGCTGCTTGAGACTGCATGTCATTTTGTTCTAGATAGTTGGGTCCTTTTTAGAACGAATTTTATGCACTTGTTCTTGGATTACTTTGAAAACTTGTTTACCGTTTTTGTGAATAATCATGTTTGTAAACTTTATGGAATCTTACTTTGTTGGTACAATGTAATTGATTATGCGTGCAATTGGTAAAAAATCAGTTTGGTGGTTCAATGTGGTTTGCAAATTGTGCTTGTGCTGAAAGTGTGCAAACAGGTGGATTATGAAGAAAATGAAAATGGCCATTTAAAAAAAGAGCCCCTATCTCACAATATCCGGGATGTATAATCCATTTTAATGGGTCTTTGATGGATTATATAGCCCGGATCTAATAATTTCTGGGCTATATAATCTGCTTCCATGAGTTGTTTATGAACCAAATAGCCCGGATGTATAATATCCGGGCTATAAAATATGCCTCTATGGGTCTTTTGGTGGGTCAAATAGCCCAGAGTTGAAATATCCGGGCTATTTTTTGTACTAAATAACCCGGGCGTGGCTTTTCCATCCGGGCTCTATAGTCTTAAAAATTTCAAGCCAAAATTGGACATACTCTATTAGCCCGGGCGTGCCTTTTTCCATCCGGGCAATATACCTATTATCACACCACTCTGATGCCCGGATGGTATTTGGCCTATATCCGGGCTATATTAGTGGAAACGCCCGGGCTAAAAAGTCATTTTTCTACTAGTGCCCTAAACTCCCTGTCGAAATTAACTCACTATTATCAAACCTCTCGATCACCCCACCATGGACAAAATAAACTACCACACAGGGCTTAGTATCCCACGAAAAAGTGTGCTAAAAGGCGGCCACACGCAGGACCAACATCACCCACAAAAAAAAAAGCCTAAATCGCCCAAATAAAAGTCATTAACCCATTCGATTTATAATCATCATTTGCCTTTTCCTTCCATTATACTTCCTCATTAACAAGCTGTTTTAGAGGGTGTTCTGCACTTTTCTTCTGCATTGTGTTGCTCTCATACCCTCCTCCATCGAACATATCATAATGAATTGCCTCTTCAGCACAAAATTGCATTGCTAAGAAGGAATTCTGGATCTCTCTAGTTGCCTTCCTACTCTGATTGTTATACTTTGCTGATATAATTCTAAGTGCATTCCTTTTGCTAATTAAAATCCAAGGAGACAAATGATTGGTTGGTGTAGCATGCTTAACTAAACCATTTGTCTCTTTTGCCTCTTCTTGTTGCCTCGGGCTAGTATGGGTCTCAACCTCCTATAATATAATATGTGCACTCGGGACTCATTTGTCGTGCAATATAATTAAGCCGATCAAAAATTTTCTGCTTGAGGTCCCTTTCGCATTGAGTAGTGCAACTCTTTACATTTTGTTGCACGACCTTACACCTTGCTATCACTCATCTCCTCCCTGCTGCTCTTTGTTGGCATCATGTGTACTACAAGTCTACACCACCATTGTCTTCCACAAACTTATCTTGCCAATTACAACAAAAGATCAATGTAGCAATGTATTATTCAAAATTTAGCAGGATTAGGCAACGAAACCCATTCAACATATTCATTAATATCATTTAAGGTAGCGGTTAGACCTGTCAAAACATGACCCGACCCGAAAAACCCGACCCGTACGCCCGTTAATTTTACGGGTTTGAACCCGGTTTTTTAGACCCGGGACCCGAACCCGAATTACCCGGGATTTTTAGGGTCAAGACCCGGTGACCCGGTGGGTCAAAACCAACCCGGTGAGTCAGCACTATCTAGATGCCACACAAGCACCAGATTGACTCCACACAGATTCGTCATGCAATTGTATGCGTTAAAGTCACTCATAAGTTAAATAACTTATATATATATTTTATAATTATAGTATATTTAGAACATTTATTTATATAAATATGATTTTTTATGCTTAAAATACTAATATAATATTATTATAATAATATTATTATAAATTTGATTATAATATTATTATTTAATTTAATTTGACATATTAATATTACAATTTAATATTGATATTATTTTAATATTTTTTTAAAAGTCTTCAAAAAGTTCGAGGTTTTTCACCCGGTGGGTCGACCCAAACCCGGGACAAACCCGGTTTGACTCAACCCGGAATGACCGGTAACCCGATTGATCCGAAACCCGATTTACCCGGGACCCGAATGACCCGAACCCGAACCTGACCCGAATGACCCGTTTGACAGGTCTAGTAGCGGTCATTGTAGTTGCATGTTTTGTTGCAATTTCTAGCTATTAGTTTCCGCTTCACTAATTGCAGTCCCAACATGTCTCTTAATAACTTTATATTAGAAACATAAGCAAAAAATGAGCTATAAAACAAAAGTATTTCATACCATTCATTTGAATCAACATATTGACTACTTGAGAAGTTTAATAACATTGAGATGTTGCATTTTGAGATTTTCAAAACACTATCAACACCTCTATCTTGCACTAAAACTCATGTCTAACCTTACCAAGAACTGATTGCAGGGAAAATCCAGGCATGAAAGACACAAATTTAAGCACACGGTTTCTCCATAAATGTGAGCATAATCCATTGAGTTTAACCTAAATTAATGAACTTGGCATTGTTGGCAATTGTATGTCAAGAGACCATTAGATAACATAGATCTTATAATATTCTCTACCACTTGTTTAACTAAGCTAATGAGTCTAGCTATAACTAACACATGAAAAACGACCACTTATATTTTTTTAATATACTACAAATTTAACCAAGTCATGGTACAACTTGCTGAACATGTTAATTATAATAAAAGAAAACTCAAGACTTTAGTTTCAATCATCTTACAGTTCATAACATATCTCAAGTTAGCCCCCAATGATTCCAGTCTACTCTTCATAATGCAACAGATAGCACGAGCACATGGGATTCCAGTCAACTCCCACTTGTTGCAACCACAATGGTACTTTTTTTTAGCCAAGTCAACTTCATACATGTTGCCTCCACACCAATGTACTTTACACATCTTTAAGCCCTCTTCCTTTACTGTCTCTATTCGCTTGATTGCATTAGTTGTGAGTGTGCCATTGTACTTGCTTATTCCTTCACGTTTGAAGGAAAATCTCTTTATGAGTTGTCTTCTAACCCTCACACATGGTAGGAATAGGCTTGTCCCTTGCACTAAGTATGTAAGAATTGAATTCGAAACTCTCACACACATTGTTGAGATGTATATCAGATTTCGTGTAATGCTTGAAAGTATATTTGGACCCTGTATCAGGATTAACATTCATCAAATAGGTATATGCACCTTCATCTAACCTTTTCATCTCATCCATAGACTTTTCAAAATCAGCTCTAGCAGCAACCCATAATATACCTTGAAGTTATTATAGAGATGTCTCATACAAACCCTTGTATCAGTCATCAGGGAAACTTCATACAAAACTTTCATATAAATGAAATTGTGATGCATAAGAATCTGCATCATAGTAATGGAAGGAGATCGATCTCGACCATGAACTCCACTCGAACAGTAGCCTGTAAAACAAGAACAAACGAGGTCGGGGCGGGGCTTGTGTCCCCCATAGGACCCTCCGACGCTCAAGTCAGTCATCATCCGTCCCCAATCTGAATCTAACTCCTCTTATTTATACTAGTCGAGTATTAAATAAAAGAAACGGTTACGATATTTAATAGAAGAAACCGTTTCCATATTAAATTCGGTCAGTGCCCTTTAATGCATGAAACCGTTATCGTATTCAATAGGCGAAACGGTAACCGCATTAATGTTGGTCAATGTCGTATTGAATATTCGATACCGCATAAATATATAATAGACGTCGTTCTTTACTGTTATTCAGGATAATTTCGTATGATAAAGAGGATCGACTTACTTGATAAAATACCAGAATGCCCTTGTGCTATGATGCCGGGATTTTCCCTATCACAATTGCCCCTCGGGTTTCTTCTTCATGTCGCGATGATGAAGGAAGACGAAAAAAGTACATGTCGAAGTTTGTCGAGCGAGCGATGATTTTGTCGTAGATGGTAGTCGCTTGATCCGTAGTTGGCTATTGGCCATAAGTGGCGATCGTTTATTGGCCTTAAGTGGATATTGTTGGCCGTAATTGGCTATTGGCCGTAAGTGACTATCGTTGGCCGTAATTGGCTATCGTTGGCCGTAATTGGCTATCGTTGGCCGTAAGTGGCTATCGTTGGCCATAATTGGCTATTGGCCGTAAGTGGCTATCGTTGGCCGTAAGTGGCTATCGTTGGCCGTAAGTGGCTATCGTTGGTTGTAATTGGCTATTGGCCGAAAGTGGCTATCGGTGGTCGTAATTGGCTATTGGCCGTAAGTGACTATCGTTGGCCGTAATTGGCTACGTTGGCCGTAATTAGCTATTGTTGGTCGTAATTGGCTATTATTCTGCCTTTACTGGCATTTGCTTGGCCATAAGTGGCAAATCTTCTGCCTTAATTGGCATTTGCTTGGTCATAAGTGGTGACTCTTCTCT
Organism: Persicaria maculosa; assembly: GCA_963922045.1. Lineage (NCBI taxonomy): Eukaryota > Viridiplantae > Streptophyta > Magnoliopsida > Caryophyllales > Polygonaceae > Persicaria > Persicaria maculosa. Next base: position 26,049,036 of record OY998267.1, on the reverse strand, counting down.
TTCCCGAATAATTGTTGCTGCTTTGAAGACATCGTTCCATGACATCTATATAGTTGCAGGACATTCATCCTTTCCCTTGGTGGCATTCTTCACAACTTGATTTATTTTTGGCTCTTTGATATCTTTCTTGACCTTGGAGTTGCTGTATATGAACTCTACACTTGAGATTGGTTATTCCTTCATGTTCCATATGCAGGAATGATATCATTGTCCCCCACATGCCTCTTATGTTTATATTATTCAATCTGATTAATGAGATAAGATATTATATCGTATAAATGAAGGGTCAAAAAGCTTAGCTTTTGGGTTCTTATGCCGCATGTGAGGCGAATAGATGGACTCCTGATCATCCAACACTTGTTAAACCATACATCTTCTAGGGTTGAAACCAGAATTTTTACTGCTCATCCCTCTTTTGTCTGAAAATGGATGACCTTTTCTGAATGTAGTGATGCCCCAGTGCGTTATGTAGCATCGAACCTTGCCCAGATATCAGTTGTGGGGCTTGAATTCCTACTTTCCTCGGAGAGTACACTCGATGCTTGTTGCTCATTCTCCCTCTACAAACACCTATTCAGAAGTACAACACAAAGCGAAGCAAACAAAAACAAAGCAGAAGGCACATTCGACTATCGAAACAACAATAATAAGAACATGATCAACTCAATTCAAACTTATTCATGTTTTGTAAGGTAAAATCGCAAAGAATCGAATGGATTCTAGGAGGGTAGACTAGCATGTGGACTTAAAGCACATACACATACATTAATGTCTCTAAACCAAGCAATACTCATGTGTACTAACCAACACAAAAATCAGTGGTCAAACAGATCAAATATTGAGCACAAAAAAGGAGTCTAATTTCATTTCTATCTCAACCGATCATTGAAGATTATGAAGAGTAAGTTATCAATAATACATCTCTAGCATAGATAGGCATCAGAGACTCGTAATAAAAGCAAACCCAATTCCCAAACGACAGACTTCTGAACCCAACACCTATAGCTAGCCTCCAAACTAGCCATTTGAATGAATTCATATTTAAGTTAAATCACAAAGGCAATTTCTTCAAGCTCCTCAAACAAACAGCAAATTAGACAATCGTTACGCCGATCGATTTGGCCAACATATGAGCGTTTTAAATTGCAATCTAATTAAGCTCTTTAGAAAATTATTCATGGCTTTCAAATCACACGGGAAAGGTTGAATTACACTTACTGATTTGGAATTACAAGTTGGTGATCGCAATTGTGGACGAGTCGTCATCGGCAAATTTTTGGCAATTGAGCAAGCAAGAACTCCATTGTTCCGCTAGGTCCTCGGCGACGGAGATGGGGTGTGTTTGATGAGCGGATCAGTGGCCATGCTCATGAGTACTAGATATGGGCATGTCTTCGCCGCAAGGCCGACCTTGTTCAACCGGTCAAAATTGAGGCTTTAGAACCGATATTCTAAGTTTCGAATATATATATATATACACATTTTTAATAAATAAATAAATAAAAATTAACAAGAGACAGAACACTTAGCGTTATTCCAATCCGCATTGTACGAATGCTTAGGCAAGCGCTTGCTCTGGCTGGATCCATCGAGAATAATTCTGGATGTTTGGGATAAAAATTTGTAACTCTAGAAGTTTGGAGCCTTTTTCGTAATTATTTAGAAATTACAGGCCAATCCGCGACTTTGGAGAACTCCGGGCTGGTTTCATAATTATTTTGAATCTTGAACACAGTCGCCTTCTTCGCCTTAGGTTTTTGCAGAGAGCGGCCGCGCACGACTCCGGGCGGAATCTCCGTCGAATGTTTCCACCTCCGACTGCGAATCTGACGATGGCAGGCCGTAGAAGACTTTCGTTTTGCCCCAGGGCTCTCGACGACAAAGCGAGGGCTATGACCGGGTTAGATTGTGAGGTCGGAGAGAGGACTTGACGGAGGCCTAGAAGCGATGGCGGTGCCGTCGCCATCCATGGAAGGGGGCCACACTACGGGGTGGGCGTAGTATGCTGGGAGCGGCTACGTCGACACTTGTGGAATCCTCAAGCCACAACGGAGGATCGGCGGCCCGTCGAAGCGCTTGCGAGTGTTGTGTTGATGTAGATGAGGGCCTCGATCGGTGATGAGGGAATCAATCACCATGGCCAAGGTAGAAATTAGTCAGGGAAGCGAGCAAAGAGGTTGGTGACCGGATGATGCACCGAAATCCACCCTTCGCCTTCGATTGGAAGGCTACAGTCCTAATAGTCGATCTCACATTGCTTGGTTGATTGGGAATTTCGACGATGGTGCTTTTCGATCGAATTCCCACGGACGGCGCCAAATGTGATGCATAAGAATCTACATCATAGTAGTGGAAGGAGATCGATCTCGATCATGAACTCCACTCGAACAGTAGCCTGTAAAACAAGAACAAACGAGGTCGGGGCGGGGCTTGTGTCCCCCGTAGGACCCTCCGACGCTCAAGTCAGTCATCATCCGTCTCCAATCTGAATCTAACTCCTCTTATTTATACTAGTCGAGTATTAAATAAAAGAAACAGTTACGATATTTAATAGAAGAAACCGTTTCCATATTAAATTCGGTCAATGCCCTTTAATGCATGAAACCGTTATCGTATTCAATAGGCGAAACGGTAACCGCATTAATGTTGGTCAATGTCGTATTGAATATTCGATACCGCATAAATATATAATAGACGTCGTTCTTTACTGTTATTCAGGATAATTTCGTATGATAAAGAGGATCGACTTACTTGATAAAAGACCAGAATGCCCTTGTGCTATGATGACGGGATTTTCCCTATCACAGAAATCATCATTTGAGTTTGAAGATTATGATCCCTGTGTCAACAATCTTGCCCTTAGTCTAGCCTTACATGCCTAATTGTTTGTAATCTCCACACTATCTTTAAAAATGAAATCATCATCTGAACTTGAAGATTATGATCCTAATATGAGGCTTTCATTTTCAAATCCAACATAACCATCCTTTAGCGTAGGTTATTCAGTAGCTACAACAATGGTCTTCCCTCCTAGATGAGTTTTTGGACCTTCACATCTACGTCTTGGATTTTTATATCCATTTCTCCATGAAAATGGCCCAGGCTTACCATCTTTAACAACATATAAATATTCCATTGAAGACAACCTAACCTCTCAAATATTCCATTGAAGCATAGTCTCGGCCCTTTAAAAGCATCAATCACAAACATAAAGTGAAAAACTCCAAAAATTTCAGAAATTAGGGTAATTACTTTTTACCCAAATATAACACGTGAATTTCTTCCCTTTCTAATTCATCATTCCACACCAAAATTGTTGCATAGAAGGTTAAGTTTTTTTTTTATTGCTCTCTTTCCCCCTTCCAAATCAGCACAGACAGCATCTTTGGTGTTCACAAATTGCCTCTCCTCATTTTCGATAGCGTCTTACGACTGCTTCATGTATTGAGTTCTCCCCATTTTCTAGTTATCCACCTTTTCTTTTTTGATTGTTAAATTTTCATTAAAATATACTCCCTCCATTCCTTTTTAATTGACTTTTTGCTATTTATACACGTTGTTTAAAGCGATAAAAACAATATAGAATATCTAATTTTTTTAATAACCTCATACTTATTTTAGTAATAAGTATAATATTATTAAAAAGATTGAATAAAAAATTAGTATTTTATGTAGTTTTTACCTTTCTAAAAAAACGTGTATAACTTAAAAAACTCAGTTAAAAACACAAGGAGGGAGTAAATAGTAATATACTAGAAGGGTTAATATTGTAATCTACTAAGCTTACCTGATATTTGGATGAAAGTTTTTGGGTGGTTGATTGGTAATTGAAGTTATTTAAACGGTGATTTTATGAAAATATCAATTTAAGAGGAGGCTTATAGCAGATGAGTGGTCTCCTGCAATTTGGCCCTGTAATAAAAATACGTGTTTGACTGGGCAGGCCCATAATACATGATCCTATACAACGGGCTATAGGCCCAGAGCACAATTCCGTACCAACCCAACCCCGTCTCGAAAAGACCATGATCCTGAAATTAGTGCCCCGTTCAACCAAGAAGTAATTTGATTTGCTTTTATATATACTAGTGGGTATTGTGTGCTTCGCACACAAACTAACTAACTTTTGGTAGTATTTTTAATACGAATTTTCTATACTATAAAATGAATTGAGAATTATTTTTCCTAGATATATCCGGGTTAGGTGTTTACCCAATTTTTTTTTGGGTTTTTTTCCGATAAAATATCCTTATCCTATATTTTTAAGGTACACAATAGATAAACCGTTTTAAACATATTCCATAAGTATTAAAATATATCTTAATTACCCATAATTTTAAATTGAGAAGACAATTATGGACCGAGCATGTTGAAGGGGAGTTGTTCGAGTTGAGAGATAGTGCATTTGGTATAGGACGGATTGAAGTTGCACATTTTATCCTTTCTCTTTTGTTTTTTTTATTTGTCTTTATTTATTGTGCTTGCTTATTTATCTCTTTTAAAATTATTCGAGAATATCCTCTCAACATTGTTGAGAAATTGATGCGTACATGAAAAACTCTATTGAAAATTTTAAGACCAAATTATTTTCCTAAATTTATATGGAAAACTCCATTTTACCAAACAATTCTTAATTATTTTATTTGATTCCTTTTTAGAAAGGGTATTTATGTTAGGAAGCATGGCTTCTAATGACCGTTTAAAAAGATCAGATTTAACTAAGGGAGCTTGTAGTCTTGTACATACTAAAGACATTTTTGTTATTTTTGAAAAAATAAGGGTATAAGAAAACGATTTAAAGTTACTATTTTGAAGGGTACATATTTATGAGATTTTTTCTGGACAATAATTTAAAGTTGATATCATAGGATGGAAATATTATTCTTACTATTTATCTATAATAGGATAGTTTTATACATTTAAATAAATGAAAAATGTATAAACAAGAATTGTTTGTATTATCTTAATTTTAAGGATAATTTTTGAAATTTTCATGAGATTAATTCTTGTGAAATACGTAGATCCACCATATAAGATAAAAATTTAATTAAATTATTTTTTAGAGATTCTTCTTTCTATATAATGCATAATTTTTAGCCTTTTGTATTTGACACGAGATAAATATTTTCAAACCTCTGAACAAAACTCCTATTCAATTAGCTCTTCGCTCAAATGGACTATTCATAAATTCGAATATGAGGGGCTTTATGAGTTTTTATTATTTTTAGGGTTTGTTTCGATTTCTTGAATACTCATGCAACACTATAGTATTAGAAGAAATAATTAACTTAAATTTGTGGTTGATAAAAAAAATCTCTTTGAATTGTTATCAAAACAATTTAAAAAATATAAATTAGATAGCACAATTAAGTTTTATGACTTCATTAGTGATTTTCTAATCAACTAAGTGGAGCTCCCTGCCTTCATCTAATTAGATTAGAATGATCTTAGATTACAAAGTAAATTCCTAAAAATCATTCATCCCTATAATTAATTTTTTTTGACAAAACCCCGTATAATATTTGCTTTATTAATTTAATATGACAAAATACAACTACAATATTCAATATTTGCTTTATTAATTTAATGGGCTAGTAAATAACATGCAAGTATTGGACTGGATTTATAGAATAATGGGCTAGTAAATAACATGCAAATATAAGGGCAAAAAGAGAAACAAATGTTACTATTCATAATTGAACTCTCGCTTTTATATATAGAAATATATATATATATATATATATATATATATATATATATATATATATATATATATATATATATATATATATATATATATATATATATATATTTTTGGAAGCAGGATAAAGATTAGGACAGCCGCCGACGACCCGGCTTTTTTCCTAGCGCGTCCGAGCGGACGAGAACACGAAGTTCTGGATCATTGAAGAAGCTACCATCGGCAGGGATACAGTAAGCCAGACGCGCAATCCTGTCCGCAACCGCATTCGATTCCCTGAAAATATGACGAATAGCAACATTAGAGATAGAATTAAGAATAGTCTTAGTGTCTGCCATAAGAAGCTCGATATTCCAAGGGCACATCCAATCCCCAAGGAGAGCCTTTATGACCACCAGACAGTCTCCTTCGATTAGAAGGTTTTGGATTCCCAGGCTTGTCGCCCTGGACACACCCATATGTAGGCCCATTGCCTCCGAAAAAACCGCTGAGAAATTATTGCAAGGTCCTGATCCCAACGATACGATCTGTCCCTCATGATCACGAATTGCAAATCCGTACGTTCCCTTCATGTTCTGACTGTGAGAGCCATCGAAATTTAGTTTGAAAAATCCCACAGGCGGTTTTTCCCAAAACTGTAAATGTTTGTCTTTCCTCTTTTTTCCTGTGTTGTGATTCATCGTGCCAAAGGTCTGGTTTGACCCTTGTATAAAGACAGTATTATCTTCACGATCCATGCGAGCAAACCAAGTTAGTTTAGCAGACGTACAGAACATTGCTATAGGTTGACTAGAGCTAACGGTTGCTTGTTGAAAAACTAACTTATTCCTGAAGAACCACAATCCCCACCAGGCAAAAGCAAGGGAGGACATTTTTTTATTCCCTACTAAGGTATAAATTTGATTTAGAATCATATTCGGTTTAGCCCTGTTGTCAATTCCATGTTGGCGCGGGATGGTAATATTAAGATCAGCGAGAAGATGTAACGTCATAGGGCAATCTAATAGTAGGTGTAATGTCGACTCAGTGGGCCCGTTGCAGAAGTTGCATCCCGAAGGAATAGATATATGTGATCTTTGTAATCGATCAGAAGTCGGAAGGCCATCACGGGAGATTTTCCAAAGGAAATGTTTGATCTTGTGAGGGATGTCTAAATTCCAAAGCCAATGACATTCATAGTTGTGGTCACCTCTATGAATTGGAATAATATCTGTGGCAGATTTGGTCGAGAACCAGCCATTTTTACTCGGACCCTAGTAGAGTCTATCAGAAATTCTGTTAATTGGAAGTTTAACTTTTGTAATATCTTTTATGACGGCTGGACTAAGCAAACCTTGGAGGTCATTCTGTAGAGCCTCGGTATCCCACCTATTATCATGTGTAATAAAGCGTTGTACCGTCCATTCCCTCATGCTATCATCTAAAGATGTGACGGTTGAGTCTGTTAACGGTGTGGGGAGCAACCAGTTGTCATTCCAAAATCTGATCGACCTACCGTCTCCAACAGACCAGCGTAGACCTGGTTTGAACAAGTGTCTAATGGTAGTCAGTTTTGACCATTGCCAAGAAGTATTACCTTTTTTGACATAATCCATCAATGGGGCTCCTTTCAGATATTTTGCTGATATTACCTTGACCCATATATTATCAGGTTCAGCAATGATCTTCCATAGCAGTTTCATTTGTAAAGCTATATTCATAGTTTCTGCTTTATAAATGCCTAAGCCTCCCTCCATGGTGTCGGAGCAAATCTTGTCCCAGCTGATAAGAGGAGTTGAATTCTGATCTTTGTTCCAAAAGAATTGTCTATAAACTTTGTCTAATTCGTTTAAAATCGAGGATGGTAACATAAATGCTTGCATTATGAAAAGTGGTTGCGCGCTCAGATTGGATTTGATTAGAACCTTACGACCCTCTGCTGAAAGGGTACTCGCTTTCCATTTTGTCAATTGTTGCTTTGCTTTGAGAACCACATCTACGAAAGTATCGCGGTTGACACGTCCATTTATAATCGGACATCCTAGGTATTTTTCCAGGGTATTTGTTTGCGGAACACCTAATGTTGTGGCAATTGTGTTAGCTGCAGTTGTTGTAGTTCCCTTGGAAACTGGATTTATTTAGGTTAACCTTTTGTCCCGATATGAAGCAGAAACGTTGTATTATGTTGGATAAAGTAATGCAAGTTGCTTGGTTTGCTTTCCCGAATAAAAGAATGTCGTCCGCGAAAGCCAGGAAGGGAATCTTAATTCCTCCCCTACCAAGTGAGAAACCCAGGTTACTGGAATTTGAAGCTTGATGTTGGAGGGTTCTAGCCAAAACTTCTGCGGTAAGGATAAAAAGGAAAGGAGACAAAGGGTCTCCCTGTCTGAGGCCCCTAGTGGGTGTAAAAGGTGTAGACGGTTCGTCATTGATTAGTATAGAGTAGGATACTGTTTGTACGCATTCTTTTATCCAATGGATGAACTTACAATCGAAGCCAAATTTTTGTAAAACCGCCACGAGGAACGGCCATTCGGTTCTATCATAAGCTTTTTCCATATCTAGTTTTAGAGCCAAGTAGCCACATTTGGCCTTGTTTATTCTATAGGAGTGAAAGATTTCATGTGCGATCAGAATATTATCTTGGATGGATCTGCCCTTTGTGAAGGCACTTTGAAGTGGGTGTATGAGTTTATCAAAAACCTTGGACAGACGGTTAGTTAGAATTTTCGAAATGATTTTGTAAACTGTGGAACACAGACTGATAGGTCTATAGTGGTTAACAGTTTCTGGGTTATCCCTTTTTTGGATCAAGGTGATAAAAGTATGATTAATCTGCCGAAGCATTCTTCCGGAAAGGAAAAAGGATTTAACCGCTTTAATAATTGATGGTCCAACTATATCCCAGTAAGTTTGGTAAAAGCCTGCCGGCATACCATCTGGCCTTGGAGTTTTGTCCGATTTGATAGAGAACAGAGCAGTCTTTATTTATGAGATAGTGACGAAGGAAGTAAGATAGTTGTTGTCAATATCGGTTATTTCGGGCCCTATAACCTCAAGATCGTTTGTAAAAGACAACTCGTGGTTATAGTTTGACCTAAAACGGGCAGAGAAATCAGAGACAAACTCTTCTCTAATCAGATTGTTATCAGTGAGTTGTAATCCTGAAGTCGTTTGAAGATGCTTGATTAATTTTTTGCCTCTTTTAGCAGAGGCTATGCGGTGGAAATAAGCTGAGTTAGTGTCGTTTAGTTTAGCGTGTTTTAATTTTGCTCTTTGGCTCCAATAACGTCTTTGAAAATCGAGCATTCGCTCTCTCTTGTTAAGTAATCTCCTATGGCGATCGCAATGATCACTGCTGTAATTTGTGTTCAAGAGTAGTTGTAACCGCAGTAGCTCTTCATCTGCCTGAAAAATCTGTTTGTGTATATTATTGAATGTACGCTTATGCCATTTTTTTGCCAAGGTCTTAAGCATAGTCGTTTTTTTCGTAAGTTTGAAGAGATTTGATCCTGTCGGATTCAGACGCCACGCTTGTGCCACAATATTCTTAAATTCTGGTTTCGTTGTCCACGCTAACTCAAAACGGAATGGTCGCTTGTGTAAGTGAGTCGTTGGCCGTAAGTCAATCGAGATCGGAGCATGATCGGAGGAAGTGAAAGGGTGAATTTTAACTCGAATGCCATCAAACCCTGAGATGACCTCATTTTGAGCTAGGAGACGGTCCAGTTTCGCATAGCTGTTATCTGTCGAGCCAGTTTTTTTCCTTTGCCAGGTATAGTTACCGCCAAAAGTCGGAACGTCATTCAAAAGGAGGTCATTTATAAGTTGCTGGATTCTTTCGAATCGCCTAGGATTGGGCGTACAACCTCCCAACTTGTCATTTGGGATAGCAATCTCATTGAGATCGCCTAAAATACAGAACGGTACCCGTAGGGATGATGTGTAATTTGTTATGTTGTTCCAAAACTGTGATTTTGAGCCGTAGTCTGGAGGAGCGTACACCAAAAGGAAGGCTATAGTTTTGTTTAAACTGCAGTCATGGTAATCAATATGGATGAATCTACTCTGAATCGAAACCAGTTTGATTTCGCCCTCGGCAGGCGACAGATCTTTCCAAAAAAGACAAATTCCTCCTGAAAATCCTGACGCCGGATCGAAAGCGATGTTTTGGAAGCCACATTTTTTCCAAGAGTAATCTGGTGAAGGGTTATTAGCTTTTGTTTCCATTAGGACTAAAGCATTGATTTGGTTATTCCTACAGAATATCTCTGTGTTTGTCCAAAAATTTCGTCTCTTGAGACCTCTACAATTCCAAGAAGCGATATTCATTCGAAACTAATTTTAGATGCTTTGGATTGTATGTAAATAGCGTTATTCAATGTTTTTGATAAATGATTGTGAATGTGAAGTAAAATGTTACTCTTCAATTCAAATGTGTCGTGTTGGAAACTAATATACTCTTTTTGGTGCTCTTGTAATTTTAGTTGGGAACAAGGCTTGCTTAAGTGACAATGATTATATAGGGCACAAGACTCATAATGAGTGAAGACATAAGTATATATAACCTTAATATTATACTGGTTATGGGAATAACAAAAGAAGGAACAAACTGTTGTCGCTTTAGTTAAGTTATACATATAACAAGAGGTAGTAATACAACATAAATGAGAGTATATACGCTGCTGGTATGCAGTAGTAGTATCCAATCCCTTGTGAGGGTTAATCGATCTCTTTGGATCACTTTTATGGGCTTGTGAGCCTATTTGTGTGGTATGTTGTTGTCTTTGAGGGAGTACATCACTATCCAAACAATTCCGTTTGCACCAGCAATCCTTGCAACAGCACCTGCAGAAGCAGAAACTCCAACTAGAGCACACACCAATACGACATCCGAGGACACCCCTCTTAGATTTATTAATGTTCAGGCACCTGCAAAACCAAAGACAAGGGAAGAAAGGATGTCCTCGAAGACTAGAGGGCCTTAAATTAGTGGATAAAAGAGCAAAAAAGAAACTAAAGTGCAGAGATAGCAATGTATGCAATAGCTTGAAGTGAATACTATCATTGAAGATTAAAAAAGCATAGGGATTCAGAGCCCAGGACGCATGAGCACACCAAATAAGGGGGTAGTAGTCCAGGTGGAGCACCCAAGAGGGCAACCAACTGGGCAGAGGACTGGAGGACCCCCAAATCGCAGGGGAAATCAGAAGAGAGGAAGTAATAAACCTGAAAATCAAGGGGCACCAGCAAAAGCAAAAACAAACCCCTTGAAACACAAAGCCAGTAACTTTGCAAGCAAATAAACGCCGAATAGCTTTTAGCAAACCCAGAGAAGATTGAGGGGAATTCATTGAAGCAGGACAAGTGGAGGTTAGGACGGAAAAACGCCGTGTTCGGTTCGGAGACAAATGCTGGTGAGAGTTAGGGCTCTTAACCCTCAATTGCGGTGTTAGTCCGCTTAAATATGGTGTTTGCTGGTGAGCAAAGCGGCATAGGGTTAGTCCTTAAGTAGAGAGAGAATGACTTACAGAGATAAGCGCTCCATTGTAGCCGATTTGAGATGGTGACGGACGGGACAACACTCTGAACAGCCAAGCCAGCCAAAGCACGAAGCCATACCAAATGCCTGGACCTTCAGACCCCCACTCACATCTCTTAAATACTGGGGTGCAGAGCCGATTTAGGTAGCAAGAAGACCCTAGGGCGGGCTGGGAGCACCAAATTGAAAGCGCCACCACCAACAAGAAGGCCGGCGAAGGAGCAGGTCCAAACGGCCGAAAATTGCAAGTGGGGTGAAATTGTGTAAAGAGGTAATCTTGCAGTAGGCTTAAAGGTCCCAGATGAGATGGGTTCGAAGAGATGGGGGGCTGTAGCTGGTAGCTTGAGGTGCAGACGGTGGGTAATCCATGGCGGCGGCTAAGCTTCTTCAGAGTGGAGGCAAAGGTAACGCGTGTAAGCGCGTTGTTTTGGTCGAAATTAGGGTTTTTCATCCTGGATCGTTTCTATCCTTTTAAAATCATAGAAAGATATATATATATATATATATATATTATTTTTAACGAAGAGTAACCTTCGTTGTTAAGCCCCGAGCACGTGACCGACCGGCAAGTCATGTACCAGGTAAACGCCGGTCACCGGCAAGTCACGTACAAGGTAAACGCCAACCGGCTCGATCCAATAGTAGAGAGCAAGACAAACCTTAGATTTTTTCATCGGTGGAGACAGAGATCGAATCCAGGACCTCCTTACCACTCCTTGCTCCACACTACTAGCCACTAGGCCACCCCGACTGGGACATTTGCTCATTTGTTGATTAAAAAGGAAAGAAAGATTTGTGTTTAAGGGCAGATCAATAGATCGACAAGATCAAAACAATATTTGCCTTTTATTTTCCCATAAAAAATTGATGTAACCATATTACACTGGCACCCTGTTGGAGCCTTGGAGGACCCAAGTGCTCTTCACGTTCTTAAGTTGTCAATGACAAATCTCTTTTGATGCTTAATTTGTGCTAATTGGTTGTGCAAAAAATAAAAAATGGCATTCAAGAGATCATGAAACACGTTATCAAGGTCAAGGACATGAGGCCATTCCCAACAAAGAAGAGATACATCTCTGAGCACATATGAGATCTCCTTGAATAAAATATTCTCTATAAATTTTATCTAAGGACGATGATCCGAGGTTTCCTTTTCATTTCACATAGATCATGTGTTAGGACATATACTTGTATGCGTAACGGGTATGGAAAAAGAGGAGGAAGACGAACATTCGAGCATCAAACGCTCTATGCTTATAGTTGCCTTAAGTTGTGAAATAGGTTAACTTGGTTTTCTTGTTGAAGGTTTACCGTTAATTAGTATGCTAGGGCGTCGGTTTGTACTTAGTTAACCCTTAGGTATTCCTTAAATAACATAAGTAGGTTTCTCTCACTACATATTTATAGGTTGAGGGTTTTTATCGTAAATCAGTTATTGCTTTTTTCTTCGTATTCTCTTTAATAGCACTAACCCACCTCTATCAAGACCCAACACACCTGCCACTGTCATAATGTGATACGATCAAACTTATTAAGCTCATCCCATAACCTTTTAAGGCACCCAAAGTATTCATAGTAAAAGCTGTGCACGAAGGAAAAACTCAAATGGAAACGACGTGTGGTTTTAACTTTTAACCAAAACCAAATCTATTAACACCACATGATCCATATATCTTTGATTAAAATCACACAAAGAAGCAAATTAAGCAAAAACATCAACCACACCATATTACAAGGAAATTCCGATGAAATTAAAATTGAGAGAATTGTGCTATAGGCCATAATATTAGGGCCTTTATTAGGAAAATGTCCATTCTTCCCCCCAAATTGGCGAAATGTCCACCTTCCTTCCCTTGCCCCCTTTGCCCCCCACGCGCGCCCCCTGTGCCCCCCTCCTGTTTCAGCACATTTGATTTCAGCAAACCCTATTTCAACGTTTTTTTTTTCGCGCGTTGCTGAAACCGAAGTTGCTGAAACCAAAGTTGCTGAAACCGAAGTTGCTGAAATTGTTGAAATTAGTTTTTTTTTTTCGCGCGTTGCTGAAACCTAAGTTGCTAAAATCGGAGTTGCTGAAACCAGGGTTGCTGAAACCGGAGTTGCTTAAATTGTTGTTGCAATTGCTGAATTTAGTTTTTTATTTTTTCGCGTCAGCGCTTCGACATCGGAGTTGTTGAAACCGTGTTGCTGAGACCGGAATTGCTTTTTTTTTTCTTCTTTTTTTCTTTTTTTTTTATGCGTTATTGAAACCGAAGTTGCTTAAATCGGATTTGCTGAAACCAGGGATGCTGAAACCAGAGTTTTTTTTTTTCGCGTCACCACTTTGACACCGAAGTTGCTAAAACCGGAGTTGCTTTTTTTTTCTTTTTTCTTTTTTTTTTAGCAGTTTTTTTCACGTCAGCGCTTCGACATCGGAGTTGCTGAAACCAAGGTTGCTGAAACCGGAGTTGCTTAAATTGTTGTTGCAATTGCTGAAATTAATTTTTTATTTTTTCGCGTCACCGCTGCGACATCAGAGTTGCTAAAACCGTGTTGCTGAAACTGGAGTTGCTTTTTTTTATCTTTTTATCTTTTTTTTTGCGTCACCACTTCGACACCGGGTTTGCTGAAATCGGAGTTGCTGAAACCGTGTTGCGGGATTCGAACCCACGTATTTGCGCATAATTAAGCACATTGCTTTACCATTGAGCTAAAAGGCTTTTAAAGGAGATTAAAGCAAGGAACATCAAAATTCATGTTGAAACCGTGTTGTTGAACATGCTTGTGTGTAAGATATAGTAGCTCATACAATTGTATAATAATTAATTTCAGCATTTCACCATAACAAATTTTGCTAATAAGAATTAATTTCAGCATTTTCAGATCACACAAAAACACAAGAAGCTAATAAGCTCTCCAAGAGTCCGCATTTCAGCATAACGAATTTTGCTGAAATACGGACACCCACTAAGCTCAAAATACCGCTGACGTTAAAAAATTTTGCAGACACCACTAATTTTTTTTTTATAAAAAATAGATATTCCTAAAAGTATTGACACGATTAAAAGTGCTAAAAGCGGAATGTAATATTACTAAAAAAATTGCGGACATAAAAAAATTGCGGAAAACATACACACATAATACATTTTGATGACCTAGTAAGTGTATAATATAGTCAATCCAATATCCAATATGTGTAGGCATAACTTAAATATGAAGTCACAAGCACTAAATGTCGGTTGCAAGTGAATGAAAAATCAACATATATACATAGTGATGATTGTAATCTGATTTTGTGAATGAAAAATCAGTTTTCCATTAAATGAAACATATATTATTAATTAATTCATTAAAAAAATATCGTATGTATGTAGTGTTTTGAATGACCTATTTTCATTCTTTGCAATCTGATTTTGTGCCAGTTGCAAGTGTATATATGTTAAAGTCTCAGGGTAATTTGCTGAAATTTTTGGTTGATAAATAATCAAATTAAATGGGAAAAGTTGAACCACCAATAGAAAGGAGGATGAGTCGATCGGGATGAAGCTTCAGAACAAGAACAAAGAACAATGGTGAAAGTTAATAGCAGCACATGTACTGCAGTCAACCTTGCCGCCTTCCACATCTTCTTCCCCACTCATGCCTTCCATTTTACAATAAAATTAAACTTATATTTGTTTATTGAGCACGCTCCAAGTATGACAGCAAACGACATCGGCTTCGTCGGAGCCCCACCAGATCCGTGCTGGAACTCCCTTCTTCATCAGCATCTGCCGCCGACTCTATCTCCTCTGCACCGAGGCGGTCGGAGCTCCGGTGAGTATCTAAAAAATAAGTCAGAGAGATAAAGAACAAGGTGCCACTAGATCTGAACTTCCTGGATCTCGAGGGAGAGGCGACAGAGCGAGAAGAGGCATCGCCAATGGAGATCGAGCAGTTAAAGAAATTGAGACTGAAATTGAGTTTCACCTACCTTTTCATCAATGAATCTGCACCAGCGACGAGGGAGGAGAAGGACGTAGCGGCGGCAGCGATGTGTCTCCTTTGGTCGATGAATTTGCACGACGTAACGATCGAGCCTTTGGTGGATATTGAGAGATTGCGGGAGATGGATGAGAGTGAACCGAGAGCAACGGCAACGCTGAGGGAGGAGAAGGACGTAGCGAGGGAGGAGGAGAGAGATCTGAGGGAGGAGGGGAGAGATCTGAAGTGCAGGTCGCTTGCCTTGTTCTGGATCTGAGGGAGGAGGGGGCACACAGAGCTTGATTAAAAAGAAAGAAAAAAAAGTGGCCTTTGACCTAATTTGAATAGGCCAGTGGACATTTACCTAATTTAGGCCCAAAAAATGGCCTGTTAAGCAAATTAATTCATTAAAATTTGTGCTCCCAAATTAATGATCGATCCAATTGCTTTGAAATTATATATGTGCGTATACATATATATATACTATAAATTGCAATGGCGGATTGTGTGATTAATTGGCTAACGGTTCATATTTGGGGCAATGGGTGCAGCCACCATTGCAGCCATCCCGTTCCCTGGTTGCTGCCTCCGTTTCTCCAGGTTCCCATACCATCCTATACATTATCCATTACACCTCTTTTAATCACTCAATTAACGAAGCAATTGTGAAATGTATTAAAGATTTAAAGTTCAACGGAACTGATGACAAGTGCGCACTAAAGCTCAACACATAAGTTCGATGAGATTTCATTAGAAAACCAATTGATAATATAAGATGAAGAGACGCCCAATCTTATGTGTTAAGAAAGAAGGGATTTTTAATTTTTTGAGCACTTTGCGAGGTTTAGAAAATGTTATATTCATAAGATCTTAATTCAAGATATGGGGATCGATGATTGTTTAGATTTACCTAGGGAAAGATCATAGCCGCGATTTTGGAGCTCGCGATACTCTTGGCAAAGGGCGCAAGGCTCACACCAAAAATGGACGCAGCACTCGTCGCAGCAGCTCGGAGTCATGTTGATGTCTTGCTTCAGATTGCCACGGTCTACCCGTTGTATCTTCTTGGTTATCCCATAAATTATTGGGGATATCAGTGTTTTGACTTATGCACGAAAAAGGGCATCATCAATCGTCATGTCACATTCAATGATCATGTATTCCCTTTTGCTAAGATCTACTCTCCCTCAACCTCTCCATCGTTCTTTTCGAATAATCGGGCCCCATTCATCCTATTGTATTGGATCATCTCTTACTCAACTCACCATCTCAACGAAATTCGCCCCTGACCCTAAAGAATCAACCATCGCTACCACCCACTTTGTTTGCAAGAAGGTTTGCACTCGGCCATATCCATGTGCTTCATGTCCCTTTTGTAGAAACGTATGTTTGGTGTAAAATCCTCCTTAGGGTTTCATTCCTCATCATATGAACATATATAGATTACAAGTGAATCAGATTGGGCTTTTAGGCCCATATGCTATACAATATGAATAGTGAATCAGGTAAAGGGGGGGAGACGGTAGCACCGGGAGAGCCCTGGTCAAGGAGGAAGTGTGGGAAGGGAGACTCCGACTCAGACGGGGAGACAGTAGGTGTGGGAGAGGGGAGAGGAGGGGAGGAAAAGGGAAAGCGAGACTCATCAAACGTGACATGGCGTGACAGAATGAGACGATGACTTTCAACTCAAGGCAAAGGTAACCACGATGATCAGACGGATAACCAAGGAACACACATGGGGTAGAACGCAGGTGTAGTTTGTGGGGGGAGGTGGAGGACTGATTTGGGAAGCACAGGCATCCAAAGGTACGAAAGTGATCGTATTTAGGCATGGTGCAATATAATGCCTGAGTGGGTGAGCGATGATGGAGGGTAGTAGAAGGAAGGATGTTGAGGAGATAACATGTGGTTGATAAGGTGTGAGGCCAATAGGTGAGGGGAATGGATGCGTGAAAGAGGAGAGAGCGCATCATGTTGGTTATCGTCCGAATGATTCGTTCTGCCTTGCCGTTTTGTTGGGATGTATATGGGCATGAAAGGCGATAAGAGATTCCATGGGTGGTGAAGAAGGCATGAAAGTCCTTGTTATCAAATTCACGCCCATTGTCACATTGGAAACATTTGATGGATGTGTGAAATTGTGTTTTAATGTAGGCATGAAACTTGACCAAAACATGAAACACTTGGGATTTGAATTGCAAAGGGAAAGCCCATAAAAAGTGAGTGTAATCATCAAGAAACAAAAGATAGTACTTGTGACCATCCTTGCTAGGCACAGGAGAGGTCCAAATGTCAGTATGAATGATATCAAAAGGTGCAAAGGATGAGTTCAATGACCACTGAAACAGCAGTCTTGCATGTTTACCTAACTGACAAGAAGAACATAAACCAGAGCGAAGCTCTTTATTACATTTGACAAGACTCTGAGAACGAAGTAAATCTAAAATGGCAGCACTGGGATGGCCAAAGCGTGCATGCCACAGACTGGATGACGATGCCGAGAGGGCGACCAGACACGACTGACGGGACTGTGAGGGCGACGAGACAGGATAGAGCTCCCCGGTGCTGTTACATCTCAGGCGAGTAACCCCCGTAGTAAGATCCTTCACAGAGAAACCAAACGGATCAAAGATAAGAGAAATGTTATTGTCAGTGGTGAACCGACGAACAGAGATAAGGTTTTTGACAAGCTTTGGGGCAACGAGGACCTTATTAAGGTGTAGAGGGTGGGTTGGGGTCTGTAAGGTGGCGTGGCCAATCCCCGAAGTAGCAAGGCGGCCACCATTGCCGACGATAATAGAGTGTGCAGGACCCTTAAAGCAAAGAGAAGAGAGAGTACCTGAGGAGTTCGTCATGTGGGAGGTCGCACCTGTGTCCATGTACCAAGATGAGTCGGGAGGTGTCAACTGCATAGAGGAGAAGGCGTGATGCACATCAGTCGGAACATAGCCCTGATCAGACGACGATGGATAGGCTTGATGACTGCCTTGCCGAGGAGTTGGGCCAAGCAAGCCCGCTCCCTGCTGGCTGGTGGGATACGGGCAGGGAGGGCGGTACGTCGGGGGCGGGTAGCCGTAGGGCATCCATGGTGGGTTGAAGCCGGGGACTGGGGACTAGGACGGGCGAGGCCCGTTATCCCACCCTTGCGGCGGCCGCCGCCCAGAGCTGCGACCGCGGCCGCGCCCGCGGCCTCGCTGCGGGGTGGTTTCCTGGCTGCGGCTGTTTGCAGGGGCGGGTAGGGCATGCTGTCGAGGTCGCTTGAAGACACCAGGGCGGTTTTCTCCTTGGCTGCGTCGGTGGTCTGACGGTGGAGACGAGTCTCCTCCAGGATCAACTGAGAGCGGGTTTTCTCAAAGGTAGGCAGTGGTTCGGTTTGTTGAATATGGGTGGTTGCAGCATCGTATTCAGAAGGGAGACCCGAAAGTACCTGGAGGACGAGACGGGTGGAACTAGGTTTGGAGTCGACGGCGGCTAATTGATCAGACAGGGTTTTGAGATGCTGACAGTAGGCGGAAATGGACGGGAAAGATGCAAGCTTGCAACTTGAGAACTCGTGTTCGAGGTAGACGACACGGGTGGACTTGTTGTCCTGAAAGAGGTTCCGAAGTTTGTTCCAGGCAGCCATGGCGTTGTCGTCGGTGTCGAGGATGGTGGTCAATAGATCTTTGGAGATGGTGTTGTAGATCCATTGGAGAACTATGGTGTCGAGTTGAGCGAAGAGATCGTCGTCTTCGGTAGTGGGACGATCGACGGTGGAATCGATATGATGGAGGATTTTATGAGCCTTCACATGTGTCTTGAAGAGGTGAGACCATGTTGTATAAGAACTAGAGTCTTGATCAAGGATGATCGGGATGCACTTTTTGATATTGGAGATTGTGAGGGCGGAGTGGAAGGGAGGCTTGGGATTGTCGGCCATGGTGTCGAGAGGGACAGAGGTGGCGGAAGGGAGGAAGGCCAGCGGCGGCGGTAGGGGGCCGGCGGCGGGTGAGGGGAGAGGGGAGAGGTAGGATCAAATTAGGGTTCCGTGAGGAAGAAAGGCTGATACCATGTAGAAACGTATGTTTGGTGTAAAATCCTCCTTAGGGTTTCATTCCTCATCATATGAACATATATATATTACAAGTGAATCAGATTGGGCTTTTAGGCCCATATGCTATATAATATGAATATGTAATCTATCACCTTTTGCTTACCAGTATGTAGACATATTTCCTAAAGGTTTCCCTTGTCAGTTATTTTTGGATTTTCGCTCTAGTTTTACTATTTGACCTACTCTAATTTCTAATGTAGGGATATGATAACATATCTTGTATATAGTCAGGCCCCTTGGTATTCGACCATTGGTGTATATTGTAATTATCTCTATTTATATGGAATAATGAGCATAGGCAACCCTAAACGGAATTAACATAAATATAAGCTTACAATGTGTCATCATCTATTTGTTTCTACAATTATAATTACTCGATACAACCGAATATAAAGAAATAGAACATAATTTTTAAGGCATGGATTGACAAGAAGAGCTAGTGCTTTATTTTCGGAAGCATTGAGACTCAAAATAACTATTCTAAAAGCATGGATCTAGGACTACTACGACTCGAGATCGAGGATGATCACCCTACCTTCATCAACATCCTTAAAGGTTCAAGGTGGTTGATATCGATCTACTATATCGACAACGAAGTCAACAAGTGCACAAACCGTATTGCTGGATTCTTTCAGACATCTGTTACACTAGTGCCATTTCAAGGTAGAAATCTTTCTTATTTACATCTGTTAAAATGCTATTGGTTGGTTAATTATTTAGCAAAGCAACCATAATCAAATTCTTATAATAAAAAAAATACATTGTTAAAGAAAATAAATAAAAAATTAGTAAGGCAGCTCCCATCAAATTACATCCGGATCGATAAGTTTTAACTATTATTAATATGTGATTGATCATTCAGAAGGACATGCCAGGATGGAGCTACGAACACTTGCGTTAGTTCGATTCTAATTTTTTTCCTTATTCCCAATAATAATAATAATAATAAGTTATGAGCGACGAAGTCACTGATAATAAATCACTGATAAATATAATTATAACTCAATTACCTAATATTATACTCCTAAATAGCTTATCGGTCTTTCTATCCTATATCCTAGGGTATAAGATAAGCAAATCATATTGTAAAAGATTCCTTATATTTGAATGTATTATTAAAAGAAAAAATTTGCCAAACAGGCACTTTATTTGGATAAATTGGGGAATTGTCCCCTTTTTGGACAAATTAGCAAAATGTCCCATTTATATACTAATTCTCAATTTTTTTATCTGATAGTTGTCGGTGCCCCCCATCGTCTCTCCAATCTCTCTCTCCGCTCCCGATTGAAGGCGATGGAGGTCTCGATCTCTCCGGTGCCGGAGCCGCTGTCTGGTGGCGAGCAAGCGGCGGAGCGAGCGAGGGAGGGAGCGAGCGGCGCGAGTGGCGGAGCAAGCGAGGGAGGGCGCGAGCGGCGGAGCAAGCGAGGGAGTGCGCGAGCGGCGGAGCGAGCGGCCGGTGCGAGGTCGATCGAGCGAGCGCCGGATCCGAGATCTCCTCGAGTGAGCGAGCGAGGCCGAGGGAGGGAGCGAGGGAGCGGGAGCATCACCGGATCTGAAACCTCCGGATTTCGCCAGACCTCGGATCTCCTCGTCTCCGCCAGATCTCGGATCTCCTCGTCTCCTCGGAGCGAGCGATGGCCGGAGATCTCCTCTGAGATCGTGAGCGAGCGAGGGAGCGAGGGAGCCGAGCGAGCGAGCGAGCGGGCTCACCACATCGTCACCGCTTCTTCATCCGACAACGTCATCTCCCTCTACGATTCACTTCTCCTCTCAGCCGCTCCCAAACTTCTGCGCCATCACCGTGATGGTGTCACTTCGCTCGCTCTTAGCCCTAACTCCACCTGTCTTTCCTCTGGATCTATTGATAAAATTGATCAGGTACTGATAACTATCTCTGAGATACCTTTCTTATAGGGGTAGGAACATGTGTGTTTCTGATCTTTGGTGGTTGTTGTGTTTTGTTTTCTTGCTGGTTGAGTGCTTGATTTGCCATACAGATTCTGATGAAGCTATCTCTTTCTACGGGGTGAGTCTTGCACATTGTTGGCTTTTCTTGTAATGCCTTTACTGGCTGGTTCTTTGTTTGATATCTATGCAAATTGCTACTGTCTAGACCTTGAGCAATAGGCTAGTTGTTGATGTGGTTATGGTTAGAGATGAAAAAAAACGATGAAGATTGGCTTGCAATTGAGTCAAATCTCTATAAATAATACCAATTTTTCATTTTCAAGTAAGTCATTGATCTTTTTTTTTAAATGAAGATGCTTGAAATCTGGATGGGACAAACATAGTTGATTGTGTTCCACCGATTCAAATTCACAGATCTTGAGCAATAGGCACCATGTTAATGGTTTAATGAGAAATAGAGAATAGTGTGTTTAATTAGCTTTGCCAAATAGTGTGTTTTATCTCAGTAGGATGGAGATATCACTAAACAAACATTCGATGCAATTTAGTAATTTACAAAATTTATATAATTCTAGTAATTTAGCATTAAAAGCCTCTTAGCTCAACGGTAGAGCGATGTGCTTTATGCGCAAATACGTGGGTTCGAATCCCGCATAGGCTAAAGTTTACATTTTTAGTAATTTGCAAAAAAAATTTAGTGCTGACATCGTTTTTATGTGTATTTTTAGTGCTGACATCGTTTTTATACGTATTTTTTAGTGCTGACATCGTTTTGATGCATATTTTTATGTACGAAAATTTTCTCATGTTAGAAGCTTGTTTGGTAGCTCCTCCTTCAAGGAGAACATCTCTTCATTCCAGAAATTGCTTTCAGACGGTGTCTTTAGTAGCTTCAGTTCAAGCATTAAAGCTGAAGACTTAAGAACTTTGAAGAAGCTTGCAGTGTCCAATCTGCCCAAGTCCAAATGGTTGGCACTATATAGTAAACTTAAGGTTGTATTTATAACTTGCGTTCTTTACAGCATTCCATAAATCCTTCCGTGCTTCCGTTAACAGAAATAACACAAAAGCATTTGTGTTTTTGTGCATTTACAGGATAGCAAATTGATTAATGATGATGGCGAGCATCTAGTCGCATCAGAAGCCAAGTCTAGCTTATCAGAAAATCTAGGAAGCACCAAGAGATCACTGAACCAGAACAAGACAGGTTATTTATCACTACTCTTTTCTTATGCTTTTATTCAAAAACAACCATCATTGCATAAGATTTTTCTAGTTTCATATGCTGAGAGACGAAACCAAATTTGCTCGTTCAGCTTGTAGGTCTAAGTCTTAAAAGCACTTGAACCTTGGGCTATTTAGAGACAGTTGGTAGCAATAGCAGGGAATCATAAAAAGTTTAGGCAGTAGCTGGTGCTTGTATTCAAGTTATTTGCATTACTTGTTTACACTTCAATAAAAATGATTTTCTTAAGCAAGGGTCAACAACTCATGGTTGATACCTTTCAGTATGCTGATGATGAGAGCAGTGAGCAGCATTACAGGCAAGCAAATCAGGATTTCATGAAACCTGATTTGCTTGCCTGTAATGCTGCCTTGGAAGGTTGTGTGCTGTGATCTTCAATCCGTGAGTGATGTTGAGTGTGTTGTTGAGTTGATGTGGCATCTGGGAGTTAAGCCCGATGAGTCGAGTTTCGGGTTCTTGGCGTACTTGTATGCTCTCAAAGGTCTCAAGGATAAGATCCCTGAGCTGAATAGTTTAATGAGTGGGTTTGGTTTTACTGATAAGGTGCTTTTCCTGAGTAATTTGACAAAGGGGTATGTGCAATCAGGGAACCTAGAAGCTGTTTCGGATACACTCTTGCAGGCCCTGAGAGAAGGTGATGGTCAAGGATTGCATCTTGGTGAAGAATTTTATGCTCAATTGGTGCAAGGGTTCATGAAAAATGGGAGTGTTAAGGATTTAACCGGGCTTGTAATTCAATCATAGATTATAGAAGATGGATTGTTAATGGGCGGGGGTTGTGCAAGAGGATAGTTGCAGTGGTTAAAACTGCAAATGTCTTGGATATATCTTTTTCAGAGGCATTTGAGAAGCAGCCTACTGAGTTGCTGCAGTTGCTCTCTCTTAAAGCTCAAGATTCTTTTGAAGAAGCACAACTTCTCATACAAACACATTCAATGCCTGCTACCAGTATTGCTCGGATTCTGGCAGAATCATTCCTAAAGGTACGGAGTACAACTCCAACTTCAAATTCCTTGTATCTTGATATAATTTTAAAAGTATCCTTAATTTTCAATTGCTTTGTCTCCCCTCTAGTTATTATATTGATTGTGGCATATTCACTTTGAATATATGCGGGAAGAAATCCAATGCGGATTGTTGTGTCATTATGTTTTTCTGTTTGTGAGTCATGGTTGTTTGCCATGTTATTAGAATTCTCAGGGGAAAAGGAAAT
Organism: Persicaria maculosa; assembly: GCA_963922045.1. Taxonomy (NCBI): domain Eukaryota; kingdom Viridiplantae; phylum Streptophyta; class Magnoliopsida; order Caryophyllales; family Polygonaceae; genus Persicaria; species Persicaria maculosa. The sequence continues at coordinate 26,025,415 of OY998267.1, read as the reverse complement.
CTCTATCTATTAGTCATAAAAAAGAATTTACTTACTTTGAAGTTGATTTATTGTCAGGGTTTGTTGGCAGCGCATCATGGGGGATATATTGAGTCCCAGAAGGACGAAGGGCCTGCTCCCTTGCTGTGGAGATTTTCTGACTTCTTAAGGTGGGCAGAACTGTGTCCTTCAGAGCCAGAGATCGTGCATGCATTGATGCGACTAGTAATTACTGGACAAGAAATTACGCATGCCTGTGAGGTACAAAGGGCCTGCTCCCTTGCTGTGGAGATTTTCTGACTTCTTAAGGTGGGCAGAACTGTGTCCTTCAGAGCCAGAGATCGGGCATGCATTGATGTGACTAGTAATTACTGGACAAGAAATTCCGCATGCCTGTGAGGTACATATGGCCTAAGTTTTATTATAAACTGTCATCTTTCTGTGCATCTTTTAAATAAATAAGCCAAGAGACCTTTAATTTTTAGTTTGGTCAAAGTTTAGTTGTGCACGAAATTGCAAAGAAGTGAGAGAACTGAAAAACTATGCGCAAGTATAACCGTTGTTTTGACACCTTTTGATGCTTCACTCCCTTGTGAATGTCTTGTGATCGTTTTCGTTTCGATCAAAGTCCACCTCCAACAAATTTCCGACTTTGCAAGGTTTCGGGGTAATTGAGATTTGTTTTCACTTGTTTATGCGATTTCCTTTTGATTATGAGTTGCATTCCTTAATTTATCATGTCATTCTATGACAATATAAGCTCTTAAAGAAGGGCATCTTGACGCGAATTCACACTCCCATGGTAATGCCATTTGCCAATGAAAAGCTTATTGCTTGACAAGCACATTGTGATGACACTTAACTCATTGGACCGCGACAATGACAACCTCTGCAGGTCATAATTCACGGGCTGAAAGAAGCCGGAGTTTTCAGCAATGTGATCAAATCAGCACGCGCAGCTGCATCATTAAGCCAGAGAAACCAATCTTCTGAAGGCGGAAAATCAATAAACGGAACCTCTGCAATGAGCCTTACCACTGCAAGCATCAAGTATCAGGCAACTGCAAGGAAGATGTTGGAAGCAGCAGGTGCAGGATCAGGATCGGATCATCCTATGGAGGTCCCATCATTGTCACCTCCTGTCATTGATGAAGTCACAACTTCAAAACTCAGTGTAGATGAGTAATTGATGGCCTTTTTCATAGTATGTCGAATGACATTGCCTTGGAGTTCAGGAGTTGGCACCGGGAATTTCGCCCTGGTGTGCATTAGTGCATATATAGAAAGATTAGAAGATGAAGCTAATCATCCAGCTTCACTTGAGAGGTGTAGATATAATCTGAAAGTGTTTTTCCCAACTTAAGAGTTAGGAATTCATACGAAAAAATGTTATGATATAAATGCCAAATGGTATACATTTTTTTAAAGGAAGAAATATAGTCATCTACTGAATGGCACCATTTTCGACGTTGGCATCAAGATCCTTGTAAACGGCGTCAGCAATGCTGACGTCAGCATTTCTGACGTCGCTGACGTGCGAAAAAAAAACAACTGACGCAGAGGGGGGGCACACGGGGGAAGGGGGCACGCAGGAGGGGGCACATGGGATGTATAGTTTTCTAATTTTTACCAAAACTTGTATATTTTCCTAATTTGGCCACCTAATTTGTATATTTTTCAAACTATCCCCTAATCTAATTAAGTGGATCGCCGATCCCGATCTCTCGCTTGCTCACCTCTCCTCCTCCGATCTCCGATCTCCGTCTTCCTCTTCTCGTTCCTCAGAACCGCGCCTTTCTCAGAGATTCGAGAGCGAGCGATCGATGGAGCGGAGCGAGAAGCAATTGGACGGCGCAATTGGACGATGTTGCTCCTGGAATCCAACGACGCAATTGGACGACATGGGGGATTGGTGGAAATTTGCTCAACATGATCTTATTTTTGCTCAACAATAGATTATGTTTGCACAACAATTGAGACTTGTGAAATTGTGCTCAACATGGTCTTATTTTTGCTCATCAATAGACTATGATTGCACAACATAGGGGATTGGTGGGAATTTTCTCAACATGATCTTATTTTTGCTGAACAATAGATTATATTTGCACAACAATTGAGACTTGTGAAATTGTGCTCAACATGATCTTATTTTTTCTCAATATTATTTTATACTTGCTCAATAGATTATTGCACAACATGGTCTTATTTTTGCTCATCAATAGACTATAATTGCACAACATGAGGGATTGGTGGAAATTTGCTCAACATGATCTTATTTTTGCTCAACAATAGATTATATTTGCACAACAATTGAGACTTGTGAAATTGTGCTCAACATGATCTTATTTTTTCTCAATATTATTTTATACTTGCTCAATAGATTATTGCACAACATGGTCTTGTTTTTGCTCATCAATAGACTATAATTGCACAACATGGGAGATTGGTGGAAATTTGCTCAACATGATCTTATTTTTGCTCATCAATAGACTATGATTGCACAACATGGGGGATTGGTGAGAATTTGCTCAACATGATCTTATTTTTGCTCAACAATAGATTATATTTGCACAACAATTGAGACTTGTGAAATTGTGCTCAACGTGATCTTATTTTTTCTCAATATTATTTTATATTTGCTCAATATATTATTGCACAATATTGTCTTATTTTTGCTCATCAATAGACTATAATTGCACAACATGTGGGATTGGTGGAATTATGCTCAACATGATCTTATTTTTGCTCAACAATAGATTATATTTGCACAACAATTGAGACTTGTGAAATTGTGCTCAACGTGATCTTATTTTTTCTCAATATTATTTTATACTTGCTCAATATATTATTGCACAATATTGTCTTATTTTTGCTCATCAATATACTATAATTGCACACATGTGGGATTGGTGGAATTTTGCTCAACATGATCTTATTTTTGCTCAATAATAGATTATATTTGCACGACCAGGGGGAGGATGTGGTGAAACTATGCTCAACTTAATGTTATATTTGCTTAATATAATCTTTTACTTTCTCAATAGATTATTGCTTAACATGATATTATTTTTGTTCATCAATAAATTATACTTGCTCTATATGGGTGGGGGGGGGGGGGTTTGAAACTCTGCTCAACTTAATGTTATTTTTGCTCAATATAATCTTATATATGCTCATCTATATTTGTTTCACTTAACCCTATATCCTTCATGATAGTTTTAAGAGTTTCTCCATTGGTGATATCATGAGATGCCAATGTCTTGTCCAACCTCTCTTGGTACTTGGCAATTTCCCCTTTTACAGTAATCTTCGCATCTCCAATTAAGATATAAGTAGCAGACATAGAGGATTCACATAAATATTTAATACTCCGTATTGTATTTGAGTTACCACCCCTCCATTGTTTTCGATACCAAAACAAGTTTTAAAAGGTACATGCCTCCACGATAACTTCAGATTTCCAATACAAGCTCCAAAGTTACTAGAATACGCATAAAAACGATGTCAGCACTAAAAAATACGCATAAAAACGATGTCAACACATATAAATTTCACATAAAAATGATGTCAGCACTAAAAAATTGCACTAATATATCTTATTATTGAACATTTATTACAAAATTTTGTAAATTGCACTAATATGTATAGCTTTGACCATCTTTCATCGTTTAAGCTTTTCATGGTACGTAGCAAAACAATATCCAATATGCTTCGGTTTTGATACTAGCACTCTAGGTTATGGTGTTTTCAAATTGAAAATGCACATAGAAACTATAATGTGCACACATATATAATTCATCAAGCTTGTAAGATTTACAATGTACATTGATTAACCTGACATATTAATATGTGATACAATATGATGACAACCACTCTAAGATATAGGCAAAATTGCAAGGGGCAAAGCCATTGCTCATGATGGGACTAGGTGGTTTCAGAGCTACCCTCATCCTCGGACCATTTGGTCTTTCGGTTTTCCCCCAATTTCCAGCACCCATCTGCCTTCCCCATTGTATTTGTACAAAAACTTGTGTGCTATTTGCAGCACTAGTAGCATCTTCTCTGTGACTGCGAGGCATCATTATACATGACCGAGAAATCCATCACAAATAAGTGTCCTATGATGAAGAGTAACCACAAACACCAGTGCTCTCTATCGACGAAGAGTTGCATGCACAAGATAGTAAACATGATATGAGCATCCATTGAATTTCTATATTTTTCGGATGTTTTATTAGGTGAAGTTTACCTTTCTATTTGTGTATGTATACCGACGAGGCTATCATCCTTGGACATTTCTCTTGTCAGCAGTTGGCATGGGTCTCCAAGCAGACTCGACAAGCCTTGACAATCGGATTCAAATGTGGTACATCAGAGGCTACGAAGTGGTTCTCTAATACCTCTTGGTATATTCGTAGCTCTCCTATGGATTTCGATAGCTCTACAACGCAATCTGTGGGAGCAACCTCGATCACCTGAAAATTTCCCATGAGAAAAAAGTAAGATCCTTGCTTCTTGATCTATTGTTAGTTAGTTAGCTAGCTACTTGTGATATGCAAAAGTTACCTCTGCCAATAGATTAACGCATGGCCTACATGTCTTGGGGATTTTTTGCGGAAGCATTTTGAGCTGAAATGGTCACAGGAACTATAAGGCGCGAGCTATATATATATATTTATGTTATATCTAAAATGATGTGACCGGATCATACCTTAGAATTCATCGTCCTCTCAACTAAGAGGCATGAATCCCTTGCAGCAACCTCTATTCTCTCTATGGTTTCGGTTATTGCGTGCTTGGAGATGATAATTATCCTTTGCTTGTCGTTTTCCTTATCTTCAAACAATCCTGATAAGTCCAATTCTTTAGACATTGCTATCAGTTGGAAAGAATTGATGAAACCGGGTTTTTGGGACACAAACTCGCTGATTTCAGACTCCTGCATTTGATATTTCAGAACCATAATTAAACACTTGAATGTTTCTTTCTAAAAAATGATGCAATTTTTTTTTAGTTGTTACCTTAATAGTATGGAGATCTGCTTGATCACCATTCGAGCCGTGTCTCTCAACAAACTCCACTCCCACTACAGGCTCATACTTTGTTTGAAACCATTCGTCTTCAATAATCTCTGGGATTGTAATTCTCTACAAGGACAAGCTTATTGTTGGTTTTTGCAGATATGACAGTATCATTTATCCATCAACACTTGATTAACTCTCTTACCTGTTCAGGATCTCTCTTGAATATTCCAGACAGTAGCCTCCTTTGGCCCTTTGTAAACTCCTCCAGACATTTATAATCCGCTTCCAAAATCTGATGATGAGGAAGAGAAACCTTCATCAGATTTTGCGAATTTTTCGGTTTTAGTCATATTTTATTTAATGTCAAGGAAGGAACTTACCTTCTTATAAAATTTTGCTAGATTCTGGTCATTGAATGGTAGATATCCAGATAGCATTTCGAATAGAATCACTCCACACGCCCATACGTCTGCAGGTGCCCCCTCCTATCCTCTATTTCGGATGAGCTGTTTCATTCATAGTTTCAATTGCTTGAGAGTTGGTTTATCTGTCAACTAGTATTTGATATTCAAAATCACAGATTGTTTGGATATTTGTTCCTTACCTCAGGTGCTACATAACATGGAGAACCACATGCCGTAGCTAACAAATACGCTGAAGTGTGCCCCATCTCCTTGAAGTGTGCAAATACGCTGCTTGAAGAATCGCTCAGCATAAGCAAAGATCGAAACTTCGGCTCATAAAAATTGATCGACGGTGATCCTGCAAGCAAAGAAGCAAAGTCAGCAGAAGCCATGAAATATCAGTGGGAAGAGCAAAATCATGAAATTTATACAAGCACCAGCAAAATCAAGAAAAAGACCAACAAATCATGAAATTGATACAAGCAAAGAACGGGGTCAGTGGAAAGAGCAAAATCAAGAAAAAGACCAGCAAATCAAGCACCAGCAAAATCATGAAATTGAACCAAAATCAAGCACCAGCAAAATCAAGAAAAAGGAAAAAGACCAGCAAATCAAGCACCAGCAAAATATTAGATCAATTTCCTTATCAATCGATCGAAGATCGATTGATAATTAGAAAGCATACCAGTGAGCAATTAGAAAGCACTGAAACCATTGAAGCCCTAATCGCGTTCTCAGGAAAAGTATCCGCAGAAGACCTATTACATCCCTATTATACAGAAGAGTGGAAGAAAGAAATTCTCAGCTGAACACAAATCGCCAGACTTAGCACTTAATTGCAGCAATTGACAAATGACAATCATAGGGCGATTCCCGTGCACCAGATGCATAATAATCCAACTCAAATTGAAGCAGAAAGGAAATCAAATCAGAGCATCTGATCAGCTATCATGAGAGAAAAGAAAAGCACAATTAACCGAATGCGAAACCAAATCCAGACCTAAACAACTGAAACTCTAATAGTAGTGAATTGGCGACGAGAGAGAGAGAGAGAGATGAGTTTACAGCGAGTAAGAGAGACTCCTTGGCGGAGAGGCGTTCCATTTCTTTGGCATAAGCAGCAGAAGGACCTTGTTGCACGGACTGCTGAACCATCGCCCTAACTCTCCCTTTCCTGGAGACGCCATTGCTAAGCCTCCGGCCGCAGCTCCGGCGAATTGACCTTCTTCGGCAGGCTGTGCGAGGAAGGAACGAGGAGGGCGAGACAGGAGAGAGGTCCGGGGAGAGAGGAGAGAGAATAGGACGGGAGAGAGAGCGTATGAGGTTGTTTATATTGGGGACATTTCACTAATTTGTCCCAAAATGTGGACATTTCACCAATTAGTACATATTTTATGGACGTTTCGCAAATTGCCCCTAATTAAAAATGGCTAAAAACATTTAAATTTAAAAAATCTTTCTAAATGTAACTTCTTAATCTATGCCCCAAGGATATAGGTTAGAAAAATCAATAGCTTGCTATCCAACACTACCAATCAACTCAAGTATATGTTTCTACTTATTTATTACTCCGATAAATAAGTAGAATGAGACGAGTTCGAGCTCAGAAGTTTCATTACCTCATGACCACACTCGTCACACGATACTCGGAGATGGTGGATGTTGAGACACCTACGAGGATCGTCCATCGAATCGGTATCACAATGACAGAGCTAGAAGACGAAGGGAAATCCAGGACAGGCGCGTGCCCGTGCACCTAGGGCGCACATCCGTGCACTTGGATCTGCTTGTGCACCTAGGGACGTGCAATGAAAACCTGAGAAGTTAGGGAGCATTTGCTAAAAAGGGAATAATCATTCATTTAGAAGATTTATAACTTGACAGTGTAAACAAGTTGGTAACTTGGCATTTCGTTACCTTGATGCTTGTGTTAACTTTTAAGCCACAAAGAGATTTGTTTAACTTGCAAACAAGAGAAGAATTCATAACATAAAACCCTTTAGGTGGTTTCATGCACACATCCTCATCAACGTCACCATACAATAAGACATTGTTCAAATCTGATTGTGATATTTACCATTTTCTCTTTTAAAGCCACATAAATCAAGGCCCTTATGGTAATAAACTTAACCACATGAGACAAAGTTTTAGTAAAGTCAATTCATGCTTTTTAGTACGACCTCTTATAACTAAACATGTTTTACACCTTTCCACTGTGACATTAGCTCTAAGTTTGATTTTATAGAGCCATTTGCTTGAAATGGTTTACTTTCCTTTCGGTAGAGAAACCATAGAATTTTTCAAGGCTAAAGCTTGAAATTCTTTGTCCATGGCTTCTCTTTAAGAAGGATATGGGTTACAACTTCTTCAAAAGTAATAGGTTCTGACAAAGTTGGTAAAGACTGTATTGAGTTGTTGATCCTGTGTAGATACATAAGAGAAAGCAATTGCTTGAGGCTTATAATGTGAAGAAGCAATTGTAATAGTGTTAGAAGAAAATTCAGTAAAAGTGTTAGTAGAGGCATTAGGACATATATAATCAGTAAGCAATGAAGGTAATATATTTTGTCTAGAATATCTTCTTGCAATAGGAAAATCAGAATCAATTCTATCAAGGCCATTATGTTGAGCATTAATAATAGAATTGTCAATAGCAGGGGAGGATCTTTTTGAGGGCCAGAGGTGGCAGTCGCCCCCCCAATCAAAAATAAAATTTAATATACATATTCCTCTTGTCGATAGCTTCGATTTGATATATTATAAGCTCAAATCCGATTCCTGAGTAAAAAGTTATAAACGTTTTAAAACTGAAGCGATATAGATGATTTTTCACATCATTTACCAATTAATATACTTCTATCATACTTTTCATTTGTTAAACTTCACAACTTAATACTATAATTAAACTCGAAAACTTTAAATATTGATGATTTTTTTGAAAAAAAAAATAGAGGTCAATTTTCCGCCCCCTCAACTAACAGCTTCAGGATCCGCCACTGGTCAATAGGATATTGAGTAATTGAGGGAGTCAAATCAGAAATAGGATTTAGGGTAATAGAATCATGATGCTTCAAATGAGAATTGAATCTGTAATTTTTATAGGAAAGATATTCTCATGAAAAATCACAAGTTTATATATTATAATTTTCGTAGTATCTAGTAACAGTTTTCTAAAAAGCGCTAGGCGGATCCTAGGCGGTGAGGGGTCGCCTAGCGCCTAGGCGGCGCCCAGGCGGTCAAGGCGAACGCCTAGGCGTGCTTAGGCGGCTGTTTAGCTCTAGGCGGAGGGGGGTCTCCTAGCGCCTAGGCGGTGCCCAGGCGCGATTTTTAGAACAATGTCTAGTAATAATAACTTGTATCCCTTCTTACCAAAGGTATAACCAATGAAAATATAGTAACATATCGAAAAGAAAATTTATCTCATCTTAGATAAATGGTAGAGACATAACATACATCCAGAAGATTTAATTTGATCATAGGGAGGAGTGTGTTTAAACAAAATCTTATATGCAGTTAAATTGATCATAAGGATAAAATCACTATCATTAGATACTAAGAATTTATGAGATATGTTGCTATCAGCACACATTCTCCCCAATAATTTATAAGAAGGTTAGACTAAAATAACAAAGGTCTTGAAGTCTCAAGTAGACGTTCATGCTTTGTTTCAACAACACCATTTTGATGTGGCATATAGGACATGTAATATGATGCAATATATCTTTTCTTTGTAAAAATAATTTGGAAGCCTCTTTACCTAATCCAAATTCAAAAGCATTTCTACTTCTGATTACCTTTGAAACAACATGAAATTATGTCTCGTTCATCTGTATGAATGCTTTCATCAAAGAAAAAGCATTGCTCTTAGTAGTTAAAAGTTGAGTCCAAGTACATGTTGAAAAGTCATCAAATATTGTTAGAAAGTATTTATAACCATTATGACTAGAAGTGTGATAAGAACCCCACAAATTTATATGAATCATATCAAAAAGTTGTGGTGTAGTGATAGAACTTTTAGGAAAAGGTAACTTGTGTTGTTGACATGTATCATATATAGACAATGCTATTAAAAATCAGAATCAGAAAAATTACCAACAAAAAGCCTATTGATCTTATTGAATGGTGAATGTTTAAGTCTAGAATGCCATAGTAAGACATTTTGAACATTACAAGTAATGATATAATTAATAGATATATAGGAACTAAATTTGAAATAGGAACATTTCAAGTAGTAAATGTATCAAAACTACAATTTGGAATTGTACTGACATGAGAACAAATGGATGGATCACCATAAGGCGCTAAACTACTAGAAGCATTCAAAACACATGTTTGAGCATCATATGAACATGAATTAAAAGCAAGGTGTAAGGATAACAGAAGACTTATTATTAAAATCCTTGATGTGCAAATATAGGCCACCATATTATCTCTACCAAGAACACGTGTCCACATTAAGTCATTCATAATTTGAACTAGGAACATCACAAGTAGTAAATGTTTCAAAACTAAAATTTGAAGGTGTATTGACATTAGAACAAGGATCACCATAACGCACTGAGCTACTAGGAGCATTCAAACCACATGTTTGAGCATCATATGAACATGAATTCAAGCAAGGTGTAGGCATAAGAGAAGACTTATTGCTAGAATCATTGGTGTGCAAGTATAGACTACCATGGCCACTTGAATGAAGAGCCTTGCAACACACATAACTTCTATGTAAAGAATGCATAACAATGAATTTTTTTTTTCACATTTTACTTATGGAAAGTAGATTATACTTGAAATTAGTATGTGTAAAACATTAAGCAAAGATAATTAAAGAATGAGAAATCATAAGAGATCTATATGATTGTACATGAACAAAAGATTTATTTGGTAAAGTAATTTAAAATGGTCGTTTTAAAGAATTCAAAGTGTAAAAGAGAGATTTAAGTAATCGGGATTTTTAGAAGGTTTAATTCATTTTGAGGCTGTTGGATTGATTAAATTTAGGCAAAATTGCAGAAAACCACCCTTTAAATAGGGTGTTTTGCGAAAAATCACCCCTTAAAATGAAAATTGCAGAAAACCACCCGTTAAAATAGTTTTCTTTGCAAAGTCACACCCATCACCCAATTTTCGTTAATTAAATGTTAAAGTGTGTGGAAATTCAATTATACCCCTTATTTTTATTATTAGTTTACTCAATTCAATTGGTATTAGTTGATATTTAACTTTTTGACGTTTTTTCAAAAGCAAAAAACACTATAAAATATCAAAAAATATTTTTTTAAAAAAAATAATTTCATACTTAAAAAAAACCCTATAAAAATTGATGTGTAATTTATGTTTTATACATATAAAAAATGTAATACTAGGGCTACTTGAAGAAAATAAATATTTTTAAAAAATAATGTTTCATATAGTTCTTATTATTCTAAAAATGTATGTGGAATAGTGAACATATTTTTAGAATAATAAAAACTATATGAAAAATTATTTTTTAAAATTTATTTTCTTCAAGTATCCCTTTAGTAATATACACTTTTTAAAATATATAAAACATCAATTATATCTATTTTTATAGTGTTTTTACTAATAAGTGTGACCTTATATATAAAAAATGATATTTCATATAAAAAAAATTAGTTTTGAAAAAACATGTTAAAAAGGTAAAAATTAATTAATACTGATTGGATGAATTAAAATAATAATAAAAATAACAGATATAATTTATTTTTCACGCACTTTAATATTCAATTAACAGAAATTTGGTGATGGGTGTGACTTTGCAAAGAAACGGTTTTAAAGGGTGGTTTTCTGAAATTTTCGTTTTAAGGGGTGGTTTCATGCAAAACATCCTATTTAAAGGGTGGTTTTCTGTAATTTACCCTTAAATTTATTTGTCGGATTGGAGTGCGGAATGTGTCCTTGTGGGCCGAGTGCGGTTGAGCATTGATGGATTGTTTTATTGATTCGGTTAGTTGGGTAGTTTGGGCTTTTAGGTGAGTTAATAATTGTGATGGTGTACAAATAATATATATATATATATATATATATATATATATATATATATAATATTTTATGATAACATCTATGGTATAAGTGGTGGATGCAGGGTGGGCGACACCGGACCGTTGCTCATTCCAGAAAAAAATATAAGAATATATGTGTTATGTAAAAAAAATAAAAGGTAAAATAAAGTATCTTTAGTGAGTTAGTGGTTGAGTCCATCCCAATTTAAATATAACTAGTCTTATTACCCGCGTCGTACGCGGTTTTTTTTAATTATTTATATATAATAATTTTAATTGATTTGAATAAATTAAAATTTTGATTTTTATAATAATTTTTATTTATACATAAAGTACTCACATTTCATTTTTTTATATAAAGTATTTCTCCCTATTTTATCAAAATCGCAAAGTCATAAGGTTGATTTTTCATTAAGATCGATATTTTAATCAATGAAATTATGTAAACGGTGGTATATTGTGATAGAATCTCATGAAATAAAATATCATTTTAAAAATGATTAATGTAATATAACCAATTATATTTTATAAATTATAAATAGTTTGTATTAACCTATGATCTGGCTAAATCAAATTTGTAATAGTAAATTTAATCAATATTTACTTATTATTAAATAGACACAACATTATATTAATCAATTGTAAACAATTATAAATATTAATCATTTCTATCCCATGTATGTTTGGATTCTAATGCATTATAGCGTGGTTAAAATAACGTAAATTTTAAATGAACATTATAATTTATGTCAATTAATTAATTAAAGTTTATAACGTTATGCAATAGTTGGATTTTGATTTACACAATTTATAAGGTATTTTATTTAAAATTTATATTATTTAAAATATGTTTTAAACTTACTAACCAAACACTATTTAAGTGTTTAAATATATTATAATATTATATCCAATACCCAAATCGTTACCCATATAAGTAGTTAGCACAGCTAATCTCTATTAGCTAGCTTTTCATTGATAAGGTAATAATATGATTTCCCCCTACAATTACTTTCTTTCATATATTAATATTTTTTTTATTTAAAATTATGGTTCATGCAATTTTTTTAAAAAAAATGCATACGTAAGTTTTAAAAAAAATATATTGTTGAGAGAATCACTTTACCAAGGTTTTAATATGATATAAATATTGACTAAAGCTTCATAATTCTTATAAATAGTCATTATGTTTTCTGATATCATATAAAAATGAACTAAATGTATAATTTTTTTTAAATCACACATTTAGTTCATTTTTTAATATTCTAAATTTATTAGCAATATAGTGTAAGGGCAATCTCATATTTATGACAAATTGAAATAAAAATATTGGAGTTACTTTTCCTTTACATATAGTGCTAAATCGAATCTCAATGGTGAATCAGATCTATTTATTATTTTTTATTCGGGTATTAATGATATAAAATTGGATAGAAATTGAAGAATTCTATATTATGAAATTGATAAACACAATGAGAATTTTATCTTTTTGGTTTTAAATTGAAAAATTTTATATTGTGAAATTGGATAAAAATCGAGAACTTCTCTAGATATAGTTTGGTATAGTATTTATTAATAAAAATATTTTATAAGATTTTTTAGTTTGTCAAAATTCATTACATTTATTCAAAAAATTTATCAAAATGTAACTAATCGAGACATGATAAAATTTATTATTTAAATTAATTTTGATTGTTACTAACGATAAGTTAAAGGAAAAATGACCAAGAATAATACCAACTATCACCCGTGAATAAAAAATAATACGAACTTTCAAAATTACTAATTAGTATACAAACTATCTTCGATTAATCCGATTTTGATACCATGGCTAAAATTCATAAACAGAAAAACAATTTAAACTCAAAATATAATTAACAAAAAGTTTGGAAAAATTTTGTAAAATTTGGGGAAACTAGTGCACTGTTCATCTTCTTCCTCCAGAAGCATTGTGGCGCTCGCGACGTGTGCAGCTCGGCATGAACTTCGACCTCGGCTCTGCTTGAAAATTGCAAGGTGACGGGAGGGGAGGACATATCAAGATAGAGGAACGAGATCGACGCGACCCGAAGGTCACCATTAGGCTCGGGAGGGATCTTTGAATCGGTTCATCAATGGCTCCTTACGCCTCGTCTTCTCCAACCGGCAGATCCCTCACGCATCTCGGATAGCCGGAGAAACGCAACACCTTCCCTTACCCCCTGCAACTGCAACTGCAATTGCTCTCCCCTCCATGGACGTTATGAAGAACACAAAAATTCCCAAACCACAAACCCTTCAATTGAAGTCAAGAACACAAATCATAGATCGAATTAAGCAAGGATTTTTGCAGATTCTAAGATAGGAAATAAAAATTTGTCAACTTTCATGGCTAATTCGGATGAAAACCCCTCAAATTTCAGATTAGGGTTGCCGACAATCCCTGCTCTAGCCTCCAGGTCTCCATAGATGAATGACTTTTAATTTTACAACTTCTCCCAAACTTCTTATTAATTATATTTTAAGTCCAGATTATTTTTTCTTTTGTAAATTTGAGCTATTGTGTTGATATTGGTTTAATATAGAATAGTTTGTATATAAATTAGTAATTTTTAAAGTTCGTATTATTTTTGGTTCACGACCGATAGTTGGTATTATTTTTGGTTATTTTTCCTAAGTTAAATGATGTGGCTAAAAGATATCAAATTATTAATTGATGTGGCTTAAAATTATTTGATCGTCATTAATTGACGTGGCAAAAAAACTCGGCCCAGATTGCGTCAGAGAACGACACGTAATCGAATTGCACCAGAACTCGCCACATAGGATTTTCATGTCTCTGTTTTAGTATTATATATTGATGATTCAATCAACCCCTTTTCAAATTCCACTAGTCACATATTTTCATTTATTTTTCTTCAATCCATTTTTCATTATTTTAAAATTATTATAATTTATTTGAGATTTTATAATTAAATAATAATAATAATTTTTCTTTTTCTTTTTTTTATAATAATAATAATTTTTCTATATTCTCTTTATATATATTTTTGAAAAAATTATTTCTAATAAAAATAATATAGATTTATAGGTATTATTAACACAAATAATATGGGTAGTGTTAGTGTATGATTGCGTTGTGAAATGAGTGGATTGGCACGATACCGTTTCAGGAGTGGATAGGCGCGAGCTTACGCAAAATCGTGTTTATCACTTCTTTAGGAGTTGACTTGACTAGAGATCATTGGTTGCCTAGTTTGGTCTGGAATTTAAGGCAAGTCTTCTGAATTTACTATACAAGTACTATATATTGGTGACACATTTATACGTAGTAATAATTAGTGGGAATTTTTTTTAAATATTCACCAAAAAATAATTATTTAACAAAATATTCACACTTTTAAAATATTTACAAAAATATTCATTTTTTGCAGATCTGACAGAAAAACGCAGTTTAAGACCGCGTTTTATAAGATTGCATATTTTAAATTGAAGGAAGAAATTGCAAAAAATTAACGAAAGAAACGCGGATTACATCAGTGTTTTTGTTAATAATTTTATTTCGGGATGAATTAGGTAGGGTAATTGAGTGTTTTCAAAATACTTGCGGATTCAAACTGCGTGTCTCGTTTCCTTTATTTTTTTTTCCTTTTTTTAATACATAGGGGAATTGCATATTCATCTGCCTTCCTCAACACTGATCCCCTCCGCCAAGCCGAGCTCGATCTCTGGCCTCCGATCTCCTTTGACCTCCGACGTCACAAACTAGCTCGGCCTCCCCTCCGCCTGGTTTGGTGGTGCGGTCTGCCTCTCCTCCACCATGATTTGGGTCTTCGACGGTCGACCTCCCGCCTCCTCTCTCCTCCAACCTCCGACATCATATCTCCGACCTCCTAAGTTGCCGACGATCTCGGCCTCCCCTCCGTCATGGTCTGGTCCTCCGAGGTTGCCATGCCGAAGAGCTCTGCTAAGCCTCACACTTCCTCTTCCCAATTCCCTGCAACTTCTCAGTTTCCCGGAATTCCAAAAGGAGAAAAAAATAGAAAGAGATGCGGTTCTACACTGCGTTTTTGGTGAAAAAAATACAAAATTAATTTTAAAATAAAATTAAGGATAGAAACACGATTTTAGCCCGCGTTTCTTTCATAAACTTTTTGCTGCTATCCCCTTCAATTTTAAATATGTTCTCTTATTAATAAAACGTGGTTTTATACCGCGTTTTTCTAATAAGTCTGCAAAAAATGAATATTTTTGTAAATATTTTGAAAGTGTGAATATTTTGTTAAATAATTAATTTTTAGTGAATATTTAGAAAAAAAATTCAATTAGTGGTGGATCCATGAATTTTCTTACAGAGGGACTGACCAAATTTTTTAGAATTTTTTTTACATGTATATATGAAAAATATGTGGAAAATATTTTTTAAGAAAATACATTAGAAAAATTATTAAATTTGTTATTTAAATAGTTGTTTTTAGTAAAAAAAAATAAAAATTATAAAAAAATGAGAAAATTTTATATGTTTATGTAGAAAAAAATGTATTTGGTTAAATATATTGGAGAGAAATTGTAATTTTTCATTTAATTAGACATATATATTTAGTAGAAAAAAAAAACTAAGAGAAACAAAAATTACTCCGTAAAAAAAAAGTGAAACTAATGGAATTTGAATTCCTGATCTTAAGGTAATACCTTTTTTACCAATTATGCTAAACTGTTTTATGATTCATAGTGTTGTATTTATGATTATCGTAGTGTTACTAATAGCCCTAAATACGATCCGACACTACCACTGGATCAGAGCCAACAATAACAGACATTAACACTTATATATAAATTATGGTCTTGATAATCGAAATGTATACAGGTCCATATTTCAAACAAGTTGAGAGGATCAACGGTCGTAAAAGCCAAGTCAAACTCTTAAGAGATAAGGAAAAAAAAACACATACAAACAGTTATTTCATGGTCCATAATTTCATACTCCATCCATTCGGAAATAAATGATGTTTGACTTTTGTACACGTAGTTTTAGGAGCTAAAAACTATATAAAATCTTATTTATTTTAATAAATTTTTTCATAGTTTGATATCTATTAGTAATAAGTATTAAATTGTGAAAAAATTTAATTAAAATAAATAATATTTTATATAGTTTTTAGGTTCTAAAACTACGTGCACAAAAGTCAAACATCATTTATTTCCAAACGGAGGGAGTATTGATTAGCCGTTAAACTAATTAATCAAGTTTGGTGTGACTCACATGTACACTCAACTTCTTATTTTATAAACCTCACAAAGAAGAGAAAGTGTACCCTCCCTCACTAATTTAGGATGTTGCTATATACACCACAAATTAGGATGTTGCTATATACACCACAAATTCAATGCTAAAAATGCACGTTCTTAGTTCTTAAGGACGTGCAAGTCTTGTGACTAATTAACATTTAAAAAAAATTAATTAACCCCTTTTAACCATACACGTTCTTAAGGATGTGCATGATTTGGGGTGTATATAGCAATGGCGCTAATTTATAACAACAAATAATCGAGTTGGGCAATATTTAGATGATTTGGATCAACACACTCATTATTGTCCTTTTTTTAAAAAAAATTTCGCTTCATGCTATTGGTAGTACGTTGGTAGTCGGTAGACAAACCTTACTAGTTAATATTATTCGTATTTAATTATTTTTTTTATATGAAAAAAGAACGAGTGAACGAAAATCAATACACCAACATGGACCCATCTTTAGACAAATTACATAAAACCCCAAAGTAGAAACATCAACCACACCAAATGACAAGGAAATTATTTCGGAAGAAAATTACGTAAAGAAAATCGACTCGAAAGATCCAATTGCTCCGAGTGTGAATGGTACCGTTAAGTAAACGCAAAATCCATTTGCGTTTGCCTAACGGTTCATACTCGGAGCAACTGGTGCGGCTACCATTGCAGGCATCCCGTTAGCAGCTTGTTGCCTCTTTTTCTCCAGGTTCCCGTTCCATCCTATATACATATACATATACATTTACACCTAATTTAATTACTAAATTCACATAAATATATAAAAAAAATACTTTATTCATACTGTAAGATTTTAATTCAAGGATGAATGAATTAGGTACCGAGAGAAAGATCATAGCCGCGATTCTGGAGCTCGCGGTACTCCTGGCAAAGGGCGCAAGGCTCGCACCAGTAATGGATGCAGCACTCCTCGCAGCAGCTGGGAGGCACGTTGATGTCTTGCTTGATCTTGGCGCGGTAGGTGCACGAGTAGATCCATTGGCAGCTGAGCGGCACCCCGAACGCCACCGCCACTCCTCCCAACAGACATAGGCCCAAGTACAACGAGCCGTTACAGCAACATGCTGCGCGCGTAACATACACGTTAATAATTACATACCACACAACTTAATTCAATTCATGGACCACAATCTTGTGTGAAGTACTGCTTACTGGAGGAGCCTTTGTCAGCAATTTCAGATAGTCGTCCGAACGCCACGCATGGACACCAGCATACTAAGCAACCTGAATATTCAGTCTATATATAATTAAACTTTAAGTATTAACATTTTGAGTTGTTATATAATATAGTATTCGAGCAGATGAGTCTAATTAAATTGGACTAAGGTAAATCGTATAACTGGAATTCTCCACAAAAACTTCAAGTATTAATATTTTTTTTTAAATCATAAAATTGAAATTTAAATGTGTAATTTCAAAAAAAATATCACCAAAATAACCTTTTTCCCAAATAAGAGGTATTATAATCATAATACCTCTTATTTTATAGTACTATGAAAACTTACTACCTAGTATATAAAAAATTGAATGCGATGGGTCAATCTTTATTTTCTACTCTACTGTATTTTTTAATATGTGTAATTTGAAAAAACTTACTACCTAGTATGTTACAATTACTTACAACTTTGGGTGTCATTGAAGCAATCACAGAGGCCAGTAGACCAGTATCCGGTTTGCTGGGCAGCGGCCTGTGGAGTTGTTTGGATTCCCTGCGGGGGGGTGGTCATCCCCACCGGAATACCCTCCACCACCGGCCGCTGCTGCCCCAAGTGAGGCGGGTACCCGCCAGGGCCCGGCGGTGGCGCAGTGGGATAAGCGCTAGGTGCCGGAGCTGATGGCTTCTCCATAGGCGGATACCCGCTGGGGCCTGGCGGTGGCGCAGTTGGATAAGCGCTCGGCGGTGGCGGATAGGGATACGCTGCCGGAGCTGATGGCTTTTCCGGAGGCGGATACATTATTGTTGTTGGATAGATCTGTGCGTTGTTAATTCGAATCAAATATATAATGTACTGTAATTCACAACTCACAGGTTCGGTAGTTGTAGCATACAACAACAATATTATATATAGATGGCGAAGAATCTGAAGAGGGAGACTTGGTTATTATATGTGCTCATTATCGAAACCATTAGAGCTGGTAATCCTATATATACGCTAAAATACAGTGTATGGTATTTTATTTGATTTTTGTTTTCATTATTGGTATTTTAGATTTAAAAAAAAAAAGAATGTACTAAGTTGACTTTAATAATTTATATCAATTTGTGACTAATTAAAAAAAATTATATCAATTTTTGTTTTTGTTGATTTTTTTTATTTTTAAAGGATTGGTTAAAATAAGAACTATCTCTATCTAGCTTATGGCTCCGTTTCACATAATAATAGCTGATTAGCTAGTTGTATCAAATATAGGCGATAATACATAAGACCACCCTTTATTCAGGATTGTTTGTAAATAACCCCCTTTATTCAAAAATTTGCAAATAATCACCCATCACTATAGTACAAAAAGGGGGACCAGAGCACACTTTTTTTATGCATGGGAGCACACTTCTCGTACTGTGCTTATAGTGGGTGCGCTCCCAAACAAGCACGCTTATTATTTAACCGTGATCCCATATTTTAAGCACGGTTTTGTGTTGAAGCGTTCTTAAAATTGTCATACACCTAATATCCGTTCTCGAATTATAAGAACGCTTCAATTGAAGTGGGCTAAAAAAAAAGTTTTAGCACACTTTTTTTCAAACCGTGCTTAATAATAAGCACACTTTAAATAAAAAGTGTGCTCTTTCATATATCTCTCAAACGGATATATCTATCTCAACAATGGTCCAATGCAATACCTTACCTCTCGAACCAAGAGTCGAACCCACAACCTCTTGCACCCTCATACGAATTCGTCCGCTTCACACGCCTACCACCTGAGCTACGGAATTTTGTTGTAACTTTGTGCATTTACTTAATCTAATTACTAAAAAAACTCTAAATATAAAAAAATTATTTTTTTCGAGAACGGTTTATAAGAATAAATGAGAACGCTTTAAAAGAAAAATGTGTTCCCACTAGTTAAATTTGGTTTTGGGAAGACACTTTTCTTATAAAACCGTGTTCGTTTTAATTTTTTTTAAGCACGCTTTACGTAAAAACCGAGCTAATTATTCCTTTAGAAACAAACGAGAACGGTTCTATAGAAAAGTGTGTTGATTTTAGTTAAAGTTGGTTTTGGGAACACACTTGTAAAATGAAACCGTGCTCGTTTTAATTTATTTTTAAGCACACTTTACATAAAAATCGGGCTTAATAGTTTTTAGAAATAAACGAGAACGTTTTTATAGAAAAGCGTGTTCGTTTTAGTTAAATTTGGTTTTAGGAACACACTTTAAGAATTAAACCGTGTTCGTTGTAATGTTTTTAAGCACGCTTACACGAAAACCGGGTTAAATATTTTTTTACAAATAAACGAGAACGGTTTTATAGCAAAGCGTGTTTGTTTTAGTCAAATTTGGTTTTGGGAACACACTTTGAAAATTAAACCGTGTTCGTTTTAAGTTTTTTTAAGCACGCTTTACACGAAAACCGGTCTAAATATTTTTTTAGAAATAAACGAGAACGGTTTTATGGTAAAGTGTGTTGCTTTTAGTTGAATTTGGGGTCGGGAACACACTTTTATATAAAACCGTGCTTAAAATAAAAAAATAAGCACGCTTGTCAAAAACCGTACCCAACTTACCGTGCTCCACCCCCTATATTTGTACTAGTGCATTATATATAAATTGGTTGCAACTAACCACCCATACCCACTTTTCTTGTTAAACCTCACTTAAGTTAATAGGAAAAGACAATTATACATTTATACTACACTTGTCAATCGGGTTATTCGGGTCAGGTCGTTTCGGATCTCGGGTAAAACGGGTTCCAGGTAAAACGGGTCCCGGGTAGATCCGAGTTGACTCGAACTCGGGTTTGACTCAGTTTCTGGTTAAATCGGGTCAATTTTGGGTTTGTCAATTTTTTCCTTTTTAAATTAAAAAAATCATGATTTGGTAATTTTGCGATAATTTTAAAATGCTAAAATTAAAGACGTGGTTCATAAGTTCTAGAGGTTGTAATTATATAATATATCGATCTAAAATATTTTATTTTTATTATTTCTCGTAATTTTTTTAACAAAATTTTAAAATATACAAAATATCAAAATTTTAAATAATTTTTTTAAAAATAATTTCATGCAATTAGTAATAAGCATATAATTATTTTAATAGTTTTTAGAGTTTTCGTCTTCTTAAAAAATATGATTAAAAATAAAAAATCAAATACTATCGATTGGAAGGAGTATTACACATTACAAAAAAAATAAAAAAGTTGATTTGAAAATGAAAGATCAAGTGATTGTAATTATCAAAAGTAATAAATTGGAATCTCCATAAAAAAAAATTTAATCATATATAATTATAAATCAATCTGGTCACCAGGTCAATCGGGTACGGGTCCAAACCCAGATGACCCAGAAAATTACCGGGTTTTCGGGTTCGGGTCGGAAAAAATTTCCGGGTTAAAATTTTTGGGTCTTGACCCAAAATTTTTCGGGCGTTCGTGTCGGGTCATGTTTTGACATGTCTAAATTATACCCATAACATTTTAATGTTTTACATATTTCTTTATATTAGTCTCAACTAAATCAAATTTCCAATCTAATTAGCCAAATAGAGGTCAACGAACAAGACCCGATGACCTCCAGGAGGTTCCACCAGAGGTCGTCATTGCTGGTGGCGATGAACATGCAGCAGGAGACTCTAGACATTCATCACCCTTTTTGTTTAGAATTGGAGAAAACTTAATTAGATTTAACAAAAAAAAGTGGGTACGGGTGGTTAGTTGCAACCAATTTGTATATAATGGGTGGTTATTTGCAAATTTTTGAATAAGGAGTGGTTATTTGCAAACAACCTTAAATAAAGGGTGGTTTTATGCATTTTTGCCTTAAATATATGTAAATAAACTAGTATGATGTTTGGTAAACCTAGCAGTTAGAGTAGGTGATGGAAACTTGTTAATAGAAAATCATAAGCTCTGAAACGTTTCGGAGAGTAGCTGTTGAAATACTCTACTTCCATAAGCTAATTAAACTAATATCTTATATTTATTTCATTTACAACTATATAATATCAAAATCAAAATGTCCAATAAACTAGCTGATGGAATTTTTTTAGCCAAACGGGGCCTATAACATGTCGTGTGCATTAATTCTTATTAGTTTAAAGATGTTATTTTAGATATTTTGGTGTTTACTGTACTCAATTATCTTTGTAAATATTAATAGAATATTATCGTAGTTTTCGATGAATTGGAAAAAAAAGTACAGTAATCTAGACATGACCACGAGTTGAATCCGTCGATTCGACGGTTCGACCCGCCGTAACATGGGTTGAGATATCCGAACCCGAACACTAACCTGGCAAAGCTACGGGCCAACGGGTTCATATGACCCAGCGAGTCATGGGTTGACCCGCTGATCCAGCGGGTTGGCTTATTAAAAAATTTTAAAATTTTGACTATTTAATTAAAAAAATGATATGAGAAGATTATTTATCTTCATATCAATTTATTCAACCATTTTATTTAGATAAGGGAGAAAAATGTGGGAAAATTTTATATCTTCATACCACTTTCTATCATCCATTTCATTTCGATGTGGAAAAAAACATGTGAAGATTTTATATTTTCATATAACTTCATCCACTAAAATTTCAATGTGGGAGTTAGGAGAGAAAAATATGAGAAAATAAATATATTTTCATGCCACTTTATTCTCAAACTTCATTTCCAATGTAAGAAATAAAACTGAAGTGTAGTGTGAGCCATAGGATATATATATATATATATATATATATATATATATATATATATATATATATATATATATATATATATATATATATATATATATATACATATATATATATCTATCTATCTATCTATCTTCGTGTCTTCTCATTCTAATTAACTCTCCATTTTCGATGTGGGAGGAGATCTTCTCATCCCAACATTTAGTTTTGTCCCATATTGAAAATGAGGGAATAGAAGGAAGAATTTCAAAACTATAAAAACAGAAGAATGAGGGGAAAAGACATTATGCATTATATATTGCGTATTAATTTATATATTATTATGAATTATTCTAAGAATAATATACATAATAATTATAAATTTATTTATTTTCTAAATATTTTTTTTCAAAAATGTTTTGGGTATGGGTCAACCCAGCGAGTCGACGAGTTTCAGAGAGGTCGACCCAACCCAAACCTGTCGACCCGGTGTGTTACCCAACAAAAATCTTGAAACCCTTATTTACCATCCCAATTAAGCCAAACTATAGGATTATCTCGAATAATAATAATAATAATAATAAATTAATTATCTATTTTAAATTATATAAATATAAATTTAATTGATTTATACTGATCGATCAAAGTGTGTGAGAAATATAAAATAAAATTAATCTAGATATAAATAAATAACATCTATCAAATAATTAATTTTAGTATAAATAATTATTTTCATAAAAAAATAATTTAGATATGAATAAAATAACACTTATAAAATATTTATTGATTAGTATTTCTGGTAAGTATATATGGCCATGAAATATAGTTTTGATTTATATTTTATTAATTAATTAACTAAAATATATATAGAGAGATTGTGACTTATCATAACTTTCTACTCCGTATAAATTATGACAATATATTGTTTCATATATTTTCCCCTAGAATTAATTACAACACGTCATACTTGTAGAACATCATTCATCGTATATGTATATAGATTTATGATAAACAAATTAACCGTTGTAACCGTAGTGTACTCAGTTTTTGTATACGTATTGAAGAGCACTTTTTTTTTTTTGTTCATAGGTAGGCACTTAGAGCAACCCCAACAGGTTCTCCATATTAAGTTTTTAGGGAATTTTAAGACTGGTTTTGATCCAACAGTTTCCCCATTACATTCTCCAAAATAGAGAATGAGGAGAAAAAATGGAGACCATTCCCTAAATTTGGAGAAAACTTTATTTATTTTGGGGTAAACTCCATAGTGGAGAAGCTGTTGTAATTAGACCCAAAATAATTCCGAATATGTGATTTATAATTCTCCATTTTGGAGAATTTTTTAGGGAAACTCTTGGGCATGCTCTTAGAGCATCCCAAGAGATTCCCTATCTTCATTTTTTGGAGAATATTGAGATGGTTTTTTGTCCAAGAGCTTCCCCATTCTATTCTCCAAAATAAAGAATGGAGAGAAAATATGGAGATCATTCCCTAAATTTGGAGAAAACTCTATATATTTTGGGGTGAATTCTAAAATGGAGAACCTGTTGGAATGAGGTAAAAACATATTCAGAATATTTGACTTAATTATAATTCTCTATTTTAGAGATTATTTTAGGGAAGCTCTTAGACCATTACAATAGGGAGAGGGGAGATTCGAACTCGTGACTTATTAGTCATTACATGTCACTCTTACCAGCTAAGCTAGCAAGGCTTGACATATAAGAGCACTTTGATTCTTATACTCCGTAGATAATTAATTGAGTGTATGTACTAGCAGCTAGATATTTTGCTAGCTGCGTCTTTTTCACTAATTAATATATTATTTTTGGAAATAGTTGGTTTAATTTTAGATATAATATAAGGATGTTTAGACTTTTGACTCTCGTATTGAATTGGTCAGAGAATTGACAATATCAAAACCGCGTAATACTTGAAGAGAACAATAAAGTGATAAATAATTGGGAAGAAAAAAAAAAGAACATTTTGTAAAATATCCATATTTTTTTCTAGCGAAACTAATTAAAATAACCCAATCTTTTAAGGGGTGTTAAAAATATATCTCAACATTTCAAATGTAAGATAAATATTCCGACCTTTATAAGTGATGGTAATATAATATCATAATGATTTCTCTCCAATAAAATTCTTATTTTTTGTATTGTATTACTCATGTATTTTCAATTCAAATAAAACATATAAAATTAAATTAGTTGAGTTTAAAAGTTTATTTAATAAACTTTTTTAGTTTTAGATTTAATTTGTACCTAATTTTTTATATCTTTTTTTAAATCAATATCTATAACAAGCCAAATAAAAAATGTAAACCAAAATAACATATTTTCAATTAGCAAATGATTAGCTAGTGATTTAACTTATCAAAACTGAAGAATATTTTGTCAATTATAAACTTTATATTATTACGAAATTGAAATGAAAATTTAATTATTTATATTATTCAATAGTGTTCATTTATATATAAGAAGTAAATTATTATTATTAAAAATATATAAAAGAATGTTGTTTTACACAACATTAAGATAAACTTAAGAACCAATCTAATTTAATCTAATAAACTTGAATGATGTTTTACACAATCAAGATATTGAAAATTATATTTTAAATATTTACTTGTTTTATTATATTTGTTTTGATTAAATTTAATTATAATCTATAAATACGTATTAATTGAATGATTTTTTTTCAATTACAAAAGAGACTTTTATTTTTTAAAAATTATCATGACAATCTAGACTATACATTGTATAATTCGAGCATTAAGATCCAAGGGCACACTTGTGAATATGATCATTATTTTTTGCCACATATGTGCCATGTAAACATTTTTGTGGGAAAGAAAATTTTGGGATATTATATTACCATCCCTTAAAAAGGTCGGGATATTTATCTTACATTTAAAAGGTGGAGATATATTTTTAACACCACCTTAAAGGTTGGGTTATTTTAATTAGTTTCGCCTTTTTTCTCTAATTTACATTCCGTCCATCATCTTGATTTAATTGGAAAAATGTCAATCTCCTTATTTTTTTAATTTTTTTCGCACGTCAGCACTTTTTTTCGTGTCAGCACTTTTTGTTGTGCAAATATAACTTGATGTTGTGCACATATAACATTATGTTGTGCAAATATAACTTTATGTTGTGAGAATATAATAATTTCTCTTTTTTTCGCACCAGCACTTTTTTTCATTTTCAACACTTCTTTGTTGTGCAAATATAACTTATATTGTGCACATATAACATTATGTTGTGCTAATATATTCTTTTTTTAAAAAAAAATTTGTGTCAACACTTTTTGCTGTGCAAATGTAACTTTATGTTGTGCACATATAACATTATGTTGTGCCAATTAGAGTTTTTCGTGTAAGCGTTTTTTGTTGTGCAAATATAATAACCTGTTGTGCAAATATAATAACTTGTGCAAATATAAGTGTATGTTATGTAAATATAACATTATGCTGTGCAAATATAACTTTATCTTGTACAAATATAATAATTTCTTTCTAAGATTATATTGACATGAAAAAAGTGCTCTAAAGAGAGAAAGATTCTAGAGAGAGTTCCCTCGATTGTGTTCTGGTTTTGTCGTTGACTTTGCCTTGGCTTTAGGCCGGCTGCCATGGAGGCTTGCTTACCGGCGTCGGTCGGAACCCCTCCACCACCCAGAATAGAGCAAAGTGTTATAATCCAGGAGTCGGACATGGCTGATAAGACTTAAAGGCAAGATCATCTCCCGAAGGGAACTCCGAAAACTTTTGTTGTGGGAAGAAACGACACTGATGATATACCTAATGATCCCAAGGAATCTACTAAACATCACCAAGCGACATAACCGATTAAATCATGGAAAGACGTTACTGTTGGAGAGGGAAGTAAGAAATTTCAAAGGACGGTACTGGACAGGGAGGCGCTGGTAGGGAAGATCATCACATCCTATCCGGATGGACTCGAAGGGGATCTAGTGATCACTATGGATGGGGAGGTTGCGAAGGCTTTGGAGGATATGTGGAGAAACTCAATTGTGTTCAAATTCCTAGGTTACCCGATCGCATTTCCCGTGATGGAGAGGAAGATAAGGGAGATGTGGAAGTTTGGAGAAAATATGCAGATTATTGATCTCCCCATTGGATTCTTCTTGGCAAAGTTTGAGAATGAAAATGAACTGAAGAACGTGCTATCAGGGGGTTCATGGTCCGTTTTCGGGAGGTGTTTAATGTTGAAGAGGTGGTCGCCGGAGTTTTCAACAATGGACGCTATCAACTCAGCCCAATATGTATTAGAATCACGGACGTCCCGATGCAATGGTACAAGGAAACGGTTTTGTGGAACATAACTGTTGGAGTGGGAAAACCTGTCATGGTGGACCCGAAGACTTTGTACACTAATAGAGTAAGATTTGCCCGGGTTTGTGTGGCAATCGATCTTAGTAGGCCTCTTAAAAGAATGATTATCATAAATGGGAAAAAGTTCCCACTTGAGTACGAAGGCTTACAGATAATCTGCTATAGTTGTGGACGGTATAGGCACTATGCCTCCTATTGCAACCACACACACAAATAGAACACGATACAAAGCAGAGGAAAGGAGAGGAGCGACGACATCAACGCTAAGGGCACGAAAGATGAAGGAAAGACTATGGAGGATGATCGGGTGGAACCACAACTGATCATGGGGAGATTGGATGCCAAGCCTATCGAAGAGCCTAGGTTCGGACCTGCGATGCACCCTAGAAAAAGGATGAATGGCTGAAGGGTAAAATCCAAGGGAAGCCCCAACCAAGGGAGCCTCAGAACTAGAGAGTGGTAGGAAAAGTCAGACGCTTAACATTAACACTAAGGCAGTTGGCAGGTCTGGAGGTATTTGGCTTTTGTGGAAAGAAGAATGCTTGAAGGTGGAGGAGGTCAAAACCAATAAGAGCTTTATCCATGCTAAACTTACTGACGGAGGGATAGTCGTTGATTTACCTCGTCAAAAATAATTCTCAAACAAACAAACTAGTATAGTATGCAAGTAAGGGGTCGAACCCTAGAGAATCAAGTATTTTTAAATTTTGTCTATTTATCAAAATAAAAAGGAAAGATTTTTAAGATTTTTATGGATGAAAATAAAAGAAAATAATATTCACAAAAGAAAATAAAATGTTTCCACCTACAAGTTCTCGACTTTGGTTGGTTTTATTGGTCATCTAATCCTTTTCAAGTTATTATCATTTCCTAAGAATTCCTCCCGTCTTGGTTTAAATAGATTAAAAGTCCTACGAGTCCAATTAATCCCTTACACCTCTATGCAACCCTAACACGGTCAAGATTTAACAAAGAGATAGCAAATAGTCCCAAGAACTTGAGCATATAAATAACACCAATTAAACACGGTAAATCAATGTTTAAAATATATGTCAACTTCCTATATAATCATGCTTCAAACATGGAATCCACAATCTTATGCGTGCAACTATGGAAATAACACAAATACGAAAGTATTAAATCCTAGCAAGAAATCAATATTATCAAGGTAGCTAATCAAGATAACATCAATAACATAATCAATATCACACAAAGAAGTTGAAAGAATTATAGAGGAAAAATAACTTAAATTAGAAACTCACAAACCACCAACCAAGTCTCGAAAGTGTAGGCGGAAACTAGAAAATTAGCCAAATATGGCTTACCTAAGCTCTCTTCTCTTCAATGGTGATTAATCTTCTTCAATTTTTGAGAAAACTAACCCTAAACATCCTATTTATAAGGCTAAAGTCTTGAATAAACAAGGTAAAAGATAGACAAATAAGATAGAATCTTCCTAAAGAAACTAGATAAAAGATAGATTTTCCATGTTTAGTTCAGCGTCAGATTTCGCTGGCAGCGAAAAGATTTTCGCTAGCAGCGAATTGCCTTGGTCGACCTTCTATTGGATTTTCGCTAGCACCTCGCTACCAGACTCGCTGCTAGCGAATGTTCATGCCTTAGAAATTTTTCAATACTCTTCGGTTCCACTGCCAGCGAAGATTTTCGCTGCCGCAAAAGCCTCCTTCCGCTGCAGTGAGACCACCCTTCCACTGGAGCGACTCCATTCGCTGGCAGCGAGTCACCATTCGTTGGCAGCGACTCATGTTGCTTGCTCGCTGACTCTTGGGATGACTCAACTCACTCGCAGTGAGCCTGACTCGCTAGCAACGAGCCTGACTCGCTAGCAGCGAGTCATGCTGGCTCATAGACATGCTCCTCTCTGACTCCATTCACTGGCAGCGAGTCCTGCTTCAGGCACTTGCTAGACATGATGTCGATGACTTGATCTGCTGCAGTGGAAAGCGATTCATTGTCAACGAATTTTCAGTAGAACACCATCACGTAGATCTTTGAAATAGCTTTCCAAAGAATGCTCATATGCGTCGATTGGACATCCGAGGCCTCCGGAAAGTGCGTTACAAGTTTAGCTCGCCAGACGGACAGCTTTCATGACTCGCCCTTGTTTTCGCTCTTAGACCTCGATTTCGTGCTCTGTTGCTCCTTAGGTTGTTCCATGCTTTTTGGGACTTCTTCCTTAACCTATCTCAAGTCTCGCCTTAGCCTTCCTTAGCTCCGTTCCTCGTGTTCTTTTCCTTGGATCTACGAATCTACATAAAACCATCGAAATAGCGTAGATTCCGAACTTTCCCACAAAACGAGTGTTAATCTAATTAACACTAAAACATGATTATATAACAATGAAATGCACCTAAACTAATCTATAATGCCTATTGGAATACGCCTTATCACTTACTTTCAATAAAAACATTGTCGATCTTGTGGTGGTGTATGCTCTTGCCAAATGGGAGGAGAGAAGAATGTTCTAGCATGTGCTGGAAGAAGAGCTCAATAACGTCAAAGGCCCCATGCTCGTGCGAGGAGATTTCCACTGTATTCTCGCCAACCATGAGAGAGAAGGAGGCTTGGGTGGGCTGCATAAAGATTCTGCGAGTTTCAAACATTTGATAGACAGAAGAAAGCTCATTGATATGGGCTTCTCTGGTCCTAGTTTCACTTGGTACAGAGGGAAGGACTCGAAAATGCGGGTCTCCAAGAGGCTTGATCGGGTCCTCATGAACGATGTTGAGAGACTCAAATGGTCGGAGGCAAGAGTGCATCACCTAGCGAGATATTCCTATGATCATAACCCGCTCCTTGTCTCCATGAAACCGACGACCCACCACAAAGAGGAAAGAAGGCCATTTCGTTTCAAGGCGGCTTGGCTGTCCCATCCAAAGTTCATTCCGATTGTCAAAAAGTGTTAGGATTCCAATAAAGAGGTATGTAATGCTATCCATGTGCTTAAAAATACTCTGCTTACTTGGAACCGCAAGGTGTTTGGCAATATCATTAATAGGAAAAGGGATTTGTCGAGAGAGATCGAGAACTTGCAAATTTACAAGCAGCTGAACCTTTCGGATGCTTTAATAAGTCGTGAGTATGAGATTTCGGCTGAGTTTAAGAAGGTGTTGGAACAGGAAGAGACGTTGTGGTTTTGAAAATCCTGTTAGAAATGGTTGTGTCATGGTGATCGCAACACCTCCTTCTTCCATCTCTCTACCATTATCAGGAGGAAGAGGAATAGAATTGAAGGTATTTTTTATGAAAGAAACAGATGGACGGAGGATAACGCTAAGATGGAGCAAGTAGCTATCGAATTTTTCAAAAAGCTCTATAACATGGCTGATATCGCCCCCATCCTCATCTGTAATATCGATATTAATGGTTTCCCGAGCCTTAATCCGGATCGATGGGAAGAGATGAACGCCCTCTTTAATAAAGATGAGATTTGGAGGGCTACCAAGGAGATGGGACCTTACAAGGCTCTCGGAATTGATGGCCTACAACCGGTTTTCTATCAAAAATGTTGGGATGTGGTGGGGAATTCTGTGGTTGAGGAAGTGCTTAGGTTTATGCGCGAAAAGTCCATGGTGAGAGGTCTTAATGACACCCTTATTGTGCTCCTGGCTAAAGTAGGCAAACCCAAATTTATTAAACAGTTCCGCCCCATTGCCTTGTGTAATGTTCTCTATAAGATCATTGCCAAGTCTTTGGTGATGAGGATGAAAAGAATCATTGGCGAGCTGATTGGCCCGACGCAAGGAAATTTTATTCCGGGAAGATTAATTCAGGATAATATCGTCCTTGCTCAGGAAGTGGTGCATTCGATGAGAAAGAAAAGAGCGGGGAAGAAGTGGATGATCATAAAGCTCAACCTTAAAAAGGCTTACGATAGGCTCATATGGGACTTCTTGGAAGACACTTTGGAGGCGGCAGGCTTCCCTTTTGACTGGGTTGATTGGATCCAGGAATACGCGAAAATTACTACCATGCAGATCATTTGGAACGGGGAGGTCTCTACCACATTCATGCATAAGAGGGGGATAAGACAAGGGCATCCGCTCTCTCCCTATCTCTTTGTACTATGTATGGAAAGACTCAAATCATATTATAAATCACGAGGTAGACAAGGGTGAGTGGAAGCCGATACATATCTCGAGAGGAGGGCCGCCCATATCGCATATGCTCTTCGCGGACGACATCATCTTGTATGCGGAAGCCTCGGCTAAACAAATGAAAGTGATCATGAAGACCATTGATATGTTCTATAATTCCTCTGGCCAGAGAATTAGTAAAGAGAAGTCGAAGATCTTTGTCTCGTCTAATGACTCGGCTGACATTAAGACTGAGATTGGACGCATCAGTGGTATTAGTGTGACTAAGAATTTGGGGAATTACTTTGGCATGCCTATTCTTCATGAGAGGGTGTCGAAGGATACTTTCTCGGTGCTTCTGGATAAGATGAAAGGTAGATTTGTGGGTTGGAAGAGTAAGATTTTAAGTTTTGCTAGTAGAGTCTCCTTTGCTAGTTATGTGTTGAACACTATACCCACGTACATGATGAGTTCTCTAATGCTACTGAAATCCATTTGCAAAGAGATTGATCGCACTTGCAGAAGCTTCATTTGGGGAGAGGTCGAAGGGACCCGAAAAATCCATTTCGTGGGTTGGAATGACATTTGCAAGCCGAGGGAGATTGGGGTCTTGGGATTCGGGGGGGCGCAGAACATGAACCTAACGTTGATCAGGAAGCTCGCTTGGAGATTCCTCATGGAGGATGATCCGTTATGGGTGTAGGTGCTTTGCAACAAATACACGAGGGGTACGGGGCGGGTCATGGCTGAACCATCGTATGTTTGGAGAAGCCTTCAAACGGGGATGAAAGATATGGTTGCTAAAGACTTGAGACATGTCCTTGGAGAGGGCAAAAACATATTTTTCTGGAGGATGTTTGGGCGGGAGATAGGCCCTTGGTTCAGCTCGCAACTATTGACATCACCTAAGAGGACCGCGAGCTGCTGGTGGTGGATTTGTAGCTGGAGGAGGGTCACTGGGATTGGGTTCGGCTGGAAGAGCAACTGCCCAGGGAGACTCTGGTGACGTTGTAGAGCCTGGATGTGTGCGAGGAAGTTGAGGACTCGTTGGCCTGGGCTCACACGGATAACGGGATCTATTCGGTTCAATCTGCTTATGACCTCATTCAGGGTAACAAAGATGTGTGCTCGACAGACCAGCTCGTGTTTAAAGCAATTTGGAAACTGAATGTGCAGGAGAGGGTGCGGTATTTTGTGTGGAAATGCATCAAAGGGGCCATCCTCACCAATTTGGAGTGGGTTCGTAGGCACTTTACTTCAGATCCTTGCTGCGATATCTATTGGGGCCTTGAAGAATCATTGTTGCACACTCTTAGGGACTGTGAGGAAGCCTTACAAGTGTGGATCAGCCTGAATGCGGTTAGACACGATAAGTCATTCCACTCGGAAACCTTTGCCGTTTGGATTCGAGGTGACATCCTTAACTCGTCTTCTTATAATAATAGTATTGCCTGGAAGGATCTTTTTGCAGTATCGGTTTGGTGGATATGGAAGTGGCGGAATGCTCGGGTCTTCAACAATCAAAGGTGGCATGGATGCAAGAAGACTTCTATAATCGCCCAGGCTGAAGAGTATAGAAGAAGTGTGAACAAGCATCTTAAAACGTCTGCAGAGGGAGGTAGAAAAGAGATCAAGATTGCTTGGGAAAGACCGCCGGAGGGATGGATGAAGATCAACACCGATGGCGCTGTGAGAAGAGACAAGCATGCTACAGTTGCGGGTATTATTAGAAATAACGTTGGTGAGTGGCGTTGGGGTTTTGTCATGAACATTAGTAGTTGTACTGTGCCTAAAGCTGAGCTTTAGGGTGTAGTACAAGGACTAATGCTCGCCTGGGACGGGAGCTACAGAAATGTGATTCTGGAAACGAACTCACAACTCGTAGCAAACATACTAGGGAAAGAAACCCCACGAGCCCACCCACTGGCTAGGCTTATCAGCAAATGCCAAGGCTTGATTAAAAGAGAGTGGAATATCCAGTTTCGACATGTGTTCCATGAAGCTAATGCTACTCTAGCTTATTCTTATAACATTGGTTTATCTATATTGTTTGACCCACCTGAGGGTGTTTTACCTTTCCTGCATGACGATGTTAGGGGTCGGGCTATCCCCCGGGCGATGACTACTTAGCCCTTTTCTTTTTTCAATAAAGCGCATTAGAAGTGCGGAGAGCTCCGTCTCTCCTTTTAACCAAAAAATATAATAATTTCTTTTTTTTCCATTTTCAACACTTTTTGTTGTGCAAATATAACTTTATGTTGTGCACATATAACATTATGTTGTGCAAATATAATATTTGTTTAATTTTTTTCGTGTCAGCACTTTTTGTTGTGCAAATATAACTTTATGTTGTGCACATATAACTTTATATTGTGCAAATTAGAGTTTTTCGTGTAAGCATTTTTTGTTGTGCAGATATAATAACTTGTTGTGCAAATATAAGTGTATGTTATGCAAATATAAAAATATGTTGTGCAAGAAGAAAATGAACTCCACATTTCCTTGCACCAAGTCCTCCTTGCGGTAAAAAGTTCAACAAAATAAAAATTAATTTAATTTGTGTCAGCACTTCTCAAATCCTAAGCCTAAACTTAAATAAACTCAAATCTTAATTAAGAATCATGCATGCATGAAAAGGTGAACCTCCAACTAGTATGTCAAGGGATCTTGGGGTTATTCGTAGGCTATCAAATCTGTACAACTTTGTCTCCAAACCTACATCCCTCAACAGTGTTGTATTTGTTGCAAAGACGGGTTTTGGCGGTAGCAGCAGATTGGGAAGTGTCCTGAAAGGGAAGTGGTGGAGGTGCAGCATTCCTAGAGGCAGGTGGGTTCGTGGAACCGCTGGGGATCCACCAAGGTTCATCGCTTGAGATACAACTTTGTATCCCCCAGGAACATAATGCAAGAAGTGACACCCTTCCCCAAATGGGTAGCCTGATGTACTGCTGCATACATTAAACAGATGTGTCAATAAGTATGATAGAAGGATTAAGATATGCTCGAAACAAGTCACACTACCAGACGTGTCAATAATTCACCTTTGCACATATCAAACAAATTGTTAGTTAGTTGAAGATTCAATAACATTATGTTTCACAAAGAACGACTAACACTAAGCATTTCACTTTATATACTCAGGTGTATTCTAACCACATAACCCATGTCACAAACGTTAAAAAAAATCTACAACAATCAAGAAGTCACAAATTTGGCAGGCAACACTCATTGTACATGGTTTATCTACATCCATATTTGTATATGAGCAGGCACGGAACCAGGAATTTAAATTCGGGTGGGTTGAGTTTGCCTTAATACAACAAATAAAATTGTAACAGTATAAAAAAAAATAAAAAATGCTATTAATTTTATATAAGTGAGGAAATACAATCAAAGATTTCTTTTTGGAGAGGAAGCATAGTTTTTTTCATATAAATAAAATGGAAAGCGGCAAAAAATTAAACAAGTGGTGTGAGTTGCTGAATAAGTAGTACAACAACAATGGTGGGACGACTAGGGAGTATCGAACCCACGTCTCATGAGTTTCCCAATAAGTACGTGGACTAGTGCGCTGCTTAACCACTAGGCCAGAGGAAACTAGTTGTACATTCTTCTTTCTTTATTGTATATATGTTTTTTGTTAAACGGGATGGGCTGCAGCAAACCTCAGCCCACCCTTGGTTCCGTCCCTGTACATGAGCATTATACTTGGAAACAAATTAATAAGCGAAAACAACCTTTCAACAAACAAGACTAATTAACAAGCTGGTTCTTCATAATACACAATCAAATACACTCTAGTAATTCTTTGTGAGAGAAGCATTAGGCAAATCTCCTAATCATAATAACATGAACCTTCAAGCTTCAAGGTCTGACTCTAGAAATTGACATGATATGAGAAATTTCACAACCTCGGTGGCTACTAGCAAGACATCAATGGTAAGATAAGTGACCTAGATGCAGTTAGCCAGCAAGGAACTTCCATTTTCCCCTCATAAACGGCTACACTCCAAAATTAAGCTCGTTGACAGCAATCCCTAATTTTGATACCCCGCATACAATATAACCTCAAATGATCTGGAACATTGGAACCCAAGACTAAACAACAAACACCTATAAGATCCGAAGTGCTCAGTCCTGGCAAGATTCCAACAATAATCCTACTATTCCTTCATCTTGAATTAATCCTAACAATAGCAATTCCTAAACACGATTTTGTGGACTCCATAAATATCTTGATAATCAAAACTGAAGATCAACCAATCATCAGCATATCAATCTACACAACCACAATATCACTAGAAGAAATGGAATGTTCAATGGTGTCAGTGGAGAATCCTTAAACTAAAAATGGATTCACTAACTCGACAGAAAACCAAGAATGGAATAGTTTAAGTGGGGGCAGCATTGAACAAATTATTGAAAATACCACACTTTTACCTAACGTATAAATCTAGCTACTCAATCATCTCATAACGTCAACCCAACTAGTAACTATTTAATGAAGATTATTACGCCAAGTAGCCAAATCTCTCGAATAGATTGAAAGCTTGTTGGACAACACTGACGCCATCGACGGAAAGTCTGGCCAGTGGAGCGACCAAGCTTCATAATCTACCATTGTAGCAGGAAAGTATCAAGGAGAGGAGAGAGAGATAGAAGTCTCACAAAGTGAGTTTGCGATCGCGAGCACCTGGCAACCCTCAACATCGGATTTGCAGTGGGAGAGGCAGCCATGGGAGAAAGCACAAGAGAACAAGAGGAGGAAGATATTTCACAATGGGTGCAACGGATGTAAAGGGGCGAGGGGCGAGGCGGAGGGGCGAAATAGATCTAGAGGCCATTACAGTTGAGAAAAAGGTAGGTTATGGAAAATCAGGAAAAAAGAAAGCGGATGGACTTTTCACTAATTTAAACGAGTCAGTAGACAGTTTCTTAATTTAATCTTCTAAAGTGTCTTCCCAACAAATTTTCTCATTATATATTAGTATATGTTAGTTTGTTCTACGAGGTAAATATGATTGTCTTGTGGGGTAAATCCAGATAAGAGGGAGGAAGGGGGGAGTTAGTGCATTTTGTGTATATTTATGAGTATTCAAATCAATGTAGAGATTTATTAATACATTTTAAAAAGCTTGATTTAGAAAAATTCTCTATCTTTTAGAGTGAACCCTAGTAAATCATTTTTAAAAAATGTTATAATAAATAAAATTTGAAGAATCGTTCGGAATTAATACTTTACATATGAAAACCCATTTTTATAATATATGCCTTGAATATAATAGAATTAGGTTTGAACTTTATTAATAGGTAGGTAATACTTTGTACCTGCCACATTATTTGTAACAGTCTCACTTAAGAATCATACAAATAGATACTTTCCTCTTTGTTTTTCCCCGATTCGATCCTGCGATCAAATTCTTGAAGTCCTCCAGGCTCCATCCGATCCTAGAATCTCAACACTAACTACCTTACTTGTCTCTAAAATATGCTTCATCTGACATGATCACGAACAAAGGTACACAATTGAATCCTTAATTCCTCTTTTCATCTCAATTTCTGAGTGCTTTCCACATTTGGGGGGAGACGTCTAAAATGAGAACATACCCAACCCCAGCTAGACAAGAGGTAGTACAAGTTCAATTACTAAAACCTGTCCCTGTTCAAAGTCGCTACTTGTACAGGCATACAGGAGTGCACAAGTAGAGCACAAATACAGTCGAAAAATCATGCCCAGCGACACACGAAAATTCAAATAACACGAATCCCAGAAAATCAGTGTCATCTAATGGATAACTGCTGGGAGTAAGATACTGAACCGAACAATCCATATGTGATAGAGATTCTTATCTGCAGAAAGATGTCTTTCAGCAACACTTGTAAGTATCAACCATACGAATTTCTCTGTTAATGGTTAACTGTATGAGATAGCAGATACGTAAATTCCAAAACCAACATTTTCACCCTCACCCCGCATAGCATTGACTGATGGGGAAAACAAAATTCATTCTATGTGGTGAATTGACATGAGATTTTCTAATACTTGCCTGAGAGGCCTTTGTTAACATTAGTTCAACCATAATAACTAGATAACATGTACAAGACATTATAACCGAACATATAACATCATATACAGCCGAATAATACTGGTTGAATGAAAAATTAGGGGCAAGGGAGATGATACCAGTGAAGGAGCTATTTTAGATCCTCATTCTGCATCATATGTAATTTATACTTCGGTGGTTATTTAGGTGGAGAGTGCAAGGACTTTGATAGTTCCTTGGCTGTTGGCAGCCATCAAAGTTGGGCTATCGTTCTTCCAACACACTGCACTGGTGAAGTATGATCCTTTATCGTGATCAGCTTCATCCGTCTCTGATGAGCTGAACTTGTGTTGTGTTGCTGGTCTCGAGATTGCCTGTGAATAGAGAGAAAATCCCACATCATTTAAATTTGCCTTGGCTGTTGTGGAAGTTCAAGAATTTTTAAGATCATTTCAACTATTTATTACAGTACCTTGTGATAGACAACGACCTCGTTTGTTTCACTGCCACAGGCAATGTACTCACTGTTCACAGAGAGGCCAATGAAGTTCTTCTCATTAACATGGCCTCTGTAGGTCCGGACCTGGAAATTGGGGTGACGGAAATAATGAGATCAGGGAAGTACAAGAAAATCAGAATACCGTGAGTTCAAAGCAGTTCTCGCCCCTAGAAGAGCATGGTGGCAACCCTAGAATAGCATTCATATGCCACGCAGAAAGCCAAAAGTCAGTAGTTACCAGTGAATTTTCGTTTACATCCCAAAGGCGCAGTGTGCTATCAGTTGAAGCAGAAGCAAGCTCATTGTTTGACAAGAATTTTACATATGAAACAGCCTTTCTATGAGCAGATAACCGATGAACCGGTTGGCTGATATTTCTCAAGTCATAATAGTATACAATATGATCTGCAGAACCCGCCTGCAGTAGCATTTTAGGCAAGAACATAAAATAATGTGAAGGATTCATTAATTCATAAATTAGCCATTGAGGTCTTTTGATTGCTTGGTATATAAAGAAAAGAGTAAATTGGACATATGACATACCGCAACATGAAAGCTGGACCCAGGATTAAACTTGACAGAACATATATTTGCTTTCATGTTGATATTTAGAACGCTTGCCTCCTGATTGGTGCACCAAATTTTCACCTATTTAAAGTTGGACATATTGTCAAAGACAATTCAAACTGGAATACATGGAAAGAGCTAATATGAAACTACACCAACAAGCAACTGGATAAAAAGTTAGCATCTGTGTTCAATTACGGTGTCCAACATAATAAACAACTGATGTAACATTTTAAGAGGAATTCACGTGCAGCATGTATATTTCACAGCAGGATTTGATCCACTGTACATCTAGACCCCCCAGGCCCTTGCTTCACCGGGATTCACTTGGACGATGCTGTTGATGATTTGATCCACCATGCCTCACACAACAAGACCTCACATCAAGGATAACCCGATATGTTGTACTAAGCAAATGTTAACAATGCAAGAGTGACTCGGGAGAGATCCAAGATCATGGAAGAACATGACATTCCTTCTTTTTTCCTTGAATGGAGTTAGGCCACTAGTTTTTAATGCGCGAGAAAAATGTGGCCATCCTCCATTTCTCCTAATAGGCAGTCAAAAGATAATGGATCAAATCAGCAATGCACCTGGAGATCTGGAAATGCAAACAACAGAGGACACCAGGCTGGAAGGACGTATAGCTCTACGGCTAATTGCTTGCTAGAAGCATTAGTAAAACCATGACAAAATGAGCAGAAGCTGTACATAGTTTACTCAGATGTGATAGATGAGAAGGCAGTTTAAATTACAGTATGGATTCACAGAAAACCATTCATCAAAGGATAATTGATTACTCAGTGCCAAATAAACTGCCATGATGATGTTGTGTATCTAATCTACTGTATTGATCTCTTTAAAAATGATAGCATGCCTCCCTGAAAGACTAACAAAATAGTAATACATGCACAGAAGCACTATTGAGTAGTAAACGATAGATTGCCTCTCTTAAAGACAACTAGGACAAAATTGACTTCGGAATTTCTTAATACCTTGCAGTCATCACTTCCTGATACAAGCAATGACGGTTCTGAACGGGAAAAATCAACACTCCATGCTCTTTTCTCATGCTCCTCATATTCTACCAAACTCTATAAAGGATAAATTGTCAAGTTAGTAATAGCCAATGAGCCAATAATGTATATAATGAATCAACTGGTTGGAAGAAGAGCCCCAAATGCTTACCTGACGAGTATTGACATCCCAGACAGTTACAATCCCTTCGTAATCACAGCTGGCAATGTTATTTTTTGAGCTTTTGTTCCAACTCAAGCAGCTAAGCTTAGACCGCGTTGCCATCTCAACAATAGGGCAATGCATTTCTGCTGGTTCGTTCACCACCTGAATGTCAATCTCCTTCCATTATTGAAAGCTTGAAGAGGACTTGACAGTTGTGAAAAACAATGCATTATCACAAGGCAAGAGCCAAGAATGTCCATTTACAGACTGAATAAGCTTTTAAAACATGCTTTAACAAAATGATTAGGTGTCACAGCAGAAAAAACTAGATAATATGAATGCTTCTATGCACACTCGGGAAAAACACACACACACACACACAACACACAGCCACAGACAACGTGTTTCTATAGATTTTCTGTATTCATATAATTATGACAAGGGTTTCAGGAATAAGAAGGTTGCGGCCACTTGAAATAAATACCACAAAGAAAGAATGCAATATATCTCCATATATAACTTTTCTCATCGACTTACAGAAGAAAATTCGAAAACCTTGATACGCCTTGACACCCCAGCAGTGGCAAAGAATTCATCATCTCGGTCAAACTCTATGCTGAAACCAAACAAATAAAGCAAAGATTTACTCAGCCTCTTCAACAGTTTTCTGGTAATAATACATGATCAACATGCGTTCAATTAACATAAACAAAACTATAGAGGAAACATCATTGCAGTCTAGACTAGAGAAATTCCAGTCATCAAACAAACTCCTGCAAAGAATTAGACCTTGGATTTTTTTATGTAATCAATTTCCATTGTGGACAAAATGGGAAAGGGGCACAAACAACTTCAATTTTATGAAAGACTTCTTAATCAACATATGTGAACTTGCCTCGATATGACGTTGGTCGAATGGAACACATCTCCTTGTCTTAACTCGGCAATGACCTTAAGTTGACTGTATTAAACAATTATCCTCAGATAAAAGCATGAACTATACAAAAACAAAAAAGGTCGTAACCCGACTTCCACTATCAAACTAAACTCTAAGATTATGCACACCTGTATCTTGTAATGGTAGCAAGGACAGATTGAAAATCCTTTAGACCTTCATGATAGCTTGACATATTCACCTCATTCAAATCTGTATCTCTTGGCCTCCTTGATTTCACCCAATTCCGTCTCTTGTACAAATAATACTCTTGTAATTCATTGAACTATACAAAACATAGAAACACATTAGAATGTACACAAGAAAAGAGATGAAAATTAAGCTTTAATCAAGTATGAGTCACTCTTCTGAGAGCTACACATTTTACTCTATGCAGTACTCAAGGGAATTATAAAATCAGCTGACAGTTATACACATTTTTCATTCCAGGTATTTTAGTAGAAAATGAACTAGAACTACACCTGTGTATGAACTCTTTTCTTTCTTGCTAGAATAGATCCTGATGGACCAGGATCATGAGTAGTTCCACCCAATGTATTGTGCCTCATTAGTCCCTCTGAGCATACAGGAGCAAGATCAGCAGCAGCAGCATTTCGACTACCAGGATTACTTGCATCCTGTTGTTGTCGCATCCTACATATACTGGAGAAATCACTACCAGGCAGCATATCAAACTGTCCTAACCTCCTGGCAATCTCCAAATCATCAGCAGTCATTCTCAGTCCAGCTGAAAATTTCTTCGCCTGATACAGGCCAGTTCGATGTCTCTCGACAGCGTTAATATCCTCTGCTATGTACAGGAGATCACTTTGTATCTAGAGACATGAAACAAAAGATTGGAATATTAGTAGACGTTCAAAAAATACCTTGGGAAATTTTCCTTAGCTGATACATGTATGTAACCATTGGTCCTTGGAAACAGTGTGATATTCTAAGAATGAGGGTTGAGTTGCGGCATCAAGTTGATAGTGAAAAAACAATTTAAATTAGCTAGTACAAATACTGTATCTGGCTGAAGACATGTTATTAAGAAGGTAAAAGAAATCATACATAGATGCTACTCCATATTTGATGGTCGAACCAGGGATTCAATTATCTAGCAGCACTAAAACAGCAAACAATTGATTACCTCGTAAAGTGTGCAACTCAAATTTCCTAATTTCATAACTGAAAGACAGTCCTAGGTCATCCATCTCAAACTTGGGGCTTTTGCAGCCATTTTCAACAACAGAAAAGTAAAATATAAAATCAAAGGACATAAGCCCAATTAAGATATAATATAATGCACCTGTTTGAGCTCTTCCAACTTCCGCTTTTTAAGAGTATGCAAGAATTCAAGCATTGTTCGCATATTTGCCTCAGCCTCATCTCGCTCCATATTTTTCTTCTTTTCCACCAATAAAGACAACAGACTATCCAGATCCTTGACTGATACTTCACAACCCTGTCTACGATGAGACCAGCAATTAAATTACCAAACATAAAGAGCTTAGCCAAACAAGTGCTTAAACCACCTTTTTTTTCTTATAATGAAAAACTTTGACACAATAGAAGAGCAGCATTGAATGCATACTTGCATAGCAGGGAGGAACAGTTCAATAAGCATCAAATTATATATGGGTAAAAGCAATGAAACTGGCTCATCAAATACGAACTCGAACAATTTGTAAGATTCCTGCTGGCTACATTTTACAGTATGTACCATTATATAGTTTGATTTTCCATTATAGCTTTTTACAGCATGCACCATTTTAATTAGTATTGATACACAATACAATTTGAGAAAACCAATCAAAATCTCCGATATAGCTGAAAAGGCAATCTGTGTTGGCAATTGCAAATTTGCAATCCAGGATGGAGTCCAACATAATAACACCCAAAAAATAAGCTAGAATCAGAAGATACAGAAGTTGCTAGATACATAGACACCATAAGGTTTTCAATAAACATTCAACACTTTTCAGAGTAGATGTGGACTAACCTGACGTAATGCTTCACAGAGATGTTTGAAAGGAGTAGCGTTTTTGGCAAATTGATGAACAGACAACTTCTTCAACAACTGCATATACAAAATGGCTTTAAGAGGAGAATAGCAATGATGAAACCACTACAAACCAAAAAGAAAGATGAACCAAAAATCTCATTTGGTCAAAAATAAACAACAAAAATCAAGCAACATGCTGCATTCAAAATCTCATTGGGGGTAATTCCTTACAAATGACCAGTTGGATCTTGACTGTTCAAAGAGAAAAGGTGCATAAAATATTGTAAAAGGAATAACTGTTTCAATAGGTTTTGCTCTATACAAGTATTATTGATGAGATATTGCCCTTGCTAGTCATAGAAGATCTGGCATGAATAAAGCAGCAGACAAAGGGAAATAACTGTTCACTACTACCCGAAACTTCTATAAATAGCTGAGAAATAATTTCCCGATACAAAAAAGGCTAATCACTATAGGATGTGTCTGGCATGTCATACTCATATGGTATTTTTAGTTCAAAAGGCCTAATAAGGTTAAAAGTATTGATAAGATAAAAATATGATGGCATGACAACATGTTAGTCATGCCAAATACATCCTAACCAAAATGTGATAACTGAGCCTGGGGGAATTCCCAAGGAATCCAGTAAAGTATAATCTGTGAACAATCCATGTTGCTTTTGTTCATTTTTTCTACACTTGGGCAGAAATCTTCTGTAATTCTGCCCACCACTGAATGCTTCGAAAGCAAGAGTTTGTAAAAGATGCAATTCAATTTTGAATTTCTGCCAAGTACAAAGTCCAAATCACCACACCAAGATGTTCAATGAATCCAGTAAAACTTTTGCCTTCAAGTTTCCCTTCCAGCAAGATACTTTCCCCAACCCTAAGGCTGCTCATCCACACAAAAACATGAACATGCAGACAAATGCAGAAATGCCTAAGCCACTATACCAAATCTGGAAGTAAACAAACCACAAAAATCCAATCTGAACTTCGAGCTGCAACTGGACCAAATCAATAAAAACACATGGAGACAAAAAGCCACAGGGATCACGATTCATATTCACATAGTCAGACCTCAGGAGATAACGAACATTGCGAAATCCACATCCATCGCCAATTCGACACCGTAAAAAAACGATCAGGCAGTAG
This sequence comes from Persicaria maculosa, assembly GCA_963922045.1. Taxonomy (NCBI): domain Eukaryota; kingdom Viridiplantae; phylum Streptophyta; class Magnoliopsida; order Caryophyllales; family Polygonaceae; genus Persicaria; species Persicaria maculosa. Next base: position 25,982,035 of record OY998267.1, on the reverse strand, counting down.
ATTAAAAATTCACGGAATCGCTTTCATAAACACAAAAATCGAAGCATTCAATATATAAAATTAAACAAAAGCAGGCGAACGAGCAAACAGTGAGACAGACAGAGATTATCAAATTCCAGATCAGAAAACCTTGTCGAGGGCGAAATTAGGGAAAATTTGGTTGGCAGCAACGTAGCGTCCACAGCAAGGGCAGTCTCTCTTGACGCGAAGGTGCGTGACAATGCACATGTAGCAGTAGCTGTGGCCGCAAGCGGTTAAGAACGCATCCTTGATCATCTGCATGCAAATCGGACACCGAGACTCCTTGTCCAGCTCGGAGATCGCATCCTCCTCGGTCGCCGGAGCCGGTTCCGCCACGTTAGCCTCTCGATCGTCGTCGTCCTCCTCCTCCTCCTCCATAGGCGAAGGAGCGGTGGCCGGAGCAGCGGGATCGTCTTCAGGCTCCGCATCGGCGGCGGCGGGAGGTTGCGAGGCCGAGGGGCCGGGGAGGGACTTGACAGAGGGAACAAGGTCTCCCATGGTGCTACTGCTGGTGATTTCCACCATTGTAGACTGGAAGAGCGAAGAGGGGGGTAGAGAGAGATTGACGTACGGAAGAAGAAAGAACGGGGAGTATGAGGGTGGAAAACGCCCACGTCGTTTGTAAAATGTAAAAAGGAATCGGCCGGCGGCCTTCGTTTTCTTTCTCTTTTCCCTATTTTATTCCAAAGCTACGACCAATCGGAGGGATACTTCTTCCTACTTGTGAATATAAGTGGATCTTCCCACATATACTAGTTACTTGTAACTTGTAAGGTGCGGTGTAAATGTGTAATACAGTATCATTTTTAAAGATGATTGAGTTTTTTTATAAAAAAAAAATTGATTTTTTAAGTATAATTTTACTGTTACATCAACAAAAAAGTATTACTCCGTATAATTTTACTTTTTAAAAAATTATTTAAAATTATATTTATATTTCATAAACTTATTTATAAACTTCTATCATTTTTTATTAAGTAAAACTTCGAGATCAGGTATATCTTCGATGGTCGATAAATCGTACAACAAGCGGAAACGCACCTTACAAAAGACAAATCTAGACAAAATTAAAGATATGGTGTTTGGTGTGTTTGCCAAAGGGTGTGTTTGGTAAGAGATTGTGGAGTAGCTTTAGGGGATTATGGGGTTCTTAAAAAAAAAAGCTACGGTGTTTGGAGAGAGCTTTTGTGAGAGTTTCGGGAGTTGTAGGAGGAGATTATCTTCCATAAAAAAATAATTTTTGAGGTCAAGCTTTGAGAGCTTTTGTGGCAGATTTTTTTCCTGGGAAGCACAAGCCACCTGGGTTTTTTTGCCTTTACTACAAAAACATCTTCCAAACCTTGTAACTACCAAACATCATTAGGTTTTTTTTTACAAGATTAGTTTTAAAAAAAACATCTACCTTCCACATCTTCATAATCTATATATAAAAAAATCACCTCCAAACAAAACACCACATTTCAAAAAAACTCTAATTTGTCAAACACACCATAAATCTAACAAGTTGGAGACGTAAACTACGGACGAAGTCAAGCACCATCAAGAAACAACACCGTTGGCCAGCAATACTTCAAAAATCCATGTGGATAGTGAAGATGAACCTCTAGAAAGCTCATTCGCCCAATCACGAAGTCGCCCCGTACACACCACCTCGACCCCAACTAGTCTCAACTCCGACTACTAGAACCCAAACAAAGAAGAACGTCTAGGTGCCCCAAAGTAAAGTCGCACGCTCCTCGAGTAAATATCACCACAAAGGACCGGTCGAAAAGATCGATCAAGTCCTCTCGAGATTTAATACAAGCACTAACGAGCGGGATTTCAAGTCCTTACGAGATTTATGGAGTTGTTAATTCAAGCCCTTTCGAACAAGATTTCAAACCCATGCAGGATTTGAGGAATTAAAATGCTTACATTTTTTTATTATTTTTTTAAATTGAAGTACTTGGTATGCAAGACCAAACAAGATCCTTGCACGAACAGTTATCTAACGCATATCTTTTTCCCATCTAGGGGTATTCGTCAAGGGGGTTCTATATCCCCCTTTATCTTTATCTTGGGTGCAGAGCTTCTTGCAAGAAAATTGCATCAAGAATCCTCGCTTCCATCAAGTAAGATTGGTTTTAGTTTCGGGCGAGGGGGCCCACGCGTTCCTTTCCTGGCATTTGCAGATGATATTATCATCTTTGCTAAAGCCACTCTTTCAGTGAGTCAGCGAGTGAAAGAAATCATTGACGAATATTGTCTTCTCTCATGCCAGAGAGTAAACTTCCACAAGTCAGCTTTCCAAACGACAACCGGAGTTCCCGGATCAAGAATCCGATTCTGCAAAACTTTTTACAAACTCCACATACTTGGGCCATGGAGAAGTATTTAGGTTGTCCCATTATTAGTGGAAAGGTCAATAGAGATACATTCGAAGATATAAATTGTAGAACCAAAGATCAGTTATCAAAATAGAGGGCTAATTCCTTATCCCGACAAGGTAGATCTATTCTCATCAACTCAAATTTATCGGTCAAACCTCTCTATTCCATGCAAAGCTTCATGCTACTTATATCAATACACAAGGAATTGGATCAAATTAATAGATCTTTCTTTTGGAATAAAGATCTACAATATAAACCTCTTATTAGCTGGGACAGAATATGTAAGCCTAAAAAGAAAGGCGGATTGCGTATTAGAAAATCAAAATCCATGAATGGGGCTCTCTTCAAATGAAATTATTGTGGAAAACTCTCGCTGGACGAGAGAACACTTGGGTCAAAATCATTAGGCATAAGTACCTAAAAGAGAACGATATTCTAAATTATCAAAAAGTTAAGAATACTTCATGGCAATGGAGGAATGATTCCTCCCTTGTTAAAAAGTTCAAGGAAGGACTCATCTGGTCCATAGGTAATGGTGAATTGGTCAAGTTTTGGATGGATTGCTAGGTATCCTATAAGTCGTTGATCCATCAGTTTACTACCATCCATAACTTGAATCTGAATTTTAAAGATAGCGAATTTATTATTGCTGGTAAATGGTGGAAAGAAAAACTAAGTACGGTCCTCGACCATCATATGGTTCAAAAGATTATGGATGTGCCTCTCCCCATTTGTCCCACCTCGGATAGACTGTACTGGTGGCCAGATAAGCAGTGATGGTTTACTACTTCTAGTGCAATAAAATTAATATCTAAACAAGACTATTTCCCCGATGACCCCTGCAACTCGATCTGGAAGGTTGATACGATACCGAAAATAAAGAACTTCTTATGGAAGGTTTCTCAAAATGGTTTACCAACTAGAGAAAGACTTAGTAGAAGAGGAACACCGGTCCCAAATAATTGCGTTTTATGTAACCATTTAGCTGAAGATGAATCTCATTTATTCGTGGATTGTACCTTTGTTAAAAATTCTATATTAAATTCCCAGAAGTTTGTGATCTGGTACATAGAATCCCTGCTTATGCTAGGTGTGGCAAGTCTATCATAGAGAAGTTAGGTTCTTACCTTAATAAAGAGGAAAAAGGAAGAAATGGCCATTAAATGGTGGACAACATGGTTTTATAGGAATTAAGTGTCTTTTAGAAATATTAACAAGCCTTCAAACGTAGAGATCCAGTCTTTTATTAACTATATCAAAGACAACTGGAGGAAAGCTTCGACGAAAGAGCTTGAAGAAGAATGTGTTGCTATTGGGTTACGGCCGACCCCAAAGCGTAAATTGAGTAGGAAAAATGTTAAATGGCGAAAAACTGATTTGGGATTTCTGAAAATAAACTTTGAAAGGGCAATGAGAATAGACCGGCTTGCTAGTGCGGGCTTCATTATCAGAGATTGGGAAGACAATGTTCTAAAAATCGGCTCTAGACAACTAGGGTCCCTCTCCCCTCTGTTAGCCGAGACAATCGCTCTTAGGGAAGGTATTATCTATGCAAAAGATATCAGACATGGAAAGAATGTAGTTGAAGGAGATTCTCTAATCATTATAAACCATCTGAAATCAAATGGTCACTGTCCTTGAGAAATTGAACTATTAATGGGTGACATTAAAAGGCTTTTATAGTCTTTCCAGATTGTATCCTTTTCCCATGTGCCCCGCGAGGGTAATAAGGTGACTGACAAGGTTGCACACCTTGGTCATCTTGTTAGCGGGTCTGCACTGGATTCACAAATAGATCTTCTTGATCTCATCCGTCGGGATGCTATCGGTTAGGGTCTCCAACTGAATTCTTACCTAAAAAAAACAAGATCCTTGCACACGAAGGAGGGCTTCAAGTGGAAACAGAGGGACAGACACGGGGAGGTGTCACGCAGCTAACGCCGGAGAGGTGTCACGCAACCAAGAAATAGGGGTGGCGACATGAGGGAGGACAGCGACGGCGAGGAGGGGAGGTTGAGCCTAACCAACAAAAAAGGAGAGGGATTGGATGCGATTTGGACAGAAAAGGGCAAATCCAGTGGGAAACCATCAAGGGTGAGATTGGCGAAGAGGGGACACCAGCGCAGAGAGGCACCGGGGAGCAAAGGCCGCCACCGGACCTGGAAGGACCCTAATGACAAGGCAACAAACCGAGAGCAGAACGATGAGAGGTAGATTGAGGTAAAGGCATACGCCGGCTACTAACGATGATGGACGGTACACTGCACGAGCGGAGATTAGGACCCAAATTGGGGTTACAGGTTGAGGGGAAGGGGAATCGACTGGAGATTAGGAGCATCAATTGAGGCGAACCAAACAATTGGGCTTGATTTGTTGCTCTGAAGGGATGTTATCGACCCCTCTCTTTAGAAAACTAGAGAGAAGAGAGAGCTTTTCAACCATATTATATCTGCAGCCTTATAACCTTCTATCACGTTTTTTTTCTAATGTTAGTTTTTTATAAACTTTATCATATTTGAATATTTATAAACACTTGTTATATTTAGATTTCACATATTTATTTTTTAATGTAATTGGTTTTTATAGTTATATATTTTTAGACGGTGTTTCTAACTTATATCTCAAAAGCATAGGTTAAATATACTTGATTAGAAAATAAAGTCATAAAAAAGAAATTAATAAAGGCTAAAAAATATTTAAAAATTGATTAAATCAATAAATCTAGTTGAATATTTTATAAATTGACTTACTTAACATATGCCTTGAGAATATAAGTTAGAAAATCCGATTTTTACTTTTTAGAACATCATTTTTCATGATAAAAGATGATAAAAATATAAATATAAGTTTATGGGATATAAATATAATTTTTTTAAAAAATTTAATTATAATTATTTATACATCAAAGGTTGCACCCAATGAGATTTTTTTTGTCTTAGTACAATGCGATTGGGATCAGTTACTCTACATCTAGAACGGGTGATATATGACCCATTTAAGAGATAAACCATCTTACTCACTGGTATCTTCGTATTTTCAAGAGAATTTAAACTCTAAATCTCTTACTATACTACCTGAACTTATATATAATTGATAATTTTATGGAAGATCTGGATTGGCGAGCCTATAGTCTCAACATTTAGTCTGAATTCGTTATTATCATCTAACAACTTTAAGTGGATATTTTAATTATTTTGAATATAAATTAAATGATTTTTATATGAATAATATTGAGTATATGATTTTTATATTAAACATAATTTTAAAAAATATCGTGTTTCTAATTTATATCTGAAATAGTTAAAGGTGCGGGACCCAAGATTATAGAAAACGTAAGCCTATTTCACCAAACTATATCAATCCCGAAATTGAAACTAATAGCATAAGTAAAACCCAATTGAGGTCTTACAATAAAACGGTCCATACATTTTTCAGATTTGTTATTCTAGCTTGAAACCTAAAAAAATACTCCGTATAAATATGGTTTAAATTATTTATAAATCATTATCAAAATCTTTTATATGTGAAATGGGTTACAAAAGAGTGTATCGAAAAGTATACATATATAGTTTGATAGGCGATATGTGCTAGTCAACTTTGAGCAGGTTTCTAACTTCAACAAGTTATGTGCGGCCGGTCAAAAATCAAACTATACATTTTTAAAAAAAAAAAAATTAAGCCAAACTTTATACTCCCTCAGTCTCAAAATTCGTTTGACTATTTGTCACGTTTTTTAAAAGTTAAAAACTCTATGAAATATTACATTTTTTAAAATTTTTTAAAAATAATTTCAAACTTATTATTTATAAGTTAGAAATTGTTTTAAATTTTTTTTAAAAAAAATAATATTTAATGAAGTTTTGAACACATTAAAAAACATGTCAAAAAGTCAAACGACTTAAATTTTGAGACGGATGGATGGAGTATATTTTGTTTTATTAGGAAGATGACGGCCTTCATTCGAGTTTGTTTGATATTGCTCTATTAGCTTATGATTTATTAATAGAGCTTATCGTTTTTTTTGTTATAAAAAAAATATATAAAATCTCCGTCAAACTTGATGATAATTACAAAAAAAAAAAAAGAAAATCATCCAGAAAAAGAGGGACCTTTCATAAACCGAGATGGAGTAAATGTGTTTACACAAAAAGGTGTGAATGGAGTGTATTCACTGTATCGTGTCCTGAAGTACGTGTAGAAGAAAAAGGTTTGTTTGGTTGTTGAATGGATACCTTTTACTCCCCAATCGTTTTCCAATACGTACCGCCCTTTAGATATTTCCATGTGTTTAGATATTTCGACTTCAAACACATACTCCGATCCATCGAATGTAGATCCATCGGTCGAGTGGCTGCCTACTCAAGTGGCATTTTGTTAGGTTCGATCATTAGGTGTCACGGTGGTTGTCGCTTGTTGGCTCTTTAATTCAACTTCAACGTGGAGGCCGATCAGGAATTTCATTCAAATGCAGATATACATATGCATAATACATTGTATTGTAATTAATTTTTTAGATAACCATGTCATTTTTTCTGTACGTAATTATTATCATCAAAATCCTCCATCTAGCTTTTTACACTACTTCATAACATAAAATGATACTTATGTGTTGCTCTGTGTTTTTTACAAAGTAATCATAGTATATTTGCATAAAACATATTATCATTTTAAAGGTTTTTTTTAAAAAAAGATGTAATTATATGTAATTTTCTCTTGATTTTATTAAAATCTTATTTAATTATTAATGAGTTTGTCGAGTTAAACTTGTTTATTGTAATAGTTAGGTTTATTGTGTGGCAGCAGTACTTAGACTATAGTAAACTATAGGACCATTTGGGTGATGAAATAATATACACCTAAGATAATAGATACTCCCTCCGTTCGGGAATAAATGATGTTTTAAGGGTAAAATTTTGTTCGGAATTATTTGATGTTCGTCTGAGATTTAAAAATGATATTATAATTGTTAGGCTAGAGGTGATTTGATGTCAATCATTTATTAAAAAAAATTTTCACATACCAAATTCTGTACTACTAGCCTGATATTCTTTATAGGAATATTTTGTACTCTACAACCCTTCACTTTCCAAGCTCCATTGACAAGGCTACCATTGTCTCTACAGATTTGGGTAAGTGAATGGTCTTCTAAATTTTCTTCTAATTTCTCTTTGTATTCTTTTTTTTTTTTCATCCAATTTTCATGTTTGTATTGACGTGTGATGTTCAACTGCTCTCGATTTTGTGTGTTCGCTCTCCATGTTTTTTAGGTACTGTCACAAATTACTCTATTTTCTTCAACCTCTTTATTTTGATCCGAGCTTATTTCATCCATTCCCCCAAACTCCAAATCAAGTACTGTAACTTATTCAAATCAAATAGACACCCCTTAACCAGAAGAGCACTCACGTTATGATTGTTGTTAAATGCAATCGAAGATTGGGCTGAATTTTAACTAAAGAGGGAATTGTCTGTATTTATAATTTCAAACTTGTAAAATTTTGGCTCCAAGAAGTTTAAAGGTTGGCTTCATTTTTTCCAAAAAAAAAATCATCATACGGAAATGTAAATGCATCTCTCAGCTGCAAGTACTTGGACGAAAAATTCATTTTTTATTACTAGTAAGAAGTTTCTTAATTTGCGCGTAAATTTCTAAAACATCATTTATTCCCGAACGGAGGGAGTATATAATATTGGACATTTCCAAAAGGTTATAACTCATAAGTACCCCTAGATGCATCAATGTATCTAGGTCGGTTTGGATCACTTGACCTAAGGTTATGGCTATATTATAAGTATGTGTGTATTATTTCATCATAGAATGGCTCAAATCAAGATTGACAGAATTGACCCTAATTTGTTCGGCCTGATCTAGCTCGGATCGCTCTCTTATAAGTTATAACCCTAGCTTTACTGAGGGCTATATAAGCAAGGGTTCCTTCGGTTTGTTGTGCAAACGAAGCTTCATTTGCAGAACCCTAGCAGAGAGAGGGGAGAGAGAGAGAGAGAGAGAGAGAGAGAGAGAGAGAGAGAGAGAGACGGCGATAGCTCCGAGGTGAGCTCATCTAAGGAAGACGGTGGTCCAAGGGGCTTCTACGGTGGTTTGAAGCCCGATCTCCATGTGGAACTTCCCCAAAGTTCCTCGATCGGTTGCCTATCAGGGGGCTTCTCTTCTATCTCTTCTCTTCATTTTCTGTCTTTCTCGGTTGTGAGATTCCTATGTTGTTTGCCTTTGTGCTCTAACGCCATAGCCAAACTTGTAACTTCGTTTATGAAGCTTAGTGGATAATGGGATCGAATCTCCCCTCTTGAGATCCCACAAAGTAGGGTTTAGCCCGAACTGTGTCAACAATCTTGTGTTGTTTCCTCTATCGGTTTCGTTTTTACTTGTGTTTTAAAGGCGAAACTCGATCTTCAAATTGGTATCAAAGTCAGGTTGCCCGAATCCGATATATGGGTTTCATGACCTAGCTCTTGAGATCTGGAAATTGCTCGTATAAATCCAAGTTATTGTGTCGCTTCTGCTTCTGTTTGTTCTTTCTGTTCTTCATAAAAAAAGTTGAGTGTTCAACACAGATTTGTGAGTTCTACAACCCTAAATCTCCCTTCAATCCAGCTTATTACTATTACTGTGTGTGTTTTTTCTTTCCTAGTTACTAGCGTGTTCTAGGTTCTATGTTAAGTTTTCCTAAACAATATATGCAAGATCTAACTTGTTAAGTGTTACAGGTACAAGTTGCCGAACAACTCGATGAGGATCAAGTCATTTAATGGTACAACGGACTTCTCCATATGGCAGCTCAAGCTCAAAGTCATACTCATCAAGGAGAAATGTTGGAAAACTGTTCAAGGGGAGTACCCCGAAGGAACCACTAAGGCAACCAAGAAGGATCTTGATGAGGCAACTCATTTAGAGATCTTTATCAGGATTGCTGACGACGTGGCTCGTCAGGTTGTAAGTATCTCTAGACTCTAGTCCTAAGATCCTCTTGGACAAACTTGAGAGATTATACCTGACTAAGTTCTTGTCTAGCCATATTACAATCTCGTGTCTTCTATTTAATATATTTTAAAACGGATACAAATCAGTCTCTATAGTCAAATCTGGATAATAAAAAAGAATAACACAGGATTTAGAGAGATGTGATAAAAAAAAAGACACTATAAAAGATAAATATCTTGCTATTCTGTTGTTAAATTATTTGCCTACACAGTTTGATGTGTTTAAGGATGTCATTCAGTACAGTCAGGAGTCTATAACTAAGGATAAAATTCTTGAGTCTATTGTGCATAAGAATGAAAGCCTTAAGGTGTTTAAGACAAAAATCTATCAACAAGGGTGAAACTAAAATTATGTTTTAATGGTTAAAGACAAAAAGAAGAAGAACAAGAATAAAAGAAACCTGAGAATGAGGATAAGTATGTTGTGCTTGAGTCTCATTATACTTGTGAATTGCTTGTTGCTGATAATTGACATACTTTTGATGATTCTTGGATCTTAGATTTCGGATGTATTGTGCATTATACTCCTAACAAAAGTGATTGTAGCTCTCTATAGGTGTTCAATGGGGGTGAGGTCATGTTAGGTGATCATACCTTCCTTGAAATCAAAGGTGTTGGTAATGTGCCTTTGTGCATCTTTGATGGTAAGGCTAGGCTCCTCCAAAATGTTAAGTGGGTGCCACAACTGAGGAGGAGACTACTCTTTGAGTTTGTCTTTGATGATATGAGTTTGACATTAAAATCAAATATGGTGTTAGAGATATCATAAAAAATGGTACCATCATTATTAAAAGCATTAAAAAGGGAGGGCTCTACTTACTTTGTACAGTCCTCACCTGAAGCAAATGTCACTAGTAATGGTGGATCCATGAACTTGCATCAAACGAAACTATTGCATAACAAGCTTGGTCATATAGGAAAGCATGGCACGCAATATCTGTTTAAACATAGCTTAATTAATCATAAACCCGGGAAACTTGACTTCTATGAAACATGTGTGTTTGGTTAAAAGGTTAAGCATGTTTTTGGTAATTCTACTTATGTTGTTAAGAAGCCTTTAGAATACATACATTCTGATATGTGGGGGCCTGCACAGGTAGAAATCATTGAAGGTAAGAGATATTTTATTACTTTTGTTGATCATTTTCTATAAAAGTTTGGTTGTATTTTTTCACAACATAAAATGAAGCATGCCAGACTTTTATAACTTGGAAAAACTTCGTTGAGAATCAAAATGGTAAGAGATATTTTATTGCAATGCTGAATTTGAAGTATATCAGATTGTTCGTTAGAATGAAATTATTCTGTGGTATTGGGAGATTATTCATTAGAATAAAATTTACATTTTTTTACACTATTTGTACAAATGAATAATTACATAATTATAGACAAATAATTATGTGAAAATAGACGAATAATTTATGTGTACACGATAAGGGTTGTGTACACCGAAACCAACCATATATATATATAAGTATTTAAAAAAATATTTTGGGCCTTGGCGTGCAAGGCACAAAGATAACCTTGCATGCTAAGGATGATCATCCTCTTCAACATGCTTGCACGGTAAGGGAGATCACCCGTGCACGACAAGGAACGAGGAATGTCGAAGCCACCGGAGGGTCACCAAGACAACCGCTCGTGTGGAAGTGCACGAAGAGGATGGAAGGGTGGATGACAAAGGCGAAGGCAGAGCGTAAAAGTGGGATGAAGGTGCAGGCGAAGCGACCAAGGATGAGACGTCGAACCACCATGAGATACGAACCAGGAGGACAATACATATTATAAATGGTGAGGGTTGGCGGAGGCGGATCTGTGGCCACTAAAAATGTAGGCATTTAGTGGATTAAAGAGAGGGATGAGTCAAACTAGTGCATGATCGGAGGAAGGTTCAATGGCAGTGGATGAGAAAGAAAAGGTGGTGCAGCCAACAAAACTTGAGGACAAAAATGGCATTGAAGACACCAACCAAACAAGGCTCCAACAAACTCAAGTCAAGTGATTTAGGGCCGGAATCAAAACCACAAGAGAAGGATCTCAAGTGGACATTGGGTAGCAAATACATCGGTGATGGAGATCACCCCAACCAAACTTAGAAGGGTGAATAGAACACATCGAGCGAGATGATGACGGGGTTAGATAAGCGTAGGTGGGAGGTTGAGGGAAATTGTTTTGGTTGCTGGTGTGGTGTTGTGGTGGTGGTGGGCTGGTGGCTACGGAGCTGGTAGCAAGGGTATCAAACCCAAACATTCGACACGACACTCTCTCTAGAATTCTAGAGAGGGGTCGGAGTGGACATGATGAGTTATGCATAAACTTTAGACTTTATGGACGAAGATGTACACATGTAAAAGTAAACATCGCTTCCCTACCCAAAAAAAAAAAGTAAACTTCGCTTTGTCAACAACCAGAATAAAACTTTTTTTTTAATGGAACAACAAAAATATCATTAGAATGTACTCTTCTTCTTTTTAAAAGAAAAAAAATCCTTAGAGAGGGATGAAATTATACATATGTGTATTAGAAAATATATATTCAAATTAAATCAAGGAATTTTTGATGTGTAATGGTCCCTCCAGTTAGACGTGGCCATGGCTCACGGGTTGACCCGTGACCCGACAGGTCGTACGGGTCAATGACCGGGGGGTCAACGACCCGGCGAGTACGGGTCCTCGGATCAGCGGGTAGGGGCGGGTTACGGGTTAAGGTTAGGGTCGGGGGGTTTTAAACCCCATAACCAGGCGGGTCGACCTATTTTTAAAAAACTAGTCGTTGCATGTGGGCCCCACCACCAGGATAAATTTTAAAAAAAAAATAGTTGTTGGGAAGCTAGGCCGGGCGCCAGGGCTATAAATACCCGTCAATCCATCATTTTACTCATCATATATATACATCCTATCCCACATCAACTTTCATTTCATTTTCGTAAGCTCGTTATCATGTCCGACCAATCCGCTGATAATTTTCGTACGACGTTGTTCCGTGACTATTTCGAGAAGGTCGAGCAAGCCCCGGGAAAGGTCGAAGCGGTTTGTCGTCATTGCGGTCACAAGTACAAGTTGACAAACAACCTGGGCTACGGAAATATGAAGCTCCATATTACGAAGAAGCACTCCGACAAGATGAAGACCGGTGGTGCATCGGGCTCGGGTGGTAACTAGTACTAGTAGTGTAGTGGTCTAGTAATTTTAAGTTCTAACGTGCTGTGATGGTCGTCAAGTTTAAAATCCGAAGCTCGATCCCCACCGAGACAATGAATCCGATCCGAGTTGTAATCGTAGTTCGGTTTGTAATAAACATGTGTTTCACGTAATTGTGGTTTATAAGATTATGTAGTTTTATAATTACCAACAATTTTTGAAAAAAATCGAACAAACAAAATAAAATCCTTAAAAAAATCGAATTAACGTTCAATATAAATTTAAAAAATGTAAAAAAAAATTACAAACTTTATCAAATAGGTATTTGTTAATTTTTTTTAATATAGGCTCGGGATAAAAAAAAAAGCTACAACGGCTACTTTCCAACGGTCGACTCGGCGGGTTGACTGTTGCCCAACGGTCGAAACCAACTCCAAATGCTCGATTTTTCCCCTATAAATACCCAATTTCCCTCCCCTTTTCAACCCACACCTCACTCATCTCATCTTCATCTCTCTAATCGCTCTCTAATCACACTCTAAGCGCTCGATATTCTCTCTCGTAGTCTCGGTTTTCTAATCTCTCTCTAATCTCTCTTACCGCTCTTAAGCCTCTTGAATTCATAATGTCGAACATGTTCACCCGAATTACCTGAGGTCGCAAGAGTGTTAGCGGAGCCCCATCCTCGAGCAGCGGAGGCGGAGGCGGCCCGGTCCCGGCGGCGGCACCAAGCCTTCGTCGTAGTGCCTCAAACTCGGTGGGGGAGCGGATCCCAATGGCATCAAGATGACGCTCTATTGGCTGACCTCATCGACGATATTATGGAGGAGGAGGGGACAATCCAAGGAACGCCTTCGATGATCCCGACCCAAGAGTCCGGGTTGGGAGATGAAGGGACTCTGGTCGAGGACGATGACCCGGGGCCACTCCGACCACGGCCCAAATACGAGTCGCTACATTCAAGTACTGGTTCACAAAGGGCCTGAGGGATCCAAGCTGGGAGGAAACCAGTTGCTCGGTCAAGTGCAACTTCTGCGAGAGTACGATCTACAAACACCCAAAGGGAGGCGGATATGGAAACTACGATCGCCATATCCGGACGAAGCATCCCGAAAAGCTTGACCTCACCAAAGGACAGACTCAACTAATCGGGTACGCATCTTCTTCCTCTCAACCCGCTGGTTTATGGTCTTATGATTACCGTAGTTGTCACGATAACTATGCGGAAATGATAGCTGCCGAAGGTTTAACTCATAGTTTTTTCACAACGTTTATGTTTCAACGAATTTATAACACAAAATGTTCAACTTGCATGGCAAGGTATTAGTCGAAACACAGTTAAGAGGAAAGTAATTAGTTGGTATAATGCCCGTAAAAATTAATTAGTCGAATATTTTCAAAAAAACCACGATTTACAAGTATCGATTTGTAGTGACATTTGGACGGACCATTGACAACATCACTCGTATATGGGTGTTACTTGTCATTGGGTTGATCAACGTTTTCAATTGCACAAACGTGTTTTGTCTTTTTGAGTTTTCGACGACGCTCACACGACACGGAACATAGCACGTGTCCTTTTAAACGTTTTACAAGAATATAGAGTGACTCAAAGAGTTTTCAGCATCGGTTTTGACAACGCTTCTGCCAACACCGCATCTATTCCGGATTTAATCCAATATTGTCAGTCGGGGATAGGCGGTAGGTTTTTCCACATCCGCTGCGCCCCTCATATTTTAAACTTATGTGTACAAGATGGGTTAACATTTTTACATTATGTTGTTGAACCAATTCGATTTGTTTTGCAGGCACTATGGCGAAGCAAACAGCTTCGCAAAGACCGGAGCGCCTATTGTCGCGCTCACCAAACTTGCCCAAAGCAGTTCCCCAAGGACGTTTGCACTTGGTGGAACTTTACTTACAAAATGATTTATGAATCCATAGCTTATAAAGATCTTCTTTCCGGTTTCGCAACACAAAACATCGAAGGGTCATACATCTTTGCGGACGTGTGGACTCAGGCTCGGGATGTTGTTGAAGTTTTCAAAGTTTTTTATGACGCAACTCAGACTTTTAGTCATGCTTACATGCCTACATCAAACCTTTTCTGTTTTGTTGCCATGAACGTTGCCCTCGCCCTTCAAGACGGGATTAATGTGCCTTCCATATCCTTGGTTGTTACAGATATGCGGCGGAAATGGTTGGCATATTACAAAGTTTATACCAGACATTTTCCTCGTTGCTTGTTGTTTTGACTCTAGGTATAAATTAAACGGGGTTCAAAAGTTTTTAGAAAACTATTTTCCGACTTCAGAAATTGAGAATGATCCCGAATGCAATGTTCAACTTATAGTTGCTATTTCTAAAAAAAACTTATAGTTGCTAGAGTTAGAGGTATATTAGAAGAATTATATACTCATTATTCTACAGGCGATAGAGCGCCCTCTGCTCGTCCTTCCGTTTGCCAACTTGTCTGCCCCTCGAGTTTCAAGTATGTATGAGCTCGAATTATTACCTAATTAAAAAAAACTAATATGAAACACTAACAAAGACAATAAAATCTATAAGAATATCATCTCGGTGATCTTTTCTAATCTATTTTCGGAACAAAAATCGATTCTTGCTTTCTCCCTTTGGGGTGTCTGGACTATGAGAAACAAAACAATGTTTGGTAACAACGACATCGGAAAGTTGAAGGACTGGGTAAAGGTTATTAAGCATTACAGAAGAACCCGGAGGAAAGTGCAAACGAAGGAACTAGAATACAACATAGACAACGTAAGAAAAAACCCTTGTCAAAAGAAAATGAATTAGCAGAAAATTGTAAAGTGGAAAAAACCGTCATCTGGTGTCGTGAAACTTAATTTTGATGGCGCGAAGACCAATGTGGGCCAAGCTGCTTCCGAATTTGTCATTCGGGATTGCCATGGATAGGTTGTTTTGTGCGGTGCACGAGACCATGGGATGGCTTTGGTCAATCGTGCAGAGTGTTTTGGCCTTTTGACTGGCCTCCAGGAAATTGTGAAGCGAGGTTTCTCCCGCATCGAGGTAAAGGGAGACAGTTTGAAGGTGATCAACTCCTTAAAGGGGAATTAACAATATCCTTGGGAGATTGAGCCGACGATCTCGGATGCGCTAAGTCTATGTCGTGCTTTTGATCGCGTCTCCTTCTCTCACTCCTTCCGTGAGGGGAGCCGCGTGGCCGACATTCTTGCTCACTTAGGCTTCTCCCCACAGTTCGTGGACGCTAGTGTTCCTGCTCAGTGTATTGATGTCGTCCGATATGACACTCTTGATCGGTAGTTTAACCGCAGTTAACCATCCCAAATTCTCGCCTTTATTAAAAAAAAAGGAAAAGGAATTGAAAAGGATGGATTATATAATCAACAAGTTCATAATGGAAACCACAAAAAGTCAGAAAAGACATGTGTTAATATCATATGCAGCTTTAGGGGTAATAATTAATGGTTGGAAGAATTTTGTAGATTATTTACCAAACAGTAAATGTAAATAGTGAATAGTTAGATTCGGAAATAGAGAAAAGATGGATGTAGATGTAGGGTAGAATTAGTTGGCCTGGTCGATCAGTTGAATTGCCTAGTGATTCACCACCACACATTGTGTTAAGCAAGCTGCTTAATTGCATTTATATCGATACCCCAACTACCATCTGCTAAACCGGCATTTACTATATACGTGCTTGACATTTGACAATTTGCATATATAGTTAGTGACACTGACTTATGCTAATTAACTTTCCATTCCAAATGGATACCCACTACTGATTTGCCTTGTTTTAATGGGGTTTTTTTAACTATATTTGCATCTCAATCGCAATATATAACAAATCATCCGTTCGTTTTAGATTTTTCGCTTAATCCCATTTTCCCATACAATAATACAAATATTTAGGTATCGAGAAGCAATGACAGAGTTAGAAATTTTTTAGGAGGGCCTCAATTTACTTTTTGGCAATTTTTTTTCACACATGAAAAATATTTATTTAAAAAATATATTTTAAAAAATTAATTTAAATAATAATTTTTTATTTTTTATTGACCAAATTAAGAGAAACTAGTGTAATTCCCGCGCCATGGCGCGTTTGCATAAAAAAATAGAAACAATAGCTTAATGTAAATTATAGTAGATACATTATAATTGACGCATTAACAAATGACAATAACTATACAAAAAACTACATTAATCCATCAAATATTTATTAAAATTAACCACAAGCATTTAGATTGGAGATAAATTTAAATTGAAACCATTTTAAATGAAATCATTGTCTTAACCGTACGTATTCTTAGACAGTGGTGTTGTGAAAGAAATAAAAAAACTAAGATAACAAAATATATGACATTAAATACCAAATTATATAATATAAGATAAAATTTCATCGAATATCTACTTTGATTCGAATCCCTATAGTAGAGAACAAATGTAATTATCTCAAATGAAATAAAAGATAATGGAAGTAAAATTTTTAATTAAATAAAAAAATAAGTGCAATTAGATCTATAGATCAATTAGTCGTTATGTGATAAGAGAGGAGAGGAAAGAAAAAAAATAAAAGGAAAAAGAAAATTAAAAACAAAAAAAGAAAGGAAAAATGCAATTGGCTAAAATTAGACCTGTCAAAACATAACCCGACCTGAAAACCCGACCCGAACGCCCTGTAAAATTTGGGTCAGGACCCGAAAATCCTGACCCGAAAATTTTTTCCGACCCGAACCCGAAAACCCGATAATTTTTCGTGTCATCTAGGTTTCGACCCGGTGACCCGATTGACCCGGTAATTTTGACCCGATTAACCCGATGACCCGGTGATCCGATTAACCCGATTGATTTATAATTATATATGGTTCATTTTTTTTAGAGGAAAGGGTAGCAACTAGACCAAAAAATGGGCCTATTTGCACAACTAGACCACAAGCCCAAAAATTGGCCCAAAATAACCTCTCTACCCCCAAGCAAATATAACAATAGGTTTTTTGGCACTGTTCATTACCCATTGTAGGAGGTGACCTGGGAAGAGAAAAGATGAGAGAGGCTAGAACTCAGATCCGTCGCTGCCTCCTCCGAGCCAAATCCTGGGTGAGCACCATTGGAGAACACGATTAGGGCCCCGCGGATGAACGACGAATCGATCTCGTTCCAGATCGACTCCCGATTGCGCAAGAATTCGTCGATCCCTCTACAGCAGTCCACGCAAAATTCCAGGGTTGAGAACGACTTCGATGAGAGAGGCCCTCTCGTCGAGCTCAACAGGGATCCCGAGGAGAAAGACGACGCCGATGATGAAGATGGGGAGGGCGCGGAGGGGTTCCGGATTCTAGGCCACGCTAAGTGCCTCAACAAGCGGCGTCGCGACAGGGAGGACTCTACCCTTGGTTGTTTTTCTGAAAAATGTGGAGAAAACAACGATATCGGTAGAATCAGAATGGTAGGATTGATGGAAACTAATGGTAGTAGAAAACAACAATATTGGTAGGATCATAATTGAAACCCAGTAATTCCTGTATAACTTGACACTAATGGTAGGATAGATGCACACTGATGGTACGATATATTTATACTATTGGAAATATGTAAATGCATAATTGACTTTACCACAACACAATATATCGGAGACTTATGAACACACACTCCGTATTAGCCTATGTGAGAGTCGAACTCACATCTCTGTGTGCAAACACAACGCTCTACCAATTGAGCTAATAGGCTATTTATCATCGTAATAGTAAAGACCAAGTATTTGATGAGTTTCGAAGTGCCCATTGAACCCCAGGATGCGTCATTTGACGAAAAAAAAACCCCAGGATGCGTCATTCTCCCCGTCGACAATGGCAATATTATGTGCCACCACCATAGCTGTCATACGTGCCTCTCCCTTGAACACCAAGCTCCCACTCCCGGGAGCCCACCAACCGCCGCACACGACATTTATACATACCCTATCACCTGGGGTACGCCACGGGAATAGAGGATCAGCCTGGGGGTAGTTCTGATATAGGAAAGAGAAACAACTACAAAGGAAATGTACAAGATGACTTACCCATCGCTACCACTGCCACCAACAAGCTTGTTGCACTTTTCCTGAAATGGAAAGACAGTTGAACACTATTGGCAGGCCAGAACTGTACTATTGGTAGGATGACAACTGTATCGTTTCCTCGGATGCACGTGTGCCTTTTCCCTCGACCTTTCCGCCTCTCTCCTTCTCTGCCTCACTTTTTGCAGGGCATGTTGGGGTGTTCCAGATCCTCCTCTCAACCTTATATATGTGCTTGGGGAACACCCATCAATGCAATGATTGCATTTTCCCCTCATAAATGCTCCCCCCTTCCCCCCAATGAAGAACCCCGTTTTGGCGCCAAAATTATACGGACATCCTGCCAAAACCGCTACGGACAATCCCCTCCATATTATCTCCAAAATTTCCATGTATGGTAGGACAGTTTTGGCCTATTGGTAAGACGAATGTCTTCTATTGGTAATCCAAACGTGTCCAGTTCCCAGAATTGAAGGTGATGCTTTGCCCTCACCTTTCCACTCGTCTCTTATGTTGACTCTCTTTTTTGCAGAGCATTTAATAAGGAATGACACCCATCAATCAAGATTTTATAAGGGTAGATTGACACCTTTAATTCCAATTATTTAAATTTCCCCTCATAAATGCTCCCCCCTTATTTCCCTACTTTATTTGAGCCACACCCAAATTCCTCTGACATGTGCAGTACCTCCCCCTCCTGATTTCTCTAGGCCAACCGATGCAGCTACAGTGCTGGCCTCCCCTTCACCTGCTACTTCCTCTCCCGGTGGTATTTTTGTATTTGTAAAAATATATCACTTTCTACCCCTAGCCAAAAAAGAGGGTACATGTCTACTTATGCAAATGGGCCCTTTTTTTGGTCTACTTATGCAAAGAGGCCTTTTTTTTATGGAGATTCCAATTTATTTACATTTTATAATTACAATCACTTGATGTTTCATTTTCAAATCAACTTTTATATTTATTTGTATTGTGTAATACTCCCTCCAATCCATAATATTTGATTTTTTATTTTTCATCACATTTTTTAAGAAGAAAAAACTCTAAAAAATACTAAAATATTAAAATAATTCTATGCTTATTACTAATTGCATGAAATTATTTTAAAAAATTATTTAAAAAATTGACATTTTATATATTTTTTAATTTTATTAAAAATTACAAGAAATAATACAAATTAAATATTTTTTTATCAGATATAGTATATAATTACAAGCACTAAAACTTATGAACCACGTCTTTAATTTTAGCATTTTAAAATTATCGCAAAATTACCAAATCATGATTTTTTTAATTTAAAAAAGAAAATTTTGACAAACCCGAAATCGACTCGATTTGACCCGAAACCGGGTCAAACCCGAGTTCAAATCAACTCGGATCTACCCGGGACCCATTTTACCCAGAACCCGTTTTACCCGAAACCCAAAATGACCCGACCCGAATGACCCAATTGACAGGTCTAGCTAAAATCCTTAATATTAGTTATAAATTCTACTTTCTTCACAAACTCTTATGTTTGAAGAGTTTATATATATAGATATATAGATATAGATATAGATAGAACAGTTACCGCTCCATGGAGCGGTACTGTTTTTAAAAATAAAATTCTAATAATATAATACATTAATATTAATTATAAATTTAAATAAAAGATTATAAAAAGTTAGTGTAGAATAGAAAAGATATAGTTGATAAAGTAAAAAATAGAAATTTTCGTAAAAATATTTATGAAAATTATAATATCATTAAAAAAAAGGAATTTATTCTCATTATATAGATATACATATATTGAAGAGATAGGAAAGAATATGTTAAGAAAATAATTAACCATAAAACTAAGAAGCGTTATGTTATGATCCCATATATTAGGTAGTATATTAGATTAGGGTAGTTTAGGGTATAAATATACCCTAATACATTGTAATTGATCATAAAATGAATAATCCAATTACTTACTCTTTACCCTATCATCTAATCTCTCTCTTTTCTCTCGTTCTATCTTGCCTATCCGATCTTCTCTTCCTCTATCTTCTTCATCTCTCTCCCTTTTCTCTTCAATCTCACAAAGATCCACTTAGGATCATAACAAATGGTATCCAGAGCCAATCGGTTCTCAATTCCGCAAACCACAAATTTTTTCTGTTGAATTTTGGTTACCTACAAACCACATATTGGAGCGACGTCAATGGCGGCAGTGGCAGAGTCTTCATCTTCGGCTTCCTGGCAGATTGATTGGCAAGAAACCAATCGCAGATTCTACAAAACGCTCAACAAGATCCGCATTCAACAGGGCTTCACACCGATCAGTCACTCTTCTCTACAAACTGAGAATCAAGAAAACGATCGATCAATTTTTGTCAAAATTCATGTCGAGAAGTACGAAATTTCAGAGGAAGTTATAGAGCAAGTGTTCTATGAATTCGGTGTTTTAGAGAGCATCAAAAAGTTTGGTCCTTCAGCGGGGTTTCACTCGCAAGTCCGTTTTCAGAATAAGGAATCGGCAATCAGAGCATTCAACTCTCTGAATGGCAGGAACGTCTACGACAATTGCTGTCAATTGGAGTTGTCCTTGGTGGTATCGTTTTCCTCAAATCAAGAAAGAGAAATCTTTGCTGAAGTTGAAGTAGAAAATCGAACGAGCGAAATCGAAGGCGCTCCAATTGAGGATGATGGAGATTGTCAAGAAGAGGCTGAAGCTCCGGATGCGAACGCGAATCAATTTGAAGCTTTAAGTGCAAACGCTAATCAAGAAACCGAATTCCAAATTCATAGTAAGACTCTAAGAAGGGGTGACGGGAAGAAGCTTTCGGAATCGAAGACTATTAAGGCCACTGAAGAGCCTCGAGTTCGACAAGAGTCTTTGAAGGTAATTCCTAAGCCTTTAGATGTTAGGATACTTAAAGTTGAATCCAAGGAAAGGCAGGAACTAGTTGATGTGTCGACTGAAGCAATCATATTTGATGTGGCTGATTTTAGGATTGTCTCAGTTGAAATTTGTACCGCACACAAGGTGTTCGTTGAAATGTCTAGGCATGGGGAGAAAAAAAATGGTTTCAAATCTTCAAATTTTTCGGTTGTGGCAGTTGGGGTTACTGAAGGAAATGTGGTTTTTGATCCTGGAATTATTCATATTTGTATTGGGTTGGATAATTTCTTGAAGACAAATGTTCATACTTTTTGGAAGAATGGAAGAAAAATGGCAATGCTTGACACTGGAGAAGTTGATTGCAGCTCATCAATGAATGATGAAAGTGAGGGATTCTTACTGGAATTTGAGAGTCCTGAAAATTCTAGAGTAGGCCATGAAAATAGGGGAGTGATCGATGCTTGTGATGTGTTTGATGGGCCACAACCTGCAGCTGTAATTAAGTGTGATATGATTGTCGTCGATCCAAGAGGAATCCATTTGCTACTCAGAACTGGTTATGGAAGTAAGAGTTTGATTCTAGTTTTCGATCCGGGTGGATTTTTGTTGTCAGGGGATGAGGTATCAATCTGTTAATGAGCTGCCTATGGGAAGAGGATCAGTTTACTATCATAGATGTTGGTACAAGTTCATGTTGCAAGGTGGAACGAATGCTAGTCTTGTGAGGCTACTGCAGTTAAGGTCCTTTATTTGTTTGTAAAAGCTGAATATCATCTTTGTTGCAGAAATGGAGGAAACAACTATGATTCAGGGTTTCAGAAATTGAAGAGTTTGATGCCTCCTGCACCAGTTTGAGCTGAATTTGTTCTAATTGTATTAGAGACTATGGCTTGTGGTTGCTATCATAGTTGCTACCATGTTGAATTTCATTGGCATATGAATCTGTATCGTGTGTTGATGTGTCATTAGGGTTGCAGAGTACTTGGTTGCTGAACATGTACAACCTGCAATCTGGAATTACCCAATTAGTTACTACAAGAAGCAAAAAGACAAGGGTTGCTACAGGAAGCCTACAACTAGGAGAAGAGGGTTGCAACCTAGCCTTATTGTGATAGTATTAACTTTGAATTTTTTTCTTTAGACCATGTATATGTGTTTACTTGCTGTCATGTGAGTACTCTACAAATTCCCACCCTTTGCAAATTTAAGACTTGAGGACAAGTCTTTGTAAAGGGGGATGCAATGTTATGATCCCATATATTAGGTAGTATATTAGATTAGGGTAGTTTAGGGTATAAATATACCCTAATACGTTGTAATTGATCATAAAATGAATAATCCAATTACTTACTCTTTACCCTATCATCTAATCTCTCTCTTTTCTCTCGTTCTATCTTGCCTATCCGATCTTCTCTTCCTCTATCTTCTTCATCTCTACCTTCATCTCTCTCCCTTTTCTCTTCAATCTCACAAAGATCCACTTAGGATCATAACACGTTAATATAAATATAAATATAGATGTCTTAAAGTAATCTCATTTGATATTATAATAAAATAAAATCAATAGTATACATGACCAATAATTATAATTGTCCTCCATATAGTAATGACAAATCTAGATGCATCCTATAAGGTAGATAATGATTTAATATATAATATGAATATATAGTTTTAATTTGGAATAGTGAATTGTTTTTGGTGTAACTAAAACCTAAAACCTAGATATATATGAAAATTAGTATATATTAGTATATATTATACTAATTGAAAATATATACTCTATAGAAAATTGATATAATTGATTGGGTAGTTTATATACATAGAAGGAAAATTGTATACATGCAATAAATCTAAATGGTAATTAACTCTTAATTTTAATATAAAAATTAATTAAAAATTATGTAAATGTAATTGGGTGGAAATGCTAAAATTAAGGGGAGGACGACACATAAGCTAAAGTCTTCTGTTTTAAAGTATTACATAGATATAGATATAGAATATATAGATATTAGTATATATTATACTATTTGAAAATATATATTCCATAGAAAATTGATATAATTGATTGGGTAGTTTATATACATAAAAGGAAAATTGTATACATGCAATAAATCTAAATGGTAATGAACTCTTAATTTTAATATAAAAATTAATTAAAAATTAATTAAATGTAATGGGATGGAAATGCTAAAATTAAGGGGAGGACGACACATCAGCTAAAGTCTTCCGTTTTAAAGTATTATATAGATAGAAATTTCTCAAAAATAGAGTGAAACATACTTTATATTCTTTTACTTTTTAGTTATAAAATTAGTAAAAATTATATTAAAAAATGACATAGTTTTTTTTCTATTTTTTTCCCACCCAGGAAGGGTCAAAGTCAAACCACCCATGTCCCAGAGTTAGAAGCGGAGCCAGGGGGCATGGGGAGTACATATCTCTCTCTCATCTTGATTTCTATTCATTGATAGTTTCATTTTGATATATTATAAACCTAAATTCGATATCATAATGAAAAGTTATAAGCATTTCAAAATTGAACACCCATTCATTACTTTAAATGTATTTTAATAAATCACAATACTTATGTTTTTCTTACTTTGAAAATCATACTACTACGTATAATTTAGCTTGAGAGCTTCAAAACAAGATATTATATTACTCAGTTCGACAATTATGTAAAAAAAAAAACTATACATGTTTAAATTTTTTATATCTAGTTACACATTATTAATTACATCCTAATAAAATAACAAGTTAATTACATAATGACTCAATAGGTTTCAAAAGGTGTAATTTTATCCAAAATAGTGTCTTATAGACTAAAACTATAATTATTTATTCGTTTAAAGATGAACAATAGCAACAAACAAAACAATGTCATTTTAAATTAAAGCACTGTCATTTTAAATAACAGCGTTAGTGCAACATTGAACCATGCCTCTCATTTGATAAAATTCTGCCTCCACCACTGCCTAGGGTTCCGACCTAACGACAACAACAAAACGCCATCCACATCCATCTATTATCTGATGGCCTGTTAAAATTCGGGCAAAAAAGACATACGTATCCAAATTAATATTAGATGTAGACGAGAGTCATGAGACACAGAGACATGGCAGGTGAGCTTAATATTTACCCATGGCAGATGAGCTTAATATTTATCCAAATTAATATTAGATGTAGACGAGAGTCATGAGACACGAGATTATTCACACTCACCACTCGTATTACACGTTACGTTGCCCATTACACAAAATATTCCTCAAGCATCCACTTACTTGTCCAGAGTGCGTACTGTTCAATTATCTGTCATTATGTCATATGGGTGTGTTTGGACTTTGGATCATTCAATTATCTGGCATTCTGTACGATGACGTCAATTCATTGTTGCTGAAGCAAATTTTGTTCCAAGTCCATCCTCAAATATCTAACAACAATAATCGGTATGTACTATCCCGGTAACGTTTCTTGAGAAGCGTTACCCCAACTTCAACACCGACTTGGTTCTCGGCTTCTCGCTCAAGACGACTTGTAGAAAAAAAAAAACAAATAAATAAATAAGTACATAAGACAACATAAATAATTATTTCAAATACAATTCAATTAAACGAAATAACATAAATAAATTATTACGTTTTTTAAAAAATAATAGTTAATTTATATAAAATACATACATAATATAAAAATAAATAAGTACATCAAATAAAGACAAATAAAATTCAATCTATGAAATAAATATATAATAAATAAACATTCAATTATTTATTAAAAAAGAATAAATTATTTTCCGTAAATAAATAATAAATAATAATAAAATAAATACATAATATTTATTTATTTATTTTATTTATTTTTTTTGATGAAAAGTCATACTCTTATTCAAACTCCAAATCGGCAACAGTTATGTCAAACAACACAGTAGGAAAATCAGCATCTGAAACGAAAGAAATTGGCTCCCCCGGGCGTAGGTGGGCAAGGAAATGTGCCGCCTTATTCCCCTCCCATCCTACCCAGCTCCATCTACACTGTCGGAATTGACGGGCGAGGCACCTCGCCTTGTGACCCATTGTACCTGCCACTCCCCGAAAGTAAGCTCGCCCTTGCAATATTTGCATAGCCTGTGCACAATCGGTTTCGATAATAACCGAATCAACCTCTTTATCCCTCGCCAATTGCAAAGCTTTAACAATGGCCGCCAGCTCCGCACACAATGGCTCTGTTCCGTTCTGAATTCGCTCCGCCATTGCCCAGCAGGTCGTACCGTGATCGTTCCGGGCAATCACCCCGATCCCACACCCCCTAGTGGCCTCCGACGACGCATCGCAATTGAGCTTTAGGAACCCGTCCTCCGGAAGATACCAGCGGGCATTCTCCCGACTTCTGTCCGGTAGTTGTTCATGCGAAAGGACTCGCTCGACGTCACCCCTATGTAGCTCCAGCTTTTCCAGAGCATTGCCGACAATGGACTCTACATCAGTGCTCACCCCTTCAAAACAAAATTTGTTCCTTGCGTGCCAAAGCCCAGCAGCTGCATATGCCCAAATGCAAGTCAGCTCCCACTCATTTCCATTGAGCATGACGGCTGCCCACCTGCTGAAATCCGAAGCTTGCTTTCCTCTTCGTTTGATCTCCGGGAGTAGCTTCCATACCTCGCGAGCCCTCTGGCATTCCCATAATGTGTGCCAAGTAGTCTCTTCTTTTCCACATTCCTCACACCAGGGTGCCAAAGCCACTCCTCTTCTCGCCAAAGCTCCCCAGTTCGGCAGAATGTCTCGACAAGCCCTGCATACAAAACTCCGAATTCGCGGAACCACCCGCATTTTCCAAACCTTGCCCCAAATAAAATAAAATTGATAATAATAAATTAAATACATAAAATTGATAATAATAAATTGAGTTTTATTGAATTTTATTTTATTGAGTTTAATTGAATTTTATTTTAAATAAAATAAAATTGATAATAATAAATTAAATACATAATATTTCTTTATTTTATAGAGTTTAATTGAATTTTATTTTAAATAAAATAAAATTGATAAATTTTTATTTTAACAAAAATTGTATTATTTATTAATTTATCTATCTATCTATTTTTTATTTATGTTATTTATTAATTAATTAATTAATTATTTTTATTTATTTATTTTTTTAGTTATATTTTTATTTTAGGTCACTCGTGTGAAAACACCCGAAAATGCACACGGGTGTGCGCACCTGGATGCGCACACAGGTGTCGCACATGCCGCATGCGTTTTCGGGTGTCCATCTTACCATCCTATATCTATCTATATATATGTAGATAAATTCGATTCATATCGTCACATTTTCGTTTTGTAGTTAATTTTGAGAAATTTTCTTTCAAAAAAATTATTAATAAAATAATATATTATCATAATTTATAAAAAAAATCACCACAAGTCACATAATCTATCAATATATATTTGAGTTAATTAATAAAAATCAAAATCAAAAATAATTTATACCCACAATATTAATAGATAAATATTTGATAGTCGATATTTTTATTTATATCTAAATTATTTTTTTGGTGGAATGAATAATTTTGAAAAAAAAAATTACGCTTCACTTTGTTAAAAACATTAATTTTTTTAATATATATATATTCTTAAAACATAAGAGTTTTAGTGTACGTGTCATCTCTATTTTTTTAGTTCTTTAAACCAATCAATATTTTTCCCTTTAATTATTTTTCCTTCCTTTCTTTATCTTTTTAAATCAATCAATTTTTTTTTATTTTTTAACATATTTACTAACTATATATTCTTAAAATATAAGAGTTTTAGTCTACGTATCATTTCTACCTGTTTTTAGCTCTTTAAACCAATCAATATTTCCCCCTTTAATTATTTTTTTCTTCTTTCCTTTATCTCTTTAAATCAATCACATTTTTATTATTTTATTTTTAACATATTTACTAATTATTAGGCTAAATTCAAAACATTGAATTTAATCTAATATCTATTATTAATTTATATGTAATGTTTTTTTATATCTATATCTATATTATTAAAACAAAATAGTTTTACTTTACATGTTGCCCCCATATTTTTTAGCATTTTAGCTTTTTTTGAAAAAAAACTCTGGTTTCAGCAACTCCGGTGTCGAAGCGCTGACGCAAAAAAAACTAATTTCAACAATTACAACAACAATTTCAACAACATCGGTTTCAGCAACTCCGGTGTCGAAGCGCTGACGCAAAAAAAAACACTAATTTCAACAATTACAACAACAATTTCAGCAACTTCGGTGTCGAAGCGCTGACGCAAAAAAAAACTAATTTCAGCAATTACAGCAACGATTGCAGCAACTTCGGTTTTAGCAACTCCGGTTTCAGCAACTCTAGCGTCGAAGCGCTGACGCAAAAAAAAAAACTGTTGAAATAGGGGTTGCTGAAACCGAATGGGCTGAAAAGAAGGGGGGCACAGAGAGGCGCATGTGGGGGGCAAAGAGGGCAAGGGAAGGGCAGGTGGACATTTTGCCAATTCGGAAGGATGTGTGGAAATTTTCCTAATAAAGGCCCTAATTATGGCCTATTTAGAAATCACCCCTAATTATAATACATTATGGAGTGAGGGAGGGAGGATTTAGATAACACAATTTAAATCTATTGCTGATTATATTGCTATGACTAAATAAACTTGTAATACGATGATCTTTCCTTTAGAGAGATATGTAGGGGTGATATTCGAGCCGAACGAGTCGAGCTTGACATGTTCAAGCTTGGCTCGAATAGGAAACGAGCCGAACCGATCTCGAGCCCAAAAACTATTCAAGCTTTTTTTTGGCGCTCAAGCTCGACTCGCGAGTTCAGAGTGAAACTCGAGCTCGGCTTGTTTAGGCTCGAACAAGCTGGATGAACGAGTCTAAGCTCATTCGAGCTCGTCAGTTGAGCTCGTTTGAGCTCGTCAGTTGAGCTCGTCACTTTAGCTCGTTTGAGCTCGTCACTTGAGCTCGTTTGAGCTCGTTCAGCTCGGTGCTCAAGTGCAAGTAGATTTCTAATCAACTGGATAGGAGTATAGAACAAGTAGATTTCTATAATATGACTTCTCGTTGTGAAATTCATGTTGAAACAATGGACAATTACTAAAAAATTATGTAGATCTTTATAATTACAAGAACTAGGAGGGAACTAAGAGGGAGTAACAACAAGAATGAAAGATTAACAAGGAAGAAATTAAATCACAAGGCAAGCAAAATAATTACTCTAAAAGCATACTGAAAAAATGGATAATTAGTCAATTACTCTAAAACCTAGTTGAAGAAAAACACGAAGGCAAGCAATGACCAATTATTGAACAAGGAGTAACAGGAAGATGAACACAGCAACAATGGTCGATGAACAAGGAGGAGCCGAGGGGCCGTGAAAGCTCGCCGAGGAGGGACCATGAGGAGCCGAGGAGGGAGTGAGGGACCACGAGGAGCCGAGGAGGGACCAGGAAGAGTCGAGGAGGGAGTAATGGGTACGCCAGCGCCGAGGAAGTTTACCGCGCAGAGAAACCACGAGCAGCCGCACAGAGGAAGTTAACCGACGCCAAAAGAGGAATGGGAACAACGTCGATTACTGAAAGGGGAACTTGGTGCTGCTGCTGCAACAGTTCTCCGGGCTCCGGCGCCGTCTGAAGAAGGAAGGAGAGATTGATGAACTGAGGGAAGGAAGAGGGAACTGAGAAGCGGCTGAGTGAAGCGCCAGGGGACAAGGGTTCATAACTTAATAACCCTAGGGGTAGTTTTGTAAATTTATACATCGAGCTTATGAGAACGGCTCGGGCTCGGTTCGAGCCCAAAATGTTGTTCAAACTCGGCTTGTTTTACGTATTCGAACGAGTCGAGCTCGAGCTGTTCGGCTCAGATAACAACCGTAGAGATATGTAATACCATCTGTATGGATGTTGAAGGATAATCTTTGTTTAGCAAAAAAAAATTCTAATATTTGTATACTATAAAAAATAAAAATAAATAAAAAGAAAAAGAAAAAGAAAGAAAAAATTTACAAATGTTTAATTTTTTAGTTCTATTTTTTTTAGACCCACTTTAGTGATAAACTCTGGTCAGTGATCTACCCGATACTTAATTCGAGAAGTTGACCACGTTCAAGAACTAAACGGTAAACCCCCAAATTGAACAGATCAAAACACCCGCCTTTCGAATCTCCAAACCCTAATTCCGAACGTGATGGAGAATAAGTTCGGTAAGAGATTCGCGGGGAAAGTGGCCATTGTCACAGCTTCCACTCAGGGCATCGGTTTCGGCATAGCTCAGCGGCTCGGCATCGAAGGCGCTTCCGTCGTCATCTCTTCACGCCGACAGGTCCCTCCGATTTCCGCCTTTCCTCCATTTTTGCATCTGGTTTTGAGTATCTGTTGGATTCGCGTATTAGTATCAGTTGGGATATTTGGTTTTGTGAGGGTTTGAATTAGGTGATTTTTTATTTTATTTGCAGAGTAATGTGGATGAGGCAGTTGAAAAGCTGAGAGCTGAAGGAATTGAAGTGATTGGCGTTGCTTGCCATGTAGCCGATGCTCAGCAGAGGAAGAATCTCATTCTACAAACTGTTCAGGTTTGCAAATTTTTAGTTTGTATAACAGCTACCCTAGATTTTGAATGTGGAAGCTGGAATTTCTAAATTTGATTGAGCTGTTTGGATGCTACAGAAATTGTTTGGGGGGTTTCAGGGTTTGGTAGATTTGTTCGGCCACCTTGGAGTAAGCATCTCAAATGTTTGTCACCAGGAGTGGTACCTGTCTTAATAAAATTCTTCATTTGTTTAGTAAAGAAAAGGAGGGGTTGTGACTTGTGGTTTCAAAATTCGATGGAAACAGTTCGTGAGTCAATCAGTTCATCCTAAGGGCTAAGATCTTGATTTCTAGGAAATGGCCTATGAATCTTTGTTGTACTCTTAATATGCTGCCTGCCAAGGTACTCAAGGAGGAAACCTTGACCACCAGGAACAGTTAGTGATTCGGCTTGTGCGAAGAAGTTAAGATGTTAATGCTCGACAATTGACATTATTGAATGCTTGAACTTTGAACTAGTCTTTGCTGAGACAAAACGCTAGCTTTATCATTTTACACAATGTCATAGAAATTGAGGATGATTGGCAATACTTTCAGGGCAATCCGTATCATCTTGAATAGATTTAAGTCATCCCGTGCTTCCTACTTTGGATTCCTAACCAAAGACTAGGTGCGCCAATCAAAATGATAGTTTGTCTCTAGTAGGACGCAGTTTATTTCTGGTTACTTCTGTATTGCCCCCTTACTTGCAGTTATGATTTCTTGTTTCCATTACCTAGTTAGTTCATATGATAATTTAAACAATGGCTTACCTGCAGAAATATGGAAAGATAGATGTTCTTATTTCAAATGCAGCAGTCAATCCCACAACTGATAGAATTCTGGATTTGCAAGAATCTGTAATTGACAAGTTATGGGAAATCAATGTCAAATCTGCCATACTACTAATCAAGGTAAGTTTTTCTACCGGAGATCTATACGTCATGAGTATCTTCAAGAACATGCATTTCTCATTTTCTTTACCTTCTCTACCACTTTAAACTATATATTAATCATTGCTCCCTATTTGGGGACTAAGGATGTGCCTTCAGTTGAAATGACATAACTCTTTCTGAAGTGTTTTACTTGGAAGGATGCAACGCAAGCAGTTTTTAACTTATCATATTCTATAGAGCATGCTATGAAGCTTGAAAGTGGTGTGATTGTCTCGATATAGCTTCTCATCACACTCAGTATCTCTGTTAGTACCCCTTTGTGTAGTGCTGGAGGGTGCTATGCTATCCGAAGCATTTAAATGTCTGAATGAGAAATGCATCTGTGGTCCTATTTACTGCTAGGGGAAGGGTGCAATCTATGGTTGGCCTTTATAGGATAGAACTTGGCTCTTCTAGACATCCGGCTTTTGTGTTTAAGCCTTTTTTTATGATAAACTCTTCTTTCATCTATCACAGGAAGCTGCTCCTCATTTGAAGAAAGGTTCTTCAGTCATATTTATTTCCTCCGTTGCTGGTTATCAGCCAGAAAGCCCATTAGCTATGTACGGGGTGACTAAAACCGCTCTGCTTGGCCTTACCAAGGTATAATTGTTACATGTCGGTAGAGTTACTGCTTGCCAAATCTAGTCTTCTATAAAAGCTTGAGGTTTTTTTTCTTCTTTTTTTGTCTCACTTTCTTACATTGAGCCAAATAACTTCCATTCATATTTATTCAAATATAAAAAAGCTCCCGTTCATATATTTGCATAAAACAACACAAAAAGCTTCCAAAGGCACTTCTGCAGAGAGCCTTACATGTTACATTTGTCACTGTTGGTCATCTAGGCTCTGGCAGTGGAGATGGCTCCAGACACCCGTGTGAACTGCATTGCTCCTGGTTTTGTGGCCACCCGTTTCGCCAGTTTTCTGACTACCAATGATGTCATTGTAAGTGAAATTATTCTTGGAAGGAAACATCATTTGCCATTTCCCGTTATACATAAACTGATGGCTGACCCTTTGGCCTTTTTCGTTACAGCGGGACGAACTTGTGGGAAGGACTCTGCTGAAGAGGCTCGGAACCCCAGAAGACATGGGTGCAGCTGCAGCCTTCTTGGCTTCTGACGATGCCTCATACCTGACTGGAGAGACTCTAATCATATCTGGCGGTGCTCCTTCAAGGCTCTAGCTCATGACAGTAAATGATTTTCTCCCATCGAAATTGGTCACAAGACTTGTGCAGCCTATTGATGTTTAAAATAACCAGCAAGTAACAACTCAAAAACATCCTCCCGACTTGTTTGGAGAATGGGTGCGTACACCTTGACCCGATCGAGTAGGATATACTTACTGAAGTTACTGGGCTGATGTTGATGTTGAAAATATTCTCTCATAACCCATTGGGGCAAATAAATGCAAGGCAAGTTTCTCTTTTGATTCCTGAAGGTCCTATAATACAAACCTAATTGATCTTGATCAACTCATAAACCCTAGAATATTTCCACCAACAGTTTATCAGTTGGTGGCTTGGTGGTGCTAACATTCAAATTTCTGTTATTTCTTGATTACAAAGGAAAAACGGCATGTATGTAATACTAGCTGATTCCTGAAGACAGAACATCAGACAGCTTCTGAAATTGATAACATTGTCATGAACACAGTTACAAGGTGCTAACGATCAAACATACGGTACCGCAAATGGTAACTTGTTTTGTACAAGGTACCCGAATAATTGGGATTCGGATAAAGTAGAATACAAAATCTCACTCTCCAACTTAACGAACTTTCTCACGAGTTTGGCGCTGTGTGAGATTGAATCAAGAATGGCACCATCCAAGACCATCGTTGTCTTCTTCAATGCCCTCCTCGCGATGAGCTGCATCGTTGTCTTCCACGTAGTATTATGGATGAGCATGCTACATTGACACATTAGTTTATTCTATCTTCCACGCAATGTGGGGGTAATTAAAGGCCCGCCATAAGCCCAAAATAAGATCAGCTCAAATATAGGCCCATCAGAACGAGATCAAATGGAGTTATAATTTTAACTTGAGTGACTCTATTGATAAAGACTCTAAAATGACTATTACAAGATCGTTTTTACAAAATTACATAACAAGTCATTTTCTCTTTTAAGAAAATATTTATGAATCGGTCTGAGAGTAAAAGAGAAAACCTACTAGCATTCATCTAAATATTGAATTAGTTCAATTTGATTCCTGAATACATGCTAAACTCGTTGAAATGTATTAAGAAACAAATCATTATGATTATTCTATTATTTTGAGAAATTTTGATGATTTTCAAATAATTTTCGACAACTCTCATTTGGTTTTTGATTAGAAGATTTGTCAAAACTAAGGTTGGAAATCTACATGAAGCATAATGAGTAACTTCGGCAACAATTGATGAGGTAAATATGTTACCTCGACAATTTTGGCAAGCTAAACCAATAAGCTTGGATGATTTTGGCGAGTTGAAGCAAGAGGCTCGACTAATTTTGGTGAGTTAAATATGTTATCTCATACTAGGGTTTTTAAATTCCAAATGTGCACTAAAAAAACCCTGAATATGTTACCTCGTACTCGGGATGTTAAGTTGATATTTTTGTCATTGCGTTTATGTCTTCATAAATATGTAAAATTAATTTGCTTCATCTGTGTGTCATATAAATCAATCCAGCTAATGTTAAGCATAATCATGGTTCAAGTGTTTGAGCCGATCTTGCTGAGATCAAGAAAGCAAAAGGGTGTTAGGCATTGTGTTTCTACAATTTGATAGTTTTATTCCCTACCCCTTACTATTAATCTCTATTGACTTGTATTTTCATATGTTTTCAATTCAAGTCTAATCCCATGTGTCATATAAATATACAAAAATTACAAAGTTCATCAAGTTATACGATGACGAGCAAATACATTATGCTCGATGAAATTGGCCAAGGTTCCACAATAAGCTCATCTATATTGGCCGAAGCTACCTTATACCCTCGACAATATTTGTCGAGCCTATCTTATACCCTTGATTAGTTAGGATGAGCTTAGTGATCGTAACCATTGAACAATTGACCGTATATTAGACAACAAAACTTGGGTACATTGTCTAATTAATTTTCATCGCTTTAAAGTTGATACTGCATTATTAGTAAGTAATAAGTTATTACAATAATGTATGTATATGTAGTAGATAAATATATTGCATTATATTTAATGCATAAATATAATTGGTTGATAAGTAGCCTGGAATTTTATCAATAAAAACTTCCTCATAATTATTATCCAAATCAAGCTAATGCAATAAATTCGTACACTAATTTATGTTTGATTGTACAACACAATGCAACATTTGAAAGAAAAAAATACACATGTAGACTAATCTAATAATACTTCATGCCATCTTCGTTGTCATCCCCATCATCCTCAGTCTCCTCTCATCCCCATCATCATCGTCATCATCATCCTCCTCATCATCCTTCTCATCCTTTTCACTGACCTTATACTGAACTTTCACCGGGCATGCATAAGCAAAGTCCTCATATGCAATGTCTTTGTTGACTCCATCATCATCATCCTCCTCCTCCTCACGGTGGAATTCTCTCATACATACCAGGACACATGTGCATCATATGAGATGAGCATATCAAGTATATATGGCCCTCTAGGTCTCGGTCCATCCAACGATGGTACATAACGATCCCGTCTTGGGTTAATTACCATCTATCCTTTCCCTTGGCTTTTCTTTTTTCCTTATCGTATTATTTGTCAAATATTAACGTCAATGTGTTTTTTTCACATATTGACGAAGAAACTCAACTGATAGAGTAACTAATACAAATTAGCTGACAAGATAGAAGAAAATGAATAGATTTGTGAATATAAAAAAATGTTATAAAAAGCTTGGGGTGGGTAGCGGTTGAAAATCCAATTTCAAAAGTTAATTGAACTAAAATTTTATATTTAAATTATTTAAAATTATACTACCTTCGTTCAGAAATAAGTGTCGTTTGACTTTTTGACACATTTTTTAAGGAGCTAAAAACTATATAAAATATCAACTTTTTAATTAATTTTTTATATAATTTTATATTTATTAGTTATAAGGTTAAAATTATTTTTAAAAAATAATAAAAAAAATTTAATATTTTATATAGTTTTTAGCTCTTTAAAAAACATGTCAAAAAGTCAAACGACACTTATTTATGAACGGAGGGAGTAGAATATGAAAACCAAAATATCCTAAAAGCTATATGCGACAACCGAGGTTTTTTCCATTTGATGTTGTTTTTCTTTCTCGGTGCCTGTTTGACCGGATTTAATATAGTTATGCGTCATCTCAAGATTGTTATCCTCATAGTGGTTCTTTATACTTTTCCAAAGTTTAATTTGATTTTTTGTTGTAAACTCAACTATCGTTGAAGGGTTAGTTTTATCATTATTGAAGATAAAAGAAGAGAGTGTATCCTAAAATCAGGTGAAATGGTGCAAATTAATTGGAAATGATATACCGCTAATTTTTATTATTTCTATCGTTAACCACCGCACCAAGTTGTTGTGAGTTAATAACTCCTATCTCATACACCGCAGCATACAATGGTGGACTTGAGCTGGCATTTGAACCGTTTCAAGTCCACCACATTACGGTGCAATGGATGTCAACCGAATTAAATATTCAAAAGTCATATAATTGGTTGCGGTGGCTTATTCTTCCTCCTAGTGTAGCTGGCCAACAAAAAAAAACTAGTTCCTCTTCAAGTCACTTGGAAATAAGTGCCCTTTTACTAGGGGTGTTATGTGAACACGAGTAGCTCGAATTCGACTCGTACTCACTCGATAAAAACTCGACTCGAGCTCGTTGATTTTCTAAACGAGCCGAGTATGAGCACATTTTTTAGCTCGGTTTGTTCAAATTAAACTCGAATAGCTCGAATTTTATGGAATTTCTAAAATTTCCTTTGAGTTATTGTATAATGAGCAAGTAGAACTGCTTAAAACTCGAAAAAAGTTTGGCTCGAGCTTGTTCATTTCCTAAACGAGCCGAGTATGAGCACATTTTTAAGATTGAGTCAAAATTTAGGCTTGGCTCGAGCTCGTTCATATCCTAAATGAACTAAATATAAACAAGCAATATTCGGCTCATTCGACTCGAATAACAGTCCTACATTTTACCCTTCTTTTATTCCCCCTTGATCTTCTTGACTGTAATTTCTTGGCTCCCTGAACCTGTTGAAATACCCTTATAAACAACACCAAATCCACCTTCTCCAAGCTTCCCTTTGATGTTATAATTATATTGAGTGTGTGCACATGTTAAACAAGCGATCCCACATCGAAAGTTAGGAGGGTTTCAAGCTAGCATATAAGTAGGTGGGCTACTCCACTCAACGCCGATTGGTCTCGGTATGGTCCCGGGCGGTCGGGAGAGCTATACCCAACCAATTGTTAGTTCCCCTGGAAACTTCAGAATAAGCAAACCTTTTGGGCCAACTTCCTAGTTCTTCCTCCTCAATCTAACTTCCTAGTTCTTCCTCCTCAATCTAATCCAAGCAATGGATATTCTGAACATTAGAACAAAAAGATAAAACTGGGAGATCTTTATGGTTAATCCCCTGAATTTCCTCATCGTTTTTTTCCTTTTTTATGTTAAGTTCAAGTGTTGCAAAAACCGAAAAAAAGGGAGACACACCTTCTAAATATCAAAATACAGAGAAGGGGGGAGACAATTAGCCCTAAAGAGCCTGTATATTTACAAAAAAATTCTAAACCTATCGCTCACCGCCATTATAATTGGGACAAACCAAACGATAGAAAAAGCAACTACAAAACATCAACTAATTAAAAAAAAGGCGCCAGTTCAGGCTCAGAAGCACAGAGTTTCATCAACTGATTCCTGGCCCACTCCTATGCCAGCTACCAGTCCTCCCTTGCTTTTAGACCGTCTTTCTGGCGTTCCACCTCATTATAGAGTCCTCGGCCTCCCACCAGCCTCCCATCCTCCTCCCCTAACTGGCTCCTCGGCCTCTTCCTAGCCTTGCCTCCTCCCCTGACTGGCTCCTCGCCGACCTCGCCCAATTGGCTCCTCCGCCTGATTGGCTCCTCCGCCTGCCTAGTTAAAAAAAATCAATTGTTGCCCACCTCGTAGATGTGCGGTGGTAACCGGCTTGGCTCCTTGGCCTCGCATATCCTACCTGACTGGCTCCTCGACCTCTCGCCGATCCAGTCTACTCCCTTCCACCGCGTAGATGTGCAGTGGCAACCGACCTGTTACTACTTGATCCACCGCTGAATACAACAGTGTTTTATGTCATATGCCTCAGGCCACCGCACCGTACAACGGTGAATTCAGATATTCGTCATTAACTCATCGCGGCATAATGCGGTGGTTAGCGATAAAAATAAAAAAAAATTAGCGGTGAAAATATCAACCCTCAAATTAATATATTTTCGGAGATCATCTAAACATCAAATAAAACCGATCAAATTTTTAAAAATATCAAATATAAGATCGGAGGGAGTATGGATCAACATCAACTAGAGCATGCCTCTCTCTCAAGTTGCCTATAACTAAAAGAATCACATTTAGGTTAAGCTCACTACTTTAGGAATTGATTGGACGAACGAAGAAGACGACGATAACAGGAACTAGAAAAAGGAAGTTACGAGTGAGATAACAAGATGTAACTTTTGCTTCTCTTCTTGTCCCCAACAAGGGATATATAAGTGTTTCCATTACGCAACTTTTTTGCATATGATTCAAATCATATAACCTAAAGAAATCGAATTTCAGACGACCCTTTGAACCTTGGAGAAGCTGAGAAAACAAGTTAATGGGTCACATTGGATGCCAATTGCTAATTAAATAAGGCTCTAGCTATTTGACATCACTTTTAAGTAAACAATTCAAGAGTGTCATATCACAAAGTTTTCGCCGATCCCCTTTATAATATATAGTGTAGATTCCCCTAATTAGATGTTCATTGAATTGTGAAATTAATAGTTAGTTTCCATAATGCTTTCTTGATAGTTTCCAATTTTCTATCAATGGTTTAGTACGTATGTATGAAATTAATGAAAGCATAGTCCCTCCTATGGTCCTACTCCTACCTAAGGAATTAATATATTTACCTCAAAAAGTACTATGAGTAATATCGCCATTGCAATCATCCAAAGTTTACAAGTGAGCGAATCAATCTGAATTTGAGATGTATATGTGAATAGAAATGACAAGATTTTAATTATAATAGCCAGGCATCTAATAAACAACGGCAAATCTAGGGGTTCGGAGCGTTTTTTTTATTAAGTAATTATTAGAAATCCCAAACAACACCATTGTCTGGACAATCGACAGGCCAAAAGGAACCGTCTAATGAATCAACCGTCATGATATAAATGAATAAACCAAAAAGAAACCAAAACTAACAAAAGAATGACTCAAACACAGATGATCCTAGCAAAACAAGACCGGTAGAGTGGAAGTCGTGGAGGGCCAAGGGAAGATCGATTGTGAATGTCGAGAACATGGGAGAGTCAATAAACAGACGTGACGTCTCGACGCCGGGGAGATAGAAGCAAAAACCCAACAACGGAAATTAAGGAAAAAAATTATGTATTTTTTTTCCATTTTTATTAATTTTAGGGATAAAAGAGTTTAAAAACGATAAAAAATCACAAAGACAATTGAGCTTAGTTAGTAAAGAGGGGGTTTTAACTTCCTTCTCTTACAAATACTTAAATAAATAACAAATTTAAGGAATTCTCAAATATATTTACAAATATATTATTTATATCCGCTCCCATCAAATTTGTATGAATTACCTTATTAAATAGCTATTCAAACATCTTTCTAACATATAAAATAGTTAATTTAACATATATTTTATACACAAACCCATTAGCTTCCGCTACCTTATCAACTATGTTTTGTTGGTGCAATTTATGTAGGGCCTTAAAAACCCGCAAAATACATTTGTAAAACTGCAAGTGTTTGAAAGCTTGAAGGTTGTGATATGGTATAAGCTGAACCCACTGCCTTAGAAGCGATTTCGTCCCGATCGTAGGTGCAAGTCGGCAACTAACATCGCCCCTCCCCCCTCTCCAAGGTTACACAGCACACCCTCGGATTGTGCACTCAAAACTAGGGTTTGGAATCACAAAATCTTGCTCGAAACAGACTGTAAAGGAAGAGAGAAATTAAGATCGAGTTTCTAGTGTCGAATCGTGCAATTTATGTAGGGCCTTAAAAACTCGCGAAAAAACGTTTGTAAAACCGCAAGTGTTTGAAAGTTGTGGCATGGTATAAGCTGAACCCACTGCCTTAGAAGCGATTTTGCCTCGACTGTAGGTGCAAGTCGGCAACTGATATCGACCCCCAAGGTTACACAGCACACCCTCGGATCGTGCACTCGAAACTAGGGTTTGGAATCACAAAAGCTTGCTCGGAAAGATTGTAAAGGAAGAGAGAAATTAAGAGTTTCTAGTATCAGATCTTGCACAAAAGCTTGCTCAGAACAGAAGGAAAATGTTGGTTTTAAAGAAGGAGAAGCCGTTCAAACGCAAACAGACACCACCATGGACTGGACAGGCAACGGAGGTGGCGGTGCGCGCATGTAAGTCTCCTATTCCACCTCTCAAAACATGAATGGAAAAGAGACCTTAATTTGTAAATCAACCCTTCATGTCTCTATAAATCAATGTGGAACTCTTTAAACCTTTCACCTTCCATAAAAACTCTTGAATTTGCACCTTCCATAAAAACTCATTTCAAGCGCATTTACCTCCAACATATTTTTACCAAACGGAGTCTTAGGTTGATCGAACTTGTGTAATGATATCACATAGATGCTCACTATGCCATGGCGCACTTCAGGCAATGGACATATATCGTTGCCTGAATGCACGTTGTCTAAGCATCTTGTGTACGTAAAACCTCGCCAAAGTCCAATTTATCGGCTCTTTATCAAAGATGAATGAGATTGCAAAAGAACAATATAGAATAGGGAATCATGCAGTTAGAAAAGTTGGAAGCATTCCCACATTAAGCCTCACGTACATTCAAGCAAAGTGGGTAAATAGTAATTGAACAGCCAATCAAGAACATAAATGCAGCCAAAAGCAATGAATGCAAATGCACTACTGCAACTTGCATGAACATATATAGTACTGTATATGGTAATTTGCAACTAAAAATTAAGGCAGTTGGTGGACCCTATATACAAGGAAACTAGAAGCCATGAAGATCGATGTATTGAATTGGTTTTTGGTAGATAGGGAGGACCACAGAGCAGTTAGGAAGATTAGCACTAAGCAAATTAAAAGCAGAAGCTCACAACAAAAACAAGGTTTCTTTTGATTGTTTCTGCAAAGTCAAGATTCAATCTTTTTTGTTTTTGTTTTCTAATCAAAGTGGAAAGATATCATTTAAGTGTTTTTCTTTTACTTGAAGTGTTGAATAAGATGTGTGCAGTGATCAATACAATCAAATAGTAGCATCTATGTCTATCAATTACAAAATTTTCTTTTATACTTAAACCAGCTTCAAATATATATATATATATATATATATATATATATATATATATATATATATATATATATATGGGATTTTTAAAGTAGTTGTTAAAAAAATAATTATAAAAAGTA
This sequence comes from Persicaria maculosa, assembly GCA_963922045.1. NCBI lineage: Eukaryota > Viridiplantae > Streptophyta > Magnoliopsida > Caryophyllales > Polygonaceae > Persicaria > Persicaria maculosa. The sequence goes on along the minus strand of OY998267.1, from coordinate 25,941,439 downwards.
TTGTTCTCACATGAGTTTTTATTAGCAATTACACGGACGACCTCAACTCGGCCAATATATAATGTTGGCACCAAGTATGGGGTTGAGGTGTATGATGCATCCACCCATTCTCCGAAAAAGTCAAGAGGATGTTTATGAAAGAATTGAACTAGTAAAATCAAAAAAAAAAAAAAAAAAGAAGGGTGGATAGTCGCAAAAATCACACAACAACACGCAAGATATTGAGAAAGCGGAATTACATATCTAATTAAAATGCATAAATACACAAAACAATTAACACTCATACAATATATATAAACCCTAAACCCTAACCCTACACTCAACCAACCTAAACCCTTTGTAGACCCCAAATCCCCGTCTCTTGGCTAGACGTCCTCCATCCGAATGCTACGAACCCTTCCAGGGCCTGACCTTGAGCCATGTGAGGGAGAGCAATAGTGAAACTAGTTCATCCTATTCCTATCATATCTATCCAATTCATATTGTTTAATTACAAATTTTGAAAGTAAAAATAGAACAAATTAATTTAGAAAGTTAAAGATTAGCGAAAAGAGGATCACATAAAGGGGAGGAGTTAGATCCTCAAGTAGTTCAAGTAACCCTTTCTTTTTAAGTTGTACAAGCCCAAAAGATAGAAAAAAAGACTAAGTGTCCTTGTTTAGGTTTCTGGACAACTTGAAGTGTGTAACTCTTATGGTCATATCCAGTTAGTTGAGGAGGAGGCAAAGTCATCTTAAAAGTCCATAGCTTTATACATATATAGTTCACTAGTAGCTTTATTTAGAAAGACAAAGAGATCTTATAAAGGGATTTGCTCTAATTTTTTTTTTATCACACAAAGCTATGGAACATGGAATCATTTTAAGTATTTTTTTTTTCTTTCAATGTTAAATAAAGCCAATGAATAGCAAAAATGCCAACTAGCACAGCACTCAGAACTTCCCATCTTCTCCATTATTTCTTTTCAAACATTTTTTTCCCCTTGTGGGGTATTAATTAAACTAAAGTCCCATTAGTTTGGTTTACATTCTATATATAAAACAAATAAAAAAAAGCTAAGATTATACTCATCACAAGGGTTTACTTTAATGATAGAATATATATAGGCATAAGTTAGGTTATGGAGAGGAAGATAATTTCTGACTAACCTTTGCCTCCATTTGTCGGCCACTTGTCGAAATCGCCACGTCACCTGCTGATCGACAGGTGGACTGTTTTCATTGGGCCGCGGCTCGGCTTCCCACGAGCATATAATATACAGTCACAAATCACAACAAAGAGAAGAATACAATAACACATTTGCATGCAAATGAATATATTAATAAAGGTCAAGTAAGGACCCTAGAAAAATAACAACTCTATCAAAGTGTGTTTTGAACACCATGAAAAGAAAGAGAGGTCTCATCAGGCCCTTTTACAAAATTCATAGAGTCAGGTGAGGAGAACTCTTTTGTGGCACAGTCTAGATGCTAGAATGAACAGCGAAAAGCGCAAGCACGAATAGTCGAAGCTTTGAATGGCGGTGATAGAGAAGCACAAAGTCGACTATACGAGAGTGCAAGCTGATCAGTCTTCCAACAATACTGATGCTCTCAACCAGTAATGATCGAATTCCTAAACAGTGTACTCCTAAAAAGAAATGAAGTTGAATTGGTGTGTTGTGTAAGACACACCACCCACTAGCTACCAATTACTAGTGTATATATATATATATATATATATAGATCGATCTAGTCACTCTATCATGGATTGATGATAAACTTAATTTACAAGATCTAAGGTCACTAAAGCCATGTATTATATATAATTAGATGTTTGGAATTAATAAAGGTTTTGCCATTTTGGTAGTGGTCTCACTTGTCAAAAGTGCTAACAACAAGCAGACCTAATCTTCTAATTGAAAATTAGTTTTAAATAAGCTCCCTAAATAATGGAAATTCCATATTGGATCTAGAATTAGCTAAATCTTACCAAACATCTTTATAAAAAATGCTAATGTAACTATATATCTACAACTATGTCAAGATCTAAGATCACTGAAGTTAGTCAAATTAAACTATATATTACCTGTCTGCAAACAACTAGCTAATTGCCAAATGTAGCTTAGCCTATGTATATATATGCATAGCACATGAAATGCCAAAGACATGTTTGAAATGATTAATTCTATGGCAATTGAACAGCTGGGCAATGAATAGAGCTGCTAAATGCATATATAGAAACTATGTGCTATGAGAAGATAACACATTAGCCATACATATATGCCACTGTACACAAGCACCTGTACAGGTGTACAATCTAGCTATTACATTCTAATTTTATGGAAATTGAACGGCTGGTTAATCAAGTTGGGCAGCAATGAATAGAACTGCTAAATGCATAGAAAGAAACTATGCTATGAGAAGATAACACATAGCTATACACTGCACAAGCACATGGTACAATCTACATAAGGTATATATATTATATACATTATAATTTAAGATCAAATGCCTCTAGTTAATGTATATATAGTATAGTGCAGTCAGGGAATTTTAGAAGTACAATTTATGTATGAATTGAACCAGTACTACTACTGAAATGATTTTTAAGATTAAAACTAAAAAAAAAACATACATAATGGAAATGTAGGCCAAAGAGTTAGATCTATTATTAACTATCTACAACTATATATGTCAAGTCTCCATCTATAATTGTTATTGACATAATAATTGCTGTGTGGGAGCACCTGAGAAATGGGTTGCTCCCCTTAAAACATGCAAAGGAGTGCCCCTCCAAACTGACATAGACCAGTGTGCTCCTGCGTGGTTGTCCGACGCTGTTCAGCACAAGGCTTCCTTGCCCCACCCCAACTAGTTCATCTACTCTCACCCTTGTTTAATGAGTAAACTAGTTTATTTGTCACCCAAGAACAGATGTCTTTACAGAAACCCCCAATCTCAGATCCAAAGCGCGCGTCTATCCAATCAGATCATACCATATTTAATCATGATATCAGTATATATGGAACTGCATTACATATAAACAAATCCATTCCTTTGATGGAAGATATTATATATATGCAAGTGTGTGTATTGTTTAGAGCATATTCTAAAGAGTGGTGCATAGGTAAGCTACCAATCATGGAATTTTGTAAGTAAGATATACAAAGTGGACTAGGTTTAGACAGATTTAAATACTATAATCATACATATAAAGTATATAGATGTAGATGTAGGGTTCCAGTATAGATGTAGGTATAACATGGTGCTCAATAAACGAGCACATAGTCTCATTAAATAAATACCCCTCCGCCCCCTCCAACAAAAGCATACCCTATCAATGGATCCAGCAAAAATGGAGCCATGTCGGTCCGGAACATCAAGTACTATCTCTGCACAAGAAGCCTCACCATCTCAAGATAGAGCACAACAACAACAACAACAACGACAACAACAACAACAACAAATCAAGGCAAGAAAACAACAGCGACGAGAAGATCAAGAAGACGAAACAACAGCCTCCAAGATAGCATTGCACTTGATGCTATCTCGCGAAGATTCAAGCAGAAGAAGTGAAGCAGAACTCAACCTTGTAGACTACTTAAACGTGGGGTCGTCGCAGAGTTCATCAGAGAGCCCCCAGCCCCAGCCTTCTTCTGACTCCGAGCAACGAGTGTTTCCATGTAACTACTGCCAGAGAAAGTTCTACAGCTCACAAGCTCTAGGAGGCCACCAGAATGCCCACAAGAGGGAGAGGACTCTCGCGAAGCGAAATCAAAGGATGATAGCTGCCACTGCAGCAGCCTTTGGGCATTCATACATCCACCAACAAGGCTATATCAACGTCGCTTCTTTTCCTCTACACACTTCTCTCAGCAGATCTCTAGGAATTCAGGCGCACTCCATGATCCATAAGCCTTCTAATGTGGCTTCCAATGTATACGGGCAACAAGGGTGGTCAAGACTTCCAATGGACCAACAGCCAGCAATAGCGAGGCTCGTTGCTAGACCGTCTTCAAGAGGAGGTGTCCGGAGATTCAGCTTAGGTGATGACGTCGGAGCTTATGGTTCAAACCAAACTACTCAAGATGATTCAAACAATCTTGATCTGTCTCTGAAGCTTTGATCATTTTGTCCAATAAGTAGGCCGGTTAATCTTGATCTGCCAATTAATGTAGTTTTTTTTTTGTTTTAAATTCTGGTGATGTATTGTGTAAATTTACTCCAGCAGGATCAAACATTTTATTTCTTATATCCTTAAGAAAATTCAACCAAGTGCAGTTCAGTTCTTGTTTTCAGTTTAGGCTAGCCGTGTGGAAGTTAAGTTGAAACAAATTGTCTTCATCAGGAAGATTTTTTTAAAAAAAATGTTGCAATTTGTCAAGTATAACAAAAGGTCATTTTAAGTTGTAGAGATGAGTTATACAAAGAGTTTAAGTTTAACAAGTGCGCAGGTTTCTGTAGCGTATGAGTGCATGTGTACACGACCCTCAGTCATTAGTCCTTTTGAACATTGATACAAGTGCTCTAAGTATAGCACTTGCACCTTAACTAGAAGTTCAAACATTAATCATCTCCAATGGTTGAAAAAATGAAATAGTAAGATTTGAGTAATGTCATTGAGGTCCAAACAAGGTATAGCAGCAAAAAGCAAACTTCTAATGTTCAACTATAGAGCCAGTTTCGCCTATACAGAATATAGTTTGAGTGCATCCATCAACATTATAGTGAGGAACAATAAACATCGACTGATAAGACATGTCTATGATGGAAAGACATATTTTTATAGATACGATGCGAATTGAAAAAGGGCAAGCGACGAATGAGCAGCCAATTGACAATGCTTCATGTGGCAGACAAATGTCGACATGTTCTTCAAGTTGACACGAAATAAATATCTAAGAGGCAGGCAACATGGGAGACTCACTCAATGTTGATGTTCGATCAGCTCCTGCACAAAATGCATTTTTATGCCTCTAACCAAGTTGATGTACGTTTCATACTTTCACTAATTAAACATTGATGACTTGATATATATATTGAGTTATATACATGTTTATAATGCATTGATCATTGTAGATAGAGTTTGTGGTTTTCTTTTTCTTTTTTTGGCTGCTTCATAGAGGTTCAGCAATTAGAAATAAACTCTAAATATATATGCAACAAATCAATCAAGAAAACAGTTCAATTGACAGCAAAGTAAACATTGAAATGCCTTCACAACTACTCAATCACTCCAACGAATCGAGACTAAAACTTGTTCCGAGTATAATGAGACCTCGATTTAGAAGAAGCCAAGGGAACAAAGGTACAAATACTGGATGATCATGTCGGTACTATAGCTTGCTAATTGCTTCTCTTGCATGATTTATGTTGCTCAGCCAAGAAACAAACTTACTTAATATATTTCTTACCTCAAACCGGGTTCATTTTTCAATTACAAGGGGCGAGTTGAGAATTTGGCATGAAATAATAGACACATATATTAGAAGTTAGAACGAGGGAAGAAAATAGTTATTTATTTGAATAGGGTAAAGTTTTGCATATTAATATGAACTTTTGTGTTACAAGTTGAATAACGAAAACTCGATAACTTTTTTTTTCAAAATGGTAAAAAAAAAAACAAAAAAATTGCTAATTAGCCCAGCACCTAAATTAATTTGGGATTTATCCAAAACATCATTGTTTATAACAACGACTCTAACCCAACTATTAAAAAATAATAAAATAACAAAGTCTCTGTTTTAAACAACAACTTTGTATTTTTTTTTTAATTTCCAGTTACCTGACGCTAAAAGCAGAGAAAATGCAAATATATATACTAGTTTTACTGCCCATATTTTCTCAGTTTGTTGATATTTTTTAATATATATACACATGCACAGTCATTGCTTGAAATAGCATCTCTATTTTTTTAAGGCTAGAGTCGATGTTTTTAAAAGGTTGGAGACGCTGTTTTTTAACTAGAAAAAAAAAATAAAAAGAAAATTGTTGATTGAAAATAACAACTTTGTTATATTATTATAATTTTTCAATAGTTGGGCTAGAGTCGCTATTATAAACAACTAGTACAATCCCCGCGCCATGACGCGGTTTTTTTATAAATAATATTTAGATATAGATAAATCATAGACATTAGATTTAATTCAATATTTTTAATTAAACCCATTGATTAGTAAATGTGTTAAAAATAATAGAAAAAAAATACACTTGGGTTATAGAGATAAAGAGAAAAATAAATACAGTAATAAATAGTGAAAGATAAAAGTTTTGAATTAATCCCATTGGTTAAAAAATGCAACATCAAATAATATTGGGTAATTAATATTAGAATATTTTTCAAAAAAAATAATATTAGAAAATATAGTTACCATAATAAAATGATATTATGTAAATAATATATCCACAAATAACTTTGAACATGAAGAGGACATGTGACATAAATTAATATTGTATAGTATATAGATATAGATAGTTAGTAAATGAAATTGAGTTAAGCCCAATAGTTATATTAGATTAATTCAATGTTTTGAATTAAGTCCAATAGTTAGTAAGATTAAAGAAAAAAAGAGAATTAAAAGAAAAAGAAGAAAAAAGGAGAATTAAAAAAAAAGAGGATTAAAGAGAAAAAAAAAATTATAATTGGTCAAAACCCCTAAAATCTCTCTAATGTTGACACCTCAGCATAAACTCTTCTAAATTAAGAGTTTATTAAGAGTTTATATAGATAGTTATATTAGATTAATTCAATGTTTTGAATTAAGTCCAATAGTTAGTAAGATTAAAGAAAAAAAGAGAATTAAAAGAAAAAGAAGAAAAAAGGAGAATTAAAAAAAAAGAGGATTAAAGAGAAAAAAAAAATTATAATTGGTCAAAACCCCTAAAATCTCTCTAATGTTGACACATCAGCATAAACTCTTCTAAATTAAGAGTTTATATAGATGGTTAAAAAATGCAACATCAAATAATATTGGGTAATTAATATTAGAATATTTTTCAAAAAAAATAATATTAGAAAATATAGTTACCATAATAAAATGATATTATGTAAATAATATATCCACAAATAACTTTGAACATGAAGAGGACATGTGACATAAATTAATATTGTATAGTATATAGATATAGATAGTTAGTAAATGAATTTGAGTTAAGCCCAATAGTTATATTAGATTAATTCAATGTTTTGAATTAAGTCCAATAGTTAGTAAGATTAAAGAAAAAAAGAGAATTAAAAGAAAAAGAAGAAAAAAGGAGAATTGAAAAAAAAGAGGATTAAAGAGAAAAAAAAATTATAATTGGTCAAAACCCCTAAAATCTCTCTAATGTTGACACCTCAGCATAAACTTTTCTAAATTAAGAGTTTATATAGATATAGATATAGATGAATTAGTCCTATTTTAGTTAAATCCCAAATTAGTTTATGTATTCTAAAAAAAACTTTACCATTTTGGGGAAAAAAATGTTCAAAACTCCTAAGGTTTTGATTTTTTTTAAAGTGGCCAGCCAATGCTTTTATGGGCTGATCTACCTTCTAGTGGATTGGCCCAAGTTGTCAGTTTGACTTACTAGTTAGTTTATTATATGGGCCAACCCATAAACAGGATTATGAGAAAGGTTTATTTAGAAGCGGGGAGAGTTTTGTCTATATTTTCGAAAATAATAATAACTAGTATGATTCTCACGTCATGACACAGTTTTTTATAAATAAAATCTCAATAATATGTTAAATTAATATTATAAAATAATAGTAAAAGTTCAGATAGTTAAATGTTTTGAATCAAACCCGTTAATTTTATGTTTCCTTATTATTAATTTTATGTTTTGAATTAATCCCATTGTTTTTCTTAAAAACTACTAAAATTATAATTTAGGCAAAAATCATGGATTAATTGAATTTTATAAAAAAAATGATTGAATAACCTACTTTTAAGGAGAGAGTGATACATCATCAAACACTATTCTCTTTTAATAGTTAGATATAGATATATGTTTTTTTAAAACTACTAAAATTATAATTTAGGCTAAGATCATGGATTAATTGAATTTTATAAAAAAATGATTGAATAACCTACTTTTAAGAAGAAAGTGACAACTTATCAAAAATACTTCTCTTTTAATAGTTAGATATAGATATAGATTTTATAAATGAAATCGCAATAGTATTTTAAATTAATTTTATAAAATAATAGTAAAAGTTCAGATAATTAAATATTTTGAATTAAACCCATTAATTTTATGCTTTCTTATTATTAATTTTATGTTTTGAATTAATCCCATTGTTTTTTTTAAAACTAATAAAATTATAATTTAGGCTAAAATCATGGATTACTTGAATTTTATAAAAAAAATTGATTGAATAACCTACTTTTAAGAAGAGAGTGACACCTCATCAAAAATACTTCTCTTTTAATAGTTAGATATAGAAAGATAGATTGTTTTTTTTTAAAACTACTAAAATTATAATTTAGGCTAAAATCATGGATTAATTGAATTTTATAAAAAAAATTGATTGAAAAACCTTCTTTTAAGGAGAGAGTGACACCTCATAATAAATGCTTCCCTTTTAATAGTTAGATATAGAAGATATAGATATAGATAGATTATTTTTTTTAAAAACTACTAAAATTATAATTTGGGCTAAAATCATGGATTAATTTATTTTTATAAAAAATTTGATTGAATAACCTACTTCTAAGGAGAGAGTGACACATCATAAACAATGCTTCTCTTTTAATAGATAGATAGATAGATAGATAGATAGATAGATAGATAGATATATAGATAGATAGATAGATAGATGTTTTTTTAAAAAACAAAACTATTAAAATTATAATTTAGGCTAAGATCGTGGATTAATTGAATTTTATAAAAAAAATGATTGAATAACTACTTTTGAGGAGATAGTGACACCTCATAAAAAATGCTTCTCTTTTAATAGTTAGATATAGATATAGATTTTATAAATGAAATCTCAATAATATGTTAAATTAAAAGTATAAAATAATAGTAAAAGTTCATATAATTAAATGTTTTGAATTAAACCCATTAATTTTATCTTTCCTTATTATTAATTTTATGTTTTGAATTAATCTCATTGTTTTTTTTAAAACTACTAAAATTATAATTTAGGCTAAAATCATGGATTAATTGAATTTTATATAAAAAAAATTGATTGAATAACCTACTTTTAAGGAGAGAGTGATACCTCATAAAAAATGCTTCTCTTTTATTAGTTAGATATAGATAGATGGATAGATAGATAGATAATTTTTTTATAAAAAATACTAAAATTATAATTTATGCTAAAATCATGGATTAATTGAATTTTATAAATAAAAAATTGATTGAATAACCTAATTTTAAGGAGAGAGTGGCACATCATCAAAAGTGCTTCTCTTTAATAGTTAGATATAGATGTTTTTTTAAAAAACTAATAAAATTATAATTTAGGCTAAAATCATGGATTAATTGAATTTTATAAAAAAAAATTGATTTAATAACCTACTTTTAACAGTTTTAAGGAGAGAGTGACACCTCATAAAAAATGCTTCTCTTTTAATAGTTAGATAATAATAATAATAATAATAATAATAATAATAATAATAATAATAATAATAATAATGATGATGATGATGATGATAATGATAATGATAATAATAGTGATGATGATGATGATAATGATAATGATAATAATAATAATAATAATAATAATAATAATAATAATAATAATAATAATAATAATAATAATAATAATAGTAATAATAATAATAGAATTAGATTATTATCAAAGTATAATTCAATTTTAAACTCATTAACAACTCTAAAGGAGTGAAGTTACATCACATCTAGACCTGTCAATCGGGTCATTCGGGTCGGGTTTGGGTCGGGTCATTTCGGGTTTCGGGTAAAACGGGTTCCTGGTAAAACGGATCTCGAGTAGATCCGGGTTGATTTGAACTCGGGTTTGACCCGGTTTCGGGTCAAATCGGGCCGATTTCGGGTTTGTCAAATTTTTCTTTTTTAAATTATAAAAATCATGATTTGGTAATTTTGCGATACTTTTAAAATGCTAAAATTAAAGACGTGATTCATAAGTTTTAGTGCTTGTAATTATATACTATAACTGATAAAAAATATTTAGTTTTTATTATTTCTTGTAATTTTTAAAAATATATAAAATATCAAATTTTTAAATAATTTTTTTAAAATAATTTCATGCAATTAGTAATAAGCATAGAATTATTTTAATATTTTAATATTTTTTAGAGTTTTTTCTTCTTAAAAAATGTGATGAAAAATCAAATATATGGATTGGAGGGAGTATTACACAATACAAATAAATATAAAAGTTGATTTGAAAATGAAACATCAAGTGATTGTAATTATAAAATGTTAATAAATTGGAATCTTCATAAAAAAATTAATTATATACTTAATAAATCAATCGGGTTAATCGGATCACCGGGTCATCGGGTCAATCGGATCAATCGGGTCAAAATTAACGGGTCAATCGGGTTACCGGGTCGAAACCCAGATGACCCGAAAAATTACCGAGTTTTCGGGTTCGGGTCGGAAAAAAATTTCGAGTCCTGACCCAAATTTTACCGAGCGTTCAGGTCGGGTTTTCGGGTCGGTTTATATTTTGACAGGTCTAATCACATTAATTTGGGAAGACGAAACACCACAAGCATCAATCCCCAGCCTATCAGCGACACACTGAGGCGAGTCCGATAAGAAATGAAAATCTAATTGCAAAGCAAAAGCAAGACCGGTGACTCCATCTGCCACCGAATTAGCCTCGTGGAAAATATGACGAAGTTGAATTTTCCAATCTCTACAAAGGAAGCCTTGGCAACGGTCAACCAAGCTAAACAAAGGGTGCAAAGGCTTGAGTTTCCTCGCCACCAAGTTCACAAAAACTTCTGAATCCTATTCCACTATCACCTTCTTGTAACCCATCGACCGAGCTATCTCCAGTCCCTTAAGGACCCCCCACCCTTCCGCCGTCACCAGCGAGCATGAGCCAAAGTTGACTGTAAACCCACCAATCCATCTAGCATTCGCGCCTCGCAAGACTCCTCCCGTAGCCACTCTTTCATCTCTTCTGACAGCACCATCGATATTCACTTTGATTCAGTCTTCCGGTGGACTCACCCACCTACATGCCCTCTCGCACCTCTTTAGTGCTGCTACACGTATTCACAACCGCTCTATAGCCAGTAGTGACTCCGACACAGTACTCCATCGTCAGCTCTTGTCCCCTTTTACCCTGGAACACCATACCATTTCTTCTCTTCCATATGCTCCATAAAGCCACTGAGAAAACAGCTCTTCAATCCGCACCAGCGCCGAGATTCTCTTTGGATAAATTGTTGTCCCTTAGCCGGGTAGTGAAAGGCTTCTTCCAGCTAATCATCACCCTCCTAGCTCCTGTAACCTGCGGCCAAAATAATTTAGCAGTGCCACAATCTCTAAAAAGGTGTTTGAGGGACTCCTCAAACATATTGCACATTGGACAGCTAGGGGAAGAGGCAATACCGCGACGAACCCGCTCCACGTTGTTGAGGATACCCTCCTTGCTCACGAGCCAGATAAGGAACAAACCCTTTTGTAATATTTGGATTTTCCACAAAGCTTTGTAGAAGCAGAAGTCGTTACCTTGCCATCCATTCTACCCACTACTGACTTCATAACCCGTCTTGACTGAGTAATCCCCATCCTTGGACCACTTCGAGCAAGGCAAATCCTCTCCGTCACTACAAGCAAGAGCAGCAATCTTCAGCCTAATTCCAGTAGGCAGGAGATGACCGAAAGACTCGTAGCACCACCCCTTCTCCGTGTCCCAAAGCCCAGCCACACTCAACTCCAGGAAACCACCGGGTGAACATTTGAATCCTTCTAATTTTAAATTAAAATTGAAATTAATTATTTTTCTAAAAAAAAAATTGTGCCACTACCGATTTTAGAAGAGTCAGCATCTTCTAAGGACCTTGGTTTCGATTCAAGTTGCTCCTTCAAGGGAATCGAAATCGATCTTAAAAACATAAGGTTCTAATTTTTCGTAAAAAACTGATAATTTTACATATCGAGTCATCTGTAGTTTCAATAGGTTTTCCAAAGATATACATATGAGCATAAAAGAGAGATGATAGAGAAAGATGAGAGAGAAAGTAAAAGTGAGGGTCTCACCACAAAAACCCTAACTGAGCAAGCCGCCGCCGCCGAACCAAACAACCCTAGCCCTCGACTCCGACGCTATCCCCAACTTGAAAGCCAGAAAACCAATCAAAGAAAGAAGATCGCTAAGGCTGGAAGTGAGAGATGGCCAAGGATTTTCAATTTTGCAAATGGCATCCAAGAAATCAAAAAGAAAGAGGTGAAGTACCCCAACAAAGAAATGGGAAATCATTTACAGAGAATTCGAAGAAAGAGGAAAAAGAAAGCAGGGAGGCCTAGATTGAAGAGAAAATGGAACGATTCAGCAGAACAAGGCCACTCTAGATCCAGAAAGGACCGTTTCAAGCCATGTATTCGCCTTTGGTGGCTTCGGCATTGGGTGTGCCGGACGAGGACACGGGCGAGGTCATTCTCTGTCTTCACCGTGAAAAACTGGAAAAAAAACTAAACAAGATGACTCAAATGAAGAAGACGGAAACACAATGAGAGTCAATCCCAAAAACAAACCTCGCAAGAGGAAGGCCATTAGATGGCGTAAACATGAGATTGACGCCTTTAAACTTAATTTTGATGGTGCTAAGTCCTTGTCTGATTCTGCTTCTACAGGTTTTGTAATCAGAGATGATGATGGGAGGATGATTTTCTGTGATGCCAGTAGATGTGGGATGGCGTCAGCGCTCCAGGCTGAGGCTGTTGGTTTGTAGCTCGGGTTTCTGTAAGCTCATAAGTTGGTATTTAGAGAGTTGTTGTGGAGGGGGATGCCTCGCGATCGTCAATGTGATCAATGGTGTTTGGTCGACTCCCTGGGAGATCGAGATTCTTATCTCGGAAGCTTTTCGTCTGCTTCGCTTATTTGAGTCAGCCTCCGTGTCTCACGTTTTCAAGTGTTAAGAGATGTGAATGAGACCAAAAAGAGCCCCACATCGAAAGTTGGACATAACTCGCCTTAGCTTATAAGTTGATGAGCTACTCCTTCTAACGTGAATTGGTTTTAGAATGGAACCTCACCCGACTTATGTGCTAGGCTACTAGCGCATGTGCACCCGTGCACACGACCCCCAGTCATCGGTCCGAGTCGGACTTTGATATGGTATCAGAGTCGTTATCTTAACGGCCCATCTTTCGATGTTGGTCCAAGTGTCAACTAGAAGAGTCATTCCTAGTTGCACTTGCGAGGGCGTGTTAAGATATGTAAGTGAGACTCTTGCCTTAGCTTATAAATCGGTTGGTCTTGGAGTCCGATTCGTCGTCATGGAGTTCTGATTTAGAGTTTCAAACTCTCGTTCGCAGGGATGCTCTTGGATGGTGGTATAACCGTGATTCTCGCCTGTATATAAAAAAAAAGGTTTCCCAAAGAAAGAAAGATTATTGTAAATGTAATTGTTTTATTTTATATCAATATTGTTTGTTTGACAATTCCAAGAAGAAAGGAATGGGATAAAACAAACGAATTTCGTATAAGAGTTGACATCCAGTTTCAAGCTAAAGGAATGGATTGGAATCATAAATTGAGACTTTATACAACTTGTTTATGAGTCTTTATTCGCATTTTGATTCTATAAGTCGCTTTTTTTCCCCTTTTCTTTAGGTGTCTATAAGTTGCTTTCTGTTGCACATGTAATAAACAATTATATGCATCAATTCCTCATTCACTAGGCCTCTTCTTCTTTAATTTATTTTCTGTTTTTATGTCAGATTTGCCAATCTTGACTGGATTGAAAATGCCAAATACAAAGTATACTTGATTTGAATTTAATTAGATACATGTAATTGATCCATCCTCTAAAGGTAACCATTACAAACACATTGAAACTTGATCGCTCATCGTCATCACGCACAGAACCATAAATTAAAGTTTGGGGGCTAGGTAGGCTAATTTTTTTCATACGCATAATTTTGTTAACAAAACCCTTAATTTAATAAATAAATAAATAAATAAATTTTTCTTCAATTTTCTTAATTTTTTTATCTATTATTTTATTTTTTTTGTAAAAATGGAGCGGGCTGGAGGGGACCCCAGCCCGCCCCTAGGTCCGTCCCTGATCACGCCACCCAGTGGTGGATATGTGGGGGCTTGGGACGGCTGAAGCCCCATAACTCAAAACAAAAACAAATTACTTAGTTAGTAAGGAGGGGTATTTATATATTGAGGTCATGAGTTTAAAGTTTTAAACCCTTTTAGCCTCACCTTTTTAACAATTTTTGTTTAATGCTTGTTTGGATGAACTTCGGAAGTACATTTTTTAGAAATTTAATTCATGGGAAAGTAAGTTTATGAGAATTGAACTTTCTATAATTTAAATATTTGGATAAGTTTAACTTCATGTAAATTAAAATCCTACGTTTTATTTGGTTGAATATGAACTTTCATGAGAATTTGTATAAAATTACTTTTGTAACCCTTATTAATAAAAACTATTTATTTGAATTATGAGCAAATACGTAATTTATGATTTAAAAAAAAAGAAAAGATTTTTTAAAATATATAAAAATGGTGGATTTCAACTTATCCACCCCCACATGGTGATTTCAATTCCTCCATTGTGGTGGAATTGGAATTCCCATAATTCTACTTGTGTTTTTTTTTTAAAACAAAATTCTAATCAAAACACATGTATTGAAATTTACTTCATGGGTTATTTCAATTCCTGGGTTTTTTTTTAATGTAATCCAAACAAGCACTTACTTTTCTTCTACTAAAAATGTCTAATTAAATAATAAATTTAAAATTTTATCCAATATATTTAAACAAAAACATGCTTTTCTATCTATAAATATAAAAAAGGGTAAATTGCAACTAATATCCCAACCTTTAGGGATAGTTGCTTTCAATACCCTAACCTTGTAAAATTTCACAAAATATCCTAACCTATACCATTAGTTGCAATTAACACCCTAAATAAGTTTTTTAAATTAAAAAATTACACACATCAAAAAAAAATTACAAAAAATCACCTATATTTATAAAATATTTTCAATGAATCCCTAATACATTTTAAAAAAATGAGAATTAAATAAATCTCTTACAATTTAACCCCATCTGACCCACCATCCAAAAATAATTATAATAGATGTATATATACATATATATAATATACTCCTTTAAAATATAATATAATTACTTTAGCATCTACTCATTTAAAATTTTAATATAATCAATTAAACTAATTAATTATTTATCTAAAAAACATACATTATAATTAAAATCTAAATTTATACTATAAGTCTGTCTCGATACATGCCGATTTGTGGATCTATATATTCCCTGTATATTATTTGATACGATATATACGGTCTTTTTGGTTAATATTATGTTATATATACTAAAACTAATACATAACATCTTATAATGTATCACACATAAATTTCATGGTATTAAAAAAATGATTCTATAAGAAATGTTTGACATAATAGTTTTACAAAAATAAAATAAAGTAGATTTAAAAAAATAAATGGTAAAATATATGATAACCATTTGCAATAAATAATTATATAATAAAGATATATTAAAAATAATATGGTAAAAAATAATAATTTTACCATATTATTTTTAATATATCTTTATTATGTAACTATTTATTACAAATGGTTATCATATCTCATACCATTTATTTATTAAAATCTACATTATTTTATTTTTGTAAAAGTATTATGTTTAAGATAAATAATTAATTATTTTGAGTAATTATATTAAAATATTAAATGATTAAATGCTAAAATAATTATATTATATTTTTAAAAGAGTAGATTTTATATACCTGTTATAATTATTTTTGGATGGTGGGTTGGGTGGGCTGAAATTGTAAGAGATTTTTTTAATTTCAGATTTTAAAATATATTAGGAGTTTATTGAAAACATTTTATGAATATGGGTGATTTTTTGTAATTTTTGTATGATGTGGGTAATTTTTAAAATTTAAGAATCTCATCCAGGGTGTTAAATGCAACTAATAGTATATGTTAGGATATTTTATGAAATTTTACAAGGTTAGGGTATTAAAAGCAACTATCCCTAAAGGTTGGGATATTAGTTGCAATTTACCCTATAAAAAAATTCTCATTTTTTATAATTTATATTTTTTTACTAAAAATGACTATTTAAATAAAAAATTTAAGAATTTTTCTAATATATTTATAAAAAAAATATTTTTCACACACACACATATATTCTCAAAAAATATTTAGCCCCCTCTAGGAAAATTCTTGGACCTGCCGCTGTCACCGCCTGTAACGGCCCAGATTATGAAATTCGGGTTACGTTTTGACGGAAGAAGTACCCTTCTGCCAAATCTTAGCAATCCAAATACGAGCTGTTTATTTGTTCTCTTCAAGTTATAACCATGTTTAAATCTTAAGAATGTAATGATATAATTCAAGAAAAACGGGATTTCAAACCCTCAAAACAGTCAAATAATCCACTCATATCTTGTGCTTTCTCACGAGAACTTGTCCTATTTTGACTAGCCAAAACCTCATGAAAAAACAAAATGAGTGTAAATTAAAATAAATACAATTTCTTTTTCATTTTGATTAATAAACTTTTTAAAAGACTACCCTTCTTTATTTTTTTAATGAAAATTTAAAAAACACTATTCTTACAATTTCCTATAATGATACAATTATTATTTTTATTACCATAGAAATTTATATGGAAAATAACTCAATTATAATTATTTGCAGATATGAATATTTACACATATATAAACGGTAACATGTAAATCCAAATACGAATAGTCCGCGCGGCGCCTAACCTAGTATATACATATATATGAAAGAATTTTTTATAAAAAAAAAAGAAAAAGGATAAAAGATGTGGTAGATTGTGAAAGTAAATAAGGAGGAGACGAGGAAATACGGGATAAAAAATGTAGATTGAAGTGATTTAGCTAGTGTTTTATCTCGATAGATCAGATGTTAGTCGCGAGAAATACTTGAATCCATAATTTTACTAATTTGCCCTCAAAAAAATTACTAATTTAAAATAAAGGTTCACTAATTGAAAATATTTATAATTTAAAAATACGTAATAGTTGTGTAAATATTTTTGATAATTGAGTTTAGTTCTTTTAAAATATAAAGTCAATACAACTTTTTTGTGTGTGTGTGATTCAGCTCTTTGACAATCGTTGAAAGACTATACTCTATAAATACTTTTACGCGTCACACTTGCATAATATTTTTTAATTTATACTGTATGATATACAAGTTAGCTTATAATCATATGGTAAATTTAAATCATTACTTATAATGCATTTTTTTGCCTCCGTTCCGGACGAAAACAAGGGCATGGGTTGAGCAATTCAGGATGGGGGCATCAAAACGCGGCGAATCATGCGAAAAGATCTTCAACCCACTGGCATTTTCGTAAATAAACCCCACCTCCAGGGTCCAATACTAACCTTTTTTCCTGAATTATTGAAAAATAGGAAAACTGAACGTTGTAAAAACTAAAAAGCCACTCCCTCTCCCCCTTCTCTCTCCATTCATCTCAAGGCCACAAATCTCTCTCCTCTCTCTCTCTCTCGATTTCCGGCGACTGCCTCCGGCGGTTATCTGGCCCACCTAGCACTCCACCGCCGCTTCCACCACCGCTTCAGCTCCTGTCGCTATCTCACCTGAAGATTCCAAAGCCTTCAAAAACAACCAATTAAAAAAAATCCACGGAGAAGATTTTAAACTAGTAGTGAAATTCATTCTCCATTGAGTCGGTTCATCCCTCCTTTCCATTTTCAGTCCAAATGAGCAATTAAGAGATTCTTATTTGCTTTCTTATCGGTTCATCGAACTTCTCGAACTCTCTTCTTGAATTCACTGTTTGCGTGCTTCCGATTTCCCGGTAGAGAGCGATGTTGTGCCGAATGATACCGAAGAAGAGAACGACGGGAGCGGTGCCGGTGTATCTCAACGTCTACGATCTCACTCCCATCAATGGCTACGCTTACTGGCTTGGCCTCGGCGTCTACCATTCCGGCCTTCAAGGTCCCATTTTTCTCTCCTTTTCCCTGTTTGTTTTGCTTTTCTCGTTGGATAGCGTATTTGTATCCATATGGCACTCGCTAAAGTGTGCATGAATTCCCTAAATTCCGGCGTTGTCTGCACATCCTTTGGAATTTGATTATTTTCCGAATAAAGCTGATTAGTGATTTGTTTGTCGGTAGCAATAGAGTATGGTAGTTCTGTGCTCTTGTGAACTAATACGAATAGTATCTTTTTGTGGCAAGGGTTTCAGCAATTGTTTTTTGTTTCCTGTTCGAGGATCTGGCTGAATAGTTAAATCTGAGGATTGAATAACATGATGATTTGATTAGGACATACACAGATTGAGAGGATTTACTGGCTGATTTCTAATCTTAAGCATGCCAGATTTATGATGATGGTGCTCAATTTTTGGGATCTTGTCCTGAAAACTCGAGTATGTATAAGATCACTTTTAACTTAACAATCAGCTTTCATGGAATCATGGAGCTCAACTCATGATACCATGTAGCATGAAGGTTTTGTGATTGCTGTTATATTTAAAGTTGATTGGGACAATTGAGCTTTTTGGAAAACCTATATTCCTATTCAGTGGGTTTAGCAACTTGGTCAAAGTTAATCCAATATTGTATAATTTGTATCAAGTATGACCCTGCCTCTATATTCAGCGATTTTGTCTTTCCGTCCATATGTATGCAGACTATGGAGTATAGACATGTGTAGAAATATTAAATGATTGGAAAATGAAAGCACATCCCAGTGCCATGAAGAGGTTTTTATCCATTCTTTTTTGGTTTTTGACTTTTCAATTGGAAGTCAAATTTCTGCGTTTTAGATGTCAATTTCTCAATGTATACACATTGTGCAGTGCATGGCGTTGAGTATGGATTTGGTGCACATGATCATGGAACAACTGGGATATTTGAAGTGGAGCCGAAGCAGTGCCCAGGGTTCACGTTTAGGAAATCGATCTTGGTAGGTAGAACGGATCTGGGTCCCAAAGAAGTCCGCTCTTTGATGGAAAAACTGTCAAAAGAATATCTCGGCAACACGTATCATCTGATCTCAAAGAACTGCAACCACTTCTGCAACGATGTTTGCGTTCAGTTGACGGGAAGGCCCATTCCTAGTTGGGTTAATAGGTTGGCTCGATTAGGTAAGAAACCAACGGAATATTTTCTCTTTGTCCCTTCATTGTCATGTTAAGGGGATACTTTTCATTCTCCCATGTGTAGTGTCATTTTTTGTAGTGTTCTTCATTTCTTATGACCCGGTCTTTTGATTAAGTGATGCTGTTGATATAGTTTGGCTTGTCCTAAAGTGATGAAATATCAACATCATCTGAGGTTAAACATGAAACTTGCTCTGGGGTATTAACTTGTTGTATTCATGCAATTGAAGTGTTGGTAGCAATAGATGGGAAATTTGAGGGACAATCATGAAATTGTATCATCAAATTTTCTTCTTTTTGTCTTTAGGGATTAAAGGTCCATCAGTATATGGAATTTTCTAATGATGCTTTTGTTTTTACTTGTATAAAAGATGTTGTTGCTTAATTTTCAAGCATGACAAATATCCTCTGGTCTATGATTGTTTCAAGGTTTACTGTGCAAGTGCGTTCTCCCTGCTGGTCTGAACGAAACGAAGGTGAGGCACATCAAACCGGAAGACAAGGCCAATGCAGCCGAAAAAAAGAAGCTGAAAAGCCTTTCAAACAGGTTTGATTCTTCAACCCCTTGCACTCCCCCTTTATCAGCTTTGTCCTCCAACTCCGCCACCCGTAGTAGAAGGCAGAGAAGGTGCATTCCTCCTTCCCTATCCTCATGTTCATCATCCAACTCAGCTGTGAAAGCATGACATGTTCAGTTTGTCAAGAATCAAGATTGGGGTTACAAGAGCCTAGCTTTTCATATTGTAAATGTTATTTAATTTTTAATGGCAAGACTTTTTGGTGATGGGTTGAATATCCTGAGTCCCCTTTACTTCAAATATCTTTAGTCCTCTCTTCTTGCTTGTGTCTCCTTTGATTGCAAATTTAAGCTGCTTAGGTTACATCTTCATCGGCAAAGCTTACGTTTTTCCTAACACATGTTGGCTCGGTTAGTAAAGACGGATCATTTCCCCTCAAATGTTATATGTAAGTAACTTATGATCTCGGAGCCCTAGCCAAAAGAAAAAGCCCGGGAAAAGGGCTTAAAGACTAAAGGTTGCAACTTTTCTTAACTTATACTACTTTTACTTTATCTCATTCTTGTTTGTGAAGGGTTTGTGGTGTCATTGTTGAATGTGATTAGGATCTCTTTCACTCAAAGGGCAAGCACCTGAAATTATTAAACAAATTGAAAGTTCTTAAAGCCAATGTGTGTGTGATGGTTCCTGTATTTTTCCTCTCTCCCTTTTTGCAAGTGAGCATTATTATGTGGATAAGTTAAAGAAAATCCCAAATCATTTTAGGGTATTTTTTTCTTTCTTTAAAGAGCATGTCATGACCTTTTTCAGTTTTTTGATGTCGCTTTTTAAAACTTTGTTAATTCATTTTATCCCAAGGTTAAATTTACTTAACAAAGTGATAATTTAATGTTTTCAAAACCATGAAAACAGTTATAGATTGTCTTTAAAAAAGCCTCTCAAAATGAGGTGATTTTGTGCCATGTATCATAATTTATAGTTGATTTTGTTTTATCCTAGTTTATCAAAAAAAAAAAAAAAGAGAAGGCAACAACCTGTAAAGTAAACCGATTGTTGGTGGGGATCCTCATAAGACCCAAAATTCGTTTAATGACACAACTCATAAGTGATTAAGTGGGTATGGGGAAATAAATTCAATAATCACAAAGGTTTTAACCAATTGCTCTTGTCGCATAATCCTAAGATTTGGTTGTGGTCTTGTGGGTGCCCCTCTAATTTAAAACTAGTTCTATATCTATAAAGGTGCTCTAATTTAATTTAATATGTAGCAAAAGGCAAAATAAAAAGGTGGGTTTTGAGTGAATTGGAAGATTGCGCATTAAAGCAACTTCTACCTCCGACCTACCTAGATTTCCACTAATTGTTTACAAGATAGATGAATAGATGATTATATTGAATTCCTAAAAGCCACTTTCCACTCATCTCATTACTAAATGAATAAATGGGTCTCAGTGGAGATGGGTTTGGGCCTTTTCAGATTTACTAAATGAGTAAACGGGTTTTGGGTCATTTACTGTTGACACTCAATCTAAAGTGCACGATGTAATTTGATAAACTTGCTCCATGAGATGAAATTGCTTCATCCGGACGCCCCTCACCTTCTGTCCGAAGGGGATTATGAGAGAAGGTAAATTGTTGTGATTCAACTGATAACAGAGGTTGGGACCAGTGCTTACAGCGTAAAGGAAGCCCCCCTTATTTGAGAGGTTGTTCTCACACTACCGCTGGTGAGACTCGGTCCTTGGTCTCTTACTCCAAATGTCACCCTTGTAACTAGTAGAGTTAAACCCATATACAGTAAAAGTTTGGGTGGTGTCAGGCTCTGCTGGCCCACCACCTAAAAGCATCCTTTCGTACGAGAATCTACAGCTCAGGATGAGACACGGGAGGGTCATGGTTGATGATGCGCCACTTTATCCGCAACCATATTAATCTCCCTGAACACATGGACGCAGAAAAATACATGGAAGTCCTGAAGTAGCTTCCAAGCGTCTGTCGTGATAATCTCGATTTCTCAAGGATAGATCCAAATATCATTGATAGCATTAATAACCACTAGACAGTCACCTTCAATCTCGAGCCTCAAGATCTTGAGCTGGCGGGCTGTAACCAAACCCTAGTGAAAAGCCAAAGCCTCTGCCTTGAGAGCAAACATCTCCACGTAATACAAACCTTGGCAACAAACAATCGAGCCATAGTGGTCTCAAATCACAATCCCAGTAGTTGCCTCGACTGAAGAGCTCACTGCCACATCAAAGTTTAATTTGAAAGATACTTCTGCTGGGTTTTTCCATCTCAAGTTCTTTCTTTTCCTTTGGGTCGGTTGTTTTGCTTTTTCCTTGCGTTCCTCCTATTCCCATAAGATTTGTTTGGATTCTTTCCATTGTGTTAGGTGATATTTTGTATATTGTTCTTGTTTTTTGTTGGTATTTAAAGTTCTGATCCTCCTAAAATAATTATCTTGTTCCTGATTGTCCATATGCACCACTAGATAGTGGCTAGATGTGTTTTTTGGTTTGTAGATAGTTTTTCAAAAATATTGGTGGTCAGTTGCTTTATATATTTCTATTTGATGTTTGTGTATTCTGTATTATTTCTCCTATTTGATAGTCAATTTTTTGTATGTGGTCTCTTGATCATTGGCAATTTATGAATAAGTGAATCGAGTCTTTATCGCATAGGTTACATGTTAGGGGGACCACTACCCCTTTGTCAACCGGTCTCTCTTTTTGTAGGGATTTCATCCATAACAAATTTCCACAGGAAATTTTTTATTTTTGGAAAGCATTCAATCTTTCAAATCCATTATGTTAGTTGGTCTTGCGTGTTTCTGTTTCCTGTGATGCTTTCTAGTGCCAATATTGTGGTAAACTAGCCGTGTCTACTTGTTTTCCAATATATGTGATCTTCAATTTCTTTCATTGGGATTTTTTGTGTATTTTATTTTTTCCACTATATTATTTGGTGGAATTTTTCGTAGTTCATCTAACTTCCATTGTCTGTGTTCTCTAATAAATTTCTCCACTCTTTTCTCTATGATAATTGGGTTAGATGCTATGTTATAGTTAATGAATTTAATACTTGTCATCCATTCATCCATCCAAAATCTTATTTTTTTCCATTTTCTGCCTACCATATCAATTGTTCACATAATTCATCTTCCATTTCCATTAGCTTTCTCCATTGCCAAGATGATTTTTTCTTGTTCTTGTAGTTCCAAAGTTGTTCAGATTGTAAGTATTTTTTCTTTATAATTTTAACCCAATAATTTTCTGGATCTTCAAGGATATTCCACAGAAGTTTCATTTGTAATGCTTTGTTTATTTCTCTTGATTTATTTAGTCCTAGTCCTCCGTTAGGTTTTGGTTTATAAAATTTCTCCCACCTTATCATTGATTTGTAATTTTGGTCCTTGTTCCACAAGAATCCTCTATATATTTGGTCTAATTCTTTATGAATTCCTCCGGGTAATATAAAGCTCTGCATAATATAATTCAGTTTCGTGGAAAGATTAGATTTAATTAAGATTTATCTTCCTTATTGAGAAAGTCCATTTGTCTTCCATTTGGTAAGTTGTGCTCGACTTTTCACTATTGTCTCTTCGAAACAATAAAGATTTTTCTAGATATAAGATAACAACCTAATTTTGATAAATTTAATAGATTTTATTATCTTTTTATTTAACGAGTATTGATCAACTAACCACATCGCGAAGGAATATTTGAGTGAGAATTGATTTAGTTACCGGAAGTATGTTCTTAAATTGATAAAAAGTAATTTTAAATTAAAACCATGTACAATGGAGAAAATGCATTATATTGGCTTTCCAAATAGGAGTAGCATCTTATGAAGTTTAAAATGTTGATGTCCACCTCTTAAAGAGAATGTAAAACAACAATAACAAAAAGAAAGGGGAAACAACATTATTTAAGAAGCACCCATTGTCAAATGTTGTTATTAATAATTGTGTGGCTTGAAAGCTATTTTAAGATGCCTTGTTCGTCTCAGGTATCTCGAATAATTATGAAAATGTAATTATAGTTATTTTATAATTTTGATAATATATCATTGTTAGGTAGAGTTAAAAATTGCAATGATAACGATAGATTTATTTTTCGTAAAAAGTAAAAAAAAGATATATTTATGTGAAATTACTTGAAAATAAAATTTGATGTAATCTAATTTTATAAAATACTTGTAAAATTTTTTGTAGAACTATACAAGCATGGAGAGGTTGTAAATGAATTGACTTAGTGGCATGGGGAAAATTGTAATATGAATAATGTTATTAGATATAGCATTAAGGGCATGTTTATAGGTGTTTATGGAGTATCGATACTCTAAAACAAAACATATCAAGCTTGTCGACTCCAACTCTGGCTATTTTCACAAAATCGCAACAACTAAAAGGGGAAGGAAACACATTCAGCACATCACTCTAGACAGTGGTATTCTGACTTCAGATTACAACATCATCCAACAAGAATTTGTTAAAGAATTCAAATTACGATTTCGCACTAATTCCATACCGAATAGGCGATTTGATGATGTACTTCATCCTATAACGCCAGACATTACTACCCAGGATAACCTTATGCTCACCAACCAAATATCCAATAAAGAGGTTAAAGAGGCTGTGTTTTCTATGGCTGCGGATAAAGCTCCAGGACCCGATGGTTTCCCACCGGGTTTTTACCAAAAGTTTTGGGATGTGGTTGGCCCCTCTGTCACAAAAGCAGTTAAAAGTTTTTTCTCTTCGGGGAAAATGCTTAGGTAGATTAACCATACGTTTATTACCTTTTTACCAAAAAAATGATGACCCATCTATGATCAATCATTACAGACCCATCAACCTGTGTTCTACCTTGTATCAAAATCATCGCCAAAATTTTAACTGCAAGAATGGGAAATTTTTTTGATAAATTAATCCATCCCCGACAAGGTGCCTTCACTAAAGGTCGGTCAATTCAAGATAATGTCCTAATAGCACACGAGATTTTCCATTCATTTCAAACTAAAAAGGGGAAACAAGGAATGATGACAATGAAACTGGATATGGAGAAAGCTTACGATAGGGTGGAATGGCCATTTCTTTTTCAAGTTCTATAGAAATTTGGTTTCTGCGAAACATTTGTGGGTTGGATTCGTGAGTGTGTCTCCACGGTGTCTTACTCGGTTCTAGTCAACGACGAACCAACTACTTTATTCCAACCTTCAAGGGGTCTTAGACAGGGTGATCTCCTATCTTCGTTCCTGTTTATCCTAACTTCTGAAGTTCTAGTGTATGCCTTACAAAGGGAATCTACAGTTAACAGTGACTTAGGGTTTCATTTCGGTAAACCCGGTGTCTGTATTCCGTTCCTCTCCCTCGCTAACGACATTCTTATCTTCACAAAAGCATTACCTTCGGCTTGCAGTGCAATTTCGGTTGTGCTTGACAGTTTCTGCTAAGCTTCGGGTCAAAAGGTTAATCTACACAAATCTAGTTTTCAAACGTCTCCTAATACCTCACAAATATCTATCAATTCGATTACTGCGACTATTGGTATCCCACAAGCGAACAATTTTGAAAAGTACCTGGGTTGCCCTATTATAAATGGTAGGGTCAATCGTGATACTTTTGTTGACGTTGCTCTTAAGACGAAACAACAACTCACTAAATGGAAAGCTTCTAATCTATCGGCTGAAGGACGTAAGATTTTGATTATAGCAAATCTTAGTGCACAACCTCTATTTCTCATGCAGGCCTTTTTACTACCATCTACTATCCTTAATGAATTAGATAAAGTGTACCGACAGTTCTTCTGGAATAAAGGTCCCCATATGCCACCGCTCATTGGCTGGGACAAGATTTGCGCAGACATGTTGAAGGGGGGCCTTGGGATTCACAAGGCCGAAACAATGAATATTGTATTACAAATGAAGTTACTTTGGACAATCATTTCGGAACCTACAAACGTCTGGGTTCGTGTTATCACAACAAAATACATTAAGGATTCAACTCTCATGACGTACAAAAAACAGCAAAATACCTCTTGGCAATGGTCAAAGCTTATGTCACTAAGGAAGCAATTTATGCCTAGTCTACGTTGGAGTATCGGCAATGGGGAGTCGGTAAAATTTTAGACGGATAACTGAGTGTTTGACTCGCTACTTGCCAATAGAATCACCGGCCTTTTGTCGGAATCTGATCTTTCTCTGAATGTTAGTCACTTCATTTTACCAAATAATGTTTGGAATTGTAACCTGTTGCGTACTACGATGTCAAATTTTCTCTCTCCGGCCGAAATAAATCAAATTACCAATACTGTTTTGCCAACTAATGCTTTATCGGACCGTCTGTACTAGAGCCCCAGTAAAAACGGTTCGTTCTCCACCAGTTCTGCAACCAGTATTCTTTCTAGGGGTTGCGGGAGTACCACTTTCAAGTGCGGTTGGATTTGGGACCTGGACGTACCTCCAAAAGTCAAACACTTCTTATGGAAAATTGCTCGAGACGGACTGCCGACTAAAGAAAGGTTACAGAAATCTCATGTATCTATCCCGACTGGTTGTGTGTTCTGTGGTAATACAAATGAATCGGTGACGCATCTTTTCATTGACTGTAGTATTGCTCGGCAGTTTCGCAGGGCTCTGCACATTCCATTACAAATGACCTCCAATAATAGTGCTCCGCCGAACGGCCACCTACCGCTCAACGATATCAAATCCACTGTGGGTTCCACTATTATGGGGAAACTAGCGTCATGCTGGTGGGCTATTTGGTTTTTTAGAAACCAAATCTCATTTGGCAAAGTGAATTCGGTGTCGATCAACGAAATGAAATTCTTCTACTTAGCTAATACACAATCATGGACTGCAACTAAGTGTTTCAACAATGAGGACCTTCATACGGTAATGGCTGGTCCTCGTCGTCGTCCTTCGGCAACCTACGAGGGAGGGGGTGGCAGTCGTACGCCAAACAGAAATGGAATTTGGAACAAACCTCCAGATAATTTATATAAGTTGAATTTCGACGGTTCGGTACGCTCGCATGGTACTGCTGCTTTTGGTTTTGTTATTCGAGATTCCCACGGACAATCGGTCTCCATGGGCAATGGCAGATGTAATGCTAACTCGGTCCTTTACGAAGATTCGGTTGGTCTTAAGATGGGTATTTTGCGTGCAAAACACCTACATCTTCGGAATCTTCTCATCGAAGGAGACAATCTAGTTGTGGTCAATGCTCTCCTTGGGGATTGGATGTGCCCTTGGAATATTGAGCTTCTGCTTTTTGATATTTTGCTAGATCTTTCGTCGTTTTCTAATGTTGCTATTCGTCATATTTTCAAGGAGTCTAATATTGTTGCAGATCGACTAGCTCATCTGGCATACAGTCACCCTGCCGACGCTTGCTTAGAAGATGATCCAAAGCTTCAAGTTCTCATCCGCAAGGGTGCGCTAGGAAGGACGACCGTCTACGATCGTGGTTCCTAATTCTTATACTGCTTCAAAAAAATGGAGTATCGATACTCCAATTTATTTGAATAAAAAATGTTGAAATGGGCGAGTAATCGGGGTATTGGGATACCAGAGCTAGCATCTCGGGTAGTATCGATTGTAATTAATGCGTAGCAGGGTCCGTGTCAGTCTTTTTTTTTTTGGAATACACAGTAAAACGCATTGTATCGGGCCTATGGAAGAGTAAACTATGCGTTTTGGGCTGCAAAACTCAAACGCAAGTTGAAGGTGGAGGGGCCAAGTGTCGTGTGCTGGTTGGTTGCATCAGAGGCACCCAGATGGCGAGCAAGTGGACGGGTGAGATGCATTCTGATGGTTGTATAATTTTAAATGCAATATGCAATTTTTGACATTTATAATGTAAAAAAAAATAAAAAAAATATCAAAATACTACTCCCTCCGTTCGGCAAAACTTGTCATTTTAGGGTGTTATTTTTGTTCAAAAAAACTTGTCATTATAGATATTTTGCCATTTACTTTACAAAAATGCCCTTGATATGATTGATGGTTTGTTAGTTGTAGTTTTCGATAAAGTAAAAAATGAGGGTAATAATTGAGGGTAAATTAGTACATTTGTTAATTGCCTTAAAACTTGTGAAAAAGCTAAAATGACAAGTTTTGCCGAACGGAGGGAGTATATTCATTTTTCTCTACGCATGGACATCAATTTCGAATATGTTTGACCATATTTTGAAAAAAAATAGTTTTCTTTGAAAACAACTATGTATAATAATACCAAAAAAAACTATGTATAATAATGCCCAAAAAAATTATTTTTAATTATCTTTCATTAGTATTACAATTATGTTTGTTAAGTTGAAATTTAAGTTTATATATTGTCCGTTGTATAATCTCTTTTTAAGTAATCAATGTAGTTCGACTTATTTAAATAAAATTTATATATTGGGTTATATATATATACTATACAATTACCTATTTAGTTTATAATAATATTTTAATAATAAAAAATGAATATAATAATATAATTGAGAATGAAAATAATTGTTGGAGAGGGGTATATTTGTAAATAAATTAGTAAATAATGAGATTTGGAATGCTAGGATTGCTATTGATAAAGTAGGAAAAGTGAGAATGAGATGTTAGGATGATGCGGCGGAAAGAGAAGAATAAAATATTAGTATTTCTAGTATCGCTAGTATCCCTTGATAAACATGGCTTAATAATATATGAGTGTAACATAACAAACTTTTCTAATGAAGCTTCTTAAGTATGCCTAATAACGAAAATCTTTCCTAATAAAATTTTTTTGGCCTCTTTCTAAATTGAAGGCCAAATTTGGCTTGAAGTTTTGAAAGGCCAAATAAGTATTTTATTTTAAAAAAAAAACTAATTGTTTAATATTACTATAAATTTACAAAT
This sequence comes from Persicaria maculosa, assembly GCA_963922045.1. Classification (NCBI taxonomy): domain Eukaryota; kingdom Viridiplantae; phylum Streptophyta; class Magnoliopsida; order Caryophyllales; family Polygonaceae; genus Persicaria; species Persicaria maculosa. The sequence goes on along the minus strand of OY998267.1, from coordinate 25,912,733 downwards.
CATAAATTGTATTTTTTTTTATCAAAAATAAAAGTTATAGTATTGTAAAGTTATTGTCAAGTTCTTCAATATGACTATAATATTTAACATAGTTGAATTTTCTTTGCACAAAAACTATTTTTAGAAAACCATATTCATTTTTTTAATTATATCTTCATCAAAATCATACCTCTGAAATAAATATCATCAAGTTGCATAAAGTACTACATTTGAAAGTAATAAAAAGACCCAAGAAATACATCAAAATCACAATCACATGTTTCAATAAATTTACATCACTCTCTTCGAAATCATTCCTTATTTTTTTTTGTGGGAAAAAAAGGAATGATTTCGAATAGAGTGATGTAAATTTATTGAAACATATGAAGTTAACACTCTGGTTATAAAAAAGGAATGATTTCTAAATTGAAGTTTTGAAAGGCCAAATAAGTATTTTATTTTAAAAAAAAACTAATTGTTTAATATTACTATAAATTTACAAATCATAAATTGTATTTTTTTTTATCAAAAATAAAAGTTATAGTATTGTAAAGTTATTGTCAAGTTCTTCAATATGACTATAATATTTAACATAGTTGAATTTTCTTTGCACAAAAACTATTTTTAGAAAACCATATTCATTTTTTTATTATATCTTCATCAAAATCATACCTCTGAAATAAATATCATCAAGTTGCATAAAGTACTACATTTGAAAGTAATAAAAAGACCCAAGAAACACATCAAAATCACAATCACATGTTTCAATAAATTTACATCACTCTCTTCGAAATCATTCCTTATTTTTTTTTGTGGGAAAAAAAAGGAATGATTTCGAATAGAGTGATGTAAATTTATTGAAACATATGAAGTTAACACTCTGGTTATCTTCATGCACATATGTTTCAATGCTTGTTCCAAAGTTACTACTTAATAGAAATGTTTATTAATTAATTTATTGATAGTTTTAAGAATTTTAGCATGCAAAATTGTTTTAGAGAACTAAAATAATATACAATAGCCTAAAAGAAAATATTCTATTAAATATTTTATTTTAATATACTATTTTTCTTAACCAATGTAGCCTTAAAAAAAAAGATACTCATGCTTAATTCAAAAGTAAGATTCTCTTTCTATATTAATATCTTTATGTCTCCAAATGTTAACATATCTTCCACTTGGAACACTAGTTATACTTTCCCTCCTTAAAATTGTTCACATGTTCTACTTTCCCTCATTTCATTGTTAACTTGTCCCCTATACAAAGAAAGGGGGAAAGACACATTTAAACATGCCCATATCTCTATCATTAAAACATATTGCATGTCCATAGGGGAATACTGATAGGCCATCTCCCTAGTAGTCTAAAAAATAAATGGAGCCAAAATTAATTGAAGGCCAAGTTGTGGGTAGCTTTAGCTAGACTAAGACACTCCACAATCACACATTGTTAATCTTTATGTGCCTCTCCCAAACACTTGTATCACCATCAACCCACACATAACACATCATTGTGGATAATGTACTCTAACTTGTCACCATTTATAATAACTTTAATCGCTAGCCAAACGTTTTTTTATTATTAGTAACAATCAATGTCGTTTTAGTTTTGAGCATAAATTTAAAATAAATAGCTTCAATTCACTTATATTTTGTCATTATTACATCGGTTATTATATTATTAAATATTTATCCTTATTTTAAGTCGATTAATGAACAATGTGGATGAAACAATTCGGACGAGGTAGATCGATCTAGCCATCTAGGGGTGGTCGAGATTTTAAAACCAAGTTTTTAGATTCCTCTTTAAGAAAAAAATAACCTCAATCGAAACCTTATAATGAGAGGTAAACTTTCGATTCAAATCCTCTTGTTCAAAACATTCAATTTTATGTTTCTTTTAAAATATTTGTTTACATTTCTTTTGAACCAGAAACCCCCAAAACTAAATGATATTTTAAAAAAATAATAGAACCGTCGATTCCGAACATTCACTTTCATAAAACTGCCAATTTAGATTCATTTTTTTGTGAAACCTTAACCATACTCTTAGTGAGTGAGGTAGGGCTAATATTCGAGTCGACTAGGGGTTGTTCATATTCAGTTTGTTTATAAACGAGTTAAGTTCATGACAAGGCTAAATTTAGACTTAAGCTTCAAAATGTATTCACACTCGACCCTTTTAAACAAAATCGATACGATCTTTATTCAAGCATAGAGTAGCATTAGTTACTCATAACATAGTAACCAAGAGAGAATCTTATAAATTCTAATGACGTGAGGATAAGACTGAGAATCAGTCAATACCCACGTTTAAAATCTCCCTTATTTTGTGTTGTGTTCAGTTACTAGAATCATGTAAATTAGTTTCCTTAATTATAGGTATTACTTAACTGATTTCCTCTGTATATTGTAAATTGTTAATAGCAATACATATGAAGCACTGATTTCAGTTGCAATTCCTTAGCTGTCATAAATTCTACAATATTCGAGCTTAAGACGAGTTGAGATTTAATTTGAATTGAACATAAAAATGTGCTAAACTCGCGTTACTCGAAACCGAATCACGGCCACCTCTGCTAGATCGGTGTAAAGTGGGTATATTACGATAAAGTTCAGTATTTTGGCCTATTTGGGCCGATTTGGGCCATTGGATGTCGCCCATAATAAAAGTCCGAATTTGGACGCTATAGCCCATGGAATACACTCTGGGTTAATTTACAGAAAACCATCATACATTTTTTTCCCCCTAGTACTTTTACCCCACAAAATCACCTTTTTCCAATTTCAATCCTTAGGCATCGTGCGAAACATTTAGGCTGCGTTTTCTTCACCCCTTTTTTAAGGGATGGAGGGGGTGAGGGTGGGGTAGTTTTTATACCTTGGGGAGGGGAGGTGGAGGGGTAGGGGAAATCCACCCACCCCACCCCTTAAAAAAAATGAGAAAACGCAGCCTTAGTAGACATAATGCAGAAATTTTGATTTGGGTTTGCATCCATAGCCATAGTCGGCACTGTAAATCGAGGGTGGGGGCACAATAGTGGTGAAAAACAATGTATAACAAAAACTTATATAACACAAAGCATGTTTGATACTACAAAATAACAACAAAAGATATAAGAGTTCAATAATACAAAGAGTAATATCTGAACTGTACTCGAAAAAACTTAAGTACTCTTTAGTAGTAAATAGTAATACAGTGGCACAACCAAAAAAAATTCAGAGGGGCACAAACATAATTATATATGAGCGATGTTGTTTTAGAATAAAGCAACACCGTTTTGTTAGGTTAAATTAATAGTAAAACTCTATATAATATATACGAAAACAAATGATGTCGTTTTAGGATAAAACATTGTCGGTTTAGAATAAAACGCCATCATTTTTTCTCATTTCAAAATACGTAGTAAGAAAAATAAATAAATATATGAAATAGCATAAGGAAAAAAAACTAACAAAATAAAGATAAGAAAAATAATATAATAAACATTATGTTAGTAGAGACATTGTTGTACGTTTAACATATAATTAATATTATATAATCAAATATAAAAAAATTAAACTTTCATAACTTCTTACCTAATTGTCAAAATGAGTAATATAACCTCTCGTTTCGAAGTTCACGAGATAAATTATAATATATGAACGTCGATTTAAATAAAATATAAAAGCATTTTAGGTTATTATATAAAATAAGATTAAAGTGATTAATATACCTTTAATTTTCAAACATTAATATACAACTTTTACTCGCATATCGGATTAAGGCGTATTATATATCAAAACGAAGCTATTTCTCGATCCAGGTCCATGAGAAGATCGTCTAGTCCAAAATCACGATCCATGCATTCTGTGGTTAATTTAAATTTATTAGTTGAAATGGTATTTTTTCCATAAATAGTGTTACTTTTTTATGGTTTTCCACCAATTTGGACTAGATGATCTTCATTGGGTCCCGAATGGGTATATCAATTTGGAATATCCAATTAAACATTTAAAGTGGTATGAAATTTCAAAATGTGTTTTTTAGCTTTGTAGTACGTTAGGGCTAGTCTGATGTTGTACTAGTCTAGGGTTTTGTTCTTTAGTTACATCTTCATAAATGTTGAATGATTTAACCTTTCAATCCCCACCTTCAATTGCTCCTATTATGCATCAAAATTAAATGGTAAATTTAACTCTTATCTCCCCCATCATTTGAGATCTTTCAATCCAACAACATTTCTTCGTTTCCCCTTCACTCGTCCATTTTCATCAAATTTTAGCGAGAACGAAAACTAGGTCACAACTCACAACTAGCACTAAGGACCACCAACTCTTAATGAATACTAGTCTCTGAACTGGCTAGTATATATGTGTACATGGAGTGGTTAAGCTTAAATGGGCAAACCATATATATGCAAATTGAAGGCGATTTCCGCCCCAACCTCCACCCTATAATTATAACTAGTCCTATTCCCGAACCAGAGTCCATGTCTAACTTAGAGTACACCTCACACTATTGTTGTTCTAGTGTTGCACAAATTACATGCCAAAGTCACCATCATCATAAACACATTTTGGATATACTGTACCCCATGTGTTTATTGTTGGAACTAAAAGATAGAATTTTGTGGGCAAATCTCAATTCAATTACTGCTTGATTAAAACCAATTACAAATATGTTTAAATAGGATAAGAAATAACAAAGCAATCCTAAAAATATGGCCACTTCTACCAATATCCACACCACTAACGTCTAACAATTAATAAATCAATTAACTAGATAAATTCTAATCCTAATATCTCTAACCTAGCTAACACACGTTGCCCACTAATTGAAACCACAATAACATTAATTAAAAACTCCTAAAAGTAAAACTAACTTAATTTTGAAGCATATTTCAACATTTATTTCCTTGCAGCCCTTTGATAATCCATGTTGTACAAACTTACATTATACACAACAATATCATCCGCGGGGCTCAAACTCTTCAACGTCGATCATTTTCAAACTTGTTGCAACAAATTTTTTTTCTTTGACGAGAATCAATCTAAATTCCGGTCCATAGTACATTTAAACGTTCGTTGTAAGGACTATATGTACGTTACAACAAATAAAATCCAAATTATATATAGGTCATTAAATGACCCAAAAAACAAAGTCTTAAGTTGTAATCCAACTCAAGAATCAAAGTTAGTTGGATATAAGAATTTGGGCGTTGATCCTTCTCAATCTGAACGAGTGAATGCCCAATTTATGATCAAACTCTTAATTAAATGAGATTATTATTTTTTTTTAAAAAAATTAGGTTAAACCTCACCTTTGTAATTAAATATGGTCGGATTATCTAATTAAGTACTGTACATTGTTTGATGATAATAAAATAAAATAAAATAAAAACAATTTAAAAAGCGTTGCATTGTATTTTCCCAAAAGCTTAGTTGTTTAGTTGTGGACAATCTGGTGTGACGAATCAGTTGAACTACTTTGACCACATCGGTGTTCCTTCCACAACTAAAATAATGAAATACCAATTGGATCTAGGTTGGGACGACAGATTAACCACACCATACACATACATATAATATTTAATAATTAGTCCAATTAAGCACTATTAATCATCTCTTTTAATTTGTGTTATTCAAATTTAATAACTTGTTTTTTTCCCTAAACCAAACAGACTTTAAATGGTTGGCGGTCAATCCAAAACCATACCGACTTTAAGACGTGAACAAAAGTTACCAGAGTAACGTTTCTTTTTTTTTTTTAAATGTTGTCATACTTTTTTTTTTCCTAGCGAGTATAACCCATCTTTGATGCTAAATCCCGTATATCTAATCCAGCCGACAAAATTTATATATCAGGTTATAAATTGATTTGTGTCGATTGATTAGACCCAATAATAAAAGATAAGGTAAATCTTGATTTTTCACATAAAGAAAGGACGGAAGCAGTGAACAAACTCGGGGCGTATATAACAATCATAATTAGGTTGTTATACCTAATTAATTTGATGATGGGTCTCCAAATGTATATAACAATTTTATATATGAACAGACTATGCCAGAAAGTTTTTAGAGATCGAGAAGAAAAATTATATATGTATGACGTCGTTTTAAATTAAAGTGTTATATATATATCACTTTAAAAACAATTGATATTATTTTAGAATAAATAATTTTTTTATGTTGTCATAGTTTATAGAAAATTATCGTAAACCACAATCTATATATATTTTATTTAATTGCTAAAAATATAAATCAAAACTATTTTATAGTCGTACTTACCAAATATCTTAATAGTTAAGTATATAGTATTTGATAGGTGCTATTTTATTTATATCTAGATTAATTTTTGGTGAAAATAATTATTTATATCAAATTTAATTAGTTAATAATAATAATTATTATATATATATATTATTTTTTGGGGACAAAATAAATTATAAATATGTAGCCATAATCCATCAATGCATAGATATTTTAGTAAACTAACGTAATATTTTTTTTAAAATCAACTATCTATTAAATTACATGAGATTTAATTTATGATAGATTAGAAAAAACCTTTTATCTTATAAATGTAAAATTCATTTATATTTTGAGAGAATCTAATTAATAAAAGATATTTAGATTATATATAATCTATTAAAATAATTTTATTTACATTTATATTAATTTTTGGTGGTATTTTTTTTTTAGAATCTATTTAAATTATTTATAATATTTTATTAACATGTTATCCGTACACGGGACGGGACATACACTAGGGTGATATATATAGTACGTACATGATTCCTTCGTATCAAAAAGTTACTTAACTAAAATGACTTAAATTTTAATACAAAAATAATATTTAAGTATATTTTTTCTTATAAAACAGTGAAAGTTACGTACCATTACCATGCGTCTAAAATCAGAAATCCCTAACAAAAATACTTATACTCCATATTAATCTTCGATCCCTGCACTAAAATAATCTTTTTCGAAAATAATTTAATTAATTTCCGAATAAATTAATTAGCTCTTCTTAAAATTCAATTCATTCTTTCTTTCCTTTTTTTTAAATGTTCATCCTCGATGACTTGGTATACGTGAATAAAAACTTTGAAAAGTTCAAACTAATGTCGACATAACACAGACCAATCTTCAACTTTCGAAAAAGACCATTGACCATTCTATTCTATCAATGACTAATATAAAGCCTTTGTTTTAAAACACCACTTTTTACCAATGAAATATCAATCAATAACAATAAATAAGGAGTTTTTATGTCGCGTTACTGGGGATAAAGCCTTTCTGATCATTTGATGGAATCTACATGCTGATGCTCACGATTGATTAATCGCTCTTTGTTGTTCAAAATGAATAGTAGTTGGCAAGGTCTCTTTTGTTTTGTCTCTCGGTGGGATCATCCTTGCTGGTTTTTACTTAGCCATTCCTGGGAGTCGTAACGAGACCGCAGAGAATTAAGAGGCAAAAACCATGAGATGTTGGATTGCTTTCACATCTTTATAAAGATAATTAAGTAGCGGATTAGGTGACTAGTTTTTGTTATTTGCTAGACCTAAGATGCTTGTATTCAATGTACAAATTTGAGTTATTGTCTACAAGTAAGTCATTGGACGATAATATATAAAAGAGGCAAATCACCCTTAAAATAGGTTATATTGTCCAAAACCACCCGCTAAATAGACTCTGTTAGTAAAAAGTCACCCATCCCTTAATTTCGTTTGATTTTTAGCTAATTATCCATTAAATTCTATTGAATTACCGTTCTATGCTTGAATTAATAGAAATTTAAAATAAAAGGATAGGGGTAGTTGTTGTTTCCATAGCTTTGAACAGGCCACCAATGCAAAGATCGAGAAAGGAGGAGTTGTTGTCGTCCTACCACCACACATCGTCGACGTCTTCGCACATGTTTGTCGCCACCACGTCCCCACATCGTTGTTTCTATACCATCGTCTACACCCTTCATTAATTTGTGTTATTTGTTGCTCTGTATTTGATTAAGAATAGTGAAGATTCCTCATTAATTTGTGTATTTGAAACTTAATGTTGAACATTAGACATTCAGCTCTCAGTAAAGGATTATGCATAGACTAATAAAAACTTTCATTTTTAACTTCGTTTTTAAAAATATAATTCATTATAAAAAAGATTAAATTATTATTATAAATAAGGGTAAAAGTGCATTTTCACATGTTTGTTAACGGAATGGTGACTTAAGATGGTTTTTTGCTAACAACGTCTATTTAGCGAGTGGTTTGTTGTAATTTTGCATATAAGGGTGATTTTGAGCAATATAACCTACTTTAAGGATGGTTTTATGTAGTTTATCCAAATTAAAACCATTATTTATTTAAATTTTTATGTGATTTGAAGTTAATTAAAATACAAACATGTACCCATGCATTTATGACATTCAAGTTTATTTTTTCACCAAAAAAAATAACATTAGAGTTTATAATATATGTAATTCAACACACAAAAACATTAGAGTTTATAATATATGTAATTCAACACACACAAAAAATGAAACCATGGGCTTTCCATAATATAAGAAAATGAAAAAGGTTTTGGTGTCATTCCAAATGTTGAACTTTATTTATAACATTGTGATTGATTCATACTCTCTTCGTCCTAAAATATATAGTCTTTTAAATCTTTACACGTTAATTAAGAAAATTTATTTATACTTAAATCTCATTATTATAGAGTTATGAACTCTTTAATTTTACTTACTATTATACGAAGTACATTTTTAGGGGTAATAATTACCCTATTATAAACCCAAAAACCCACATATTTTTTATAAAAGTTAAAAGCCTAAAATGTCATTTATTTTAGGACGGAGGGAGTATATATTATTACGATTCTGAATTCTCATTTATTATACTAAAAGAATCTTCTCAAATTAAAACTTCCTATCGACCTAAAATCGAAACTAGCTTTCGCCCTTTGGAGTATTTGCTCCTTGAGGAACAAAATCCTCTTTGAAAATTATGATATAAGGAGTATGGAAGAATGGATAAATCATATACAACAATATTGGAAAAACTGGAAGAAGACGCAAGTTGACGAAACAGACGAGGGAGACGTCACTAATCGACCAAAAAATACTCAAAACATAACCACACGCCAGAAAAATGTTAAACGGGGAAAACCAAACGAAGGCTTCATGAAACTTAATTTTGACGGCGCTAAGCCTGCCACCGGTCAGGCCGAGTCTGGATTTGTCATCCATGAGCGCCTTGGTCACGTAATTTCTTGTGGTGTGCGTAGTCATGACAAGGTTTTTGCGATCCTAGCGGAGAGTCTTGACCTTCATGCTGGTCTCATGGAAGCTATTAAGTTGGGGTTCTCTCGTCTTGTGCTGGAAGGTGACTGTTTGACTATTATTAACGGCCTCAAAGGTTCTAGGTCATGTCATTGGGAGGTGGAGATGATGATCGCTGATGCGCTCGGCCTTTCCAAGGCTTTCGAGGGAGGTATCTTTCTCTCACTCCTATTGTGAGGGAAACCAAGTGGCGAACAGGTTGGCGCATGTTTGACTATCCTTCACTAGGGCGCTGAGGAGATTGAAGACCTCGTCCGAAAGGACACCCTTGGATTGTGATTTACCCGTTGTTGATCACACCCAAATTATTACCTTGTACTATTATATACTCCCTCCGTTCGGCAAAACTTGTCATTTTAGCTTATTTCACAAGTTTTAAGACAATTAACAAATGTACTAATTTACCCTCAATTATTACCCTCCTTTTTTATTTTATCGAAAACTACAACTAACAAACCATCAATCATATCAAGGGCATTTTTGTAAAGTGAATGGCAAAATACCTACAATGACAAGTTTTTTTGAACAAAAATAACAACCTAAAATGACAAGTTTTGCCGAACGGAGGGAGTATATAGATTAAGGGCTCGTTTGGTTTGATGTGGGAATTGAAATTCCCAGGAACTTACTTCATGGAAATTAAATTCCCGTAAAGTTCAATTCATGGGAATTGTGAAAATATGCTTGGTTTGATTTTTTATTCTAGATGATTAAATGGAGGAATTGAGAATTTCTAAATTAAAAAGGGTGAAAGTTGAACTTACCTAGGGGTATTTAGATAAGGGAACTTCCTCCAAATGGGAGGAATTCAACTTATCAGGAAGTTAAATTCCTGGGTTTTTAGATGTTTAAAATACGTTCCGGCTATATACACCGCAAATCCCCACGTCCTTAAGGACGTGCAAGGGAGTTTGCAGCCACCCGAGCCCGGACGTGCAAGTACGTTTTTATTTTTTTAAAAAAACGTGCTTGCACGTCCTCAGGGACGGGCTTGCACGTCCTTAAGGACGTGCAAGCCCGTCTACAAAAGACGAAGAGGACGTGCCTCTTCGTCTTCCCTTCGTGTTTGCCTAAGAGAAATAGAGAGAGAGAGATTGCCGGAGTGAGAGAGATTGCTGGAGTGTGAGAGAGAGAGAGATTGCCGGAGTGAGAGAGAGAGATCGCCGGAGTGAGAGAGAGAAGAAGAGATCGAGACAGAGAGAGAGAGAGAAACAGAGAGAGATGGAGCCGGAGAGATCGAGGGTGGCGGTGGAGCCTGTGGGGGAGGGGGTTGCGGTGGAGGGGGTGGCGGTGGAGCCTGTGGTGGTGGCCGGGGGTGGTGGTGGGGCGGCGCCCGTGGAGGTTGAGGAGGGTGGTGGTGGTGATGGTGGTGGTGGTGGAGCAGCGGCGACGGCGGCGTCCGGTAGTGGTGCTTTCACGTCGATCATGCACGTGGTCAAGGACGTTTATTTTTCCGAACCCTACCTAACCCTAAACCCAAACCCTAAACCCTAGCACGTTCTTAAGGACGTGCATTTCTGCTTACCATTGACGCAGCAGTGCCTATTTGAAGCGAAGGGAGACAGCTTGATTCCGCACTCCAAAACAAAGTCCGACTTTTTTCGATATATATTCATTCACCGTTAGAATCGTTATGGCCGAGCCGCAAAGCAATCCTCGTCTCCAAGTTTGCCAGGTACGGATACGTTTCGTATAGTGAATATATTTCGTATTCCTTCCGTTTTGTTCATATTCCACTAATGTTAATACAATTTCGAGACTTTACGCCTGAGTTCTCGGACCCAAGGGTTTGGAATGACCGTGACGAAATGGTTACGCATTTCAAGGACTTGGGTCGGAGACACTGCATGATTTTAGTAATCAAGCGGTCTTGGACGGGGGCGTCGAATCGTCCAGGCGGGGTTTTTCTTGCTTGCAAGCAGTATGGGGAGTACCGACCACGCGGGAAGAAGCTCCGGAGCACGCAGTCGAAGATAAACGGTTGTCCATTCTCTCTACACGGACACGAAGCTCCGTCGGGTCACTGGGTTATGACGGTAACCCACGGTGTTCATAACCATGGGCTTCCAACGATCTTGAAGGGTCACGCCATCGCCGGACAGATGACAGAGGGGGAAAAGAAGATGGCCAGGTGGATGAAGGAAATTGACACTCCTCAAAAATCCATTGGGTACGGATTGAGGCAGTTGGATGAGACCAGTGTCACGTCAAGGAAGAGCCTTACCAACACGCTCACCATGATGGTCGCCGAAGAAAGAGGTAGTCGGACGATGACCCAGGATACCTTGCACCATCTGCGGGAAAGAGGGTACTACTACGAATTCAGACGACATCCGGATGACGACAACGTCTTGAGCGACCTCTTCCTGGCGCATCCCGACGGGATCCGGCTTCTCCGAAGGTTCCATTACGTCATCGTAATGGACAACACGTACAAAACAAATGCGTAACTTATTTAATAACGATTACATTATTGCACATATAGCCAATTATAAAATATTTTACATGTAACATATTTACACTTGCAGATATGGGATTCCATTGTGCGAAGTGGTCGGGTTCACACCCTCAGGCAATACTTACTGCATCGCCTATGCCTTCATGTCGAAAGAGAACGAAGACACATACGCCTGGGTGTTGCGTCAGCTTCAGAACTTGCTTGGGAAGGTTCAGCCTCAAGCTATCATGACTGATCGGGAGCTAGGTCTCATGGCGGCGCTGAATGTTGTCTTCCCCGACGTCCAGCATCTCCTTTGCTGGTTACACGTGACGAGAAGATGCGAGGAAGCTGCTCTGAAGATCACGAAGAATTTAAACCACGCTGGCATCTTTAAGGGCAACTGTTGGGGGCTGTTCGAATCGAGGTCGGAGGAATCATTCAACCGACGTCGTCGGGCGCTACACGCTGCATGGCACCCATTCCCAGGTGTGGTGGCGTATTTAGAGGCGGTGTGGCTTCCACACAGCAGGAGCATCGTACGATGCTACGTAGATAATGTCTTCCATCTCGGCACCCGTACGGCAAATAGGGTTGAGGGTCAACACAAGGTTCTGAAGGAGGCACTTCACTCATCGACTGGTGACTTTCGCATCGTGATCGATGCAATCCATAGAGTCAACGATTGTCAACTGCATGAGCTGCAAACTGCTTTGGAGATCGACCGCTTCAAATGGCCAACAGCGGCGTATAAAGTCAACCTTTTCGATGAGGTAAAGACTTTAATCTCCAAAAAGTGCTTCGATTATCTGTACAAGATGTGGCAGGACATCGTGGACCAAAAGGTTCCTCCGGTATGCACGGACCGACATTGGAGGGTTTGTTACGGGATCCCATGTGTCCATGAGATTCAGGGATACGTCAACTCCGGTACTCCGATACCCGCCGAGGACATCCACCCGTTCTGGATGGATTTGTCATGGACTGACATCGACGACACCCCACTGTCGTATGAGCTGTCATCTTCATATACGGCTTCTAACGATGTATGCGAGGATGAGCTGCACCCACCCTCATCAGCAAGCGTCCGAAGGAAGGGGAGGCCTCGGGGGTCGAGGAATGCCTGCAGAACCAACCCGTTGCCATACGAGGAGGTAAGGGAAAGGTTTGAGAGAGAAGAAGCGCGTGCTGCTCGACGTGCTGCTCGGCATCGTCCACAAGCGACCTCAGCTCGACGTGGACGTGATGATGTGTTCGGAGGGTTCAACTGGGGTTGAAACAACGTTGATCCCTTCATGCTCGGTCATATTGAGACGGTGAGGGACACTGTTGGAGATGGTCATTGTGGCTACCGTGCTTTGGCGGCTTTGACATCACCGATCGGCGAGACTGCTTTCCCGGAACTCAAAACGTTACTATGCAATCACTTGGAGGATCACGCCGATCTGTACGCCGGTTGTTATACGGGAGGGTACCAATTCCAGCAGTTCGTCGACTACCAGAGATGGGCGGGAGCTGTGCATGGTGATAGGAGACGGTGGATAGAGCTACCCATTATGGGTTTAGTATTTGCAACGGTATATCAGATTCCTCTCGTCGTCCTAGCTTGGCATCATCCGTTCACATGTCTCCCCATGACCTCGTCGACACCTGCTAACAACCCTCAATCAGCAACCTTTGGTGTAGCCTGCATCGGAAACCAAGACCATTTTGCCGCGGTACGACTTCAAACGTCTTTTTTTATTACCTATTCTTGCTTTTCATATATATGTCAATACTCTAACTCTAATTTTCCGTTCTCATAGATCTGGTTGCGTCGTAACGCTCCTATTCCGCCGCCTCCGCCAGAATGGGTCGCACATCATCATCCGAGCGTCGAAGGATGGGATGCTCCGTTTCAAGCTCGGTTTGAGAGATTTCAAGCCTTGCGTGTCGAGTCCGGCCGCCCTTTACTATTTTCCTAGATTTTATTCCACAAGTTTATTAAAATTATGAATGTAAACTTTTTTTTTCCGTTCCTTGTAACGTTATTCGCATATTATCCGAATGAAAACCTTAACAAATATTGTTTTCTATTTAATTTGACCCTAAATCCTTCAACTCCACTAGCTAATACTTCAATTTTATCAATTAACATTACAAAACCCTCGGAAATCCTAAACCCTAAACCCTAAAACCCTACTAGGGTTTGCACGTCCTTAACAACGTGCAAGTATTGCACGTCCTTAAATACGTGCAAGAACGTTGTTAAGGACGTGTAAGTCTTTGCTAGTGCACGTCATTAAGGACGTGCAAATCCTTAATCCGGATTTGCGGTGTATATAGCAACACCCTTAAAATATCAACTAAACACATACTTTTCTCCTACTTTCTTAGATTTTATACTTCCTGGGTTTTGAATTGCCAACCAAACAAGTCCTAAGGTTTTCTAATGTTGAATAAAATGATCATTTAAAATAATTATTTAATCATTCATCTCATTTAAAAAAAAAGGGACTAAAATCAACAGAACAATATTTTATGTTTCAATGTCCTTCCCACGAAATTACATACATGAACCTCAAACTTACTATTTTTTACCATCTATAAAGTTGTACAAAGTATATAGACATTACAAATAGAAACTCCCAATAGTATCATCAATCATGTTAGTTTGAAAAGGAAAAAATGGGTCAGTAAACGGAAACAAAATTAAAATTAAAATTAAAATTAAAATTAACTTTTTTTTATAAAAAAAAAAGGAAAATGAGAGAAAAATCAATCAACTCTTCCAGGCGTATACGAGCAATGAGAAACCGGTGGGGCCCTTCAGCTCGGTCTCCTCGACGCTCTCCCACTCCAACACCGACCCACACGCCGACGACGATGCCGACGACAGCGACGAAGACGACGCCGACCTCGCCTTCATCCTCAGTCCCTTCTTCTTCCTCCATCCTCTCTCCGCCGGGACCTCCTCCGTCACCACCACCCTCTCCCCTCCTCCCGCAACAACCCCAGCCGCCGACGCCGCCGCATCCTCCGAATCCCCTCTCTCGATCTCAAATCGGAAGGTGAACAGCGCAAAGCTCTCCCCTTTATCCGCCTGATCGTCGAACAGCCAATTATAAACATCCCAGGAGAGCAAAATCGGCTGGCCGTCGACTTCGATCCGTTGACTCCCTCGGAACTTCCACTTGAGATGCTTCACGAGGAGAACTTTAACCTCGTCGACGCGGATTACCAGCTTCGGATCCAGGTCGGAGTCGTCGCACTCGATCGAGATCGACCGGGTCTTCCCGCCGAAGAGCGTCTTCGTCCTGTGGACCTTGGTGCCGTGCACGTGCTCCCTCCGCACCACCAATGCCTGCTGGTGGCCGCTGGTGCCGCCGGATCCGATCCGAATCTTAGGGCTAGGGTAGAGGTCGCCGACGAGGAGGACAGGGTCATCGTCGACGACGACGGCGATGGAGAATCCGGATTCAGGCTCAGGTCCGGATCCGAATCTAGCGCGGGTGAGATCCCAGAGGACGGTGGCGGGGGAGGGGGAGGAGGAAAGGCGGAGTCTTTGGGAGCCGTGCTTCTTCCAGAAGAGGAAGGAGTTGAGGGAGAGGCGGAAGGAGGAGGAGGAGGATGGGAGGGGGTTGGGGAGAGAGAGGGAGCGGTGGGGGTGGTTGGGGAGGAGGTGGAGGTGAAGGGAGCGGCCGAGGAAGGAGCGGGACCAGGTGAGGGCGAAGATGCCGAGGCGGGTGTGGTAGAGACAGGTGGTAAGGTTGGTGGTGGCGGAGGCGGTGGCTGGGGCGGTTGGAGGGGTGGTCGGAGGGGGGTCGGCGGTAGGGCGGAAGCAGGAGGAGCCGTTGCGGAAGCTCGTGGTTTTCTTGATCATTTTATTTGATCGATGTCTCCAAATAAATGATCGATCTCCAATGCAATGTAAGGGATGGGATGGGATGGGAGGGGAGGAATTGGTCAGGAGATTTTTCTGTTAGGAAGATGGAAGAGAAAGGGGATTTGGGGGTTTTAAGTTACAGAGAGAGAGAGAGAGGAGAGTAGGAGGGGCGTTGGGTTGGGTTGGACCTGAACCGTCACAACCCTCACAACGCGTACAATGTTGAATCTACCATGACTTTTGAATTTTTTATTTTTAGAAAACAGTTGGAATTATCGTACGAAATCACTCCGAAATTAATAAATTTCTACATTCTATAATTATATAATTACGGAGTAGTATTTTTTCATTAATTAAAAATGTCATTTTGATGGAGTTTTAAGGGAAAACTCTAACTCTACTAATAGAGTTTCTCAGTTCTCTTAAAAAAAAAGAAAAAAAAAAGTTTACTAGAATGTCTATATTTTCCGGTTTTATTAGCATTTTGTCTACCAACCTATCCACATTAGCTAAATGTCCATCCACTCCACCGTGTTTGCCGAAACTGAAGTTATTCAAACCGAAGTTGCTGAAAGTTGAGTTGTTGAAATCGGAATTGCTGAAACCCGAAAATACACTAAAAAGATGCGGACAACCAGTGGTGGACCCAGAATTTTCGCCAGATGGGGGCTGAAAACTATAAGAAATGTTCGTAGTCCCGGATCACTAATAATCACCCATTATTTTCCCAATATATCGAGTTTTTTTTACTCCTTACATTATATTTGCGAATACTAGTAACATCATCTCCACTTCCAACTGGTTCAACATTTCGAGATGGATTATGAATATGACTGATTGAAGGGTTATACAATAGTAGGAATAGAGGATTTAAAGCAAATAACAAATTTGTTGATTCATGTTATATATTCATATAAAAAAATCCCCAAGTCAAATATTCGATTCACAAATCTCAAATTCTATTTACAAATTCACGAAATTTCATAAAATTGGTTTCCAAAATCAAAACCATAAATTCTCATATTCTACATATAAATTGAATCTCGAATTAAAATTTATGGCACAAATTAACAAAGTACAAATTATAAGTATTAAACACTAACCTTTTCAATTCATATTATATATTCCTATAAAAAAATAATCCCCAAATCACAACTACAATTAACAAATTTACAAATTGATTCTCAAAATCATATACCCTAATAATTTCACAAAACAATTAAAAGGTAAATGGGTGTTTAAAAAAGAAAAGAATTCAAAATAAATAAAAGGTAGCATTGCTTCTGTTTGTATACCTTCGGGAGTTAAAAAAAACAATGGGGCAGATGAGATTCGAAACTCCATTCCCTTCCCAATTACCAGCTGGGCTAAAGAGAACTTGTGATACTTTATCCTCTCTACATAAATATATTACAAAAATCACACAGATATATATACACATTTTTTTCCAAAATCGATCCAGAGGGGGGCTAAAGCCACCCCGAGCTCCCCTCTGGGTCCGCCACTGCGGACAACAATATAAACACATAAAGATTGGGCTATAAACATAAATACAAAAGATGGTCATGTTTTTTGTAATTATTAAAGGCTATTTACACACAGAGATCTAATAGACGATGTGAAGAACGGAGTAGGTACTGTAAATAACAATAATATAAATTAGATTCCGCTCTCTACTCGATCCCGGAATCCACTGTGATTCTCAAATTGGATTTCGTTACTTTCCACTCGCTTTTTCGTGTTTTCACCCACTTTTTTTGGTCGGGTGATTCGGCTTCGAGTCGGGTGTGGGTGAAATTGCCAATTTGCTATCCCTAAGAATGAGTATATGCATACTCCCTCCATCCGAAAATACACGTCCTTTGATTTTTTGACACGTTTTTTTAAGATTTAAAAATGATATAAAATAATTTTTTATTTTTTTAATAATTACAAAGTTATTAAATTAGTACAAATTCTGCTCAAAGAAAGACCGAAAATCCAATCGAAAGAATCGAAACCCATTTTGATCTTAATGAACTAACCCATTGGGCATTGCTCTCTCTGTGTGGGTGGGGTGGGGTGGGGGGGGGGGGGGGGACGAGACAAAATTTGCGAGATAATAAATTCTCGTCCTGCGTTTCGTCTCGTATAATTTTCACGGGATGAGATTCACAATTTTTTTTTCAAATTCTACAAGGATCAAAACGGGTCCATGGTTTGCAGGATTTGTGCTCACATCTCACCATAGAAAAATGCGATGTAAATAGATTAATTAGATGAATTAGATTTGATAAATTCCACCTCGATCCATTCTTAAAAATGTGTCATTTTTTTATTCACACACATTTTTTAAAATGATAAAATTATATAATATATTCATTTTTAATTATTTTTTAAATATTTTCATACTTATTGGTAATAAGTATGAAACAATTTGATAAAAAATTCATAAAAAATATATTTTTTTATATAATTTTTAGTTCCTTAAAAAATATAGATAAATAGTAAAGTAACATGTTTTTCAAAAGGGAGGGAACGAGGGTGAAGGTGAGTCAAAGTGAAACATATTTTTTTTATAAGTTAAAAATTCAAAATACCAAACATCACTTCTATTTGGTAAATTAAATCAGTGCCTGGGATCACGGTATGGTGTCTGTGGATCGAGCTGAGTGTTTTGACCTTCTAACTGGATTGCAGGAAGCCGCAAAGCGCGGCTACTCCCGCCTTAAAGTCGAGGGGGATAGTTTGAAGGTGATCAATGCTTTGAAGGGGGTTTCGCAGTGTTCGTGGGAGATTGAACCGGCGATCTCCGATGCTTTGGGTCTCTGCCGTGAGTTTAATGACGTCTCTTTCGCTCATATCTTCTGTGAGGGGAACCGTGTGGCTGAATTGCTTGCTCATATTGGTCTTTCCTCGCGCTTCGTCGACGTCTGTGTTCCTGCTCAGTGTGCTGCAGCGGTCCGAGAAAACGCCCTTGGGCGGTGGGTTAACCGCGGTTAGCTACCCCCAAATCTTCGCCTTGTATCAAAAAAAAATATAGAAGGAAAATCCAAATACAACTCATCATAACCTCCAAGCAGGTTAGCTCACATGGAAGTCGAGGAAGCTAGCTAGTTAAGACCAAAATTGAATGTGAGTGCCGAGAATAAGGAAGAGTTTGGCGACAGTTAATGTGCTTCTCAACACCGGAAAGATGAGAGTAGAAATCTATAATGAAAAATAATATTTATTATAAAAGTGTGAATCAATGATGTTTCCCCTATCTAGACGAGTGATTTTTTAAATGAAACATAATTAGGGACTAGAGTACCAATATATATAATGATCATTATAACTTTACTTTTTGGTTGAAAATTTTTCTTTTGAGAAATATATAAATGATCATAATTAATTGATCTTTGCCAAAGCAATTATTTCTCATTCATCGACATCAACTAGGGTGCTCAAAATTTGAATCGGACAGGGATCGGACTGGCATTTCTGATCTTGGGTCGGATTGAAAATATAACGGTTCGGTCCACAGTCCATAAAAAAATTGTAATTCCAATTTCTTGTTCAAGACTGGGATTGGGATCGTACCGGAATTTTTAGTCTTGGACCAGTGGACCGGAAAGTGTGTGTATATATGTGTGTATGTATTTTTTAGAAAATAAAATTAAAATGACCAAATGAAAAAAATTATAAATAATATTTTTTTTCATGTATTAGCAATTTGATTTAATTAAGTATATTTTCACATTTAATAAAGGGCTATTTGCATAACTAGCATGGTTCATTAGATTTTTTGCAAAAAAATATGGGTTTTCCCACAATTGCAAACATTGTAAGGGGAGTTTTACAAATAGAAAATGTGACCAGTACAACTGGTAGCATGTCTGCAAGTGGGTGAAGGGCTGACAAAAATGAGGGGGAAATGTTTGGCACCAAAACACCCGACGGGACACCAAAGTGAGAGAGATAGGGGGATGTGGGCGATGTGATAAGGGGGTTTCTGAAAACCTACAAGCATATAAAAGGAGGGGAGGGGAGAGGGGAATTCAGTTGCTTTCCCAACCTGCAAAAGCTCACAAATTAAGGATGGAGAGGAGTGACACCATGGAAGAGGAGCTGTCGTTTTGAAGATCCAGTTGCAGAAAACGTGTCACCTTGATTCATTGTCACTCAACACAATCCCCCATGTCACTTACGTTTCTGGGAAACCTTTCTTCGTATACACAATGGATAAGTCTAGTTCCTGTAGTTGTGCTCATCTATGGTGAAAACTACAATCCCAAGACGCGAAGCTCATTTCTCGTTTCATTTTCAGGTGACAAAGGGCGGCAGATGGGTCTTTGCTAGACAGAATGCGCACAAGAATATAGTGATACAAGAGATCGTCGACTTTGTGTCTCTCAAAAACCTGATCATGTTGAAGCTATCCGAGATTGCACTAAGTCCTTGGCCATCTGCTGGAGTTTCTGATAGGAATTCAGCAAATCTTACCAAAGGTACCTCTCCTTCACGGGTTCTTAATATCAAGATTGTAGATTTATTCTTATTGTCACTTATTCGATGGGTTCATGTAATCATGTGTTCAATTTTGTGGTTGTATTTAGCCATGGCAAAGAGGAGTACTGTATCATTTTTCTCTCTCTTAAAAGTGAAGTGCATTGGGCGGTTACTCCTCTATTGTATTTCTATTGATATTAAGGACTATGGTATTTCCTGTAGTTCATTTGCAAACATATTTTCCAACTTGATTTTTAAGCCAACTTGCAATTAAATTTAAAATAACACAATAGCTGATAGCGATTGTATTGAACCTTGAAGTGGGAGGATTGTGTAAGGTTATGCTCTACGGATCTATCACTCGAAACTTGAAACCCTTTTCAGAAAGGGTAATTAAAAAGATGAAGAAATTGGTTTGCTTCTAATGTATGGATTTCATTACTGAAAATTGGTTCATATATATTTGTATCTATTTATTGTAGTTTAACCTCCATTCATTAAGTTTTCTTTGAACATCTATGTTGCTCTATGAGCAATCATTTTCTGTTTTATGCAATAGAACTTGGTTATTACACCATATGATCTTTTGAGTTTTGTCAACAAGATATAATCATCCTTGTTATATTTTGCTCAAGTATACAACTTCCTTACTAGTGTATTCGATCCTGATTAATGTGACCATTTATAAAAGGTTGCGTTGATTCAAACTTTTCGATATGATATCCTTGCTTAATTCGCCGAAAATCAGTTATTCTCCGGTGATTTCTCCCTTGACAGAAACATTCGGCTCTCACTCTCCATCACCTGCTCCGGAGATATCGCTTCTGCAATCGTCGTCGTCGTCGCCCTCCCCGTCGACTATATTGGATCCCTTAGCAAACTCATGGAGATGCAGACGCAGATACAACTTTCGAGGATGCTTTTCCGAGCAATCCCACTTCTCTGGACTCCATTGATGCACCTATGGTAGACGGCGACATGAGTGGCGAGAAGAAAGCTGGTGTTGTGTTTGGAGTTTTGATCGGTGGCGGCGTGGTGGTTCTGACCGGAATCATTTGCAAGAAACGATGAGGAAACATCCGGAGATCACAATACAGATACGCGACTCTAAGAGGACTCATCTAGAAGGATCTATAGCAAATCAAACAGTATTTTCTTGTTTCAGATCTCATTACTTAATTGATACTTCCTTACGATCAATTCAATTCATTTATGGTGAAAATTAGATCTTTTAGTTTTAGCAATATCGAAATTGAAAATTTATTGACACTGATCCATCAACAAGACAACAACTACATATCGATCCAACTTAATGTATACGATATTTATAGAAACGCAAAACTAATTAATTTGTTGCTTTTGATGATTGCTTGATTCTATTTGGCTTGGTTGCTGGGAATGGACTGCAAGTCATTCAATGATGTATGAGATGTGTTTTATATAGTTCATAGTTGATTCCATTATGAAAAATCCATTTTAGGATCAAATGAGTGACATTCAAAGTTTTGGAAGAAATTAGCAGCGGTGTAGCTAGAGCTAGCAAGATCTGACCCGACCCGACCCGAGAAACCCGACCGACTAACCCAAATTGAAATCCGACCGAACTCGAAAATTTAGCGTTGTGCATAACCCGAACCCGAAACTGAGCCTGATCGATATTGATCCGAAACCCAAAGTGACCCGAATACAAATAAAATCCGATTCAAACCAGACCCGACCCGACTCCCAACCCGACCCAAATATCCCTGAATAACTATTTTTTTACTTTTGTATTTCCCTCCTATATTTTTCCCTTCCCTCCTCAAATTTCATTCCCTCCCAATAAAATTTCATTCTCTCTTATTTTCATTCTCTCCTAGTTTATGAAATTTCGTTTGTATTGAATAATCTAATTAACAAAAATAAAATGACTGATCAAATCATTTGTAATGAATAAAATATAAAATCATAACTTTATTTAGACATGAAAGATAATGATTTATTTATAACGAATTTTATATCATCAACTTAAATACTTAATAATCAAACATAAATAATTGAATATGATTAAAAAAAACAAGATTATGGGAATATGAATATATGATAGTTTTATAAGTTGTATACTTAATTTTAATACTTGTATTTAGAATTTTATATTATCTCACATAAGTAAAATTACCAAAAATAAAATGATCGATCAAATCACTTGAAATGAATAAAATATAAAATCATAACTTTATTTAGATATGAAAGATAATAATTTGTCAATAATGAATTTTATATCATCTACTTAAATACTTAATAATCAAACATAAATAATTGAATATGGTTAAAAAAAACAAGATTACGAGAATATGAATATATGATAGTTTGATAAATTGTATTCGTAATTTTATATTACCTTGTTTTCTAAAATTTGACGATGGATGAAGGGAATACTTTAAATGTATCGAATATTCGAATCCATCAAATATTCTAATTCATCGAATAATCGGAGATGGATTTATATATGAGGATTAAGGTAATCTTGTTTTGTGATTTTCATATAGGCAATAATTTATCCTGAACGAACATGAAAGTTTGAATATGATTCAACAATTTCAACCCAAACAATTGGAAGTTTGAAACAAACATAGACCCGCTTCTACTTGAAATCTAAATGAAACCGACCCGAATACCGACTCGAAACCCGAACGAGACCGACCCGATTTGACCGAAACCCGACCAATCTGAATTTCATTTTGACCGAATCCGACTCGACCCGACCCGACCAAGCCTGACGCAGAAATTTTGACTGAGTTGACCTGACCCGAATGTGATCGACCTGACCCGGCCGGATAATCCGAATTGTCAGCTCTAGGTGTAGCCAATCCATGAAGATGTCCATTGACATTGCTACAAATTTGTCTACTAAAAACTTTGATTTTAGTATGAGAATAGACAAGCTATCTTCAACGTCAACAATGTCAACGTCAATATCAGCAATGTCGGCGTTGGTGTCAGAAACGTCCACGTCAGAACCATTGGCATTAGCAATGTTGATGTTAGTGGCATTGACCTTGATGTACGCGCAAATTGCCATATTTTCTATGCACATATGAGTCCATTTTATCATTCATTTGCATGCATATTAATGGGAAAACATGGGATTAGTGTAGTTTATGCTTAAATATCAAATATATGGGTCTGCACGAGTTTCTATGTGATTTCACAGAAAACAGGATAAAAATGGATAGATTTGAAAGAGCGGAGAAAGAACTCGAAGTCTTCTGAAAAGGTCGAAATCGACTGGGGACCTCGACATCAAGTACAGCAGAGACATAGGAATCAAGCAGGAAATGAAGCAGAGCATGTCGACACAGAGAGGTCGATATCGAGGATTGGAGGTCGATATCGAGTGCCCAGATTGAGCTAAAAGATAGAAATCGAGTGCCAGTCCGAGTAGAAGAAGGAGAGCTCGAGATAAAGTTTCACAGAGGTTGATATCGATGTTCAAGGTCGATATCGATGTTGCCCAGAAAGATAAATCCGACTCAGATTTTGATAGAATTCTATCTGAAGCTTGCACGTCTATCCAAAAGTCGAGATTTCTTATCTTTAACACCAGAGCTATCATATGAGCTGATTTACCATAGGATTTTTAGTTGTTACTTTATTTAAGTTTTATCTTAGAGAATAAAGATAAAGTTTTGAGTCTTTGGATAGCAAAGTTCGATATCTATATCTAGAGGCCATTAGGGCTGAGTTTAATCATCCACACACATCCAATTTTAGTTATTCAAACACATATACATGCAGAGAATTAGGAGGAAGAGGGAGAGAAGGCCGAATTTGTTTGGTGGAAGCGAGAGTGGAGATTTGGCTTGTTCGGTTGTACTTTCTTTCATAGTTTAATTCAAAGTAGTTTTCTTTCAATGATGATGATGAGAAGCGAGTAGTCAACCCACTTCTAGGGTCGGGGTGAGCCCGTCGATAGCGATGTAGGGTAAGTCCATCAAAGGTATGACTTTTATGCGATTCCGTCTTCTATTCTATGCATGATCCTTTGCGAAGGTTAGAGAGATTCATTATTTGCATTATTGAAGCGAAAGCCACTCATATTGTGAACTTGGATTACTCATGAATTGGATAGTAACTCTTAGGAACTATGCGAGAGCCTCTAATCACCTAAGTGTTGATAACGAAAGTTATTTGATGGAAAGGCATTAAATTTCATAACTTTAGCATAAAACTTGCATTGTTATCGTTGTGGCATGAAACCCCGACTTTGGAAGCTTTTAAGTTTATTGAATTCATATAAAAGTTTTAGTTTTGTTTCTGATCATCCTTCTTTACCATTCTACTTTCTTCGGACTCTTTTCCGACAATTGGTTACAAATTACAGTTTATGTGACAAACATCGGAATCGACTGTAAAGGTCGATATCGAGGTCTAACGTCGATATCGAGGTCTCTGCTCGACGTCGACTTTGCTGCTTTTGTCTTCTGCAGGAACTCTACTGGAAATCGACCAGAACTGAGGTCGATATCGACCAGACACATCGATATCGAGTGTCTTCTGAGGTCGAAAGCTTTGATCGTGATTGCAACAAGGGAAGCGCTGACATACCTTCTCGTGGATTTGATCCTCAATTACCCTACTACTACATTGAGAGGGATTCTTGTATTATTTGTTTGAGACAGGGAGTAGTTTAGTTGTGAATTATATTTAATTATTTGAATCCCTTACTCCTCCCTTTAACAACAGACCTCACAACGTCGGTGGAATTAAAAAAAAATCAAATTTTGGTTTAAAAAAATACTCCCTCTGCCTCAAAATTTAAGTCGTTTAACTTTTTAGCACGCTTTTTGATGTGTTAAAAACTCTATGAAATATTAAATTTTTTCAAATAATTTCAAACTTATTATTTATAAGTTAGAAATTATTTTAAAATTTTTGAAAAAAAAAATATTTCATAGAGTTTTAAACACATTAAAAAGCGTGTCAAAAAATCAAATGACCTAAATTTTGAGACGGAGGAAGTAATTGTAAGATGGAGAAAAATTGAGAGGAAGGAAGAGAATGGAAGAGAAATTAGGGAAATATTAGGAATTTATTTTTTAAAAATGAAAATAAGATAAAATTTTAGCTTTATGTAAGATGGAGAAAAATGGGATAAATGGAAAACAGAAAGAGAAGGGAAGAGACATATACGAGGAAAGTGAGAGGAAGGAAGAGAAGGAAAGGGTGGGAGAAGGTGCATGGTGAACTTTTAGCTCATATGGATGGTTTAGTAAAAAATGCAGGAAAATATGGACATATTGGTAAATACTCTATGAATTATTGGGATCAATAAACGTAGATGTTAATCCGATCCGGTTATGATATCGATTGATCTAGATCGATCAGTGTATATGATGAGTACGTACATATAGGAAGCTGATCGGAGATCACATGCATGTTAATTTATACGATCTGCATACACATGAGATCAATTTCTCTAGCTGTCATGATCAGGGACGTACCATTATTCTATTTTTAATGGATTAGGCATCAGGTTGAGAGATGTAATTAATGACAGCAATCACACTAAAAAAAAAAAAATACAATGTTAGCTATAGTTGGTTCGGGGATTATTGTCAACATAATTAATCCGAGATTTGATCTATAAATGTCTTAACATTGGAAAACATACACAAAACGATATTTGAACAACATATATAAGTTTGATGGTTAGCCTAATCCGTGTTTGAATGTTGAGTTTGTCACCTAAGGTCTTTCACACAGTGGCGGATCTACGGGGGGCTCGGGGTGGCTGAAGCCCCCCCTATTCGAAAAAAAGGTATGTGTATTTTTTTACATATCTGTTATTTTGGTAATATATAGAAGTAAAGTAGAATAATGGCACAAAGATAGTATGGCTCAGTGGTAGGGCAGACGGTAGGAGTTTAGTGTGGAGCGCATAAGCCCGAGATTGAATCCCGCTTCCCCCCACCTCTTCTGCATCTTTCTTTTTAAAACATCAGCAGTCCCCCATCTCTTCTGCAATTTTTTTAAACACCATCAGCGTTTTTTTTAAAAAAGGTTAAACTAATTTAAATAACCCAAACTTTAGTAGGGCGTGCAAGTAGCACCATAAACTTTATAAAGTCAAAAAATAATCCAAATATTTACTATTATGTGCTTATATCACCACCAATGTCTTTTTTAAAATAAAAAATAACATCTAACTTTTATAGTTTTGAAACAGAACTTGAAACAATATTAAACTAGGGGTTTTAATCAAAATTACACAAAAGGTAAAAAAAATTAAATGAAATATAAATTTTTGACTAAGATAATTGAAAAAAATATCGCTAATTTATGTCATATTTTAAAACCCCAAAATTTGGTTTGAACAAATGATATAAGTTAGAAATATTTTTGTAAAATATTTCTCAAATGAATTTTTTAATCAAAATTACACAAAATATAACTTTTTATATTCCCTTAAAATATTTCTCAAATGATATAACTTTTATATTTTTCAAATAGGACCTAAAACAATATTAAATTAGGTTTTGAATCAAAATTACACAAAATATACATTTTTTAAAATTAAAAATAAAATTTTCTACCTAAGATAATTGGGAAAAAATTCGCTAATTTATGTCATATTTCAAAAACCCGTAATTTGGTTGGAACAAATTATATAAGTTAGAAATATTCGGAAGTGAAATATATTTTTAATTTGTTGTACTGTTGTTAATTTATTCTTTTTTAATTAAAGAACAAATTTAAAAAATTCATTTGAGAAATATTTTACAAAAATATGTCTAACTTATATCATTTGTTCGAACCAAATTTTGGGGTTTTGAAGACATAAATTAGGGATTTTTTTTTTCAATTATGTTAAGTCAAAAAATTTATTTTTCATTTAAAGAAAATTTAACTTTTGTGTAATTTTGATTAAAAAATCTAGTTTAATATTGATTTAGGTTTTATTTCAAAACTATAAAAGTTAGGTGTTATTTTTTATTTAAAAAAAGACGGTGGTGATATAAGCACATAGTAGTAAAAGTTTGGGTTATTTTTGTCACTTTATAAATTTTATGGTGTTACTTGCTCACCCTATCGTCCTTTGTAATTTTCAACCCCCCTCTAATAAAAATTTTGGATCCGCCACTGCTTTCACACGACCCTCTTACAATATGACCCCACACTGATCGAGCTTACATGCTACCATTTTATCTCAAAATTAATTGATGAGAGAAATAAATCACCAAACTTAATATATTTTTCAATGGGTTGTTATGTACACGGTCATTTTCTCGCTATTAACATAGTGTTGGTGCTGATATCGACTTTCTAAGTCGATAGCTAGGAGATAGTAAAGTTGTACCTACAAGCTGGTCATATCTATGAGCATGTCGGTACTGACTCCCTTAACTTTGTCGGCACCAGCTCTCAGTCCATCAACACAGGAAGTCGGCATCGACACCGTACGGGTATCTATATTTTGCTATGCGAATAGAAAATCCGTTTTTCAAGTATCTTTTTACTTTTATATTTTCCAATACAATATAGTCTCATAGTTCAACAATATCATCTTGAGGGATCTTCTCTATATCCCTTGTATTGTCTTTTCATTTAGAAAATCTAACCAGCCGATGACAAACTATCGAATCATTTAACTTAGACTTGTCAAACGGGTCATTTAATTCGGATCAGATTCGGGGCGGATCCCGGGTAAAACGGGTTTCGGGTATATCCGGGTTGACTCGAACCCAGGTTTGACCGGGTTTCTAGTCGATTTCAGGTTTGCCAATTTTTTCTTTTTTAAATTAAAATAAATCATGATTTGATAATTTTGCGATAATTTTAAAATTCTAAAATTAAAGACATGATTCATAAGTTTTAGTGCTTATAATTATATACTATATCTGATCCAAAATAATTAATTTTTATTATTTCTCATAATTTTTATTATCAAGTTAAATTTTAACTTCGTGTACCCAAACACAATCTATCACTCCATTAAGAAAAATATCTAAAGAGGTCCTTAATAACATACCCTCTCTAGCATTATGTTGTTTTATTCATATATAAAGTATGCAAACATGAGAAAACGTAATTAAGGTTGACAAGAATTAAGCGTCTACGAAGTTTTTCTATATATTTATCGTTTCAAGTCTACAAAGTTTGTCAATCAAAACCACTTGGGTTTGATCGTTAACTGCAATGCCTCCCTTTGGGGTTTGGTATTGGGTAGGGTTTTGGCCTATTAATATTTTTTTAATAAGTATAAAAATATTTTTAAAACATAATAAAAAATTTGATATTTATATAATATTTATCATTTTAAAAAACATATATAAATAATAAATAATATAATTTTATTGAATAGAGAGAGAGTATGTTCTTTGTTAAAAAAATAACGGATATTTTTGTCAGATAACCCTCTGGATAAACTTAATATATACTTATATATATAATATATATATATATATATATATATATATATATATATATATATATATATATATATATATATATATACTCTATATAGGGGTTGATTTCTGCGTAAACACCCCTTAAGATGTAAATTAGGAACAAATCCGAGCCATTGAATTATAGAAATTGAGTGGATGAGATTAATTCACAATTTTAATGTATTTTTAATTATTTGGCATGGGACCCACTAGGAAAATAAATTACTTACCTTCTATTGTGTGTGTAGTTCACGCAAGTTTACCCCCCACCCCCGGTACACTACACGCGTTGGATTTTTTTATTTTTATTTTTTGTTTTCAAATGAAATGTTAATTAACTACTGTACGTATTATCCAATTAATTCCCCAAATACAGTATATAGTTTCTAGTTCTTTTCCAATATATTATTTATTTTTTCCCTCTAACTCTCTCCTATCAAAACGTTTTATAATTTTTAAAAATAATATTAAAATATCCCTGCATAGGTTATTGCCAATAATTAACATATAAAACTAGCTAAGTAATTGTTCAAGTGGATACGAATAATCATTCATTTAGATACGAATAATCTTTTATGACCAAACAAATAAACCCAAGTGATCGGTTGATCATATACACACAAAAGTATCAAAACTCAATAGAGACACACCGAATGTACCAAGCTGACCACCAAACAAAGGCAAGTTTCACCTTAGCCGCGGAGGTAAGGTTGTTTCCAATGAAAGAAATGATTGGTTTTATATCTCTTGATTGATTTATCATATTGAATATCATTGAGTTTATGCATGTGGGAAGACGAAAAAGAGAGCGCACATAATTAATGACATTCTAAAAAAAGGTAAATGTCATCTTCTGCTGCACAGTTGCACAAGCTACAGGTGGAAGGTACAG
Organism: Persicaria maculosa; assembly: GCA_963922045.1. NCBI lineage: Eukaryota > Viridiplantae > Streptophyta > Magnoliopsida > Caryophyllales > Polygonaceae > Persicaria > Persicaria maculosa. The sequence goes on along the minus strand of OY998267.1, from coordinate 25,883,336 downwards.
AAGCACTGCGATTGGCAAGCTAGAGGCAGTTGGGAGTCCATCTTGGCAAACTTTCCAAAGAAAATTTTTGACCTTATGCGGAATATCCAAATTCCATATCCATGTATAATTATCTAAGTTCAAAGAGGATTGAGCTGTGATTAGTTTGTATGCACTCGAAGTGGTGAACCACCCCGCTCTATCAGGCCACCAATATAGTCGATCCTCAAAAGGAGAAACATAAAGTGGAATATCCAAGATGTCTTTGACTAAGTCAACAGGTAACCTATTGTATAGTTTTTCCACCCACCATTTACCACCCAAAATGTAGTCACTAACAGTTTCATCTACATTATCAATTCGGGGGCAATCTTCCCTCGACTGCAAAGGGAAGTCGTAATCTAATTATCCGACCAAAATTTTATAGAAGTCTCATTTCCCACAGACCAAATTAGTCATGTCTTAAATTTATCAATGAGAGTTGTCAGTTTGGCCCACTGCCAAGAGGAGTCACCTCTTTTTTTATATTCAAATATGTTAATTAGACGAGCGTAAGTACTTATGTTTAATTAGAGTAACCCAAACATTATCTGGTTCAACCAATATTTTCCATAGTAGTTTCATTTGAAAGGCTTCATTCATCTCTTTTGATTTTCTAAGCCCTAATCCCCCGCATTTTTTCGGTCTGCAAATCCTATCCCAGCATATAAGTGGCCGGTGGTGAAGATCTTTGTTCCAGAAGAACATTATGTTAATCTGATCAAGCTCTTTATGTATCGAAGCGGGTAATAGAAAGTTCTGCATTGTATACAACGGTTTGGTCGATAAGTTCGCATTGATTAGGTGCACGACCCTGTTATGATAAAGCATTGGCACGCCATTTGCTTAATTGTTATTTAGATTTACAAATGATGTCTTCAAAAGTGTGTGTGTTTACTCTACCATTAATGATTGGACAACCGAGATATTTTTTCCAACGAATTTTCATTTGCAATGTTCAAGCAACTACTAAATTATGAGATCCTAGAGTTTGAAATGCCTTTTGTAGCTTGGAAGCTTGATTTATGGTAATTAACTTTCTGTCCAGATGTTTTACAATATGTATCAATTATAGCTCTAACTCTCTATCCTGCATCAACACTACCTCTTGTAAAAATGATGATGTCATCAGCAAAAGATAGGAAGGGAACCCGAGAGTCGTTCCTACCAAAGGTAAATCCAATTGGATTATTATCCATATTTTTTTCAGTTGAGAGTTTCCGAGCTAGGATTTATGCACCTAGGATAAACAAGAAAGGGGATAGAGGGTCCCCTTGGTGAAGACCACGTGAGGAGTGGCACATATCTGTAGGGCTGTTGTTAATTAGAACTGAGAAAGAAACAGTCGTTACACATTTCATAATCCAAGTGATGAAAGTAGGGTGGAACCCAAATTTTTCCAAAATCTTTTTTTTTGTGAAATTCCAATCAACTCTATCATACGCTTTCTCCATATCTATTTTTAACGCCAACCATCCCTCCCGGCCCGAACGTGACCTGAAGGAGTCAAATATTTCGCGAGCTATTAAAACATTATCTTGAATGGACCTGTCTGACACAAACACACCATGTAGAGGGTGAATTAGTTTGCCGATAATTGTTTTGATTCTTCTTGTCAAAAGTTTTTTATATGATTTTATATAGTGTAGAACATAAACTAATTGGACGGTAGTGACTGGTAGAAGTAGGGTTGTCACGCTTTGGCAGAAGTGAAATAAATGTGTGGTTTATTTGTTTAAGAATTTTTCCAGAGTGGAAAAAACCCTTAACTGCTCTAATGATATACACACCTACTATATCCCAATATTTCTTATAGAACTCGGTTGTAATTCCATCAGGACCTGGAGCTTTATTGTAAAGACTGAATATATTCATATTATTATATATTATTATTTTGGAAAGGTAATTGATTATGTTTGGAGTAGATTTGAAATTTCGAAAATCTTTGAATATTCTGTCCTCGAGCAACGTATTTTATTCTTAATCTTTTCGAAGTAGATTCCGGCATCGTTTTAAAATTTGGATTGTAGCGGATTTTAATTCTGTTTTTGAGTTTGATTATCGATAAAATTATATTAATTTTCGTGATGATTTAAAATTCGATTTAAATTGTCAAGTGTCGGGTTTTATTTTAGTGAGCGGAATTGGGAGCGAGCGTCGGGATTAGCGGGTTTCGAGTTTTGAATTTCCGGGAATCTTTTCATTTTAATGTAGGGACCACTCTTTTATATTTTATTTCCCTTTTTCTTTATCTCTCTCTCTCTCTCTCTCGCTACTGCCTCTCCAGCTCACCTCCCTCGCCCAAAATTTCAGAAAATTGGTCCCCCTCCCTCACCTTTGGCCTGGCTCTACAAAGCAGCAGACCCACACACCACCCTTGCCTTCCCCTTTCTTGGCAAAGTGCCCAGTAGCAGCTCCCACGCCTCCTCCCTCTTTCACCTTAGGAAAACCCATCCCACCTTCTTTCTGAAATTCCCCAAGTCCTACCTTTCCCCTTCTATTTGAATCACAACAAACCCTCACCACATATCTCTACCTCACTCTGTTTACCATCTCTTCACTCCCTTGTCTATTTCATCAACCCACAAGCCCCCAACCAAGAACCTTCAGGAGCCTCCCTCCACCTTACCTCCTGTACTCCACCACCAGCACCTCCCCCATCTTGTCGCCGAGCCACCCGGAAGCACGCCCTGTTTCAATGGAAAACCAACGGAGCTCCTCCTTCCGGGTCCGAGCAGCAGCAGCAGGCAATACCAGCTCAACCTTCCCTTCCTCCGACGCCGACAAAACGCCAGGAGAACCACCAGGCCGCCGCCGAGCCCCAACGCCCTTCTTCTTCCCTGTCCTGGTTCAATCCGCTCGGTAAGCACTCGCTCCTCCTCCTTTCTCTCTTGAACCCAATAAAGGTCAACCTTTAAGCTTCTTCCATCCTCCCTAGGCCAAGAGCTCTCCGATTCCGATTCTGATCAAGCCAAATCGTGCCCTGACGAAGGTTGTCCGGCGAAGTTCCGACCCTCGGTGAGCTTTCCTTTCCTCCTTTCTTCTTGGTTGGTTTTGTGTCGTTTTCTGTCATTAAGTTCGGGGGGAGTCCTGTGTGTACGAGTCCTGCCGGAAAAGAGGTGGCCGGCGAGCTGCTCCTCCTCCTTTTCTCTTCCCCGTCATGTTTCGATGCCCAGTGTTCTGTTCTATTGATTTGGGAAGAAGGGTTCAGGTGAGCCCGGTTTCCTATTTTCTTTCTTTTTCTTGGGTCCGGTTCAGGCTAAATTCTCCGGTTCTTTTAATGCCAAATGGGGATCCGAGTACGGGCTTGGATTTTGGGCCAGGGATCCGGGTCGTGGGTATCTGTTTGGGTTAAGGGGTTGGGCTGGCATATGTGGGTTGGTGATTTTAATTTCAGTATTATATATATGTTAAATGTTATGTTTATATAAGGTGCCCTATGTTTATTATTATTAGATTATTATTACTATTATTATATGTTACCTTCTGAGGTGGTGTGGTAATATATTTTCTGGAAATATTATATATATATATATTAAAAGGTTTTAAAAGTGATATTAATTAATATGGAGTTATAAATATATTTATGGATTGTTTTGAGATTATATGAATAGTAAGTGTTAAATTATTTGAATATTATTATTATTTTAGGATTTGGTTATAATTATAATTTTTGGAAAGTAATCGTTATATATTGTTTATTTGTTTTAAAATAGTATTAATTGGATTATTTACTTATGACGCATTTTGTGAGGATTTAAATATGCGAGTTAGGAATTTTAAAAGTGATTTGTTGGTTTTGAATTATAAATATGATTTGTGAGCATATGATTATTTTGATGATTAAATATTGGAATTTATTTATATAATGTTTTTGAAATAAGGGACATGCCGGAATGATTTCTATAATATGATTTTGGGAAGTTGGTTTTAAGGCTTAAGTGTTTAATGACGGGTTTTGGATAAGCGATTTTAAAAGAATTGTTTGATTTTGTAAGATGAGTCCTTTGAGAGATTGTTTTGGAAATGAGATGATGAGATGAGATGAACATGGAATGATATTTGAATTATGTTGAGATAAGATGGAATAATCTGAAACGAGATATGTGAAGATATGTATGATAGTTAGGGGTGCCTTGTGTGAATTAGATAGACTTATGCATTTGTATGTTATTAGGTGATTATGATATGTTGGACATTGCTTACTATTGGATGATTCATTACTTGGACTCTGCTTCTGCCTTGTTTCTCTGTTGTTCGGCCTATTCAGGTAAGTTCCTTTATGGGCTTACTCAGATTCGAAAGAGAATACCTGCTTGTGAATATATGACATACTAGGTGTTGCATAAGCATTAAAGCATGCCATGTAGTATCATGCTAGGATTGCACTTGTGATTGAGCACTCTATTTCTTTATGCGTATGTAAACAGAACGGCCGTTATCTGTGATAGTCCTAGAGTCTTTGCTAGGGTCATAGGGTAGCCCAGCCCCATCGGGTGCCCTGAGTCCATCGAATCGATATGAGCATGATGATAGCCCAGCACCATAAGGCATGATCATGATATATATGAGATATGATATGCTATAGCATCGAACTGGTCAGGCTCTGCACTAACGGAAAGGGGTGTAGAGGTAGGAGAGGGATATGTCACTTGGCATTCTTTGGGCGCCTTTACAGTTCTTTTTCGCATATTGTAAACTAGGAGCATGTTAGTGTGATTAAATTTCCGCATTGCATCAAAGCATCTTTATATTAGCGTATGCGTATGTTTGCTTGCGGGACAGGGTGTGTTGGGGTCTCGGTCTGATCCTGCTCGCACCACTTATTTTTAGGTATGATTGCTCCCTGTCTCTATGGCGTGGGAAAATCCCCCGAGCGATTGCAAATAATCTGTCTAACCCCGCTAATTTGGCTATACGACTTTAGAATATATGTTTTGGTTTTGACCCGGCTCTGCCGTGGCTCTTGTATCTAAACCTTACTTCCGCTTTACTTTCGTTTAAATTGAATTTCTGTGACTTCGATTGATTGGGGTTCGAAATCCCCGCTTTGAATACTGATTGATCTTTAGAGGTTTGAAACCTTGACCCGTACCTGAATTGCAACATCCGAACAAAGGTATCCAACCTTCGAAACGTATCTCGGATATTTATATCCGGGTCGTTACATTTATTATTACCCAAACGAAACACTGCAAATTTTATTTCATTATTAGAAAGATGTCGAATAAGAAATTCATTTTCAGCTGTAGTTATAGAGGGCTAGATTAGGTTAAGCATTTCAATAAAAAGTCTATCATCAATAGATTCTTTTTTGAATCTTTTCTCAAAATCTTTTTTAATTTCGTTTCTGACATTTTCCTCACCTACTATTAAGGTACCTTCAGCAGTAGTTATGTTGCGGTCCTTGCGAATTTGTTTCCTATATCTTCTCCCAGGGGCAATCCGATGAAAATACGATGTGTTAGAATCGGAAAGCGTGAGATACTTTGTTTTGGCTCTTTGATTCCAGAATGTTTTTTGAAATAGGAGTAATTTCTCCTTTTTTCTAATAAGACAATTTTCCTTACTGTTGGTTCTCTGTGAGTTATTTGTTGATACTAATGATTGAATTTTAAGCAATTCATTTTCCACCTCTTTTAGCTGATGAAGTATGTTTCCAAAGATATACTTATTCCATTCTTTAGCCTTTTTCTTAAGAATTTTTTGTTTGAAAATAAGTGGAAACATAGTAGAACCTGGACATGTTTCTCACCAAGATTGCTTGACGATGTTACGTAAATCCTTCCGTTGAAGCCAAGTGTTCTCAAACTTAAAAGGCGGTGCTTTGAAAATTGTACTACTCTCGAGAGTTATATATATGGGACAATTATCAGAAGTTAAAAAGGCCCCATTATTAGTAATTAGGTTGGAAAACAATACGAAACTATATGGTTCATCTTCTTCCTTCTCTTCTGGCGAAAACAAGGGGAAAACATTAACTATTATGGTTGATTTGCTTGATTTTGTGGTGATGAGAATTTTTGTTGACTTTTTTTTTATCGTTTATATATAAAAGGAAATAAACTCGATTCTCTAGACAAGTTTAGAGAAACCGAGAGCCCAAATAAGTCGGGAGATGGATCAACCATCATGTACAATAAGAAGCAAATAACAAAAGCAAATGACTGAATGGAAATAACAAGAAGCAAATGACGGAAAGAAAAATGCAGAAATAAAGTACATGCCATCATGAACTGAGAATTACAAGTTATCAGAACCAACAAACCGACCAATCAAACGGAAGACGCTCACAGAGAACTTTTGGGATCACTAGCGGACACCTCAACTTGGATTCTAAATAGAATCAACAAGTATCGATCGCATTGCCACGACGTCTACTAGATTGACAAACCAGCCATCGTTCACATGAAACCTGTAAATCAGCAAGAAAAACAAAGTACACCAACCTGCAGACCAAAACTCTGGCCATACTATTGCCAAAACAAATCCCAAAACCCATCTCACACCCTCAAGGACTATAACAAGATTGTAAGAGGCTACCAAAAGGGTAGACCAAAATAGAGAAAACATATAAGATGAGACAGAGAATAAGTAAACAACAACAATAAACATGTTAAAGACCGGAAAGCGGTTAGAAAATGAACATTAGACTCATATGCCATTTTTTTGTTTTAGTTTTTTTTGGGGGGGTTTGAAAACCACAACCCTCTTTCGTCAAGCGCATGAAGTGAGCCAGTGACGAAAGAAGCCGACGGCCATGAAGAGGGTGAAATCGAGATAAGAGTCATGGGAGAAGCCGAGGATGATCGGAGGAGAGTCGTAAACAACCAGAAGAAGTGGGAAGAAACGAGGCAGCTGAACCCCACAAAGGCTGCAGGCCCAACTAGCCGAGAAGGTCTGTCGGGGATTAAGGCAGTGACGGATGTTGGTGCGAGGCAGAGGTGAACTGAGGGCGACTGGCAAAACCGAGGGCGATGGCGGCATTGTTGGGAGACATCGGGCAGTCGGGGCGACAAAGGAGAAACCCGATGAGTGTGAGCGATTAGGTGAAGAGACGAGGCGGTGAAGCACCGGAGTTTAGAAATGGATGACGACGGTTAGAGCTGGTGGGTGAAGCAGTCACCGAAGGAAGGGATAGAAGAGGTAGTGGCAAGGTGCAAGGTGGCCATAGTGGCGGCTCGGCCAAAAGAGGTGAAAAGGTCAGCGCCCAAGCGCTCTGTAAAAGAGAGCGTTTTTTAGGTTTTTTCAATCATTACTCCGTATTATTTAAAGTTGTGTTTGGATGCTTGGTTTTTTTATTGTTAAAGTATGGCTGAAGATATGACTATGCTTGTAACGGCCCGGATATAAAGATCCGGGATACGTTTCGAAGGTCGGATACCTTCGTTCGGATGTTGCAATTCAGGTACGGGTCGAGGTTTCAAACCTCTAATCAGTCGAAGTTTCATAAATTCAATCTAACGAAAGTAAAGCGAAAATATGATTTAGATACAAAAGCCACGGCAGAGCCGGGTCAAAACCAAACCAAAGTGGGTGATTTGCCATTTGTCAAGTTAGAATATATTATTCGGATTCTTCGATTCGCCAAAAGATTTCCCCGTCACAGAAGCATGGAGCAACAAGAGCGGTACCTAACACTATCCACGAAGTCAGGCCTGGTGATCGCCTGCGGGTCCTCTGACCGCGCTGAGGCCACATAACATGCCTATGCCTAAATAAAAGATGGCTAATGCGGTACAAGATTTAAATCACACTATCATGCCCCTAGTATATATAATATGCGGAAAAGAACTGTAAAGGGCCCAAGACAATGCCAAGTGGCATATCCCTCTCCTACCTCTGCACCCCTTCCCGTTAGTGCAGAGACTGGCCAGTTCGTTGCTATAGCATAGCATATCCTCGTGGTGGTGCACTCACCCATGGTATCATCATAACATATATAAAAAAATACGTAAATCTTGCCCGATGGTGCTAGGCTATCATATCATGCTCATATCGACTCGATAGACTCAGGGCACCCGATGGGGCTAGGCTACCCTATGACCCTAGCAAAGACTCTAGGACTATCACAGATAACGGCCGTTCTGTTTCAAACACACAAAGTAAACACATGCTCAGTTCAATGCAATCCTAGCATGATACTACATGGTATGCTTTAATATGCAACAAAACTACACATTACATGACACATCAGGCAGGAGGTTATACTTACCTGTTGATGCAGAACAGCAAGATAACACAAGCAAGGGCCCAAATGTAAGTCCAAAGCAATCCAAAAGCAATACACACCTATCATCAAGTCATTTCCATAAGCTACCGGTTCACATTCATACATACGGAACCCAAGTTCTCAACATCCTCAAAACCAACCGATAGTAAAACCGTTTTCCAAAATCTTAAATCCAAATTAAGTCAACTCATATTCAAAATAATTCTCAAATCATACTTGGCCAAATTCCGACATTAAACATTTAAGCCTTAAAGTCAATTTCCCAAAATCATGTTATAAAATAATTCCGGCATGTTTCTTATTTCAAAAACATAAAATAAGTTCCAATATTAAACCATCAAAATAATTTTATGCTCACAAATCATATTTATAATTCAAAACCAACAATTCGCTTTAAAGTTCCTAAATCACATGTTTAAATCCTCATAAAATGCATCAATTAAATAATCCAATCAATATTATTTTAAAACAATATAACAATATATAAAGATTAATTTCCAGAATATTATAATTATAACCAAATTCCAAAACTATAATAATATCCAAATAATTCAACACTTGTTATCCATAAAATCTCAAACAATCCATAGATGTATACATAACTCAATATCAATTATTATTACTTTTAAAACCTTTTAAATATATTAAAATATTTCAGAATATTTATAAATATATATATTTTCCCAAATCCGAAATAATAATCAATATAAGACATAATATATATATATATATATAAACATAACATTTAACAATATATGTATATATAACATACACAATTGAAATACTATACTCAATAGAACCCAGCCCAAAACTCAAGCCCAACCCGAAACCAAAACCCATCCCAAGACCCGGATACCCTATCCGGATCCCCTGCTCCCATTTCAGTTGAAGTGAACCGGCCAGAATAGTGCCTGAACCGGACTAAAGAAAAGAAAAGAAAACCAATCCGGTTCAACTGAACCCTCCTTCCCCAAAGCAATAGAACAGGGCTGCTCAATCGGAAAAAAATTAACGGAGAAGGATGTGGGATTTCGCAGGCTATGGTAGCCCTTTCGGCCTCAGAATTTAACCACGAGATCGAGAAGAAAAACCGACCAAGACCCACTCCGAAGGAATGAAACGCGCATACAGGAGAGGGAGGAAGAGAGGAAGAACTCACAGCGTGATTCTCCGACGCCGGAAAGCTCTGAGGGCGGCTCCGGCTGCGATTGGCTTCCAGTGACGTCTGGGCTTCGTCAGCTGCTCGTGGAAGACGTCTTCCCTTCGAGTTTGGAAGGATGAACAAAGGGACAGCGAGGAGAGCAGCTCCCGGCAGTGGTGGCGGCTCGATGGAAACAGGGGAGGAGGAGGAGCCCCTTTCTCGGCGTTAATGGAGGGCGACGACGAGGGTGGAGGAGCAGCTGCTGGGAGGTGATGGTGGGAGGTGGGAGTGGTGGTGTTGATGCCTCTTTTGGGGCTGCAATGGTGGTAGTACAGTGGCCCAAGGAGCTTCCCGAAAATGAAAAAGAGGGAGAGAGGAGGGATGGGGAGAGGTTGCAGGTTTGTGATTCAAAGAATCAGAATGGGTTGTGGCTTACAGAAATAGAAGAGGAGGGGATGGGGCAGACGGCAGAAAAGAGGGGCAGGGTGTGTGTGAGTTGTGATTTGCACATGGGAAGAGGACAAGAAGGGAGGGAGGAGGTGAGGCAGGGGACCATTGCAAGTTGTGTTTGTAATGGCAGGTTTTGTGAGGTAAGGCAGGCTGCCGAGAGAGAGAGAGAGAGAGAGAGAGAGAGAGAAGAAAAAATAAAATAAAATAAGATAGGAATGGTCCTCCCAAAAGAAATTCAAATTAGCGGAATAGACCCGAATTCCGCTCGCCTGATCGAATCCCGAGTAAAACAAATTTTATCAAATTTTAATTAAATCGCAAGATAACAGAAATCAAATAAATTTCAATCAAAACCCGGAGCTTAATGAATTTTATTAATGCTCGATCTCCGAAAATCAAAATCTATTTCTAAAACCCAATTCAAAACTATATAGAAGTTCATTTAAATAAAATTCAGTTGCTCGAGGACGGAAATTTCAAAATTTCTCGAATTTTAATTTTAAAGTCGAACATAATTTAATATTGTAAGAAAATAATATTTTAACTTTTACGGTCTTTACAATGCTCAAATTTTTTTTATTTTTTTTTATTTTTAATTAGAGAGTAGGGTTCTTCGATCTACATTGACCTAAAAAATTAGATTCAAAATTTGGGTTTGTGGTTTGAATTGGCCATGGAAAACGACGATTTTGAGTTTTTGGACTACGATTCTTTTAAAACTCCATCTTTATTTGGTGTCTAATTTGATTGAATTTGAGGTGGATTGGGATTTGAGATTTTTTAATTGTCGTTCTTTGTTAGTTGCGAGGAGGAGCACAGGTGCGATTTGAGCCTGATGAAGATCTAGGGTAGGAGCAGCCTTGCCGTATCGCGCTCAATCAGAGTTCTGATGGTGGGCTTAGGGTGGGGTTGGTGTTGATGGTGTCTGGTGGTCTTCCACCCGCAAATGTTTCAATCCTCCATCTTTATTGTTTATCTTTTTTTTGAAACAAGGCAAATATTTGGGTGATGTCAAACCCTGCTGACCCATCACCCAATAGTGTCCTTTCGGACGAGAGGAAGAAGCTCTAGATGGGAAGCAAATCACCCCTAGAAAAGCGATAAACAGAGTTGAACTACTTTATCCGCCACCTGGTTCACTTCACGGAACACGTGGGCAAAAGAAGAAGCTTCAAAGGATTGGAGCAAGTGAAGAGCGTCGGAGATCACCATTTCGATTTCTCATGGACACTTCCATAGGCCTTTCAAAGAATTGATGACCGTCAAACAATCTTCTTCGATTTCCCATGACCCGAATTTCTTATTTCGACCCCCCCCCCCCTTACGACATTACCCCTCCCTCCAACACCATCTTCACCCCTGACAAGGGATGCCTGATGCCAGATCTCCTCACCACCTCCTCCGGCTTCTTCCAGATCTGGTGGACATCTGCCCTCCAACCTCTAATTTGTGGTGCTTTGTCCTCTCTCTACCTCACCACAACGTTTAATGTGGCAGCCATAAGATTTACACAATTTAGCTTAAAACAATCCCAACATGCTTCAAAATTTCCATCGGAAACGACACGACCTTCTTACTTTTGCTAGCCTTGAAATCTACAACCATTTCATCATATCGATTATACAGTAATCACTAAAAGTTTTCAAAAAATCTCCTCATATCATGCTTGTAACTTACATAGCTTTTGATGAACTTGTTCATGCTCTCACTCGATTAGGTAGTAATCATATTTGCGCAAAAGGTCTCTCTCCTATAGACTAATGCTTATTTTTCTTTGATGTTGAACATCCTCTTTAGCCAAGCCTTGTTTTGCAAGTCATACTTATGATGCATCTCACTCCAAGCATTCAAAGAACCTTCTTCACGGTCAAGGCCATAAACACAAGAACTAAAATTTGCTGCAAACTCTTTAAGGCCGGTAAACACATGAATAAAATGAATGGCTACATTCTAAAATATATGGCATAAGCAAATTCGATGATAACTCTCTTGTCATTGGGAAGTGAGTGCATTTGACATTGCAGCATCTTGATTAGTAAGGATTATCTTCGGTAGTTTCCCCTATAGCCCTCTTAATTGTGTCAAACAACCATATAAATAAACATGTTGTTTTTTCTTATAATAATGTGCAACAAAAAAATAACATTTTGCTTGTGATGATTCACATCAACAAACAAGGCAATCAGTTGACCATCCTTATGCTTTCGATATGCAATATCAAAGCAAACTACGTCACCAAAATCATCATAATCAATCATCATTTTTGCATCAACCAAAAATATATTTGTGATCAAATCACCTTCATCCACTTGAATAGCATAAAAGAAGTTAGGATCATCTATTTACATCATTTGTAAGTACTATAAAACACCATCTGTATCTCCTGATCTCATATGCAAAGTGCATTTAGTTTGCAAGTAATTCTTGTAATCCACATGAGCAAATGCAAGATTGTTGCAACCTCCAGCTTGGTTAGTCATGAACTCAAATGCATTTTTTGGATCAATTTTCGAATTTCAGCCATATCTACTTCGGATGTTTGAGAAATTGATATCCTTCGATATGCTCTTAATAAATGAGCTTTACTTCGACTTTCCAAGTTGTGATTATGCTCCATAATGAACTTGATGACACAATACCTATCGGTTTTATGACAATAAATTTTTAGCATAGCCAAGCATCCGCATCTTGTCTCTAGCCGATGTGATTTCTAGAAAGCATCTCACTTATCTAGACCCCGTTCGCTTTCACATGAACACACAAAAATCCTATCAATCACCTTCCCTTTGTAGCTATGTGACTTGCTTTTCTGAACAGAAAAAACAATCTCCAAAGGATAAATGTTGTGAAATTCATAAGTTGCTTCTTCTGTCTAAAACTCCATTCCTGGTACCATTTTTGTAGGTATTTTAATATTCATCTCATCCTTGCTCTCTTCATTAATGGTAAGTCCATCATCTTGCTCAAATTCCGATCAACGTTGAGATTGTGTTTCTTGTCTAGCATCATCGAATCCATCCATATAAACCTTGAAATTTATATTAAAAATAGTAGATTACTCCTAATAATGAATTATATAAAAAAATTATTCTAATGATTTTACTTACAAAGACAATATTCAAGAGGTCTAAATCATCAAGAAAAATGCAGATTTTTACCGAATTGTTGTTTTCAATGTTGATTGGCGATTGTCGTCCATGGTTGCCATTAATGTGGGTTAAAGGTCGAAAGTTTTTAATGGATATGGAGGTTTGGGGAGATTGAAACTAGAACCAGAAGGGGACTAAATCATGAAATTGACGGAATAAGCGAGAACAGAGAGAATAATAATAAAAAATCATTTTGTTGTTAAGTTAATGGAAGAAAATAAAAATGAAAAATAAAAAGAGATGATAGGAGGTCCAATACAGAAAGAGTGGTCATTCACTACCCACATAGATTCCTACTGTATTGCTAGTTAGCGGTGCTACCTCTTGTTATGCTTGACTTCGCTCTTAGTTATATCCCCAATGTGCGAGATTCATGTTTGCTTAGATTCATTCCGATGTAGAGTGCTTGTTGTCTGTTTTCTTCACGCCTTTTATGTTTTTATTGTATTTTTTATGGTGTCCGTCTACCGACTTATCGACCTCTCAAGAATCGGACTTGTTCGATTTTAAATTATTACTTCATTTTGAACTCTGAGAGAGGTACCTCATGAAAAAACGAAAAAAAAAAATTAAAATTGAATGATCTATCTAAAACATAAACATGGTATATGTCAAATCATGGTGAGGCTATTCGTAATTCCGTAAGGTTCAAATATTTGGCATTTGACCAAAAAAAAAAGTTCAAATTGGCACGAGTTTGACTTGGCCTTTCTCTAATCCAATATCATGCAGTTTGAACACGTACACTCTTTATGTCTAAAGTAAAAGTGGAGAAGGGCAGGGCAATATAATTCACATATTATTACTATATCATCAATTTAAAATATGAATCTACCGATAGTTTGCTTTAAATCCTGCCTATAAACTAGGTTTTGTCGTTGTTAATTTGTTAGGTTTGTTAAAAAGGGCAGATTTAGGAATTTTTTTAGGGGGGTAAATTATTTTTTTCGGAGAATTTTGTTTTTTGCATGTGTATATGACAACTTATATATATAGCATTTGTTACCCGTGATTTTGTGTGTTTTTTTAATGAATTATATTTAATTATATTTACATTATTTTTTTATTAAATTTTATATGAAGATTAAAATAATTTGTTTAAAATTTTTTAATAAAAATTTTCAATCAATCATAAATTAACTTTTGATGTGAAGAATTTTTATAAACAATCTTCATTATTAGAGTTTTAATTTAATGGATCTAAATATTAAAATTTTGATGATAAGATTTTATTATTCAGTAGATAATTAATTCATAATGAAATCTTATCATTATATACAATGAACTAAAATAATCAATCTTAATGAATAAAGATAAAATTATTCAAGGTACAATATTTATAAAAATAACTTATGGTACAATGATATATTTTGTAATCACTTAATATATGAGATGGACACATAGGATGATACATGCATAAAATAGATGAGATCATTGTCTAACGTGAGTTAAATATATTGGATTATTATTAATTGACGTGTCAAAAAATCAGGTCAGATTGCACCAAAAAATGACACGTAGACGAATTACATCAAAGAAGACTTCAGGTCTCTGTTTTAGTATAATACGAACATGCACTAATTTATAGCATAATATATATATATAGGGTTGCGCTCCGGTGAAACCAAAATTGCGGTAAAAACCTATGAGGACCGGCTTTTTAGCCCGATTCACTAGCTTTATAGCCCGGTTACGAATAGAACCGATCTATAAGGTCATATATTTTAGCCCGGTTCTGAATAAAACTGAGCTATAAAGTCACTATGTAATATTAAACACATAGGTTTTCATCATGGTTTTTATGTTTAACCGAGATATAAAGTTACGTGTTATTTTAAAACTGGAGTTTTTAGCACGATTTTTAGGTTGAACTGAGTTGTAAAGTTATTGTGTAATTGAGGTTTTAGACATAGGTTTCAAATAAATCAAGTTATAAAGTAGTTCTCACGGTTTTTACCACAATATGAGGTTTTCACTGGAGTCAATCCCTATATATATATATATATATATATATATATATATATATATATATATATATATATATATATATATTAATAATGACATTAGCTTTGTTTATAATTAATATTTACATAGGGTATTACAATACATTTACCATAACAATTTTATTTATTGTAATATGATAGCGTCTATTCTAGCATTGTCTTTGGGCACTCTCGTGTAGAGTTTAGGGCGTTTTACTAGGGTATTCTACCTATTTCTTAGCCCTTTGAGTCCCATTTCGAGGAATCGGTGTCTACCGCTAGTTTGTTGTGATTTCAGGTACTTTTGAGCAGTTTTGGAGCCGATTCAAGAGCTAAAGGATAAGGAGGTGATTAGAGGCGCTTCCATGTGGAAATAAGTCATCAAAGACAGGCTAAAGGGGTCGAGAGATGAGCAAAAATATGAGACAAATAAGCAAGCATATCAAGTGAATCACTCATAGGAGCTCAAGACGATGTAGCACGACTCGCGGAACAAGGGAGTTTGTGCAATTTTCAGCTACAGCAAGCTGCCACGACTCGTGGGAGACCTTCACGAGTCGTGACGAGTGAACCCGTGTGTTTTGTGCGCTACTGAGACGTGTAACGACTCGTGACAGCCTCTTCACAAGTCGTGACAGTGCCAGATCCGGCCAGACTTTTCATATTTCCGAATTTTCATTAATTTGTTTTTGGGATTATTTTAAGGGGAGATAAATACTTAGAATTGAGTTCAGTCCTGGGGGTTACGTTTTTGGACAAGGGCTGGAAACACTCAGATTTTGGGGGAAAAACTTTGGAGAACCCTAGATTAGTTAAAGGATAAAGGATTGTAGTCGAAAGCTTTGAGACGATTTCCGCTATAGAAGATCAAGTATTTCTCTTACTCTTCTTTTCCATGTCTTCTTATCTTGCTTTTGATTTGTTCTCTTTTATCATGTTTGGCTAATTCGATCGTTCTAGGGTTGGGGTGATTCCACTATGTTGAGATAGACCATACTTACTATTGCTTGAATGTAGTTTGATTTTTGTTTGATTTAATCCTATTGAGCGTATAGCCTAATTGATAATCGATTAGATCCAATTAGGGGTTGAGACCGAGAGGAGATAGCCCTAATAGGAAAATAGACGATTGCATGAGACCGAGAGGTGATTGTTGTCATTGGAGCTATAGGATTGAACCTGAGACATTGATGTTTGCTTATGAGTGACATAATAGGATGATTCAAGATCTCTTGAGGATCAATAGGTTGTCATAGATATTCTAGGTTTGTTTGTTCTAATGGAGACAAATATTTGAATGACCTGGCTTAGATTCTAATAGCGTAATGGACCTAACTTTAGTTTAACTTTGCACGAGAGTGATTGTTAACCGGTTATGTACAATTTACTATGAGACCGAGAGGATATTAGAAATGAACTTAGATAACCTACCTTCAAACAGAATCAAATTCATTCGAGCGAGAAAAATCTCTTAAGTCTATCGACGACACATGGTGGTTAATCCCCAATTCTAGAATGTTTTCTCCATATTTGCTCAAAACTTCCATTGGCTTGTTTTAATTTGTTTTTGTTAGTTATATCATAACACCTCAATTTTGATCTCTACTATTTTGGCTTAGTCAACTAGTTGCAATGATTCGATTAATACTCCTATAGTCCCTGAGTTCGACACCTTGATATACTGCAACCGATCCCATACACTTGTGGGAGTAGGTTTCAAGCCTATCAAGTTTTTGGCGCCGTTGCCGGGGACTTAAGCTAGTATTAGTTGATTCCTTTCAATTAGTTTTTCTAAGTCGGTTTGTTATTTTTGATTTGGTTTCTTTTTGGCTTTGGTTTTAGCTATTTTGCAAGTTGAATGCGAAAAGGCCAAAAAGGCAAAGAGCTGCTGCCTTTTGATTCTGAACCTGAGAGGACTTTTCACAAGAGACTTGCTGAACAACGCAAAGTCAAAGAAAAGGGGGGCAACGCTGCACGTCTCCAAGCTGAATTGGACGCCGCTAGAGCTGAAAGTACATGAGTGATTAATGAGCTCCGTGCTCAACTACAACATCAGTTAGCTCTTCAGGATGCCCAACAGCTAGCTGCTGGTCCGCTTACTCTTGCTCAACGGATGGATCCGGTGCAACACACTCCAAATCCTGGGGTAGTATTTCAGAACTTGACTCCCAATAATTTTGAGCTGAAACCATCCTTGATTCAGATGATTCGTCAGTTTGGTGGCCTTTCTTCTGAGAATCCTCAACACATGGCCACCTACAAGGAGCTGATGGGAATAGTTAAAATTTATGGAGTTGAGCCGGATGAGCTTATGATGCGAGCCTTCTCTTTTTCTTTGAGGGATAGAGCTAAGGCATGGTACAATGCTATTCCTGAAGGTTCTATAACATCATGGGATGCATTGTCTTCTGAGTTGTTAAACAAGTTCTTCCCACCGAATAAAACAGATGAAATGAGAAGGAAGATTTATGCTTTTCAAATGCAAATAAGAGAAAATATCTACGAAGCATGGGAACGGTTCAAGGACCTTCTACTTGATTGTCCTCATCACGGAGAGCCAAAACTAAATCTCCTTGAAGTCTTCTACAAAGGGCTCGATGATGCTACTAGGTTTATGATTGATTTCTCATCTGGTGGGACTTTCATGGAGAAGAATGTTGATGAGGCATGGGCATTTATTGAGAAGACTGCAAAGAACTGCGGCAGATACTCTACTGGGAGATCATTTGTACCTAGCACCAAGAAGAGTGCTGATATGTTTGAGGTGGGTGCTGAAACCATGAGGGATGCTAAGCTAGATGCTCTCTCTTATGAGGTGAAGCGTTTGGGCCAATTGTTATCAAAGACTCCATCTACACAAGCTACTTGTTCTACATCATCAAAGCCGATCATTCCTTGTCAGTTCTGTAGTGGGACAGATCATTCCATTTCATCATGTGAGTTGTATAATTCCCACCGAGCAGAGGAACAAGCCGAGGAGGTTATATATATGAAGGACATGTACAGAAATGCTGATATGTACAAAAATCGAGACTTCAATGGGGCACCAAGGTACAACAACTATAATTCTCGTGCTCGAGATCATCCTGGTTTCTCCTATTCAAATAACCAAGGCGCTGAAAGACCACCTCCTGGATTCCAACCTGGCCCTCCACGACCTCATTACCATGCTCCAGTTGTACCCCCTGCACAACAGAGTACTGGGACGGAGAAAATGATGGAGCAATTGCTTACTACAGTGCAAGCCTTGTCTGGGAATCTCCAACACCTGACAGAAGAGATGCAAAACTTAGCCAAAAGTCACAATTTGCTTGACTCAAGTGGCTCAGCAGGCAGCTGCTTCACCAAGGCAATCTGACGTGCTGAGATTTGAAAAATCTGTGATTTTTTTACTCTTTAAGAATATATATAGAATATAGATATAGTTTGTCTTTATAATTTTTTTTACTCTTTTAGTTCTAAAATTAATAAATGCAATATTAACCGATAACCTTACGATTTTAAATATCCACTCCTCACCAAATCTGTGATTTAAATTTGCAATTTGCACTTATATATTCATCTTCTGAAATGCAATATTAGCATTTAACTTTCTATTTGTTTTAACTAATTTATGTCAAAATCTTAATTTTTAATTATTCATTTTTATTTTCTAATGTATTTTTAAGGGAGATATATATATTGGACATTCACGTTTAGAATTAATCACCTATATTTTGTGATTTTTAAAAATTATTTTATACTAGGATTTATAGATATTTTTAACTTGAAATGTATAGAAATGAGATTCTATAAAGTTGATTTTTACACAGAGTTGATTATTAATTTATGTCTTAAATAGAGATATTTGGATAAACAATATAAAAAGTAAAAACAATAATTTTCGCGAAATCATCTTTAAAATAATTTTATTTTAGAAATCCACCGATAAACTCGTCTATATCTATCTATCTATCTATATACTAAAACATAGGTTAGTTGGAGATATCACTTCACAAATCGATTCTCTTGAAATTAGGACTTTTCCCTTATTTTGCACTATTGATGCTTTCAATTTTTTTTTGACGAGGAACTCACCAACGCCCAATCAAAAATTAAGTGGAAGGGCTAAGCGATTGGGCGGGTGTATGGTTGAGCAGAAGGCCCAAAAAGACTTTGAACTTGTGTATGGACATCGATGGTAGAAACTCACAAGATGGGACACATCCTAGTATGACATACTCCCTCCGTTTCATTTTAAGTAACTTTTTCAAGTCATACACGTAGTTTTAGAACGGTAAAAACTATATTAAATATTAATATTTTAATAATTTTTTTTAATAATATTATATTTATCACCAATAAGTATGAGATTATTGAAAAAAATTATTTAAAAAAATTATTATTTTATATAGTTTTCACACCTTAAAAAGCGTGCATAAATAGTAAAAAGTCAATTAAAAGTAAACGGAGGAGAAAGTACTCCATATAAAGTGATATCTAATTTGAAAATTTTTAAATATTTTTTTAAACATAAAAAGGATCTTGAGGTTTGAAAAATCTTACTTAAATTAGATATAATGACTTTTGCACATAATTTCAATTAAAATGTACTGAATTTTAGAAGAAAAAACTGACATGTATAAATTAATCCCTTTCATCTTCCATAATATTTTCCGGATTAATGAATCATTTTGTTTTCCAAAAAATAATTATTGTATGATAAAAATCAAAATTCAAATTATCCTGAAAACAGGGTGTGTCCCTCCATGTGCTGAGATTCCATGTGGATGTGGCACTTTATGAACGCTCATATCCACCTAATCCTCATTTATACTCCCTCCGTTCGTAAATAAATAATGTTTGACTATTTTACACGTAGTTTTATGAGCTAAAAACTATATAAAATCTTATTTATTTTAATTAATTTTTTCATAGTTTAATAGTTATTACTAATAAATATTAAACTATGAAAAAAATTAATTAAAATAAATAAGATTTTATATAGTTTTTAGCTCCTAAAACTACGTGCAAAATAGTCAAACATCATTTATTTCCGAACGAATGGAGTACTTCATTATAGGTGGATTTAATAGTTTGTCAAATTTAATGAAAAATGCAAATAAGTACGGATAAGAATAAGAATATAAGATGATGTGTTTCGTATACAAGCAAGGCGCGTTTCAGGATTATCCAAATCGTCGTTGTCGCTTTTTCGAAAATTTTGAAATCCATAAATGTGAGATAGTTGGCGAGAGACCAAACAATTAGCCCAATGGGTCTTGTATTTGTATGTTGACGATCAATCCGTGTGTCAATTTCTCGACTTTTCAGGTTTTAAATTTATCTGATTTCAAATTCTTACTTAATTAGAGTATGATGAGAGAACTATGATGGGAGAACTATGATGACATACAAACAACCGAATTAGGGTACGATTTCAAAGTCGTAAAGAAGCTAAAACAACCGCAATTTTCTCACCAATTGCTCAAATGTTATAATGAAATTTCATAACACCGATGGATATCTTGATTTGATCTTGTCTTAAATCTAATAAGTTTTTTTCTATTTTAAAATCAATTAACAATATAGAGTTCACCAAAGGCCAAATTGCCAAATTAGTATAAAAATGTACTACAAATGATATATTGGTATAAAAAGACTTAAAACGATAAATAGGTATAAAAAATGATATCAATGCGACAAATTGATATGTTTTCCTTAAAAAAAATATGTTTCTTAATAAATTAAGTTAATTTATACCTCTTAAACTTATTTCTATTTAAAATATAAACAATTAACAAAATTTACATTCTATTTTTTAATATTTAAGTTTTATATTTAAAATTTATACAAAATCTTTTTGAAATATATTTTTTTGAAAATATATATTTTTAAAAAACTTCATTTGTATATCGATATCACTTCTCCCATTTTATTATTGAAAATGTTTATAAAGTTTAAAAATATTTTATAGATTAATTTTTAATTAAATTCAAAATAAGTTTATAAATCATTAACATTATATAATTTTAATAATATTCTTTATTTTTAATAATTAATGTTAAATTAATGTAATATTTTATTCAATTTGTAAACACACACATTGTATAGCAAAGTGAAAAAAAATATTATTAAAAAATATTTATCTCAACCTTCCAAATAAAATCTAGGTTAACTTTTTTTATTCAAAAGTTTGCTGAAAAAATTGAAATAAAATTCATCAAAATCTTTCAAATTTTATAATATATAATTATAAATTTAAAATAATTTTTTAAATAGATTTATTTTATCCCTATTGGCCTAATGTTTAATTAAAAATAAATAAGTTGGTTTATTAAGTGAATTGATGTTACTTGATTAAAAAAACAAATTTTTAAGGAAAATATACCAATTTATCACACCAATATCATTTGTATACCTATTTGTCGCTTTAGACTTTTTTTATACCAATCTATCATTTGTGATGCTTTTTTTTATACCAATATGTAATTTGGCCGTTCACCAAACTTATATTGTTGGGATTCCATGCATGAATCCTTTTGGATTCTTTTGTTGAAGTTTTGATGATAACAAACAACTAATAAAGGAAAAGAAAGTTGCTTGTGAGTGATCTTGAGTTAACAAGAGACGTAAGCAATTCGGACAATGGACTAGGGCTTGACTACCACAATCGCCACTAGGAAGCGATCGTCAAAATGGACGTGACGGTAAGCGATAGATAGAAGACAAATTAGCTTGGGATGATTGGGCGGCCCAATGGGCCCAAGGAGAGAGAGTACATAAGCAAGGCTTGGATTGGTGAATGAAGGGACATTTAGATTCATTCCTTAAAAATCAAGATGTGGAGATTTGATTTTTATCATGTTGTTACTTGTTAGTATAAGATAGATTATATCATTAGCGGATTTTAGTCTATCTTTTATATCTTGTAAAATCATATTTCTTGGAGTCTTGATTTGTATGACAAGGGGTGTTAACTCTTAAGAAGCGTCAGCCCATGCCACCTAGTCATTTTAGGTTCATTGTCTTCATTTGAATACTGCAAAAGGAATAACTCTTGTGACATGAGTAGAGCTTAAATCTCTTATAAATCATTCTCAACATTCTTATTATATCCGACTTGGGATGGGGTGTTACATGACTAGTTGAGAGTTGTTAGGTTTTCGTGGACTTAAGGGAGAGTATAAGTAGAACTGTCAGTCAATACTTCTAGGTGTACTTTGACAAAGAGAACTCTGAAGAGCTTGTTTGCGGTAATTAATGAGGATTCTAGTAAAGTCAATCTTTCCAATAATATTAATCGAAAGCTATCAATAAAATAAGTAGATCGTTCAAGTCATTACTAGTGAGAAACCAATAAGGCAGTAATTTTTTATTGGTTAACTAGTGGGTTCACTAAGGTTTTTCACTTTGAGTAATTGTGCTTTTACTCGTATTCGTATTTTGAGATATCGTGTCCTTTCTAAGGAATGTGGTCATCATATAAGCTAACCGATCCAACATATATACCAAGTGTTGTTTAAATTTTTTTATCGATGTGATACTTGTGTCTCTTTCACATAACAACACTCTCTTATAAGTATAACTAGGATTGTCTCGTCTAGTTGACATGGATTGTCTAGTCTATGTGACACTTTGTAGGGAAGTCATGAGGGTTGTTAAGAATTTTAGTGTTTTGATGCTTGTAAAGCTCTTAATGATAAATCTTTATGTTAAGTATTTTATAGAAGTTGATAGGTTGAGACGGTGGTCCTGAAGACTCACAAAGATGTTCCTATGGAGAAGATCTTGATAAAATTACCGAATGATGAGATTGATGTTATCCATAGTGGGCTCCACAAGAAATATTTAGTGTGTATATGGTAAGATCTGATTACAGCTAGATTATATTAAGAAAAGATTGAAGATCTTAGTAATTTTGAAAAGTATCCATTTGATATCGGATTTATTTCCAAAGGAAAACATATTATCTTTCTTCTTTTTTTTTTTACAGAATTTTGTAAGGTATGTTTATGCGTAATTGGGGATATTAAAAGACATGAAATCAGAAAGAGAAAAAAATGTTTACTTTAATGGAAAAATCAAAGAAAGCTCAAACAAGAAAGACGAGAAGATCAAATATGTCAAAGAGAAGAAGAAGAATTAAGTGTTGTGACGATAGTGTTATTGCAGTAGTAAAGCTTGAAGTCATGGTTGCTATGTGCATTGTGAGACTTCAAGGTTACATATTACTCTTTGTGTGATTTGTTTTACATTTTATGTAAGTTTGTTTCGTTGTTTGGGGTGGGGTAAGTTTGCTTAGGATTATTGTAAGGGTTAGAGTTATTTCACAATATTTCAAGTTGTGTTGGTGAAGTCTTGGATGTCCTTATTAATAAAAAGAAATAAAACTATTTAAAATCCCCCCTAAGGCAAAGAGAGGTGTTGATTTTCTTCCCACACCAACTATGTGTAATTTGAGGGTTTTCACCGTAAATCTTGTGTCTTGCATTTATTTATTGCGTGCTTTATTCAACCTAGTTTACTAGTAGCACTAACACAACCTTCGTAGAGGTCCTACACACTTGGATAACGAGTCTAACATCTAATTTTATTTTTAGCTAGTTCTGGATTGAAAGGCGGGTAGGGTTCGTGTGCATGGGAGCATATGTGCTAAAAGCTGAAAACATAAGTCTGATGAGGTTTTCTCTTAAAACCAATTGGTAATAAAAGTAGTCTATTGACTTATATACTTGCTCTAGTGTTGTTCAAACTTTCGATATAAAACTTTTGTCTCTTTCACATTTTAACATGGACTATCGAGCCAAATCTCCCCTCTCATACATCTTTATCAATTAAAGAAGAAAAAATAAAAATAAAGGCTTCCATTTTCGTTCATTTTTGTCATGGCTGAGTCGTTCAGGGTATTATGTGGAATATATGGCAATGCAGCTGCTGAGCCTTCTCCACTGGATCGACTTCGCAGATGCCGATCAACTTGGTGTAGTTCTAGATGTCTCAAATCTTGCACGTCCATCATCACTTCTTATATCTCTCACTATGGAGTCAATAAAAACACCAACGATGATGTGAGTAGTGTCAATGAGCCTACGAGAGAACAGTTGTTGCGTTTGTTAAGGTTATTTGTCATAGGCCATTTGATAGGTTTACTTGTGGTTTTATTAAAAGTTCACAATCAGTAAGCTAGTACATCGAGTTTGTATTAGTGAAGTCTTAGGTTTTTCTATTAATAAAATAAGTATACTTATTCAAAATCTCCTCCAAAAGAAAGAAAGGTGGAGATTTCATCCCACACTACATGTGTATAGTTTGAGGATTTCCACGGCAACACAACTTATTTTTTATACTTATTTCCATCTAGCCTAATTAGAAGCACTGATGCACTCCATAATGGTCCTACATTCAGGTTGTGTCCCATTGTATGGACACACAAGTTCGAAATTCATCTTATTATAAAATTTTAAGTTGTTATGTGAAGTTTTTTTTTTTAAATTCTCTCATTTTAACTTTTAAAAAAAATATTATTCGTTATGGCATAACTATCGAATTCTCAATTTACTCAAATCAACAACAATTTGACAATATGGTCTCTTGGTAACCTCAATGTTTTAGGATCGACAAACCTAAATCGATTTTTTTTCTCTTATGTACATGTATGCAATGCAACCCAGTGGCGGATCCATGGGAGGTTCGGGGTGGTTGAAGCCCCCTATCCTAAAAAAGGTATATGTATATTTTTATATATGTTGTTTTGTAATATATAAAAGTAAAGTAAAGCTGAATAAGATTACTAAAACGTCTTGGCCCAATGGTGAAAGATACGGGAATTTTTTTTTGAACCGGAAATAATTTGGCCCTGGGACCTAAGTCTCAATGACCAAGAGCATCCAAGCGGATGAAATCACAAAGCATTGGATCGTCGGGCATCACTGAATCAGAGAAGTCAAAGCCAAGGTGCGAAAGGCGATCTGCAGCTCGATTGGCTTCCCTATAAATATGAAGAATCTGTATAGATTGAAAGAGTCCAAGGGAGAGAATACTGTCAGAGACAATCATTTCCGTGTCCCCCGAGGGACTCCAAATACCTTTTAGACTGTTAATTATGGTGAGGTTATCACCTTCAATGATAAGTTTCGTGAGCCCATGGTCCAGGGCGGCGTTGATCCCCTTCCAAAGGGCAAAACCTTCGGAATCCACTACAAAGTCAATAGGGGAAAGACCCGCACCGAAGTGGAAAGGTGGCCCATGAGAGTCTCTGATAATAAATCCAAAGGTACCTTTAGAGGAGGCAGAAAAAGCCCCATCAAAGTTGAGTTTGTAGAAATCCAATGGTGGTTTTTGCCATTTCTGTTGTTTCCTCTGTTTTGGTTTGTTATTCGAGTTGGTTGTTCTTTCTATGTCATCAATAAGTTTTAAATCATACCAAAGAAGACTTTGGTTGATAGTGAAGGATGCAATACTCTTTGTATCCGGTTTCAAGTTGTCGAATAGAGCTTTATTTCGGAAATACCAAGTACTCCACCAGGCAAACAAAACCTTATTGAAACGATTGTTTCCTAGTTTATCTTTGATACTATTTATGATGGTGTTTATGGGTAAATTTGTTGCAAAGTCATGTTCTAATATAGGGACAAGGCTAGGATCTAGCTCATGGATAGTGCTTCTGGTCATTGGGCAACCCCAGAGAAAATGAGGAATGTCCTCGAAATTTGAGCCACACAGAGGACAAATAGTCGAAATGCCTATGCCCCTGGAAGCCAAGATGGCTGAAGTTGGGATACCATTTTTGGTTATTTTCCAGAGGAAGCTTTTCACTTTCGGAGGCATGTCTAGATGCCATATCCATCTCATGTCAGACGTAGCATGATTCTTAGCTGAATTCAGCATTTCTATTGCGGAGGATGTTGAAGACCATCCATTTTTACTCCATTTCCAATATAATCGATCCTGGTTTATATTTTTTTGGAAGAGGAGTTGCTAATATGGTTTTGATTATATGGTCCGGGAGATGGTTTTGAGTGGAGTTTTGGATTTTCATAACATCCCATTCTTTATTTTGGGTTATGAACTGGTTTATTATGATATGTGTGTCAATTAGGTGGCAGTTAGTAGCTAAATGAAGAAGCGGAGCCCTCCCAATATCGTTCCAGAAGTTAATGTGCTCACCATTTCCGATAGACCATTTAATACCTTGTTTAAAAACTGGTAGGAGTTGCATTAATTTGGACCATTGCCATGATGAGTCACCTTTACGTTTGTAGTTTAGAATATGTTGATTTTTAAGATACTTTTCCGTGATTATTTTGACCCATGGATTTTGTGGATCGGCTAGAATTTTCCATATTAATTTAAGCTGCAAAGCTTTGTTCATGTCTTCTGAGTTTCTTATGCCCATCCCACCGTTTAACTTGAACTGCCAACCCAGGATCGAATCTCATTAGCCGCACCTCTTTCATCTTTTTTTTTAAAACATCAAAATCCCTTCTTTTTTTTCCATACCCGAAAAGAGTACACAAAGCGATTCTTTTTTTTTTCAGGTCAAATACACAAAGAGAAAGAGACCGGCGAGTCCAGGAGCCGTCCGCCGCTGCCGCCTGCTAGCTCCACCTCCGGCCACTCTGGCACTGCCGCACCACTGCAACCCAGCCCCTCTACTGTCTGCGAAGCCGCACTGGTGGCGCACTCCCGTCTCCCGCACAACCGGCCTTCAATCTTCATTTCTCTCCCTTTTCACTCCTTCGATCTAAACCTTCAAGGTTGGTTAATTTTCTTCCTCTTCCTTTTGATTTGATGGTTTTTAAGTGTAATTGATTGAGTGAGAATCAATTTAGATTAGAATTTTTGGATTTAGAATCAATTTGGGGAAAATTTTGATTAGGGTTTGTGAATTTCGATTAATTTGTTGTTTGTGATTTGGAATTGTGGTTTGTGATTGAGGTCGCGAGAAATGAATTTGTGAATTTGTGGTTTGTGATTTGGATTATGAGTCATGAAGATTTGGAGAACTTCAGTTATGAGTCATGAAGATTTAGAGAACCTTTTGTTAATGACTGTTTAGTTTTTCTTATCTTATACAATTTATACTTAGTCAATTTGTGCTCTAAATTTTAATTTGAGATTCAATTTATAGGTATGATGTGAGAATTTAGGGTATTGATTTTGGAAACCAATTTTGGAAAATTAGGTTTGAGAATCAATTGGAAAATTAGGTTTGAGAATCAATTTTGTGAATTTGTGAATTGAATTTGGGGTTTGTGAATTGAATTTGTGATTTGGGTGATTATTTCTGAGTTTCACAAACAAGTAAAAAAATTGAAATGCATATTGAAAATTCACCAAACAAATTAGAACAACCTCTCTACAAAAGCTCAAGCTCTGAGTTTAAACTGTGAGCAATTTTTGAAAAGCTTAATCCCTCTGAACACTAACAAATGAATTTCAAGAGGCTTCAGAAGCAATCAATATCCCTTTTTTTTTACAGTATGCAAACATTAGGAGCTGTTACATAAAATGTAATCGCGTTCCCGGATCATCCTGACAGATGATGGTACAAAGATCCCTATTAAAAGGGATTGTAGATCTATCATTAATGATGCCCTTCGTGGCTATATAATCTGCAACTCTGTTTGATTCTCTAAAGATGTGTCTGAATTCAACCGACTCGAACTCTGCTCTCATAATATTGATTCCTTCTACTTGGCGCATAATTTCCCATCTGATGTCGTTTCCTTGAGTAAGAGCTCTCATTAGCTCTTGATTATCTCCCTCTATAGTAATCTTCTGTAGTCCCTTTCTTCGAGCTTGTTGTAAGCCTATCTGAACTGTTGCCGCTTCAGTTTGAATAACCGTACCTTTACATACTTCCTGGTGGAAAACGTCAATTACATGGCCCTTAGAATCACGAATGATTCCTTCAACCTGGCAGACGCCAGTGGGTTTGACAGAACCATCTACGTTAATTTTGTAGATGGTTCCATGTGGTCTAGTCCACTTAGACTTAATCCTCTTTTTTCTTTTCTTACCTTCCTTATTTTTATCACTATTTTCTTGTCTCCAGTCCTGTATATCTGTTTTGATCCGCCGTATTAGATTCCCAAACGAGTCGGGATTTGTTTTTCTGAAGATTAGATTATTCCTAGTTTCCGAAATCATTTGCCAAATGACCACTAGATCTTCGAAGTGATGATTTGTTTGATTGATTAGATCCAGCTTGTCGCAAAGTGGACCTTGCATAGAGAGGTTGTTGAAAAATCTACCTGTAGATTGTTCATATTGCGCTATTAACTCCTTTGCAAAGGAACATTCCGAAAACAAATGATTGGAGTCTTCATTGCTTTGGTCGCATAGGGAGCAAAGGCTAGGTACTCTATTGACATACCTATTTAGCCTACTAGTAGTGGGCAAGGCATCAACTTTAATTTTCCAAACAAGATTTATGAGTCGGGGCGGAAGGTTTAGGTTCCAAATCCAGCGGTGATTGTCAGTGTTATGGTTTTGGATATTTGTAATTTTCTTTGCAGATTTAGTAGTAAATTTCCCTGTGGAATCAGGCATCCAGATTAGACTGTCCGGAGTTTGCCAAGTTGGGATTTTGATAGCTAGAATGCTTTTAACAATATCTTGAGGAAATAGGCGCCTAATGAGGGGCTCATTCCAACGTTTTTGAGGAGTGAAGAGTTGGCAAACTTTCATATTTGGGTCATTATTCCCCTTCAAAGATTTGAGATTTATGTTAGGAATCCAGGGATCATTCCAGATATTTATGGAGAGACCATCCCCTATAATCCAAAGGAGACCTTTTTCAAATTTATCTCTAAGGGATAATAATCTACCGAATTGCCAGGAGGTGTCCTGATTTGGTCTGTCTTTAATGCCAATATTTTGCAGATATTTTTCCTTTATGACACTAACCCAGATATTTTCTTCATTAGAGTAAAGTTTCCATAATAATTTAAATTGAAGGCTTATCTTCAAATCTTCCGCTTTTCTAATCCCCATGCCACCATGGGTTTTTCTCTTACAAATGTTATCCCAGCTTATGAGTGGGGTATATCTCTCCTTCTGAAGTTTATTCCAAAAGAAGTTCTTATTTATCTGATCTATTTGGTTGAGAATTCCTTTAGGGAGTAAAAAGTTCTGCATAAGATAGTTGGTTTTGGAGCTGAGGTTAGCCTGAATTAGAACAGCTCTGCCTACTTGAGAAAGATTTGAAGCCTTCCATTTGGAAAGGTGTTTTTTAAGGTTTTGGATGGCCTCTTCAAAAATCGAATTTCTAATCCGACCATTAATTATAGGGATGCCTAAGTACTTTTCAAGAGTACTAGAGATTGGAATTCCCATGCTTCGGGCAAGATCTTTGGCTAGGTTTTGGCTAACATTTTTCGAGCATTGGAGAGAACTTTTACTATAGTTTATAGTAAGACCCAAAAGATTGGAGAAATTATTTATCATATTCTGAATAGTATTTAGACTAGTGTGGGCAGCTTTGGCAAAAATAATTGTGTCGTCTGCAAAAGTGAGGAAGGGTATAGGATTACCATTTTTGGTGAGTTTGATCCCAACTAGAGCGTCTTCTTGCAAAGCCTCCTTGTGCATTTCTCTTGCTAGTCCTTCCATAACTAGAACAAAGATGTAAGGGGCAAGGGGGTCTCCTTGACGGATTCCCCTATTAGGCTTGAATTGTTTACCTGGGCGATTGTTTACTAGAATCGAGAAGGAGGATGTCGTTAGACAAGTCATTACCCAGTTGATCCATATAGGATGAAAGTCGAACCTTTGAAGTACCGCCTTGATATAACTCCAGTTGATTTTATCATAGGCCTTTTCCATGTCTAGTTTTAGAGCCATCCAACCATGTCTCCCTTTTTGCTTATGAAAGCTATGGAAAATTTCATGGGCAATTAAGGTGTTATCCTGGATAGATCTTCCTTCTACAAAAGCTCCTTAGAAAGGGTTGATGAGTTTTGGTAGAATAGGTTTTAGTCTATTTGCTAAAATTTTTGTAATTACTTTATAGATGGTATTGCATAAGCTAATCGGTCTATAGTGGTTGATAGTTGTAGGATTCTCAATTTTGGGAATTAAGGCAATAAAGGTTTTATTGATTTCAGTTAATAATTGTCCTGAGTGGAAGAAATCTTTTATGGCTTTGCAGTAGGAGGGGCCAACTATATGCCAATATTTTTTATAAAATTCAGGAGGGTAGCCATCAGGACCGGGAGATTTGTCTTCTACCATTTCAAATATCGTATTTTTAATTTCTGCTATTGTAGGTTGGGTTATAAGATTTTGGTTTTCATCTATCGTAACTTGAGGTTGAATATTCCAGACTTCCTCTGGACTTACTTGATGCTGGTGGGCTCCAATAAATCTTTCCGCTAACTCTGTTGTGATTTGGTTCGAAATGAGATCGTTATCATAGATGATATTACCTTGTTTTGCTGTGAATGACTTTATGGGTCTTTTGGAATTTTTAACCCTAGCTGTCACCTGGAAATATTTTGTATTTCTGTCTGAGAGTTGAAGGTGATTTGTTCTGGCCCTCTGTTTCCAAAACTTATGGTTGTATTCTAGTAATCTGAATCTTTTGTGTTTTAGCCTAGCTAGTTTTCCTTCATCATTTTTGCTGATGTTTCCCCATGGTAAATGGCCTTGGAACTCCAGAATTTGCTTTTCTACTTCGGAGAGTTGTCTAGAGATGTTGTTTGTTTGAGATTTGCACCAATTCTTCGTATTGTGTTTAAGGAGTTTCTGTTTCTGTATAAGTTTGAATCCATACGAGCCAACAAAATTATTTTGCCAGACTTGTCGGACCATAGTTTCATAGATAGGTTTTGTAGTCCATGCCATTTCAAACCTAAACGGAGCACCATTGTTTTGGTTTTGGGTTCCTATTTCTAGGGAGATCGGACAATGATCGGAGTTAAAGAAGGAATGGTGTTTTGTGTAAATCTTTGGGAACCAAGCAAGAGCTCTATCCAAACGTTCATAAGTATTATTAATATTTGTCTTGTTTTTTCTCCATGTAAAGGGAGAACCAATATAGGGGACAGTTTGGAGGTCAAGCTCATGCTTCACTAATTGTAAGCGTCTAAATCTGGCTATGGACGGAGTAGCTCCCCCAATCTTTTCTGTATCGTTTTGTAAATCATTTAGGTCTCCAATAATAAGGATCGGAAGATTGTGTTTGTTGAAGGGTAAAATTTCACGAATTTGATTATTCGTGACTTTATGTTCAAATTGCCAAATTTAATTATTTACCTATTGTTGAATTTGGTAAAAAAAAACAATTTGGTGGAAATTCCGTTAATGGGCACAAGAAAGTAAATGAGGCCAAGTCAAAGCAGCCCATAATTCAACTAGATGGGTTTAAGAATGAGTTTCTACTAAATGAATCAAAATCAAATACAGCCCAGCCCAAGTATGAGCAGTTGTGACAAAACTGTACATGGAAAGTGGGGTAGTGGGATGGTGTTATAACTGTACAATTCTTTACCTATAAAAGGGATGGCATGGACAACCTAAAGGCCTAATACGTACTCCAGCAAGAAGCAAAAAAAAAAAAAAAAGCAAACACTCCCAGAAAAAATTCATGTCAATCTCTTACAAATTGCAAGCACAATCAGGTAGTTGTTCTAATCAAATTCTGGTTCGATTCTTGAAATCAGGCACTCGAGAACCTTGCGAGCTTCTTCGGGTGTTTTGGTTTCAGAATCATCAAATCCCTTAACCGGGCTGGGTTGCTGTCAAAATTGCATCAATATGGAGACGTGTCCTTTTTTTTTTTTTTTTTTATTCTAGGAATCCCACCATGGAAAACCTTGCGAGCTTTTCCCCATGGCCTGGGTTCCGGAGTCTGTTTATCGCTCAAAATTGAGCTGATATGCTACCCGATTTTGCTCATCAATGAGTCCAAATTAAGGGTCATGGGTGACTGATCAAAGACGGCAGTTTCTCCAAATCTCAAACAAAATAAATGGTTTTACAGACCAAGGACTATAAGGAAAGAAAAGCAAAATCAAATTAAAGTCTAAAAAGAGGCTAAGTTAAATTGGTGCAGTTCATCTCAAATCTGATTTTGTTTGAGTAGGGCACATCCAAATTACAACAAAGATTTCATCCATTGTAAAAGGGAAATCAAACAAATAAATTACCCAACTCAACATGGCCAAACAAGAGAAATGTTTCCAATTGAAACTCAAATATAATGGATTCCATTAATTCAGTTGAACCTCCTAAGGCTAAAATAAGCTATTTACATCCAAGCTAATCGGCGGGGCTGCATTCAAGCTGATGCCCGAATTGGTACCGAAAAGAAAAAAATTAAAGAAGAAGGACAGGAGAGGAAGGAGGAGAAAGAAGAGAAAAATCAAATCTATAAACTCATCTGACATACAGAGTTTAAATCTTCAATTATCGGAACCCGTTCGCTGCTGCTTGATTCCGGTTTCGAGGGCCGCTCCGTCGGCCGTCGGTTCTTCTTCCTTGACTGAATTACCGGTTCTTCTTCCTCGTCTGAATCGCGCAGGGCTGGTCTGAGAATGTCGCCGGCGCCGATAGATGAGGGCACCTCCAATCGTCGACTAGCGGCCGCTGTTCCCGTCTCAAGTACAGGGCTAAGCGGTGGAATTCTATCGGTTGAATCACACGAGCTGTTGTGGGTTAGGGTTAAAAAAAAATCAACACCGTCAAATCAACAGAACAAAGACGTAGGAATTGGGATTTGGATTGGAATCGGACTTCCCAACTACATACGGGCTTGGTTGGATTTGGGAGTTGGGCTTAAAGCCCACTAAACGTAGTCTGAATTCACATTAATATGTATATATATGACATATGAATATATATGACAATATATACATCACACGGCATGAGCTTTTGGCTTGATAAAAAATTGTGTGTTTAATTGCACAATTTACCCACTAAAATATGAAAATTAAAGTTGGTACAAATTAAGGGTTTGACTTGAAAAAAATATATATCAAGTTATAACTCCACAAATCCTTTGCTAGCTAAGTTTAGTGGGTCGAAAAAAAATGACTTCTAATAAAAACGGAGTCAAAACCTCAAATCGAGTTTCGCCAAATATAGACTCGGTTTGCGAAAAGAACTACATAAGATTTGATTCCGTTTTGCCGGATATGTAGGAAACTCGATACAAAGCTAAAGCTTGTCGGGTTCAATCACACGATCATCAAACGATCAAATTTTCAAAACCAAATCAAACGGGTTTTTAAAAAATAACTACGTATAGACTTGATACTCTTTTAAGAGTTACGTAGGAAATTCGGTGTAAAATCTAACATATACCGAATTCAGTCACCTTTTCCAAATTAAATCAAATTGACATTTTAAAAAGAACTACGTATAGACTTGATACTCTTTTAAGAGTTACGTAGGAAATTCGGTGTAAAATCTAACATATACCGAATTCAGTCACCTTTCCAAATTAAATCAAATTGACATTTTAAAAAGAACTACGTATAGACTTGATACTCTCCTTTTCCAAATTAAATCAAATTGACATTTTAAAAAGAACTACGTAAAACTTGATACTCTTTTATGAGTTACGTAGGAAATCCAGTATCAAATTCAACATATATCAGATTCAGTCGTCCATCTCAAATTAAAGCAAATTTGTTCCTTTTAAAAGAACTACGGGTGATTTGATCCCATTCAAACGGGTACGTAGGTAGCTCGACATAAAGCTCGACATAAAACTTGTTTGATCACTCTGAATCTTCCAAGGAATTTGAAGTCTGCAAGAGGAGTTGAAGATATGCCTTGCCTTTGTTGCAAGAAGATTTGTAGAAGTTTTGGTTTGTAAAGGTTTGGGGATAAAAATCAATATCCCTTAATTGACCTCAGCTTCTTCACATTAGATCCAAGAATTCAGAATTTTGGTTGTGATTATTTGAATAGGGATGGTACTTGATGAAACTCAATTGTAAAAATATTCTAAATAATAAAAAGAACCTTAGTTGTAATTAAATTGAAATCAGTCAGAAGTTCAACAAGCTAAGGTGAGTATCTTGTGTCTTAATTTGTAACTATTAACAAACCAACAACCTAATTCATTATATGACTATTTACGTGCAAGGAACAAAAATGGCTCTATTGAATTTGATTCTTGATATTAACACTGATCTCGATTCGCAACTTATCATTAGTGTTTTTCAACCCCTTAACGAAAATCCTAAATCCGCCACTGAATGCAACATGTCTTAAAGTTTAGCCAGCTCGACAAAAAATTTTAATTGACTCTTTACCATGTCAAATCTAACATATCGAAAAGAAGAAAAGAAAAGAAGACGATTATCTATTATAATAGACGTTGTCATGTTTTGATATGTGATTATTGAATTAAATTTTTGAGAGGTATGTTTTGGGATTTTATTTGAAATTTTCTTTCCCAAAAGTAATTGTTCAACTTATATCTAATATAATACTAAAGCAGATGCAACTTCTGCCACGTGGCGCCCTCACGTTTAATATGCCACGTGTCGTTCTAATATTTAATCCACACCCCCCTATAATTAACCATTCAATTGATACTTTATTTTATTTAAACATCTTTCATTTCATTATACAAAAATCGAATATAATAATCATTTTTCATTCAAACAGAAACAATTACTAAGATATTTCATTTGAATTACAAATAACAAATCAGTCCGCTTTTATCATCAATCCCCGAACTCCGTCTTGCACCCTTCTCTTCTTCGTGTTGCGGAACAGTTCCTACCAAAGATGACCAATCGAATCCAAACTGACCAAAAATATTGCATTTGTAATTCAAATACATTACAAGTAGTACCCGTGCGGAACAGTTCCTACCAAAAATGACCAATCGAATCCAAACTGACAAAAAACAAACAATTCTTAAGTGAAAATGAAACCACGTCATCGAATGAAAAGACCGACTATTAGACCAGAAACCTGTTCAGAAACTTCAATTCAATTTCATCTGCAGCTCCAAAAATGGATTTCCGAAACAGCCTACAAAGAAGAGGCGAAGAGCAGATCGATCAATTTAGATCGATCAATTTAGATCGATCAATTGGAAATGACCCTCGCTCCATCAGACATGGATCTCCACTTCTGGCTACAAACCTTGCCGACCTGTAAACCCGCAGAGATTATTAAAACTAACACCAAAATGGACGACTAATTATTCAAGAAAAAAACAATCTTAAGTAAATCCAAATCTAAAATTAATATGCTTATCCCTTAATATGTTCAGAAAATTTGCTCAGATAATTGAGAAATAAAAAACAAACAGATTGCATATTAATTTCCGAAAAAACAACCAAATTTATTTTCTGAGCAAATTTTCTGAAAATTTTCGGGAAATCAGCTATTTTCTTAAATAAAAAACAAACAAATTTCCAGAAAATCTACAACCAACCCGATATTGCAATTTAAAACCAATCTGATTAATTTTATCTAATATTTTCTGGAAATTTTTTACAGCTGGATTTTTCGATTTACAAATCTCTATATATCTCTTTAATTTGATAATTAAATTTTCAACCAATTAAAATAAATTGGAAAATATTTCAGAAATTAATATGATTATCCCTTAATATGTTCAGAAAATTTGCTCAGAAAATGGGGAAATAAAAAACGATTTAAAAAGCTGCCAAACAAATTTCTGGAAAATATTATATAACCAAATTTCCATAAAATCAGCTATTTTCTTAAGTAAATAACAAACAAATTTCTAGAAAATTTCCAGAAAATCTACAACCAACCCGATATGCAATATAATGTTTTTTATTTCAGAAAATATTAGAGAACAAAATTAATATGCTTATCTAATATTTTCTGGAAATTTTTTACAGTTGGATTTTTCGATTTACAATTCTC
The DNA here is from genome assembly GCA_963922045.1 of Persicaria maculosa. Classification (NCBI taxonomy): domain Eukaryota; kingdom Viridiplantae; phylum Streptophyta; class Magnoliopsida; order Caryophyllales; family Polygonaceae; genus Persicaria; species Persicaria maculosa. The sequence continues at coordinate 25,847,513 of OY998267.1, read as the reverse complement.
TATATATCTCTATAATTTGATAATGAAAGATGCAATGAAATCAGCTATTTTCAACCATCTTCAACGGGTAACCCACTCTCTGCTTATTCCAGCTTCAATTTATTATCTACTTCTCCCTCAACCCACTTTTACTTATTACGTTTTACATTGATGTGTTTCAGCGCTGCCAATTCCCCTTCTTGCACCCTCTCGGTATCCCTTTTCCTTATTTTCTTCTCTTTCAAAACACCTTATTCATGTATTAGTATTGATTCAAATTCAAATTTCTATTATTTTTTTTAGGTACGAATGAAGAAGATTATATATGTCGACGAGCTTAATCCCACCAACAGCAAAGGGAGCATCCAAGTCCGTATTGTGTCAATGTTCGACAACATTAACTTCAAAAATAGGCATGAAATAATTTCAAAAGACTTCATATGTGTCGATGAAAAGGTGCGAGTCGTTAATTATTCGTGGATTTTGTAACTTTTCTTGGCACATGTTGCAAATGTTCACAACATTCATTCTATTTTCTTTCAGGGCAATAAAGTTCATGCCTCCATAAAGAGACCTTTGATCAAAGATTTTGAATGCATTTCAGAATATGGAATGTTCGAGATATCAAATTTTACTTTGATAAAGTACCTTGACCAATATCGCCATTGCTCCCACCCCCACAAGGTTATCTTCTCTGCTAACACAAAAGTCAAACAAATAACCAAAGTTCCGATCTCCAGGCATTCATTTCAATTCACTGAATTTGATGTTATCCAAAGTAAAGATGCCGATGTAACCCTTTTGGTTGGTAAGTTGTTATTTATTGTCTATATAACTTTCATCAATCAGTGTTCACAATAATATTTTATTTTATAAGATTTGACAATAAATGATTGTTTGTGTTTATGTAGATGTCATTGGTAACTTGACCAAAATTGGAAGCATCATTGAATGTGAAGTCGGTTATGATAAAAAGGTTCACAAGAGGATTGAAATCCATTTGAAGAACACTAGGTATAATTGATTGTTACATTTCTATATTAAATATATCACAATTTCCCACTATATAATTGTTTTATCTCATAACATTCGATATTCTTATTTTATAGGAATGAATTTATCATTTGCACGTTGTGGGATGGATATGCTGAGCAATTCACCCCTTACATTGACGTCTTATTGGACGATAGTGTCACCTTTATCATCCAATTTGCCAGAATTAATATGAGAGGATGTAATTATTTCTATTATGTTTAAATAATGTCATTAAATCAATATTTGTATAATATTGTTTTTAATTCTTTGTTGTTTTCCCTATTACAGCTGAAAAACAACTAGCCAACAATGTGAAGGGAAGCACACGTGTTTTCATCGACGATCTTGGAATTAAAGAGATAGCTGATTATAAATCAAGGTTTGTTTCATTAAGTTACTTATAAAGAGATAAATCCAGAATGTTTTTAATCAAGGTTTATTTATATATTTACGTTCTGTTGATCAGGATCTGAATTTGAAAATCTGCACAACCGATTTTTGAAGGTTTGGAAATTTGTAAACTGTTGTAAAACGATCTGTAAACTGAATTTTTAATAACCAAATTTGTAAAATTGCATTTGTAATATGGTAATCTTCAATCTATACAAGCTGTTACATAATCTGTATAACTATATCTTTAATAACAAATAAAATATCAGTACAACTAAACAAATAAAATTTCATTTGTAATCTGCAAATCTGTAAAAATATAAAACGGGATATATAAATCTGTTGGATTATCAAATTATAGAGATATAGAGATATATAGAGATTTGTAAATCGAAAAATCCAGCTGTAAAAAAATTCCAGAAAATAAAAACCATTAGATTGCATATCGGGTTGGTTGTTGATTTTCTGGAAATTTGTTTGTTTTTTACTTAAGAAAATAGCTGATTTTCCAGAAAATTTGCTCAGAAAATATATTTGTTTGTTTTTTTCGGAAATTAATATGCAATCTGTTTGTTTTTTATTTCCCAATTTTCAGTAAATACTAAATCTGTAAATACTAAATCTGTACAAATGCCTTATATTTCCACTTTAGAGTTTATATCATTCTATATTTGCAGTATTTTGCTTTCCCGTGGAACATCTACACCACAAAAGATAACACAGTTATCAAGTCCACCCAAATATTCAGTCCAAGATCTCTTTTTAACTATTTATAAGAGGAAGACTTTGGCAGAGCTTGGTGATTTAACTACGGTACACTCTTTTCTCATTATGTTTTATACTATATGATTTTGTTTTGCACCTTGCCTATAATTAATTTACCACCTGGATTTAGGTGGGAAAATATGTCACAATTGCCACTATTGAGGAGATTAAAGACAAAAAAGGATGGTACTACAATTCATGTAAATTTTGCAAAAAGGGTGTCATGCCCGAAGATGGAGGTTTTTGGTGTCGCAAGTGTGAACACAATGTGAAATATGCAATTACGAGGTCATATGATGTCTATGTCTTTCTTATAGCACATTTCAAAAAAATTATTACATGATTATTTTATTTAATGTTGTCATGTCTTTTTCAATGATTATTCATGAATTTTAAAGGTTTAAAGTTGAAGTCACGGTGAATGATATATCGAGTTTCAAGTCTCTTACTATGTTTGATTCTGAAGTTGAGCGGATTGTTGGAAAATCAGTACCTTCAATACTTGGCTCTATGAGCAAGGTGAATAATTATTATTCCTCTCTATAAAGCATCATTACATCTTACTTATTCTTACATTTTCACCACCATATTATATGTTGTTGTATATATTATATGTTGTTGTATATAGGATGTCGATGTAAATTCCATTCCAGCAGATCTTCAACAAGTGTTTATGAACAAAACATTTTTGTTCATTGTTGACTGCAACGAATTCAACATTGACAATTCCAATTCTAGCTTCACCGTGCACAAGATGACAGATGATCAAGAAATCCTCAATGAGTTCAAGAAAGGTCTAGATCATACAGAGGCATGTATTCCATTTAATCTATATTATATTAATTATACATAAGATATTAGTATTAATGTTTTTTATTATTAGTTTACTTTTCATTTTATTGGTGGATACAGACCACAAGCTCAAACTGCGATGTTGAAGAAGAATCAACAGTCGAGGAAGATGCTTCTAAATCAACATTAAAGCGACCACATGATGCTATCGATGTTGATGCACTTGATGAAGATGGGATAAGTACAATTCAGCTTCCCACTAGGAAAAGAGTTGTCAAGCTTGAAGAAGATGAGTAGGTGAAATAAGATGATGGATTCCATAATAAAATTCTGATTTGTATTTTCATTTTTTATTCTTAAACTAGGGAAACTTTATTCCTTTCACATTGGGAAAACTTATTATTGTTGTTCCTATTTATTGTTTTATTATACCCTGCAAATTATATATTATTCATTATTATTTTCCTATATCCCTTTCAATTGCAAAACAAAGTACGGTTTGATGACAAGCAATCGAAAGTTTGAGTTTGTTATCATTACCTTCATACTGAACTGAAGTCTCTGAGATAAGCTGAAACCCTACAATCGGGCCATCGGCATCAACAAGCAATGTACCGTAGTTAAACATGACCACCAGTGTAATCTACTCCTGACAATTTCGATATAATTAATACTTGATAAGAGGGTCATGATTCGACTCAGTAAAATGCAAACCCGCTAATTGTTCGAATAGATATGAATCTTTGGTAAAGTTGAATAAGGGGAAAAAACATCAATCGTTACCTTCATCCGAACATCGCCGAATTCCATGACGTCGGTGCTCGATTTCATCTCTGATTGATTTTTCGGATCGAAATTGCGGATGTTTCTTTTCAAGACCGAAATCGCCGGAGGTTAGTTGCAACTGTAATCTCGGTTCGAAGGATTTAATGTTAGATTTAGGGGATACACCGTGGAAATCAAATTTAGGGTTTCGAAAGGAATAGGTTGACTGAACTGAGGTTGGGGGAAAAGGGTCTTTCTCTCTTTGATTTTCCGGATCGAATTGTATATATGATCGACTTTTTTAACCGAGATTGAGGAAGGATCCATGGAGACTGAGGCTGGTGCAACCTTTTCAAGGGGCTGGGGCTGGAGGAGGCGTTGAGGAGGTCGAAGAGGGATTCGTCGGAGTTGGAGAAGGAGAGGGCTTTGGTGAGGGCGTCGGTGTCGCGGGCGAAGGAGTCGGAGAGCCAAGGGTCGGCGGGGAAGGCGGAGCGGAGCAGCCACGGCTCGAAGCTGGGGAGGTTATCAGAGGAAGCCATTGGTGAGTGTTGGAATTAGCCGAGGGTTGGGGATTGGGGAAGAACTGAGGCTGGTGCAGCCTTTTCACGTTTTCATTTCCCTAAACCCGGGTTTATATCCTTTTTTTTAAAACTCCGGTTTTCTATCTAATACTTACTCCGTCTTTCCTAACCCGGTTTTCTAAAACTAAGGTCGACCCTTCACAGGTTATGATTTTCCTCTTTTTTTTTAAAAAAAAATAATTTTAGAAAATGCCGGTTTTATATTACAGTCCTTTTTTTTGTTTACAAAAAACACAATTAGTATATTCCGCCAAAAAATTTAACGCGGAAATTTTAGAACTTAAACAAATATTAAAGATACATAGTTATTTTGGATATATCCAACAGAATAAGATCACATCCTAATTCCTAACCACTAACTTAGATAAAGTTAATTATTTTACACTCTAAACAGAAATTCACGTACCTTGGTAGTCAAATTCTAAAGGACTTTCTTCACCGATCTTACCATTGATTCTCACACCTTCAAATTCACGTACCTTGGGTTCAATTTTATTGAATTCGAACCTATACTCGATACTCCTAGGATACATCGCAACTGGGTGATAGGTATATTATAATATATTATTTTAATTAATTAATAAGCAAATATTTATATACACTAATACTTCTATCTTAACTTTGCGATAGATGTCATGGGAGAAGTCCATCAACTATCTCCAACCAAACATGGTAGATTTGTTCTTCTCTTGAAAAATGATAGGCAAGTTCATTTGTATATGCATTAATTTGTATATTTTGTTAAAATTTATTTACTTTATCACCTTTGACATTGAATTTTTTTTCACAGGAATCGTATACTGAGGTGCTCTGTTGGTCCGGAATTATTTCATCAACTATATACCATCGATCCGGATCTGCAAAGACAATGGATGGTTATATTCCAATTTGTGGTTATACAAGTTGATGGAGGTAAGTTTCAACTCATATTCACCTTATTTCTCAAAATTGTCAATAATTACAATTTCTTTTATTTTACATTGTCAACGTGTATTCTTTACTTTTATGTGTTTAACTTTTGTTGTGTGTAGGTGAGATAATATTAAAAACTTTAGCCGATGTGACGAAGATGTATGTAAATCCGACTTTTCCCGAAACTAACGCGTATAGAAGAAGGTCATTCCTTATTCCACTTATTTTTTTTTATCTATTATTACTTAATATACCTATATTAATATGACCTATTTTTATTTTACAGATTTCTTAGACCCGACGGTACCTCCAACCCCAAAACTACGCAACGACGCCTTGAATTCTCCGACAATATGGATTAATGAAAATGTTGGGATCTACATAGCACCTTTTAATTATCGATTGAATATGTGAATCGAGTTTGCGGAACCCGTTTATTAGATTTATCATTTGGATGTTTCGATTTGATTTATTTTTACGATTATTTGTATGTTTCGATTTAATAGTATTTCACTATAGACTTTTTCATATTATCATAATAAATATATATTATAATATATATATAATTTAGATAAATTGTGATAGTATATTCTAAAATATATAATATATTTTACAAATCCCGTGCGTCACGCACGGGTACTGCGCTAGTACATCTAGCTAATTCTAAATAAATTTAAGATTAAAAAAAATACTGTACACCTGCACAACTCAACACTGATCACCAAGACACTAGCCGCAAATGATCTTAGGGCTCGTTTGATATAAAAATACAAGGTAAACGGAATGGAAACAAATTTTGTATAGGAAAATATATCTAGATAAGAGAAGAATGCTATTTTTTGTATGAAAAAATAAGATAGGAGGGTAATGGTTAGAGGAGTATAGGGATATGGTTACTCCTTTGTCCAAATGAGGGATTTAAATAAGGAGGAACAAAACCAATTTTGTAAGAAAAGTTGGGAGGAGAGGGTAATGATTAAATTTTTTAACAATGTATTTATAACTATAAATAGACTACATTCATTTCCTTTCTATTTACCTTTTCAAAATTTAAACCAAACGAGCCCTTAATTAAAATCCAATTTTGGTTCATTCATAGATAACGTACGTTTCTCATGAAGAAAATATGGGGAAAAAAAGATGGATAAAATAGGAATAAATTAAAAAATAATATGAGGGCCCGTTTGGTTCATTAAAAAAAAGTCCAACAAACACTTTATTAGTGTTAGGCTAAAAAAAAAATGTTTGTTTCAAGCCTCAAAGGTAACAAAGTGTTTTAGGGGTTAAACGCTTCGGCCCAATCTGTTACCCTCGATTTTTTGGGGGTTTGCTCGCCGTCTCACCCAGTCTCCCCAACACCAGCGTTTCCCATCGATTCATCGAAGGGATCGCCGGCCGAAAGCGACTCCCCGTCGATTGCACCTAGGTGTCGTTCGTCGACTGCACCACTGTGCCCCTCCGATCTCTGTCTCACTCGTCTTCCGCTCGATCGTCGGTCGTCGGCTTCAATCTCGTTCGGTGAGTCTTAACCCTAGCTTCGCAATTTCGCATGTAATTTCTACCTTCGATCTGAGGGAACCTGTTTCCTTTTGCTTTTCCTTCTATTTTCCTTTCAAATCTATTTCCTTGTGCTTCCCTTCGAATCTGAACCACTTGGGTATACAGGTGCTCGAATCTGCAGAAAAAAAACGAGAGTTTCTAAACCACTTGGGCACTGGTGCTCGAAGATTCACTGGTTCGGTTGTGCTTTTAGGTTTTCAAGGTACTCTCACTCTCACTCTCCCTCTCCCTCTCCCTCTCTCTATTTTGTTCAATTTCTGGTAAATTGCTGCAGGAATGGAAAAATTGTCAGTCGAATTAATTTGCATACTGAAGAACTAGCTAAGGTGAAATCTGTGGAGGTAGAAATCACAATGCGAAACACAACCTGAAAACGTATTCCCTGTGAGTTCTGATTCATCAAAGATGAACAGATGAGATAGTAACTCAAGTCATTAATTGGCCTCTGCAGAAGACGGAACAAAATCAGATTAGGTTGGATAAAGATGACAAAGCCGCAAAATTGACTCGCGGATTCGAATTATTGATGAGTTAATTGGAAAAGGATCATACCTGATGCTGAGACTCTATGTAAAAATAGAGTTTCAAGGTGCTTTTAGGTTTCTAAACGAGAGTTTCAAAAATCTTTAAATTATAAAAGCTTATTATGAGTCTATTTTTGTACTGAGTAGTGGCTTCTAATTCAGGCTGATCATAACCCCTCCCAACTTCTGTTAATTAATCACTCAACTGGGTTCTAATTCAGGCTGATCAATTATTTGGAAGATAGGAGGAGGAGATGCAAACCAATTAACAACAACAATGGATTTATGTGTTTTTTACTTTGGTCTATGTAGGCAAACAAGAAGAGGGAGAGAGAGAGAGAGGGAGGGAGGGAGTTTGAATTGGAAAGGTCACACCTTTCATTGCTGGAGCCTGGAATGTATATGCTAGTAAGTAGTATAGATTAATGATGGATCACTGTGTTTTTGACCTATTCTAGTTTACTTGGGACAAAACTTGGTCAATTTTTAGATGATGTTTTCTGGTTATCAAGGCATGCCTAGCACAAACCAACAATTAAAATCCCAAATTTTCCACACCTCCTGGCCTCTTTTTGTTTTTTTGTTTAATTTCCAATCATTATTTTTAAAAGGGCCTTTTTTTAAAGCAAGAAAATGAACCTTGTGAACAAATTCAAATGAATATAGAGAGTATAGGTGTCCATCATTGTGGATCATGAGATATCTAAATATGAAAATATTTCATAAATATTTTCGCATGTTATTTTTTCTTCTTTTATCTATATCTAAACATATTTTAAAAAAATCTTCAAAAATCTTTAAACAATTTCATTTTTCTTCTTTTATTTTAATTTTCAGTGATGAATTATATGAATTTAAGGCTTATAATAATGAGGCATTGATTCAACCCTTAACTCAAAATATAGACAATTTGTAGTACTTTTTCCTCTTGGTACATGAATATTCAACAAAGAAATCTTTCTTATCAACATTACTTGTTAGGCTTATGGACGGAGCTGTATATTGTGAACTATAGGTTTTCTCACTTTGAGGGGATCTGAAGGTTTCTGGACATTCAACGAAGACCTCTTCAAGGAGATAACATTACTTCTCACTTTGAGCAATTTCAGGTATTTGGTTGCGTTTTCTGTAATAAATTCCTAGCAGTGCTTTTTTTTTTTTTTGTCATAAAATTCAGCTTAGCCATGCTTTCTTTGTTTAGATTGATGTATTCTATGAATGTGAACGTTTTTGATATTCTATGATTGTGAATGCTGCTTTCTCTGTAGTTTGAGCAACATGAGAATTATTTGACTGATTTTTTTCTGTAATAAATTTCCAATCTCAAAATTTTATTTGCTCATGTGATTTTGGTTGCAACTATATACTAATGTATATATGGGCATTTTGTTTAGAAGTTTTCTTCTGTTATCAACTGTATGACATTTTGTTTGCATTGTTACCTGCTATCACTTGTGTACACTTGTGTTTCAGTTTATTAATCTTTGCAATAAATGATCAAAAAAAGAGCGTGAATTATACACTTACTTTTAGATCTATTTTTCATTTCAGAGATGGCTCGTAATGGATCGTTGACTAGGACTAAAAAATTACAGCAACTTCAAACGATTTTTGTCATAGTTAAGAGTGTTGATGATGATGTATTTGATGTGGTATACGATGAGTGTGGCACTTGTTAGAAGTATTAGCTTGAGGGAGAGAAAAAAGCCTAACAAATGGTTGAGACTTGAAATGTTGAATAGGTTGATAAGAGAAATCAAAAGGAAAGAAATCAAGAGAGAAATCAAGATGCAATTATATTGATAGTAATGGGAGTAGGTCTTGACTATTTCGTATCTAACCAAATATTGTAACCACATAACCACATTCCATTCATCACGTGAAGCTTAGCTTAAAGTACGTTGAAGGTGGATTTGATTTCAATATATATTATCAATTCAGGGTTGTTTCCATGATTATACTTTTAACAATTATTCATATTCACCAAAAAAAAAAAACAATTATTCATTGAGGACGGAAGTGTATTAGAAAGTAAGTGCCTACTTTGTGACTTGTGAGTATTTGATATTATTAAAGTGCATGAACATATTACATATTATTAGACTAATAAGATCAAGTTTTTTTTTTTTTTGATAAACATAGGATCAAGTTTTTGTACAAAGGAATGGAAAAAAATAATAAATAAGTTTGTACTTAGTAGGGTGTTCATAATTCCGTCAAAACTGAATTTTTGGACCGAATCAAACCTATGGATTTAGATTCGGTTTTAGGTTTATTAATTTTCAAATTTTGATTTTCGGTTCGGTTCGATCAGTTAGGTTTGGGTTCAGTTCGATATAAACTTGCGTGAAGCTCACCCTCTCAAAAGTTGTTGGTCATGTCTATGGGAGATCAAAGTTATCATCACATATATCGTCCTTCTGTTGCAGTCCTTTGAGAGGGTGGACTTCACGCACATCTTTCGAGAAACTAACAAGTATATCGACAGTATATTGCACCTTTTCCAAGCAAATTTCTCACCAAACATCAGTTCAAACAGGGATCTGAACATCCTCATCTGCAATGACATGGTGGTTTAATAGGAATTGATCTCATTCAAATCCTTGTATTTAAAAAAAACCCAAAGAATTGACACTATTTTTGGCTTTTTTGCTCTTGCCAATTTTGCCCAAATTGTTTACGAAAAATACGGCTAACTCGTGGGCCAAATCTGAGCCCATTAGCTTATAGGCCCAAAGAGGCAGCCCTGAATTCCAAAGGTAACAGTTTACAGTTGCCATGAGTGCCCCTTTATGATATCCATCTGACTCTGCGTCCTCCATCATCGACTAGTCGATTACCTCAACTGAGTACCGACTGGATTTCTTCAAAAGCAGATCTTGGCCCCCCTGTTTTCCATCTTTCATAAGCAATCCCCTTTGAATGCTCGGTTCAGGGGGATGCGGCCAGCGTTCAGATCGTGAAGATGTACAGAGTGGTAAGTTTCTCATTGATGCAGCTTTTTCCCTTCTGCAAAGCGTTTATTTAGCTTTATAACTTCAGAAATTAACGGAATTGTTTCCTATATTTGCATGTGTTTGATGAGATATAAGGCTTAGTGGAATGAAACCTCTTTAAGTTTGAGTTTTAGGCATATAATTTACTTATGCACTCTACCTGTTTGATGAAATGTCAAAAGAGAGAATCATGAGAACATCTGGGAACAATCAATAACCTAAGTCAAAGTTGATTGGTCACTGCAATTAAGGTGGAAAGGACAGAAGTTAGTGAGCTATTCAAACTGAACCCTTCAAATTCTGACCAAGGGTTTTCAACTGCAGCCATTCCTAATTCACTCTGTTATTTGTCTGATGAAGTGAGTAAAATAGTTATAGGTGGAATTTAGTATTTGCTATAATGCTTGTACACCAGCCTTTTTAGAGAAGGTGGAAAAGATTTTAGCATACCAGTGTATAAAATAACAGCTACAAAAAATGAATTCAAGTATTCTTCAGAATTCGGATGGTGGACAACTAATCAATGGGAGTTGGCTGATTTAAGCGAGTTAATAGGGAAGACGTCTTTTAATAAATGCCACAGGAAAATCTTCAGGGAGCCATCAGAATGAGGACCCAATGTCTCTACCTATTGGCAGAGTCTTCACTTGATATTGTATGTATCTAAGAGATTAAGACTCATTATGTGCCCTCATTCAATGATTACTCACTTTACCATTCAGTATACATCCATCCTTCTCTCATTCTTTTAGAGTAATGATTTCTCCTAAATGGATTAACAAGTTTGAATCCATAATTCAGGTCACCATTGCTACTTGTGGATTTGTTTCTTATGTTCTTGGCATCATAAACGTTGCTGTTTCTATCTCATTTTCATCGGTATTAGAGATTTTATAACTTTTCAGATCCTATTTCGAAAAACCGCAGTGTTAGATTACAGACTTGTTATAGATTGAGTTATTGGCGTTATTAAGAGTTGAACCCAGATTGCATGACTAATTTCTTGTTTTTGATTTTCTTTTGGTGGTGATTAAACATTCATTTTGTTTTTTTTTCTGAGATTTTTTTGCCCTTTCTTGTGTTGTGTAAGTTGTATCAATTTAATTGGTTGCTCAATTTTTTTATTAATTAGGTTCACTGCCATTATTAGACTCTAGTGTGTAGGATCACAAACAGTTACTCTTCCCTAATCTTCTAAACAATTTGGGTCCTAGTTTTTGGATGTTGAAGCTCAGTTGGGTGCTGTTATAGTACTTTGCCTCAGCTGGAAATTAGTTTGATTATAGTAGATAATTATGTCTACATATTATCAATCTCCATTCCTTAAGGTTTGTCAAAGACGATCTTGATTCAACTAGTGCATTTCAACTATCAAGTTTTCCCAAATTACTTCATTCCTTTTTACTTTTTGCTCATTCTTTTGAATAGGCTTGTCAAAGACAATCTCGATTCAGCTAGTTCATCTCAACTATCAAGTTTTCCCAAATTACTTCATTCTTTTTTACTCTGTGCTCACTCTTTTGAATAGGTGTTATGTTATAGCTATATCATACTGACGTTTTGTTTTCTACCTGTTTAGCAAAATTTCATATTGTAATTATGGAGGTGGTTCGTGAGTGTAACATAAGCTGAGTAGTGAATTCATATCTTGCTTTCTTTATTCCAGAACAAAACTTGATTTTGCATCCCCTATGAGAGATATATACTGGCTTCAGCTGTTTCAATTGGATATGTTGTCTGTTTGTGTCAAATCCTGATGTGTTAGTTTGATAGGGTAAATGATGCTGCTATTTGATTTTGCTTACAGATCATTAGTGGCAGCTAAGTTTTGTGATTTGAGGAAGGAAAAGGAGTAATGCAAACAGTTTCTCTCTCCAACCCACTTGTTTACACTTATAACAGGTTTTCTGCCTCACCCTTCTTACTTACTTTCTAGTTGGTACTTGGTAGTATGACTCACTGTTCATTTTTTAGCTTATATCTGTTATGAGAATGAGGAAAAGCTAATGCTCTCTCTGGATTGTAGGTGTGATTATGTTAATTCTGAGAAATGGTTGAAAAATGGAACACTTCAATTCTGTGTGCCTGCTGAAAGAGGCAACTATGCTAGGCGGATTCAAAGTATAAAGTTTCGAAAACGTCTTCAATCAACATTAGTCTCTTCATTTTCTGATTCAAATGATGGCCATCCATCTGTATCTCTCTCTGATGAAGACTCGAATGTAAACCACTCCCCAAACCTCGAATCAGAGAATATGTCTGTCAACCTTGAAATGAAACCATTGTTCAGCAACTGGTCACCACCCAGGTATCTATGGAGGGGATTGTCTGTTTTTGTTCTGGCTGGACAAGTGATTCTTAGGACCCTGAAGGGCAAAATCCACTGGAAAAATACCCTTCAACAATTGGAAAGAGTTGGCCCGAAATCTATTGGGGTTTGTCTTCTAACATCGGCATTTGTTGGGATGGCCTTCACCATCCAGTTTGTGCGAGAATTTACTAGATTGGGTTTGAACAGATATGTTGGAGGAGTGTTAGCTTTGGCCTTTTCCAGGGAACTAAGCCCTGTCATTACATCCATTATAGTAGCAGGCCGCATTGGGAGTGCCTTTGCTGCAGAGCTAGGAACAATGCAGGTATCAGAGCAAATTGACACACTTAGGGTTCTCAGGGCAGACCCAATTGATTATCTCATCACCCCTCGGGTGATTGCGTCCTGTGTTTCTGTTCCTGTTCTGACCTTGATGTGTTTCACGGTTGGCATGGCTGCCAGCGCCCTCCTTGCTGATGCAGTGTTTGGGGTAAGCATTAATGTAATCTTAGACTCTGCTCAAAGGGCGCTTAGGCCATGGGATATAATTAGTGCCCTGATCAAGTCACAGGTGTTCGGAGGGATAATAGCTGTTGTGAGTTGCGCTTGGGGAGTCACCACCATAGGTGGCGCCAAAGGTGTAGGAGACTCAACTACTTCTGCTGTTGTTATATCTCTTGTCAGTATCTTCATAGCAGATTTTGCCCTCTCCTATTGGTTCTTTCAAGGTGCCGGGGATGCACTAAAGTCTGGTATGTAGGTTTCTTGGGAGAAGTAGTGGTGATTCCATTTTGAATTGCAAGGTCTTGCACTTATTAGTGCCTTGATAAGGGAGATGCTGGAAAGAGGAAGTTGTCTTATAGAATATGTATATGAATGGTTTCGCCTTCCAAAGGGATAGGTTGACTTGTTTTGCTTGCAGTTCTGCAATTATGTTTGTATCCTGTCAGTACTCATAACTCAGTACGGGATTATTCTGGATTGTTTAGTATCTTCTTTGTGCAATTATCTATTCTGCACTTTGTCGGAACTGTTCGTTTGGCCAAATGTTCTTATAGGGCACATGCATGTCTTTGAGCTCTCTAAGCCTCTCTTAGGTTGTTTTGTAGCCGCCTTCTCTTCTTCAGTGTTTGGCATGGGACTATGCGAATGCGAGTAAGTCCTAATTTCCCTTTCTAATGTTCTCAACTTATTATACCAAGCACATTCTCATGTGTATAGTTCATCCTTAAAATTTGAGGAAGAAAATAAGGAATGGATTTGGCCCTTGGGCATCCACTTTCTTTTCTTTTTCTTTTTTATTTTCCCCTGCAGTGTAGACTTTAGCATGACCACTTGTGATTGTGATTTGTGAGTAGTGTTCATAATGACATGTTACATTACCTTAGGACTTAGGCTATGTAATTATATCACATTCACGCCTGGGTTGTATTTGGTAGTCCGAGGATCTTTTTTGCCATATAAAAGATTTCCCCAGCCTTTTTTTTAGATTTTGTTTTATTTTCTAGATTAAATTTAGCCCATCAATCCTTTTGCGATTTATAAGGTGATTGAGGCTTCTGTAAAAGTTAGTAAAAAACATTAATTTATCATGATTCATGATAGAGGCTTCTGTAAAAGTTAAATAAAGAAACCCTTCTGTTGTTATTAGTAAAATAGAATTATTAGAAACTAAAATTCTTGAAACTCTAATTAATTTATATAACATAGTTTTGTCATGCATTACTAACTATTCAGTATTTCTGTTGTATAAATAGACAAAGATCTTGGACATGATACACATGTTTTCAATCAGATTAGAGAAGATGGTAGAAAGGAAGATTATGGATAAGACAATGTGAATGTTGAATCCATGCACATGTTCCCACATGGGAAGGCATGGGTTTGAGTGGAAAAAATATGGCAGTGCATTTAAAGACACCTTTCCATTACAATCCAAAAACTATTTTCAAACAAGCACATTCTAGTTCAGCTGCACTGCAGACTCAATTTTTTTTTAAAAAAAAATAGTACTATAATAGAAAATTTTACCCTTTACATAGAATTAAATAAATACTATAATTTTGTTGGTACAAGTCATGTTCAAAGAAGCATTTGGGTCCTTCTACTTTCAGGTAGAGCATGCCACCATGAACACAAGTCCAAACATAAAGTTGATAAACTTGATATGTTGTCTCCTTCCCTTTTCTTTTCTTGGACTTTTGTATGACACCACTTGATCCAAGGCAACTTACAATACATTGGAGTTTACTTTTCTTTTCTTTTCTTTTTTTTAGCTATTTATTATGTTTTGATATATACATAATGTATTGTTAGAACTTAGAAGCGTTTTATTATAGTCGATCCTTGCTGGGTTATCTAGGTCAGGAGTTCAATCTGTATTCTCGTTAAAATAGTGACTACAGTGCTTGTAATTAAGAAGTTAAGATTCAACTCATGTATGCTTTCTAGCTGAGTTATATCTTTTGTACCATATGGATTAGTCATTGAAGTGAGTTATCATGAGTGTTGTGATAATTTTGAAGAGGAAAAAAAGGGGTAAGGGATAATGGTAAAAAAAATAAAATAAAATAATTGGAATCATATAAAATGATTCTTCCATCTTCGCACAAGAATTCATTTGCACATGAGATTCCACATTCACCCCATGATTGGTACACCATGATTGGCTTTGACTACCTCATATTTTTCCTTCTTTCTTTCTTTCTTTCTTTTGTTATTGACAATTGTAGGCTGAAGCTAGGCACTAGAAACATAACTGCAAAAGGGATGAGACATTCATTTCAAAGCCACTAAAAATAGATGAGTATACCACATGATGTTCATTAAAGCTACATGCCAACACAACAACAAAATACTAATATATCAAAGTACCAAATTTTATCTTATTTTACTATTGGGTTTTCCTTTCAACTGTGAAATTCTAAAAGGTTAGGGTGGTAATTGGTAAAAAAACAATCAAGCAACTCTTACTAATTCTGTTTAAATTATGGGTTAAAGTTTGCAAGCTCTTCTTTTGCCCATCTAAATCACACCAGCTGTAATCAGCATGAAAATCTATAACATGCATTATATGAATATCTCATCAAAATTCAAACCCTTCATGATGGCTAGCTCAATAGTTAGCATGGTATGATTTCACCCAACTTTGAGATGAAAAAGTTAAAGTATATATAATAATGAAAGCAGAAAAGAAGTTTTATTTCTATATTGTTTTTGAGCAATGTGGGGAGCAAAATTGATTAGCTAACCAGGTTCATCATGGAGTTCCTTTGAGGAGACGGCATACCAAACTAAAAGAAAATACCTTTTTGTAATAAAAAAAATGTTGGAGAATGTATTCTAGATTTGGGATAAAAACATAGTTTTACTAAATCTGCATCTTTCTTTAAGATTTTTCCAGAAATGGGTTTATACAGTTAAGTGAATTTGTGACCTTAGGAATAAACAGTTGAAATAGGATCAGTTTAGCTGATTGAAATTCTACATTATAAGTTTTAACATAATGTATTTAATTTTTAGATTAGCACCTTGTCAGTCATACAATATGTTCTGTATTATGTACATTGATAAAAAAAAATTAAGGGAAAGGGACATTGCCTTAATTTAAGGCAAGAAAAGTTTTTGGTTCTTCTAGTACCGACAGTTGGGTTAAAGGGACAGTGCCTTAATTTAAGGCAAGAAAAGTTTTGGGTTCCGACCTCTGATAGTACTCACACAGAGGGTTCTGATAGTACTCCTTGAGTTAAGTGTTTTTCCTTTTAACGCACTGTGTGAATCTTGATGAATAAAGTTTTTCTAAGATCATAACATTTTATCTGAATTGCGGACAACAATGTGTTTATTTTTGGGTTCTTTGTGTTCAGAGAAAAATATACTAACAACAGTTATGATTGATTTGGAGACAAAACATTTTTTTTTAAATTTAAGCTAGTTTACGAACCTGGTGTCTAATATATGAAACTACAATCAACAAACTCCTGATTAAAATCTCGTTCTTAAATACCATTGAACTTGGTGTTCTTGTGTGAAAAAAAGGAATTTCCCTTTAAGGGAAAGTTTGATTAGATAAACAGAATTATAAGATGTAAGATGTAAAATTTCCCGTTAAAGGGAACAAAAGAAAAGAAAAGAACGTGAACAAAAGGGTAAACAAAGGGTAAAATTTTGAAGCATCAAATTATGAAGATGCAAGATGTGAAAGGGGCCGGAAATTCATTCCGTACGAATATTATTGAGTATTAGGATGATTCAAATTCACTTTTAACTATGAAATCTATCACTTTGCCTCCTCGATTCACATGAATGACTAGATAGGTAGAGAGTGAAATTATAAGATGTAACCCCTATCTAGCGCAATCCAATTTTAAAAGGAAAATCCCTCTTTTTGTAACCCCGTATTCTTTTTTTACTTCAGCTAGATTATGAACCTTATTTATATGTTGTTAGTCTTATTATTATGATAATCACATATTCTTTACTATAAACCTTTCTATGATATTTTACTAAAAACATAAAACTCATAAATCCATAATGCATATGAATGATCACTTTCGACTAGAACCTGTAATGTTAATACTCTAGGATAAAGGCCACATTGGAGGGACTCAACTCTCAAGTGTGGTGGTTGGTTGCTTATGAGAGTTTAGCCCTTAGTTTCGATTTCAAACTTTTCTTTTTCTATTCGATAATGTGTTTGGAGTTGTTTGTGTCGAACCTTTAAATATGTCGACGCAACCACTCCAGTGGTAGGGATCCAAATATATATTGTGCTCTTTGATAGGTATTTTTGTTCACCAGACTTGTCCAATTATCCCATCTGTAAAGGAGTCTTGTATTTATCAAAAGTATTTTCCTTTGCTTGAAAAAATATTTGAACTTTTGCATTTCATGCTCACCTTTCCAAGTGTCTTTAGTTTACAAATTCACTTCAAAAAGTCAACACATTCCTCTATAAGTAATACTCCAGTAGTATCATTGAAGGTTCATGCTGATAATTTGAAATCTGATCTCATAGCAAAAACTATTTGAACTGCACTTTCAGATCAATTGAAGCTGTGGAAATTCAGCATTTTAGTCATAAGCTTATCAAGGAAGGCAATGATTATATATTAATGATGTAACAGAGACATGATAGATAGTCCCTAATTCTATACATATATAAGACACTCCCTAAATTGGTTAAAGGGATGCAAAAATACATAAGAAGATTGAATTTTTTTTTTCAAAAAAAAAAGGGTTCTAACTCTAACCACATCGCTCCGAAACTTAGGTCAAACTAACGGCTAGAAACGAGGAAAGGAGATGGTTTAACGACGAGGGTGGGTGAAACGGTTAAAGACGCTGCCTTGTAGTGACACCCATCTCGGGTTTCTTATGGATGGACGACGACTGTGAATCTCAAATAGGAGGATTAATGGAGGTGGGTACTTCTAATTTAATAACAATTTTTTATATATTTTTTTTATTTAAGAAAGTTTTTGGAAGTGATGTTCAGTTGAAGGACATGGCGTCTGAGAAGCAGAGCTCAACTGAGCCGTTGTAGTCCATCAGTTCCTCTATCATCTGCTCGATGTGGTCGTCCTCCAACGTCTTCACCTGTTCTTGCTGCTGGTGGTTGTACTGGTGGCATTGGTGGTCTGATTGCTGAGCTGCCCAGCTCGTCATCTGCTCCACTGCCGGCTTTGTCACTGGAAGATAGCACTCTGCAGTCGACCACCTACCGGTTAAGTCCTGAGGCTTTCCAGGGGAGACGCCGGAGGTGGCAGAGGAAGACGGCGGCAGATGAGCGGATGGCGGGTTGTGGTGGGGAGAAACACTTTTGGTCATTTGTAGGGACGCCATGTAGCAGCGGTGGAGTTTGGCGGTTAAGGTTGCGGAGAGGAGCTTTGAGGAGGAAGACGGCGTCGTATTAGGGTTGTAGGGGAAGTTTGTGCGGGCACGTGGCCCGCACATGAGCCTCGCAGCCTCGTCGTATGCCCTCGCTGCGTCCTCTGCCGTCTCAAATGTCCCCAGCCAAATCCTAGTCTTCCTGCATTAAATCATACCCACATTCATTACATTGTCCGAAAATCGCTATCTAACCACTTCTCGACAAAATGCACGTATTATCATCGAATTCACTTATAGCACTCGACATTACGATGTTTTCTTGAGCACATTATACATTAAAAGTACGTCAAAATCATGACACGAGTCGCAAACACGAGGGAACTTACAAGAGCGGATGACGAATCTCGGAGACCCAAGAGCCCCAATGCCTCTGCCTTACGCCACGATACCGCTGCTGAGACCTTGCCATAGATGGGGAATAGGTAGTTTCAATTGAGGGTGTCTTTGCTTTTTAGGTACACTGATTTGGTTGTCTTATGAGGAGGAAGAGATTGAATAAATTGGAGTAAGAAAATTTGGGGTGTTGGGGGCAATTCCGCAATTGATGTTGTGTGGGGAGGGGGAGGGGTCTCCAATGGGGATTTGGAAGGGTTTTGTAGTTGAAACTTGTTACCCAAATTGGTGGGGCCCTTGCTCTTATTAGGCCTACCACTGGCAAGCAACAACAAATTTGAGCAAGTGAGTCCCAACCCAGAGAGGAAAAAAAGGGAAAGAAGTGGGTCCTACAGGATGGTAGGTCCATGTTAAGAAAATTACATTACAATTTTTTTCAAGGAGTGAAATGGGTTTGGATGTTATAAAGTTAACTTTAAAAGATTTAAATTAATATTTTATTAATATTTTTAAACTTTAAAAAGTTAAATAAATATTAAATAGTCTTAAAAAATTAGATTTTTATCATTCTTTATTTTTTTGATTAAAAAAATGTTTGATAGATCAGACAACACACTTTTTGATCCTTCTAGAAGTCGTTGGATTGACAGATGGACTAACTGTCAAGATGCACTACAAGTAACAACAGAAAATGGAAAATAAAGGCACAATAATAGGTTGAACCCACATACAGAAGGAGGAACCCAAGCGAAACGAAGCCCAACAAGTCAAAGAAGCAAACGAAGACCCAAGTCAAGCATGACCATAGTAGCACCGTTGAGTCGCTGATCAGTGATATAGCAGGACTTGAACTTTTGTGGACAGTGAAAACGAACTCCAATGAAGATAAGGTTTTTATTATTCTAAATCGAATGGTTGAGATTTTGTAAAGAAATTATTTTTCAAGTTAATGAGATTTTAAGAGAAATTATATTTGCATATGAGGATAGTAGTTACAAAGTCTTGTAACTTAGACCATCCACAATGGTGGTGTGCAAATGTGCAAATGTGTATTTTTAGACATTTTTTAGCTCCATTGGTTGTTTTGGGTGTGTGCAAATGTACACATTTGAGCATGTAATGTGCAAATTTGAGCACACCACCTCCCCCATGTGCAAAAACTTTTACAAAAGGCAAGACCATTTCATTGGTTTATTTTTTTATAATTTTATTTTCCTTTTTGTTTTAATTGAATTGTATTTGAATGATGTGTAAAAAATGCACATTTCACCAATGGAGCAAATGACTAAAAAGTGATGTGTATTTTTACACATCTTGTGCAAATGTGTACATTTTACCCAAAACCATTGTGGGTGGTCTTAGTGTGATGATTAGTGGATAAGCAAAGTAATTTAGACCTCATAAATAAATCAATAAGAAAATAGAAGATAATTTAGAGAAAGATGACTAAATTCAATTCACATGGTCATGACTCGTGAGCACTAGAACTAAGAAACTCTATTCTCTGTGTCATTTTTTTGGTTCATTAGAACTAATTGACAATAATGGGAGAAATTAATTTTGAGGATTCGATTTGGTTATAAATTAGTTTAGTTTGAAACTAAACCAGTGGGTTAAATATTGATCAACTTTAATCCTCACCTAAAGAGTCACATGATGAGAAACTCCTAATTTCCCTATTTTGGTCCCATCTGTATTATTAATTAAAACTTATAATAATTCACATAATTATCAATTCAATCAAATTCTAATTAACATTTTATACAATTTTTGTACTTGTGCATGACCCGTGTGGAAGTGAGGGTAAAAGTTCCAAATGATATAATTAATAAATATATTTAAAATATGGTCCTAAATGATTTCCAGATTGGTGCAGAGTATTGTGTACAAAATTCCAAACAAGAAAGAAATTATTAAATCAAGAGGCAGAGATTTATATAATGGGTTCAGCTTCATTAAGAAAATCTAGCATCTTAAATTTGTCTAAAACATATCATTTTATTAGTGTTTCAAGTAAATCATTTCACATGATCTGCAACATGGAATCAAAGCAGCCGTAGAAGTTTCAGGCTAGTGTCAACTAATCCAACAACCACACGTGTCCTTCATATATAGAGAGATAAAACATGTAATAAATAAATAAAATTGTAGATGAATTATACTATTGTATTTTTATTTTTATTTTTTTAATAAAACAAAGTATACCCTTATATTACTTTAAATCGTCGTAATTTTATCTATGTACGCTCATGGAAACCAATCGATTTCTACAGTATGGAGAGATTGATGGTTTCCAAGGTTCCTCGGAGATGTTTAGTGACAAATGACAAGCGATCCGATTACATCCATATACATGACTAATTAAGCTCAAAGTCAGTCTCATCGCAATTAACTCTGATAAATCCGACATGTAGCTAGTTTAGACAAGGTAAAGGCCGAGGGGTAGAAAAATAGGAGCATGGTTAAGACTTAAGAGAGGGTAAATAAAATGGATTAATTTTTTGATCTTAGTCCAGTTCAATCGACTCAGTTGAATTACATCTGGACCGGATACTGTGTAGCTCATTTAAAGGGTTTAACCCTTCCATTCACATAGAATGGATTAATTTAGGAGTAATGCAGTCAATATTAATGAAACATAGAGAGGAAAGATTCTTAGACAATACTAATAGTTACCATACATTAATCACAATCATTGAACATCCAAAATTTCCTCTAATTCTCCAAGATTTTGATCCCTAATCCAATTAAATTGGGAGCAAATAGTCATCAAATATCGCTTTAATAATGTACGGATGATTTGATAAAGATATTAACCTATTGTCTTCTTAATCAGTTCATGTGAGAAATTACCTTTTTTACAGTTGTCTAATCTCCTTGGTTATAAAAGAAAAAATTTAAATGGAAATTGGTAAATTCATTAAAAAAAATACTAAATTAATAAATCTAGTGACATCTTTATAAAATCAGAAAATGTAAAATAAAATCTTAAGGTCTATTCATTTAAATATAATAATATTTCTTTGTACAGTTTCTAGAAGTAACTTAAGATATACTCCCTCTGATTTTTAATATAAGGCATTTGACGTTTCTTCACGTAATTTAAGGAGCTAAAAGCTATATAAAATATTGATTTTTTCAATTAAATTTTTTTATATTATAATACTTATTATTAACAAGTATTATAATGTAAAAAAATTTAATTGAAAAAATCAATATTTTATATAGTTTTTAGCTTTTTAAACCACGTGAAGAAAAGTCAAATACCTTATATTAAAAATCGGAGGGAGTATGTTGAAAAAGACCAATAAATAAAACTTGAAATTCGTTAATTATTATTTTGAAGCCATTAAAGCCACCGCTTAATATAATTGAGTTGAACAAATAAAATAAAATAGAAGCCGACCAAAAAATAAATAGAATAGAATAGAATATCACTATCATGTAAAAAAAATATGAAAACGACCTAATATGATTATGATTAATATAAGCGCCTGTTTGGCAATTTGGGGTTTTTTAGGGGTTGGGTATTTTTTAGGAGGTAAAGTTTATTTCGTGTATTATGGAGGTGTGGGAGGTGGAATTTTTTTTTAAAAATAACCTTATAAAAAAGATGATTCATGTTTGGTGGGTATAAGGTTTATAAGTGGGTATTGTGGATGAAAAGTCAAAAATACCCTTTAGATACGAAAAGGGGAAAAAGGAGTAGGGGTAAAAGTGTTCAAATTTCCATAACCTGATTAAATAACTCTCAAAGCTACCCTCCCAACTTCCAAAATCAGAAAAAATAAGCTCCACCTCCAACTCCATAACCTCAAGTCAAACCTGCTTCCAAACATGGAGCTTCAGAGCTTAAGAGCTTTTTTTTTTAAACTCTATAACCCCACAAACCCCCACCTTAACCTGCTATCAAACACACCCTAAAGCTCTCCCAAATTGGTTATGAGTGGTAAAAGTAAGATAAAATATAAGGGTGATGAAAGCTCATATACACTGGGTGATGAAAGCTCATATACACTGGCTGATAAAAGCTCATACACACTGGCTTAAACTTTTGTATTAGAAGAATGTATGATGAATTTATAAACAAAAACAAAATAAATCCGATATATGACTCTCGTTTTCATACAACGATAAGAATTTCTCAGAATTTCACATCAACGTCATGTAAAAAAGGGGCGAAAACGACCTAATATGAGTAAATGAAATATGGCATAAAACATAGGACCGTGATATATAAGTGAATGGAACATGAAATAAATTAAAACAAAATATAGTATAAAAAGATTAAGAAAGGGAGATGAAGAGTTAATGTGAGGGATTTGGACGGTTGAATTGGGACAAAGAGCAATGTGTTCGATAGTTGAAGGCCATTGCCTTCTCATATGCTTCCCACGTGGTGGAGTGTCTTCTTCCATATCATTAATTCATATCCCAATTTCTTCATGCTGCATTTGGCTACCTTGCAAATTGCAATATTTATGCACCGGAGGGGGTCCAACCAATCGACCTGAGATCATTACTAATAAATCATTTTAATTCATATATATATAGAGAGAAAATCATTTTAATTCATAGTTCAAATGATATAAAAACAAATCTAACAAATCAAAGTAACCATACATGGACTCGAGTGTGTTACATTTTTAGTCTATATTGTCCCCAACGTGTTAAGATTAGATTTGCTAGGTCGCCCGGAATTGTTTTGCTTGTCACTGTCTGATTTGCACCTTCTGTTATTTTCTATGTATGTTTTGACGGTTCGTCGTATGCCAACTTTGTCGGCCTCTCAAGGTGTCAGGTCTGTCTGACCATCGAATTCTTACCCTATAAAAAAAAACAGATGGACTCGAGTGTGTTACATTTTTCAACATAAGGAATCAATTAATGAAGATTTTTTTTATATCATTTGGTGTAAGTTGGTGTATCACAAAATTATTTTAGCAGAAATTTTATCGTAAATATTTTTAAAAAAAAATTATATGCATAATCTAAATAGTTATATGGATATCTTTATAAACTTTTAACTTGTAAAGTCATGTTTTAAAAATTTTTAAAAATATATTTTAATAAAAAATCATTTTTAAAATTTTTACTTTTTAATTATGATTTTTCAATATAAAAATTTATAAACATATCCATGTAGGAATTTATAATATGAATATAATTTTTACAATTTTTTAAGATAAAATTTTATTCTAAAATAATTTGGTGATACACCAGTGTTACATAGTGATATAGAAATTCTTCACTAGTGAGGAAGGTCGATTGGGTCCAACAACCTAGTCAATTTCACATCTATCTATATATTAATATACTAAAATATAGACCTGAAATTTCCTCTAGTGCAATTCATCTATATGTGTCATTTTCTGGTACAATCTGACATAGGTTTTTTAAACACATCAGTTAATGATGATCTAATATATTTAAGTCATGTTAGATAATAACCCCCTCTATTTTATCTATGTGTCATCCTATATGTCCATCTCATATCTTAAGTGGTTACAAATCTATCATTTTACCATGACTTATTTTATAAATATTGTACCTTGAATTATTTTATCTTTAGTCATCCAGATTGATTATTTTAGTCCATTATATCTAATGATGAAGTTTCATTATGTAATGAATGAGAATATTAGAGATTAGAATTGTAATTACCGAGAAAAGTGATATAGATGCATAAATAGCTATATGTGTAATCAGAATCAGATGAATCATCAAAGTAATAATCAAATCTATTTACTCTCTTTCGTCCTCTCTCTCTCTCTACTTTTTTAACTTCTTCTACCTTCTACCTCTCTAAGCTCTCTTGAACCCTATCTCTCTTGAATTTGATAAATAAAGAGCGGTCATTCGGGGTTCGAACCAGGGACCTTTGAATAATATCCACTAGTCCTTTCTGGTTGAGTCATTCCGGAATGGTTTGAACCCTATCTCTCTCAATCACTATAGAAAGTCATAACTTTCTCTATCAGGCCTTCGGGTCTAGACACATTATTCATTAATTATCTATTGAATAATAAAATTTTATCAACAAAATATTTATATTAATTTTCAACCTTATATCTCAAGTCGTTACAAAACATATTATTTTTATGATTGCTTGAAAATTGTTATTAAAAGATTTCAAATAAACTATTTTAATATTTACATAAAATTTAATTAAAAATAATTTTTATATAATTAATAAGAAAAAAATGTTTGAAAAAATAGTTTCATTTCGTATCGAACAGTTCTTTTTTTTTGAACAAGAAATAATTTAGCTGTACGAAATACGTACTAAGTAAGAGCATCCTTTTGGATGATTTCCATAAGAACCTCGTTAGGAGGGGAAAGCGGGCCGGAGAAATCGATCCCAAGATGAGATAGACGGTCAGCAGCACGGTTGCCATCCCTGAAGGTATGAGAGATCTCAAATCTCGGTAGACGTGTCATGGCAAAGAGAACATCAGAAATCATCATCTCTATTTCGCCATGACTGGACACACCTGCTTTAAGACTGTTAATGATGCTAAGATTGTCGCCTTCAATGTGTACCTGGTCTAAGTGAAGATCCAGTACTTTTAGAATACCCTTCCATAACCCGAAACATTCCGCTCCGGTCACGGAAGGAAGAGGGCAGGTCCTTGATTCAGAGTATAGAACCTTACCTGTGCAATTACGAATGAGAAATCCATAAGAACCGCTATTGACAGAGGAGAGGGCTCCGTCAAAATTTAACTTATACCAATTTGTAAGTGGTCTAGTCCATTTTGATGTATGTTTTTTGCCTTTACTTTGTTTTGGGGTATTGGAATTGTTGGTGTAATCCATGCCGAGGTCATCTGTCTTTGATTTTTCCCAGTTTGAAATTTGATTTGTTATGTGAGATGATATAGTTTTAGGGTTTGGTTTATGATTTTTAAATAGAACTTTATTCCTGAAGAACCAAGAGCACCACCAAGTTGAGGCAAGAGTTGAAAAATCTGTCTTCCCGAGTGAGTTATAAAGAGCACATAAGGCTTCGTTAGTGTTGGTTGTGATGTCATAAATATTTTGTAGAGTGTTTCTAATTTTATCTGAGAGCAATTGTAGCGTGTGGTTCGTGCATGGGCATTTAAATAAGAAATGATCTATGTCCTCATAATTCATTTCACAGAGGGGGCAGTCTGTGGGAGTGCCAATTCCACGGCTAGCTAGCTTAACCGACGTCGGAAGTCCGTTTTTTGTTATTCGCCACATGAAGTTCTTAATTTTTGGAGGTACGTCTAATTTCCAAATCCAGGAGGTAGTCGACGGGAGGTGATTCTTTGATTTCTGAATTAGTTCAATTGCAGAGGCTGTAGAAAACCAACCATTTTTACTACAGGCCCAGTATATTCTGTCCTGGTGTATGTATTTCGGTATTGGGATTTGGGTAATCATTCTTATGGTGTCGTTACTGAGGTTACTCCGACTGTATTTCTTAGTCTGTTAGCATCCCAATTCTTACCTGGAGTGATGAAGTTACTGACCATAAGTTCGGGATTTATGTTCATGGTATTTGTTGCTTTGGTCAGCAGTGGGGCACTTCCAGCCCAGATATCCTTCCAGAAATTTATTGATTGCCCAGAAGCTAAACCCCAGCGTAGTCCACTTTTGAATAATGGAAGAAGGGAGGTTAATTTAGACCATTGCCAAGACATCATTCCTTTTTTCTCGTATTCAAGTATGGTTTTGTCTTTTAAATATTTTTGGGTTACTAGTCTGACCCACGGGTTTTTTGGTTCAGCTAATAACTTCCAGAGAAGTTTAAGCTGCAGGGATTTATTCATGTCCTCAGAAAGACGAAGACCCAAACCACCTTTGGAATGAGTCTTACAAACTTCATACCAATTAATAAGCGGTTTGTGTTTAGGCCCCTTATTCCAGAGAAAATTCCTATTGATTTTGTCCAGTTCTTTGTGTATGTGTGTTGGTAGGAGAAAACATTGCATAATATGTAGCTGTTTAGCTGCTAAATTTGCCTTGATTAGTGTGCACCTACCTGCTTGAGATAGATTGTTTGCTGTCCATTTAGTAAGTTGAGTTCTGCCAGCGTTAATAATTTCATCGAAGGTTGATTTTGTAACTTTACTGGAAATCACAGGACATCCTAAGTATTTTCCTAGGTTAGTTGTAAATTCTATGTTGAGTTCATTTTGTATTATTGTTTTTGTATGATTATCTGTGTTTTCCGTGGTGCAGAAAACTGATTTGTGATAATTAATCGTTGTCCCGAGTGCGCACAGAAATCTTGTGTGATTTTGTTTATTTGGTTGCATGCTTCTTTGGTTGCCGATGCAAAAATAATAATATCATCAGCAAAGGCAAGGAATGGAATTATTTTCACAGCTATGTAGTTGGGCCTCATGTTGTAATCCCCTGGCGAGGACTTCCGATACTATAAGAAAAAGGTATGGTGACAAAGGGTCTCCTTGTCTCAGGCCTTTTGAGGGTGAAAACATTTCCGTAGGCTCATTGTTAACCAGCACTGAATATGTGACAGTTGTTATACATTCTGTTATCCAGGAACAAAAGGTATTGTTGAATCCAAATTTTTGTAGTATTTCAAGTAAGAATTCCCATCTGACCATGTCAAATGCCTTTTCCATGTCAAGTTTGACTGCCATCCATCCTTCAGTGCCTTTTTGTGTTGAAAGGAGTGGAATATTTCATTAGCAATTAGTATATTATCTTGGATTGATCGTTTAGCTATGAAAGCACTTTGAAGCGGGTGGATCAGTTTTGGGATTAGTTGTCGAAGCCTAGATGCTATAATTTTTGAGATTATTTTATAAATAGTAGAGCAAAGACTGATAGGTCGGAAGTTAGATGCAGTTTGTGGTTTGTTGCATTTGGGTATTAGGGCTATGAAAGTATGGTTTATTTGTTTTAGTATTCTTCCACCGGAAAAGAATCCTTTTATAGCTTTTATGACCGAGGGTCCCACAATGTGCCAGTATTTTTGAAAGAAAATAGCTGGAAAACCATCAGGGCCAGGAGATTTGTCCCCTGCAAGGGAGAAGACCGCGATCTTAATCTCGGAGTTTGTAATTGGTTTGGTTAACCATTCATTATCCTCAGTCGTGATTTCTTGTTGAATATGTTGTAGGAGCGCGCTCTGTCCTAGGGTCCTTGGTGTGGTTGTATATCGCTCAGCAAAGTCCGCTTTAATCTCATTTCTAATCTGGTTTACTGTGTTGAGAACAACTCCTTGTTTTGTGGTAAATGACTTTATTATATTTCTATTTCTTCTCCCCGTGGCTATTCGGTGGAAATACATTGAGTTTGCGTCTACATTTTTCATATGTATCCTTTTTGTTCGTTGACCCCAGTATGCTTTTTGGAAGGTTACTCGTTGATTATATTTATTTAGAAGGCGTTTATGTTTTGTAGCAATATTTGAGTCGTAGCTAATAAATAGTTGATTTTGCAGTTTCTGGAGTTCAGTTTCAGTGTTAGTTATTTGCGTAAAAATATTCCCAAAAGTGCGTTTACTCCACAGTTTGCTCTTTCTTTTTAGCTCTTGTAACCTTTTGATTAACTTGAATAGATGTGAGCCTGTAGGATTAATCCTCCATGCTTGCTTGACCAAGTTTTCATAGTCCTTATGCTTAGTCCATAATGATTCAAATTTGAACGGTTTCATAATGGGTATCTCATTTGGGAATAATTCCAATGTGATTTGAGCATGATCGGAAGTCGTGAAGGCATGGTTTTTTGTTATTAGATTTGGCAAAATTGTGTAAATATTTTTGTGTACCAAGAAGCGATCAAGCTTTTCGTATGTATTGTTTTCTGTATTTGAGTTTTTCCTCCAAGTGAACTGATTTCCGGTTGTTGGTAGATCTATTAGATCGTGTTTTAATTTGAATCCTGTAAGTCTATGTAGTCTTGAGGCTGACGGGGTGGGCCCCCCAATTTGTCCAAGTAATCAAGAATATCATTAAGATCACCTACGATTATGCAAGGGTATGGGCTTGTTTGAACAGTTGTGGAGAGTTCATTCCAGAATTGTGTTTTTAGATTTTGGTGTGGGGGTGCATAAGCAAATAAAATTGAAACAATAAGCTTAAGTTTCATATTATTATATTTTGTCAAGATATAACGGTCTTCTGATCTAATGATTTCAAAAGTGTCATTATTTAGATGGGAAGATTTCCAAAGAAGGCAGAGCCCACCCGAAAGACCTAATGACGGACAAAAGCAAAGATTATCAAACCCAGCTTGCCGCCAAAAGGATTCTTTCGGGGGAGACCTGGCCTTGGTTTCAGCTAAGGCTAATATTTGTATATGTTCTGTTTTACAGGTTGCGTCTATCTGTGTCCAAATGTTCTTTCTTGCCAGACCCCTGACATTCCAGAAACTTATTTTCATGCTTTAAGTCTTGTTTGAATAAAGGGTTTTAGCAGTTTTGCTATAATCAAAGAGATTATAACACGGATGTGGTTATTGTCAATGGTATTTCTGTCAGTGGTTTTAATAATATGCTTTTTAGTTTTGTGATCTTGTAATGATGCTATGAGTCTTTGCCAAATAATTGGCAAGGCTTGAAAAATTAGTAGAAGTTGTGGTTTATGAGTTTGTAGTTTACGGTTCTGCTTATGTGATTCATGTATATTTTGGCTTTCTTTTTTTTTGTAACTTATGAGGCTTTTCCTTAAAAGTATTATTTGCTAGAGAGTTGTTTAGGATGTTCCTTCTATTGATATTTTGCAAAATTTTAAATTTATTTAAGGTTGGCCAAGGTACTCCTAATCTCAGCACTTTAATTAGTATAATCGTAGGAGCAACTGTCCAGTGGATATTGGTGTTTGGGATGGTGCCTATATGAGTCGCAAAAATTGAGGAAAACTTTTGAACCTTCAGTAGAAATCGTATTAGTAACCTGGTTCCATAAATGTTGTCTTTCATGGTACAATCCTTAGATTTACATAGTTTGTGTAGTGATAAAAAGAGACAAAACACTATAATTGACTCTATTAAAGCAAAACACATAAAGGATTTAGTGTTGATGTTGCTGGTGCTAATCCTTGTGAAGTTCTTTCCTTGAGTTACTATCCTCTGATTTTCTTCAGGTTGCCTGTGGAGGTGAGAGTATCTTTCTCCATTTGAACCTTGCAGCTGGTGGTTGTAATTTTTATTCACCTGTGTTGTTTCAATTTTAACTGAGTGCTTAAGTGCCTGAAACAGTCGAGCCAAGTTAGTGTTCATGTTCATGCCAATTTTAACTACTGTATGCAATTTTTTAAAGAGCCTTGAGGTGGAAGAGGTTGGAGCATATTTTGCTTCTCTAAGTAAG
Organism: Persicaria maculosa; assembly: GCA_963922045.1. NCBI lineage: Eukaryota > Viridiplantae > Streptophyta > Magnoliopsida > Caryophyllales > Polygonaceae > Persicaria > Persicaria maculosa. The sequence goes on along the minus strand of OY998267.1, from coordinate 25,817,370 downwards.
AAAGCACCAGATTCATGTAAGTAGACAAATTTGTGTAAGATGACAAAGGATCTATTATGATCAATAGACAACCAACTGAGAGTACATTGTGTTGTATTCTGCATATGATTGAGTTTTATTTTCAAACAAAGAAGAGCATTAGATAATTTAAAAATGACTGCATGGCAGGTTTTCATTTGAATTTTAGCTATAGTAAACTGGTTAAATATATGTATGCAGTGATGGCCTGTGTGTAGATTCAAGTTAATGTTGTAATCCTGTTGTCCCTGTAGTTGCTTGACAGTGAGTAGTAAGCAAAGTATAGGCAAGAAGTAAGTGCCAGGGTTTTGACAAATCCAAGTAAAAATTCCTTGATGAATACTAGATTTGTTACTTTTAATGTTTCTACTTAGTCTTGTTGTTTTGGTTGTGCAGTAGTGAAGTAATAGTACTCTGAGTTTATTATGCTTCATGATATATACAGTACCTTTGGTTACACTCAGAAGAGACAGAAGAAGATCTTGATGCTTCACAAGTCCAAGATGTATCCTTAGTATGCTGTGTGCAGGCTTCTTTTTGCATTCCTGGTAATGTGTTTGCAAAATAATTTGCTCAAGGGAGTAAATCCCTTGAGCAAGGTTAGTAAGATGGTAGATGTTACTCCTTGTTAAGCTATAACTATTAAGCATGTATGCTAAATAGCCCCATTGAGTTGGTAATATGTTGATGGGTGGGCAAGGTATCCATAACATATAGTAGAGATAAGAATTAAAGAATATAATTTGAAGATAGAACCAGTGGAGATATAGATAATGATATTTTACATAGAACACATGTATTTTACAATGGGTGCAGTTCCAGTTACATAACAGTGGGTAGCACAATATCAAAGTGCAAACTACAAATTGCAAACTAAAATGTCTTAGGTGATGAAACATAATATCAAAGCTTAATGAGTAGTAGCAAAAGGTCACATGATCATTGATTTTTACAAGATTTTGGCAAGAAATAAGGTTGATCAAGGGTTCAAAAGGTGATGTAGGTGGTGGAGAGTCATCACAAAGCAGTAGGCAAAAGAAGGGGCAAGATCTAGATACCCCAATGCTTGACAAAATCTTGAAAATCATAATTTTAGTTTGAGTTTTTGCCCCTCTTCAGGTTGGAGCTGGCAGTGTCCTCTTCACCTCCATTGGCCTTCCTCTTAATGGAGCTAGAAGTGGATGGGTCCTTTGGTGGCATCTCCATGGAGAAGATCATCTTTATAACTGTTGAGTTTGAGTGCAGAGAGTGAAATGAGGGTTCAGACACAATGTCATCATGGGTACCCAGAGTATCACTTTCCAGCATAGGATCATCCAGCAGAAAGTCATCCTCCACAAAGTCCCCACCAAGGTACTCTTCCACTTCAGGTTCAAACTGGAGACAGGCAAGGATATCAGAATCCACCTCATCTCCAATCTCAGAGAATGGTAATGGGTCAGGAAGAGGAAACTCAGGCCCTTGTGGATCATCATTAGAGGGGGGGGGGGTTCTTTGTTGGGCATGGGAGTGGATGAGTTTGCATTAATGATTGTTACAGAAGGAGGTGCCAGTAGTTGTTGCTCACCAACCCCCGAGCCCACCAAGAAACCAGCAGAAAGATCTGGGTTACCAAGGGAGGCTAGGAGAGGGGTAGGAGCAGCAGAGGCACAACCTGCAGCAGAGGATGAGGCATCAACAGCAGAGACATTTATAGCAGCAGGTATGACAGCAGCAGCATTGACAATGGTATTGTTTTCAGAGGGAGTTTTTGAATCCTTAGATGAAGAAGATGAGTTGGAGTGTGCCTCAAAAGCAATTGAGACACCCCCCTTTCCAGAAATGTATGGTTTGTGATTGAATGCATGAATGGGGTTTGGAAGCTTTATTGTTTTGCCTTTCCTCCCAACCTTAAGCTATCCATCATCATCAATGGAAGGCCCAGAGAACACAGCTTTGTTACCTGGCTTCTTGATTGTAACTTGGATCTTTTTCTGTTTGGGTGTGAATAGAGGGCAGTTGGAGAATAAGTGGTTTTGACCACCACAATTCCCACAACCTTCAGGGAATTCCTCAAACCAAACAACATGGGCAGAGACTTGGTTTGGTGTGACTGGAATAAGGATAGTGTTTGACACTGTGGGCAATGTCAATGTCGACACAAATCCTAGCATATCTAGCATTTGGGTCAACATTTGGGTCAACTTTTATGAAGGTACCAAAATGGTTGTTTTTTATTATGGTTTCAAGTGCCCTTGGCTTTTTGTAAACCTCAGGGATCGAGGTGATTCTAATCCACATGTCAAGAGAAGTGAAGTTCTCTGACAATGGATCAAAAGATGCCTTCCAGGGTCGAAGGATAATCAGCTGGCCAAACACATGGTAAGGTCGTGCTTCCCAAACCCCCAAGAGATCTTGGGGATCGGAAAAACGAACCTCAAACCAATGGTTAGGGAGCTCAACAATTTGCAGATCACCATGGATCTCCTTCCAGTCAAAAGTGAGCTTAGATTCCATCTTGTTGAACTCAATTGGAGCCCCAAAAGCACGGCCAAATAGTATAGCAGCCGTATGGAATCTATACTTAGGTTGAAACTGCTGTAACTGATCAAAGAAGGAAGTGAGGTTGATTTTTGATTTGCCTTTGTCAGGCTTTGATGTCTTCTTTGTGGGTTTTGGTTTTGGGGTGTCACCCGAAGGCTTCCCTTTGGTTTGATTGTTTTTGGGTGTCGGTGAAGCCTCAAGGAGACTTCCCTTCCCTTTGTGTGTATTGTCGCTTGCCATTATGGCAAAGCAAGAGCAAATCAGTTGAATACAGAAAGTAATGTGAAACAGAGAAGTGATTTTTGAGCATGCTATAGATGGAGGGGGGAAGGAGAGGCTGATGGTGTGCCTTTGAATGGTGAAGTTTGATGATTTTATAGGGGTTTAGTTCAAAGCCAGTTGAGGAATCAAACCAAAGTACAGTAAGCAACCAAAATCTGAGTATGAAAAAATAGGTTGAGATGGCATACCTGTTCTGGGTTAGGTCGCTGATCATCAAGCCTATGATGAGATGTAGACTCGGCCATCGTCGGAGAGAAGAAGTGACAGGGTCAACTCTTCCCGTCAGGAGCACAGAGGCGTCCAATCGACCAAGGCAGCCCGTTATTGAAGAAGAGGAGAAGTCCCCTTCGGCGAGGATCATCATTACAGTAGGAGAGCGCCATAGATTTCGGAGAGAGGAGCATAGGCAGAGGAACCCTAGAAATGAAAAGTACCCCCAAATCTGCCATCGGATCCAAAATTTTTTCCAAATCCAGTACCAATATTGCTTGGGGATGATGGGACAAGACCAATTTTTGTTCAGAAGGATAATTAATGGAGGAAACTTTGTGTGATTTGCAGTAGGAAGAGGGGCTTTTGCAGAACTCTTGTTCTTGCTTCGATTGAAGACGATGAAGGTAAGGGGATTTGGGGGTGCGTCGGGAAGCGCGTTCTCTTTTTGGCTTTGGGGTTTTTTTCCGGGTTCCATTGCCAGATTGTATCGAACAGTTCTAATGTGGTGGAAAGTGCATCATAATTAAAGAAAGGTTTTTTGTTCCTAAAATTCGTTCTTGGATTTCTACTTAAACCACCTCGCTCCATGTGTATAAAATAATTCTAGTTGGATGTCAATTTGACACATCATTTTCATAATTGGGGGTATTTATGAAATTTGGTAACACATGATGATATACGAGACTGAGAGTTTAAATCTTGTTTTTTTTATCGGGTAAAAATTCGGGTGGAATGACTCCTACCCGATGGCATCCTTACGGATGAGGTCAAGAACACCAGTATCTGTGTAAATGTCGGCACCCCTGATAAAGCGGCAAAGGTGTGCAATCTTATCAGTCACTGTTACCAATACAGGGTATGTGGGAAAAGGAGGCTTCTCCCATATTCAACAGAAGGGTTTTTATATCAGACATTATCAGTTCAATTTCTCATGGGCATGAGCTATTTGTTTTTAGGTGGTTTATTATTATAAGAGAGTCTCCTTCGATTTGTAGATTATTTATACCCAACGAAAGGGATTGGATAATACCTTGCCTTAAATCTTGTTCCTTAATTTGTTGTGAAAACTTGGTAAACCAAGTGCTCGTTTGGATAACCTTAGGAAATATACTTTTTAGGAATTTAATTCATAGGAAGGTAAATTCCTGGAAATTGAACTTTCTATAATTTAAGAAAACATGTTTGGATAAGTTTAACTTCTTATAAATTAAAATTCAGCGTTTTATTTGATTGAATATGAACTTTCATGAGAATTTGTGTAAAATTACTTTTGTAACCCTTATTAATAAAAACTACTTAATTCAATTATGGGCAAAGACGTAATTTGTGATTCAAACGAAAAAGAAAAGATTTTTTGAAATAAATAAAATGGTGGATTTTTTTTACAATAGGCAAGGAATAGAATGTTCTGGCAATGCAAGGTTCATTCTTGATCATCCTTAAGGATGATGTTAATAAGATCCTCATGCAAGGGGAGAGCAGACAAATTACAGATCTCTCTAGTCTTAGCAATGTAATCAGCTGCTGCATTTGACTCTCTAAAGCAATGCATGAATTCAATGTGTTCAAATCTTCCTTTCAGTAGATTGATCTTCTCAATGGTTCTGCAGATTTTCCAATCAACCTTTGAGCAGTCATTTATTGCTTCTACTACTTTTATGTTGTCACCTTCAATGATCACCTTTGTAAGCTCATTGTTTATGGCTTGATGGACTCCCAAGCAGAAGTCGAGGCCTTCTGTCTGGAGAATAGATCCCTTCCTTTCTTTTCGGTGAAAAATGTCGATCACTCGGCCCGAACTGTCCCTAATGATGCCCCCAACATGACAATCATCAGGGGCTCTAACCGAGCCATCTACATTTACTTTGCAGATGACATATGGTGGTTTGGACCACCTAAAGGTTTTCCGTTTGTCTCTGTTAGGGGCCTTAGTCTCCTTTTCTTTAGCTTGGTTCCAATCGCTTATGTTTTGGTGAATACGGTGCATGAGAGAGTTGCATGAATCCAACTTGTGGTTATTGAAAATGATTTTGTTTCTCAGTTCCCATATAGAGTGTCAAATAAAGCATAACTCTTCAAAATGGGGGTTATTATGTTTAATGGAGATGAGGTCTTCTTGGATTGACTGATCTGGTTTCAGATTAATGAAGTATTTACCATTAAGATATTCATAGTTTGATATATTGGCTTTAGAGATAAGACACTCAAGTAGAATAGGATGTGAATCTTCGTCGGCACCTTCACACAGTACACACTGAGCTAGCACCCTATTAAAGTATTTATTAAGTCTCTGTTTAGTTGGTAATCCTTCCGTCAACACCTTTCAGATGAAATTTTGTATTTTAGGAGGTAAATTAAGCATCTAGATCCAGTTTTGATTTATGGGATTTTGTGTCACATGGTTTCGGATCTTGTGCGCAGATTTGGTTGTGAATTCACTATTCTTTATTAGTTTCCAAACTAACTTATCTGGTGTATTCCAAGCTGGAATTGATATTTCTGAAATGGTGCTCACCACCTGAGGTGGGAAGAAATTCCTTAACAAAGGAATATTGAAGTTGGAGATTGTTTCCTAAGTAATCAACCACCTTCATCTTAGGATCATTGTTTCCTAAGTAATCTTGAAGTTGGAGATTGTTTATCCATGGGTCGATCCAGACATTGATGGTATTTTCATCCCCTAGGATCCAAAATAGTCCCTCCCTGAATCTATCCCTTAGATGAAGGAGTCTTCCAAATTCCCAAGATGTATTATGTTTGTTAAACTCAAAGGGTGTTTCAGTTCGCAGATACTTCTCACGAATAACCTTGACCCAGATATTGAGTGGGTTAGTGAGAATTTTCCTTAATAGTTTAAGTTGTAAACTGATATTTGTTTCTTCTGCTGTTTTTAGTCCAAGACCCCCTTCTTCCTTAGATTTGCAAATTTTATCCCAGCTAATAAGCGGACTATATCATTCAGAGTTGAGTTTATTCAAAAAGAAATTTTTATTAATTTGACCAATTAGTTGGAGAATCCCTTTTGGGAGTATGAAGTTCTGCATTAAATAGTTGACCTTTGAGTTGAGGTTTGCTTAAATAAGAACTATCATTCATGCTTGTGATAAAGTTGAGGCCTTTCACTTTGAAAAAATAAAATGGTGGATTCCAACTTACCCATCCCCCACATGCTAATTTGAATTTCTTCATTTTGGTGTAATTGAAATTCCTATAAATTTCAGTTCCTGAGGTTTTTATTTTAATCCAAACGAGCACTTAATAATCGTAAATTCGTAATATGATTAGATGTACGGGTAAAATTATCTATATAAAATACTAAAACAGAGGCCTGAAACAGTCTCTGGAGCGATTCACATACGTGGCATTTTCTGGATTAAAATGGGATTATTTTTGCATACGTGTCATATTCTGAATTAAAATGACATTTTATTTTTGGGCCACATCAATTAATAAGCCAATATAGTTAGGTAAAAAACTTATCTTTTTAGATCTATAATCTATCCAATACAACCCTATATTTTAATTAGATAAATATATCATACACGTACTACGATTATTGTTGAAAACGTATCCAATCTAACTAATCAAATATAATAATTGATATAATCCAAATCGAATGTATCACTCTCAAATAACAAATAAATAAATAATTCTTAATTTAAGATAGTTATATTTAAAATCTTACCGGCCTTCGTAATTATTTTTTAAAAAAAATTAACATAATTGATACAAGAAAATAATTTATATTTACTTTATATGGAGTAATAATTTATATTAATTCAAAGATGTTTTATATAATAAAATTTATTAAAAAATCGCACAACAGGCGAATAATAAAACTAGTTATGATAAGAAAGGAGTACCTTCGAACACAATAAATCAACTTAATTATCATATATATTACGTTTTACATTCTTTATTTTTAGTGAAATTTATAGAAAACTACTCATTTTTTTTATCAGCATAGAAAACAATTCATTAAATATGTGAGTTTTAAGTTAAGCACTTCTTAAATTCAAAATTAAAAAAAAAACTCTCTTAAATGGTCTCCATTAAAAAATCACATCCCTTTCACCTATTTTTGTTAAGCTAACGTTAAATATTTTAGAATTTTTTGACTTAAAATATGGGTTTGATCCATAACCTTTTTTGAACTTTTTTTATCAAAGATTAATTATTAAAATTCAATATTTAAACTACAAATAAATAATTATTTTAATATTATTTTAATTTAATAAACAAAATTATGATTTCTAATCCTATTATAATCAAAAGAGTAATTTACATAATATCTAAAAAATTATAAACATTTTTATACACAAATTGAGAGAGTATTATTAGTAGGCTATATATGTATTAGTTTTTTTATATAAAAATATAAAAAATGATCCCTAAAGTATAATCCAACCTTTAAAATCAAAATTTAAATATACTTATAATCGAATTTAGAGTTTAAAAATATTAAAATATAATATATTTAATGGGAGCTTAACATAAATAGGCGATGGGGGATGATTTGTTAATGGAGACCATTTAAGGATTGGTTTTCTTTAATTTTGAGTTTAAAGGGTGATTAAATGAAAACCCTCACACACACATATATATTTACGGGGCGATTTTATGTAAATTTATCTTATTTTTATAAATAACCTAACATATGCAATTATTCCCATCCTTACTTGGGTTATGTTTGGCAAAAAGGTAGCTGATGGAGTAGCTGAAGTTGATGGATTATTTGTGTTAGATATAGGTTAATAAGCTAGTACAGTGTTTGAAAAACATAGCTATTAGGATAGCTGATAGAAACTTATGAATAAAAAATCATAAGCTCTAAAATGCTTAGGTGAGTACCTGATGAAAAGCTATAATTCCAAAAGCTAATTAAACTAAAATCTTATATTTATTTCATTTAAAATTATATAATATCAAAATCACAAGCTTCAAAAAGCTATTTATATATTGTGTCAAATAGAGCCTTGATCACAATTTTTTTATAAAGATCACAAATTAGCTTTTGTGTTTTGTACTTAATTATGCATGAGTAATTACATAGAAAAGTAGGATTAGTAATAAATTAATGGGTTGTTATACACACAGTTAAAATATCATATCAAGGGTATGATTATAACACTGACTTTTAAGTTAATAACCATTTTTTCTTGAAAATGGCCTACTGATACCAACTTTCCAAATCGATATAATGTCTACAGACTTAAAAAATCAGTGTCAGTAAACTGTTTTCAGACATAAATATCTATCAACTTAGAAAGTTGATGTCATATATAAACACGCTTTTAACATCACCTTATAAAGATATTATATAGAGAGAGATTATAGAGTTTAATTGTCAAAGTCGTGTTAATTATAGAGCTAATTAGGGGATGAATGGTAATGATGGTATATATGTGTAATTATGATCGATGTACACAATAAATAACAATATGTAATGGTATATGTGTGGGAGATAATTAAATGAGTGATAGACTTATAACATTGAGAGCATATGTTATGAATTTGGCATGTTTCCTTGGGCGAAGACCAATATTAATGAAGGAGAGGATGTTGGAACATTGCCATGTGTGTTTTCATCGCCAAAATCTGCATTCAACCAAACTTTGTATCATCATTCAATGAATGAATTTCACTGAATTTGGTCCTTCCCACGTGCATTCGCTAGTCCAAAGACATTTCAACTTTTTTTTTATTTTGGCAACTAGTTATATTTATAAAATACTCCATCCGATTAGAAATAAACGATGTTTGACTTTTTATATAGGTAGATTTAGGAGTTATAAAATATATAAAATCTTATTTTTTTTTTAATTATTTTTTTCACAATTTAATACTTATTACTAATAAATATTAAACAATGACAAAAATTAATTAAAATAGCTCCTAAAACTAAGTGCAGAAAAATCAAACATCGTTTATTTCCGATAGATATGTTAGGGTTTCATTTACTAATTTAAAAAATGTCAAAAATACCCCATAAATTATATATTAAAAAAAGGCAAAAGTTTAGGTTCCTCCTTGATGTTTACTCTTCGTCACCAACCTACACTCATTGATCCTTACTCGGGTAAAATCAAATCGGAGATGCTTCCTTTATCCATCTTTGCGCATGAACATTTTCAATTTCACACAACCATGAACACACTCCCAATTTCGGAAATAAATCCCAATTTTGCACCACCATGAACACAATTGAAACACTAAATTTATTCAGTTCAAAACCGATAAGATTGAAAATTCAATTAATTTAACTCGAATTCAAGGAAGATTTAAAATAGAATGATGCAAAGCTGAGAAGATTGAACTAGAACCTAGCTCCTACATCAGGGTGATGACTCATGAGGTCGAAATTAGGGGAGTCGTTGCGTGTTAGGGATGAATCCAAAGTTTTTATGGGAGGAAGTATAAACTATATTGAACCAAAACTTCAATGTAAGGGGAAGGTGCACATACATATGTATCTAACAAAATGGCCAAAGTTCACCACCCTCATCCACCAAGTCCAAACCCCCCAACAATTTGGCGAATTTCAAAGAAGAAAAGGGTTGATATGGTTGAATGCACTGTTCTAAAAATTCTGCCTAGGCGCCGCTTAGGCGTTAGGCGGCTCCCTTCCGCCTAGAGCTAGGCGGCCGCCTAGGCACGTCTAGACACCCGCCTTCACCGCCTAGGTGCCGCCTAGGCGCTAGGCAGCCCCTCACCGCCTAGGATCTGCCTAGTGCTTACTAGTTGAATGGCAAAAAAAAACTTTGACATTTTCCTTGCAAGTATTAATTTAAGGGTGGGTAGTTCTTTGCAAACAATTGGGTTTTAAAAGATAATCTTTGCAAACAATTGGGTTTTAAAAGATGTTTTTCTGTAATGATTCATTTAAGGGGTGATTTTGTGAAAAATAAACTATTTAAGGATAAGTTCCTATAATTTGCCTAAAATAGATGTTGGACTTAGTAATTTTTCACAAAAGATAAATAATTACCTAAATAAGTTGTTCAAAATGAATATTTTTCAACAAAAGATAAATAATTTTTGAGATTAACCAACACACTATATTACTAAATCTCCCAGGAGAATGTGTTCAACATCTAAAAAATTTCCAACATGAAAATCTGTCACAAACCCAGTCTCAAGTCTTAGCCCCGCCATGGCATGTGCTAGGATTGTTTAGAATGTGGTCCGGTCCGAAAACTGAGCTGAAACCGAACAAAAAAAACTCGATTTCGAACCGACCCGTGTAGTACATGGTTCGAGCCTCGAGCCGCCAAAAATGGAAATTCGGTTTCGGTTCAAAAACCAAAACCGAACCAAAAATTTCGGTTTCGGACTGAAGCCAAATGTTTAAAAAAAAATAATACATTTATTTGTATTGTATGCCTGTACAGGTAGGTCCCTTCTTCTTTCTTTCCCTTTCTTCCCTGCCCCTCTGCGTCCAGAACTTCAATGAGTAGCCTTTGCAGCAACACAGTACACACATTAGCCGCCCCGCTCCTACTCTCGACTAGCGCGTCCCACACATCCCCTGAGCCCTAAGCGCAATTGTGCAAGTCGTCTGCCCATCCCACACAGCAACACACAACACAACAGTCTCAAGGTTTGTTTCAATTTATTTTTTTTTTGCAAAATTTCACCTCGTGTGTTCATCTACTTGTATTATTGTTAATTTGTTATTTTATACTTGTAATTTCATATTTATAAGGCAATTGTTTGTTTGTTGTGAGATTTGTGAGTCATGGTAAATTTAGGATTTATGTTTGTAGAGGAACAAGATAATTTCATATTTATGTTGTTAGGGTTCATAGGAAAGGTAGCCATTTGGGTCGGGTTTTTTTCGGTTTTTTCGGGCCTAGGACCGAAAAAACCAAAACTGAGATGTCGGTTTTCAGTTCAAGCCTCAGACCACCCCTTCAAAAAATTTGGGCTATCCGTTCTGACCTGCCCCATTTGATTCGGACTGTTTGCGCCACCCTAGCATGTGCAACACAGTTTCACCCACTACCATCGACACTCAGCAAAGCCGCTAGCTTCCTTCCCTATGTATTTAACAAAGAGGTTAATTACTAATTTAATATTCCCTATGTATTTATATAATGTAACATTTACCCTTTTGTTAGAGTAGCTAGAAACTCTATTAATGTACTAACTCTTCATTTTATTTTATTTTTGCCTTTATCCACTAACTCATTTGTTTTTTTAGATATTACTAGTATTTATTTATTGCATTGAACATTAAATTTGTTAAAAGTTTAACTATTCTTGTTTTTATTTTATTTTTTTCAATGTACCAAGTGGTTAGATATTATGTTAAGGGGGGTATCACGGAAGATACTGGCATGTCCGGGAGCCACAACTGGCAGATTAATGTTTTTGTATGCTACGAGGCTTCGAGCACTTGACGGTTGAAAAAAATCTGTCATAATCAAAGTCGACAAAAAATATCAAATCAAATCAAAGCACCATACATAACCGGTACCAAATTGCACATGACAGCTTCAAACAAAAGAGTTTTTTTATTTTTTTTTTGAATCGGGTGGTAATGGTGTGGAGAAAGGGAATGGAAATGAGGTTCAGGTTCAATTTATGCCTCCACCTCTTTTTTTTGAGTAAAAATCTTAGGTTTGTCTTGCTCCCTACCAGTGGATCGAGTTGGTCGGCATAAACTGGTTTACTATGATTCTTGCCAGTTGGGTCACGTGTTCGGAGTTTGCCACCAAATATTGGGTTTCTTCGTCATAAAGAAAATGAGATTTTTTTAATAGTTAAAAAAAAAGAAATTTTAAAAGTAGCTACATAGAAGTAAATAAAATAATTTGGAAAATAGTCAAAATAGAGTTTAAGTCGTTGTTTAACGACTCTAATCCAAATTTTAAAAAATAAAAATGAAATAATAAAATCTTCGTTTAAAACAACAACTTAAAAGAAAATTTATTTCAAGTATTTATTTAATTAAAAAAGTTAATAATACATAAATACACACACATTCATATATATATATATATATATAGACACACACATACAATATCGTTGTTTTAAATAGCGACTTTATAGTTATGGGTGAAAACTGGGTATCCGACACAAACTGGTTAACTGTGTCGAATACCCATAACTGTTTAGGTTGAAAACCCCAAACCGTATACAACACGCCAAGACAACTAGAACCATGTATCCGACATGGATGCGCTAATCGAATATGTGTTGAATATTTGGTTACTCGACACGACACCTTTGACTTTCTTTTTCTTCTTTTTGGTCGGGAACTTTTTAAAATTTTAAATAGTTTCTACTGGTTGCTTCAAACAAATGCAACAAATTCTTTATATAGTTGTTGTTGCTCCAAATAGATGCAATAGATTCAAACTAAACTTCAAATAGATGCAACAGATATGAACCGTTTCAAACAGATGCAACAGATGCGAACATATATTCAAAATTTTGTATAGATGCAACATCCAACGTATTCAAAATCAAGCAGATTCGAAATGTCAAAATTATCATCAATAGATGACCAAAAATTCAGCAATAGATGATTAGATGTCAAACAAAACTTCAATCGTACTTACCATAGTTTCAATTAAGTCTAACTGACAAAGTTTCAACAAGATATGTTGAGATTTCGGCTTCGAGAGGGAGAAATATAGCTTATGCGGGAGTCGAACCCGCATCTGATCCTCCTCTACTTTTCCTCTATTATGATCCTCCTCTGCGTTTCCTGTAAATATTTTTACAGTGGGCAATGTATAGCCTATATGCGGGAGTCGAACTCACATCTTGTACATAAGCACATGCTCTATCGTTTGAGCTAATAGGCTTCAAGACAAATTTCAAGGTCATTATCATGCTCTACTGTGATCATTTTTAACTATCTTGGTATTCAGTAAAAGTCTAAGGCATATGACAGGTGTTAGGAGTGGACTAAATATTTTGCATTGAATATACATATATTTATGAAAACTTTTGCATTATAATATCAAAACCCCTCTTTGTTCTTCATTATGTAATGCATTATTATCATACAAGTTAGCATTAGCCACATTATCATCATTATGTAATGCATTAGAAGGCAAAACAACATTATCTACATACCATTTTTTTCAACCCCCTCTAGCAATTCAAAAAAGATATCTAACACACTACACTTATTGGGAACACCCATCTCAAATTCAACATATTCACGAGAAATATAACACATTTGTATCATTATCTTATCTCTCATCCTACGTAGAATAATAAAAGCACATGGAAATTTAGAGATCATTTTGGAATTACTAAACCCTCATGCTCAAATTCTCAACCCTAGCACTCAAATTTTAATAATTGTTGCTAGTTTAACTAGTCTTAAATGTGTACAATGTGATATTTGAAGGATATGCCTACAATAATCTACCTAATTACTCTACTCTACTAATATTCAATGGCTAGTAACATTAATTTTTAGAAGAAATTTAAATGATTCTATATTTGATCTAATATGTTGAAATTCAGAATTTTGGGACCAACAAAGAAACCCCAAAAATTCAAACTTTAAAACCCCAAATTCGATGATAGTGAACATAAATTGCAAACAAATTGAAACCTTAAATTCTAACTTTAAAACCTAATTTTTTAAAAAGGGGACATATCTAGCTGGTGCCACCACCACTACTTCTGGCGGGTCTTGCGCCGCCTCCACCACTCCTTTTGACGCATTCAGCAGCTGCCTTGTGTGGGCTCTCTTGATTGTCGCCGATTCCTTCTCCTCTAGTTGAGCTCTCCTCTTCTACAATTGCATGTTTCTCTCGTTTCTTCGTTTCTCTTTTTTTTAATTTAAAAAAACAAACGACATTACATAATAGTTGTTAGTTTTAACTGAGTATGGGCACATGACAAAATTTATATAAAACTCAGGGGTACTGGACAAAATTAGTGAATCTTTTGTACAACGCCCGAAAAAAGCAATACCTCAGGGGTACCATGCAAAATTTTCATTTTTTTATATGACGTGGAGGTTTTGAGGTTATCACATATTTAATATTGTTTTTTACAAACTTGAAAATCTATGCTATTTTTATATAATAAATCCTAAAATTGAGGTTATTAGTGCAATTTTCCATTTTTATCATGAAATAATAGCTAATTTAATTTATGTTTTTTGGTATTTGAGATATATGTGGGATGATAGCCTATTAGAATAATTGTAAAAAAATCTTTAAAATAGAGATAAAAAATACTAAAATCTCTAAAAAAAATTACACTCTAATTCCAACAACTTCTCTATTATATAAATTTCTCCATTTATTATATACTATAATAAATACAGAAGTTCATAATATAGTAAATGCATTTATTAAGAAAATTTAATTCTAAACTTAATAAATTATTTCAATTCTAACATGGCAAACATCTCAACTACCCCCTCTTTATCAGTATAATTGGCTTTTTGACCACTTTTTTATGTAACAAAATATTTGTCTCTTTGAATAATATTAATGATAAAAATTTATAATTTTATTAATTCATCTCATTAATTGTATTTGATTTCCAAGATACTCTATTAATACTCCAACTTCCAATACTATTCTTTTTTTTCATTGGTCCATTTTTTTCACATTATTTATTTGCTAAAATTTTTAGCTATTTTTAGCTTTCTTAAAAAGTGTGAAATTGGCTAAAAGGCCAATTATACCAATACGAAGGGAGTATAATGTAATTTAACACCCTAAATTTAAATGACAAACTTAATTCTAACCACTTAATTTAACTTACTAAAAACTTCATTTAACAATTTAATAACTTAATTCTAAAGTAATTTAAAACCCTAAAAACTTACTAAAGACTATAACGTAATGTAACACCCTAAAAACTTCAATCTAAACTTTAATAATTTATTCTAATCTCAATTTTAATAACTTCATTTAACTTTGAATAAGTTAACTTAATTTGTTATAAATAGAACAAAGGTATTCATTCGTTGTCACGCTCATATGTATATAAAATAGAAACCAAAAAAAGTAATTCAAAACCGAAAATATAAAAACATGAAAATAGCCTAATCGAACAACTTGCAATCTAATCGACCAAATTGCAGCCTAATCGAACAAATTGCAACTCTAAACCAAAATTCAAAAAAGCAAATTGTCCAACTGATTTTTTTCTTTTAAAAAAATTGAAAGCAGTAGCAACAACTTTTGAACATGAAAAAGGGCAAATCAAAATAGGTACTTGCAGCCAACTTGAGAAACAATAGATCAAAATCCTAAATCTATCAAACACAAGATATCTAGGCAAAAATCGAAATCAAAATTGAACATATTCGACTATTCAGCTCATTTAGAAACAAGACTATTATTGTTTGATATATATATATAGAGAGAGGTTGGATCCCGTGTAAGCAACCCTTACGGTGTAATTTGTGAGCAGAGAAATTATTCGTAGGTACCAAGCGTTTATTCGTGTATAATAATGTAATTATTCGTATGTATGAAAAAATGTAATTATTTGTATGCAACAAAGGATTATTCATATGTATGTACATACGAATAATCACTTGGTACCTACGAATAATGTCACTGTTCACAAGTTACTTTTAATCTCATCCGTTTGATCTTCTTAATCCGACGCTCCAGATTTGCTCACAAATTACACAGTAAGACTTGCTTACACATGATCTATCCTCTCTCTCTCTCTCTCTCTCTCTATATATATATATATATATATCAAACTAAGTCTAGTATTGTTTGATTATATTTAGCTCATTTAGAAACAAGTCAAGCTCGAGTCGAACCTATATTGGAACTTGAGCTCATATTCGACTTGTTTAGTAAATGAACGAGCTTGAGCTGAGTTTTTTTGTTTTCTCAAGTGGTTTGCAACTTTACTTGCTCATGACATAGTAATTTAAAAGAAATTTTATAAATTTCACAAAATTCGTACTATTTGAGTTTCAATCGAGTCGAGATGAACTTTGAATAGAGCATAAAAATGTGCTCATAATCAACTCATTTTGTAAATGATGCTAGAGCCGAGCTTTTATTGAGCAAAACTCGAGCCTAGCTCTAGCTACTTAGCTCATATAATAACCATAACCTTAAATTAATGTTTATTATATTGTGTTTCCTATACTTATTTAGTTATTTTTTTCCGGACATTTCATTTATATATTTATATTTCTTTTTTTAGGTGCGACAAAATGATATCGTTTTATGATAAACCTATAAATTTTATCTTAAATAACATCATTTATTATCGTATTACATATAATTTTTTATGTCAATTTAATCTAAAGCTATATATTTTACATGTATAATTGTGCACCTCTTTGAAATTTTTCTAACTCCGCCATGCTCATGTCCCTATATTCTAGATTTTATCGACATAGGGCTTTCAGTACGGTGTTGTTGAATTACCATTTTCCTATGTTTTAGTTGACTAATTTTTTAGTCATGTTATAAACAAATATTTTATCCTTCAAATTAGTCAAAATTAAAAACAAATGATCAAATAAACAAAGAATAAATCAAATTTCAGTAATCTCATCAGCTCACTGATTTACATACTGTAAATAGGGAGGGATGAATTGGATGAAATAATTAATAATGATTCACTTTTAGTTAATTAAATAAAATGAACCTTCATTCATCCATCATCACTCGAATTAAATAAAATGAAACTTCATTCATTCATCATCACTCTATAGTAGACTTGTCAATCAGGTCATTTGGGTTGGGTTTGGGTCGGGTCATTTCGAGTTCCGGGTAAAATAAATCTCAGGTATATCCAGGTGGACTCGAATCCGGGTTCGACCAGGTTTCGGGTCGATTTCGGGTTCGCCAATTTTAACTTTTTTAAATTAAAAAAATCACGATTTGGTAATTTTGCGATAATTTTAAAATGCTAAAATTAAAGACATGGTTAATAAGTTCTAGTGCTTGTAATTATATACTATATACTATATTTGATCTAAAATATTTGATTTTTATTATGTCTCTTAATTTTTTAATAAAATTTAAAAATATATAAAATTTTAAAATTTTAAATAATTTTTTAAAAACAGTTTCATGCTATTGGTAATAAGCATAGAATTGTTTTAATATTTTTTTAGAATTTTTATCTTCTTAAAAAATGTGATAAAAAATCAAAAATCAAATACTATTGATCGAAGGGAGTATTACACAATACAAATAAATATAAAAGTTGATTTGAAAATGAAAGGTCAAGTGATTGTAATTATGAAATGTAATAAATTGGAATCCCCATAAAAAAAATTTAAGCATATATAATTATAAATCAATCAGATCACCGAGTCAATTGGGTCAAAATTACCGGGTCAATTGGGTCACCGTGTTTAAACCCAGCTGACCTGGAAAATTACCGGGTACTTCGGGTTCGGGTCCAAAAAAATTTCTGGGCCGAAAAAACCAGGACTTATCCCAAAATTTAACGGGCGTACAGATCGGGTTGTGCTTTGATAAGTCTACTCCTCTATAGTACTCCCTCCGTTTGAAAATAATTATCGTTTGACTTTTGTGCACGTTGTTTAAGGAGCTAAAAATTATATAAAATATAGGAAAAATGACTGAAAATAATACGAACTATCAACGGTGAACCAAAAATAATATGAACTTTTAAAATTACAAATTCATATACAAACTATACTCTATTAAACCAAATATGATACCATGACCATAATTCAAAAACTAAAAATTGTTTTGGGCTCTAAATTTAATTAACAATAAAGTGTGGTAAAAAAAATGTAGAATTAGGGGGTTACTGTTCATCATCTTCCCCAAATCTATAGCGAATTAGAGATTTTCATATCCGAAAAACTTGTGAAAACCCTACTTGGCCAAAGAAGAGCGGGCCCCAACCGAAACCGCCAGATCCACCCCCACCCCCACCGCCTGCTCCTCCTCATCCTCCGCCTCCCTGGCCCGATTCAGAGCTGGTCCAAGAGTACCCGAATCCAGACCTAGACCCACCATTGCGACCACGACCCGCACCCGCTCCGAACCTGAAATTGTTGCCACCAGGGCCTGAACCGACGCCCCACCTGTAGTAAAAACCTCTTTTGATTTCGCTTGCTACAATTAGGAGATTGTTTCTCAATGGGTTGAAGAAATTTCATTACAGTGCTGTTTAGAAATTTCTATTTGAAGAAATTAAGTGGAGATTGTTTTTCGATCGTTTGAAGAATCCGAATTTCGTAGAATTCGAGGTGACAATATGGATCTGGAAAAAGATTTGTTTGAATGCTTATGAGTTGCAAAGTATATCGAATTCAAATCGTGCCCTCTGCCCCTCTAAAAGATTTAATTGGGGGAATAGATCTCTAGAATAAGGTAAATTACAGAGTAATGGCAAAGGGGGACGAGGAAGGTGAACAGGCCAAGAGCAAGTACTGCTGATCGATACCATACCATTACTCCACAATCAATCTGATGAACCCTAGATCCACTTAGTTCTATGAAAAAAAATAATGAACATTGATTTCTCCTCTAATTTTTACAATTTGTTACCACACTTTACTATTAATTATTTTTTGAACCCTAATTAATTTTTTATTTTTGAATTATGACCATTGTATCATTTTTTGTTTATAAAAAAAAACTAGTACGATTCCCGCGCCATGGCGCGTTTTTTTTAAAACTAAAATATTAAATATAAAAATAATATAAAATATTAATAAATGTTAAGATAAAATCATAAAAAACTTTACAATAAATGTATCTTATAATTATATCAGAAAATTATTTTTTAAAAATCTTATGTAAAGTATAATACATAAATATAGATATTTTAAATAATTCAGTAATAATAATACCAATTAAAACATTGTTTAAATGTGATGTGTCATAATCAATAGTTATATTCAATATTTTGAATTAAGCGCAATAGTTACTAAATAAATTTGAATTAAGCCCAATAGTTATATTAGATTGAATTCAATGTTTTGAATTAAGCCCAATAGTTAGTAAAATCAAATAAAAAAGAGAATTAAAGGAAAAAGAAGAAAAAAATGAGAATTAAAGAAAATCAAAGAAAAATGGCAAAAAAAAATATGATTGGTCAAGACTCCTAAAATGCCTCTAAGATTGACACATCATCCTAAACTCTTCTAAATTAAGAGTTTATATAGATTGATTAAAAAAATAATATTTTATAAAAAATTTAGCTCTTTAAACAACGTGCACAAAAGTCAAACGACAATTATTTTCAAATACATTTGTCATGTTTCTAAAAGGACTAGCCATGAACCTTGAGACGAGAAGAGTCAAAGCAAACATCGCGGGTTAAACAGAGGAGTGGGGCCCAATCGCAAAGCGCGTGGAGTGGGGCCCATACAAAATCTAGCGAGGGGTTTTAGAAAATCTATGGGGTAGTGACCAGTGAGTGAGTGACTGTCTTCCAAATGAGCTTCGATCTCCTGTGACGCGGTCTACCTAGTCACGGCGCTTCTCACGGCACGCCCACTCGCCCGCCCACATTGAAAAACAATTCCGTCCTATTCTTTCCAGGCTCCAGCTCTTAATTCTGATGGTATGTTTTGCGTCCGAAATTAATTTAGCTTAAAATTATAATTTATTTTAAAATTAAAATTTAAATAAAATTTTATACTTTATAGATAGATTAAAAGAGTAAATTATTATTTGACAAGACGAATTAAATAGAGTTTTTGTAACGCTATTTTTCGAAAACTTTAAAAAGTTTATCACATCTCTTTAAAAAGCTCCAATAAACTTGTACCAAACATGCCTTAAATTATTACAAATTTCAAGTTCTTTAATGCAAAATTAAAATAAAAATAAACATATTGTTACACAGGTTATGCAAATAGGTTCTGTTATTGGCGCCATCAAATTCTCCTCAATTGCATTGTTAGTCTTCAATTTTTGGTGTCGATATAGATTTTTATCAAAAAAAACTTATCCAATACAGCCTTCCCGTGTCAGTAAAATGGGCACATATTTTACTAATACGAAAAACTGGTGAAGACAATCTTTTTTCAAACAAAAAAGCTTTCTCAATATCAAAAGTCGACAATAATGTTGTGCGATTAGTGAAATTGAATCTTATGTATAACAAACCGATATTCAAATAGTATTGAACTTTTACCAAATTAACTGATGTCTATGATTTCCAAGCATTAGTATTGGACATATTTTCAGTGAAATTTATACTATTGATAAGAGTTGTTAAACTCGTGCAAACAAAAAAGTATATATTGATTTATACTCAATTGCGTTAGTGTAATTGTAATCACTTTTTTCCAATATGAAAAAGAATATTAAGTTAAATTTTATTAGGTCTTTCTTAAGCCTGTTTGAGATATAAAAATATCATCCCATAATCCATATTACTTGAATTGGAAAAAAAAAATATAAAATATAAAGATAAAAAGTAAAAACTAGTTAAATCATTGAGCATATGTAGAACAGTAGAAAATGATGTTATCATCTCCAACAGATTCCCTAATTTTTTTTTTAAAATGGGCAAATAAAATACACATTTTTCAAATTATTTTTGTTTTAACTCCAATCGCTTTTCCATTTCGAAGATTTGAAGAATCATTTAGTTTGAAAAATGTTGTAGATTTAGAGAATCATCTCTATTTTTTCTGCTGCTTCTCCATTTTAGAGAATGTGATGGAGAATCTATTGAACAAAAAAATACCTTAAAATTCTTAAAAACTCCAAAATTTCCAAAATGGAGAAATTGTTAGAGATGGTCTACCTGTTTTTCTCTTTAAGGAAAAAAAAAGTAGTAAGGAGTAGCTTGGTAATTTTGATGTAAAACATGAGGTTAGTTGGGGCATTCCATTACAAAAAGCCCGTCTATATTGGGCTATAAAATGTGCAAACATCCGTAGGAGAAGAAGGCAATCAAATTCAGTTGCAAATCTGTTAACACTTTTTTTTCCCCATTTCTTGTTTTCTTCTTATCTTCGAGGTTATTTTGCCTAGCTACAACCCAAAGGAATGAAGGATGTTTCCTTTATCATACTCTATACCTATTGAATAATAGATAGCTGGGTGGGAGAAACTTCTTGTTTTTATATTCCTTTATCATACTTATTACTGCCTCCGTTAATTAAAACTTGACGTTTTACTATTCATGCACGCTTTTTGAGGTGTTAAAAACTATATAAAATATTAACTTTTTTAATATATTTTTTTAATAATTTCATACTTGTTACTATTAAGTATTAATTTATAAAAATAAATTTTAAAAAAAGTTAATATTTCATATAGTTTTTATCATTCTAAAAAAGCGTGCATAAATAGTAAACGACAAGTTTTAATTAACAGAGAGAGTATATTTATACTAAACTAACTTGTAACATATTTTTTCAAAAAAAATAATTGTGTCGTGTCATATATCCGATAAGAAAAAAAAACTTTGATCCATATCCAACACAGTTATTATTGTGTTTTTATCATTTCGTGTCATATTCGTATCATGTTCTTTTCATTATGTGTTTTTTCGTGTCGTTTCATCGTATCAACCGTGTCGTATTTTTCTACACAGCGTACACCCAAGCCTCTACCCTCCCCCCTCCACCCATACACACAACAAAAACTACTACTTCCTCTGTCTCACTTTATTATTCATATATGTGTTTTTAAAAGCTAAAAATTATATAAAATATTTTTTTATAATTTCATAATACTAAAAAAATATTTAATAAAAAATATTTAATAAAATTTTCATTATTAAAAAAACATATGTAAATATTGTAGTAAATGATATATGTTTTGGTTAAAGGAGCAATATTTATTTACAACTTTGGAGTGTGGAAATATCATCAAACAATAACATAAATGATATGCATTTTAGCACGAACTAATTAATTAAAGATTGTAAATTTGATGCTTATACTTTTACTTCTACTAAGTTGTCCTTTTGTTCAGGATTCGTAGCCCATGTTGTGTGCATCCTGTACGTATTATCTATCTCATTCATATCTCCTCGATCCTCTATTAATTATTTATTATATCATATCCCTAAAAATAAAAATATTAGTTTTTTCTAACAAATGTTAGGTAGTTCGTTTTGAATCTACTAGAGTCGGTAGCTCAATAAAGGAAAAAGCCTCTAAACAAACTCGATCCCAAGTAGGTAGCTCAATCTATACTACTATAAAGATGGTGGAGGGTGTTTGCAATCCTGTACGTCCATCATCTATATGTATAATTATCTACGGCCTACGTTCACTTTTCCCTCCAACTGGTTCCTTACCTTTTTTTTTAAAAAATGAATCACAGCCCTTCATTAGGAGTTCAGTATTGATTTCGACGGTCAAGATCAATTGGCGAGTGTAATGTCTTATTTACCCTCAAAAGTTTGAATTTAAAATGATTTATTTTTTCCTTTAGATGGGTGTATCCGTCTTTCCTCTCATTACAACCGCTTTCTTCTCCACCGCTTCTTCTTCACTCTCTTTCTTCGTCTCTCTGTCATCATGCTCCCTTGCGAACGTGAAGAAGCACGAGAAGCAGAAGGAGGAGCGTCGTCGAGTAGGAGGAGGGAGATGATGGGTAGGAGGTTCTTTAGTCCACCGGTGGTCTTCCTATTCACAACATCGACGACGATGAAGACGAAGATGGCGATGAGGATGACGAGGGAGGCGATGACGACGAAGGCGAAGGAGATGAACAACAGGTGAATCGCCAAATTAGTTAATAAATTTGTTTTTTCTCCTTTGATTTGCAATTAGTTGATAATTTTGGTTTGATGGTGTCTGAACGTAGCTATTCCTTTTGTAGTATCTAATTTAGGTTTGATGGTGTCTGAACGTAGCTATTCCTTTTCTAATATCTAATTTAGGTTGCAAAACTAATATATTAGGGTTAGAGATGGGCAGATTCGAATTCGTTTGTGAGATGTTAGAGATTTGAGATCCGCCTTGCAGGTGTTCGATTAAATGCCTGATATGGAAGGAGCGGGTATTGTGTGTTGTAAACGATCGAGTCTGTTACTGTTGGATACCTATTTTTTGACTGTTTTTCAGTAGCATAAATACCACCTTCTTTTTGTATTTCAACAGCCCCAACTTGTTATCTTACAACAACACAAACTTTATTTTTGTTGTCTTCATGTTCAGTATGTCAATGAATTGAACTTTAAATCATTTCCTCTCTCATTATGAATCCAGTCTTCATGTTCAGTATGTCAATGAATTGAACTTTAAATCCGTTCCTCTCTCACTATGAATCCAACCCTCAATGAATTAGGAACTTAATTAGATTCATTCAGACTTTTACCGATAAATGTTAGTAGTGTTTTTAGTTCTGAATTTTGCCTCTTTATTGGTTGTATTGTAGGTTCATTTTGATTCGATTTTGGTTCTTAATTTATATGTTAGTTTTGAAAATGTTCCTGTTTCTTTTAGTGATTTTTGTTTGATTTCACTATTTTGGTTTCCAGTTCCCAAGACATTGATTTTGAGAATGTTTATTGATTTGATTTTATTAGTGTTTTAATTGAATTGAATGTTTGGTGATTAGTTGAATTGATTTGGATAGATGAATTGAATTTGTTTCGTTAGGTTAGGGCTTGAGATTTGAAGGATGAAATATGATTTGGTGCTGAAAATACGTGTTGATTTTCTGCTTACTCTTTCGTGATTTCTTATTTGTAGAGACAACCGTTGCTTGTGTCACTAATAGTAATAAAGACGTTCATTCCGTGCTTGTTGTGTAAGAAGGGTTTTGCCCCTACAAACATATTCTAATTTCTTTCTTTAATTATAATTTATTTGTCCCTTTTTTCTTTGTATTGGGTTGACTGTGAGTGGATTTTCTATGCACTTTTGTGACTCCCAACTACTCTTATGTTGAGCAAAAGTTTATCCTGTATTCAACTATCATCTTATCAGTGGTCAAATGGGATGTCATAAGTAGATTCTTGTTTTGACTATCTCATTTAATTTACAAATTAGGGACAATCCTTCAAATTGAGGATTTCCACCCGGTCAGTTTTGAAAATTAGCTTCAAATTTAGGCTTTGTTCATGAGTCTGTTCTTGGGTGGTATTTTTGGTTTGTGGGGTGTAAAAATGATGTCACCTCGCAAGATGAATTCGCCCGCCTCCGTTTATGTGGAAGCCAGTTTCTTTCTCTGTTACAATCAATCTATGTTTATGCATTTTCAAAGTTTTGAAAGATTAGTGCTTTTTCACAATTTCTGCTTCATCTCAATCTCAATTGATCTTTTCATCAAACAAATTCAATCGAACTTGCGTGCTATTTAGTTCTAAGGCCTGAAAATTCAGACAATATTTCTGTAGTTTAGCTATGATCTCATTCATTTAATCATGTGGATACTCAACTCCTACACTATGAAAATTCTATCTTTTAACTCTTGTTTTGCATAATGCATTTTTTCCTGGATTTTTTTTGTTTCTACTTCGTCTCATTTCAGATTGTTAATAGGTTCTGGTTAAAACTAATTTTTCTCCACTGTACCAATTCTGCCAGAAATTCAAGAAAGAAGATATGCAGCTTCAGGAGCAGAGGCTTATATGAAGAGGTCAAACACATTGCAAAGAGTAAGCACCTGTTAGCTTTTCTTCCCAATCCTTGTTCTTTTAAGTACTTCTCTTTGCAAAGAGTACTTCACGTTGTCATAAAGTATGCCAATTGATAATATCTCATAAATGCTCCATAATCATATTGTCATGTCTCATATATGCTCGAAAGTCAAAAATCATATTGCCATGTGGCCCATGTCTCATATTTATGCCCCAAAATCATATTACCAAAGATGAGTTTGAGATTAGATGTGATGTAGTTGTTATAAGTGGGTCTACACTTACACTTTAACGGAAATTAGTCATGAGTTACTTCAACAAGGATGATGCTGACTATCACATACGAATTATGAATCTAATCCTACCAGACTGTGCAAAGGGCACCTGAAGAGTTTGAAAGATTGAGGTTATATATATAATTAGTTCTGGATCTCATAAAGTATGTTGATTATTCATACACAGGAAGACAAGGTGTTTAATTCACTTGGGTTTCGAAATCCTTGGAATACTTGCCTTCTTTTTGTGTGTGTTACTGTGTTTAATGAGAAAGAGAATCATATAGTTGCTTTTTTTTCTCTCTGTAGTTATAATTTACCTTTGGTTTAAGGTCTTCTTATCTTACAAACTCTTTAATACTTTTCTGATTGTGAAATTTAATACTTTGTAATTTGTGTTTATTTACTATTCTTTAAGAGCATCACAAGGCATTTATGGCCAAGTCAAATTAGTAAAAAAATTAGGAATTACTATAAGTATATATTGGTAATTCGCACCTAACAGTGAATCTAACTAAAAGTGAATCTAACTATAGTAATGAGTTTCTGCCCATGTAATGATTGAGGAATGAGGAGAGGAGCGAACACTAACTTGTAAAAAACATATCAACAAGAACCTTTGATCGTTCCTTATATTTTGTTCTATCCATACGGGTTTATTCACAAGGTGTTTCCTACCACTACTTGTGGGCTATGACGCTATGTCAGTATGGCTCACTTTGCTATATTATTGATATTCCTTTCAATCAAGTCCTAGCAGCAAAAGTAAATATGTAAATTGTGCTATTATTTTAGTACATATATATTTCTAATTTATTTACCATTAATGTTTGAAATTTAATGTTCCTTCTAGATTGTTCACAAGCACTCATTGAATTTAATGCAAGTTATATTTAATATTGCACGAATTCGAAATTAAGATGAGTTTTAATAGCACAGTTTGTCCAATCTATTATTAAATCACATATAAGAGAGAACAAATTGAAAAAATATTTACTTTATTTTGAAAATGGCTTATTGAGTGTATGAATAGAAATACATAATCCATATCTTAAAAGTATAGGTTAGAAAAATCGTTAAATCGCAAAATCCAAGATTCTTTGAGATACAGATTATTTCCTCATTACTTTAAATTGAGTGTATAAATCGGAATATCGCAAATGCCTCATTGAGATTATAAATAGAAATACAGATTATTTCCTCATTGCTCTAAATTTGGCCAAAAAACTTCTATACTATTTTTTTTATAGCATGTGTATGTACCTAAAGCTATATGGATGCAATATCTTCTTCTTGAGGAAACCTTGTATGAACTATTCTTGCATCTTTGAGCTATCCCCAACATAAGAGCTCAAGATATAGAGAATGCATTTGAATATTTTGTGCATCCAAGAATTTAGGGTATATGATTATGTGGTTAAGTATTTGGTGATTTATAGTTATCATAAGACTGTAGATGGAATAAGCTATAACTTGGTTTTTGAGTTTTTGAATCGGACAAACATGTTTAAGGAATTTCCTTTGCCTATCATCTTATGCCCTCAACGAGGATCATTAGGCCACATTGTGAGCTAATGCGATGAACTTGAGCAATCGTTTCATAAGATTTAGGTAGAGTGAAAATTTGATTTTGCAAGGGTAATTGTAGCATGCTATTGACACCTCCTGCAAAATAAAACACTAAGAAATAAGAAGGAAGCTAAAACTTAGAAATTAAAACACATTCGACGATCACTTTCAATTAAAATTGAGTGATGGAGACATGGAGTACAACTCAAAGTTCAACATCCTCATTCCATTTCATTCCATATTTGTGGATGAAGCAGTTCCATCACACAATTTAAAGATAACTTTAAAGCATTTGAAAAAACCAAAAAATGTCTAAATCATCTGTATATTTTATATACTTACACTTAGTTTAGATAATGTATAAGTCATATTGTTAATCTCCAAACCATCACACAGTTCATTTGTATATCATATTCACAGTCAGCTTGTAATTTAGTTGAATATATATATGTGCTCGAACCATGTATAGATTATGTAATTGTATGTAGGATTTCACATTAAGCTTTAACAAGGCTTGCTAAAATCCGAGAATATGCTAGAAACTTCTTTGCTTTTTTTCAAATGAAAGAGATGTGATAAAAAAAATTTACCTGAAAACGACAATACTTGTAAGAAGTTGCTTGTGAATGACAAACATTTATGCTGACTGTGTGATAATTAAATTATACCCTCTTGGTGGTGTTCTTGTACTCTATGCAAACTCTATATATTATCTGTCAGTTAGGTCTTTCTTTTGTTCTTCATTAGTATGTTGTTTGGTTTCTTGTTACTTTGTGGTTCCTCTCTTTCGTAGACTCTGACTTTTTTTGGATATACAAACTGTTAAAAAGTTCTTTTTGGTTTCCAATTCATTGAATTCAATACATGTTTGTCTTATGTTTTTGAGCTGTCAAACTGGTGTGCTTTGGCAGTCAACAATTTCATGATTCCAGCATAAAGCAAGTGGGTATTATTTCTCTCTTAACATATTGGTGATATGCCTTATAAGAGTATATCTTTCACAACGTTTACATATTGGTGGTGTTAGTCATAACATGCCTTATATGTTTATTCGGTGATATGCAACAAAAACAGGTATGGATGTAGTTGCTAAAGTTCCATATTTCTTTAAGATAAAAGATTGAACTTTATTCATTTTCATGAAACATATTGATTTGGAGAAGAACAAGGTATTCTTTAAATTTCATATATTAATAGAAATTGGTGAAAAAATATTACACTTGGCTAAACACTAACTCCTAATTAAAAAGGTACATCATCTAATTTGTGTGTATGGTTTATAAAGTTTCAGTCTTGCTGATTATTGTGTGTGTGGTTTATAAAGTGTTATTCTTATTGATTTGTGGTCTATAAGAACGCTTGTTCTCATCTTGGAATGGTGTCTCTTGTTACTTCTTATGTCGAGGATTTTCTCAATTTTGCTTTTATAGCAATAGGATCAACTATTTATTTTCACAAGGGTATTGACGCAGAGTAGAATTGGTGCTGCCAATAATTGGCTTTGTCGAACTTCGATCTTATGATCACTAAAGATGTGCAGTGATTGATGAGCCTCGAAGCTTGGGACTTATGTTGATCCTACTTTATGTTTCATCTTCTCAATATTTCCTACGTAGTATGGAAGCTTGCAATGTTCCGCAAATTGTCAATAAACAAAAAAATTCATGCATTGGTACCGTGTCAAAATTGTATTTCAAACAGACGATCATGCTCCTGTGTATATAATGTTCTTTGTAAATTTATCACTTTATTATTATCTTATATACGTAATTACACCCCATAATTCACCGTGCGGAGCACGGTTCATATCTAGTAAAGGAAAAAGCCTCTAAACAAACTCGATCCCAAACTCAAAATTAAATTTTAATAATAATGCAAATTAACTTCACCTTACTATTTAATATAAGATGTTTATTTTTTTTATTATTATTTTCATTATTTTTTTTATGACGAGAAACTCACATTTACTAGTAAAACATACCCACAAACAGATACATAGGGTGTCCCATCATAAATGGGAGGGTTACCAAGGAAACTTTTGGTGAAATGATATGCAAATCTAAAGAGCAATTGAGTAAATGACGTGCTAATGCCCTTTCACAACAGGGCAGAGCAACCCTAATAGTATCTAATTTATCATCAAAACCTTTATACTCTATGCAGAGCTTCATGCTCCCGGTAGCGGTTCACAAACAACTCGATCAAATCAACAGAACCTTTTTCTGGAACAAAGATGCGCAACATTGCCCATTAATCAGTTGGGATAAAATATGTAAATAAAAAATGGATGGAGAACTGGGAATTAGAAAAACCAAAGATATGAATGAAACCCTTCAACTAAAACTTCTTTGGAAAATTCTAGCTGAACCGGAAAATAACTAGGTCAAAATTATACAATACAAGTATCTGAAAGACAACCATATCCTTACCTATTCTAGGAAAGGCAATGCCTCGTGGCAATGGTCGAAACTAAGTTCTCTAATCCCGAAATTCAAAACGGGACTCATCTGGCAGGTTGGAGATGGGAAATCAATTAAGTTTTGGGAAGACAATTGGGTTGCAACGACACCTCTAAAGGACAAAATAGAATCTCAACATAACATTAATCCACATGATTCCGTAAGCAATTTCATTATAGGAGGACAATGGTGGAAGGAGAAACTTGTATCGGTGCTTCCTAAGCCCATAGTAGAGGAAATTATGGAAATCCCCTTGCCAATCACAAACCTTGCAGACAGACTGTATTGGTGGCCCGCCAGAAAGGGCTGGTTCACAACGACAAGTGCCTATAACTTAATCTCATCCCACACCACAAAGACCTTCGGATGAATTCTCATGGATCTGGAAACTCGACGCCCCACCAAAAGTTAAGAACTTCATCTGGAAAATAAAACAAAAAGGCCTCGCCACGGCTACCCGTCTGGCCCTTAAAGGGGTGGCGGTACCAAACACATGTATCTTGTGCAACCAGTTCGCGGAAGATGATATTCACCTATTCATAGAATGTCCCATCAACAATTTCCAACAACAATTCCCTGGACAAATATCTCAAAACATTAACAATTTAATTACAGAAAACAGAGATATGAATCAAATTCTAAAAATCTTAGGTTCCACTCTTCCCATGGAGAAGAAACAACAGATAGCAATCAGATGGTGGACCATTTGGCTTATAAGGAATCAAACAATCTTTAGAAATGAAACCATCCCCTCTGCAGAGGCTATTAAGAAAATGATCGTGAACAATATTGATAACTGGAGGAAGGCTAGCAGATGGAATGAAATAGAGGATGACGACCTACAGAAACAAAGTAAGGGAAAAGGGCTCTTTGAGAACAATAGGAAAACCTACCGTTGGAGGAAACCTCCGGCGGGCAAACATAAGCTAAATTTTGACGGATCATTTAAATCGACCACAAATAGTTCCATTGGATACATCATCAGAGACTGGCGTGGAGATCCAATCAACATTGGCGGAAAAGCTAAGGGTAGACAATCACCTCTTATAGCGGAAGCCTTAGCCCTACGTCTAGGGATAGAAAAAGCTAGAGAACTAAAAATAACCGATCTAATAATAGAAGGAGACTCTAAGATTATCACGGACTATCTAAGATTACAAGTTGGGTGTCCTTGGGAAATAGAAATAATTATGTCAGATATCCAAAGTCTTCTCCAAGGAATAAATAATGTTAGTGTATCACATATTCCCCGTATTGGTAACTGGGTAGCGGATAAGGTTGCACACCTTTGCTACTCTACCAAGAGACCTGACCTATACCTAGATACAGGTCTTCTTGACCTCATCCGACAGGATGCTTTCGGATAGGGTTTCTCCATCCGAATTTTTACCTAATAAAAAAAAACCCACAAACAGATAATATTATTGATCCAAATTTGATCAATGTAGATATGCCAAATTTATGTTAATATTTTCTTATGGATTTTTATACATATTAAACAATTTAAAAAAGAAAAAAAATTCTTTTGTAAAAAGATGTTTTCCTAATTTGAACAACGAAAATGGGGAAAGCAAAAGTGATAGGAAGCCCAAAAGCCCATAGCGCTAGAACAGGATTGGCCCAAAACCGCTCAACTATTATCCACTACGAACTCCCACTACTTCACCATATTAGACATGTTTTACAAAATAATAACATACCCCCTTAGTTTTTTTTTCTCTGCCATTTGTCAAATTTAAAAAAAATATATTTTTTAATATAAAAAGTAATATTTTATATAGTGTTATCCTTATCCGTGATGAACCAATGAACCATAAACGAAAAATAAAATAAAACAAAGGAAGTAAAATAAAACTTGCCATGAAACACAGCCTGTTATAAGTAGGTGGGTCACGGGTGTATTAAGATGTGGATATTTATTGGTAACAGTTTAGGTACTTGTTGTTTTGGGGAAAAGAAAAACTCAATATAAAACCTTGATAATTTGATTAGTGGGTATAAGGTTTGCAGATACTTTTACCACTAAACATTACAACTTATCACTATTTTTGCTAAATTAAATTAATATTTTGCAAGGTGCTTTTTTTGCATTGTGTGAAACTCTGTTCAATGGGTTGATATATATGGTTGTTGTTGACTTCATGTTGTAGCATCGAACTTGATTGGGGATAATTTGATTGATAAGGTTTTGGGCCATAGTATTGTAACCCATATGGGCCAGCCCATTTAGATGTAAATGAAACATTGAGCCCATCTCTTTGTCGCCGTTAAAACTATATCAAACCTAGGGTTTATTTTCTGCGACTCCCTGATTTCTGCTTCCTCTCCAAACACCTGCCGGTGCCGCCGTTGTGTGAACTCGAAAATGGTACAACTCCGATCTCTTCCTTTCGTTTCTTCGTTTCTCTCTCGATCATGTGGTTCTGAATTTCTTTGCTTTCATTGCAGCCGTCGCACAAGACCTTCATGATCAAGAAGAAGCTGGGGAAAAAGATGCGTCAGAACCGCCCCATTCCCTACTGGATCCGTATGCGAACAGACAACACCATCAGGTTTATCTCTCTTCATTTTGATTTATTTTTCTCATTTGTTCTCCTCTTTTCTGATTGCGATTCGAAGAGATTAGGGATTGGGAACTGAATTCGGTTTGCGATTCGTTTTTGGGGGGTTTCAGGTACAATGCGAAGCGCAGGCACTGGCGCCGAACCAAGCTCGGATTCTAAGGTGCTCCTCCAGAATCCAGTATGCAGCGTTTTCTATTTTGTTCGAATTTAGTTGAGTTTGTTTGTGAGAGACAGCTACATGAGTTGTATGTTGATCAACGATGCAGCTCATTGGAGCGGATGATTTTGAACCGTTACTGCGCTTTGTTTGAATCTAATTAATGTTAAAAATTCTATTTTTCGGAATCGAATCTCTCTCCACTTCAGCTTTGTTTTGCCATACAGAATTTGGTTTCAGATTTGTGCGATGGATTCTTAAATTTGAGTTGAAGGATTAAGTTGCGTCTTATATCAAATTTGTGAAATGTGAGGCTTTTAGGCTAAGATGATGCTGTTGGAGAATTTTCTGCTAATTGATGCTTCCTTTTTATGATTTGAAGTGAACAATTTGATGTTCGTTTTGGATTATTGACTGTGTTTAACTGTTTAAGTGGTTTCTCTCTGGTGCTTGTTCTTGTGCTCTCACTTCCATTTATTTGCATTGTTAATAAGAAGCTGTTTCAGATCTTGATTGTAAATGCCATTGTTAATAAGAAGCTGTTAATAAGAAGCATATTTATTGAGCTGTTCTCCCACATTAACAAGTGTTTGCTTGCCTACCAATCCTCTAACCATCAAACTCGGTACACATTACTGGTGGACTCGTAGTGTATATTAAAGCTTTTGAAATACGGAGCACTTAAATTAGTTGATGGGTTTGAAGTTTGAACAAGTAAACTGCACGTTGCCCATCAGGCGTGGGATTTCATGTCATCTATTCGCAATCACATTATACGACTACTCCTGGATTTTCATAAATAAATAAAATATCTCAACTAGTTTATGTGTATTTTTGGGGAAAAAAAACGAAAAACAAAATTACAAACTTATGTTATTACAACAATAACAACCTGTTTTGTGGCTGTTACTACAAATTTGTGATATTAAAATGAACGAAAATTAATTTAGTGCAAAAAAAAGATCAATAACCTTACATAAATATTATTCACTCATTATCTCAATAATCAACAATGAAGAAAAAATCTCTATATGCAACCATTTGGAATCAATTTTTTTGGTCTGCCATTTATACATATTTGGTGATACCATATCAATCACAAATTTGGAACTTTGATGATTATGTGCTAACCTCTGTTTATGAACGAAACTTTTACAATGAAATTACAAAACAGGGAACAAATTTTAGGAACATTCAACGTACGAGATAATAGGCCCTCATTTGTGTCACAAATTGCAACAGTTTATAACCAAATTATTATTATTACCAAGCCATACAATCTATGTGCTATTTTTTTTCCCTGTTATTTTATACATGTTCGTAAATTGAACAACTCTCTTCACCAAGATATGAAACAATCTGTTTTCAATTGACATTACTTCTTTCAAGCTTGACAAAAACACACAAAGTGAACTCGACGACAAGTATTCGATTTACTGTCATTTTATATGCATATCATATCATAATGCAATATAGGTGAACAAATATTGCATCGTTATTCGTTAATAAAATTAAACATTCTTGGTGACACAATTATTTAATATATATATATAATATAAAATTATTATAAAAGTGCAAATATAAGGGGGGAAAATGAAAACTAACGGCATAATAATAAATGTAATAATGCCGGTACACTGCATATACTCCGTGTTACATAAGAGAACACGGGTGCACTCGTATTACATATATAAAAGAGGGCGGAATCTTGGGTTTTATCGCACACTCGTCACTCCCCACTCCATCTTCTTTCCGTCTCAGATCTCCGATATCCTCTTTTCTGATCTCCAAGGTAAAATCTCTCTCTCTCGCTCGTTCGATCGATCGACGTGATATGTATACTATCCTGTAAAATGAGATTAACGATTTCAGTGTTGATCCTTGATTGATTCGATCTGATTGAGTGGCTAATTGTGTATAATTTTCAGCTTAATTAGTGTTCGTTGTTCCGCCAATGGCTTCCTCCTCCTTCCTCTTCTCTTCAGTCTCTGCCGGTCCTACTCTCTCTTTCCAACGCCATGCCAAGGTTTGATTGCTTTTAGCCTTTTACTCGACTGATATCCCCCTCCTATTTTCGCGGTTTGATTTTGCGCTGCTTTGTTTTGTGATTGGCTGTGAATTGATCGAATTGAGATTTGTGAAGCGGTTATTTGTGTTTTGATTCTCTATTATGGTTTGATTGGATAAGATGAGATGGCTGATTGTGTCCGTGTGGTTACTGGGTTTGAAATGTTTGTTGTTCGTGATGATTTTATTGAGCAGGCCAAAGTGAAGCTCATTGGTCAAGATTCGTCTGCGTTTCTGAGGGGCGATAATGGAAATGGTTTCATCAAAGTCAAGGTACGATTTTGATATTAATTTTGAATCTATCTATGTCCGTGTTTTTTGAGATTCACTGGATTACTGAACTAACGATGACAAGAACAGCAGCATCATATTGGCGAATTCATCAATAGCTATTGTATAACTCTATCGCTTTTCAACTTTAAATTGTCTGCGATTGCTTAAATGTGGATTCCATATTCTATCCCAAAGTGCTAAATTTGCAAATCCCTTGTGTTTTGGTAGGAGGGATTGGGGTTTAGGGGATTAGGCTGTTGACTTATTGTAACTTGTAAGCCACTAAGCCAGAATAATTGAGCAGTAATTTTAGCTTGATTGCCAGTGGTATTCTTGTGTTGGTACTACCATAAATCTAGTTCCTACCCAAAAAAAAAAAAACTACAATAAATCTAGTTGTTCTGTTGGCCTGAGGAAGACTAACATCCACACACTTCATCACCTTACACTCTGGCAGCCATGTAGGATATAGTGATGTGGATTGTGGTTTGAGGATACGGAACAGTAGAAATTGTTGCCGATCTTGCTATGCTTTCAGTCCTGCCTCGGTCGATTAGTGATTATCCTGTTAGGGCTATGTGACATATATTACCATCAAGGAAATGCATTTGCACCTATGTGTTGGGCATAGTCTAATTTCCTGTTTATCTGAAGATTCTGCTTGTAATCCTTTTGGGTTACTTACTGCAGGTTTGGGCTACAAATTCATGATTAGGTGTGAGGTTTTTGGAAGCCTAACTTTTTTCTTTCGTTTCCTTATTTCAGTCTTTCGGTCGTATTAGTATGGTTGCTGCAGCAAATGTATCACGTTTTGATGGTATAGAAATGGCTCCTCCAGATCCCATTCTTGGAGTTTCAGAGGCATTCAAAGCTGATACAAATGAAAAGAAGCTCAATCTCGGAGTTGGGGCCTATCGTACAGAAGAACTCCAGCCTTACGTGCTTGATGTTGTCAAAAAGGTCAACTTCTGTCAAGTGTGGTATCTTTATTATTTTCATTTTAGTATTGTACTGTGTCTTGAAAATCACTAGGAATATCTTTCTTTTTCAGGCTGAGAATCTGATGTTGGAAAGAGGGGAGAACAAAGAGGTACATAAAATCTCTAGACTAGTTCCTAATCTATCTTCTCCATGTAGTCATGTCTTACGTTCATTTCACTTTTGCAGTACCTTCCGATTGAGGGACTGGCTGCATTCAACAAAGCAACTGCTGATCTTTTATTTGGGGCAGATAGCCCTCTCCTCAAACAACAAAAAGTAAGGGTTTCTGTATTCTCTACATGGTGTTTTGGTCACACGTTTATTTTCTTGTTTGGAACCTAAATTTACCGTCTCAGTCCAAAAAATTCCTGTGAAATCTCTTAGTACTACTCCAGTTCTCTTCCTTTTACTCACTGAAAGCTTGTCTTTTTACCTTTACTTGTGTTACAGGTTGCAACTATACAAGGTCTTTCAGGAACTGGTTCTCTTCGCTTGGCAGCAGCATTAATAGAGCGTTATTTTTCGGGAGCAAAAGTTTTGATTTCATCTCCCACATGGGGTTTGTTTTCTCATTCTCATTTTGTTTGAGGTTTGTGAACAAGTATACAACACACCCATTCTGAAAAGTAAAAGCAAGATGTATTTATGCAGGTAACCACAAAAACATCTTCAATGATGCAAAAGTTCCATGGTCCGAGTATAGGTATTATGATCCAAAAACAATTGGATTAGACTTTGAAGGCATGATAGCTGATATAAAGGTATTACACTTTGGAATGATGCATGTCAAGGAAAATTTTCTATTATTTTTTTTTATCAGTGTTTCTAGTTTCTTATATCTTTGCTCAAGGATGATACTCCTGAATGAGTTCCATAATTCATTTTTGCATGATCTGTCTTCTACTCTTCTGGATTCTATTTGCAAGATTTATTGGTGCCAGTCTTCATTTTCTATTAATATGATATGATTTCATATCTTAATTGTGGAAAATCTTTTTCGTGGTTCTATGTCATTTTCGTTGCATTTCTTTCAGCTAATAATTTCTTCAGCCGATAAAAGAGAAAAGAAAAAAACTACTACTTTGTTTTTGAAATATGGATTAGTAATCAAATATCTCAAATGCATCTGCAATGCTTTCATTTATATATTATTAGAAGCAGAAGTGGTGTCATTTTGGCCAGAGGCAATAAGATGGAAAGAGAGCCTGTAGGTCTTGCAAAAAAATGAGCAAGAGCTTATTTTTATATATCTTGCTCCTGGTGCCTAAGACTTCTAAGTGCTCATGTTTTCAGAGAAGGGGCTTGTTTATGGTTACATTAATGCTCATTTTATAAATTATTATTCAACTCTTACATTAGATTGAACAGTTGAGTTGTTAAAACCATTAGTTCTTTTTGAATTTTCAAAAAGCTACCAAGTTTTTTGTTTGTTTCAAAGTCACACACATTACTCTTTAAACTATCTTTGGAATGATGAAATTGGCCTTTGTGATTTGGGGTAATTTACATTTTCAAAACAAGGACAATTTCCTAATTGCACATTTGGTTTAAAGACTAACAGCCATTAGGTCAAATAAAAATCAAAGGGTTTTTTTTTTCAAGTAATTTAACTCGTGTTTATTTTTTGGAAAGCATGCTAAGTTATGGGTTTTTATTTGGAATTTTTCCTTGTTTTTATGCTTTAGCTGTCTTGGCGAAGATAATGAGAAACAATTGCTTGGATGATGCATTACTTATTGAATTGTGTTATGCTTGTTTTCCTTGTGAGTCATTGTTTTTTCTAATATGGAAATCTTGATAT
Source organism: Persicaria maculosa (assembly GCA_963922045.1). Lineage (NCBI taxonomy): Eukaryota > Viridiplantae > Streptophyta > Magnoliopsida > Caryophyllales > Polygonaceae > Persicaria > Persicaria maculosa. Next base: position 25,780,678 of record OY998267.1, on the reverse strand, counting down.
CTTTTTTTTCAATTCTTTCTACAGGCTGCACCAAATGGTTCTTTTATCCTGCTCCACGGTTGTGCACACAACCCTACTGGCATAGATCCAACTCCTGAACAATGGGATGTAATTGCCGATGTAATTCAAAAGAAGAATCATATCCCGTTTTTTGATGTTGCATACCAGGTAATTCTGTAGTTTTTGTTTTTAATAGTATTTGATGTTGGGGATTTACTAAATAATACTGTATTTCAAACTTTGCATTTATTGTTTTTAATCGTATTTGATTTTGGGCATTAGCATTCAAGATGAGTGGTATTTAGTATTTACTATGTAAGACATTGGACATGTTCCAGGGTTTTGCAAGTGGCAGCCTTGATGCAGATGCATCATCTGTGAGATCGTTTGCTGAACGTGGCATGGAGATATTTGTTGCCCAGTCCTATAGCAAAAATCTGGGACTTTATGCAGAAAGGATAGGTGCTCTTAATGTTGTCTGCTCATCTGCAGAGGCTGCTGTAAGGTATGAAAAATGGCACTCTTATTCATCATTCTGTTGCTATTATTTTTCGATGCTGGAGAAGCATATAAGGCTATGAGATAGAAGGACGATAACTTTGATTTCAGAGAGAGAGAATCTGAATTTTCTACTGCATTTCAAAATGGTTAGTCTAGAGACGTTCACCTTGATCTTAAATTTTTTTTTCATATATAGATTTCTTCTAAAAATTGCCACACCCAACCAAGCAAAATATAGATTTCTTCTAAAAAATTGCTACAGACAAGTAGACAACCGAGCAAGAGCTTTAAGGTTTTCACTGAATATATTTTTACGTGTACCAACCCACACCAGTGTTTTCCAAAATTGACTGCTTATTTATAATTTTTATGTTGACAAGTCTTACGTGTTTCTACTTTCAAGGGTAAAGAGCCAGTTGAAGAGGCTTGCACGTCCAATGTACTCAAACCCTCCAGTTCATGGGGCTAGGATTGTTGCCAATGTCGTTGGCAACCCAGTTCTTTTCAATGAGTGGAAGGAGGAGATGGAGATGATGGCAGGAAGGATAAAGAGTGTGAGGCAGAAACTGCACGACAACCTCGCTGCTAAAGACAAGAGCGGAAAGGACTGGTCCTTTATCCTTAAGCAGATCGGGATGTTCTCTTTCACGGGTCTAAACAAAGCTCAGGTAGAAATCCTTCCTGACTTCCTCCCTCTTTCTGCCCTCATCATCAAATTTTAAATTGTTGAAACCTTCCGTGGGTTTATGCCTTTCATATCCCTGATTTGATCCTAAGGTTATGTTAAAGGCTAAAGAACCTAAAGATATTAAACCAATGGTCAGAGACAAATTATCCTGAAAGCCAATCTGTATAAGACTGATTGTAGCATTCCAACTTATATCTCCATTTTTTAGGCATGAACATTTGATCTCAAATTATTATTTAGTGTAGTAGTTTTGTTCCAAATATGTGTACTGGAACCTAATTATCATCCTTGATCTCAAAAAAACTTCCCATGCTTCATCTGCTCTATGCTGTGCATAAATTTACAGTATAAAATGGAACTCAGTATCCGCTGAGTTGTCGTGATAGCAGATTATGTTGGTTATGCTTTGCACTAACATATTGTCATAATTGTCTCCAATCAGAGTGAAAATATGACGAACAAGTGGCATGTATACATGACGAAGGATGGAAGGATATCCTTGGCAGGACTTTCTGCAGCAAAATGCGAGTATCTTGCTGACGCCATTCTCGATTCCTACTACAATGTCAGCTGAGTATGAAGTGTGAACACAAGTCATGCACAGATTTTGGAAGACCACATGAAAATTTTCAGTGAGCACTTGTGGCTCATCCTGAGCTATTTCCTTGAGCTCTCGACGAGATCTTTGTGATAATAATTAAAAACAAAACCACACTGAAACACAGCAATCCCCTGCATTTCCTTTTTGAGGATAATATGATGGGATTTTATTCCTTGAAGGAGTAGCTTTTGCCATGATTTTACCTTTTAGATGCACATTGCTAGATGTGGATTTAAATGTAATAACTTAATAATATGTGATGGAAGGATGTTGCCATTTCTGCGTGTTTAACTTGAAAGTTTGGAGAGAATGAGGACCCATCCCATGCAGTTTTTTGGGTGGAGTGTACGATTTCAATCGTCGATGTTTCTTTTGAAGTTAGACCTTGCTTCCTTTAAAGCGTTGTGCCCATTCATTGTTCTAAGATGAGAGAGAGACTAGCATGGATAGCTAACAAATTGTCTCACTAGATGCGTGAAGAGTTTCGCCTCTCCTTCTGGGAAAAAAAGAGAGAAGAGACTAGCAATACATTATGATAATAGTCATCTGCATGAATCCTGTGATTCGGGACTCAAGTTTTTAAATTGGTAGACACATTCAATTCCATAGCACAACTCATTAACATCTCGACATCTTGTTTAAGTTTGAATCTGTCACACAGAAAATGAAAAGGAGGGTTATCAAAGAAGTGTCAGTAGGGTTATCAAAGAAGAATAGTTAGTCTAAGGAGTGTCCTATAGTTATGTTGGGATTGTTTTATGAAAGGAGCACCCTAGTAGTACGGAAAGGATCCACCGATGCCCAGTGAGGGTACCGCTCGACCGCTACTGCACTAGGGTCATTTGCCTTTGTTGAGCTAGAGTGATGACGAGTGAAAGCTTGTAACATGGGAATCAAAACTACTAGTCATTTTTGTAACAATTCTTATGTGAATTTTGCGTAATATTGCTTTTTACTGCTAACTATTACTAGTCTTATTACCCGCCCTTCCGTGCGGCTTTTTTTTAATCGCTAAAATATTATAAAATATATAGTATCACCTCACTCTCCTTCATATTTATTATATCATATGTATTATATAACACTTGATGTATTTTTTTTAACAACTGCATGTTAATTAGTTGTTTTTAATAAATAAATTTTACATTTATGAAAATATCTATATATGATAAATATATGTGCTATATTCCGAGATCAATATATAGCACATAGACATTTATGAAAATGACGATGTATGATAATTGATAAATATACAACCACAATGAACCATATGATATCACTGATAATATGACGATGCTTTTTTAATGGAAAAATATATATTGAAAGTGTTAGTTCAATCATTAGTTACAATTATATGGTTATCATTTATGATATTATTCATACTTAAAAAGATAAGTTTTCTAACTAATTAAGATATAAAGTTAAATATTTATTAAAAAACCTAATTTAAGATGAAAAAAAAAGGTTATATTGAATATATATTTGATCTAAAAAGATAAAATTTTACCTAACTATATTGACTTATTAATTGATGTGGCCCAAAAAGATAATACCACTTTAATCCAGAATATGACACGTAAGCAAAAATAATCCCGCTTTAATCCAGAAAATTCCGTGGACGCGAGATCGCACCAGAGCCCGTTTCAGGTCTCTGTTTTAGTATTTTATATAGATATAAAAATTACCCGTGTTGAATATTTTTTTTATTAAATACATATTCAAAAATAAAATCTTATTATTAGATATAATGATTAACTAATATAACCAATATTAATGACTAAAGATAAAATAAATAAATGTAAAATGATAGATTTTGTAACTATTAAAGATATGAAGTTGAATATTTATATTAAAAATAATTAATTAGTCATCAATTAATGTGGACATATAGGATGACACCTAAATAAAATAAGTGGGTCATTGAATGATGTGGCATAAATTTATTGGATCATCATTAATTGACGTGTCAAAAAAATCGGTTAGGATACATCAGAAAACGACACGTAAGCGAATCGCACCAGAGCCCGCCACATAGGATTTCCACGTCTCTGTTTTAGTATTATACTAGTTTTACTTTACTTGCCCGTTGTGCGGTTTCTTTATAAACAAAATGATGATTAATTTATATTTTTTTTCTGAAATTCAAAGGTTATATCTATTCAAATTAAACGTAAGATTTTTTAAAATATAATAAAAAAATTGAGTAAAGGTATAATGTAGTTGTATTATAAAAAAAAACGTACTAAAATAAGTGATAATTTAATTTGTGGTTAATATCCTTAAGACCCATTAAAATAAAAGGAGAAATATGTAATTATTATGTATAGGTTTGCTAAGATTGTTATATAATACGTATTAAACATATTATTATTAACAATTTTATTATACGATTATAATATATAATATTATATAAATTTATATAATTAAGATATAAGGTTATATTGGATAGATTATTTGATCTAAAAGGATAAGTTTTTTTAACTAACTATATTGACTTATTAATTGATGTGGCCCAAATAAAGAATACTAATTTAATTCAGAATATGACACGTAAGCAAGAATAATCTCGTTTTAATCCAGAAAATTTCATGTAGGCGAATCACACCAGATGCCGTTTATTTTCTAATCATATAAAAAGTTTTAATACTAAATTATCTTATTTTCTGGTGCAATTAACTTAAATAATTTCTAATCATATAAATAGTACGTAATAAAATTTTCTGTGTATCATACTCATAATGAGGCTTTTTTTTATATAAATGTTAATAATTCTATCAAATATCATTTTATAAATGTTTATCAAATATCAACTATACGTGTTTTTCTATCTACGTTTTGACTAATATACTTAATATCCAATATTAGAAAATATAAATTATAAAATAAAATAGAATGCATAGAAAATTTTTATTTATTAAATGATGATATTTTAATATAATGATCAATATTTTACAAAAATAATATTGGATAGATTATTTGATTTAAAAAGATCAGTTTTTTACCTAATTATATTAGTTTATTAATTGACGTGGCCCATAAATATAATACCACTTTAATCCAGAAAATGACACGTAAGCAAAAATAATCCCGTTTTAATCCAGAAAATTCCGTGGACGCGAGATCGCATCAGAGTATTTTATATAGATAGATATATAGACTTGAAACATGAACAAACCCATCTGCTAATTAAGGTGGGTATATGCCTATATGGTAGACGTTGGCAGTTCAAAGTGGAAACACAGATTGCAATGCAACAAGCTCATCGCCTTCAAGCTTTGTTCTTTCGAGGAGCAGGTCCCTAAATCTCGACTGTATCAAAGATAAAAATCTGTTCTCCAACTTTAACTAAACCAGTTGACAGATAATAACCATCTGCAGGGCTACTTAATAAGTTGCATCTTGTAGCATTATAATGTCGCAAATACATCAATTAACGTCATGATTTTCAGGGAGATTTGTTTGACCTCAAATTCAATGTCCCATTGAAATTCAAGCTCCACCTACACCTACTTGACCTTCAAATCGCTAATGCGCTCACTCCCATCTTCGAATCCTTCAAAGCATGAAAAGTTTTCAGCCATGGCAGACACTTTGGGGCTGGAGTTCCAGTTGTTGTGGGATACTTTTTAGGTATCTTTCAAAAAGCTTCAATTTTGAAACTAGCTGCTCACCCATGTCAATGGAGAATGGGATTGTTGTTCTGTTGAAGACTATGAAGGAGCTAATGTTTCATAGGAAGAGGAGGGACAATTTTATCTAATGCTAGAAGCTCACTCCAAGTACCAATCTTCTATAACCAACAGATTATGCTGCAGTTTGTATATAAAGACATCATCATTGAGACATGATTCCATCGAGCTAATTCTACCGGTTAATCTGTTATCTTGAAAAATAAAACAGCTGCATATAGCAGCACAGCCGATGCCGACGAATCCAAATTGTATAATGCTAAACAGAAATAGAGTGAGCAACAATAGTTCAAAAGCAGCTGTTTCTTCGACCCAACAAGACAAACAAAACTCAAAAACTGAGCAGCAGGATGAAACAAAAGCAAGCATAAATACCGTCCTACTACCCTGCTACCAAAGCTTACGATATCATATCATAGCTTACTCTTCGTCCTCCTCTTCAGCGCCACCAGACTTCTTAGCAGCAGCCTTCTGGTTCCTTCTCTTCACTCTTCCAGGTCGGCCACCTCCGAACGGGCTGGTAAGGGAGAAGTCTATGTGCTTCTGAGAGTCGACCCTCACCATGAAAGAGGGGATGTTAACCACCTGCCTTCCAACCCTGCAGACCAAAAAACACGGATAATGAGATGTGTCAGGAAACAAAGTTTTTCATCAATATAAAACACAGTACTCCTCAGCAACACTTGAAATGTAGATCGTACAACAATGTATTGAATATCAATTATCCTTTACTAGTCCAATTCAAGATGAATCACTATAATAACAACATATCGATTCACATATAACCTAAGGTGCAATTTGCTGCTCTAAAAATTCAACTTTATTTACCATGACAATGAACGGAAGTACGAATTTTCAAAGCTGTAAGAACTGACATACCAAAATGCATCGGAATCTTAAAACTAGAAGGAGCAGAATGTAATTGAACATCTACCTGATATGCCTTTGCCTGATTAGGACACGAGCATGGTGGATGGACTTAGCCATGCCAGATTTGAAAACGAGGGTTTGGAGTCGACGCTCAAGGAAGTTCTCAACTGTAAGAGCCAAGACATAATCCAGCTTGTTCTGGCTCTCATCTAGCAAACCATAGCGAAACATCCTCCTCAGCAGAGCCTCACCCTCAAACATACGGCGAGGGTTCTTCTCATCAAGGGTAAGAAGATGCCTTGCATTGTTGCGGATACGGCTCAAAGCATACTGGACCCTCCACAACTCCCTCTTGCAGCGAAGTCCGTACTCACCAACGAGCTTCAGTTCAGCATCCAACCGCTCCTTCTCATAGGGACGACGGGGCTTCTTAAATGTCTTCCCATCTAACCACAATCACACTCATTTTCTTAGCAAATAAAATCACCAAAATGTGACAAATCACGATAGAATAAAAAAAAATAATACATCTCATTCAAATTTCAATGCCAGTTGAAAATGCAATTTAAACTGCCTCCTTGACATGCTAAAAAAACAAAAACAAAAGTTGAAATCAATCCACAATTAAGACTGAGTGTACAAAATCAGATCAAACAACATTTAGATGAATCAAGTATATCAATCTATTCTGTTGAGGAACATAATTCGCTGTTCTTCATTCTAACGATTGTATCGCGATCTGGCTTAGTCAATATCAAAACATGGATTCTTGATTTTCATCTCCAGTTTGGATCACTCGATTTACCTAATCCTAATAGTCACTGAAATACAACTTACCCCCAAGAAAAATCAGTTTCAGATTGTGAAATGCCTGAAACTAGGTATCTTCCAGTATGACAGGAGATCAGAGAAGATCGACTAGAATCAAAAGAAAAGAAAGCACAGGACTTACAGTTGCGGTAGTAAGAAACGTGTACCATGGCTGCCCCGGCGTTGGAGACGTTCTCTCTCTGGACTGCGGATGCTAGGGAAAGAGGATGTTGGAGGAGACTCAGACGTTTATATTTGCCAAAACCCTAAAAACCTTTGGGCATCTCTGCTATTTACTGGGCTGGATTGGGCTGGGCTGAGAACAACGTTGATAAGGGCCCAATTGTTTCCTTGTATGAATGGACAACCATATGGACAAAAACTCGATGGTAATTAGGTTTGGAAATCATTGGCTTATCAATGAGGGCACGAGTTGGCTGAAGCCCAGCCCCCCAAAAAAAAAAGATTTTTTTTGAAAGAAGAAAGAGATTAGAAAGGACTATAAATGATTCGTAGTTTTTTTGGATGAGAACTTGCAGTTCTAAATTTGTGTTAGAGTTGGTGATAGTGGTTGAATGACCTAAAAAGGCTAGTCTGTTCGCAACACTCTTAATTTCTCTAAACACGTAATGAATTTATATTGTCTGAAACCGACAAAAGTCTATCAGGGAATCGAAAATGATCATTTTGACTTCCCAAGAGCATTTCCAAATATCTTTAAGTGCAATGATTATACAAATCCCTTCAAGTTCGATGTTTTGAATATTAAGATTTAATGCTTTACGGATTCCCTCTCTCATGGATGTAGCCTCAGCTCTAATAACCGAGCACGATGGGATGTTGGCACCCTTCATCGAGACCCAATTGGCTTCGTGATGCTGGATCACAAAGCCAATTGTAGAGTTCTCGTTATCCCGAAATGACCCGTCAAAATTTAGCTTGGAACTTGAGCCTTTTGTTTTTTTTCCCACTTAATGTCTTTTTTCCTTCTGTTTTCATAACCAGTTGAGTTGTTGTGATAAATATACGTAGACATTACGTTAGTCTCTTCCTCGTCTATTTTAGCTATATTCCAATTAAGGATTTGTTGTTTGATGGATTTGATAATATTGTTGGTAGTACTAGCCTTGTTTTTAAAAACTATTTGATTTCTAAAGTACTAGATACTCTACCAGATGGTTGCCATTATACCTGTTTTCTCGGTGCCGATTGTTTGTCACAGTGTTTTTATAATGGAGTATTCATGCATCTCTCACATTTCTATTCCATTTGTCGATAAATTTAAAAAATTTAGCATCTACTTTTTGGATAATATTTTTGACGAAATTGCAATCCATGAATAAATGGAAAAAATCTTCTCGATGGTAGTTACAGAATTCACATTGCATAGGAACTGCGATTCTGCGTTCTTCCAATTTCCCTTTTGTTGGTGTTCCTCTTTGGGATGCCCTCCACAACTGTTTAATTCCAAGAGTGCAATCTAAGTCTCATATCCAATTTAGATCGGATTTACAATGACCTTTTTTATTTTGAAGAAGATTGATATATGATTTTGTTGAAAACCACCCATCTGGGCTTTTTTATTTTTTTAATAATGGGTGGACCCCGCTAATGGGTCAAGTTGCGGACCCATTAGCGGTGTATCTAGTCAAAATTATTAGTGTATTTAACAATCCCTTATGATAATGAAATGGATGTGGTAGGATGATCTTTTTTTTTTACGATGAGGAAACCCATCATTTGGTGGCAAACTCTAAGCACGTGACCCAGCTAGCCAAAGCCATGGACCAGATAAACCAGTTTGCATTGACCGGCTCAACCCAATAGCAATAAGTAAGGCAAACCTTAATTTTTCACCCAAGAAATGAGACGGAGGAAGGGATTGAACTCGAAGCTTCATAACTCCCTCCTTGCTCCACACCACTAAGCCACCCCGTCAGGGACAATGATCGTTTTTTACCTCCAAGTTAAAAGCATCGTTTCATACTGTCATAGTATAATGGGTTGTTTGCAACCCAAAACAATCCCTACTCCCTCCATTTGAAAGCTTTTGTGCAACTTTATGTTGTGTACAAGATCGATTTTAGGTGAATTTTGTTCACCTTATCCTAATTTTTCCCCAAATCCTCTAAGACATGTTATCAATTCTCGATTTCAGATGATCTTAGGGCATCTTCCTCTCTAGGTCAAATTGGTCGAGAAAAAAAGCCTACTACAATAAAATATTCTATAAAATATTTTCTTCTTGTTTTATCTTCCATGGTTTTAGTTCCCTCTTAATTCAATTTTGGTCTGCTACCATTCTTAAAAATATTTATAAACGAATGTATATTTCTATCAATTTTTCACACCGTCTACTATATTTGGTTATGGTAACTTTAACAAATTTCAAAGTGAATCACGAGTTGCATGTCATTATGAAAATTTTGACATTCACGATTTTCAAATAGTAACTTTCGAACAAGCAATAAAAAAAATATGGATGAAAACGTTAGAGTGGTGACTTCGGAACAATGAATGGTTTTTTAGAGAGTGATGTGAATTTTCCAGAATATTAAATATGATTATGATTTTGATGTGTTTTCGGGATTTTTTTATTACTTTCAAATATGTTAGATTATGCAACTTGGTATTTAATGAAGATATAATAATAATAATAATAATAATAATAATAATATATTTGTTTTTCTAAAGATATTATTTATTCAAAGATGATCCAAACATGTTAAATATTATAGTCACATCGAAGAACTCGTCAATATCTTTAAACGACTATAACTTTTAGTTTTGATAAAAAGAAATTATAGTTAGATAGTTTATATATAATTAATTGTATGATTTATAAATCTATAACTTACTATTAAAACACAAACCTTTTAGATGACGTGTCGTCACGCCCTTAAACCTAGCATTTTCAACCAATCCGCTTCTTTCTTAGGGTAATTAATTTCTTATTATCTTTTAATATATTTTTTTTCGCTCTTAATTTTTTTAGGGTTTTCGTCTCTTGCCTCCCCTTTTCGCGTCTCTCTCTACGTCTCCTTCCTGGCCTCCCCTTTCCTTGCCCGATCGTTCTCAAGGTATAACTTCTACTCTGTTTGTCCCTCCCCCATATGCTCTTAATTTTTCATGGAATAGTCCGTTTCTCAAATCCTCCCTTTATCTCCTTCAGTTTTTAATTCCTTCGTTTCTCCGATTTAAAATTGTCGCATACCGCTGCCAGGGGCTTCAACCTCGACACCATGTTAGAGAAGGAGGTTTCGGGAGGGTTCATGTCAGGTAATCGCAGTCTCTTCAACCCTTTGAGATTTTGTCGATTTGTTTCTTGCAGAAGCACGCTCCTCCTGTAGTGGTAAGAAAACACAAGATTTTTTTCTTTTAATTTTCGCGAGCAGCAATTGATGAACTGAAGAAAAGGGTGTGAAAGAGATTCTTTTCATTTATTTATGTAGATCAGTACATGCAATGGTAGGCACTGCGGAGACACTTTCACCGATTCAAACTCTGGCAAAGAGCCGAAACTCTGGGCTGAGAACTGGACTGCTCAGTAAGCACCCATAAGCTGGCTATTCTATGTCTGATTACATCGAATTGCTTTATCTGAACTGTTATTCAGTATGGGAATTGTTTGCTAACAGATACAGAGGGTTTGGTGAACCACCTTCTCTGAGGCCAGCTGAGGACATTGCATTCTCTGTCGCTCGCTGGTTCTCAAAGAATGGAAGTCACGTTAACTACTATATGGTAAAGGAAGATCAAATGCAATTTAGAGAGAAATAAATAATTGATCTAGAAGTTTTACATTCAGATTTAGTTGGTGTATGCTTTGTTTGTCAAATTGGTTGCAGTATTATGGTGGGACGAACTTTGTAAGAACTTCAGCTGCATTTGTTACAACCAGATACTATGATGAAGCACCCATTGATGAATATGGTATGGAGAGGCTTTTTCTCGACCACTTGAGAATGCCTAGAGACCTTCGCTAAATTTTGGCTTTCAGTTCTACTAAGATTCCCAAAATACGGGCATTTGAAGGATTTGCATTACACTTTGGAGCTCTCAAAGGAAGCTCTTCTTGAAGGGGTTTACACTGTTGAAACATACAACCCTGAGACAGAGGTAATAGAAAAGCACTGACATGTCCAAAAAGATCAAAAAGACAATTCCTAAAAGAGGAAGGAGATGACAGGTATGAACATGTTTGTGCTTCCTGTGAATTGCAGGCTAGGATCTATGAGAAGCCTGGAACAGACAAATGTGTTGCCTTTCTTTGGTACAATAAGACCCGTGAGACATCGCTTATAAAATTCAGGGAGGAACCAAATAATTATTTGGTAAGCTATTTTTGAATGTCCATCACATGTTTAATGAGTTAAAATCTTGCTTTATTTGGTTCATTTAATTATTTGGTTTCAAATAATCTGTGTTATTTGCATTGATTTGTTATTTGGTTCATTTAATTATTTGCCTTACCAGTCTATTATTGATATTCTGTATCAAGGCGTGCTCGAGAAGCTCATCTGATTCACCCGAAAGGATCAAATGAATCCCTTAGCTGAGGAAGAAGAGCAATCCCTTGCATCATGACTTTCGTATCAATCACAATCTCTGTTAAGTGGTTTGGGATAATTCAATCTCAATTTTTAGCAATATATTTCTATCTAATTATCTATTTTTGTTGAATCATTTTTGTAGGAAACAAAGCTTAGTGGAAACATATCAATTAGTCTAGCAAATTATTGGATTGTTTCATCTTTATTTCTCTCTTTGTACACATATATAATGACAGCAGTTGGTTTTGTCTTATCTTTTACAATAGCTAGATATGTTTATGTTGTTCAGCTATTTCTGTCTTTGATTATTTGTTTCATTGATTTAGATGATGGAACTATGTATTTCGATGAGAAAGTTGTTGGTGGACAAGAATACGAAGGCCCTCTTTCCACTACATCATCTGTGCTGCAAGGTCTTGTGGGATTTGCAGACGTTGCTTTTGGGAATATAAATGTATGTATATTTTATCTTTGTATCCCTCATTTTCCCTACATGTGTTGTAAAACAGGAAATGATCCATTGTATAGCTGATCACTGTTAAACTTTTCCTCATATTTATTTTCCCTGAAAATATGTCTTTTGATGTTATATTATATTTTGGTCAGAAAGAAATTTACTTGACAAAATGACTGGGTTACTATTTTTAAAAATGAGTTTCCTTTGTCCTCCATTCTTCTATACTCAAACTCCTTATTGTGAACTTTATTTAGGATAGCAAAGCACGTACAACATATAGATGCATTTGCTATTTTATTTATATATTTCATGGATGTTTCAGGTTCGTGGAAAAAATATTGGGTTTGGCAAATTTCATGGATGTTTAATTTCCTATAATTGAGCTTATAAATTTCATTTCTGTTATTTTATTCTACCATTGAGTTTGTCTAATTCATTTGCCTTTTTGTTGTATCTATATATGTGCAAATGAGGCATTGACTGAATCTCAATTTCTCTTATATGTACCTATAATTAATATGAAATCTATGATTCTTTCCTGATATAGATTAAGCTTTATTTTTTTTGTATTCATTTTTCTATCTACTTACATATATTCTATTATGATATTCTTTCCTAACTGGATTTTTTTTGAACCGGAAATAATTCGGCTCACCGGACATACCCGGTGGGACGAGAGGTCGAAAGAACGGCATCAGACAAACCGAAATACAACCGAATCAACAAAGACAAGACTACCACGAACAACTAGAGAATAGATGTCGAAACTAGCGAAGGCGGACGAATTTGGAACCGGGACATTGCGAGTCATTTCCTAACTGGATTTCACCACATTACCTTATACTCCGTTATTATTGCGATATAATTCATATTTTTTTTCTAACCGAATTTCGGTTTCTGAATTTTACCTCTTCTGATATTTTTGTTTTGGTAAGGATGGTTATCATTTTGGGTGTATATTATCTTTCCTTTTTATGATAGTTATCATATTTTTCGGTGCAAACTTAAAAATTCTTTGGGTGCAAAGTAACTTATTTGATTTGATAATTGCCTACATATATAAATATGATTTGGGTGTCTAATATCTTGCCTAAATATAATATCTTTCCTTCGTTATTCTCAATAATTGAAGATGGTGTCACTGTGAAGTTATAAATCATTTGAGATTGGAATCCAAGTTTTATACTCGCTATCAAGACAACATTTCTACTTGTATATTATTTAGATACTATGTATTATACAAGTGACTTTATTATTTTCTAACCGCTAATATGTGTATTTTTTTGGATAAATTTTTGGTATTATTTAATATTCACAACTTTATTATTAAATTGCGCGCCATTGGCGCGGGTATAGGACTAGTTTATATTAATATGAAATAATTAAAAATAAATAAATAAAATGGTGAAATTCATATTTGGCCTTTGAAAATTTTAAGCCAAATTTAGCCTTAATTTTAGAAATAGTTCAAATTTTGTTTGGCCAAAATGGATTTTGGCCTACGGTGGAATGACAAAAAGGCCAAAAGCCATTTTATGGCCCAAGTAATCAGTACATGCATTAGGGTATCTTCCACCATATACTATAAAATAGGTTTTGACCTTTTTCCCCTCCCACCATTGGCCAAAACTCATTTTGACTAAATTTTTTTTTGGCCTATTTCTAAAATGAAGGATAAATTTGACTTGAAATTTTGGAAGGCAAATGTGAATTTCACCATTTTCTATTTATTTTTAATTGTTTAATATTAATATAAACTTATAAATCACACAATTAATTATATATAAACTATCTAATTATAGTTTTTATCAACACTAAAAGTTATAGTATTGTAAAAATATTGACAAGTTTTTTGATATGCTAGATTTATCAATATTTAAACAAAGAGAAATTTTGCTCTAGGGTCCATTTGAATAGTCCGAATTTGGCTCTAGATATCCATCAAACCGTCCAAATTAGCTAAAAGTCCACCCCAAAATTTTTAAACCAATATAACCCTAATCATATCAGACATATCAATCCATTGCATCTACTCCCTCCCTCGCCTCTCTCGCTTAACCTTCACTATCTCTAAATATGCAGAAACCTTCTTAGGAGAAAATTGCGGGCGAATATGGTGGGATTCCAGATAACGAAAGTAGATACGTCTTCGTTCAACGATATCACATCGTCAATGACTAGATCATTAACGCTTTTGCAAATCCTCAGACGATATCGTTCTCTCTTTCATCACCCCAACGACTACGAGTTCAGCTTTCACCCCCCGACTAACAACGGTCGTTGCCACCGCAAGCCCACGACGAGGTCGCAACCATGGCTGCCATCCAGCGAGTGCTCGAACTGATCGGCGTTGGGGTTGAGTCGCCGAAGACAGGGCGTTGTGTAGGTAGTTGTGGGTGACTAACTTGTTGTTTCCGACAAAGGAGAATGAAGAGGGGAGGTTCGAGGTAGGGCAATGAGTTCATCCAGAGGTTTTACATGGATCTCCGACTTCAAAATTGAGTCTTTGACAATTGACTCTCCTACCATGACATGTGGACTTCTTCAATTAGCCAATATATTTTTTTGTTTTTTTTTCCATCTCGGGTATTTAATTTTGGTATCTGCAGAGTCTTAGTGTTAGTGAGGTCAGAATTGTTGGTAAAAAAGACGAAAAATAAAGGAAAATTTTGGTGAAATATCCATTTACAAAGTGTAATTAGGTAAATGTCCATTTTTGTTTGGTAATTAAGTAAATGTCCATAATAATTTCATAATCTCAAAATACCCCTGTTTTAATTTCCCCCCTTAACCCACCCCTTTCCCTATTTTTATCTGAGAACTCCCACTATTGCCCTAGCCGCCATTGACGACAAACTCCCTCTCGTTCTCCCTCCGTCTTTGCCCCGCTGACGAGCTCTTCTATAAAGGCCAGCTCCTCCCGCTCAACCTATCCCCTCGAATCTCCATGGTTTGCACTCTTCTTCTATCCTCCAATTCCTTATCATCGTCGTCCTCTTCCGTCGCCGCCACCGCCTGCGACTCCTCCTCCTCCACTGACTCCTCTGCCTCAATCCTTCGCCTTTGACCTCGCACTCCTCGCCGCCGGCATCGACGCCTCCTACGATGACTCCGCCAACCCTAGATCCTCCTCCGTCGCCGCTGACCTCCTCACCAAGAAGCTCCTCACCTCCACCACCAACAAATCCCCCAAATCCACCTCCAACAAGTACTTCTCCCTCTCTAGACTCTCTAGCGTCCCAAAATCCGCCGCTCCGCCGCCTCTAGATGATCGAATTTGCTTTGGTCCGAAAGCCGAGCTCGTCGCCGAAGGAGGCGATCCAAAAACACTTAGAGAAAGTGAAGTTGTTGTACGAGAAGCTCTCCGAAAGACAACAACAACATCAAACGACCACGAATTCAACCTCATTTTGCTCTAAACCGCCGTCAACGTTGAATTGGTTTGACTTTGATTGTGAGATTGGATTTTTCCCTTGGATTAAATTGATTTGTTTTGGTGACTTTTATCATCAACTGAGATTTTGAGGGTCCAATGTTTTGTCGTTGGTGACAATAGATTACTGACAAGAGGTTAGTGACAATAGGGTGGTGACAATGTTTTGTTGTTGGTGACAATACATTTGAGAAAAGAATATGGTGAATGTGTTCTGTAGTCAGTGACAATAGAGTGGTGAAAATAGGTTGGCCGGTGACACTGTTATGTCGTTGGTGACAATATATTACTTACAAGAGGTTGATGACAAAAGGGTGGTGACATTGTTTTTGTAGTTGGTGACAATATGTTCAAAAAAATAATGTGTTGACATTGCTTCACAAGAAAAAATTCCACCATCAATTGTCACCAGGAAAAAAAATCAGTTGTCACAAAAAAAGATTTCCCCTAACTATCACCGGAAAAAATAAAATGTCACAAAAAGTCAATTGTCATCGAAATAATTGTCACAAACAACTGTCACCAGAATAATATACTCAACTGTCACCAGAAAAATTATCATCAAATGCAGAGTTGACCGAAATGGTCAATGTTGACAAATGACAAGTCAATGTCCAAACTAAAAATGATCAAAGGGGAAGGAGGGTGGGTTAGGGGCAAGGTTCTAAATATCGCGTATCGGGGTCGTATCGGTTAAAAGTAAAAATGATATATCGAGGATATATCGAGATATATCAGATTTATCGGTTTCGCTAATTTTTAAATATAAGTACTACATTTATACTTCAAAATGTAAAAATATACATGAAATAATAATATTTAAATTGCAAAATTACCAAATAAACTTGATAAAATAAAAACAACTTCATTAATAAAGGCTAAAGTTACCTTATCAAAGTTAGCAGTTCTAAATATCCCCGATATTGGCCCGATATATCAGCGTTGACCTGATATATCGCTGATATTGACCCGATATATGACGTTGACCGATATTTTTCACCCGATATTCCGATATCGTACCGGATTCTATATATCGACCGATGTATCCGATATTTTGAACACTGGTTATGAGTAGGGAAGGAAGGGTAAAAGTGTCAAAAATGGACATTTACTTAATATCTCTCTATATATATAAATTGTGTTTCTAGCAACCTTAATGACCCTCCCCCTAATAATTCTCCCACCAAATAACTTCAATGGCTTTTGATTTTCCTTGATTTTATTTAATTTTGTAAATACTAGAAAATATGATACCAATATATAAAAATTGTGTAGTAGTTATCCTTTTCACACACAAAAAAAGGTGTAACTCCCGTATTAATTATTTTCTCCCTTTTATTTACCTGTTTAATTACATGATTTTTTTACTTAAATTATTGTTTGGGTATGATAGTTTTTTAAGATATTTTTAGATAGCTTAATTTTAGTTTGTCTCACGTCCATAGTCTTGCTTTTAGTTTATTAATCACTGATCTATATATTTTTCTATTGAAAATTTTCAAGTTTGATAAGATGTTAGATTATAGAAATAAATAACGTGGATTATGAACTAATTGATACTACATCTATTTTTTGTCACTTACTATTTAATTTTTATTAATTTTTTTATTAATAAGTATGAAATCATTAATAAAAAATAATATTTAATAGCAATTTTTAATGTATAAATATTTTAAAATAATTTTTTCTTGGTGTTTACAATACCATCAATGAATAACTATTTAAAATTTAAACTATTCAACAATTATGGATTAGATTTAACCGTTAGAAATACAAAATTTATTTCGATTATATTATATAAAACTATGTCTATATATATAGTTATACCGTGATATAATATCAATTATAATTTACTATATAATTACAATTATTTAAATTGTGTTCCTAGCCACCTTAATGACCTTCCCCCTATTCCCTAGCCATTCTTCAAATTACTTTTTCCAAAAAAAAATTAAAAATATTTCATATTCTCTAGAAAATAATAAATTTAATTTAGAATGAACTTAGATCATTAAGATATAATTACGTATTTAATTGAATCCAATAAGAAATCGATCAATGCAAAGAAATTGATACCGATAAAATGAACATACCCAATGGGAATTATTTTCTCAATCATTTAATAGCCACAATAACCATAAATTTGATATTAATTTTTCTATTGAAAAACTGATTAGAATCCAATTATTAGTGTTATGAAGTTTTAGATCGAAACAACACTCAATACCTAACTCGGTAATATATGCATATTTAGTAGTGAAAAAATTATTATAGTTTTCGTATATCCTAAAGAATGTAGAAAATATGATATATCTATACTCAAGCCAACCGATTTTATATTTTAGTTTTGAAGTGAAAACAACACCGATAGTTTAATTCAACGTAAAATAATTTAACTTTTTGAACATCCACTAAATTAAGCCTATTAAACAAATGCGTATATATCTATATTTCTATATTATAATACTAAAGGAGAAGTCGCCTACGATATGTGGCGGCTTCTCCTTTAATGTAGCCTTTTTTTTAGATTAATCGATTTATTTTAATATTTTTAATCGATATATTTTAATTGTTTGTTAAATTAAAACTTATCTAATTTAGTTGAGATCTTGGTATATATGATTGATGATTTGGATCCCCTAAATCCCTCATCCGGCGTACCTTTTTATTTTGACGATTAATTTATTTATTTTAATTTTTTGTTAATTTTTAATCGATTTATTTTAATTGTTTGTTAAATTAAAACTTATCTAATCTAGATGAGATCTTGGTATATATGATTGATGATTTGGATCCCCTAAATCCCTCATCCGGCGTACCTTTTTTTTTATTTTGACGATTAATTTATTTATTTTTATTTTTTGTTAATTTTTAATCGATTTGTTTTAATTGTTTGTTAAATTAAAACTTATCTAATTTAGTTGAGATCTTGGTATATATGATTGATGATTTGGATCCCTTAAATACCTCATCCGGCGTAGTTTTTTTTATTTTGAAGATTAATTTATTTATTTTAATTTTTTGTTAATTTTTAATTGATTTGTTTTAATTGTTTGTTAAATTAAAACTTATCTAATTTAGTTGAGATCCTAACACTGCAATCATCTTCTTCACTTCATTGATTCTTCACTTCATCTTCTTCACTTCATCAATTGGTTATATATATCCCTATAATCTATTATCGTTAAGTATTTAATTTATTAACACTGCAATCATCTTCTTCACTTCATTGATTCTTTATTATAAAACTGATTTTTTTAGGCGATGGACAATTTCATTACCTGGATGAGTTACTACCACAAGAACAAAACACCTCAAGAATTCGATGGAATATAAATGTTCGTGTTTTAAGAATGTCGAAAACCCTAAGCTATACTGATCCTGGAACAGTTCATTCGATTGACATTATTTTTGATGAAGGGAAAACAAGTGGTGCTTGTCAACAAGTTTGGATTCGTTCTGCAGATTTGGCAGCTTTGCGACGTTTCAGTAAAATGGGTCGTTCGGAGTACATATTGATCGGATTGGGTTGTGTCATACCTTGTTGGAACGAGGACGAAGATATCTACAACTTTTCTGTTGAAGGTTTTTCCAGAATCTACCGAGAACATGGCCGAAAATCAACATCTTTGCAGATGTTTACTGTTTGGACGAAAATAATTATCTTTTCATATTTAGTTTATCATCTTAAGCATTATATTTATTTAGGAATAATGTAAATTAGAATAATATCTATTAGTTGAATTTTTAATTAATTGATATTATATCTAATTAGTTTTTATCTTTATTAATTAGGATATTTTTATCTAGTTAGAATTAAGTTTGACAAGCAATCCTTAGTCTCTAAGGAAGCCAACCAAACCCTAGATATTTTTCTATTTAAACGTTTCATTCATTCAATAAAATTAGATAAAATTGAATTTTTGACAAAAACTCAGATTTGGAGAGTTCTCCTAGGGAGGAACCAAGTTCCCCTGCGTGGGATAGGTTTCGATGTGTTGTTCTTAGCTTGGTTTGTCTTGCGTGTGTCGCTCCTCGTTGAAGGGTTGGTGCTACCACATGTTTGGTGTGTGTCGATCCTCGTTGAAGGATTGGTGCTATCCATCATGATTGGTGTGTGTCGATTCTCGTCGTCGGACTGGTGATATCAAGCATCCACGAGCCCCCTCCTTGTGCCTCCAAGTTGTCCGCTTGGTTGTGTAAGGTTGTATAGGCGGGTTTTATAGTCGTTGGTATTTGGTTCCTACCCTCTACGGAGACCTGGGGACTTTATCTCGTTTTATTTTAGTTCGAATCAGTCCTTATCGGTCGTGTCTTTACTATCAATTTCGAGCCTTTATTGTTTTTGTCGAGTCTGTCTTTATTCTTGAGTCTTTCTTGCTGCGTTCTTTAAGTTCTTGATAGTTCTTGCTTCCTTTCTTGAGTTTCTTGTTTGATTGTCGAAGATCGGGCCATCCTACGGCTAACCCCGTATCAATTTTGATCGATGAAAAGGTATTTATATTTAAATATTGATTTTTTTTTGGTAGTGAGATTGATTAGTGTGTTTACTGTTTGTATTTAGGTTTGTTATATTTCAACTTCGGTAGTCACCCGTTACGGAAAGTCCAACTACGAAATCAAAAATATATATATAAAAATCATCATCATCATATCTTCATATTTGTACACACATAGACATATACAACTTACTCCTAAACATTTACATTTACAATCATCATATCTGTACACCCATAAACATTTACACCCATAAACATTTACAACTTACCCCTGAACATTTCAATTTATTAAAATTGGGTATTGGGCACCCATAAACATTTACATTTACAATTTATGTGCAGGGTTCGAAGATACAAGCGTCCGCTACAAAGAAATATTTAACCATGGTCGAGCACATGGTAGAAGGGCTTACGTATTCCATCAAGGATTTTGGAGTTTACAAACACACCGTTAAAGTCCGATGCAGTCCATTCACGCATCGTATTTTACTATTCAGTAATACTTCTATCACTCAGATTGAGCAACCATCTATTCCGATGCACGGATTTCAATTTGTCGAGTTCGAGTTGATTTCGAGTCCAAATGTCGATTATAGTCGTATGGTTGTTACGTGATTTAATTAACTAACTTTATATATATTAATTTAGTTCTTCGTATTTTCTAATATCATTAACATTTTTATTAGATGTCATTGGGGTGCTAAGGATGGTTGGACATACAACTGAATCTCATGGTTATGGAGTCAGTATGCATACAAGAAGAAATATTTTAATTGTAAATTCGAGGTATGTATTATTCATTTTAATATTTTACTGTTCCTCAATCTCCACTTATAAAGTTGATCGAATGCACTCGCAGGTGATCATTGATTAGATCAAATCAAGTAGTATAAATAGATTGGTATTAAATTAAAGGTGTGGGTACCGTATATCTAGATACAATTAAATACATTTAAGAAGTGAAAGTAGGTTACTAAGTCAATATATTAAAAATATGTTTACCGATCAAAATTAACCAAATCTTTTTCAAGATAACAAAAAACTAATCCTCCAATCCAAATAACAAATCAAAATAATTTTTTTGATAAAATAACAAATCAAAATTATGTGAAATATACGTGTTTATCCCATTGATCCAAATCAACCAAATCTAATCAAAATAGCAAAAAAATAAATCCTACTGAGCATAATATTTTACAATTATTTTTAAGTAATGATAATAATTGCTTAATTGTTAATTGAGAAAAAAAAAATGAAAGCTACGTGGATTAGTTTTAAAAATTAAACAATTAATCATATGACTATTATCCGGTGGTTATGATTTGTTTTGTTAAGCCAAACAATTTTATCCGGTAAAAAAAAATATAGGCCGATTATTATATTCTTAATAACAATTTTGATATCAAATTGACGTTTAAGAGTTTTTTTATATAGGATGCCGATATCAATTCTATACCATCCGACTTTGATGTGCTCATAAACAAGAACTTTTTGTTTAAAGTTGAGATCACCAAGAAATCCATCGAAAACAACCATAGTGGTTTCCATGTTCGCAAGCTTAGCGATAATGCAACGCTTATTCAAAAGTATAAGGAGATCGTTGCTAAACATAAGGTAAACATTGATGCTTATATAAATTATTATTTAATCAATTGCATGTACACTTTCGTAGAGTAATTCACATGTTATTATTTTATCGTATTCCTTCTACTTAATCCTTATATATTTATTATCTCAAAGATGAGGGATGGGATCGATAATCTATCGAATCCAAGCGATGCAATATCTATTTCAAAGATTACGGAGGATTCAATTATGATTGATAAGTCCAAATCTGAATGTTCTGGTACAGAGGTATCTATTTTTTCCTTGAGTACATATATACATAATAATCATTAATTTGGTTCGCTTTATATCTTATCGTTACATAATTTTTTTCCCCATATCATTAGTACTTCAGATGAGATGCATGTTATAGAGGAAAATAAAACGTATGTTCCCGTAAAGCGTAAACTACGCTATGTGGTTATCTCAAATACCGAGGAGGAGAAAGAAGAGGAGGGTGTGGATGACAGATCAGAGAAGAATGACATGACAACAAGAGAAGAAGAAACATCATATAATGAAGGAAGCACATCAAAGAAAGTCGTTCGAGTGAAGATTGAGAATTAAATTATTTTATCATCAATAATTTTAGATTATCAATACGTTGCACTTATGGATTTTAGGTTTTCGACAAGTAAACGATTTCATAAGTATTTGTGGGTTTGATTTGTTATATGGCAAATGATACGTTACATCATAATCAATAAAAATACAAATTTCTCATAAAAAAAAAAATCAAAGAAGCTCCCAACTGAATGAAGTTATTGTTAATGTTCAAGCTCGATCTATTGTTAAGCTAATCTTTTATTGAAGAGCTCCCAAACGAAATTGGCTAAAATGAAATCAAATAACAGTTGTTTCTCATTGGACTGTCATTTAGGTATTTTTTAAAATACTATTTAATTTAACATTACCCTTTGTAGATAGACTAATATTACAATGCGTACCCTAAAAGTCCACAACTTCCCCAATCTCCACTTATAAAGTTGATCGAATGCACTCCCAGATGATCATTGATTAGATCAAATCAAGTAGTATAAATATATTGGTCTCAGATGATCATTGATTAGATCAAATTAAGTAGTATAAATATATTAGTATTTTAAATTAAATGGATGGGTACCGTATCTAGATACAATTAAATACATTTAAGAAGTGAAAGTAGGTTACTAAATCTATATATTAAAAATATGTTTACCTATCAAAATTAACCAAATCTTTTCAAAATAAAAAAAAAACAAAACTAATCCTCCGATCCAAATCTTATCAAAATAATTTTTTTTATCAAAATAACAAATCAAAATTATGTGAAATATACGTGTTTATCTCATTGATCCAAATCAGCCAAATCTTATCAAAATAACAAGAACAAAAAAAAACATATCCTACCGAACATAAGATTCATTGTACGTGTTTATCTCATTTGCCCAAGAATCCTATCAAATCAAATACGGAGTATAATATAATTTAATCTAAGTTGATCCTCATACATCATCTATATATACCATAAGCCTCCACGTTTGATATACGTTAAAAATATATGTATATATTTATATACATATATGTTAAAAATTTGAGCATAATATTATTCAATACTTCCTATTCCTTCATTCTTTTGCACCACTTATGTTTTTCCTCTCATTTCTACCACGTAGGTGATGACTTTACAATCTCGGGTGGTGAAGTGAAGGTTCACCGTAAATTACAAAAGATTATCAACATTATTATTATATATTTCTTATATTAACATTTTGTCAGTTTTAGTTTTTCCATATATTATCTTATTCATGCATTTTGTTGAAAACATTATATTTATTGGAATTATGTTCATGGTATTTTTTTTGTAATGTTTAATTTTCTTATTATTTAACTTTTGATTCTCTTTATACAATATATATTTTGAACGTATGGGACTGCACGGGTACTGAACCAGTGTTAGTATAAAACAGATACTGTATATCCGTATCAAAATTATTCAATGCCGTGAGGCATTCAAAGCGGGGAAGCCGGTCAAGTTTGACGGAAAGCCACCAATTCATAATAAACCAGCAACTGGTTTCCTCTTTTGAGTGTCTCTTTTCCCCTCAAAACTCCTTCAATTTACAGAAATACCTTTATTTGTATTTTCTCTCCACTTTTTCGTCCAATATGGCTTTTGGCTTTGGCTTTCTTCAAAAGTTGAATAAGTGCTCCTTTTACATTTTTATTTATTACACTACAAGTTTTCCTTGCAACAATTCACTTAATATTCTAATCCATTAATTGATCTATTGGAAAATTAAGATACCAAAACTCCTTTAGGGGTTCAAGTGTTATTCAAGATTTGTGCTCAGTTTTCCTGACGACAAACCCAAACCTTGCAAATCCTTACCTTACTGCCTTTTCAAGATATGGGTTATAAATATACTGTGCAGACTTGTGAGTTTGCGACAATTTGAGATCACCTAATCCACACTTTATGGTTCATAATATATTCCGTATCACTTGATTGGATATGCCGAATTATTTAATTATTTTTCTTAATAAATGAGGCAGTTTTATAATTGTTTTCAATCAATAAAAAAAGACGGACTATAAAATGGACTATAAATGCGGATTAGAGAATCCTCGTCGGCTTGGAACTTATTGTGTGTGCAATTCTGTCTAGTTAGGAAAATTATTATGTACAACCAAATAAAAAATGTTTTGAAACATAAATTATACGGAGTATATATACACTATAAGATGGATGGTGTTTATAACTTTATCAAATTGTATATGATTTTATAAGGAACATAAATAATACTACTCCGTATACATACAACATAAAAAAGGCTAGATATTGATCAAAGTAACAACAATCAATCATCAACAAACCACCAATTATAAATCATCAATCATAATTATCATTTCTGTATATATTTATATATACTAGTTTTAAATAAAATTTCTAAATTCATTATCATTTGATTATTTAAATATTATAGTATATGTAATATAACAACACAATAAAATATATAATTGAGTATATGTTATAAATATTATATATTTGTCACTAATTTAATTTTATATAATATTATTCTATCTACATTTATTAAACTTACTAAAATTGACAATAAAATTATAAATATAAACAATTGAATTTATTCGTTTTCAGTATATAATATAATAATTAATTTACCAATTTAATATTAAAATTATACCGTGTGAGGTAGGGCAACTGTACTAGTACTATATGCTAAAGTAGAAATCTCCAACTCTACAGGTTAAGCTCTCCTTGATTTTCTTAATTCTAAATAATAATTGAAATAATATTTTATTTATTTTTGTAAGCATATAGTGAGTATTATGCTCTAAACACAATTAGTAGTCAATTATGAACATCATTTCAGATGAGATTTTGTAGTTCTAAATCCATAGTTGTATGATCAGAAAGATGAATTTGTTTGCTATACTATTAATTTTTCTAAATACATGATAAAAGTAAACTATCTGAAAGTGGCATAGGGGGAGTTTAATAATCATTTCGACTTTCTAAGGGCATTTTCAAATATCCTTAAGTGCATTTATATTGCAAAGGTTGTACTTTCTATTTTAATAGTTTGGATGTTAAGTTTTAGTGCTTCAGATTTCAGCTCTCAAAATTGTAGCCTCGACTTGGATAATCGAGCATGATGGGATACCGATACCCTTCATCGAGACCCAATTTGCTTAACCATCTTGGATCCAAACCCGATTGCATAATTACCATTGTTCATGAAGGACCCCTCAAAATTTATTATCGAACCTAATTTTTTTTGTTTTTCCCATTTGATATTTTTTTCTTTCTATTTTTCACAACTAGGTAATTCGTGAGGATAATTAGGAGTTGGCATTATGCATGTTTTCATCTTCTTCGTCACTCTTTATCGCACTCTAGTTGAGTATCCATTGTTTGATGAATTTTATCACGTTGTTGGTTGTGTTACCCTCGTTTTGTTTAAAACCATCTAATTTCTAAATTGCCAAATACCCCAATAAATGGTTGCCATCATAGATTGTTTTCTTGATGCCTACTTTATGCTCAAGTGATTTAATGATAGAACTAGTACTTTTCCCGTACCTTATACGGGTGAGTATTTTTATTGAAATTTACCGCTTTAGTTCCCCATCATATCATGAATATATTTCATTTCATTTGAATTGTTGTCATGTTATCAATTACAACTCCTATTATAATACAATAACACTTACAATCACAAACAAAAGTCTCAAAAATTCACAAAATGTCCAAGGAATTTCCAGCTTTTCTTCAACTCCTTTCAGTAGTTGTTTAACATCTCGGATGCTTTGCAAGAGGACATGACATCCTTGTAAGACGATGCGCTTGCTTTTGTCCCTCGATAAACTGTAACTTTGCAACAACAAAAATTTGGCAAGGATAATGTTAAGGACACTGCTAGGGGTATGACAAAAGACTTCAGTATAACACATTACATTCCATTCCAACCATAGCTTCAAAGCAATATAGCTAATT
Source organism: Persicaria maculosa (assembly GCA_963922045.1). Classification (NCBI taxonomy): domain Eukaryota; kingdom Viridiplantae; phylum Streptophyta; class Magnoliopsida; order Caryophyllales; family Polygonaceae; genus Persicaria; species Persicaria maculosa. Next base: position 25,754,477 of record OY998267.1, on the reverse strand, counting down.
GATCTATAAAGACATTTTTTTGTCAAGCAAATGAATCGAGTTTAATGATCAATAGCCAACACTGATGCATATCACTTTCGACTATAAGCGTTCACTATTTTAGGGGAAAAAGCAATGTTTCAAAATAATACTTATATTCAAGTAAAAATTAATGTGTGCTTTGATATGAAATAAACCTCTTACAAATAAAAAATTGATGCATGCTTTGACATGAAATAAAACGTGCTTAGACAAAAATTAATGTTAACTGTAGCAATTTCTTTTCCTTTATGTTTTATCATTTGTGCATTTGGGCTTAATCTGTGACTAATCTATAGATTGGGAGACTGTGTGATTATGATAGAAAAGAAGGATCTAGGAAGTTGAAATGCAAGAATCTCACACCCAACTTAATTGAAGAATCCTTCAATTCTAGGAGTTTTCCTTCACTGACAAAAGATGTCATATGAAATGGACCTCCTACCTATATATTTATATATGTCAATGCTTAGTCACTATTACATTTAAGAACCTACTTGCAAATGAGATACTGATGAGAATATTGTATAATCTACAAAACAAATTCACCAACAGTAAACCTTATGTACTCAAAAATCAACAAATCAACATATTTAAACTGCAAACACAGAGCTTTGTACCTCAATTCGACGCATCCCACCTTCGATTGCAGTCGAGTGCCCCCTCCAGTCACCAATTATGTTGTCTTGACTGAGTCACCTCCCCCAACTCGACCTCTTCCCGCTAACCAATTGCGCCATGGGTCGTGCAACATGAGCTCCTGTTGAAGCTCACAAGCGGCTTCTCCCCCAACTAATCCTTTCTCCATACCTCTACTTTGGTTCCTGCAAGCGAAATAGCAAGGCTAAGACGAAACAAAATCTTCATTTGCTCGGAAAAATTAGCTATGTATCTTATAGGATATATGTGTACCTGATGTGTCTACCTCAAGGTTGTATTTATAGATAGATGATCTAAAATATGACCTTGCAAATGAACACTGTCAAGAAGTTGGTGAAGATTCAGAGCAAATTAAGCACTTGTTCCTGATTTTCCCTCCTTATTCAGACCAGGAACTATTTGAAGATACAAGCACAGCTGCACAGACCTACACCTCAAAAAGATTCAGAGCAAATTAGCTATGTATCTTATTGGAAATTTTGTGGGAACCACAAGATAATGTGTCAAGGGGGAAACGGTTCCCATAGTCATTTGAGAAAATAAACTCTCAAACCACTACTTAAATATGCATGAATCTACTTAGCTTTTCATGTATTTATGTATGTTTGTATACAAACAGGTGCAAGTATCAATAATATTATAGATAGAACTGCAAGTGTACGACTACAATAGCATTAAATATAATTTCTTATAAATTAATAAAATAGGAATATCATAGCATTATCAAAAGCAGTGAAAAGTTTGAACAAACACACCTCAAAAAGATTCAAGACATTCCTTGCATACTCTTGAGGTGGTGACATTCCTTGCATACTCCCATAGAAAGACAAAACAGTGGTGTAAAAAAATCAGAGGATCTTCAAGGCATTACCATTTTATTACCCATCTCTTCAACAACGAGGCTCGACATCCTTGTGACATCAGATCGACTTCTTGAAAGAGTTGAGCCTAGGAATCAAAATTAACAGGGTCCAGTAAGTCACAGTAAACCACATAGCGAGATCGGAACATTCAGAAACTCCGGGTACAAGTACAAGGAGAAGTATGTAAATGCGATAAAAATCAAAAAGCAAACTAATACTATATTGGCAACAACTGGTGATCAAGAAAAGAACATGAACGAAAGAAATCACCATCGGCAAAATGTGGCTTCACAGTAACAATCAGGAGTATTTCCACAACTTCATTCATGCTAGGTCAGATGTTTGGATCCAGCAGCAAACACTCCTTTGGTAAGTAAGCCATTATGTGCATCTCCTCTTCAGGGAAAAAACCTTTCAGTTGAGGATCAAGCAACTTTGCAATTACATGTCTGCTAGTTTGTAACCGTGGTGCAACCTATAACAAAGAGAAAAGAAGATAATGTCTGGCTCATTTATGGAATTTAGCTAACCAACAGCTGCACGCGCCTATTCAGTACTTCAGTTCACCACCACACAAGATCAAATATGACATCATGGATTGAAAGAAAGTCCTAAACTCAATCAATATTGCAAGCAATTTCAAATTCAATCAAGCATAGCAAGCAACTTGTTCAAAGGAAAACCAATTTCAAATTCGATCAAAATGAAGCACATCGCAAAAACAACCAAAATCAATCAATATTGCAAGCAATTTCAAATCAATCAAGCATAGCAAGGAACTTGTTAAAAGGAAAGGCAGTTTCAAATTCAATCAAACTGAAGAAGCAACAATAAGCAAATTTAAGCAATTTCAACCCTAACCTGAAACCCTACCCGGAGATTTGAAAAAATTATGACATCTCGGATCCAGTAGCATAGAAGAAGAAGAGTGATGGACTGCATCGCTGAATCGAAGTCAATGGATGAGGGTCGAAATCGCCCGAAGAAGGAGATTAGAGAGTGGAAGGAGCTGTAGAGGAGTTGTGATGCCGGTTCTCCTCTGGTTCCAATGGCATGTCCGGGACTTCAGGGGTCTGTCTATGAACCATACTCGACAAAACTCCTACTAGATTATCAGGCAAATTCGCCTCCCCAATTGGCCTCCTGAGATTAGGGTTCACAGGACCCCTGCCAGGCGCAGCAGCATCAGAGCCATTGCTCTTGCCGCCATCCTTGGAAAAGAACATCGATGTCTTAAACCTCGAATCCTCCTTATTCACCTCAACACCAGCGTCGCCGCGGCCTCGACCGAAGCCGGAGGAGGATTTCTCCGAGGAAGGGACTGGATCCGGAGTAGCAAGTGCGTTGAAAGACGGGAGGAACGAAGAGGAAGGCATGAACGGAGAGAAAGAGAAAGAAAGATTACCCTTGTGCTGCCTTCCGTCATCGTCCACTACGACGCCGCCCGCCAATTGCCCTCCTTTCGACGCCGACCGATTGCGCTCGTCTCCAGCAACGGCAACCCCACAAGGAAGAAGATAATTGGGACTTGGGAGGCAGTTGAAATGGGGAAGAGAGATCAAAGATTAGGTAGAAAAAGAAGCGGTTTTAGATCGCAAGAGAAGGGCAAGAGAAGAAATGTGGGGACTGAATAAGGAAGAGAGTGGTTTCTTAATGTTGTAAAATGTAGACACGTGGCTCAATTTTTAACAAAGACTTTGCTTCTGGATTTATAAGTATTAGGGTGGGATGTGCATCACATTTCTATCTCATTTATAAACCATTTTGAAAATTTTATCATCTACTCTTTAGATGATATTTTTTTATGAAATTGTAATCCATGATAATAACAAAAAGGAAAAAAATAGTATTGTTATTATTCAAAAAGGAAAAATAGTCTTTTATTTTACTAATTTTTTTAAGCAAGATAAAAATTAGGAGGGGCCGCCCGCAGACGAAATCTTTCCTAGCGCATCCTTGCGGACGAGAACAAGCAGTTTTGGATCATCTTTCAAGCCACCGTCGGCTAGGGGTGAGCATAACCGGGTATTCGACATGAACCGGTTAACCATGTCAGATACCCGAAACCGTTTAGACTCAAAACCCCGAAACCTATAAGAATCATTTAAAGTTGGGTATCTGACACGGTTATGCTAATCGGATCCGTGTCGGATACCAGTTATTCGACACGAACCATTTGTTTTGTTTTTTTATATATAACTTTCATGTGTGCCTTTCCATTTGGAAAAATAATGGAATACAATGGGAGATGTTGAGTATCAATGGTAAAGAAAGAAGTTGAGACGCCGTCAGTAGTCTACAACCGTTGCAATTTGCAATTCCCACTCGAGACAACAACAGTTGCAATTTGCAAGCCCTAATTTCACCAGAAAATCCACCCAAAGGAAGAACAAATTAACAAACTTGTGTGAAAAAAACCTAGATAGTTTATCAATTTCACCAAAACTTCACAAGAGATAAAAGAGAAAAGGCGGGCGAGAGAAAAGTGGTCTGGCTGAAGATGGAACTCAACAACACAGTATTCGCACTGGTTGTCACAATAATCATGGGAGAAGCATTTGCCCTTGGTGCGTTCGTCGGTGAGAGGAAATGCCGAGATTGTAGGAGAAGACTCACTATAGATGGAGATCTCCCCGAAGTTGTTGAGATGTCGCTTGATCTGAAGAGAGATCGAATCACCGATGATAGAGAATGAACCTTCAACATCTCGTGCGTAGTTGATAAGATCTTAACGGATCTAAAGAAAATTATCGAGGAAGACAATTGTGTGTGTGTGAGAGAGAGGAAAAATGGAGAACGACTTAATGAGAGAGGCGGAATAGCTAGCATAGAGGGGACACTAGGACACGAACTAATGACGTTCGAAATACAACCCGTGCCTTTTTCCATCTAGGCTAACGCATATGAGTGTCTTTCCTGGAAGTTATATATATATATATATTACTTACATATTCAATGTTTTTTTAATAAAATAATCGGTTTGTGTCGGGTATCCGACAAGAAGATATGTCTGATCCGAACACGAACCGTTTACTGTCATGTTTTATCGCTTCGTGTCATTTTTGTATAGTGTCTTTTCAGTTTTGTATTTTTTCGTGTCGTGTTTTCGTGGCCTGTCAGTCGTATCGGGTTTTTTTGCACACCCCTACCGTCAGCAGGGGTATTGTAGGCAAGACGAGTAATATGGTCCACTACAAAATTAGATTCCCTGAAAATATGACGGATGACAACATTAGAAAATGAAGAAAGTTCTAATATAATATCTAATTGTAAAAGATCGGTGTTCTAAGGACATTTCTAGTCACCTAGAAAAGCCTTTACAACCATAAGGTTGTCACCTTCGATCAATAAATTCCCAATTTTCAACTCTTTAGCTTTTAAAATTCCCATTTTTAGGGTCAAGGTTTCTGTATAGACAACCGACGTATTAGTACATAAACCATTACCCAAAGAAATCAAGGTCCTAGAGGAATTACGGAGTGCAAAACCATAAGCCGCACGACCATTCCGACGAACCGAGCCATCAAAATCGAGCTTGACGCGGTCCATGGGTGGTTTCACCCAAACGCCCGATCTTTTGGCATTTTTGTTTGACCGAACGTCGACTTTGTAGGGCAGTTGAGTAGGTCGAGCAAAATGAATATGTGGACTAGATTCGAAAGAATCTAGTAACTTAGCTTATGCCCAGGATTGTCTTGAAGATAAGTAGAATATTTTAAGCTCCGTGACAGACACCGAGGATAAGTAGAAATATAATTGATTCCTGAAAAACCAAATAGCCCATCAACTAGTAGCTAGATTGGTCATTTTAGACATACCGATTGTTGACCTAAAGGCATATAGGGGCAAGATGGGATCGTTCACATGACTAGTGATAAGATTTGTTGAGAGATTAATACCTAAGTCCTACTGGAGTTGATTTGCGATTGCACAATTCAATAAAAGGTGGTTAATTGATTCGTTATTATTTCCACAGAAAATGCAACCCGAATGTACAGATACATAGGAATGTAGAAGTCTTTCTTTGGTTGGTAACCCCATCTGAGCAATCTTCTAGAGGAAGTATTAAATTTTATGAGGGACATCCAGGTCCCAGATCCAATTACAGTTAAAACTTTGAAGTCCGCAATTTTTGGTACGGAAGGATGTTGCTGAATTCGTAGCGAACCAGCCATTCCTGCTGGTCCTAATAAAGGCGGACAATTAAGGCATTTGTTGAAAGAACAATCGCAGTGCTATGATTAATATCAGCTGGAGCTAGAATTTAGAAGTGAATTTATAAGTGGCATATTCCAACGAACATTAAAAGTAATAAAGTGGCTAATCTTAAGAGATGTAGGCAACAAACTATCTGATGACTCGAGAGGTTATAATTTTTTTATTCACAAGTTTCAATCATTCCAACGACTCGAGAGGTTAACAAATTTATATATATGAGAGAGAGGGGGAGGTTCGAGGAACTAGGCAACAAACTATCTGATGACCCGAGAGGTTAATGAATCGACAGATGTGTTGAGATGTGAATGTGACCAAAAAGTGTCCCACATCGGAAAGTTGAACATATCAAGCCCTAGTATATGAGTCGGTGGGCTACTCCTTCTATTGTCAATTGGTTTTAGAATGGAACCTCACTCGGCTTGTGTGCTAGGCTACTAGCGCATGTGCGCCTGTGCACACGAACCCCAGTCATCGGTCCGAGTCGGACTTTGATATGGTATCAGAGCGGTTAGCCTAACGGCCTGTGTCGATCCTGGTCTGGGGTTACCCAGTTGTCCAAGTCTCAACTAGATGGTCATTCCTAGTTGGACTTGCGGGGGCGTGTTGAGATGTGAATGTGACCAAAAAGTGTCACAAATCGGAAAGTTGAACATATCAAACCCTAGTATATGAGTTGGTAGGCTACTCCTTCTATTGCCAATTGGTTTTAGAATGGAACCTCACTCGGCTTGTGTGCTAGGCTACTAGCGCATGTGCGCATGTGCACACGACCCCCAGTCATCGGTCCGAGTCGAACTTTGATAAGATGGACTAACTGCTATGAAATAAAAAACACACCAAAAACAAAAGCACAACGACAGACTTAATCTACAATACTAAAAGTGGAGCTCAGGACAAATCAAATCCAACAAGTCAAAGAAGCAGACGAAGAACCAAGCCAAACACCACAATGGTAGCACCGATAGGCGATAGTTGACGGAGGTTAATTTGTGCACAATCCGGTCAAAGAAGCATTTTTTCATGTTTTTTTTGTTTTTGCTTGTTCTCCTTTGGTTGTGCTTTGTGCCAATTTGTGATATTAGTGGATAATTTGTGTACAATCTTGTCTATTGGTAAAATCCTATTTTTGTTGAAAATAATATCGTTTCTTATTTCCTAGATTTCTCGTCAGATGAAACACATCTCCTTTTTTCGGAAGAATGGTTCCTTGGAGGTTCATCTTCACTGCCCACAGGTGACTCCTAATGTGCCGCTGGCCTACGATGCTGCTTCAGGGTAGTGCTTGGCTTCGTCCTTCGTCTAAGTCCTCGTCTTTTTCGGTTTAGTTGTGTTTTGTTTCGCTTTGTAGAGTGCGTTTTGTCTGTATGTTTGCACCATCTTCGTATTTTTGGTTTGTTTTTTTGACGGTTTTCCGTCTGCCGACTTGTCGGCCATCGAGGTCCATTTATGTCTGGTCTCGAATTTTTTCCTAATCAAAAAAGAAAAGAAAAAAGAAACACATCTCTATAAAGTATTTGTTATTATCTTTCATAGCAATAAGGCTACTTAGGATGTTTTGGGTAACATGTGATAAATGGTGATTAATGACATACTATTTTTTTAATGAATTTTCTAAATTATTTATTATCTGATTAGTAAAATTTTTTACTATAAAAAAAAAGATTAGTAAAATATTTTTAATATATGTAATAGAACAACAAACTAAAATATATAATTGAGAATATATAATAAATATTATATAGTTTATCCCTATTTTAATATTATTCAATTGAATTACAATTATTACTGTTTTCAACCAAAACCTATAAGAATAAATAATTAAATTTATTAATTTTTAGTATATAAATAAATCAATTGATGAATCAATATATAATACTAAAACAGAGACGTGGAAATCCTATGTGGCAGGCTCTGGTGCGATTGGCTTACGTGTCGTTTTCTGGTGCATTATGGGCCGGGTTTTTTAACACGTCAATTAATGAATGTCCAATAATTTTAAGCCACGTCAATTAATAATTCCACATCTTCTAACCACATATCATCTTATGTGTCTACCTCAAATGATAATTATAATTAAACAATTTTAATAAAAAATATTTAAAATATAGTTATCCATATCTTGATTAATATTTACCTAAAAGATTTATATCAAATATTTCAATGAATAACGTTATTAACATAATAACGTTGTTTGTCAATGAATCCAGTTCTTCTCTCGGTGGGCTTTCAAATATCAATATTTTTTATATTAATTGACAAAATTAATATAGTATTCTTATGAAATCATTTTCTAATAAAACTAATAAATCTTATAAAAATTTATTTCAATTCATATCTTAATCAAGTTCAATCTTTAATTAAAAATATCTAATAAAATATATTACTGAATTTTTTTCATAAGAAATATTATACCATTTGTATGTGTTAGGCATTTGATATTTTAACCGACTTTGTTAATCATCTATGAGGGGATATATCTTTTGGAAAAAAAATATAAGGATAAACTATTTTATATCTATGTACGTGTTAGGATATATATTTATATAGCTTCATAAATATATTTTAGTTTTTAGTGTTAAGTATGGAGCTATTTTATTTTTAAACATATGGAGAAAAATAATAGGTAGGATTTGTAGCCAATATTAATATATGGGATTGAATTTAAATCATAATCTGTATATTTATTTAATTTAAATATTGATATAGTAGCATCATTTTAATCTCTCCTTCAATTTATTTGGATACTCACTATAATTACTTACTCCGTATCTATTATGTATATATATATATAAATATACATAATTACTTATCTATTTTGTGTGTATATATATAACCTTTTAAGATAAATTAATCTAACCTTTTTGTTGTTTATGGAAAACATAATCTAACCATTTTTATATAAATTAATCTAACCTTTTAAGAATATGTAGATTTTTTAGGTAAATTATTTGTAAAATAACTTAAGGTAAAATGATAGGTTTTGTAAAGACTTAAGATATAAAAATTAATTGTAACAATATGTCCAAGGATGATATTATAAAAAAAGCTAGATTAGTTTTTTTAGTATTTTATTTGGTTTTAGATGAGTGAAGTGTCATCACATAAAATTTTAGGCTTAGATTTGAAAATTGGTTAACGGTTAAAAAATAGGATCATTTGAAAAAAATTGAGTAGATGAAATAAAAGCCGATTTAACTAAAATATAAAAATGAAAGTGCAATTTGACTCGACTCTTTTTGACACGACAATTAATGATAGTCCAATATATTTAAGCCACGTCAGAAAATGACTCTATTTATTTATCCACATGCCATTCTATGTGTCTACCTTAATTATGAATATAATTAATTTTTATATCTCAAGTGGTTAGAAATTCTATCATTTGATCGAGTTATTTAACTTATCAATATGAGTGGTTACAATTAATTTGTATATCTTTAATGGTTAAAAAACCTATCATTTTATAATTTAAATAGAGAGAGAATCAGTTTATATATATATCTATTAAATTATTAAACAATCATATTAACCAATAGAGATAATTCAAATCAATAAGTGTTTATCTTTAACAAATCATTAATTTATAAACCAAATTTATGCAAATATTGCTCATGTACCAAATAATTTTATTTATCTTTAAACAATCACATTAAACAATACAAATAATTCATATCAATAAGTGTTTATCTTTAACAGACAATTACTCCCTCCGATTTTTAATATAAGGCATTTGACTTTTGTGCACGTAGTTTAAGGAGCTTAAACTATATGAAATATTGATTTTTTTAATTAAATTTTTTTACATTATAATACTTATTGATATATAACTTAACTAAGCAACTTTTTAAAATTCATGAGAATTATACAAATATTATGCAAATATTACTCACGTACCAATTAATCACATAATGATGAATAACGAATAATTTTGTTTTGTGAAAAAAATTAGGAAAAGAATAATGAAATTACATCACACAAATTTAAAATTAAATGCCCTTAATCCGGCCTATAGATTAAATTTTACCATTAAGTATTCATATATATGTATATATATAATTAAAATGTCAAAAAAAATATTTATATAATTTTTTATGTTCTTAAGCAATTTGTGCATAAATAATAAAAGTCATATAAAAAAACTGCGAAGATCGCGTGTAATAAAACTAGTTAATTATTAAAACAGAACACGGTTAACATATAGGAAAACAAAACCTTCTCACAAGTTGAATTTGTCTTGTTGGTGGAAATCGGCAAATGTCGACTGTTTAGAAAGGTTATAAAAGGAATATTTGCAACTCTACATATATAATGACAAGGACATTAAGATAATTAAAGATCGTGACAGCAATGAAAATCTTCTTTATTGTTGGTGAAATCTATTGTATATTATATTTATTAGTTTAAACATACAAATTAAACAGCTCCTCCATGGGTAATCATGAAGCAAAAATTATTGGCGTTCACTTTTGTCATTAGAGCATAAATTAAAGCAGGTGCGTTGGTGATTTTTAGACCCATGCCACATCAAATAAACATTTTTTCCAAAAGATTGTCAAGAGCTTTGAGCAAAAGGCTCCTATATAAGGGTCCGAAAATAGTGGGCTCATAACATGCCAATCAAAGCCATGTGCTTACTGAAATCCGTTGGGACTCGGGATCGAGGGTCGTGTGCACACGTGCGCTCATGTGCTAATAGTCTAGCACATAAGCCGAGCAGGGTTCCATCCTAAAACCAATTGACATTAGGTGGGGTAGCCCACTAGATTATATACTAAGACTTGTTTGTTCATATTATCAATGAGAGAATGGAGAATGTGAAGAGACCAAAAGAGTTCCACATTGATAATATGAACAAACAAGTCTTAGTGCATAACCTAGTGGGCTACCCCACCTAATACCAATTGGTTTTAGGATGGAACTCCGCTCGACTTATGTGCTAGGCTATTAGCGCATGGGCGCATGTGTGCACACGACCCCCGATCCCGAGTCCTAACGGACTTCAGTATGGTGTAAGAGCGGAAAAGCCAAACGGCCTGACTCTCGATCCTGGGCTAGCTAAAAAGAGAATAAGATGCTAGACCCGTTGTCCAAGTGTCAACTAGAGGCGAAAAACGACCCTAGTTGCACTTGCGGGGGCGTGTTGAGAGAATGAATAATGTGAAGAGACCAAAAGAGTACCACATTGATAATATGAACAAACAAGTCTTAGTATATAACCTAGTGGGCTACCCCACCTAATGCCAATTGGTTTTAGGATGGAACCCTGCTCGGCTTATGTGCTGGGCTATTAGCGCATGTGTGCACACGACCCCCGATCCCGAGTCCCAATGGACTTGAGTATTCTTCATTCTCTCAACAGTGCTAGATGCATAATGTCATGCATGACACTATATATGACTCCACGAGATATCGACGGTAAGATGAAAATGTCATTTGATGGTATGATCACTTGTGCAAGGATCAATTAAGATGATTCAAGATACGGCTAAGACACTTCTCATCCGTTTTGAAGCTATTATGGAGCAAGAACTCATGTCACTTTAGGTTAATTTAATCAAAATTAGACCACCAACCCAAAAATTAAGCTTAAGGCCTCGTTCAAAACTCATGAAGACCCGACCCAATCAATCATAGGTCTGGTTGCATTTGAAAGAGGGCTCGAGACCCACACACATGCATGAATAAAAGGGTTGGCGACAATCATATGTTATTTAGGTTTATTTTATGTGTTTTATAACATTTATTATTGGCGGAGGTAAATGTCATGGTTCACCTCGCTAAAGATAAATCTCAAACTTACAAACTAAGTATAGTAAGCAAGTTTGGGGTCGATCGCACAGAGAGGCAGATATTTTCCGGATTATGCAATTATTGATTAGAAATATAAATGATGAGATTTAAATAGATAAAAGTAAAAGCAACTAACATGTACAGAAGCGATCTAAAAATAGAAGAGTGGTTCACTCTCGAGTTCGCAACAATGGTTGGTTTAGTCACTCATCGAATCTCCTTATAGTTACCTATATCTAGTGATCATTCCAGTTTTGGTTTATATAGACACATAGGTCATCAAAACGATCACTATGGTGCCACTTACACTCTAGCATGGGTGACAAGTAGCACTAAGGCCTCGGCACCTAAGCATTATCACTCATGTCTCGTCAACTTCTCACCTGGTTGACAACCCAGCTATCACTTCCACTAGAAATGATATAACCTATCTGTCAATCTTCCTACACCATCAATTATCCCGAATCGTTCTTACAAGACGTGTTGGCTACTTAGGGATTAAGGCCCACAAGCGATGAAGCTATAATCCTAGCGCGATGTGATTCTATCAAGGTAACTAATCAAGATACAATCAACAACATTAGCAATAACAATACAAGGAAGATGAAAATAAACATAGAAAGAACTAGAAGTCTAAACTCTTGACTCAACCAACCATGTCTTGAATCGAGGGCGAAACCGAAGAGAGTTAGCAATTCATAAACTTACCAAAACTCTAAACTTCTAATCTTAAATGCTTCGTAGGAAACAAATGGAAATTGAGTATTGAAAGTGATGAATAATCCGATGTGTTTGCCCTTCTACTTAGCCTAACAAGGGCCTTATATATGCTTAGGGTTGGCCTATAAAAGATAGAATAAAATCCCATAAAGGATAGAATATTATCTAAATAGATAGAATATAATCTAATATGGATAAACTATAATCCTAAATGGATAAACTCCAAGCTAGATGGATAAGATTATCATCTAGATGGATAGGATTAACATCTAAATTCATATGATTTAGTTTTATTGGATAGAATTCCGTGCCTTAGCTCCCAAGGCAACCCGATTGTGTGAAACCCTCACTGCCACAACCGTGGCCCCTGTGTGCCCAAGCTCTTCATCTTGGGCTCAGGGCTCATCTTGGCTTCTCTTGGGCTTGGTCCTTTTACTTGTCTTGGGCTTCTCGGCCTTGTCTTAGCTCTTCTTTGCTCCCATTTATCCATGGTCCCTCCACCATCCAAACTCGGATCTACGATATGCAAATAAACACTAAAAACACATAGATTTCAAACTTGACAACCAGAATGACATAATATGGAATTAACCCTAAAATATGTGATATTTACATCTAAACTAAGCTAAGACTACCCTAGAATACCTATATAGAATACGTGTTATCAATTATCTTACTATATAGTTAGGATAAATAAGGTGGATAAGGAAAGTCTATCTTTTAGGGTTTCCTTAGTCACCAAGTTGATCTTCTTTCCATGTTATTTAGATAGAACTTTATTTTCATTATCATGTAAGCCATATCTATCCTATAAGGCAAAATAGGCCGACCGCTATAGACAGATTTAGGATTTCTTTTGTCTATTTAAACACTTATAATATACAATGCAAGACAAGTTGAATTTGATGGTGGAACACTTGGCTAAGTGTTCTATAATCCCAACCCAAAATCCTAACTCTCATACTCCCATGCTTCTTCAAACATTCATCATCCAAGATCAATCAAAACAAAAATATTCAAATGCAACCCTAAACACAAGACATATTTTACGGTTTTCAAAGGCGTAACATATATAGATTTATAATATTTTTTATATTTTACGTTTTTCCTTATATATACACTAGACATATTATACATATAATTTACACACAATATATATAGTATATATAGTGCGTACATACAGTAATATATTTGTATATGTATACATACAGTATATAAGTTATTTATATCAAAATTATTTTTTGGTGGAGAGAATTATTTATATCAAAATTAATTATTTAATTATTGTTATTTTATTTATATCTATATTTTTTTTGAGGCCAAAATAAATTATTAAAATATTATGTAGCCATAATATGTAGTCATAATCCATCCGTGCATAGATATTATAGTAAAGTAACGTAATAAATATGTACTACATATTTAATAAAAAAATATTTTTAAAAATCAACTATTTATTATTACATGAGATTTAATTAACGATATATTAGAAAAAATTATTTATATATAATATGTCAAACTAATTTTATTTATATCTATATTATTTTTTGGTGGGAAAAATTATTTATATTTAAATTTATTATAATTTATATAATTATTTATAATATTGTATTAATATATTATCCATACACGGGACGAGACCTACACTAGTTTATTAATAAAACATGCAAGGACGCAGGTAACAAATACTAGTAGGCATATAAATCGGTTTATTTTAGGGAATTATCTTACTTTTCAAAGAAAATACAATCACAACAACTTTTACTGTATAATTTAAAAATAAAAACTAATTTAATTCACTTTAAACTGGTAGGGATGGGCTCCGTTTGGCAAAATAAAAACCCATCAGCTAGCTTGTTGGATCTTTTTATTTTGATATTATATAGTTGTAAATAAAATAAATATAAGATTTTAGTTTAATTAAATTTTGGAATGAGAATATTTCAAAATCTACTCATCGAAGCTTTTCGGAGCTTATAATTTTTTATTTACAAGTTTCAATCATTTATTTTAAACACTAAGTTTACCAAACATTATACTAACTCATTAACATATACTCCGTATTTAACACAAATAATCTATCTACTTGCCAAACAGAGCCTAAATTGAGATTGAGATAATACCGATTAGTCAAGTCAGGGGCTCTGCAGGTAAAAGAACAAGTCTATAGGGACATTGTTGTAAAATCACACAAAAGATATTGCAATTTGCAAGTGGCACGTTCGTAAATTAATTAAAATAACGAGGTCAATCACGGAAACACGCTTCAAAGTTGTCCATGATCGTGACCCGTTTATGCCGGTTGGTTTTCCATCCACGTCACATCGCCCTATCACATTACACCGCGTATACCCTCAAATTCAATTTTTAAAAGATAAAATTAAATTAAAGAGTAAAGACACGCGCGCGTGAGATTCATTCCCTTTCCTACCCTAATCGGAACCGACCTATTTGGCTTTTTCCCTATAAAATCAAAGTTTCATCCACCCCCAATTCCACACAAACCCTAGTTTTCTCTTCTTCAATTTCTTCCTTGTTCTCTCTTAGCCCAAGCGGATCTTCATCCCCCCATCTGTAAATCTCTTCTCTTTCTAGTGAATCCATGGGCGTATTAGTTCTTCCGCCGCAGGACGTCGCTCCTCACCACCACCGCCGCCGCCTCATCTCCCCTCCTCGCTCCAAGCAACTTCGGAGCGCCGTTACCCACGCGCAGGCACCACAGCAAACCAGATCTAGCCGTCGGAAACAGTGGAGCCCCTCCGGATCCCCTCCCCCTCCCCCTAAATCGAAGCCCAGCAACGACGGCAAGGTCCACCGGGCCAAAAGCCCGGATCTTGCGGTCCCCGTTCGGATCCTCAAGCGCGGCGAAGACTTGACTCCGAAGGAGCCAACGAAGCCTTCATCCGCCGAGACCACTCCTGTGAAGGAGCGCAAGACGAAGAGAGAAGCCTCTGTAGATCGATCTAACAGCGATCCGGTTGTTTTATCGACCTACAGCGCGAGCCCGAACCCCGGACCGGTTCCGAACCTTTTTACAGCCGGGTTCTACGCCGGTTCAGCCTTTGCTACATCGCCGCCTCCAAGCTCCTTGCCGGTGCCCGGTTTTTGCGCCAAGATCGCCGGTGCGGCGTGTTTGACCAAGTCCACCGTCGAAGATGTAGCGCTTGACCTGCGGAGGATCCTCCGCCTTGAGTTGTAGTTGCTAACTAGTTGTAGTTCGCGTTGACCCCTGACTTTTCCAGCAGTACATACAAGCAGAAACGCGGCGTTGAAACGTCCTTGAAGCTGAAACGCGGCGTTTTTGTGCTGGGTTGGGGGTTGTTGGACAGCTTCTGGATCGATATTAACTCGTCATTCGTTTTTTCCTTTTCTTGATATATTAAATATTTAAAGTCTTGGGTGTATGGGTTGGTTTAGTATTTTGTGCCCTTATGTATTCAATCCGATTCCTCTATTTCTTCAAAAGGAATGGATTGATCCTTTGAAAGGTGCAGGGTATTTTTCCTTCTTTTGCCTAGTTTGATGTCTTTCTTTTTCGTTTTGGGTTAGGTATGGTGATTAAATAGTAGATCTCTGTATCTGTTTTTAAGTTTGCTTAGCTTACATTTTCTTGTTGGGTTGAAAGTTGCTATCTTTGTTTATGCTTCGATGTCAGTCTTGAAATTATCTATTTAAATTTGTCTTTGAAGGTTGAAAATTGCTCTTTTGTACTCAGTTCTTTTGATGTTTGTGTACCAATGGTCCGATTCTGTTTAGATTATGTATGTATGAAACTGGAATTTCCTAGTGAATTTGTACTGCTCGTTCCAATTGGGTAAAACACATTGGCGGATACTCCTTCCCTGTGAACCATCTCCGGATACTTGAATTCCCATAGCCAAAAGAATGCTTCAATTCCAACTTTATTCAAACAATTTTGATTTCCACAATTGATGCTCTCTCCTCCCAGAACACCACCTCCACCTCTTAAGGAGAGAGAAACTCTCTTGACAAACCCGTCCGAAAGGGGCGAAATCAACCAAACCTTAAAAATCTTTGCCATCCAATCTCAAATTCTGTATCAAATTGAGCAATCGATTATCTCTATTTTTTTTTCTTGTTGCAAATTGTTTGGAGTTTTGCCCTTGTTTTTACAGAGATCTACTATTTGATCCTTTGAAAGGTGCCAGGGTATTTTTCCTCCTTTTGCCTAGTTTGGTGTCTTTCTTTTTTGGGTTAGGTATAGTGATTAAATAGTAGATCTTTGTGCCTGTTTTTAAGTTTGCTTAGCTTACCTTTTCTTGTTGGGTTGAAAGTTGCTATCTTTGTTTATGCTTTGATGTCAGTCTTGAAATTATCTATTTAAATTTGTGTTATTGAAGGTTGAAAATTGCTCTTTTGTTACTCATTCTTTTGATGTTTGTGTACTAAAGTTCCGATTCTGTTTAGAATTTAGATTATGTAGCCATGTAGGTATGAAATTGGAATTTCCTCATGAATGTTAATCTACCAATTTGTACTGCTCGTTCCAATTAGTTTAACACATTGCCGGATACTCATTCCCTTCCTGTGAACCATCTCCGGTACTTGATTTCCCATAACCAAAGAATTGAATACTTAAATTCCGACTTTATTCAAACAATTTTCATTTTCAATCTGAATTCACAATATATATAAAACGAGCTTTCTCCAAAATCGAGTTTTATCATGTGATTGTATGCAACTTTGTAAAACTGTCTCAAAATTTGCACTCAGACACTTTCCAGGGGACTTTGGCCCTGGAATCAGCAAAGTCAGCTAGGGCTGGAAATCACCCGTGGGTGACCGATTCACCCGACCCGATTATTAGGGTGAAAACCCGAAAAAAACCGGGTGATGGATGGGTGATGGGTCGGATGAAATGGGTGATGGGTCGGGTGATGGGTGATATAGCTTCCACCCATTAACCAACCCATCATCCGACCCATTACCCGACCCGCTTAACCACCCGTTAGTCCACCCGATTATTATAAAAAAAGAGGCTAGTGTATAAATAATATAATTTAGCATAACTAATATATTTCTCATTTTCTACCTCTAGTTTCTCCATTTTTCAAGTGTTCTTGTTCAAAAATGTCTAAAAAAATATACGAACTTGCATTATTTAACTCCATGTCTTATCAAAATTTCTTTTATTTGTATTGCATATACCGATAGAATGTAAGCAATTTGGCTCTTTCCAACGACTTTGTTAGCATTTACTGTATTAATCCATGATTAACCAAATCGTATTTTTCCAATTTGTCATGAGATTTATAACAATAATCCTCTTTATGCAAATATATTAAAGAAATGACACATGAGTCTGATTTCTAAGGACATAGTTTCTCTATACTTTTTTAATTTATTTTAAATCTAGTAACCGACTTAAATTCATCTCATTTAGTTTGATATATTAAACTTCTAATACTAATTTTGTAAGTTAAGGATAGTGATATAATGTATGAATAAGTCTTTTATTCATTTAGTAAGATTTATACGTTGACATGGTTTATAAATATGAATGATTTTTGGGTATGTCTTATGACTCATTTTCTTTAAATTTCTTTCACCCGATTAACCACCCGACCCACCTGATTAACCCGACGGGTCGGGTGATGGGTGAAACATTAGACGGGTGGGTGGTGGGTCGAGTGAATTTTTTTTTTGTGATGGGTCGGGTGAAAAAATGAGTCCACCCATCCATCACCCGACCCATTTCCACCCCTAAAGTCAGCATATTAAATTCCTTCTTCATACACATTGATGGAGACAAATTATATGGCATGACAATGACAGGCCATGTGCTATGGTTCAATCCCATGGTAGAATAAGGATTGAACCCGTCAGTTGCTAGCCCAAGTCGCACGTTCCTCATGTCATGCGAAAAGTGTGGAAACATCCTGTCAAAGTTTTTCCATGCCTCCCCATCTGCTGGATGCTTCAACCATTCATCAAAAGTTACTCTTTCTCCATGCCAACGCATGGCTTTTGCAATATTCGGCTCCATGTACAATCTCTTCAATCTAGGAGTCAATGGGAAGTAACGAAGCGTCTTTCTGGCAACCCTTCTTCCTCTTCTATCCACACCTAGCTCCCATCTTGGGGTGTCACATATGGGACAAACATCATAATTCTCGTACTCCTTATAAAAAAGAATGCAATTGTACTCACAAGCATGGATTTTCTGATAGCCGAGCCCGAGATCCGTACAAATTCTCTTCATCTCTTTTCCCCCAGTTGGGTACTTGTGTCCAGAGGGGAGAAAACGGTTAACGTGCTGGCACATATCATGGACGTTATTATTTGCCATCCGATTCTTTACTATCATCTTCATTGCATCTAACACGACACCCAACATAGTCATTTTGCATCCAGGGAACCACGGGGTCTGAGCTTCGACTAAAAGCCTCTCATACTTCTTGTAATCATCATCAACGACATCCTCGAAGGTGGGCATTCCGTCATTGAAGGTAGGGTTGTCCCCTACAAATGCATTGTATCCAACATGATATGGAAATGCATCATGCAACATCTCCATCACTGGGCCCTCGCTAGAAGTTGAAGGCCCTCGATCCAATATCTGCGCTCTGAGCTAGTCCGTTCTTCGATCAACCGGTTGCTCCCCATGTTTGTCCCATAATGTGTAGCTAGCCAACATACCTGATTTGGACAGGTGCTTAAACATCTCTGCAATTGTAACCCCGCTAGAGTTGCAACAACGGGCACATGGACAATGAACATATGGTCTCCCATTTGCTTGGTGATAGGCCCAACCACAAAACAAAGAAACCCCCTCAATGTATCCCGGATGACCACGAGGAAGTAGCATCCAACTCTTATCCGAAACCTCCATCTTCCTGCCATTATCAACATCAATATAATTTTAATTCTCTTTCTCAATCAAATTCAAATTTAGGAGAAATGTTGATAACCTTAAACTACTCTGTAAAACCAAACGTCAGTAGCCAACACAAACACAATCTCAATCTCAATCAAAATCTCTATTTAAATCTCAATGTATTTCTTTAATTCTCTTTCTCCATCAAATTCAAATTTATAAGAAATTTTGATAACCTTAAACTACTTTGTAAAACCTAATTTCACTATCCAATACAAACACAATCCCAATCTCACCCAAAATCTCTATTTAAATCTCAATGTATTTTTTAATTCTCTTTCTCAATCAAATTCAAATTTAGAAGACATTTTGATAACCTTAAACTAATTCATATAACCAAGTCAAAAACAAAATCACAATCACAATATCAATCAAAATCTCCAACACAATCACAATCTAAATCAAAATCTCTATTTCAATCTTATTCAAAATCTCTCAATAAAAAAAAACAATCAATAAACATCTCAATCACAATCACATTTAAAATATCAATCAAAAGCTCTATTTCAATCTCAACCTAATTTATATCACAAATCCAAAACACACCATCTCAATCACAATCTTCAAACACAATCACAATCTCAACATATATTCCAATCCATTAAATAAACATCCCAAATCATATAACATTTTTCACTTAAATCCATACATTAATATATGAAAAATAAAAAAATATAATATATATATATATTTTCATACCTAAAAAAATACCCTTGGAGAAGAAAATAAAGAAGAGAAGATGAAGATGGAGAAGATGAGGAGAGATGTCGAAAATATGGGTGAGTTTTACTTTTTGTGTACCAAGTACACTATAGTAAATTTGGTAGTTGAAAAAGTTCCCTCAGGCAACGAACATAGGAACATGTTCGTTGCCTCATACAACAGCATTAATGTCGGTAGGTAGTAGGCCTGATATACGAACCTACGAGCTCGAGTACTTGATGTTCTAGCTCGAGCTCAATTTCTATTCGAGTATATACATGTGCTCAAGCTCGGCTCGCGAGCAGGGTGTAGAGCTCGAGCTCAACTCGATGAGCTCGTTTGTCCTCGAGCCCGAACATGAGCTCGAGCTCGATAAGCTTGATTGAGCTCGTTACGAGCTCGAACTCGGGCTCGATGAGCTCGTTAGACTCGAATTAATTCAGCAGCAATACAAAACCCAATTGGAATTGAAATTAAAGTGAGCAAACAAACAGAAAAGTGAGCAACATTAAAGTTCAAACATACAGCTTACAAACATACATCAACATTCCAGCAAAATGAAATTAATGCAGCATCAACATATATCGCAGCAGCAAACATACAACAACATTAAAGTTCAACAAGATTGAGAGAAAATCAATAGAATGAGCAGCAACATTAAAGTTCAGCAGCAACAGCAATCCAACAGCAACATTCCAACAACAACAACATTCCAGCAACAGCAACATTGGAACTAACTAGAGAGAAAATCAGTAGAGTGAGCTAGAGAGAAAATAAACAAGATTGCTTGAAAGTAAAACAATGTTAGTGAAATCGGTAACAAATTCAATAAAACAACAAAACCCAAATAAAAGTCATTCGATCAAATTTAGAATATCACAAATAGCCAAATAGCCAAACCACGGTCCAGAAATTCAGAATATCACAAATAAAAGTGAAAACTCATTCGATCAAATTCATCTAGTCAAGATGTAACTAAGAACCTGAATCCAATCAAGCTACAACTCCTAATTGAATTCCAATCACCAAAACACAGTATTCAAATCATCTCAAGTGGTCTAAACAGTATTCAAATCATTTGAATTGAAAGGGATTTAACCGCCTAATCGTACAACCTAACTGAATAATTCTGACTTCAAGTCGTCTAAACAGTATTCAAATCATCTCAAGCATAAAAAATTGAATTCCAATCACCAAAACATAGCAATAAATTTACAGAAAAGAAGGCGAAAAACATCCAGAAGCTATCAGATTCCAAATTCCAAAGGAATTGAAAATAAAAAGAAACAGACGAAGGTTAAAGTGTGAGAAAATAGCATAGGAAGCACTCACCGGTTACCGACGCCGGAGAAATGGAAACACAAGGGAGGGGAGGAGAAAGAGCGACTCTCCGGTTCGGGACCAAGGTTGCGCCACTGGTGAGTCAGCTGCAAAATCAAATCAGAATCTCAAAATTCAAATGAAAAGCAAAAACCAAATCAGAATCTCAAAATCAGATCTGCAAAATCGAAGCACCGCCGGAGAGAAGGCGAAAATCATCTAAATTGAAAATCTGAAAATCGAAATAATAACTTACCAAGTACCAAGGGGCAAGGGCGCTGTTTTGCACTGAGCTGCACCGCCGGAGAGAGGCTGCACCGCTAGAGAGAGGCCGCACCTTCGGCCGGAATAGAGTGCCTGACTGGGCAACGGTTGATGGCCTTGATGGGTGAATGAACGCAGCAGCCACTTAGGGATTTAGGGTTTCAGTGTTTCACGTTTGGAGGGATGACTCATTGAAGCGGAAATACAATAGTGAAACACACATACTTTTTGAGGGGCAATTTTGTCAATTACATTGGGGTACGAGCTGGCGAGCTACTCGAGCTTGAATCGAGCTCATGAATAGACTCAAACTCGGCTCACATATACATTCGAGCGATCCCAAGTCGAGCTTTTTCCGAGCCGAGCCCGAGTCGATCCCGAGCTACTCGGCTCATGTATCAAGCCTAGTAGGTAGGACCCGTTCATTCAGGCAACAGACATAGAAAACGTTCGTTGCCTCAAACAAAATTTAAAATGCCACAAGTGACACCCTTAATTCAGGCCACGAACATAAGCATTTGTTCATCTTCTGAATATTCATTCAAGCAACGTACTTTAACTTTCTTCGTTACTTGAATACTAATACCGTTTGTAATCAAGTTCCAGCAACGAACATTGAAAACTTGTTCGTCACTTGAATACTCCTAACTTTTGGTCAATATTTAACATTTGTTTGGGTAACCATTTATAATATGTTCGTTGCCTGAGTTGACTCAGGAAACGAACATTGTTCTTTGTTCGTTGCGTCAACCCTATCCTATATTAAAGTTACCTTGGGGTTGTTTGGGGCGACGATACGAACTTTGTTCGTTGCCTGAACCTGTTTCTAGCAACGAAGCTAAGTATGTTCGTTGTCTAACTTGCGCCATGACATAGTGTACTTGTATCCTACACGGTGTATACATGAAATAATTATGTACTTCCTACGTCCGTCAATACATATCTTTTTAGCTATATGCACAATAATTAAAAAAACCTAAAAACTAGTTAGTTGGTAAAAAAAAATAGAGTGAATTCAATTGGTCATGAATGAAACTTAAGTATAATGAATAGTTAGTAGGTTATTGACAAAATTATATGGGCTAAAAAGACATGTATAGACAGACGGAGGGAGTATTTAGTATCTATAATATTATGGGGTTGATAAGTTGCATAAGAGTTTTTTTATTGGTAGATGTGTAGTTGAAAACTTTTACATCTGAAAATGTTGATAACAACTAAATAGGTAGTATAAGGTGAACCAAATATTCTTTAGTATTTACCGAAATAAAAATAATTACTTACCAACCATACAACTGCGATCAATATCAGATTTTAGATTTGAATCAAATTGAACAAATTGAAATCCTGT
The DNA here is from genome assembly GCA_963922045.1 of Persicaria maculosa. Taxonomy (NCBI): domain Eukaryota; kingdom Viridiplantae; phylum Streptophyta; class Magnoliopsida; order Caryophyllales; family Polygonaceae; genus Persicaria; species Persicaria maculosa. Next base: position 25,731,673 of record OY998267.1, on the reverse strand, counting down.
CAGCGGGATTGATTGTTGGATTTGGTCATTAGCATTTTGGAAGAACATAATATGACGTTGAAATTTACTACAATGTACATGGACAACATGATCATAAACCGAGAAATTCATGATGTTATAAGTACATCCTTCTAAGATTTATTCGACTTTCGAGAAATCTTGGTTTCTAATGCTATCTTGTATTCTAGAACCATGCAAAATAAAATTATATTGCTAATAATCTCTCAAATATGTATAAAATTTAAATCAATATCATTAAATGAAAATAACATAACCTTTTCATCCATTGAAATCATTTCAATAGAATGAATTTCATTAGGATTTGTAAAACTTGGAGATTTCCATATTCTAAGCACTCAAACCATGATATTTCATTGTATTTTGGGCCTGTTTGTTGAATTTGTCTTTAGCTCGTCAAGGAAATTTAACTTTTTAATACTTGCCATTCTGAAAAAAAAAACAATTAGATGTTAATTCAATTCAATTCAAAGACCAAAAGACCAAAATGATAAAGATTGAAAAGCTAATTCAATTCAAAAGCAAGTCGTAATATAAGATGCATGAATGACACCGAAACTTCTTTTTACAATAACCTCACATACAAATCAAAAAGAAGATCAATGACAGTTGTCAATATTTAAGCATAAAAGTAGAAATTTAGACCACCTTATACTTTATTGACAGCATAAAAGATAACAAAATAACATACCTTATAAACAATCAACACGTTCTTTCGAAAAACTTACCAAAGAAATCGTAAACAAAGTCGTAAATAACCTACAAGAACAACACCAAAAAGAAGGGAGAAGACGTCACGATTGTGAAATGACATTAACAATCTAATGCATATATAGGTCAAAATTCAAAAACCTGTCCATAATTATATATGTATAAAATCCAAAAATATATCTCCTAAATATATCAATACCTTCCTTCAAGATAGAAAAATTTTATTTCTTTATACTAAAGTAATCAACACAGGATTATTTACTTACCATGATCGGCAAATTGGAAATACTTGCTATTGATTTTTCTTTAATAAATTATTTAACTAGTATGACCATGTAATATATTGATGAAATTATTATCTTCTAAAAATATGACCACATATAGCGAAAATAGGTAAATTATCTTATATATATTTCTAGATTGATTAAGTGGAGTCCGGAAAAATTTTCAATTGATATAATCATATTTAAACTTGGTTAATATCTTCTAAAAAGATATCCATATCTATTGACATTGGGTCAAATTTTATCTTATGCATATATAGATATATTGATTAACTAGAGTTAGAATAAAATTTTATCTTATGCATATATTGATTATTTCAAAAAATTATGATTGGTTCATACGACTAATATCCATATCTAATGAAATTGGGTCAAATTTTATCTTATGCCTATATAGATATATTGATTAAATAGAATAAGAATAAAATTTTATCTTATGCATATATTGATTATTTTAAAAAGTTGTAATTGGTTGACACGACTACGATTAAGGATAGAGTGCCATGTGTCACAACCGACCTCTCCTTTATTATATATAATAATATAATAATAGCTTTGGTATTACAAGTTTACAACCATTCTAGTAATTATCTAGGAATTTATAAAATATAATAACAAACAAAAGCGATAATATTGATTCATCAAATAGATATCTTGATTGGGTTAATTTATGAAAAAATAATAATTATAATAATTGATCAATATGATATCTATGCCAAATATTGTTATGGTTAAAAATTAAAAAGAATACCAATTGTTACCTATGTCAAATTTGATTCGTGAAAAGAATACATACGGTTAAAAATAAAAATTTATTATCAGCAAACAAATCGGCAAACAATCTATCAGATGAATATTTAAATTCATCCATAACACGAACTAATTATCTTATTTTTATTTTAAAATCTAAACTAATTATATACTACTCCATCTATTTTTTTTGAGAACCAAACATATCACCATTTCATTTCACATCTGCTTCCAAAGCTACAAAAACGTTCAGTGGTAGGAGTTGAACTGAAAAACATAAGAAAGTACGAATAGGTCTTATAGCTGCTAGCTCATGTGCAGCTTTATTGCCGGTTCTCCTGACATGAGACCATTTGATAGAATTAAAAGAATTGGCTAACAGTAAAATAGAATCAATAATATTAAAGAGGGGACCTATCCCCTTGTATCCGTGGGCGATTTTCGTCATCAGCCCTTGACAGTCGGATTCAACATGGACGTCCTTGAGCCCTCTCTCCCCTGCCATTTGTATCGCCCACTGGACCGCCTCCGCCTCCGCCACCTCGACATCCTCTGAAAACTCGATCGCCCTTTGCCCTCCAAATCGGAAGTTACCCGAGGAATCTCGGCAGATCACCCCGATGCTGGATCCATTGGTGCAGGAGACACTGGCATCACAGTTAAGCTTCACCACTCCCTCTACCGGTTTCATCCAACCCATTCCGCCTGTCATTCTGACCCCCTCGGCCGGCGATGGATTGGTCACCTCCCTATAAGTCTCAATCTCCTTCAGCAGGCTCTCAATCTCTCTCACCACCTCAGTCGGCTCCTTCGACACCCCCTTCAAACACCCTTTTGTTCCTGGTTCCCCACACTCTTCAAACAGTTGCAGCCCACCTCTGTCGCTCCTTGGCTGTCCCTTCTGTGAAAATGCATTGAAAAGCCTCATAGGTATTGCTCACCCCTTTCCAGAACCTCTCAACCGAGGGCATAGCCTTCCACACTCTCCTTGCCACATAGCACTCAAACAGAACATGGAAGCTGGTTTCATCCTTCCCACAGACATCACAGCTCCTATCCGAAGTGATTTTCCTGTGGAAAAGATTCGACTTACAGGGCAGCACCTCCCTTGCTGCGCGCCATACCATCGATAGCACCTTAGGTAGCATTTTAAGTTTCCATAGAGCCTTCCATGCTTTACCCTGGGCAGTAAGGTTTGAAGTCCCCTCACCCCCCTTGCTAGCTAGATCCCGCTCAAGGAGCATATGATACGCCGATCGGACTGTGAAGACCCCGTCCTTTGTATGCCCCCACATGAGGCGATCACTTGTGTCAGGAGCTACTAGCCTCATCTGTAGGACAATTTCCGCATCACTCGGCAGCAGTATCTCCCTGACCCTATGAGTGTCCCACCTCCCTGCTTCCCAGTCAATCAACTCGCTCACCCTCATATTCGGATCCCCCCCGTACATATTCCCAATCACCTTGAAGCTCTGAGGCCTAGGTATCCATCTATCGGTCCACACATTGATCTCCGTCCCATTCCCCACACACCAAAGCGTACCCTCAGTCAGAACCTCTCGCCCTCTCAGCAGACTTCGCCATGTGTAACTAGGCCGAAATCCAACCGGGGCATCCCATAAGGAGCAGTGCGGAAAGTAACGTGCCTTCAGCACTCTTGAGAGGAGAGCATCTGGGTCTTGCACCACCCTCCAAGCCTGTCTGGCCAGCAGGGCACGGTTAAACAACCCAAGGTCGCGGAACCCCAACCCCCCTTTCGCCTTTGTTCTGCACATCCGCTTCCAACTCATCCAATGCATCTTCCTCTTTCCCTTGTCTTCCCCCCACCAGAAGTCGCTCAGGAGCATCTCTATTTCCTTACATAGCCCCTCTGGAAGAAGGAAACACGACATTGTGTATGTGGGAATTGCTTGGGCCATAACTTTAATCAGAACCTCTTTCCCCGACCTAGATAGCACCCGCTCCTTCCACCCCTTTAGCTTCCTCCAAATTCTCTCCTTAACATGTTCAAAAATCACTTTCTTCGATCGACCTACCATGGTAGGTAGTCCTAGATAGCGCTCGTGCTTTGACACCTCTCGAATCCCAAGGATACCCTGGATCTGTCCCTTCATACTATCATCCACATTGCTGCTGAACGAGAGCTCTGATTTTGAGAAGTTCACCTGTTGACCTGACGCTGCTCCATAAGTATGGAGGATACTAACAACTTCCGAACTCTGTTGACAGGTTGATCTCAAGAACAACACGCTATCGTCAGCAAAGAATAAGTGGGAGATAGATGGGGTCGACGGAGCCACTTTGATCCCCTAAATCCGCTTCTGCGTCTCGCTAGCTCTAAGCATGCCAGAGAGTCCCTCCGCACAAAGAAGGAAAAAATACGGTGACAGAGGATCACCCTGTCTCAACCCCCTCTTTGGCCAAAAGACACTCGACGACATCCCGTGCATTAGGACTGAAAAACTGACCGAAGAAACACACTTCATGACCAATTCGATCCACCTCTCTGCAAAGCCGAACCTTCTCATGCTACACTCCAAAAATCCCCATTCGACTCTGTCATACGCCTTTTCCATGTCCAGTTTGATTGCCATGTACCCCTTCTTGCCCCCCTGTCGGGTCTTCATATAATGAAACAACTCGAAAGCCGTCAAGACATTGTCTGTAATCAATCGCCCCGGGACAAAAGCACTTTGACTTGGCGCGATGAGCTTCCCCAGGACCCCCTTCAGCCTGTTGGTTAGTACTTTCGAAATAATCTTATAGATCACATTACAAAGACTAATAGGCCTAAGATCCTTCATCCTACAGGGGTCCGAAACCTTGGGGATAAGAGTGATGAACGTGTGGTTCAATCCCCTTGGCATCGGCGCCCCTTCCAGATAATCTAACACTAGCTTAGTGATGTCTTTCCCGACGATATGCCAACACTTCTGAAAGAATACTGCCGACATACCATCGGGACCAGGTGCTTTTGTGGGATGCTTGGAAAAAAGGGCCGATTTTACCTCTTCTGCAGTAAAGGGACGTAACAGCTCCTGGTTGTCCTCCGCCGATACAAGGGGCTCGATTCCTTGAGTAACCGTGGCAGGGTCAGCAGTGGCTTCAGACTGGAACAGTTTATTAAAGTAGTCTATGGCTATCTCTGTCATCCCTTCCACTGACCTCTCCTCCCGACCACTCTCATCAATCAACTTAAGAACCTTATTTCGCTTCTGTCTCCCAGACGCTTTCCGATGGAAGAACTCCGTGTTTCGATCTCCACATTTAAACTCATTCGCCCTCGCTCTCTGGAACCACATGACCTCCTCTCTATCCATCAACACTCTCTCCTGTTCCTCCAACTCCCTCCTTTCCTGAACTAAGTCCCCCGTCATGCGTTTGCTCAGCTCCGCCAGGCGCTTACGGATCTTTACTAGTTTTGCTCGCACATTCCCAAAACACTCTCTGTCCCAGTCTCTTAGATCAGTCGCACATCGCTCAATCTTTCCTATAACCCCAGGCTCCGACTGGGTTGAACCTGGATTGGCCCATCCGTTCGCTATTACCTCCCAGCAATTATCCTCTTTTAGCCACATTGCTTCAAAACGGAAGGGCCTGCCTCCTGCTTGTCTACCTACCTCGTCAGACCCTCTCATGCACACTTTAATAGGCAAGTGATCAGACCCACACCTCTCCAAATGTCTGACGATGGTCTGCGGGAACTTGTCGAGCAATTTCTCATTCCCGAACGCCATGTCAAGTCTCTCTTGAATAAACTCCCTATCTCCTCTTCTATTATCCCAAGTGAACCTATTCCCTGTGAAAAGGATCTCTCTCAGCCCACAGTCCTCTATAGCCTCCCGAAAATCGATCATGCATCCGAAGTCAGCCGAGTTACCCCCTGTCTATCCTCAAAAGAAGATATTAGGTTAAAGTCACCCATGCATAACCACTCCTCGTGGGGGTCTAGTCTAAGCCGCTTCAGTAGCTCCAAGGTGTGGTGTTTTTCACTACTATCAGGCCAACCATACAAACCAGTTATTCTCCAATCCTCATTCGAATCTAGTTTTGCCCTCATATCGATGTGGTGTTGGGTATATGATATGATCCTCACCTCGCAGCTCTCCTCCCAGAGCACCGCCAAGCCTCCAGATCGCCCCATAGAGTCAACCGCAAAAACCCCGTAAAAGCCCATAGCCTTCCTTACCTCCTCCATTCGGCGTTTATCACACTTGGTCTCCATTAAGAAGACCACTTTCGGGGACTCCCTTCTGACCATATCGGCCAGCTTCTTAACTGCACGGACCTTCCCCAATCCCCGGCAGTTATAGCTAATGCAACTCATTGATCTCGGCGGGGGATGTTATCCCCGGCCGATATCAGTTGGGTTTATGTTGTAACGCTATCAACTCTCCGTCTTTTCTCTTTATCCTCTATCCCTTCATCCTCTTCTGTTTGATCAATCCTCATTGGATCATCTTCTGCTCCTCCTCCCCCCTTTCTTTTGTGTCCACTCACACTGTTTGCTGTTTTTTGGTCCCCACCCCCTCTCATTTGCTCTCTTTCCGCCCTCTTCCAGCCACCTCTCCCTCCCTTCCGAGCGTTCCTCTCTCCATCTCTCAGCTCATCCACCCTCACCCCCTTTCCCTTTATCATTTGGTTCTCCCCCTCCGTCAGTTCCGTACCCCCCTCCCCCTTCTCCCTTATCTTTGTTTGTCCTCTCCACTTTGTCATTTCCTCTCAGAGAGACCTGGTTGAGCTCTTCCAACACCGCCCCAGCCTCTGATGTGAGTGCTCTCTCCATAGTTTCCGCTCGGACCTCCCTCTCCTCCCTCTCTTCTAATAAATCCATGAGTGTTTTCCGTCTAACCCAGCCTCCCCTCCCTCCATCTCCCTCCTCTCTCCTCCCAGTAACAGTTTCAAATATTATCCTCTCAGCTTCCCTCTCTGCACTCCCTCTTTCTTTTGTATTTTTTATAAGAGATGCTCTCAACCAGTCCCCATATTCCCCTTTCAGCCTGTCCTCTTCATTCCCGTTGTCACATTCCCCTTCCACGTGCCCTATCCGTCCACAATTGTAACAGAAGTTCGGAAGTCTTTCATATCGGATCTCCACCCACATCTTCTTCCCTCCAATCATGATCATTATCCCTCTTCTCAACGGCTTTGTCAGGTCTAATGTAACTCGCATCCTGACAAACCTACTACACGTCATCAATTCCTCCTCTTCAATTTCTACCACCCCCCCCCCCCCCAAAGACTTGCCCTAGTTTCATCACCATAACCTTAGTGTAGGCTGCTAACGGTAGATCATACAAGCGGATCCAGAAGGCACATTGATTGAAATCCATTGATGAGAGTTGGTCCATACCTGGTTCTTTTAATACCACCAATGCCCTATCAAATGACCATGGCCCCCCTTTTAGCACCTTCTCCTTGTCTTCCACGTCCGAAAATTGGAAACTGAACATGTTCTCCTTGATTTCTCTGAACAAGAATCCCCGCTTTGTCCTCCACGCACCCTTCAACGTTGCCTTTAGGGCTTGGGCATTCGGTGCCCTAGAGGACATCACTCTTCCCACGAGGGATAGCCTACTGTGAACAGACTCTTCCTCTCGTACCACGTCATCCCCATCAATGATCAATTCTTCCTCCTCTGTCGGATGAATTCCCTTACCCTTGCTGCCCATCAGAGATAGCCAAGTCAACCGTCACAAACCTTTCTAGTCCAAAGCCAGCCTTGCCGCACACGGCGAATCTCGCACCGTTTCGGCGAGGGACACCTAGCTCTCACGGCCCTAAACCGGAGAGGAAAATAGTCGATCGGAGAACACCAAGCGGTGATCGCCAGAATCGCCTACAGCCCTAGGGTTTTTCGATTGAAAAAGATGATTTTGTATATGTTCACAAAAAATACTACTCCATCTATAAACATGTATGGTAAAAACAAATCTCAACTATACCTAACAAATCATAATAAATAAATAAATTTACTAAACATTTTTTAAATATAAATACATGTTCATTTACATTCTTCCACAAGATAATTCAAAGATGGCATATGTATTCAAAGATAGCAAATGCATTCAAGGAGAAGAAGAATAAAGGAAAACCAATTTCAACTCTAAACAACGGTACATTGCATATATAATTTATGATTATTTTTTTGGTACAAATATTAATTAACAATAGGATAAAATTTTGTCTCTATAATTACAAATATTTAAAGCTTTTTTTACCGTTAACTATATAATAATTAACAATGTTTAGATATAAATAGTGGTACTTAGAATTTAAGGTTTACTTACGAAACTTTTTTTATACATTTTTTAATATCAAATGTATTAATTTAAAAAAAAATAGACCGCACAAAAATGTGATCTGTTTTTTTGTTTAATTTCATAAAATAAAAATTAATCAAACACATTTTCATTCTCACGAATTAGTTTAAGAAAATTCAATTCCCAAAAAGTTAGTTTTCGGAAATTTCAATTCTCGCATTAAAACGAAACGAGCCCACACACCACTAAAAACTAGGCACGTGCATTTCTACGCTTCCAAATTATAACCTCATCTAACCATCAAACCATCAAACTCAAAACACTTGAAGATATATATGCGAAATCTGTGTCATTATCAAACCAATATAAGTGGTATTACTTACATACATTAAAACATCACAAAAATGGCAAGTCTGTCAGAGTGTTTGAATGGGGTTGCATTGTCGCTATGGCTCCTCTCATGTGCTACTGCTACTGCGACCGCCATGGCTTCCCAATGGACCATAGAGATGTTGCCGGGCTATCCAGCTGGCTCTCTTCCCTTTAAACTCGAAACCGGGTAAGTACTCGAAACACAAATTCATGGGATCTCATTCCGTCTAGCTACACGTATATATACATCAATATATCATGTTATAAGTAAACGCAGGTATGTTGGAGTGGGAGACATGGATGAGGTGCAGTTGTTCTACTATTTCGTCGAATCCGAAACGGACCCTCTAAGGGATCCTTTGATGCTCTGGCTCTCTGGCGGTCCGGGTTGCTCTAGTTTGTCGGGCTTGCTTTTTGAAATAGGTTCGATCATTACCTTTATATTAGTTTTTAAACGCAAATTGGTAATTTACAAATGTTAATGTGAATATGCTTTAATAATATATATATATATATATATATATATATATATATATATATATATATATTTATATTTAGGATAAATAATTTTACTCACTTCAATTCGATCCCCTTACTAATTTTTCTGCTTTGTTATTTTGCATCATTTTTTTTTTACAGTAGGCAAGGTTTATGATACTTCTAAGTATCCATGATCATCAAGCATGATGATGTTTTGGAAATTACAGCTATAGTTAAGGATAGAGTTACAGCTTAGTTGAGATTTTGCGATAAAGTCTGCTGCACTATTCGCCTCTCTGTAGCAGTGTTGGAATTTAATGAGTTCAAAATCTTCTCTTAGAATTTGAATCTCTTCTATTATTTGTGTAATCTCACATGGAGGGCTGACTTTCTGGTCGATGGCATTGATGATGGTTGCACAGTCACCTTCAATGATTGCTCTATGTATACCTAGTTCTGCTGCCAATCTTAAACCTGCAAGTATCGCAAAGCACTCTGTTTGGATAACAGAGAAAGTTTTACCATTACATTTATGTATTCTAATTATTTGTCCTAGATTGTTTCTAGCTATACAACCAATCTGAGTTTGTATTCTATTTTTAACAGAGGCATCAACATTTATTTTGACAACATTTTTAGGTGGATATTTCCAGTTTATTTTTTGACGGGTCTAGTATGCTTAGGAGACTTATTAATTGAGTCCTCTTTTTTCCAGCAGAGAATTTTATCAATAGTTTGAGTGAGAGTGTGTGCTGTGTTAGTGCTAGAGTCTCTATTAAAGATTATTTTATTTTGAAGATCCCAAATTGAATGCCATAGATGGCAGAGGTTTGTGAAGTCTATATTTTGGCTCTTAGTATTTAAAATGTTTTCAGAGATATTATCAGTTATGTTGGGGATAATAAAGGTTTTATGTAATTTAATGCCCAGATTTTGGATTAGCGATCTGGTGATTTGGCAGTTAAAGAATAAGTGATTTGCGTCCTCTGGTTGAAGGTTGCACATAGAACAGATATTGGGTACTCTATTTATGTATCTGTTTAGTCGCTCAGCGGTAGGTAGGATATCTATTGTAGTTTTCCAAATGAAGTTTTTGATATTTGGGGCAATATTTAGTTTCCAAATCCAGTCTCCAGAACTATTAGGGTTATTTCTTGTGTTAAAGAGAGAGGAGGTAGATTTTACCGAAAACGTTCCATTTTTGTTGTAGATCCAAATTAGTCTATCCACAATATCAATTCTGGGGATGTAAATGTTAGATATCATTTCAGTGATGTGTGGTGGGAATAGGTCATTTAGTTTTTTAATATCCCATTTGTTTGAGTTTGTGAATAATTCACAAACTTTTAGGTTAGGGTTAGGGTTATTTCTAAAATTTCAAGTTTCTGAGCGTTTATCCAGATGTCTGACCAGACATTAATGGTTTTACCATTTCCAACTAGCCAGAGTAAGCCTTTGGAAAAGGTATCTCTGATGTTTAAAAGTCGTCCAAATTGCCATGAGGTTTTGGTTTTCGTTCTATCCATTAATGGTTCTTTTGATAGGTATTTTTCAGTAATGACCTTTGACCAGATATTGTCAGGATTTGCTATTATCCTCCAAAGAAGTTTCATTTGCATGCCTAGGTTGATCTGTTCGGCTGTTTTAAAGCCTAGTCCGCCGTCTTTTTTTGGGGTACATAATCGTTCCCAACTAATTAATGGGTGATAGTTGTCAGTTTGAACTTTGTTCCAAAAAAAGTTTTTGTTGATCTGGTCAATTTTGTCAAGAATTCCTTTTGGAAGAAGGAATGATTGCATAAGATAATTGGTTTTAGAATTGAGGTTGGATTGAATGAGAACAGATCTTCCAGCTTGAGATAGGGTGTTCGATTTCCATTTAGATAGTTGTTTTTTTAGGTTTGTGATGGCATCGTTAAAGACATTATTGTTTACTCTGCCGCTAATGAGAGGTATTCCTAGATATTTTTCTAATGTTTTGGTTACAGGGATATTTAGCTGTTGAGCAAGATTTTGTGCTTTTTTAATGGGGATGTTTTTAGAGACTTGTAAGGAGCTTTTATCGTAGTTTATGGAAAGGCCTGATATATTGCAAAAGTTGTTTAAAATGTTTTTTTATTGTGTGGAGACTTAGGTCATTCGCTTTTCCGAAAATGAGTGTGTCGTCTGCAAAGGAGAGAAAAGGGATAGGATTACTGTTATTTGTCAGTTTGATTCCGATTAGCGGGTCAACTTCTAATGATTCTTGTTGGATCATTCTGGCTAGAAGTTCCATAACTATGACAAAGATATATGGTGCAAGGGGGTCTCTCTGTCGTATACCTTGAGAGGTTTGAAATGTTTTCCCAGGTAAATTGTTGACCAGGACAGAAAAGTTGGTTTTAGTTAGACATGTCATGGTCCAGTTGATCCATTTTTTATGAAACCCAAATTTAGTTAGAACGATGCGTATGTAGTCCCAATTAATTTTGTCATAGGCTTTTTCCATCTCTAGTTTAATTGTCATCCATCCGTATTTCCCTTTTTTGTTATGGAAGGAGTGGAAGACTTCGTGGGCTATTAGGATGTTATCCTGAATATTTCTACCCTGGACAAAAGCTCCTTGAAAAGGGTTGATAATGCGAGGTAAAATTGGTTTTAAACGGTTAGCTAGGAGTTTTGATATAATTTTATAAATGGTGTTGCAGAGGCTAATGAGACGATAATGGTTGATATTCGTGGGGTTATCTTTTTTTGGGATGAGTGCAATAAATGTTGTGTTTACTTCGTTGAGGAGAGTGCCAGAATGGAAAAAGGATTTGATAGCTTTGCAAAGCAGGCTTCCTACAATGTTCCAGTATTTTTTATAGAATTCTGGGGGGGAATCCATCCGGGCCAGGAGATTTGTCTTCTTTCATTGAGAATAGAGTGTCCTTGATTTCTTTATTTGTGAATGGTTGGGTTAGGGTTAGGTTTTCTGAGTCAGTTATTGTGTGTTTTATTAAGTCTGGGAAATAATTATTGTTTGTTTGTTTATTTGAAATGAATCTTTCAGCCAATTCATTCGTTATTTCATCTCTGATTTGTTTTTCGTCTTTTATGACTAACCCGTTTTTATTTGTAAAATTTCGGGTAATGTTTTTGGAATTCCTAATTTTAGAAATCGATTGGTAGTATTTGGTATTACTGTCTCCAAATTTTAGGAAGTTAGATTTAGCTCTTTGTTTCCAGAAGGTATTATTAAAGTTCATGAGTGTTTCACGTTTATTTAGAAGTCTTAGTCTTTTGTTTCATTTTTTGTTGTTGTTGCTGAACCATATGAGCAGCAACTAAAAAAAATATAGGGTCATATTACAAATAAAATTCGGGGATCTAAATTTAAATAAAAAGGGCCAATAGGCAATAGCGAGAGTGCATAACAAGTTTCTAACTTAAAACCATTATTTTGTAAAAGTGGGTGAAGATGGAAAGGAAAGCTTTTTTTTTTTTTATTAGGAATGAATTCGGACGAGCGAGTTCTATCCGGCGACATTTTAAAACGGTTTCCTTTCCATTCTCGCTAGAATGCGTGATTGTTGTTTGTTCCCGTCAAATAAGATGGAGATATCATATATGGTTTTTTTAAATTAAAAAATTATGTAAAAAAATCAGCAACGTAGAAATTAGGTAGTCGGATTAGAATTAATAAGATGTATGATGTACAATAATTAAATATTATATTTGTTTTAGATTACAAAGTTAAATAATATTTTACAAATAAAAATAATATTGGATAGATTATTTGATCTAAAATGATAAGTTTTTACCTAACTATATTGGCTTTGATGTGTCTCAAAAAGATAATACCATTTTAATCTAAAATATGACACGTATGCAACAATAACACCATTTTAATTCAGAAAATGTCACGTATGTGAATCGCACCAGAGTTGTTAATAAATCATAGTTTATTATATTAATTTGTTTGAAATATATTTTATTAAATTTTATGCTTGAAATATTTGAATAAAATATAATTCAAATATTAATTATGTTTTATTATATTAATTATTACTGAAGTCCGTTGGGACTCGGGATCGGGGGTCGTGTGCATACGTGCGCCCTTGCGCTAATAGCCTAATACATAAGCCGAGCGGGGTTCCATCATAAAACCAATTGGCGATAGGTGGGGTAGCCCACTAGGTTATACTAAGGCTTGTTTGTTCATATTATCAATGTGGGACTCTTTTGGTCTCTTCACATTGTCCAATCTCTCAACAATTATGAAAAGATAAGTTATTGGAGATCACTATTGGAGATTATCTTTTTTTTTATTATTTAATCAACCTTATATCTATTCAATATTTGATTCATTACTAATAATTCAATATAATTTTATCGTTAAAAAATGAATCTATTTGATTATTATTAAAAATGAATTAAATCTAGGATTAGAAGCTTATAGACTAAACTTCCAAAAGCAGCAACCAAAGCTCTGTCGTTTTGACTAAATCAGCAGCTTGCGAAGAGCGCCTCTAATCCTCATCCAACCATCCAATTATTACTCTATCTATTTATCTATCTATTTATCCACATCTCATCTATCTTAATATATTATTATAATTAATTTTATATTTTAAATGGTTATAAATTCTATCATTTTATCTTGATTTATCTTATAAATATTTTACCTTGAGTTACTTTGTTTTTAGTCATTAAAATTAGTTATATTAAACTCATAAAAAAAAATTTGGTCAAATATCCATTTAGAAAACCTAATTAGGTTAATGTCCACATTGAAATGAATATTAAATAAATGTCCATAAATTTTTCATAATACCCATCCTACCCTTACCTCTATCCCATCATCCTCCACCTATCCAGTGCTCGATTTCAACAAATCAAGGAACCCCCCTTTCATTATCTGATCTTCGGGGAAATCCTTTCGTGCAGGTACCTGTAATCGGGGTCGACTTCGAAACGATCTTAGGCTTTCCTAGCCATTTCGGCGCGTCTCAGTTTGTGAATCTCTCTGCCGGCCGCCTCTTTCGTGATCGGAGCGAAGATTTTCTTCAATTTCTTTGATTGCCTTCGTCGTTTAGATCTCGTCAACCCCGCCGCCTTCAGCTTCCCCTTCTCCTTCCTACTCCTCCTCCTTACATTGGCGACTCGGCGGACATCGGAACCTTCAAGCAGCCAGTAAAGGATCTCCGGCAAGTTCTTGAAGTATCCGAAATCGGCAAGCGAAGAGACCTTGAAGGCCAAAGTTGTAGGGTGATGACTGTGAAATTGAACTGAAAGTTTGCAATCGATGTTGAATGAAATCTGCTCAATGGTATTGAGTCATTGAAATAATAAGATTCCAGATTTCCATGGGTACCTGGGCTGTTTTCATAAGGTCTCTAGATTGAATTTAAAGGTTTTCTGGGCTATTTTCATAAGGTCTCTAGATTGAAGAATCAAGTCTAGGAACATTTTGAAGACCAGCTACAGCCATTACTATCATGGAGCTAGCGATTCCACCGCCATAAAATTGATCTTAGCCGTAATAGACTAATTGTCTTCTACAAGATCTAGTAAACAGCCCATTGCGTTGGAAAAAGAACACAACGAGCGCAAGCAATCGACATAAAATCTCAAACAAGCCGGCAATACACCGGATAAATAGATCTACACAAAACCCACCCTCCTATTAAAAAGGAAAAAAATCATCACCAACAGTAACACCGGATTGACTTACAAAATTTGATGTCGAGCCAAAGGTTTTGAAGGTACTCGAGGTCGGTCAATCCGGCGTGAGGCTTAGATGAAGAGGGCGGTTGAACATGAAGAAGATGAAGAGGCAGGGGAGAGAAATTTGATGACAATGTTATGTGGTTGGTGACAATATGTTGATGACATTATTTTATTGTTGGTGACAACAGATTACGAAAGTAGGATGGTGACAATAGGGGGTGGTGATAATGTTCTCTGGTTAGGGATAATAGATTGGCGGCAATGTTTTGTAGTTGGTAACAATTGGTTTGTGACAATGTTTGGTGACAATGTTCACTTGTTGGTGACAATAAGTTGGTCAAAATAATTTGATGACAGTGTTTCGTAGTTGTTAACAATAGGTTGGTGATAATATTTTGTAGTTGGTGATAGTATGTAGTTAGTGAAAATTAGCGGTGACAATATTTTATAGTAGGAGACAAAAAATTGGTGACAATGTTCTGTAATTGATGACAATAAGTTCGTGACAGTGTTCACTAGTACCAGAAAAAAATTTCCGTTAAATGTCACCAAAAAAATGTCGCAAAAAAGTCAGTTGTCACCAAAATAATTGTCACAAACGACTGTCATCGGAAAATAATTTGATGACAGTGTTTTATTGTTGGTGACAACAGATTACTAAAGTAGGTTGATGACAATAGGAGTTTTGATAATTTTCTTTATTTAGGGACCATAGATTGATGACAATGTTGTGTAGTTGGTAACAATTGGTTTGTGACAAAGTTTGGTGACAATAAGTTGGTGAAAATAATTTGATGATAGCGTTTCGTAGTTGTTGACAATAGTTTGGTGACAATATTTTGCAGTTGGTGATAGTATGTAGTTAGTGAAAATTAGTGGTGACAATATTTTATAGTAGTTGACAAAAAGTTGGTGACAATGTTAAGTAATTGATGACAATAGGTTGGTGATAGTGTTTACTAGTACGAGAAAAAAAATTATGTTAAATGTTACTAGAAAAAAAAAATGTCACCAAAAAAGTCAGTTGTCACCAAAATAAATGTCACCAAAAAACTGTCACCAAATGCAGGCGTTGACCGAAATGGTCAATGTTGACCAGTCAATGTTAAAATTAAAAATGGTCAAGGGGGAAGGAGGAAGGGTTAGGGATGGGAAGGAGGGGTATTTTTGGAAAAAATGGACATTTACTTAATTTTGTAAAAAAAATGGACATTTACTTAATATTCACATATAAAATGGACATTCACCAAATTGAACCTAAAAAAAATTATATAGATATGTTAGTTAATAAGATAGGACTTTTTTTTTATTTTTTTAATTTGTTTTAAAAAAATCAATCCATCATTTATTTACTTACCTGCTTCTTCTAAGATATGTTAATAAACTTTGACTTACGTGCTTTTTTTATTTGTAACCTTTTAATTTATTTGATATATCTATGGTCATATATATTTATAAGAAATAAATGAAGATTAGTTTTACCAAATCTAAATATAAAAATTGTTAAATATATTTCCACTATTTTTATATATATAAAAAAATAATTGGATACGGTACATATCCTAATAAATACTCCATCCGTTCGGCAAAACTTGTCATATTATGGTGTTATTTTTGTTCAAAAAAACTTGTCATTATAGGTATTTTGTCATTTACTTTACAAAAATGCTCTTGATATGATTGATGGTTTGTTAGTTGTAGTTTTCAATAAAGTAAAAAAGAAGGATAATAATTGAGGGTAAATTAGTACATTTGTTAATTGACTTAAAACTTGTGAAATAAGCTAAAATGACAAGTTTTGCCGAACGGAGGGAATATAATTTAAAATAAGACTCTACTTTAATCTAAATATAAGGTTATATTGGATATATTATTTGATCTAAAAAGATAAGTTTTTTAGCTAACTATTGACCTATTAATTGACGTGGCCAAAAAATATAATATCATTTTAATCCAGAATATAAAACGTTAGTAAGAATAATCCCGTTTTAATCCAGAAAATTTCATGGACGCGAGATCGCACCAGAGGCCTGAAACCTGCTTTAGTATTTTATATATAGAATATAGATAGATATAGATTTATTTGGTATTTTACAATTAAATAACAATACTTTTTCTTACAAATTTATGATATTATCTTCATATACTTTAAAAAAAATTATTTCTAATAAAAATAATATAAAAATTATATATAACATTTTAGTAAATTTACAGAGATTAAAGCTGAGCAATTTGAATTCTCTTTTTCGCAGGTCCACTAGCTTTCAACTATACAACCTGTTACGAAGGGGACCTTCCAACTCTTCAGCTAAATCCTTACTCATGGACTAAGGTTTGAGCTCACTCCTGTTTGATTTTAATTGCTAGCCTTATATGTTCCCCGCCATCATCCGACGAACCCCTTATATTTATTGTCCTAGTTCGTCGATAGTTTCGTTTTGATATATAATATGTCTTATAATTCAATTTCTGAGTAAAAAGTTGTGAATATTTGAAAATTGAATATATATATATATATATATATTAATTACTTTAATCTTAAGTATTTAATAAACTACAATGTTTTTATATTTTATTTTGATCAACATTCACGTATAATAATTTATCTAGAGAGCTTTGAAATGAGAGGTTATATTACGTGCTTATTTCAACAATTAGATAAGAAGTTGTTGAATTTTATTTTTTTAGCAAATTATACATTATTAAATGTTAATACTACAACTTGTCTATTGACTCAACCATTACGGTATATCATGTACGCAAATTCAGACCGTTGATGAGAAGGAGATGAAAGATCATGATTAAATGAGTGTTTTTTTTAAATAAAAAAGGTGAGACCCACCTAAAAAGGTCTCACGCGCTTTCGTCTTTTTTTCCGGACATGATTTCGTTGCTTTTAAAAATTTGTCAATGCCACTAAATAATGTTTCACGTGCTACCGAATAATGTTTATGTTTTTTTTTCTCTTGAGTTCAAATCAAAATTTACCAATTCTACTAAATAATTTGTCACATGCTATCGAATAGTGTTTTTTCTTTTCCATCAAATTCAGATAAAAGAAACCCAAAAATCCATAAACAATACTTACGATTTATACAAATATTGTTTCATATTTCACCAAATAATGTTCACATTCCACTTTTCATTAGATTATCGAGGATACTTGTAACCGTCGCATATTCTCATCCAAAATTTCATAAATTCTACCGAATAATGGATCGGAGTTAGACCTGTCAATCGGGATATTTGGGTTGGGTTCGGTTCATTCAGATCCTGCGTAAATCGGATTTCGGATCAATCAGGTTATCGATCATTTCGAGTAGAGCCAAACCGGGTTTGTCCCAGGTTCGGGTCGACCCACTGGGTCAAAAAACTTGAACTTTTAAAGACTTTTTAAAAATATTAAAATATTTTCAAAATTAAATTATAATATAAATATGTCAAATTAAACTAATAATAATATTATAATTAAATTTATAAATATTATAATAATGATATTATTTTATTAATATTTTAAGCATAAAAATTTATATTTATACAAATAAGTGTTCTAAACCTACTATAACTATAAAAATATGTACGTTATTTAACTTATGAGTGACCTTAACGAACACAATTGCATGAAGAATCTATGTGGGGTCAATTTGGTACTTGTGTGGCGTCTACATGGTGCTGACTCACCGGGTTGATTTCGATTCAACGGGTCACCGGACCGGGTCTTGACCCTAAAAGTCCCAGGTCATTTGGGTTCGGGTCGATTTTGGGTCCCGTGTCTAAAACACCGAGTTTAAACCCGTAAAATTACCTGACATACGGGTCAGGTTTTCCGAGTCGGGTCATATTTTGACAGGTCTAACTGGAGTTGATTGAATAATCATGAAATTTGTCCTAAACATCTCATAGTTGAGATGTTGAGATTAAAAAAATCTTCTATAAATAAATAATCATTAAAGATTCATCGAATAATGCTTGTATTTTACTGAATAATGTTTCATGAGTACACGAATAATAGTAACCATCCCAGATTTCCCCTACAAATTTTGCTATATTTTACAGAATAATAAACAGATTTAACAACTAATAAAGAAATCCGACAATCAAATTACACTCTTAAATATGTCTTCAATCTAACAGTTATCGTCAGATCCTTTGATCACCGTCCAAATCACTTGCAGTTGCCGGAAGTAGTACGTGTTGTTGGTACTCACATGTGGTTTTAAGTCCATTACAAATTAAAAAATTGATAATTGCCGTGAATAAAGTTTCACATTTGAATGAATAATGTTTAGGATGGTGTTCGGAAACATCAATAATTGTGATCATTGTAAGCATTGCAGTCGAAAACAAAGAAAACAAACACATGTATCATTAAAAGTGCACATGTAGTTGCATACCAATAAAAAAAATTGAAGGGAAAACCCTACGCAGAGTAAAACTCAAATTTCTAATACTTGTTTGAATCATATGAATCACCAACA
Source organism: Persicaria maculosa (assembly GCA_963922045.1). Classification (NCBI taxonomy): domain Eukaryota; kingdom Viridiplantae; phylum Streptophyta; class Magnoliopsida; order Caryophyllales; family Polygonaceae; genus Persicaria; species Persicaria maculosa. The sequence goes on along the minus strand of OY998267.1, from coordinate 25,712,624 downwards.
TAAAAGTGAAGGGTTACACCAATTTGGTCAAGTGTATCGATTGGTATGTGTCGTCTGATAGTTCCAATAATACGCCCAGTTGCCTCTGCCTCCTTATCCTCTTCAGTAGATGAGTTTGAATTTCTCCTAGACGTAACTGCAACATCCCCGTCCTTGAACGTCCACTTGGTGTCATTTATTGGCACAATGACCACATCAAACCATCCTAAATGCCAGAAAAATAAGGTAACATGAATAAGTTCGTAGAAAAGGATAAGAGTCTGATCAAGTGTGATTTTACCAAGAAATATGATATCTCAAAATTGAGGATTACATCAATGACATGAGGAAGAACATACGTTAATAGAAAGTACTATAATCCCTCCATTCTTTTTTATTTGTCATTTTACTATTCATGCACGTTTTTTAAGATAATATATAAGAAGTAAGAACTATATAAAATATTTATTTTTAATCATTTTTTAAATAATTTCATACTTATTAGTAATAAGTATAATATTATTAAAAAAGATTGAATAAAAAATTATTATTTTATAAAATTTTGACCTTTCTGAAAAACGTGCAAATTTGAAAATGACAAATACTAAGGAAGAGATTGATACAAACTAATCACATCTCAATCCTCTCTGAACTTAGACAATAACGCTTGGATATGGAATTTGGATATTCCACCTAAGGTCAAACATTTTCTGTGGAAGGTTTGCCAAGATGGTTTCTCAACTGCCTATAGACTAGCCTATCATGGGGCCTCTATTCCTTCCACATGTAGCCTATTCAATTGTGCGGCCGAAGATGATGTTCACCTCTTGTTAGAATGCCACTATGTGCACTCTCTATTTCGTCTTCCTTCTCGCATAAACTCAACAATATCCAGTATGATAAATCATTCTTGAGATATAAAACCTATCATTTCCATCATTGGGAACAACCTTACTTCTACGGCTAAGGTGGAGCTTGCCTTTGCTTGGTGGTTAGCTTGGTACATTAGGAACCAACACGTGTTTAGACAGGTCCTTATCCCGCTTAGAGATCATTGCGTATTGTTAAAATTCACAAGGAGAATTGGAGTAAAACATCTCAATTAGAGGGTAGTCTAGATGAGGACTTCCTCTTACACACACAAAACTCCAATCACCCAAAGAAGAAAAATAAGTATGGCAAGGTTACATGGCGTAAACCCCAGATGGGAACTCTTAAACTTAATTTTGACGGATCCATAGTTACAAACAATGACAGCTAGGTTGGAGCCATAATCCGGGATTGGAAAGGACGCACAATACAAATATGTTATCAAAAACTGGGTAAACAAAGCCCCCTGAAAGCGGAAGCTTGGCTCTAAAACTGGGTATCCAACACGCTATTCGACTTCGTATCAACAAAATCCACATTGAAGGTGATTCTAGTATACTCAAAAACCACCTCAACCAAAAATTTAAATGTCCTTGGGAAATTGAACTGATCATGTTAGATGTTAAACTCATTTTATTGACTTTGAAAAAAGTTTCCTTATTCCATGTTCCCCGTTTAGGCAACAGAGTGTTTGATAAGGTTGCACACCTTTGCCACTCTGCCTGGGGAGTCGATATTCACAACGATTTAGGTCTTTTAGACCTCATCCGAAAGGATGCCGCCGGGTAGAGCTCGCTCGCCCGAATTCTTTCCTAAAAAAAATTAAGGAAGAGCTAGATGGAGTACATCTGAACCACCTTGTAGTTATTGCCATATCAGTTGACTATCCACCATCACCTCCAGCCTCCTACCTTCCTCGATCGCGTTCGCCACCAGCTTTAACTTGAACTCCTTCAAACTCTGCACCTCGCACCCCATCTCCCTCGCCACCCTCTCGATCTCCGCCACCACCTCCTCCGCCGGCAACCACGACATGAAAACCGACCCCGCCGCCATCCGTTCTTCGAACAAGCTCGAGAGGTTGATCCCCGAATCCATCAATAATATCAACGCGTTCTGGCGAGATTTTCGTACAGGAATCCAGGCCGACATTCATAATCGGCCTTCGTCTACGGCTACCCGACATTCATAATCCGCCTTCATCTGCGGCTCCCGGACGTTGCCCTTCGCCTTTGAATCGCACCCTGCCTTCGCCGCCCCTCTCCACCCTCCCCCCGCCCACACTCTCCTCCCTCTCTGCCGCCCTCTCCGTCGCATTCCGCCACCACTGATACCGGATCTCCACCCTCATCTCCTCCCGCCCGCTCTTCTCTGCCACCCTCCACCACCTCTACTCCCTCCTTGAAGCATCGTACCCAGAATCCAGAGAACGGGAAGGAAGAAGCAAGAAGAGAGCGAAGATGAAAAGGGTACGTTTTCAAACCACACGCGCTTCCATCCGTGGGGAATCCTCTTTTCGACTCTGACTCTCCCAATCTAGTAGTTACTTTTCTTTCTGTTACTTCGAAAGTCGCTGCTTCAGCTTCAGCCCGCTCATGTCACGTCGAGGTACTGCAAAAGAAAAAACTGCAAAATTTGATCCAATTTATCGTAATCGATCATTTAACATGTTGGTTAACCGGTGGGGATATTTTTTCAATTTTTTTTTACCAAATTACCTCTTATATGGCATAATCTTGGCCTTCTATTTCCTTTAAATCAACGGTCCGAATTCGCATACATGATACACCGTAAGGGTTGAGTACATATGATCCATACTCTCTGTATATATATTTCTTATTTTTAAATGAAAAAAATGACGATATTTTATTCTAAATTAACAATGCATGCTTAATAGTAAAATTTATATGGAGTTTTACTATTCATTTAAACTAACTACGAAGCGATATCGCTTTATTTCAACACGACAACACTCATATATATATAGTTGTGCACTTGTGCCGAAAACTGTTTGACTCCGCCACTATGTGTATATATATATAGGTAGCAAACATTATATTTTTGGACTCCCCGGTTGGAACGGGTTTTTCATACTCTACGACCTCCAAAGGCTATTACAGCAACACTACGCTTAGCACACACCATACCCATGAATTCCTTCGAAAGGTAATCTCTCTCTCTCTCTCTCTCTCTCTCTCTCTCTCTCTCTCTCTCTCTCTCTCTATATATATATATATATATATATATATATATATATATATATATATATATATATATATAGCGTGTATGTATATACTAAAGCCGATGCATATTAGAATGATACATTGTGTTTGATTTTATGAAAAAATTAATAAAATAATATATTGCCATAGTTTATAAAAAGTTATATAAGCCACAATCTATCGATAGATTATATTATATAATCTAATTATCTTTTATTTGGATTCTCTCAAAATATAAATAAAATTCATATTTATAAGGTAAAAGATTTTTTTTCTAATCTATCATTAATTAAATCTCATATAATTAAATAGATAGTCAATTTTTAAAAATATTTTAATATTTTTTTTATTAAATATGTAGTATATATTTATTACGTTAGTTTACTAAAATATCTATTAACCGATGGATTGTGGCTACATATTAATATTATGGCTACATAATATTTGAATAATTTACTTTAGCCTCAAAAAATAATATAGATATAAATAGAATAACAATTTAAATAATTAATTTAGATATAAATAATTCTTTCCACCAAATACTAATCTAGATATAGCACCTATCTAATACAGTACTATATATATATATTTGGTCATTATAACTATGAAATATTTTTTATTTATATTTTGGTTAATTAACTAAAATATATATAGATAGATTGTGGCTTATAAAACTTTCTATAAACTATGACAACATATTATTTTATTAATTTTTTTATATAGAATCAACCACAACGTATCATTCTAACTTATCATATAGAATGATATGTATCGGTTTTAGTATATATGTATATAGATAGATATATATAAATGTTTTGATCGATGATTAATGATGCAGTGGCTTTCAAGTCATCCTCAATTTTTGGCTAATCAACTCTATATCGGAGGGGACTCTTATTCAGGCATACCAGTGCCCATGGTGGTTGAATTGATTGCCCTCGGTGCGTAATTCATTAATAATCGGCCGCCTTAATTAATTATTTAATTAGTTTTAATTACACTATCTAATATCGTCGATGCTCAATACTAGACCTGTCATTCGGGTCAGGTCATTTCGGGTTTCGGGTAAAACGGGTTCCGGGTAGATCCGGGTTGATTTGAACTCGGGTTTGACTTGGTTTCGGGTCAAATCGGGTCGATTTCGGGTTTGTCAAAATTTTCTTGTTTAAATTAAAAAATCATGATTTGATAATTTTGTGATAATTTTAAAATGCTAAAATTAAAGACGTGGTTCATAAGTTTTAGTGCTTGTAATTATATACTATATCTGATAAAAAATATTTAATTTCTATTATTTCTTGTAATTTTTAATAAAATTTAAAAATATCAAATATCAAATTTTTAAATAATTTTTTAAAAATAATTTCATGCAATTAGTAATAAATAAGCATAGAATTATTTTAATATTTTAGTATTTTTTTATAGTTTTTTCTTCTTAAAAAATGTGATGAAAAATCAAAAATCAAATACTATAGATTGGAGGGAGTATTACACAATACAAATAAATATAAAAGTTGATTTGAAAATGAAACATCAAGTGATTGTAATTATAAAATGTAAATAAATTGGAATCTCCATAAAAGAAAATGAATCATATATAATTATAAATCAGTCGGGTTAATCGGATCACTGGATCATCGGGTCAATCGGGTCAAATTTACCGGGTCAATCGGGTCACCGGGTCGAAACCCAGATGACCCGGAAAATTATCGGGTTTTCGGGTTTGGGTCGGAAAAAAATTTCGGGTCAGAATTTTCGGGTCCTGACCCAAATTTTACCGGACGTTCGGGTCGGATTATGTTTTGACAGGTCTACTCAATACTTATCATTTTGCTTATTTAATTAAATTTGCTTTGCTGCAGGTAACGAGATGGGATTAAAGCCATACATGAATCTTAGAGTATGATCAAATAAATTAATTTTTTGTTATATGTGTGTACGTTTTGAATAGGGATGACAATGAGTCGGATGGTGGGTGAATGATCTACTTCCATTACCCAACCCACCACCCAAAACCCTTCACCCTACTCGACCCATCACCCACCAAATATTTTGCCCGCCCCATCCATCCATCACATATCGGTTAATCGGGTAGATCGGGTGACAATTCGGGTGAAATACACCTCGTTAAATTCAACATAAAAAATTACCAAAAGACATACGTCGAACACTTCGATGAATATACAACTAGCAAATATAGTCAAATTCGGTCAAATACGTATAAAGATCCACACAACTATCAACATTTCATGCTAGAAGCATGTTTGATAGGTTTGTTTAGTTAGAGTTTGGGGTATATTGGTAATTTCAGATATATAATCTAATTATATAATATAAGTCGGGTGATGGGTCGGGTGACGAGTGAGAAATACCTTTACCTGAATCCGACCCGACCCATCACCCGTTCACCCATCACCCATTTAATATCCGCTTTATATCGGATTTTCACCCACTTTTTCGGATCGGGTGGGACGGATATCCATCAGATGCGGGTAAAATTGTCATCCCTATTTTTAAATCGAAGAAAAACATTATTACTAATGAGCCGGTGGGACGGGGTGAATTAACGCACAGGGGTATGTGGAGGGAAACCCATTGACAGATGAAAACAGTGACTCCAATGCAAGGCTCAAATATGCCCACCGAGTGTCACTCATATCAGACCAACTTTATCAGGTACACTACAACTTTTATTTAGGTATTTCAAATCATACTTTATTTCAAATTCGATTTATATACTAAATAAACATTTGACATATTAGCGTTGTTACAGTCAGCGGTCAAATATTGTCATGGGGAATATTACAATGCAGATCCAGATAATGCACAATGTCAAAAAGTGCTTCATACAATCGACGATGTGAGTAGCTAGCTAGGGTTATTTCTTTTCAAGAACTTAATTCGTCATTTTTTCATTTTCTCTGTGGTACACAAATTGTTTGAAAATATAATTTTCATCGGATAGCCACATTAAGGTTTTAAAAGTACCACTAATAGCCATGAGACTTGAAAAAATTAAGCACAAGTTTTGTTTAGTTTAATCGGTATTAAGCACAAATTTTCAACTCATTTTTACTTAAAATGAAAACGAGGTTATAAAATTAAACTCAAAAATTACAAATTTTGTTTAGTTTAATCGGTAAAATGTGAGTGTTTAGATCATGTGGTCATAAGTTCAAACAAGTCTTTGACATTATTTTATATATATATATATAAAATTGTTCTTCTTAGTTTTCTCAACTAAAAATAACAATTTAAATAACAGGTTTAATATTTTTTTCTGAAAAAATTCTTTCTCGTATATATTAATCCCTCTAGAATTATTTATGGTTCTTTCATTCTCTTCCTCCCAACTAGGGGTCTCCGATAAGGGATCCCTTATTATCTCCATTTCTTTTTATACTCGGAGCTGAAGTCTGTTATGATCCTAAGTGGATCTTTGTGAGATTGAAGAGAAAAGGGAGAGAGATGAAGGTAGAGATGAAGAAGATAGAGGAAGAGAAGATCGGATAGGCAAGATAGAACGAGAGAAAAGAGAGAGATTAGATGATAGGGTAAAGAGTAAGTAATTGGATTATTCATTTTATGATCAATTACAATGTATTAGGGTATATTTATACCCTAAACTACCCTAATCTAATATACTACCTAATATATGGGATCATAACATTGCATCCCCCTTTACAAAGACTTGTCCTCAAGTCTTAAATTTGCAAAGGGTGGGAATTTGTAGAGTACTCCCATGACAGCAAGTAAACACATATACATGGTCTAAAGAAAAAAATTCAAAGTTAATACTATCACAATGAGGCTAGGTTGCAACCCTTGTCTCCTAGTTGTAGGCTTCCTGTAGCAACCCTTGTCTTTTTGCTTCTTGTAGTAACTAATTGGGTAATTCCAGATTGCAGGTTGCACATGTTCAGCAACCAAGTACTCTGCAACCCTAATGACACATCAACACACGATACAGATTCATATGCCAATGAAATTCAACATGGTAGCAACTATGACAACAACCACAAGCCATAGTCTCTAATACAATTAGAACAAATTCAGCTCAAACTGGTGCAGGAGGCATCAAACTCTTCGATTTCTGAAACCCTGAATCATAGTTGTTTCCTCCATTTCTGCAACAAAGATGATATTCAGCTTTTACAAACAAATAAAGGACCTTAACTGCAGTAGCCTCACAAGACTAGCATTCGTTCCACCTTGCAGCATGAACTTGTATCAACATCTATGATAGTAAACTGATCCTCTTCCCATAGGCAGCTCATTAACAGATTGATACCTCATCCCCTGACAACAAAAATCCACCCGGATCGAAAACTAGAATCAAACTCTTACTTCCATAACCAGTTCTGAGTAGCAAATGGATTCCTCTTGGATCGACGACAATCATATCACACTTAATTACAGCTGCAGGTTGTGGCCCATCAAACACATCACAAGCATCGATCACTCCCCTATTTTCATGGCCTACTCTAGAATTTTCAGGAATCTCAAATTCCAGTAAGAATCCCTCACTTTCATCATTCATTGATGAGCTGCAATCAACTTCTCCAGTGTCAAGCATTGCCATTTTTCTTCCATTCTTCCAAAAAGTATGAACATTTGTCTTCAAGAAATTATCCAACCCAATACAAATATGAATAATTCCAGGATCAAAAACCACATTTCCTTCAGTAACCCCAACTGCCACAACCAAAAAATTTGAAGATTTGAAACCATTTTTTTTCTCCTCATGCCTAGACATTTCAACGAACACCTTGTGTGCGGTACAAATTTCAACTGAGACAATCCTAAAATCAGCCACATCAAATATGATTGCTTCAGTCGACACATCAACTAGTTCCTGCCTTTCCTTGGATTCAACTTTAAGTATCCTAACATCTAAAGGCTTAGGAATTACCTTCAAAGACTCTTGTCGAACTCGAGGCTCTTCAGTGGCCTTAATAGTCTTCGATTCCGAAAGCTTCTTCCCGTCACCCCTTCTTAGAGTCTTACTATGAATTTGGAATTCGGTTTCTTGATTAGCGTTTGCACTTAAAGCTTCAAATTGATTCGCGTTCGCATCCGGAGCTTCAGCCTCTTCTTGACAATCTCCATCATCCTCAATTGGAGCGCCTTCGATTTCGCTCGTTCGATTTTCTACTTCAACTTCAGCAAAGATTTCTCTTTCTTGATTTGAGGAAAACGATACCACCAAGGACAACTCCAATTGACAGCAATTGTCGTAGACGTTCCTGCCATTCAGAGAGTTGAATGCTCTGATTGCCGATTCCTTATTCTGAAAACGGACTTGCGAGTGAAACCCCGCTGAAGGACCAAACTTTTTGATGCTCTCTAAAACACCGAATTCATAGAACACTTGCTCTATAACTTCCTCTGAAATTTCGTACTTCTCGACATGAATTTTGACAAAAATTGATCGATCGTTTTCTTGATTCTCAGTTTGTAGAGAAGAGTGACTGATCGGTGTGAAGCCCTGTTGAATGCGGATCTTGTTGAGCGTTTTGTAGAATTTGTGATTGGTTTCTTGCCAATCAATCTGCCAGGAAGCCGAAGACGAAGACTCTGCCACTGCCGCCATTGACGTCGCTCCAATATGTGGTTTGTAGGTAACCAAAATTCAACAGAAAAAATTTGTGGTTTGCGGAATTGAGAACCGATTGGCTCTGATACCATTTGTTATGATCCTAAGTGGATCTTTGTGAGATTGAAGAGAAAAGGGAGAGAGATGAAGGTAGAGATGAAGAAGATAGAGGAAGAGAAGATCGGATAGACAAGATAGAACGAGAGAAAAGAGAGAGATTAGATGATAGGGTAAAGAGTAAGTAATTGGATTATTCATTTTATGATCAATTACAATGTATTAGGGTATATTTATACCCTAAACTACCCTAATCTAATATACTACCTAATATATGGGATCATAACAAAGTCCTAGTAAGAAAGCTATTGTTTGAGTTTTTAAGGGAGCGGAGTGTGTTTGGTTTCCAGTGCTCTAGGCGGGGCCTGTGGATTTCGTTTCTTGCCTTTGCTAAAGACAATATGACATTCACAAAAGGCATTGCTTTGGCTTGCAATTTCATTAAAACAATCTCACAAGAGGAAATTGTCATTATTCCTATCAAAAGTAAAACTCAAACCTATAAACTAGTATAAAAAGCAAATAAGCGGTCGATCCCACATAGAATCAAGTATTCCTAAGTAACGTATATTCACCAATTAGTAGAAAAGGGGTTTTTTTGTGATTGAGAATAATAAAACAAAGTAAACTACAAACAAGTTAGTTGAGATAACAATTAACAAAATAGTTTCATCTACAAATATCCACTTTAGTTTGGTCAATTGATCATCAATTCTTCTTCAAAGTTTTCTTTTCATCATATTATTGTTCCTATCCTAATCTTATTTAAATTACTAGTCCTATGAGTCCTAGTAACCCTTCCTAATTAGCTAACCCTAACACGGTTAAGATTCAACCTAATAGTAGTATTAAAATTAAGGATTAACCAGAATACATGCAACCTACACTAAGCTACGAGTTTCAATATTTAACATATAATTAATTCTCTCCACATCAATTTAGTCCTACACGTCCTAAAAACGCATGTTTGCTACTATGGATTAAGATTTACTACGAGGAATCAACAAAATCCTAGCAATAATTTCAACTAGTTGTTGCGTGGGATAGAACAAATCAACAATATTCAATAATAAGTGCAAGAGAATCAATACGAATCAATGTAGGAATATAATAAGAATAGAAATCTCATAATTTGATGCAAAACAAAGCATCAATCCATAGATGAAACAAAAGAGCTTAACTCTCCATGGCCATAGAGGCTCCCCTCTAGAGTTTTCTCAATGGCTACTTAAAGTATATTAGATGTCTAAGAAACTAACCCTAGATGTCATTAAATAGGCCTAAAAAGGTCAACAAAAAACAAGATAGAAATATCTAGATAAAATATTGAAAATATGAAATTTGGCGTTTCAGACATGCAGGAGGCCGTGAGGCGGAGTTCTTTGGCTGCGCGACGGTCTTTCTATTCACAACATTTTTCCATTTTGAATTTGGTCTCGGCATCAACACAAAAGCTTTAGCTCTCTAAAAGAACTTTGCAACGCATGCTCAGTAGACAATTGAGCCATCGATGCCTCTAGAAAGTGCATTACAAGTTCAGTTTTTCAAACAACAACTTCTGTTGACTTGTTCTTCATTTAGGCTCTCGAATTTCAACTCTGCTCTCAACTCTTGACTTTTATTCCTCCTCTTGGCTATCCCTTTATCCATGCATGCCTTGAGCCACCTCGTTGAATCCACATCTACCTCAAATAATCAATAAAAACATGTAGATTCTGACTCCACGCACCAAGGAAAGGAGTACGTATGAATGCAAATCTAGCATAAATCATGCACTATATACACCTAAATTATGCTAAATGCCTAAATGGGTGCTATCACAATCATAATGGAGTACAACTTGATCTCAAGGTAAAAGGTAAATTTTTCACAAATCTGCTTTTTAGGCGACGAAAACGATATCGGTCCAAATAATTGAGGAGTTATAGGGAATTATTGAAAGGAACAAGTCATGATAAGGAATCAGGAAATCATGGGGCGACAACAAACAAAAGACAAAAAAAAAAGAGCCACGATATGGAACAAACTGGATGCCGGAAGGATTAGGCTCAATTTTGATGGATATCCACCTTGTCCAATGGGGACAGTGCAATTGGTTTTATTATTGACTCAAATGGCCAGCCTGTCCATATGGGGTGTTCGAAAGTGGGAAAACAAACACTCCTCAAAAGCGGTGGCTCTAGCACTCTGCCATGGGACGTAAGGCAAAGGAAATGCAGATTCACAAATTGGATATTTAAAGGGACTCATTAACTATAATAAATCTTTGTCAGGATCAGTGGGAGTGTTCATCGGAGATCAAAACGATCATGTCAGATATCAAATTTCATATCCTAGATATACCAGATTGTAAATTCAATCATATTGTCAGGAAGAGGAATGTTGTGGTTAGCGAGGTTGCACACTTCAACCACTCTTTCAAAGAGCATAACTTATTGAGCAATTAAGGTCTAATTGACCTTATCCATCTGGATGTTATCGAGAGACGTTAAGGGATGACCTAAGGTCAAAATTGTTTCCTTATAATTTTTTATGGCTCTTCCATTGTTTGTCTTCACTTAATTGACAATTAAAAAAAAGTCAAACTTTGTTACATCGATTTTTGTTTTGCCAAAATTTGGAATAATTTGGTCCAAATCGAATAAAATTTTATGGTAAGTCATTTTTATTTAATTGAATAAGTATAAATGAGTTAAAATCTTATATTTGTTGCAACCATTTTACCACATGGTTTTTTTTATTTTTGTAACAAATAAAGATTTAATCTGGATTTAATGTATATCAAATATCAATACATGAATGCAGTGCATTTTTCATGGGGTGTATATAATGCACGTGTTGGAACCAGATTGTGCTACCGCGTTTCCCAAGCCAAGGAATATCCTTCAATTGGACCCAAGGCTCGTCGTTTCCGACCAAGAGACTGACTTGCTTTATCTAAGACGACGTCGTTCATCTCTTCAAACGGAAGTCCCAGAGCTATGGTGCCGTGTATGTTCATTCTGAACTCCCTCCTTACTCAAGATTTTTACCGCAATTTTGGTTTTTGGTTTTCGACTGAGTTGGTTTTTAATTTTCCATTTCCGCAGAGCTACAATTATTTACCTAGCTACGCCTGGACTAATGACAAGCTGGTGTTAGAAGCACTCCATATAAGGGAGGTATATAATATATATAAACAATTATTATTTTATTTTATTTTACACACACATTTATATACACGTTCATGATCGATTCGATCACGATTGTCATCATATCGATCTGCAGGGAACTAAAGAACAATGGGATCGTTGCAATAAAACTATAACAGCCGCATTTACAGTTGACGTTAACAGTACGGTTTCTAATCATCAACGCCTTACCAACAGATTCTTACGAGCTTTGGTTTACAGGTAATTAATTTAGAGCGCGCACTACCTGTTAATTTGTTTATCAAATGTTGTATACTCCATCCGTCTCAAAATTTAAGTCGTTTTAAGATTTTGCACAAGTTTTAATAAAACACTCACCCCTCAATCAACATTATCAGTCCACTAATTTTTTCATAAATTTTATTATTTTTTAACACTCATTGTATTTTTTAACCTATCAAAATCTTTTAAAAAAAAATCAACAACACACAAATCGATACAAATCATTACTATTCCCTACCTAGAAAACCTAAAACGACCTAAATTTTAATACAAGAATTAAATATTAAAAAGACCTAAATTTCGAGATGGAGGGAGTATAAACTTATAGAGGTCATTAAATTTTATGGTATATATATATATATTAAAATATTTTTAATTTAATTTATTGGAATATATGTATATATACGTATATGTAGCGGGGACCCACCGGCAGCTGGAGGCCATGGTTTGTTGAAGGCCAAGTCGCTGGGTAGGTTCTCTTTTTAGTTTTTAGTGTATATATATATATACATATATACTAGTTATTTAATTAATTAATCTATTTATAACTTATTTAGAATTTGAAATTATATATCTATATACATTTTTTATGAGAGAATTGGTTGGTATTATTCAAAATCTTTACCTGCTATTTTGGCGATCCATTAATGAGTTAAAAAAAAATTATTTTCCTTTTAATTAATCTTGCATATAATTGTTAGTTTTGGATAACTGAATTCCCTGAGGATCTCAAAGGCCTACTCGTGTATATATATCACTAGGGTAAAACACCCGGGGTACAATTGTAATTGTACGAGCGATATGGACAAATAAATAATTTCCTTCTAAATTAAATAATATCTGTTAACATCCTCCCTCAGATGAGGAGATCGAATAGGTAGGCTGGAACGAAAATAAGTAAAAAGCGGAGTAGATAATCCTTTGGTGAATATGGTCGCATACTGATGAGAAAAAGGGACATGTAAAATGTGAACCTGTCCGAGTGCAACCTAACAAAATGAACGTCAATCTCAATATGTTTGGTGCGCTGGTGTTGAACTGGGTTCGGCGATAGGTAGATGGCAGAGACATTGTCAAAATAGACCAATGTGGCGGAACGAAGCGGAACACGAAGCTCACAGAGGAGGTTGCGGAGCCAGCATGTTTCAACCACGGTATTGGCAACGCCTCAATACTCAGTCTCTGCACAAGATCGAGAGATGGTATCCTGACACTTCGAGGACAAAGAGATGAGGTTGTCGCCAAGGTAGAATGCGTAGCCAGAAGTGGAGCGGTGAGTTTCGGGACAACCCGCACAATCTGCATCCGAGTAGACAATGAGAGTGTCGAAAAGGCAATGGTGTAAGCCCATATCACTAGTGCCCTTGATGTACCAGATGATTCATTTGAGGGCCTAGAGGTGATGTTCATGGGGATCATGCATATATACAAACAGATCTGTTGGACTGCAAATGAGATATCTGGTCTAGTGAAAGTCAGGTATTACAGGGCATCGACAAGGCTCCGAATAGGTTGTAGGGTTGGCGACCTTGGGACTGGAGGTAGCGCCGAGTTTGGACTTGCAGTCCATAAGAGTGGTGGCGGTTTTGCAAGAGGCCATTCGAGCTTTGTCAATGATTTCAAGGGCATACTTTTTCTAATGGAGAAACATCTCATCGTGTGAGCAAGTCACGGAGGCCCCTAAGAAATTAATAGCGTAACGGGCCAAGGTCATTCATAGAAAATTCGGAGTGCAATAGGACCATTAGTCGGGATAAGAGATCAATGGAGGAGGCAGTGAACACGATATCATCAACATGTAGCAAGAGGTAGGCAGTGGCAGACCCCTTATGGAACACAAATAAGGAATGATCGGACTGAGTGCTCTAGAAACCCATCCCATGAAGGTAGGTGGCGAATCAATGACTTCAACCCATATAGAGACTTTCAAAGCAGGTAGACGTGTGAAGGGCGAGAGCAATCATAGAACCTCGGAGGTTGATGCATATACACAGTTTTCTGTAGATTGTTGTGCAAAAATATATTTTTGACATCTAGTTGGTGAATAGGCCAGTCCTTATTGAATGCGATGCTCAAAACTGTGGGAATAGTGGCTGATTTGATGAATGAGCTAAAAGTTTCATCACAGTCAACCCCGACCTCCTAAGACATGTCGTTGACACAAGACGAGCCTTGTGACGTTCAAGTGTGCCATCTGAGCTGTACTTATGTTTGAAAAACCACATGCAGTTAATGATATTAGAGTCTCGGGGCCTAGGAACGAGGTCCCACGTGCCATTTTTAATTAAAGCACTAAATTCATCAATCATGGCGGCACACCAGTTCGGGTCCCACATGACTTTTTGAGGGGATCTAAGAAGGGGGGATATAGGGATAGACAGGGTGATGAGGTTATATTTGGGGTTGGGGTTGACAATGCTGGATTGGGATAGAGTTTTCATGGGTGTCGTTGTAGGGAGGGAAGAGAGGAGGGATCCGTGGAAGGAGCTGGGGTGGGTGTTGCGGTCGCGGTAGGGGCTGGAGTTGGAATTCAGGTGGAGACAGCAGTAACCCCTATTGGGTGAGAAACCTAGGAAGACACACTTGGTGGACCTCGGGGAAAGCTCATGAGGAGCGGTGGCACTCAAGTTGGGGAAGCATAAGCACCCAAATACTCGGAGGTGAGTGTATGATGGATAGCGATGATAAAGGTCCAAGTTTGGGCTGGAGTTGTCAATGGCTTTAGAGGGAAGGATATTTTGGAGGTAGGTAGCCATGTGAAGTACGTCGACCCAAAAGGAGGGTGGTAAGGAGGCATGTTGTAATAGAGTCATAGTTTTGTCGTTGAGAGTGCGAAGGATGCATTCTGCTTTGCCATTTTGAGGGGAAGTTTGTGGACAAGAGACACGAAGGGCTATCCCATGTTGTTGACAAAAAGAAAGGAAGACATGATTGTCGAACTCGCCTTCTATATCACATTGAATTATTTTGATATATCTATTAAATTGGATTGCGACAAGCTTATGACAAGCGAAAATGTGCACCTGTGTTTCTAATTTATGGTGAAGTGGAAACACCTAAACAAAATTAGTGAAATCATAGACAATGTGCACCTGTGCACCCGTCATTTGCTTTTGGAAATCTGGAAAGAGGTGCAGACGACCGAGGCTTTATTACATGAAATAAAATGACTAGAGCAGAGACGATGTAAAACATGATCGCCAGGGTAGCTGAGACGAGCATGCCACACGTTAGGGATAAGTGTGTTGTTGACAGAAGGGGTTGCAAAGGATGGTTGGTGGGCTGCAGTAAGGGGGTAGAGGTCTCTGAAACTATTGCATCGCATGAATAGGGTCCCTGTACGTAAATCCTTCCTAAGAAAACCAAAAGGGACAAATTGAATGGCCATGTGATTATTAAGATTGGTAAATTGACAAACAGAAATGAGGTTTTTGACGAGGTTGGGGACAAGTAGCACGTTATTAAGGCAAAAAGGGGGGCATGTGGAGACAGTAGCTTGACCCGAACCAACAATAGGAAGGGCGTTCCTATTTTTGACATAGACTGAAGATAAAGTGCTAGAATTTCAAATAATTTATAGGTTACCTTGGTTGTTCCTCATGTGTGAGGAGGTCCCGATGTCCATATACCAATTGTCATCCGGCTGCTGGAGCTCGGTGTGTTGTGGCGAAGAGGTCGGCTGGTGGAAGGAGTAGAGAGCTTGTGAGACAGCTAGAGGCATTGGGGGGTGATATGGCCGCGTCATCGACGATGGGGGGTAACTAGCCCATGTTAGATAGGCGCATTACATATTCAAATATTCAAACAAGTCAAAATCAACCTATTTATTCAAACGGGTCGAATATGATTTGACACCAAACCTAAACAAACTATACCAACTTTGATTCGAAACTCTGAACGAGACCAACCCGTCTCTTAACCCAAAACCCAAATGAGCCTGACCCACTTCGATCTGAACCCGAATGGGCTTGCCCCAAAACCCAACCAATCTAAAATTCAGCTTGACGAACCCGACTTGAGCAGAACCCGACCACAAAATTTACCTGAACTGACTTGACTTGTTTGTGACCCAACCCGAATAGGCATGACCCGAACCCGACCCGATCAACCCATTTGCCAGCTCTAGCAGGGGTGGTGTCCATTGTTATGGGTGACACCAAAAAGGTGTGGTGGATGAGCGGGTGCCGCAGTCACTACCTTGGCCTTCTCCCTCGCTACCACCACCGCGGTGGTTATTGCATCCTCGATCACGTCCTCCCCGTTGTTGGGTGTTCGGGCGAGCTTAAGGGGCTGGTGGGGCACGAGGATAGGGATTCGTGGGCAGGAAGTCCTTTGAGGACACAAGGACATGAGACGGGGCTTGAGGGCGACCCTACCGACTTTCCTCCCTGGGAAGCATGCTACAAGCCACCATGTACGACGAGAGTGGGGCTGTGTTGCTTATCATGCCACCAGCGATATCAAACTTAGTGGAGAGATCGTTAATTAGTTGAAGAACAAGACGATCTTCATTGACATGCTGGATCTCGCCAAGTTGATTAATTCGCAATAGCCTTGATTGATTGCCAATAGTCGGAGATGGTTGAGAACTCTCTTGACAGGTGTTGATGGACCGACTTTCAAGATCCGTAGCCCTCATGGATTGATTGTTGTGGAATAGACCCTTAATATGGAGCCAAACTTCGCAAGCGGTGGACCCAGGTTTGAGGATGGTAATCAACACATCCTAGGAAATGGTGGCATAGATCCAACCAAGAACAATAGTTTCAAGGCGATTCCACATGTCCTCAGATACATCGGCTGGGCGGTCGAAACCGTCGATGTGGTCGACAACATGATGACTGCGAGTGGTGGTAGTGAAAAGTTCCGCCCAAGTATGGTATTGGACCTTAATTATTGAGGTCGAGGGTGAGAGAGATTTGATTCTTGATGTTGGTGATGGATTGAGCGGAGTGGAGGGTGTGAGGGGCCGACGGTGGTGGGAGGTTAACAACATCGGCCATCGGGCAAGGTTAGGGGAAGGGAAAAGGCAGTGGGGTTAGGCAGGGGATCGAGGGATTTGTGAAATGGAGGGAATTTTAGGTTCACAAATTAAAGCATGTTACCATGTTAGTTTTGGATAACTGAGTCCCCTGAGGATCTCATAGATCTACTCATGTATATATATATCACTAGGGTAAAACAACTAGGGTACAATTATAATTGTACAAGCGATATGAACAAATAAATAATTTTCTTTTAAATAATATCCGCTAACAAGATTAAATGGACTTATAAAATAATTGATTTTTCTTTAATTGTAAGGTTTTAGCTTGAGTTTAAAAAATATTTGATTTTCTTCAATGATTAGATTTAATAAATTGATTTGGTTTTTCCTTTTATAAACAAGTTTATAGAAATATATTGCCCTTTATTGCAATATTTTATTTTATTGATATTCATCAAAATAGACAGATGGAAGCTATGCTTTCATGGTGATTTGTGAGGGAGATTGATAATTCAGAAAAAGGAGAGAGAGAACATAACAAAGGAGAGAGTGAAGTAGGAGGTGAATCAGGCGGTGACAATAAAAAGTAGTTAAGTTACAAAACTTAGTTATGTTACCTATAAATAAGTTATTATGCGACAATAAAAAGTAAATTAGTTTTAAAAAAATCATACTTAAGTTAACTAACTAATAAAAACATCATTTGTATAATACACTTAGAAAAAGATATTTAATATAGTTAAATTATAAAACTTATTATATTATATAAGAACAGTTGTATAGTACATAGCACAACTTATTCCTCTAATAGGGTAGTAAATTTATGGCTTCTTTAACTAATTAATTGCATAGTACAATAATATAAAGTGATTATTTACATATATAGAGCACGGTTTCTGAATTCCAACCGGTGTAATTGTCTCTTGCAGGTACACAACCAAATACTCGAACATGAAATATCATTTGACATTCGCAACTTTAAAGGTATAATTAATTCCATACGTGATGCTAGCCTTCATGTACGTAACATTATACAGTATTATATAGGTGTTTAGAGTATGTTTGAACGTAACTGATATATATCTATAAAATTTAAGTATAACGACGTGATATATGATGAACGTAGGGAGGAGGGCACACTGCGCCAGAGTACAAGCCCAAGGAGGCATTTGCTATGATTGCTAATTGGTTTGCTGACTACCCTCTTTAAGTTCAACTAGGTTTTAATTATATTTGAGTTAATTTATGCATAAATACTTATGAAAAGGCCTATATCATTGCTAAGATATAGTATATCGCTTGTTTGGATTGCACTTATAATCCACGAAAGAGAATATATTCTCGAGGTTTTTTTTAATGTAATTTTTTATTAAGCAATATATAATTAAATATTTGATAACTGCAATTCTAAAACAATCCAGAATATGAAAATGTTTTTTGTTTAGACGGTTACCCGTCCGCCGACTTGTCGGCCTTCGAGGTTCAGGTATGTCTGACCTCGAATTCTTTCCTGATAAAAAAAAGAATATGAAAATGTTTACGAAACATGCGGTGCCAAAGTGGAAAAAAACAAAAAATATGGATAAGGATAATAGGAAAAGTACTACAAATAATACAACACTTAGAAGAAATTAAAGAAACTTGAGATGAGAAAAACCACGTGCAGATACGTACAAACTAAACTTTGATGGCATCCTCCCCTCTTCTGGAGTTTCTTCTGCAGGATTCATCATCCGGAACCACCTGAGATCCTCGATTGCGATCAACGGTGCTATGCTAGGGCCTAAGAACTATGTAGAGTTTGAAGCACTTGCTTTGACGCTTGGTCTTCTGAAGGCAAAGGAGTTAGACATTTCACGCATTATGGTTGAGGGCGATAATCTGGTGGTTATTAATGTTCTTAATGGCGGCTCGGAGTTCCCTTGGGAGATCGAAGTCCTTCTCTCCGACATCCAACTTTTGCTCCTCCAGTTCGAGGTCGTCTCAATTTCTCATCTCTTCAGGGAAATTAACCAGTATGCGGGCCGTATAGCTCGCTTGTTGGCTGATCCGATGCAAGATAAAGAGCCTCGTATTTGCATTCGCAAGGATGCCATTGGTTGGTGGACTAGCAGGGGCTAGCCTCTTCCAGATTTTTACTTGTATAAAAAAAAATTGAGATCAGACATGTCTGAAACTTGAGAGGTCGACAAGTCGGCAGACGGATGAACCGTCGAACAATACAACATATATCAAAAAATAAAATAAAAAAGAAAGGTGCCATCAAGGTGTAGCAGGCACGCTGAAAATGGACGAAACTCAGAAGAACTGACAACCGTGAAGTTGAAGATGCCGACGAAGAAAGAAGCTAAGCACCACCAAGAGTAGTACCGCAGGCCAGCAGTATAGCAGGATTCTAACTCTTGTGGGTGGTGAAGACGAAACTCCAAGGAATATACTCCCGAACACGGAGTCACCCATTGCACACTACCACGACCCCAACTTATCCCAACTCCGGATGATGCAAAAGAGGAATCAACAACTCGAATTGGGTAAGCCAAAGGTCGGAAACGACGAGGGCTTCCTTCCGATGGACAGACAAAACCGTCCACCAGACAAGAAAGGGGCAAATCGGAAAGGAGATCGATTGGAACGAGTGCACGTTTTTTTTAATGTAATTTTTTTGTTTTGGATGTGTCTTAATGTATTTTTTTTAAAAAAAAATTCAAAAAAATAGAATTCTTGGGAATATTAATTCAAATGAGTGTAAGGCATGTGCCTGACACGGGTATGAAATGTTGTATTTTTATTAGAATGTGTAAAATAACATTCTTATATCATCTATGTGATGTCTTTCTCTTCCTTTGATATTAAAAGGTCAAATCTTAATCGAAGGTCAAATATCTAACCTAAGCAGCAAAAATCCCAATCCAGCCCAACATCAAGCACACTTAAAATAACATTAGAAATAAAAAAGCAAACAATATAAGGTGAGCAAATTTGGATTTGGATAAAATTGCACAATTCTTGCAATTGTTAACCATCACAAAAAAACGATCATTGGAATAAAACGAGATGAAAATATTGTATATTACATAATAAGTCAATACTACATTTCAAAAAAAAACTTCTTTATAAACTATTAGAGGAAGCATTACCTTATTTGTCACATATTAAGACTTTCAATCTAGCTCTGATAATAACTCTAGACACATTGACATATAACTGTCCATGGGTGCAAACTGAACTTGACAGAAAAAGTATGATGAATAGAAGAAAGTAAGAATTAGATTGTGGTGCCTAGTCGTCAGTCCACCAGGATTGCAACAGAACATAAGGCATTTATCAGCATTTGTTTTAATAAAAACAAACTACATTATGAGCTAATAATAGAGCTTTGACACACAATTATGCGCATATACAAATGTATATGGTGACAGTAAAGAGTATGAAATAAATTGATATTTGAACAACGACAATAAATTGATATCATGGTGATAGTAAAGAGCTTTACTTAGGAATACACTTGATTTTTTTGTGGGATCGACTTCTCATTTGCTTGCTATACTAGTTGGTTAGTTTGAATTTATTTTTTTTACAGGGAAGAACTACAATTTTCTCATGTTACAAGGCCCTACAAATGAATCTATTATGGAAGATCCTTGCGCGTGAAACGGTGAAACCACAAAACCCATGGGTACAAATAATTTCAAACAAATATTTGAAGGAAGAACACATCATAAGCTATCTGAAAAAAGAAAATGATTCATGATAATGGATGAAACTAATCGAAATAAAGGATAAATTCTGCAAAGCACTAATTGGGCAAATAGGAAATGGAAAAACCATTATTATATGGACAAACAAATGACTAGATAAGGACACTTTGGAGGAAAGATTTCTTCTAATGACCCAAATTAACAAAAATGACAAAGTAGAAAAATATATGAGCGAAGACCGGAAATGGAATACCACCAAACTCACAAACATGCTACCTTCTTCAACCATCCAAGCAATCGAAACAACATTCATTCCAGATAACCCAATCAATGATAGACTCTAACGGATAAAAGGACGATTGGTTCACAATTGCGAGCAAGCTACGGCACATTACAAGCAACAACAACAATGATTCAAATAACACTACATGGATTTTAAAAATTGGCATAACCCCAAAAATTAATAATTTCTTATGGAAAATTTACCACATTGGAATCCTCGTTAAAACAAGATTAATTGATAAAAGGGTAGCAATCTCATCTGCATGCGAACTAAGTGACCAATTCAAGGAAACAACCACACATTTCTTCATCAGGTTCCACCATAATAGAAATCTAATTCAAAGAATTGACCCATGACACAAATATCATCTAACATGACATTAAAGAAAATATAACAAGTATCTTCGAGAAATTGAACCTAGAACAAAAGAAAATGTTAGCAATAACATGATGGAGCCTTTGGACGAATTGAAACTAGAAAATATTTGACAATGTAAACACAATGATAATACAAAACATGGAAAATTTTACACGACAAACACTTCTAAATTAAGAAAAGACAAAAAGCATGGACAAAACAAAATAAAAACAATGATTCCGATGACACCCAAGAAAAAACAACACTTGTTATGGAACAAATCATCAGATGAAGTATTAATTTAAAATTAACTTTGACAGTAGTAACAACTTTTCAGGTACTTTTGGTGCAGAGTACATTATTCATGACCACTAGGGAACGATGATTGATTGCGGAGGTGCGCAACTCGATCTGACTTCGGTTCACACATATGATAGAAGCAATGATCATCAAGATAGGTATCTTGAAGGCAAATGACCTAGAATTGCCCAAGTTACAACTGAAAAGTGATAACTTGATCGTGATCAATGCCCTCAATGGCTGATGGTCATGCTTATGAGAGATCGAAATCCTCATCACAAATATCTTTCTTTTGCTACAATCCTTTGAGAAGGTAAGTTTCACGCATACCTTTCGGGAAACTAATAAGTTCGTCAACTCTATCACGCATTTTTTTCGAAGCACATGTCTCGCCAGACTTTAGTCCAGATATGGATCTTAACATTTTCATTCGGAATAATGCTCATGGGTTGAGACTTGTATATATATATATATATAAAAGATATAATGGGTAATTTCGTGCAAATGGACTAAATAAGGTTGGTTAGGTGTAATTTACTGTATTTACCTATTTAATTTCGTAATAATTCCTTTTATTGTATCGAATTTCCCAAGGGAGTCAGATAGGTGCGAAAACCTCCTTTCTTTGTTTCCCAACTCGCCCATCTCCGGCGACGCGAAGCACCGCACACTCCTTCGTTTCACCGAACTCCTCCAGCGCCTTCATCGATGGAGCCGGACGTGAGCATCGAATCGATGTGCACTATCCGAGTCGCCGTCCTCCCGATCGGCGGCATCTCCCGTTCGCTCTTCCGCGACTACACCTCCCTCCTCTCCTCTCAGTCCAAGATCGATCTCTCCTCCATCAGCTCCTTCTACACTGAGCACCAGAAGTCTCCCTTCTCTTCCCAGCCCTGGGACTCCGGCGGCGCCCTCCGCTTCCGCTTCATCCCCGGAGGTTCTCCTCCCTCTCCCTGGGAGGATTTCCAGTCCAATCGTAAGATCCTCGCCGTTATCGGAATCTTTCATTGCCCTTCTTCGCCTGATCTCGATCTCGTCTCTGACATGTTCGCTGCCGCTTCCAAGAGCTACGGTTCCGCCCTCGCTCTCCGCTGCTTCGGATTTAGCCCTGGAGATGACCAGGTCTGTCAGCATTTTCATCTGCTCAAAGTAGATTTGTTTGATTTTAGCTTCGGTTGGGTTTTTTATTCGCGATCTAATGATATGCGTGTAGAACTATTTGTTTCTCGAAATTGAAGGGGAATTGTGTGAGTTTGGATCTATTTCGACTAGATTTATTGCTTCACTATTTCAGTGAGTATTAGGTATCCGACATAGTCTGGTATATCTGGTTTAAATTGGCAATTCAGACTTTATTAATTGTTTGGTGTAGAATTGACAGAGTATGACTTGTGTTTTTTTCATAAAATTTTGTCATTGTTTAGATTATAGAATTGTTGTTCACTGTGATTGATGTTGTTTCTAATCATGCAGTTGGACGATGGGAGTAAAAAGGAGGGCAACTTGCGCTTGTTTCCTCCTGCTGACAGACAGACACTTGAGATGCATATGTGCACAATGATGCAAGATATTGCTGCCTCACTGCTGATGGAATTTGAAAAGTGGGTGCTTCGGGCTGAATCTGCTGGAACAATTGTGAAAACACCTCTTGATTCTCAAGCCAGTCTCAGCTCAGAGGAGGTTTATGGTTTAGGTGTCATATGGATTAGATTGTCGTAGCTTTTAACTGTTTCCTCTTTTTCTTGCTAGGTCCACGCGAGTTTCATCTCTTCTAACAGTGGAGTTTTAACAGGTTATCAAGGCTAAAAAACGGAGACTTGGTCGTGCTCAGAAGACAATTGGAGATTTTTGTCTGTTGGCAGGATCTCCGCTAGATGCGAATGCGCATTATAACACTGCTTTAGAACTGGCCAGACTGACGGGGGATTTTTTCTGGTATGCTGGTGCCCTAGAAGGCAGTGTTTGTGCCTTGCTGGTATGCATTATCTAAACGGATGTTAAATTTCTTGCATATCATACTTTTGCTCAGATTGTTGCGACAAAATTGCAAGCTATTGAATCCTGCATGAACTGAATTGCCAATTCTATGACTGGTGCTAACTAATTTCAAATATTTCCGCTCATATTTAAATTTACACTACCCTAAAGGGTTCATAAGGAACTATTAAAGCTAGTGCTACTATGTTTACTGCAATTATGGTCACTATTTCTTTTGATGTAGAAAAAAACCCTTAAAATGAAAAAAGGAGTATTCTCTAGATATATAACTACTCTTTCAACTTTCAGATGGATCGAATGGATAAGAGAGATTCAGTGTTGGAAGATGAGGTGAAGTATCGATATAACAATGTCATTATGCATTACAGAAAATCTTTCATTCAGGATAATGCCCAAAGGTATAACTATCTTATATATCTATGTGCCCATGCAATTTTCAATTGTTAACCTTATACAGATGGATATAAAAATTAGGAGGAGCTATTTAGTATTTATAAAATTTTAAACAAATGGAAATCCATATGTGAGGATCAATGACACTTTCAAATGTATGTACACTATTGTCATGTACAGTCTCATGTTTGAAGATTTTCAATGAATGAGATCCTTTTTTCAAACTTGTATAAAATATCTAGAAGACTTTCTATGAATGAGATACTTATTTGAATACTTTTTGATTTTGTCAGAGTTTCACCTCTCAGTTTTGAACTCGAGGCTACCTTGAAATTGGCACGGTTCCTCTGCAGGTAGTAATTTCTTCTCTTAGTTATACACTTGAACTTTAATACATATTTAATTTGTTTAAGGTTATTTAAATTGTGCTGCTCAAGTCTTCTGCCCCTGACATTTTCACTTTTTAGGATACTTTCTTGATCCCTTCTTGCATCATAACCTCCTTCCTCCTTAATATACCATTTATTCCCATCCCTTCTTGCAAGTGATCAGATGTGGATTGACCTCATACCTGAACTACCACTTAACTTGAATCAAATTCCTGAGGTTCAAGCTGCACCAACTCAACTAAAAGAAATTAATATTGAACACGTGGTATATGGTTTTCATCTTGAGCTGCGTTTTTTGGCTTTCGAATGGGGAATAGAAAAATGTTTAGTGATCAATCATGGCATGACCTCTTTTTTTTTTTAATTGTTGGGGAACATTGGAAGCCAGTGGGCCATTGATGGGGTATTTATGTCAGCTTGCTGGAGCTTTTCTCCAATTTAGTGGTGACTGACCTAGGGTGTGGTTCAGAAGCTGCATTTTGGTACATAACTTGGACGGTGGACAGTGTGGTCATATGATCACTGTGCTTGGTGGTGAAGCTGATAACGTTGGAAAAAAATTTGAATGATTTGGGGTATTTATTGTTAGTTTTACCAAGAGATAATATTTCTGAGTGTATTACAAAGGGGGAAACCCAGAATAAATACAAGAGAGTAAGGAAGTCTAAGGGTTACAATCTGAAAGTACAAGGAGTAATTGCATTTAATACCTAGAAAACATAATATTAATAATTATGTCTAAAAAGTAGACTAGGGATGCTTGTAGTCTCCCTAACACAACTTACAAGAAAAGTAACTCTTATCATATTTCCAACACTCCCCCTCAAGCTGGGTTTGAAAAGATCTTACAAATCCAGCGTGGAATAAGCTCTTGAAAACATCTCCAAGGAAGACTTTTTGGGCAACAAATCTGCAAGTTGCTGTGTTGGTATGTGAGAGTTATCTTGAAGATCCACCTTGAATTTTTGTCTGGATGAAGTGTCCATCTACCACAAGAAGTTTGAAAGTGCTGCTAGGGATAGTGATCTGCTGAACCAGAGGTTTTTTGGGGCCTAAACTAATCCTTGATACCCACTCATAGCTTAAGGAAGATGAAATTTGTGAGTTGACGAAAATCCAATTTCCCAAGGTTCAAAAGTCTCGGCAATGAAGGCATGAGAAACAACAAAGTATTTCAGCAATGAAGGCTCAAAACAGAAGAAATTTTCGAACAATGAAGGCTGAGTAAACAGGAAAAGATTATCAGCAATGAAGGCTTGAGAAACCAGAAAGTTTCAGCAATGAAGGCTGAAAAAACAAATTCACCAGAGAGGAAGGTTGAAGCTTTTCAGCAATGAAGGCTGAAAAACATATGTGTGGACTGATGAGGAAGAAGACAAATGAGTTTAGCTGATCAGGCATATCCTTCACAGCAAAGAAGGCAGGTGAAAGGTTAACTTTCTCAGCTATGAAGGCTGAAGAAAGAAACCTACATAACTCAAAGGGGGTTCAGCAATGGAAAGGGGGAAAAAGCTTACGAAAAACCTACGGCTCTGATACCATGTTAGTTTTACCAAGAGATAATATTTCTGTGTATTACAAAGGGGGAAACCCAGAATAAATACAAGGGAGTAAGGAAGTCTTAAGGGTTACAATCTGAAAGTACAAGGAGTAATTGCATTTAATACCTAGAAAACACAATAATTATGTCTAAAAGTAGACTAGGGATGCTTATAGTATGCCTAACACAACTTACAAGAAAAGTAACTCTTATCATATTTCCAACATTTATTTCTTGTTGCTGCATTATTTTCCATCAAATGGGGATAAGTAGTTCTTTGGTCCATTGGAGTTAAATCTTTCATCAAATCAAAGAGTGGGTGAAGCAAGATCTACGAAGTATATATGCAATGAAGCATGGTCGCTCATGTCAGATTCAGATGTGGAAAATAGAGATAAATGAAGAGTTTTTCGCCTTGTTCTTCATAGTGAATCTGCAAGTGTCCGGTTTAATGGTAGCTTCTCTTAGAGAGAGCGGATGCCCTTCTTCTTGTTGGATGAGGTTTTATTGGGGAGAAGTGTCCTCTCTCTAACTATAAATTTCTTTAACAGAAGAAAGGTTCACGAGAACCCCAAATCGGCAACGAATATGTCCTTTAGACTTTGAAAAAAATGGACGAATACTCACAGGTGGAAACCCGGCTTAAGCTGGTTGCACTTGTAAGTTCGTTCAATTCACACAGGCAATGTGATTTGGGGATATTTTGTTTGCGGTAGCCAGAGCCAGTTAGTTTTTCATTAAACAGGCATTATCTGGTCCCGTGCGGATTAACACCCTTTCATTTCTATCGTTTATGCATTTGAAACCATCCAGAATCAGATAACAGACCATAATCCTAGAGAACACCCTGATTATCTATTCCACAAAACCTGCCCTGTTAGAGAAGTTTGCAAAATTATACTCCGTATGATTCTACATTGTTACAGAACTTTTATTGCACATAACCTGGTTTCACCAGCTTCATAACTTGATGTTCTCCCCTTTCTTCGATAGTCTTGGTGACCTGTTTCTTTTGGGATATCATTAATGTAGAGTCATGTCGGTGACTCCTTTTACCATAGTATTTTGTTGTTAACAGGAGAGAACGAGCAAAAG
Organism: Persicaria maculosa; assembly: GCA_963922045.1. Lineage (NCBI taxonomy): Eukaryota > Viridiplantae > Streptophyta > Magnoliopsida > Caryophyllales > Polygonaceae > Persicaria > Persicaria maculosa. The sequence goes on along the minus strand of OY998267.1, from coordinate 25,685,447 downwards.
AAGTGGTGGAGTTGCTGACAAATGCTGCAGATGGTGCCAAATCTTTAATTGATGCGAGTGATCGTTTGGTTTTATTTGTTGATATTGCCCGTCTATATGGTAGCCTTGGTTATGAGAGGAAAGCTGCCTTTTTCTCAAGACAGGTGGCTCAGCTATATCTGCAACAAGAAAATAAGTTGGCTGCTATGAGTGCTATGCAAGTTTTGGCTTTAGCAACAAGAGCTTATCGTGTTCAAAGCAAATCATCTATCCCCACATCCGGTGTAAGTTTATAAATCTTGTGTATTTTGGTTTCCTGAGTTCTATGCTGGGTGTAAATCTTTTCCGTTGGCTTTATCTTATGGTTTTTATAATAAATAGCAGTACTTGTATTATGCATCATAGGCCATGGTTGTATGCTTCTCCTGGTATTGTTTTAAAAGCATTGTTGGAGGAACCTATTAGGCAATTCTTGGATAATAATTGTTCTTTTTCTCTGTGTTGTTTCTGATAGGATAATGGGCCAAGTCACGCTGATGCAGGAAAGATGAATCACCATTCAGTAGTTTCATTATTTGAATCTCAGTGGAGTACTCTGCAGATGGTTGTACTGAGAGAAATTCTTCTCTCTGCTGTCCGTGCTGGAGATCCTCTGACTGCTTGGAGTGCTGCTGCTCGCTTACTAAGAAATTACTACCCCATGATAACTCCAGCTGGTCAAAGTGGACTAGCAAATGCTCTTTCAAATTCAGCAGCAAGGCTTCCTTTTGGCTCACGATGTGCTGATCCTGCTTTGCCCTTCATAAGGTAATTTTTTTTTTCTCCATGCCCTGTCCTTCTTTATAAGGATGTGACTAGAGCTGATAATCATAGAAGTACTACCTGGAAATATTGGATATTTGAATGATATTGTTAGTTTGTTTCATTTACTTAGCTGTACATATGACTGATATGGAAATTTATGCTATATGCTCTTTCCCAAACTTTTGAAGGTGGAAATAATGATAAAATAAGATGCATGACCCATAATAAGTTAGGGTGATTACTTACTCCACTCTTTGCAGGTTAAACTGCTTTCCTGTCACTCCCTCACAAATAGACATTGTAAAACGGAATCCTGCAAGAGCTGATTGGTGGGCTGGGTCTGCTCCATCAGGTCCATTCATTTACACCCCATTTAGCAAGGGAGACACACAGAGTAGTGGTAAACAGGAGTTGATTTGGGTTGTTGGGGAGCCAATTCAAGTATTGGTTGAATTGGCAAATCCGTGTGGCTTTGATTTGAAGGTTGATAGCATATACCTGTGGGTGCCTACTGAGAATTTCGATGCATTTCCCACCAGCATGACACTTCCACCTAATTCATCAAAGGTGATCACTCTTTCCGGGATTCCCACTTCTGTGGGGCCAATTACAGTTCCTGGATGTATAATACATTGCTTTGGAGTTATTACTGAACATCTGTTTAAGGATGTTGATAACCTGTTACTTGGAGCAGCACAAGGATTAGTGTTGTCTGATCCTTTCCGTTCCTGTGGTTCGCCAACATTGAGAAATGTATCAGTCCCAAGTATTTCAGTGGTGCCTCCACTGCCTTTGCTTGTGTCACATGTTGTTGGTGGTGATGGTGCCGCCATACTATATGAGGGTGAAATTCGCGATGTATGGTTAAGTTTGGCTAATGCTGGTACAGTTCCAGTTGAGCAGGCTCATATATCATTATCAGGAAAGAACCAAGATTCAATCATTTCCATTGCATATGAAACCTTAAAGTCTGCCCTGCCATTAAAACCTGGTGCAGAGGTCACACTGCCTATAACCGTGAGAGCCTGGCAGCTTACTGCACAGGACCTTGAAGCTGCTGCAGGCAGATTCACATCTGGAAGTCCAGGAAGGGTACATAAGGATGAACGGAGCCCAATGCTATTGGTCCATTATGCAGGTACTTACTAAATTCATAATGCAAAAGTACGCCAGCAGAATCCTTAGGGGAGTAAAACAAGGAAGAAGCTTCATAATGCAAAATTATGAATAAGCTATTACACATCCTTACAAGACAAATCCTCGCTTTTTATAAAACCTGCATGACAGCTAGGGTTCAGTGTCATCAGATGTGCTCTTTGATCCTCATTTTCTCTGTTTCATAATCTATATATATAGTGCTATATTTTAGTTTGCATTGATCAATTCCTTGCCCTCAACTCAAGTTCTTGCAAGTGAAAATCCTACATTTCTACCAAATCAATATTAATTATAGATCGACTGAAGCCCCAAAGCTCCTGTTGAACTGAAATAAGAAATAATAAATTGGACTAATGACATTGGGTGCTCTTTGATGTGTTACGAATCATGATATATGTAGCATTTTTGTTTTGTTGCCCGAACACACCAAATGTTCTGTGTTTTAAACTTTTATTGACAGGTCCTCTGGACGTACCCGGAGCTGATGAGTCTACTGTTCCACCTGGTAGACGCCTGGTTCTGCCTCTGAACGTCTGTGTTCTGCAGGGCTTATCCTTTGTAAAAGCACGTATGCTATCAATGGAAATTCCTGCCCATATTGGGGAAAACCTTCCTGACCTATCTCACGGAGAGGATGGTTCCAAGAATGGAACATCTGCCTCTGATGATAAATTTGAGAGATTGGTGAAACTGGATCCTTACAGGGGCAGTTGGGGGTTACGTTTTCTTGAGCTAGAGTTGTCTAATCCAACTGATGTTGCATTTAAGATCAGTGTCTCTGTCCAGATGGAGAACTCAACAGAAGGAGGTGGTTCTTTTTCTGATCAAGATGCCTCTGAGTATGGATATCCAAAAACAAAGATTGACAGGGATTCCTCTGCCAGGGTGTTAATACCACTGGAGCATTTCAAATTACCTGTTCTCGATGGATCCTTTTTGGTAAAGGATTCCCAAGGAGACGGAGCTTCGGTTAGTAGAAATTCTAGCTTCTCAGAGAAGAGTGCTAAAGCTGAGTTAAATGCTTGTATAAAGAGCATGATTTCTAGGATAAAAGTCAAGTGGGAATCTGGGCGGAACAACTCAGGGGAGCTGAATATCAAAGATGCGATGCAATCTGCGCTGCAGACAACTATAATGGACGTACTCTTGCCTGATCCTTTGACCCTTGGCTTCAGGCTTTTGAGAGGGAGCCCTGAAAGTAATCAAGATGGTTCTTTATCCAAAGGTTCTGTGCTGGCACATGACATGACTTCTATGGAAGTTTTGGTTCGCAATAACACAAAAGAGATGATCAAGATGAATTTAAGCATCACGTGCAGAGATGTAGCTGGAGAGAACTGTGTTGAGGGAACTAAGGCCACTGTTTTATGGACCGGTAAGTTATTTGTAGTATTATTTTGTTTTTACCTATATATATATATTGGTTTGCTTAGATTTATATCGCCTTGCTTAAGCCTTGCACGTTTAGATCTTGTTTGTTTGAAGAGGAGGAAATAGAAGGGAAAAGAATCAAATTTTATGTGTAAAATGTATATGATCATCACTTCTTACGAGTCTAGAGAAAGGGGAAGAGAATTGGATAAAGCATTCCAGAGGATTACCCTATGCTAAAATTAGTTGATGAAATGGGGGAAAAGAAATAAATTTTGTATGGAAAATGAGGGAAGGAGGGTAATGGTTAGAATATTAATCAATGAATCTTAACTTACATATGGACTAGATTCGTGAGGTTAATCATTACCTTTGCCTACCTAAAAAGCAACGAGGGGTTAAATCTCTAGATCTTCTATAGCAATACCCATTTGGACATCCCACTTTACAATGTGTTTGATGACCTATAATCATGTTGACAAAAAACTAAGAAATATAGAATACTTGTCCATCTATGATGTAGCAAAAGAGTTAACCGAACTATTGAATGTAGAAGAAGATAAATGAGAGCTGTATAGTGCTCTTACTTGTCACTTTCTCACAAGTGATTTTCTTGTTTTGCAGGTGTCCTTGGTGGGATTTCTATGGAAATTCCACCGTTGCAGGAGATCAAGCATTCTTTCTCCTTGTATTTCCTTGTTCCCGGTGAGTACACACTCGTAGCTGCAGCCATGATTTATGATGCAAATGACATTCTCAGGGCTCGTGCCAAAAGTGATTCCCCTGAAGAACCCATAGTTTGCCGTGGTCCCCCTTTCCGGGTCCTTGTTCGTGGAAGTGCTTGAGCAATGCAAAATCCTATACATTCTTAGGAGCTCTCCTGCTCCTTTTACATCCCCATATCTTTCTTCTTGCTCTTTATTTAAATCTGGATTTTCAAGTCTAGAACTTTTTGCATCCGGTTTATTTGATAAGCTTTTTTACACCATCGAAGCCAACAGGCTGCGGTGGCAATCGAAATATTTTTTCCCATCGCTTATTTTTCCTCTCTCTAGCACCGTCTCTTCTTGTGAAGAACTTTAGTCATTTGTTGACATAATGGTAGACCCTGATTGAATGCAACGATATTGATTACTTGTTTCCTTTCGTGTTTTGTTACATCCATGTTCAACATTCAATTTGCGTACAATCTAAACTGCGATGAGTGACCTTTCGGCTGAAGTTACAACTGCCTGGATACTGCATTTACTCGATCACCTGCCTTTATCTGAACCTCACCCAGGTGAGTTCTCAATATGTTTTGTATTACTTAACCTGCAGCTGTGTACTTGTTTTGGAGCCTGAACTTGTACTAGCTAGATATCTGCTGTAGATGACTTCTGAAAGGGGGGCTACTAGCTGTTTGGTTAAACACATGTAAACAAGGCGAATGGGGTATGTTGTAAGGATTGATTTGTGTTTCAAATTTACTACTTTCAGAACTCCAATTGAGAAGATTTCAACCATCCGCACTCAGGTAGCGAGCCGACGATGGAGGGATTAATCGGAATTGGGCCAGTTTATGGGCTTGAAGATCCGTTGAGATAAAGCCCAAAAAGTATTATCCCTGAAAATAGGATTAATGATTTATAATTAGAACCAAAAAAAAGGGTGGAATAAATGAGAGAGAGAGAGAGAGAGAGAGAGAGAGAGAGAGAGAGATGACAATGTGAAGTTCCCACTGATATAACATCTCATATCTAACAGGTTTTTCTCTTGTCTGGATAAACATTATCTAACCACCACATGTTGATAATGAAATAACAGGATAAGGATATTAAGGCTCAATTCTATGGATGAATTTACTTTGAATTCAAAGACTTTTCCGTCTCCAATATAAATCAGCAATTGAGTTGTCATATTTGCACCAACCAACCATTTTTTTTTATTTGGCCCAACTAATTAGTAATTGATGATACAAGTTCATATCATCTCCCTATACAATGCAATTGATTTAAGTTCACTTAGCATCTTCAAAGATCATCCCATCCCATACTTGGAGAAGGCTGAAAATAACTCCATCTGACAAGCATAACTTTTTTTTTTTTGGCCCTTTTCTCCTACCTAGTTTGTGGAAAGGCAAATACTCCCTATTTGTCTATGACAATCACCCCTTGAAGTCAATATACTCTATAAATCTAGGGTAAGAGGGTAAGAGGGGCAAAAGTGAGAGTCTAGGATTTGTGTACTATCAAATCACATCATCACCAAAGGTGAACCTTCCCATTCATACGAGTGTGTTTGGATTCCAATTGTATTATGTCTACCTTGCATATAGATAAGGGGGTATTTAGTTAACATAATTTGTAAGGTGTTTTAATTTCAGGGTGTGTTTGGATTACACGATCTATCAAATATACTGCAATTATTTTAACTCGCTTTATGTGATTATTTAGTTAAATTATTGTGTTACCTTTGTTTTTATAAGATTTTTATTTGTACAACCAAACACTAATATATAACGAGATAAAATAATTACATTATAATTAAAATACAATGGAATCCAAACACACCCATAGACTTGGTCGATCATCATCTTTTTCCCATGAAATTGCTAGGAAAATCCATATAATTGTATATTAGGTTTGAATCATTTTACTTCATCTTTCTCAAATATACATTGTTCAACACATTTAAAAAAAAGTTAAAACTCCCTAAACTATAATTTTTTAATAATTTTTGAAACATATATTCATACTTATTATTAGTAATGAGTATAAAACTATTTTGGAAAAATTATTTAAAAAGTCAATAATTTATAGAGTGTTTTTAGCTTTAAAAAAATGTTAACGAACTATGTTTTAAGACGGAGTAAGTGTATCTTTGAGTTTTTTTTTTTCGCTACATTCATTCTTTATATATACAAGTAAAGATTTGGATAACATTAAGGATGAGTCATTTGCCAATCGAGATCATCTTTGCAGGTAAGATCAAGGAGAGCTGGGTGATTCTGGATATGAGCTCCAACTTAATGACTAAGATGTGCAATCTTATTTGTCACAAAATTATCTTCTTGAAATACATGATTGATTCAAGCTATCTAGAAAATCCAAAGCACAAAAAAGGAAATCAGAAATGATCATTTAAAATTTTCAGTGACATTTCTATTATGCTATGAGGGAGTTGGATGATGGGGATATTGTCTCACTCGATTTCAATCTAGTTGGGCCCTAAGTTTTTCGCAGCACGAATACCTTTTAATAGAACGTTCAATTTTACCAACATTCATTTCATATATTGATATGGCTGATGGTTTAAGGTATAATGAATCGCGTTTGTATCCTAATATCCTATTAGGAGATATTTTCTATTTGTGTTGTGATTCCTTACCTTTGATGCGTATGAATATAAACGAGTGGTTATTAATTTAATTATATATGCGATTCGCGTTCAAACAATTAAAATATCCCAATCAAAATTTAATTTAATTTGAAGTAAACGAAGTCAAGTCCAATATGATCGAGCGATTGACAAACATAAATACTACCTATATATGTTTGATTTTGATTTTGATTGGGTTCACTTTCACACACACAAACACTACATATTCACACATACACTCTGTGTGGAGCTAGGGGGTCTTGACCGATAAATTACCTAGGTCTATTTTTCATATACATAGCTTCGTTTTGATATATATATATAGTATAATACGTCATAACTCGACATTTGAGTAAAAAGTTATGAATGTTTGAAAATTATAGGTGTATTAATCACTTTAATTTTATTTCAATATACTATAATACTTTTATATTTTACTTAAATTGACATTCACATATTATAATTCATCTCGAGAGCTTCGAAACCATAAGTTATATTACTTCTTTTGAGAATTTGGTAAGAAGTTACACAAGTTTAAATTTTTTATATCTAGTTATACATTATTACATCTTAAGAATACAATGTTTATTTATTATGTTTTATATCCTTATTTTCGTTTTATATCCTTATTTTTGTTTTATATCTTTGTAGTAATTTGTAATATCGTTTGACACTAGTTTGTAATATCATTTGGCACTAGTTTGTACTATCGAACACGTTGTGTATTTTATGACTTTTTTCTCAATCTTATTGTCTACTACTATGGTGACCCCATACTCAAAATTTTCTGGCTCCGTCCCTATCCACACACAATAGGTCATATGTATAGAGACAAATCTCAGTGTAAGCAAACCCATCTGCTATTGGGTAGAAAATTTGGGATGGAGTTAAAAAATAAAATTTTGTTGGGCAGAAATAATTATAATCTTATTTTATTTTGAATCAAAACCCAAAAGATGAACATAATGAGTGAAGAGATGTTGCACTTTCTTTCGACATGTCGTTCATTCGTAGGGATAGTAGTGGATCGGGTGATGGGTGGATGACTACTTCCATCACCCGACCCACCACCTAGAACCCTTCACCCTACCCGACCCATCACCCACCAAATATTTCACCCGCCCCGTCCACCCATCACCCACTAGTTGATCGGATGGATCGGGTGATAATATAATTCGGGTGAAATACACCTCATCAAATTCAACAAAAAAATTTATAGAAAAAAATACGTACATCGAACACTTAGATGAATAAACAATTAGCAAATATAGTCAAATTCGGTCAAATAAGTGTAAAGATCCACGCAACTATCAACACTTCAAGCTAGAAACATGTTTGATAGGTTTTTTAATTAGGGTTTGAGGGTTTGAGAGTTGTGTACACTGAAACCAACCTCTCTATATATTAATATGTGAACACTAATGGGATTGTTCAATGTGCACTTTTAAACAATGCACCTTCTGGTATAAAGTAGCAAGTATACTTGTACACTTTAAAAAGTTGACCGATGCGATAGGTGTACAAGTTTTTTCAAAAAATACATTAGTTGTCAATGTGCACTAGTTGTGCATAAAATTGCACACAGATACGGGGCCGGGGCCGGGTGTGAATTATAGGTGAATAATTCTTATGGTTTGAATGTGATTGTGAATAGTAAAAAATTCGTATGTCACAATATTATTATTTGTCAATCAATATAATTATTTGTACGTGTAAAAATATAATTATTTACACTAATCATGAATTTTTTTAAAAAATATTTATACAAATATAATTAATTATATTTTACATTATTGTATATAAATAATTATGTATTCACATACAAATAATATGATTGTTCACGTATGGCCCACGTTTAATAAACAGGAGCATCGATCAGTTTTGAAAAATTACAGATCAATATATTGTAAAAGGAATATTTCAGAAAATGATGGAATCGTTGAGAGATGGGGAAAAGTTGTGGAGGGAGCGTTGTAATTTGGTGAAATGGAAATAGGAAGGCCGATGAATATATATAGCTGTGTCGGAGTGTTGTAGGGGACCTTCTTCTTCTTACTTCTAGCTAGTTGCAGGAAACTGTGCACATTGACATGCATTGCCAGTAGTCATGTGCTGAACCCATTTATATCACCATGGTTGAAGTTGAAGCTTTGTATTGAAGATAGATTTTGTGGTCCTCGCTTTCCAAAAAAATAAAATAAAATAAAATAAAAAATCCTACTTTGGAGTAAGTGGTGATGTGGTCCAATCCACATCGATTGAGGATTCGTATATAAGTCTTGTTAGATACACCACAAATCCCCTTCTTTAAGAGCACGTCCATTCCAACGTGCATAACTTTTTTAATTAATTAGTACACTTTTTTAATTAATTAGCCCACTGCAACTTCGCACGTTCATTCCAACGTGCAGATTTGTGGTGTATTTAGTTTCTCCGTTCGTGTATATATATATATATATAGATGGATAGATTGTGTTTATTTATACACATTAGGTGTTTAATGCTCGCTATCAGAATTTTTATACATAAACAATATGATTATAGATAATATGTTTATAACTCTTATAGTGTATCATTTTAACAATCTGGGTCATTGAACTTAAAAGATCAATGGTTGTAACTTCCGATTATTCGATGATATTATGTGATTATTCGTTGGAATGAAATTATTTGGTGGTACCGGTGATTATTCATTAGAAAGAAACTTATATATATTATTTTATAATTTTTTTATAGACGAATAATTACAAATTGTTATAGATAAATAATTATGTGAAAACAAACAAATAATTATGAGAAAATAGACTAATAATTTCTGTGTACACAATAAGGCTTGTGTACAACATAAAAATTGTGTACACCGGAACCAACCTATATATATATAAGCACGTACAATGACAATGTAAAACAAAAAGGTTACAAGAGAGGGAAAATGAAACCTATGAAAAAAGGTTATACTTCCTTAACACTAGCCTTTTTCAACCCAAATAGTGCTTCTCCAGTGCATCTGATCCCTCGTCATGTCCTCATCTAGGTTTCCAACTATTAGGGAATAAAATGAGAATCGAGGTTAATGTTTAGTTACTAGTCTTTCTTTGGGAATGATAGATTACATAGACATATATTGTATAGTGGGCCCAAAAGCCCAATACCTTTGTAACCTATATATATGATTATCAATGAATGGAAACCCTCAAGGAGGATTTTATGATCGATCTCGTGATCTTACATGGTATCACAGCCTAAGATCCATCAACCCTAATCTTTTTTTTCCAAAAAAAAAAAAACCCTAGCCTACCGCCCCCCACTCTCCCAAACCCTAGCCGCCACCCTCCCCCCCTCACGGCGCCCCCCCTAGCGGCGCCACCACCCTCTCCCCTCACGGCGCCCCCCCTAGCGGCGCCCCTCCCCACCTTCCGCCTCCCCTTCCTCTTTCTCGCACCTCTCTATTGCTCGTCCCGATGGCCGACGCACCCACCTCCAAACCGCCCTTCCACTCCGCTCTCACCATCTCCAATATCAAAAATTGCATCCCCATCATCCTTGATCACGAATCCAGTTCCTACACCATGTGGTCGCACCTCTTCACGACCCATGTTAAGGCTCATAAGGTCCTCCACCACATCGACTCCTCCGTCGATCGCCCTGCTAGTGAAGACAACGATCTCTTCGCTCAACTCGACACCATTGTCCTCCAATGGATCTTCAACACCATCTCAAAAGATCTATTGACTACCATCCTTGACCCCAAAGACTCCGCCTTGGATGCTTGGAACAAACTTCAGAACATCTTTCAAGACAACAAGTCCACTCGTGCTGTCTACCTTGAGCACGAATTCTCAAACTGCAAGCTTTCATCATTCCCATCGATCTCCGCCTATTGCCAGCACATCAAGACCCTGTCCGATCAACTAGGTGCTGTCGACTCCAAACCCAGCGCCACCCGCCTGGTCCTCCAGGTACTTTCAGGTCTTCCCTCTGAATACAACGCCGCTGCTACTCATATCCAGCAGACAGAACCTCTCCCTACCTTCGAAAAGACCCGGTCTCAATTGATCCTGGAAGAGACTCGCCTTCACCGTCAGACCACCGACGCCGCCAAGGACAAGACGGCATTGGTCTCGTCATCCGACATTGACGAGACCTATGCCCCACAGCACAGCCGCGGCGGCGACCCTTCGCTGAGAGGCGGCGGCCGCGGCCGCAGCAGTGGGCGGCGGCCGCAGCAGCAACCTGACGCCTCTCACCCCCCTGGTATCCCAACACCGGCTACCCGCCTTGGATGCCCTTTGGCTACCCCCCTGCGACATACCGCAAACCGACTCCCTACCCCAACTGACAGCAGGGAGCGGGCTTGTTGGGTCCTGCTCCTCGTCCTGCAGACCATCAGGCCTACCCCTCCTCGTCGGATTATGCCTACACTCCGACTGATGTGCAGCACGCCTTCTCTTCTATGCAGTTGGCACCTCCTGACTCTACTTGGTACATGGACACTGGCGCCACTTCGCATATGACGAACACCTCAGGTACTCTCTCTTCTATTTCTTTTAAGGGTCCTGTACACTCTATTATCGTCGGCAACGGTGGTCGCCTCGCCACTTCGGGCATTGGCCACGCCACTTTACCCACCACAACCAACCCACTACACCTAAACAATGTCCTCATTTCCCCCAAACTTGTCAAAAACCTTATCTCTGTCCGTCGGTTTACCACTGACAACAATGTTTCTCTCGTGTTTGATCCGTTTGGTTTCTCTGTGAAGGATCTCACTACGGGGGTTACTCACCTGAGATGTAATAGCACCGGGGAGCTCTATCCTGTGTCGTCGCCCTCACCGTCTAGCCCGTCAAGTCCAGTCGCCCTCTCGGCATCATCATACGATCTTTGGCATGCCCGCCTTGGTCATCCTAGTCCTGCAGTTTTAGATTTACTTCGTTCAAAGAGTCTAGTCACATGTAATAAAGAGCGTCGCTCTACTTTATGTTCGTCATGTCAATTAGGCAAGCATGCCAGACTCCCTTTTCAGCAGTCATTAAACACTACTTTTTCCCCTTTTGATATTATTCATAGTGATATTTGGACATCTCCTGTGCCTAGCAAGGAGGGTCATAAGTATTACCTTTTGTTTTTGGATGATTATACGCATTTCTTATGGGTTTTCCCGTTGCACTTTAAATCTCAAGTGTTTCCCATCTTTGCCAAATTCCATGCTTATATCAAAACACAATTTCACACCTCTATCAAGTGTTTCCAATGCGACAATGGCCGTGAATTTGATAACAAAGAGTTTCACACTTTTTTCAACACCAATGGGATCTCCTATCGTTTGTCTTGCCCCTATACCTCCCAACAGAATGGCAAGGCCGAACGAATCATCCGAACCATCACCAATATGATGCACTCTCTCCTCTTTCACGCATCTATTCCCCTTCCCTTTTGGCCTTACGCATTAGCCACCACATGCTACCTCCTAAACATTCTCCCTTCCACTACCCTCCACCATCGCTCACCTACTCAGGCACTTTATTGCACCTTGCCTAGGTATGATCACCTTCGTACCTTTGGGTGCCTGTGCTTCCCCAATCAGTCATCCACCGCCCCTCATAAGCTTCACCCACGCTCCACTCCTTGTGTCTTTCTTGGCTACCCGTCTGATCATCGCGGTTACCTCTGCCTCGACATCAAATCCCATAGGATCATTTTGTCTCGGCATGTCACCTTCGATGAATCTCGCTTTCCCTTCACATCACCTACCCCTCCTGTGTCTCCTTCAGATTCAGAGTCCTCATTCCCACATTTTCTTATCCCCCAGAGCTCTCCCGGTGCTCCCGTCTCTCCCCCTGCACCCACACCACCACCCCCTACCACCAGACCACACACCCGCAGCGTCTCCGGTGTCTTCCGACCCCGACAGATCGTCTCCATGACCACAACCCATAGCCCCGCCTCGCATCCACACACACATCTCCCCCGCCGCCAGATGCCGCGGCCGCTGCATGATGCTGCGGCCGCAGCAATTAGCCCTCCCACACCCCGCAGCTTTCCCGCAGCTTACCCCGCTGCCGCGGCCGCGGCCGCCGCCCCCTTGCCGCGGCCGCAGCCTAGTGCTGCGCCCGCTGCCGCCCCTTCCACCGTCTCCCAATCCCCCCTACCTCCATCTCCCCTGTCCCTACCTCCCACAAAACAGCCCTCCTTGATCCGAATTGGCAGGCGGCTATGCTCGACGAATACAGGGCCCTTACGAAGAATGGTACTTGGGTTCTGGTTCCTCGCCCTCCTGATGCGAATGTCGTCCGATGCATGTGGCTCTTCCGTCACAAGTTCCGATCCGACGGGACTTTGGAGCGCTACAAAGCCCGTCTTGTGGTCAACGGTCGTTCTCAGCAGGTAGGTATTGACTGTGATGAGACATTCAGCCCCGTCGTCAAGCCTGCCACTATCCGAGTGGTGTTGAGTCTAGCTTTGTCACGCAACTGGGCCATTCATCAGCTGGATGTCAAGAATGCCTTTCTTCATGGTCATCTGAATGAGACAGTCTACATGTTTCAGCCATCGGGGTTTGCTGATGCTGACCGTCCCAAGCACGTTTGTCTCCTGAAGCGATCTCTGTATGGGCTGAAACAGGCTCCGAGGGCTTGGTTCCAGCGCTTTGCTTCTCACCTGCTACGCCTAGGCTTCATTGGCAGCCGCTCAGATTCGTCTCTGTTCATTTATCGCAGAGGCTCAGACACGGCTTTTCTCCTACTTTATGTCGATGACATTATTATCACCGCCTCTTCTGATGCTCTTCGGACGTCGATTATTTCACAGTTGAGTGCAGAGTTCGCCATGTCTGATCTGGGTCAGTTATCCTACTTCTTGGGGGTTGCTGTTCAGCGTCATGCTTCTGGTCTGTTTCTTTCCCAGAGTAAGTATACTGCTGAGATTGTCGCTCGGGCTAAGGTGGTCAACTGTAATCCTGTCGCCACCCCTGTCGATACATCCACCAAGCTCAGTGCTCATTCTGGTCCTTTGGTTGATGATCCTACCCTATACAGGAGCCTCGCCGGTGCTCTTCAGTATCTCACCTTCACCAGGCCTGATATCAGTTACGCCGTTCAGCAGATCTGTTTGTTTATGCATGCACCTAGGGAACCGCACTTTCAGGCCTTGAAGCGAATCATTTGGTACATCAGCGGCACCCTCGAGTTAGGCACCACGATCACTCCTTCCGCTAAGCTTGACCTTGTTGCTTACACTAATGCGGATTGGGGTGGTTGTCCTGACACACGTCGATCCACGTCTGGTTACTGTGTCTTCCTCAACGACACACTTATCTCATGGTCCGCAAAGCGTCAGTCGGTCGTGTCTCGCTCCAGCGCTGAGGCAGAATACAGAGGTGTTGCCAACGTTGTCTCCGAGTGCTCTTGGCTCCGCAATCTCCTGCTTGAGCTTCGTTGCCCTCTTTAGAAGGCCACTCTGGTCTACACTGACAACGTCTCCGCCGTCTATCTAGCTAGCAACCCAGTCCAGCATCAACGCACGAAGCACATTGAGCTAGATCTCCACTTCGTCAGGGACAAGGTTGCCATTGGACATATCCGTGTTTTACATGTCCCGTCCTCCTATCAGTACGCTGATATATTCACCAAGGGTTTACCTCGACAGTTATTCATTGATTTTCGCTCCAGTCTCACTGTACGCCCCCCTCCAGTTTCGACTGCGGGGGTTTGATAGATTACATAGGCATATATTGTATAGTGGGCCCAAAAGCCCAATACCTTTGTAACCTATATATATGATTATCAATGAATGGAAACCCTCAAGGAGGATTTTATGATCGATCTCGTGATCTTACAGGGAAAAGTATATAGGTTTGGGTTGGATTTGGTTATGGGCTAGGAGTCCAACATGTGTTATATAAAGACAGGTGTAAAGGTCGGAATTTAATACAATTATCATTTTTTCTCTCTTCCGGCCATCATCTTCAATCTCTGCTCTCCTTCTTTTATTTTGATTTCTGTCACACACAATTGTAGTCGGTGCAACCACATTAAGGTTTCTTGAAGGTTTTTATGGTATTAGAGAAGGAGAACTGCTCTATATTTGAAAATCGCGAAGAATGAATGAATTTCTCACTAGAAGAGAACCGACAATCAGAAGCATATCTCAACCATGGAAGTCAAAGAGGAGGGATTGGTGACATTAGATGTTTCCTGTCCATATTACCTTCATCCATTAGATCATCCAGGTCTCGTGCTAGTCACACCACCATTAGGCAGAGAAAGCTTCGAAGGATGGCAAAGATCTATGAAGATTGCGTTGTTGGTAAAGAACAAGGTCGGTTTTATCGACAGATCGATTCCGATCCCTTTCATATAGATCTAGACTATTGAAAGTGGGAAAACTATAATGATATGGTGATATCTTGTCTAATCACCATCATTAGCAGCGAAATTCGAAGTAGTGTCATATACACAAGCACTGCAATAGAGATTTGAAAGCAATTGCAATCAAGGTATGACCAATCATGCAGTGCGCAGTTGTATGACGTGCAACAAGAATCCAATTTGATTGTTCAAGGTGTTGATTTCATTGTGTCTTATTACAATGAGAAGAACTCTCCATGAGATGAATTGGCAAGTCTGAGGAGCTTCTCTACTTGCAGTGGGAGGAGCACAAAAGTTCACATAATTTATCAAAGAACAAAAGCTCTTGGAGTTCCTGATGGGGTTTAATGAGAGTTACACAACTGCTAGGAGAACGATCTTGATATAAAAACCACTTTTAAATGTTGATCATGCATATTTCTTCCTAAAATAGGAAGAAAAACAGAGAGAAGTTCAGGTGCCAAGATCGATCATGATAAAATCTTTACCAATGCACGCCAATACTCAAGACATGTATCCAGAGAATAAGTCGATGTATTGCAAAAACTACAAGAAGTCGATCAAACCCTAATGTTAATTGATGTTATCACCTTATTGGTCTTCCGCCTCACCTGCAACAAAAGAACAAAAAGAAATGAACGGTTTGCTGGTTCAACGAGCATAAGATCATAAACAAAATGCTCAGGGAAGTTAGACCTTAGACATGAACAAGTGACAATTGCTTAGCATGCTTGCAGCTTTAGAGCGCTAAGGAAAATGAGGCTTCAATGATGACTTTTCCTATTTTGCAGGTAACTTCACCTCCTAAAATTCAGGTGTATATTCCATCGAATTACATTGCCAACTAGAGAGGATACATCTGTGTGCATAGTTGGGAAAGTGCAAATGTTAGTTGATTTGGTGTTGAAGGATGTGTTATACGTGCCTTCTTTCAAGTGCAATCTATTATCTGTTGGCAAACTGATCCAGGGCAGAAAGTGCAACATATTATTCACACCTACAAGGTAGGTGTGGCCACGGGTTGATCGACCCGCCGGGTCAAGGGCCTAGGATGGTCGACCCGAACCCTAACCCAGGGAGGCCACAAGTCAACAAGTTCAGGTTGACTCATTGACCCATTGACCCACCGACCCGACGAGCTACCTTATTTAAAAGAATTTTTTAAATAAAATTTTGACTATTAAATAAAAAAAGTGATATGGTAAGATTTTATCTTTATACCACTTTCTATCATTCACTTCATTTTAATGTGAAAAGATTTTATATCTCCATACCACTTCCTTCATCCACTACAATTTCAATGTGGGATGTAAGAGAGAAACATATAAGAAGATATTTTTTTCTCAAACTTCATTTCCAATGTAGGAAATAAAACTTAAGGGAAGTGGGAGTCATGAGATAATGGGATAAACACACATATATCTTCACACCTTCTCATTCTAACTCTCAATTTTCAATGTGGAATAATGCCTTTGTCCCACTGAAAATGAGGGAATTAAAGGAAGATTTCCAAAGCTATAAAAAGAGAAGAATGAGGATGCCTTTGTCCCACATTGCTATTATATATTAGTTTATATATTATTATAAATTATTCTAAGAATAATTTAGAAAGCGGGTTGACTTAGCGAGTCGGACCCCGTGGATCGGCAGGTCATGGGGGCTAGAATCCTTACACTTTTACAATTGATTGACAAAGATAAGATTGCTTTAGATGCTTGTGATGTGTGTGCCAGGTCTTGACAACATAGGTCGTGTTACTATCAAGCAAGATTGCTTTAGTTTGTTACAATTGATTGACAAAGATAAGATTGCTTTAGTTTGGGTGCATTTGCTATCAAGCAAAATCAATGCATTCATCATACATAGGAGTTTTTTTTGGAGATGGTAAAGAATTAGTTTGGGAAACGAGTCAAGACCATCCAATCAAATAATGCTCTAGCATTGGGTAGAAGTAGAGAAACATCCCAATTCTGGAAATGGAAGGGATATGCCATCAGACAAGTTGTGTTACTACTCAACAATAGAATGGGGTAGTCGAACACAAGCATATGCATTTGCTTGAAGTGGCTAGAGCATTGTTATTCACTTCGTGGCTTTCGATCCGGTTGGAGGGCGAGTTTGCGTTGACAACAAGCTACTTGATCAATTGGTTTCCCACTTCATTAATCACGGACAAGACTTCATAGGAGGTTTTTTTTGGAAACTCACTATCATATGAACATCTCAAGAGCTTCGAATACTTATGTTTTGCATCTACTTTGCAACATGGGCAAGATAAACTCGAATCTCGTGCTTAGCCCTGTGTCTTCTTGGGCTACCCATTTGGCCAAAAGCTTTCAAACTGTTGAACCTGGTTACCATGAAAGTCTTCGTTTGCAGGAACGTTGTGTTTAATGAAGCGATCCTCCTTTTTTCAACCTCAACATCAACATCTCATTTCTTCTTTCAAGGTAGAACCTTCTAAAACTTTGTTTCTTGTTTCTCCTCATGAATAAATAGATCCATACCAGAACCTTAGGCCTCAATTGTCACTCCTAAATCTAGTCACTAGACTTCCTTTCAAAGATCAGATAAAACCTATTGACCCCCTACTTACCTTCATGACTATGTGTGTTGTGCAGAAGCTTCTCATACCTTCAATCATACTCTAACCTCCACACTCAACTTCTCTATGGTATCGGTTGACCCTCACATTGAGAGGGACATAGGACCCTCTAACTATGAAGAATCCAAATCACAAGGCGATGAGTTTGACGCTTTGGATCTTAACCATAAATGTAGTATTGTTCAATTACCAAATGGGAAGCATGCAATCACTTGCAAATGGGTATATAAGTTAAAACAAATAGCGCGTTGATGGGTCAGTAGAATGTTATAATGCATGATTGGTGGTTCGTGGTTTCACCCAAAAGGAAGGGGTGGACTACATAGACTTTTTCACTGTTGGTGAAGATGACCACTCTTCGGGCTCTCGTGTTAGTGGCTCTCCAAAAGAACTGGAATACATTCCAACTAGACATCAACAACACCTTTTTGCATGATGATTTTGACAAAGAAGTTTATATGCGCCCTTCACTTGGTTTGAAGGTAGACAATGCATAGATGGTTTGCAGGTTGCACAAATCGCTATATGGTTTAAAACAGGTGTCACAAAATGGTACTCCAAGTATCCAATGCAATCAGATTAAGAGGTTACCAACAATTAAAGAAAGATTTGTTCTTCAAGAAATCTAGGGATTCCATGGTGTTCATTGTATTCTATATTGACGATATAATCTTTAAAGGGGATGATATTAGTGAAATGCATGTGGTAAAGAAGTTCCTTGATGAAACAATTTCACATCACGGATTTAGGTGAGCTTAATTTATTTCTTAGGATCGAATTCATCAAGACTGACATGGGACTTATTTTGAGTCAACAAAATTTCATTAGCAAAGTGATCAAGGAGTTTCCTTGTGGTTCTCAAATTATCAACCCATTGCTGCTAGGTGAGAAGTTGTTATTGAACACAGGTGATCCCTTGCCAGATCCTACCATATACCATCGAATGGTTAGCAAATTGAACTATATTATCAACACTTAACCTGGTCTAGCTTTCACATTGCAGTATTTGAGTCAGTTCCTTCAATAACCTTGAAAACCTCACATAGATACGACCTACAAGGTGCTTTGATACTTGAGGGGAATGCATCACAAAGGTTTGTTGTTGAGCTCCGCTACCTCCATAACTTTGCAGGCTTTCTACGAGGTTGACTAGGAAAGTTGCCCTCAAACTCATCGATTGGTTAATTAGTGCATATGTGGTGCTATTAGGGTCAAATATGATTTCTTGGAAACCGAAAAAACAAGGCCGTGTCTCCCTTTCTTCTTCCAAAGTAGAGTATATGTTCCTTTTGTTGGGTATGTGCTGAGCTAACACGGCTTAGTCCTTTTTTTTTGATGAGATTAGTGTAGAGGGTATCACTCCAATCCTTGTTCCTTGTGACAACCATGCAATAATTTTTAGTGCGAATTAAAAACTTGGTGTTTCACGAGTGAAAAAAACATATAGACATTGATTGTTGATCATTTCGTTAGAGATAAGCTATTAGAAGGCTTGATTGTTTTGTCGCACACGCCTTCCTCCCTACAGGTTTCCAATTGCCTCACTAAGCCTTTGCATGATGTTCAGTTTCATGCTCAGTTGCCCAATCTTTGGGTTATATGATACTCTATCTCATGTTGGCTGGGGGGGGGGGGGGAATTGGGGAATAAAATGAGAATCGGGTAATGTTTAGTTACAAGTTCACTTTCTTGAAGCCAAGTGTATAGGTATAGGTTGGATTCAGTTATAGTCTAGGAGCCCAACATATGTTGAATATAAAAACAAGTGTAAAGGCCCGAATGCAATACAATCATCATTTTCCCTCTCCTTCCATCGTCTTTAATATTTGCTCTCCTTCTTTCTATTTCATGTTTCGTTACACATAACTGCAGTTGTTGAAACCTCAAGATTTTATGAAGGATTTCAACAATTATCTAATCACTTCCTTCCAACTCTTTATATTTTGCCTCCTTGCATGGTGTTTGGAAGCTGACATTAGTATATGCTTCAACGATCAACTCATCTTGTCCTCATTACATTAAGAAATCATCCTTAGTCATTCTCAAATACTTGAGGATGTTCTTAGCTGCACTCCAGTGTGCTTCACCTTGAGTGACACAATTGGGTCCATTCTCTGTGTATATCCAAACCATCAAAGTATCGACTAATGAAGCATATCCTTGATCATCCCTAAAATCTGATCTTA
The DNA here is from genome assembly GCA_963922045.1 of Persicaria maculosa. Taxonomy (NCBI): domain Eukaryota; kingdom Viridiplantae; phylum Streptophyta; class Magnoliopsida; order Caryophyllales; family Polygonaceae; genus Persicaria; species Persicaria maculosa. The sequence goes on along the minus strand of OY998267.1, from coordinate 25,665,615 downwards.
TTTAATCTAGTGTGTCCGCACATCCATTTGATCATTCTCATATATCTAAGCAACTATAATCCTATGTTTTCGTGGTCTTACACTTCGTCTCATACAACATGCATGATATAGACTCTTACACCTCAATTATATCTTTCAAGTAGGGCTGCCCAATCAGTCTGAATTGGATCGAACCGGAAATTCTGGTCTGGTCCAAGACCGGTGGACCGGAATTTTGAAAACCCTTGATCGTGGATCAGACTAGGAGCGCAACATATAATCCTGGAAATAATTTGCAGTACAGGCCATTTTTTTTACTTTATTAGGAGAGTGTCCACCATGTTGGTTTAATTAGGTTTTTGTCCATCCCTAAATTTTTAGATAAAATTGTGCCCCCTTGCTCTAAACCCAATCTCAATCTCTCTGGCCGTCTCGCACTCTCATCGCTTCATCTCCATGGCGACCTGCATCCCATGGCTTCATCTCCGGTGAGATGAACCAACGAACTTCCTCCAGCCTCGATTCCAGCGGCAACGACCTCCCTCTCTCTCTCTGTCTGTCGATGCGAAGATCCGAAAATTTCGATGTCGATTTCCTTTTCGATCTGATTTGTTCCATATGTCGAATCCCTTCATCTGATCTGATTTGTTCCATATGCGTCTTTAATCGGAGATGACTGGCATTGGCAGCAACAGGATCTACCTGGACGGACGAATGGCTCAGCGTCTGGCGGATGAGGCAGTGGTCGGCGTGTCTCTCACGGCGGAGGATGCGAGGAAGATCGCGAGGGCGACTCAGGTGGAAAAGGTCAAGGAGAGGCTGAGAGAGGTCCCGGAGAGCGCGGTTTCGTATTCGGAGATCGATTCATTCAAATCTGCGCAGCCGTCATCGTTCTTCTCCCCTTCTTTTGCAAACTGGTGCTTCTTCCGGCATTCAATGTAAGTGTGTAGATTAAATCGACTTACTAGATCTCAAGTGGTAGATCCGGTACTTCTCTTGTGATTTTGTTGGATTCGGTGTTTCTCTTAAACGTTGCAAACACTGGTGCTTCTTCCGACATTCAATATAGGGAACATGAAACTTAAGTCTGGGATCGAATTTAGGCTTATTTAGCTTAGTCCATGTTATCTGCTTTGTGTAGGTGAAGTTGTGGTTGGCTACTCATCATAATTTAAATAAAAAGATTTCTACAAAAATTCAGCATTATGGGCTTGTTTCTAAGTGTTAGGGTGTTCTAGCTAAATGGGGGTTTGGGCTGAATATGCTGATGCAAATGTATATGATGTTGCTGAATTTTTTAGCCTTTAAATTGCAATGTTGAAGGCTGTTTGTTTGGAGCAGTTGGATGTTGTGTTGATGCAAATGCTGATGCAAATGCAAATGCTGATGCAAATGTAGATGATTTGTTGTTAATACCTTTCTCTCTTTCTCTTGTTCAATTGAATCTCGCAGTCAATCGGAAGAAAATTTGGTGTTGCAATTTAGATGGAGAAGTTCCTTTGTTTTCTTTGTGTTGCAATTGGAAGGAAATTTGGTAGTTTTGTGTGCAATATATGGTGCTGAACGCGTTCTTGTGTCATGGTGTTGCTTTTGCTGTCATGCTTGGGTCCTCATATAGTCATATCTACACTAATCTATATATACACACTAATATATATTCTCCTCCTGTGATGCTAGTATATATTAACACTCTGTACAAGCTCCTGTCAATTGGTACGCTCTGTACTCATATATACACTGATCTATATTAAGGCTAGTATATATTTTAATCAATTGGTATCCTTATATTAACATTAATATACTATACATTCTCCTGTCAATTGGTACGCTTATACTATATTAATACTCTGTACAATTGGTATACATTCTCCTCCTGTCAATTTGTATACACTATATTTTAATCAATTGGTATACACTAATATACATTCTCCTCCTGTATGTTTATACTATATTAACACTATGTACAAGCCTAGTATATATTTTAATCAATTGGTATGCTTGGTGCTCCTGTCATGCTTTCCCCCCTTTTATATTTTTTATATTTGTTTTTGCAACTAATAAATACTAAAATGCTGAAATAAATACTGAAATGCTGAAATGAATACTGAAATGTTGAAATTAATTCTTATTAGCAAAATTCGTTAAGAATTACTGAGATATGGTTCTTTTTCAGCAACAATTCTTATAAATTTTTTTTAGCATTTTAGCATTTTTTGAAAAAAAAACTTCGGTTTCAGCAACTCTGGTATCGAAGTGGTGACGCGAAAAAAAAGAAAAAAAAGCAACTCCGGTTTCAGCAAATTCGGTTTCAGCAACTTAGGTGTCGAAACACTGATGCAAAAAAAAATTTCAGCAACAATTCTTATAATTTTTTTTAGCATTTCAGCATTTTTTGAAAAAAAACTCCGGTTTCAGCAACTCCGGTGTTGAAGTGGTGACGCGGAAAAAAAAAGAAAAAAAAAGCAACTCCGATTTCAGCAACTTCGGTTTCAGCAACGCGCGAAAAAAAAAAGATAAAAAAAACTAATTTAAGCAATTATAGCAACAATTTCAGCAACTTCAGTTTCAGTAACTCCGGTGTTGAAGTGGTGACGCGAAAAAAAAAGAAAAAAAAAGCAACTCCGGTTTCAGCAACACTGGTTTCAACAACTCTGATTTCAGCAACTTCGGTTTCAGCAACGCGCGAAAAAAAAACGCTGAAATAAGGGTTGCTGAAACCAAATGTGCCGAAACAGGAGGGGGCACAGGGGGCGTGCGTGGGGGGGCGCAAAGGGGGCAAGGGAAGGAAGGTGAACATTTTGCCAATTTGGAAGGAATGGTGGACATTTTCCTAATAAAGGCCCTAATTATGGCCTATTGCTCAATTGACCCATAATCCTGGGTCTAATACGTGAATGAAAAAATAATTATAATATTTTTTACTTGGTCACTTTATTTTTATTTAAAAAAATACATATATTTACACTTTTTGGGTACCTGCTATGGATTTCCCCCCTATAAGACCGATAGATTTTGGGTCTCTCCTCCCGCACTGTGTCCTTGTTTACATCTACTGTCGAAGTCTGCCGTTGCCGTTCGACGATGGATTTTGGGTTTTCTCCTGTTCTTCTGCTTGGCGCTTTGCCTCTATTTTTGAGGTCCTTACCTGGGCTGGACCTCTTGGGCTCCCCTGCCTCTCTTGCGGCCACCGACATCGCCCCTGGTATGTTCACCCTCTCTCCCTTCTCTATCTGTACTCAACTCCTTACAGCAACACATGCACTCTCATCTATGGAAAGGGACGTTCCTCTGAGAACAACACCCTAAACTACAACCTCAACTACATACAAACCGGGAAGCACTTGTGCGACACCCAATCTACACTCAACTTTCATATTGACTCAAGGTTTATTCTTACTGTCATTCATGGCATTACTCTACTGCAGCAGAAAACAAACTCTATAAACCCATTTAAGGTCTTGAGCTTTTGTGATCAGATGCATAATTTGATTCGATTGTTTAGCCGACATCGACTCCAAGTTCATCATAAAATGACTCTCCTACATATTGCTCTCTACCTATATAAATCTCATATTAGATTATCTGCATGTAGTATTAAATTTGCAGCAATAACCTTGATGCTAAAATCTACAATTATACACCAACAGGACTGGTTTCTTATCTATTACAAATACTACTTGTGCTATATGATAACTATTCTCTATATGACTTGTGCTACTGTCATAACTATGGCTCTGTTTCATAATCACAAACACAAGCATCTGTCTATTCTTGTTGATCCTTCAACACTAAGCTTGTCACTAAATCTAACTAAAATTGGGGGTTTCCCCGAGAACGCGGTACCTACTTTCATCTTACTGCAGGGTTTTCGTCTATGTATTCACACTCCTCTGCCTGCCTTACTCGGTATCTTGGCAACTTCAAACCAGTCAGATTCAAAATCAAAGAACCCAATTCCACTGCTAAAAGGGTATCAACACCATCAACTTGGCTTTCGACGACCGTGCTTCCATTACTGGGCTTGTGTGGTTGTCGGATCTGTTTATCCTTACAAGTACTTTCATAGGTATGATTCTGATCTCCGACTTTCATACCTTTTATCCAATTGTTTCCTCACTTCTCAATTTCCTTAAGTTGGCATACTCATTATTTCTCCTATACATACACTTTCAATCTACATTATAATGTTGACACCCACTCAACCACCCAAATCGGGAAGCCTTCGGGCGACACCCACTCAAACACTCAAATCGGGAAGCCTTCGGGCCACACCCACTTGACCGGGAAGCCTTCGGGCCACACCCACTCGACCACCGAATCCATAGGGAGGCACCAGTGTGACCCCCATACAAACAATACCCACTCTTTAAAAATGACATTGTTGTTCTTTGATAGAACTTCTGCTCCACTCTCTCTGTTAACTCAGTGCTTAAATTATTCCTCCACTATTGCATTATGTGTTCTTATGTTTAAGATTAACCAGTTACCGGCAAATAAACCTAGATTGTCTTCAATGCTTTATTCTACACACATCCTAGTCCTTGAATGGACACCTAGAATCACTAATATCCTATTACTGTGTACATCCTATTCAAGCTTAATAATGGGTTTTAATTTCAACATTACAAGGGCAAAATTTGGTAGCAATAGCTATTACACCCATATAACATACATTAATCACCTATATGACATACATCAGCAAACAATTAAAACCACACACAAAGTCACACACTATGCAATCTCCATGACAACTACAACTCATATTAGTATTGTTTCTACTTACATCATACTCAGAAGCTCTCTGTGTATTCAACTAAAGACTACTGGGATAAAAAACAGATGCAAGTATAGGTGTTGTAAAATACCAAACTATCTTGATATAACATTAGAACATAATTACAATCTATCTCTTAAACTTCCCTATTATTGCAGCATTTCTCTAACTCGTTTACGGTTGTCTTACAACTGTGACTTCTGTTGCTATCCAAGCTCACCATGTTGCTGTAACAATCACTATCATATACGTATGTGGGACCTTATGCATTATCACCTCTTTGCCCCCACTTGGTCTTATTTCATCTCTACACAATTTCTTATCTCAAACATTATCATTAAACTTAACTCCTTCATATACTTATTATATAACAATACTAGTTACTTACGGTTGACTAAATATCTTACACCCAAAAGAAAACTCTCTTCGCCTAACTCTTCTGGTTACTTCTTAATGACAATGCAACTCATTATCTTATACAAAATAATGAATCCCTGCACATTTATAAATTTAATATATTACCATGGTAGCTTCTTAATGGTGAATTCATACTTTAGACTCAATAATAAACCTATACTCAGTAACTCCTATGATTTCATTTGGTTTTTTCAAATTCTAAACCATTTGGATCATGCCTCATTCACTCTAATCTTATTTGTATTATCCTTTACTAAATTCTTTATTTGGTATTATATGACTGGGAAAAAGGATACGATAGATAACCAGGCTCGAATGTTTCTTGCATTCGAGCACCTTGTCTTACTCTATATGAACCAGGTACATATGAATGGTCTCAAGCTCTCTCAGCTCATCACTTGGTCTAGCATGACTGCAGGGGTCCTCTGGGCGCATACAAACCCATCAACAGCAACTAGTCACCAAACTGCAACTCTGTGTAAAAGGATCAGGATGCTCAACAGCAGCACAACCATGTATGAGCCTGAGTTGGACAGATCAACACTCAAAAATAAAATAATTTTGTATCCTTTACTTGTATGATCTGCATATTTGCTAAACCTATGGACTGCTCAATTAAATTCACTACAAGTCAATCATGTTTGACTACATCCCTTCTCAAGAACAAACCTACCCCCTGGATATTGCAGTATGGCAACTCAATCTTCTGTACAGATAGATTAGCACCCAATCACCTATGGAACTTGTATAAGATCAAGACAGATAGAATAGCACTCAAGGAAAAAACAATTCTGCTCTCCTCAAATATAATTTCATATATATTTTATAAACTTATGGACTGTTTAAATATTTCAAACCCTTTTCTGAACCATATGTATGCACAGGACTGTATAATCTATTATCCAGGTTGGTTTGCTATAACATACATATTGCACTATTGGGGGTCTCTCAAGTATGCCTTTTGCTTCTTGAGTTACCTCACTGCTCAAATTGTACTTCAGCATCCACTACAGGATGCCTGGGAAAGCCACATCATATGCAAGGAAATAAACGCCTTGCCAAGAAACCTACATCTCAAAAACAACCCAAAATTTGCATCAACCGTATACAGCAATTGGCCTTCGCCAAAGAAACTAATAGGAAACAAAATTGGCTCTCCCAAAGCCGAATACATGCTACTACCCCATAATAAAAGATTAGTTCCTAATGAAATTTAGTTATTGGAACGTTCGTGGTGTCAGTAGGAAACATGTATGGACACATATTGAATCTACTTGTAGAACCGAACACATTAAAATTTTAGCTCTTGCAGAAACTAAGCTACAAAATCCGCCACCAGAAAATTGTTGGAAAAAACCGGGATTTGATAGTATCCATTTCTGCCCTTCCATTGGCCTCTCAGGAGGTATTTGCCTTCTTTGGAAGGCATCACAATTTAGCAATGAATCATTTCAAATAATAAACTCTAATAGCAGAACAATACAAGCAAAATATACCAACCATACTATCTCATTAGAAATCACAATTATATTCGTTTACGCCCCACCCCATGAATGTGATAAGGATAGCTTCTGGAATGATTTGTCGCACTCTGTAATGGGGTTTACGGGCCATTTGATCATCATGGGAGACCTAAATGAAATTCTCGAACCCTCTGACAAATTGGGGGGGATCCCTCCAAATTCACATAGATTTCGCCGACTCTCTGAATTCATCACCATACATAACTTGGTAGACTCCCCGACAATGGGAAACAAGTACACCTGGAGAAAGCGCTCTCGTGGACCAGATAACATACATGAAAAAATAGATAGAACATTGATAAGTCATATACTACTATAACAATTCCCCAACTTATATACAAAAAACCATGCTTTCATTAGATCGGATCACACTCAAATTACTTTTGATCTAATGGATAAACAAAAACCCAAACTACAACCTTTCAAGTTTGAACTGGCTTGGACCACGAGACCGGAATTTGAAACAATAGTCAGGAACGCCTGGCGTATTGATAACCCAGGTTCACATTTATATAAACTAACTAGGAAACTAATGGAAGTCAAAAGAAAGAGCAAGATCTGGAGTAAGTTTACTTTTGGTAACATATTTCGTCAAATCTCAAATGTGGAAAAAGAACTCCAGAACCTCCAAATACAAATTTGTAATGGTTATGATCACAGAACTGATGAAAAAATTAAAAGGTTAACTACTAAACATGCCTCCCTACTAAAATATCAAAACACTTATTGGGGACAACGAGCGAAAAGAAATCATATAAAATTAATTGATGCAAATACTAAGTATTTCCACAGAATAGCAACAGGGAGAAGGAACATAAATATAATAAAATCCCTGCAAACGACAGCAGGAATATCTGTCACGACAGATAAAGAAATTAGAGAAGTAATCAAACAAGACTTCATCAAAAGATACCAACACACCCAACGACACCAAATCCCGAGCAACTTACTTACTAACATCAATAAAGAAATTAACGAGGAAGATAATGAGTGGCTTACAAAGCAAATAACAAATGCAGAAATCAAGAAAGCAGTATTTAGTTAGCTAATGATAAATCCCCGGGCCTCGACGGTTTTCCTGCAGGGTTTTTTAAAAAATATTGGCATATAGTAGGACCTTGTGTCACTAAGGCTGTCAAGGGTTTCTTCCTTAGTGGCAGAATTTTAAAACAAATAAACCACACTTTTATAGCATTAATCCCAAAATGTGAAAACCTAACAAAAACTTCGCACTACAGACCAATTAGTCTCTGCTCTACAACATACAAGATAATCTCCAAAGTTTTAGCTGCAAGACTTAAAAAAATCCTACCGAAAATCATTAATCCATTACAGAGCGCTTTCACGGCTGGAAGGGCTATACAGGATAACATATTAATTGCAAACGAAGTCTTTCACTCCTTCTCTAGGAAAAAAGGAAAAGCTGGTTGGATGGCAGTTAAACTTGACATGGAAAAGGCATTTGATCTTGTTGATTGGGATTTCCTACTCTCTCTAATGGTTAGATTTGGATTTGCACCACACTTTGTTGGATGGATAAAGGAATGTATATCTACAGTTACCTATTCGATTCTAGTAAACAATGAACCCACGGATCTCTTTACACCTCAAAGGGGACTTAGACAAGGGGACCCACTATCGCCTTACCTATTTCTCATACTATCAGAAGTTCTAGCCAGGGGACTATATCAGGAGTCTGCGGTTCCTCATAGTCACTTAGGAATCACTTTAACACGAAATGGTACCAGAATCCCTTTTCTTGCTTTTGTCGATGACATTGTCATCTTTGCATCAGCAACAAAAACCGCTTGTGACCAGATCAACAAGGTACTCCGTGATTTCTGTGCATTATCTGGACAAAAGGTTAACAGACATAAATCACATTTCCAAACAACAAATAACATAACAACAAATCAAAAAACTTTAATCCATAATGAGCTAGAGATCAATTATACTAGCAACTTGGGTCCTTATCTTGGGTGTCCCATCATTTGTGGAAGGGCTACAAAGGACACGTTCTCTGACCTTTTAAACATTACCAAATCCCAACTCGCCAAATGGAAAGCTAACTGTTTATCGCAAGCAAGTCGTTGTACATTAATTAAAACCACGTTATTGGCCAAGCCTCTACATCTCATGAAATGTTTTCTTCTACCAAGACAAATCCATACGGAACTGGATAAGATCAACCGCAACTTCCTATGGAACAAGGGTCCTAACCACAAGCCACTCATCAGCTGGTTTGAGGTCTGTAAGGAAAAGTCCAATGGTGGACTAGGTCTCCGAAACTCTGAAGATATGAACAAAGCACTACAATTAAAATTATTATGGAAAATTTTAGCTGAACCTCATAACCCTTGGGTTGACTTAGTCACAGAAAAGTACCTAAAAAACCATAACATACTTCAATATCATAGGAAGGGTGTTGCATCGTGGCAGTGGACCCAATTAACCAAATTAATTCCTCTCTTAAAAAATGGAATTCGCTGGTCAATCGGGAATGGCAAGAATATCAACTTCTGGTCTGATCACTGGCTTGGCACATCACCTCTTATATGCACAATTAACGACACGACACCAATTGATACAAGTACTACCGTAGATCAATTTATATCACAAGATGATAAAACCTGGAATTCAGAAAAGTTAACTGCCACATTTCAAAACAGTCTGGATAAGGACATACTGGATCAAATTTTGACTTGCCCAATCCCCAAAAATATTCACATGGATAGGCTGTACTGGAAATGGAGCAAAAATGGATGGTTTAGCACAAGCTCAGCTATTCAAATGATCAACTACTCCAAAAGGCATCAAAAATCAGATATGAGGTGGATCTGGAGTTTAGATATCCCCTCCAAGGTCAAAACGCTACTATGAAAAATCACAAAGAATGGGTTACCCACATCAGTTAAATTAGCCTCTCGTGGTTTGGGAATTCCTACAACATGCCCTCATTGTGCTTCCAATTATGAAGACCTAAATCACTTACTATGGGATTGCCCAATCTCCAGAGTAGCACTAGCAAACCTGGACCCCAGTCTCATCATAACCCTAAACAATTGTTTCTCCCAAGGAACTGAACTAAATAATACCATAACTGACATAAAAGGAAAAATAGGCATCCAAAAGTTTGCAAAACTTGCTTTTGGTTGGTGGGGTATTTGGTTCTCCCGCAACAGGGCGCTCTTTGATAACACGACACCAAATATACAAAGAATAATCTCCTTTGTTAGAGATCAAATCCATTTATGGAACACTACCAAATATAGTGATGAAACCACAGATGACCAACATTCAGATAATAGGAGCAAGAATTCTCGACCCACATCCAAAAAGGCAAGAAACAAGACTAGATGGCAGGCACCAGAATCAGGTACCTTTAAACTTAACTTTGACGGCGCTTTCTCTCCAACTCTAGGGGGCTCGTTTGGATATATCATTAGAGACCACACTGGGAAACCCATCTTCTGTGGCGCTGGGCCGGCATCAATTGCATCTATTGCCGGTGCTGAATCTCTTGGCCTCTGGAATGGTATCAATGCCGCACGCCAACTCAACATAACTAATCTAATAATTGAAAGTGATAATCTCACCATTATAAACAGCCTTAAGGGCTGTGAAAAACCTCCGGGCGACTCTGATATGATTGTCTCAGACAGTCTAGTCTCCCTTGGCTTTTTCCAATCTTTATTGATTCGTCACGTCTTTAGAGAGACAAACCGGGTTGCTGATCGATTATCACACCTTTCACTTGTCTTCTCTGGCCCATGACACCTGACGATCCTGCGCTTCTTGATTTCATCCGTTTGGATGCTCTTGGCATATAAGGTATCCTTATTGCCAAAATTTTTCCGGTTCAAAAAAAAAAAAAACAAAAAAAAACAAGAAATTTTGATCTTGTCCCGGTTCGATCCAAATTTTGAGGAACCCTACTTACAAGTCATGTAAATAAAGCACATTTTTTTTATATCAAAGCACAACAAATTGCATTAACTTGAAGCAATTTTAAAACATCTTCACTTCATGTAAATAAAGCAAATTTACAAGAACTATTTTTACTCGTCAAACAAATCCGAACCCTAGCGCGAAGCACGCTCTAGAGTTTTCAAGTCAGAATAGACAACGTGACCAATTAACTCGTTTTGCCATTCATTCCCGTTCCAAAATGTCGTTTAGTCTTTGTTTTCCATTGCGCAAAATTAAAAAAAAAATTGAATCTTCAATTGCTTCCATATTGCAACTACCACGAGAAGACAAGTTGTATTAGTTTTCAGTTTTAAATTTCAGTTTTAAATTTAATAGTTTTAGTAATGTTGTATGCGTGTATATATAGGGATTGGATCAAATGTGAAATGTTATTAGGCACTAAAATTCTCTAAATAAGTCTAATTATAAGTAAATGAATGTAATTTTTATGGGTAAATGAGGATTATTTATAAATAAATGGGCTTAATTTAATTAGCAAAATGTCAACCTTTATGTGCCCCTTGCCCCATGTGTGCGCTCCCTTTCCGGGTCATTTTTTTTTCGTGCTAGCATTTTTTTTTTTCGTGTCAGCACTTTTTGTTGTGCAAATATAACTTGATGTTGTGCACATATAACATTATGTTGTGCAAATATAACTTAATATTATGCAAATATAATAATTTCTTTTTTTTTTCGTGCCAACACTTTTTTTTCCGTTTTCAACACTTTTTGTTGTGCAAATATAAAGTGCATAAATAAAATGATAAAGTTCAAGAATAAAATGATGATGTGGATGAATAATAATATGAAGTGCACAATTAAGATTATAAAGTGCATAAATAAAATGATAAAGTGCAAAAATAAAATGACAAAGTGTAAGAATAAAATGACAAAGTGCGTGAATAATAATGTGAAGTGCATGAAAAAGATTATAAAGATCATAAAGTTTATAAATAAAATGATAAAGTGTAAGAATAAGATTATAAAATGCATGATTAAGATTATGAATTGCACTTTTATCAGAAAATAATACACATTATTAAAATTAAGCAATTTAGTGTAGGAGTCGAACCCACATCTCTGCGCATAAGCACATTGCTCTACCATTGAGCTAATATGCTTTTAAACACTAAACACTAAACACTAAACACTAAACATGAAATCGATGCAATTGAAGCACAAAAAAGCAGAAATTCAATTCCAAACATGAGAATATCAATCATTCACCGATTCAGTAGTGTAAGCCTAGAATCACAAATCAAATCTCACTTAATAGACGAAGAAAAATTGGCGTCCAAAACACGAAATCAGTACAAATTAAAAACAAAAAGGATTAATTCATACGTCCAAGAACTTTCTTTTCCCTCACAAGATGACTAAGCAAAGCACTGTGAGTATTTAGATAACTGAGTTCTTGAAGGATCCCAGAGGAGCCTACTCCTGTATATATATCATTGGGTAAAAACCCTGAGGGTAAAATCGTAAATATGTACAACTCTATAAAATATATACTGCTAACATCCTCCCTCAGTCGCAGCTAGAGGTGAGCGAATAGCAAGACTTGAACGAAAAGAAGTAAAAAGAGGAGTAGGTAATTCTTTTGTGAAGATGTCCGCATACTGATGGGCAGAAGGAACATGTAACACTCGAACCTGGCCTAGAGCGACCTTCTCTCTGACGAAATGTATATCAATCTCGATGTGCTTGGTCCGCTGGTGCTGAACCGGGTTCGAGGCGAGGTAAACTGCGGAGACATTGTCGCAGTAGACCAAAGTAGCGGCACGAAGTGGAACGCGAAGCTCGCAGAGGAGGTGACGTAGCCAGTAGGTTTCCGCCACGGCGTTGGCGATACCTCTATACTCGGCCTCGGCACTGGAGCGAGATATGGTCACCTGACGCTTGGAGGACCACGATACCATATTGTCACCAAGGTAGACGGCGAAGCCAGAGGTGGAGCGGCGGGTTTCCGGACAACCCGCCCAGTCAACGTCCGAGTAGGCTGTGAGGGTATCGAAACGGCCGTGACAAAGGTGCAACCCCAGGTCACTGGTTCCCTTGATGTACCGGATGATCCGCTTGAGCGCCTGTAGATGATGCTCACGGGGATCATGCATGTATAAGCAAGCCTGCTGGACGGCAAAGGCAATGTCTGGCCTAGTGAACGTCAGATACTGGAGGGCACCCGCCAAACTGCGATAGGCGGTAGGGTCATCAACCTTGGGACTGGAGGCAGCATCGAGCTTGGACTTTCAGTCGACAGGAGTGGTGGCAGGCTTGCATGATGTCATCCTAGCCTTGTCGACAATCTCAAGGGCATATTTCTTCTAATGAAGAAACAATGTATCCCGAGTGCGAGTCACAAAGATGCCGAGAAAGTAGCTCAGGGGACCAAGATTCGTCATGGCAAACTCCGAACGCAGCAGTCCCATCAGGCGAGACAGTAATGATGGAGAGGATGCAGTGAGCACAATGTCATCAACGTACAACAAGAGATACGCCGTGTCAGACCCCGAATGGAACACAAAGAGGGAGTGATCCGACTGACTGCCCTGAAAACCAATCGCAGTGAGGTACGTGGTGAAACGCTGATACCAGGCACGGGGCGCCTGTTTCAACCCATAGAGAGACTTCCGGAGAAGGCAGACGTGAGAGGGTCGCGAGCGATCAAAGAAGCCTGGAGATTGATGCATATACACAGTTTCCTGAAGGTTACCATGTAGAAAAGCGTTCTTGACGTCCAGCTGGTGAATAGGCCAGTCCTTAGTGAGAGCGATGCTCAACACAGTGCGTATGGTAGCGGGTTTGACGACCGGGCTAAAAGTTTCGTCGCAGTCCACACCAACCTCCTGAGACTTGCCATTGACAACGAGGCGAGCCTTGTGTCGTTCAAGTGACCCATCAGACATGTACTTGTGTTTGAACAACCACATGCGGTTAATGATATTAGAGTCCCGAGGCCTAGGAACGAGGTCCCATGTGCCATTTTTAATTAAAGCACTAAACTCATCGACCATGGCGGCATGCCAGTTCGTGTCCTGTAAGGCCTTTTGTGGTGACTTAGGTATAGGGGATATGGGAGTGGATGGGGTGAGGAGGTTGTATTTGGGGTTGGGTTTGACGATCCCAGTTTGGGATCGGGTAGTCATGCTTGGGGCGGGCGCAGCGGGATGCGGCGGTCGCGGCATATGGGCGGCGGCCGCGGCAGGTTGGATTGCTGCGGCGGGTGGGGCGGCGGCCGCAGCATGATGCGGCGGCCGCGGCATCGAGGGGTTGCTGCCAAGAAGAAGACGTAGGAGGGGTGGGAATGTGGCTGAGTTGCTGGGTTCTTGGGGTGTGGGGACGGTGGGTTGATGGTGGGAGGCAAAGGGGAAGGTATGTTCGTCGAAAATCACGTGGCGAGATGTCACTACCCGATTGGTATCCAAGCGAAGACAACGGTAGCCTCGATGGTGTGGGGAAATGCCTAAGAAGACACATTTGGTGGACCGTGGGGAGAGCTTATGAGGAGCGGTGGCACTCATATTGGGAAAACAAAGACATCCAAACACTCGAATATGATCGTAGGACGGGTGGCGATGGTAGAGTGCCAAGGTTGGGATGGAGTTGCCAATGGCCTTTGATGGTAGGATATTGTGGAGGTAAGTGGCCATGTGAAGTGCTTTAACCCAAAAGGAGGGGGGGGGGGGGGTAAAGAGGCATGTTGAAGGAGAGTTCGGGTTTTGTCATTGAACGTGCGGAGAATGCGTTCCGCTTTGCCATTTTGAGGTGATGTTTGTGGACAAGAGAAGCGGAGGGCTATCCCTTGTTGTTGACAAAAGGAGCGGACAATGTTGTTGTCGAACTTGCCTCCCATGTCACATTGAATGACCTTGATAGGCAAACTGAACTGGGTGTGATCAAACTTGTGAAAGCTAATAATGTGGTCCTGTGTTTCCGATTTATGGCATAGTGGAAAAACCCAAACAAAATTGGTAAAGTCATCAAGCATAACCAAATAATAACGAAAGCCACTAGCACTAGGAATAGGCGATGTCCACAAATCGCAATGAACAATGTCAAAAGGTGCAAAAGTATGTGAATGGGAAATGCTAAAGGAAAGTCTTTTGCTCTTGGCGATCTCACATGAAGTGCAAACGCCCGAGGCTTTATTACAAGAAATGAAATTGCTAGAGCGGAGACTTTGAAGCATGTGATCGCCAGGGTGGCCAAGACGAGCATGCCACAAGTCGGAACTAAGGGTGATGAGGGCAGTGGGGGCGGCATGGGCGGACTTGCGGGCTGGTGCGAGTGGATAGAGGTCGCCTGAACTATTGCACCGCATGATTGGGGTCCTCGTACGAAGATCCTTCACAAGAAAACCAAAAGGGTCAAATTGGACAGCCATGTGATTATCAATGGTAAATTGACGAACAGAGATGAGGTTCTTGACTATGTCAGGGGCAAGTAAGACGTTGTTAAGGCGGAGGGGTGGGTCAGTGGGGAGGGTTGCTTGACCTGAACCGACAATGGGTAGGGAGCGCCATTACCGACATAGATGGATGGTAAAGTGCTAGAATTAAAAATAGTTTGTAGGTTACCTGGCGCGTTCGTCATGTGGGAAGAAGCCCCGGTATCCATATACCAGTTGTCGTCCGGCTGCTGAAGTCCCATGGTGGAGAAGGCGGCGGAGAGATCGGTGTGCATGGGGGTTGATGGCTGCGGCTGGGAGGCGTATAGCGTTGGGGAAGGGGCCGCAGGGGGTGGAGGGCGGTAGGGGCGGAGCATCGATGGCGGTGGGTAGCCCGCCCACGTCGGATAGGAGCAGGGCGGCGGCGGGGCATACCAGGGCTGCGGCGGGTAGTGCGGCGGGGGTTGCGGCGGGTAGTGTTGCGGCCGCAGCATGTTGCTGCGGCCGCCGCCGCGGCCCCTTCGGGAGTTCCGCCCTTGCTCACGGCCGCCGCGCTGGTTGGACAGCTTGGGCTGGTTTGTTTGAGGGTTTCGGGGGTAAGGGTCCGTGGGTAGGAAGTCCTTGGAGGACACCAGGACATGGGAAGGAGCCTGAGGGCGGCCCTGACGGCTTTTCTCCCAGGAAAGCATGCTGCGAGCCACCATGAAGGTCGGCAGCGGGGAGGTGTTGCTAATCATGCCGCCAACGACGTCAAATTTGGTAGAGAGACCATTGATAAGTTGAAGAACAAGGCGCTCTTCACTGACCTTGTGTCCGACATCGCCAAGTTGATCGGCGATAGCCTTGATGGCAAGGCAATAGTCGGAGACGGTGGAGAAACTCTCCTGACGGGTGTTGATGAATTTCCCTTCAAGGTTCGCAGACCTAGCGGATTGATTGTCATGAAAGAGACCCTTGATGCGAAGCCAAACATCACGAGCGGTTGAACCTGGTTGGAGGACGGTAATCAACACATCCTCAGAGATGGTAGCATAGATCCATCCGAGCACGATGGAGTCGATGCGGTTCCAGAGAGGCTCAGGGACATCATTGGGGCGGTCGGAGCCGTCGATGTGGGCGAGGACATCATGGCCCCGACAGGCGGTGGTGAAGAGTTCCGCCCATGTGTGGTATTGAACCTTCTTGAGGTCTAGGGTTAGGGGAATTTGGTTTTTGATGTTGGTAACGGATTGAGCGGAATGGAAAGGGTTTTGTTGCTGCGGTGGGGGGTTGACAACGTCACCCATTGGTAGAGGTAGGTAGCGGAGGCGGCGAAGAAGGATGCGGCGGCGGCTAAGGTGCGACGGTGGCTGGAAGCGGCGGCGGCGGCGGCTATAGGAGCGGCGGCGGCTAGATCGAATTAATTTGTGAAACGAAAAATTTAGGGTTTCACAAAAGGATCTGATACCATGTGAGTGTTTAGATAACTGAGTCCTTGAAGGATCTCAAAGGAGCATACTCCTGTATATATATCATTGGGTAAAAACCCTGAGGGTACAATCGTAAATATGTACAACTCTATAAAAATATATACTGCTAACAAGCACAAGTTTGGGAAAACCCCGATCTGTGAACTGAAACCTTGTTGGAATCTCCAACCGTTGATGTATTCAACATCTTCACTCTACAATCAGCCGCTACAAGACAAGAACCCATAAATATGCAAAGGGAAATAATCGATTAGGCAAACAATTCAATCTCAAGTTTGGAGCAGAATAAGAAATTCAGCCAAAATAAACACTAGAATCGGTTCTAACTAAATTATTTAGGCACAAAATCAGTTCAGCACATCCAAATCGAAACATCTTCAATGGATCAGCCGAAGATACACCAAACCTAGAAATGGGAGGCACTGAAAGTGGACGGATGTATTGGTTGTGGCTGGTGGTCGACAGGAGTACCGGACAGGGTCGGCCCGAGGCCTTTGCGAAAAGGGTAATCGCACCGGGCCTCAAAATTTCGGGAGCCTCGTATAGGTTTTATAATATATATAGATATGTATATATAAATTGCAAGGTGTATTAAGTTGATGTGGTAGATTAGTTGGAAAGGCTGCACTTTCATCAAATTAGGGTGAGTTCGAATCTCCCTACCATCAGTCCGCCCTTTTTTTTTTGCCCGAAAACAATTACTATTACAACAACTTTTTTTTTTTTAAAAAAAATTACAGCAGGCCGCTCGTTTTGATTTTTTTTCCAAATAAAATTGTAGCCCTATTTTTTTTCGTCACAAACTCACAAACATTCAGCAGCAATCCGTTTCATATCTACAAAGGAGAAAAACTCTGATATAGGAAAATCAATTCAACTTATTCAACCATTGCAATTGCAATCGTCCCTTCAACCTCAAGGATTTCAATAGGTAATCTCAAATTCTAACTATATTCTTATATTAGTTTTTACTTTTCAATTTCTTAGAGTTAGATGATCATATTTTTTTTTATTTTTTTGTAACTTTCTACCTTAGAAATCACTAAGCTGAAATTTAGAAAGATAAAATGCCTCCTACAAGAGTGCTAGAAGATAGTTTTTCGAAAGTAGCATCATTGCATTAGATAGATTATCATGTCCTCTGGTAAAAGTTTAACAAGTTTTAATTAATGATTCTTTGTAATGAGTTTGTATCTATGAGAATATCTCATTTGCTAGTGAATTTGGTGGATTATTTTTTCCCTTTGAATTAGTTAAAAAAAAGAAGGTATCAACATATAAGTTGCACAAGGCCTCAAAATATAACGGAACGACCCTGATACCGGATGGTGGCGATGCTGGCTTAAGGATCCGAAGAAGAGATCAAGCGGCAAGAGGTGGATGAATGTGGGTTAGGAGGGTGAGAGGGAAAAGGTCGGGGATGGAGAGCTGGAGAGGGAAAGAGGTTGGTGCGCCGTCGGCTTAGGGATCCGACGAGGGTTGTGGTTAGAGTTGAAGCGAGCGGAGATTCCGACGTCGTAGGAGTGGTTCTCCGGTGGAGGAGAGAAGCGAAGAGGGTGGATTGAGGACCGGAGAGGAGAGAGAAAGGCGGGGAGGGGAGAGAGGCGAGGGGTGGAACTGATGGCTGGGAATGGGAGAGAGAGGAAGCAATTTGGGGCGAGCGTCTGAGAAGGGATTTACTGGTTAGGGAAGCGGAAGAAGACGATGTTCCTTTTGGGCCAAATTGGGCCTTTTGTTTTTTGGTTAAACAGACCCGCATGTGGTTTTACACTAAAAGACAAAATTATACACCTTAAGGCCATTTTACACTTTACACCTTAAGAAGACTCCACATTGGGAGTATATGGAAAGGGGAATTCATTTATATTATTTTTAATTATTTTTATTAGTTTTCATTTTTAGTATCTCCGATCTTAGTTGGAGTCTATTTATAAAATTGCCTATTTTAGTATTTCTTAGTTAAGTTTATTTTACGACATCATTAAGTAGAATAAATAAGGTGGAAAATGAAACTCAATCTTGTAGGCCGCGTTTTCCTTAATCATCAAGTTGTCATCTTTCCATATAGATTATGATAGAATTAATATTTATTTATCAAATAAGGCAAACTCTATCTTATACAAAGAGATAGGACTGACCATATATACTTAGAGTTCAAGGGTTTGCATATGTATATTTATACCTTTATGTAATTCATTGAATAATAGGTTGAATTAATTTGAGGAGCACTTGGCTAAACGGGCTACACCATCCAAGAGTTCCTTCATCACTTGTCGTCGAGTTCGTCTTCAATCATCCATGATGCTCAAGCCGAAGTTCATGTCTTTTGGCTTCTTGGCGACGCTCAAGTTGTTTTTATTTATTTATTAAATAAGTCAATTATTGTTGTTGTTGTTGCCAAAGTTGATGTCTTTTGGCTTCCTCAACCAAGCGTTCCTCAAATTAATTCAACCTATTATTCAATAAAGGTATAAATAGACATGTGAAAACCCTAGAGCTCTAAGTATGGATAGTCTGGCCTATCTCTTTGTATAAGATAGAATTTGCCTTATTTTATAAATAAATATTAATTCTATCATAACATATATATATATATATGTGTATATATATATATTGATAAGGTAAAAATTCGGTTGGCCAAAACCTAGCCGATCGCATCCTGCTGGATGAGGTCTAACAGACCTGGATGTGTTTCAAGTGCATGCCCCGTAAAGAGCGGCTAAGGGGTGCAACCTTATCAAGCCACTCTATCTTAATCTATATGGAAAGATGACAACTTGATGGCTAAGGAATACCCTACAAAATATATTTTTATTTTCCACCTTATTCATCCTAAATATTAATTCTATCATAATCTATATGGAAAGATGACAACTTGATGGCTAAGGAATACCCTACAAAATAGATTTTTATTTTCCACCTTATTCATCCTAATTAATAATGTCAAAATATAATCATAACTAAGAAATAATAAAATAGACAATTCTATAAATAAACTCCAACTAACATATGAGTTACTAAAAATAAAAACTAATAAAAATAAACATAAATGAATTCTTTTATCCCTAGACTCCCAAGGTGGAGACTTCTTGTTAGCTTTGAGGAGCACATCCTTCTCAAGTTGCGCTCGAACCCTTTTCACTCGGGTCAACATCATTATTTGACCCACAAAAGACCAACCTGAACTGCATCAATACTTATTAATAATAATTACAAAATTATTAACAAAATTATAAATCTTTTATATATATTTTTATTATTCTTAAAAAAGTATACATAAGTAGTAATTAAATGACATGTTTTGACAATAAAAAAACTTATAACAACATCAATTAACTTCAAAAATTACCTTCGCAATCAGCACAAAAGTAATTCATGTTGTTGTACGTACAAAAGCTTATGCATTGAATAGAACAAAAAAATTACATTAATTTGGCAAAAAGTTCGTAACGTTATATATATATATTCTTCAACCGTATTAATTTATATAAAAAAAGAGAAATGCATTTAAGCAAGGTTCCTCCTTTTACTTATTTGTTCTTTAGTGCATTTCTCTAATAAATCAAGGTTCCTCCTTTTACCTATTTTGTTTTTAAGTGTATTTCTCTACATCCCCACGTCCAATAAATTATGTCCCTAAGAAATGCAGGGAGCCTAACTTATTGCTTAAAACATGATAATAAGATGCCCTCTTCATGATCTTCGATCATCTTTCAATTCATCTCCCTCTTCCTCCGATAGAGACCTCTCAATTGGCTCCATTTATTTCATCGTTATGTCTCATTCTTTTATCCCATTTCATTTTTCTCTCCCGTCCCATTCATTTATCGCATTATATTCATCATGATTAATAACATGATCATTTTGTCTATGGCTATTCATCCAACGTCCTATATATATATATATATACACTTTTCTTTTGTTATTAATTGTCTTCGAATTTATCAAATAATAACTTATTGGTAGGATTGGGTAAAGTATTTGAACTCGCAAAATTAATTTAATTACTAAACGAGTTGATTATATGAATGCATTTTAATGCCCGATATATCCAAATTAGATTTAACTCAGCTGAAACTCAATTATATAGTTGGAATTTTGCAGAATTTACAATTTTATATATGCTTGAGTTATTATTTTATTAGCAAGCATGGTCACTCTATGATCGAAAAAAAAGTAAGCACGAAATTGAAATGAGTAAATATTTTTTTTTTAAATCAAGTTCAAATTTAAGCTCATTTTAAACTCGACTAGCTCGTTTTTAAACAAACTAAATATAAACAATTATAACAAATACTCTATTAATTTAACTCAAATACCAGCCCTAATATATCCGACAATCCTAGTTGAGGGAATAAACAGATGCATGCATGAATGCCTTCTCGATTGAGTAATTAATTGGTACGGACTAATAATAGGTGAAAGTGATTGGCATATATAGTATAGATTAAGCTTTGTTTTTTTTTTTTTTGTAAGATGAAAATATATACTCCGTATAAACCTCGCTTTCTCTCTCTATATGTGTATATTTTGAAGTTTAGGCCGAATTAAAAAATATATATATAAAGCAATTATAGTGGCTCATTAATAACTGCTTGAGTTGCATTAGGGATCGTTTGGTATCGATATCTAGATATTAGACATTAGACATCAGCGCGCTTCGACATCTGATATCTACGGTTGGTATCACTAGATATTGATATCAACCGATATCTTTGATACCCTGTTTTCTATATACACTAGGCCAGATTGACGCTCTAGACACATACGGCTTTTTAGTCATCGCCTGAATGCACTTCAAGGGACGAATATAGGCTGGGTCGTCACTTACAATAGGACCGGATGTATACCCATCCAAGAGAGCCTTTCAGGAGACGAATAATTAATAAGTTCGTCGCCTGAATAATAAGTGGAAGTTGACCACACCGTTGACCATCGATAAACATGGTGATTCAATAAGGATTGTCAAATGCCAGTCATGCCATCATCATTGAAGGGACGAACATATATAAGTTCGTCCCTTGAATCAACTCTACTTTAAAACAAAACATGTGATTCTCCGTACGTGTTTGGCATATCTTCCTCTTCCGGACAGTGGGGTTATTTGGCATCCTCTATTCCAGACAGTGAGGGCTATTTGGCATCTCGTCCTCGATCTCCTTCCTTGTTCTTCACTCGCCCTCACGCTCGATCAGGTACCTCTCTTCTCCTTCCTTGTTCGATTGATCTGTTTGATTCATTGGCTATTTGTTTTCGTTCGGCTTCAATTCCAGATCTGTGATTCCAGATCTGAAACCCAAATCGGCCTAGCCTCCATTGGTTTCATCCAGATCTGTAAAACTGAACTGAATTTATTGATGTGGGAGTGTATTACAACCGGTATTTGTAGAGGAGAATGAGAAAATCATGAGAGTCCTCCACTGCATTGCTTCTCCTTGGCTTGTGTGGCTTCCATTGCCTTTTCTGTTACAGCACATACACTCACACACTTGGTTTCAGTTCCATTGGCTTGTGTGGCTTCCATTGCCTTTCCTTTGTGACATGAGAGTCCTATTGCATTGCTTTTCATCTGGTTTGTGTGGCTTCAGCTTACAATCCCCAATATGTTCAAATCGAAATGGTTTCGATTGGGGGAAAACTGGAATATCCTGAAATCATAAGGTTTCGATTATTGTCATGAATTTTCTGGTGTTTCTTATACTCCCTGTTGTTCCGTCCACAGGCATGTCTTCCGGTAGTTGGCCGAGCGGTTGTCCCGAAAAGTACCCATGGATTGGAGGGGATGAGCCATACGAACGTCAGGTAAACAACTTGCTTTTAATTTACTTTGTAATGAAGGCAAGAAATGATTTTGTTGGAGATGAATGTAATTCATTCATGATTGATGTTGTTGGAGATGAATTTTTTTGCCTTAGCTTCTTTGTTCCCCTCATTTTATTTTTATGTTGTTGGAGATGAACTTCTACACATGATTTTGTTGCATATCTTATTGGGTTGATTGAGGTGGTTGTGTACGTATGTTATTGAGTTGATTGTTGGTGCATTGTATTTCTAGATCGAATGTTGTTTTGTTCATAGGAATAGTCATTTTCTAGAACATGAATGTTGATTTGTTCCTTTGGTGCATATGGCTCTTGAAAGGAACTTATTTGCCTTTAAATCATCAAATACATTGTATGAATACATATAATAGTATCCTCGTAAAATGATAGTATGATTGCATCTATATATAAGGTCATGCTTATAAATATAATGTCATGATTCGTAGTGGACTCCCTATAGTGAAGAGATGGAGGAAGTGTCGCGGGGCAAAGAGAAGAAGAACCATGTCACGGCTGCTGAGGAGGATGATGCAACCAGTAGCGAGAATCCATTGATCCGTCAGATGGTAGAAATCAACCAGGATCTATCCGAGCGCAACCAGAATCTAATTGAGCGGCTGCATTATGTGGAAGAACACAACCGGTGTCTAACGGAGAGCAACCGGGAGCTAAATGAGCGCAACCGGGATCTAACCGAACGCAACCGTCAGATGGGAGAACTCCTCCTTGTATTTGTGAAGAAGTAGGCATGGCCTCCACCTTATGTAATCATGTCTTAAATCATGTAATGTTGTCGTTCTCGTCATCGGATTCTGTAACAAGGCAACTAGACTGTTCTAACTTAACGCTTTTGTATCGTATTGTAGCTACTATGTCGGTTTCTTGAACATCTAATTTCGGATATCGGTTTGTTGAACTTAGCATCAAGTCAAGTAGGTTTTGTATCATATGAGTCATATGTAATTGTTGCTTCAAGGGTATTATATTTGGCCTACAAAAAACAATGGGCCGTTAAATTTGTAAAGCTCAATCACATAGCTTCAGCCCAATTCAACATACCAGCAATTGACTAGACGTTGACCTCATTCAAGGGACGAACAATTATTTGTTCGTCCCTTGAATTCAACTTTTCCAACAACCGCATTAATGAATGTGTACTTGTTACCTTAAATGTTTAAGGTTGTTGTGTTGGGTATACGGGAGCAGTAGTACACAACCGAGCTTGCTCTTCCTCTTCATCCTCTCTTTCATGGTGGATCTTAACCAAAAAAAAATTGCACAAATTCTCCCCAAATTTGTTACATTTGAGGAAGTATTGGTTACATTTGAGGTTAGTGATGCGAAACATTTTTAAATCATTTGTGTATTGTGATTATATATAGATATATATAGTAGTAAATATGTGTTTATGTTGTGCTAGGGTTGAAATTGTGGAGTTTTTGGTACTTTTGATTAAGAATGAAAATTGGATGAGATGTTGAGATATGTGTGTTTGTGTTGCTTCAAATATGTAATATATAGTATGTGTGTGTTTGTGTTGATAGAAACTTTAATTTGTGAAATTGTGGAGAATAAAATTTGGATATGAGATGTTTGACTTCATAGTTTTTAACAAGAATGAAATTTGTATGCAATGATGAGAGATGTGTGTTGTTTATGTTGCTTGATACATGTAATTTGGTTAAGAGTGTAATCTTTGATATTGTGGAATTTTTTTGTTGGTGAAAAGAAATTTGGTTAAGAGTTTAAATTAATTGAATTTATGGTGGATATATTTCTTAATAGGGAGTGGTTTGCGAAAAGATGGTGGATAAGAGTTGGATGCAACTTCCTTTTCAATCTAAAGGATACGTTGATGGGATAATCGAGTTTGTGCGAATTGTCCATGAGATTGAGAAAGCAACAGGGAGGACCCATTTTCATTGTCCGTGCAACCATTGTCGTAATGGTCGAGAACCATTGACACCTGGACAAATGTTTTCACACTTGTATCGTAGAGGTATGGATCCATGTTATACAGTTTGGGACAAACATGGCGAAGCCCTGGTTTCACCGAGTTTCTCCCTTGCCAGAAGGCGATATTTGGAGCAAGGGGCTTCAAGTTCTTCTAGCGTTGATCCGGTGATGAACATTCTTTACGACAACTTCCCGTATCATGCCGGATATGGGGCAGGTGATGATTCAGTTCGTTTTGAGGATGTGGTGGATGATGATTATGAAAAATATGAGAGACTGTTAGTGGAAGCTCGAACTCCGTTGTTTCATGGATGTAAGGAAACTATTTTGAGCGCTGTTTTGAAGGCAATGAAGTTAAAGGCAAAACATGGGATGTCTGATAAGTGTGTGGATGACAACTGTGCGTTTATCAATGACATTCTTCCGCAAGGTCACAGCTTCCCTCCGGATTGGAAGAGGGTTCGCAAGGTGTGCAAGGATATCGGATTGAGTTATGTGGATATTCTTGCTTGTCAATACAATAGTGTGTTGTTTTATAAGAGGTATTCGAATCTGGAAGTGTGTCCCATATGCCATACTTCAAGATGGAAGACACAGGTAGGTGAGGATGGATGCAAGGTCGCTAGAAAAGTGGTAAAGTACTTTCCTCTGACTCCTAGACTGAAACGCTTGTTCATGTCCAAAGATGTTGCAAAGCATATGCGGTGGCATGCCTCACGGGTGAAAGATGATGGTTGTTTGAAACATCCTGCAGATGGGGAAGCCTGACAAGAATTTGATAGACTGTACCCTCATTTTTCTCATGACGCGAGGAACGTGCGGCTTGGGCTAGCAACTGATGGAGTCAATCCATTTGGGAATATGACAACTACACACAGTACATGGCCTGTCATTTTACTTCCATATAATTTACCGCCATCGATGTGCATGAAGAAGGAGTTCAACATGTTGACATTGCTGATCCCAGGTCCGAAGTCACCTGGGAAGTGTCTAAGTGTTTTCCTGGAGCCCTTGGTCGACGAGTTGCTTCAACTATGGCACACTGGAGTCTGTACGGTTGATCGTTACTCGCAAACAACTTTCACAATGAAAGCAGCTGTGTTGTGGACTATTAGTGACTTTCCTGGTTTAGGGATGCTAGCAGGGTCAGCCACTAAGGGGTATAAAGCATGCCCTACCTGTTTGGATGATATCTCATCAACATTTGAATGCGGGAGAATGGTCTACGATGGTCACCGTAGATGGCTTCCTTTAAACCATCCTTGGCGGACAACAGGTCATGCTTTCAATGGGAAATCTGAGCAACGGTCAAGGCCGCCAGACGTTGATGGGGAGAAACTCCTGGCACAAATTGACAGGTACAAAATTCTTTCTATCATTACGGTACATTTCATTTCCATCGTTACTTTCATTTCTTTATATCAATTCTATCATTTGTTTTTGATCAGCTGCACGTACCCCACCCTCAGTTCACACGAGCAGTTCAAGGCTCCGTACAATTCTAGTAATAGAGTTTGTTGGACTCATAGATCCATATTCTGGAGATTGCCTTATTGGCCGTACACGAAAGTGAGATATTGTCTTGATGTTATGCACATTGAGAAGAATGTGTTTGACAACATCATCGGAACCATTTTCTGTATTGAAGGAAAGTCCAAAGATGGTCCCCAAGCCCGCGCAACTTTAAGAAAAAGAGGGGTGCGGAAAGCTCTACATGCAAGGGGTAATGGTCAACTTCCTCCTGCACCATACACAGTCCATTCAGATTATCTTCAGGAGGTGTTTGAATGGTTTGGTGATGTGAAGTATCCTCATGGTTACGCTGGATGTTTGAAAAGTAGAGTAAGTGTACGAGAAAAAAAGTTTATCGGATTGAAGACACACGATTGCCATGTAATGCTTCAACGTCTTCTTCCAATCGTAATTCGGCCGTACTTACCAGTTTCCGTTGTGACGACTTTAGTGGCCCTATGCAAATGGTTTCAGAAATTAAGTTCTAGAGAGTTAAGGAAGGAGGAAGTTCGACTAATGGAAGATGAGATAGTACAGATTCTATGCAGCTTTGAGATGATTTTTCCTCCTCACTTCTTCACCATTATGGTCCATCTCCTAGTTCATCTTCCTCGCCAAGTGTTGCTCACCGGCCCTGTTCATTACACCTGGATGTATCCAATAGAACGGTACATTTCATTTCATCATCTTTAATTCCGTTTAGTTTATACCTTCTGTTCATATCGTCGCATTGAAAGTCACCCATCCTATTTCAGACAACTTGGCGCATACAAGAAATATGCCGTCAATCCTCGTTACCCAGAAGGGACCATTACCACACGTTACATTGCAGCAGAGGCAGTGACCTATTGTAAATTGTACTTGGAGGTTGGAGAAGGTCAGCATGGGACATCAACCACTACTCCTTCTGTGTTTGATATTTCTGTTGTTTCCGAGCTTGTGCGCCCACAAGGCTATGTTTCACGTGCACGACTAAGTGGAGAGGATATTCTGGAGGCTCATTGGCAAGTCTTACTTAACTATGAGGAAGTGTCAAACTACTTAAATGCACACGAGGAGCTCTACACACAACATTACCCAGATCACAATGACAAGGATCGCAAGTTGCATTTCCATCACTATTTAATCGGATGGGTAAGCATTCTTCTTAGTTATGTTATTCGTGGTTTATGACCTTGGCGACAATTGAAGGTGATATCATTCCAGGTGGAGATGAAGCCTATCAAGAGGACGCCCTTGTCATTACTGGGCATTTTAACCTTGCCGTTGATCTCCCACTATTCAACCATGTAGGAGAGAGCGACGATGAAGAAGAGAGCGAAGATATCGAAGCTGAGGAAGACTACGAGGTCAAAACTGAAGAAGAAGCCTACGAAGAGGATAGGATTGAAACGGAAGGCGAGGACGGTGAAGACGTCGAGGACGGGGAAGACGTCGAGGACGAAGAATGAAGCAAAACATATGATCAAGGCCGAGATTTCTAAATTTTGTTTGAGATGAAGATCTATGAATTTCATATTTCTGTTTGAGATCGAGATTTGAGATAAAGATTCAAATCAAGATACATTGGTTTTAGTTTTATATAATATATTGGCGGGATACATACCTTTATAAAAGTTATTATCAACACCTCCAAAGTTACAAACATATAAATATCATATACAAATATAAATATCATATACCTTTATAAAAGTTTTTAACCCTAGATTATTGAAGGGACAAACATAACCTCCGTTCGTGTCTTGAATGAATGTCAATTAAGGCGGGATTTTTCCCCCCAATATTTTCACTGTCTAGATCTCTCATTTCTCACACGTACTCACTCTCTAGATCTGTCATTCTGAAACCCCAACCCTCCCAAACCCTCCTCTCTCTCTCCGCCGATTCCTCTTCAAACCCCAAACCCTCACCAGTCACCACCTCCGATTCCTCTTCACTCTCACCACCTCCGATTCCGGCCTCCTCATCTGTCATTTCTCTCGCCATCAAACCCCAACCCCTCTTCACACTCACCACCGTCGATTCCTCTTCCATCATGCCACCAAAAAAGGCAAAGAAGGTCCACATTCGCCCAAGGGTTACTCCACCACCGCCGAGCCCGGCCACCACTCCTCGGAGGTCACCTCGGGTGCCAACTCAGCCCGCGTCACCACCACCTCCGAGGCCAACTCAGCCCGCGTTACCACCACCTCCGAGGCCAACTCAGCCCGCGTCACCACCACCTCCGAGGCCAACTCAGCCCGCGTCACCACCACCTCCGAGGCCAACTCAACCCGCGTCACCACCACTTCGGAGGAGCCCTCGGAAGACAGCAGCTCCTCGGAAGCCACCACCCCTGAAGAGACGACTGGTACGGGGCAACTCTTCCTCGTCGGCAGCCATGGCCTCCTCTCCAATAACACCGACGGCCACCACCCAACAGGCTCCCCCCCCTCTATCAGTGGCTGCAGCGGAAGATGAGACCACCACCCCTCTGGACTCTACTCCGTCTGTTGGTGGTGCACGGGCTCGGTCAACCACCTCTCCGGCCTCCTCTGAGTCAGTAAGTGCCTCACGGGCTCGGTCGACCACCCCTCAACCCCCCCCCCCTCTGTCCGTCGGTGGAGAACAGGCTGAGGAAGCACCCCAAGAGGTCTATCTACCAATTCGAGGTTGGTTTTTTTATAATTTCAGAGGTTTTAGGGTTATTTGATTCCCCACTTTTTATAGGGTTTATCTTTGTTTGATGATTTCAGAGAGAGAATATAGATTTTTAGGGTTTATCTTTGTTTTAGGGTTTTCGGATTCCCCAAATTTTAGGGTTTGTATGGGTCTTTGTTTATCTAATCGTTGTATTCATCATTTGTAGGGAAAGGAAGAACTGTGGTGAGTAACAATACTATGCAGATAGTGAGGGTCTCTGGAAAGATAAAAATTTCGTGGTCGGAGTTCCATGGAAACCCCGAGCTCAACCAATACACCTTGCTGATCAGGGACATAGGGACTGTTGTGAAGACACATGTGCCAATGCTAGCCTCCTCCTTCGAGCAGCTTGAGAAGGAGCACCAGGATACGCTTGCCGCTTATCTGGATGTAATCAATTATTCTCTTCCCTTCTTTTACTATTTTGTCTGCTGGTTTAGGAGTTGTTGTCAATAAATTGAAGTGTTTATTTTGCTGGATTGTATAATGTGTTATGAGATTGGTATTTGCTGAATTTTGATAATGGTCTGATAATAATATATGATAATGTTTTAGGAGTTTGAGGAGTTTGGTAGTTGCTGATAGTTAGTTGTCAATGTCTTAGGAGTTAAATATTCTTTGCTTTCTTCACTTGCATTCTCACTGAATGATAGTTAGTTGTTCACTTGCATTCTCATAGTTAGTTGTTCTGTGTTCACTTTGCTGATAAGGAATGATAGGTAGCTGTTCACGGAATGATAGTTAGTTGTTCACTTTGCTTTCTTCACTTGCATTCTCATGGTCTGATAATGATATGATAATTTAATTTTCACTGAATGTAATAAACTGTTTTCTTCACTTGCATTCTGATAGTTAGTTGTTCTGTGTTCTTTTGTTGCATTCTGAATGCAACAAACTATTTTCTTCACTTGCATCTGTTCATTTTCACTTTGCTTTGCCCATCTCTCTTGTTATGTATTCTTCACTTGCATTCTGTATGATCAAGGTTAATCTCAAACTTCATCAAGCTCAATTCATCATCAAGTTTGATATGTGCTGATAGTTAGTTGTTCCAGTATACAGAAATTTTTATTACTGCATGTAAATTTTCAGAACTGGTAATTGATATATATAATTGCATTCTTATTTATGTAGAATATGTACGTTGTATCTCCTGATGATGAAAAATTGAAGAAGTATATTGAGACTCAGGCAGCATCAAGGTACCGTAGTTGGAAGTACAAGTGTCATTCCCACTTCTTGAAGCATGGTCCAGCCATACCTCTTGAGTTCAAACTCCGTCCTGAGCAATGACGCTACCTTGTGGAGAAGGAGTTCCTCGCCCCTGAAAAACTGGTTAGCTTATTTGTTTCTTTTTCATTCAACTATTTTCATAGCTTTAGTGTTGTTGTTCTCTGATGTTTATATGTTCTTGTGTCTTTGGAGGCAATAAGCAACCGCAACAAGCTCAACAGAACTAAGAATCCCAAGCCTATCAAGCACCACTCAGGGCCTAGACCTGTGTGCTACCGGGCAGAGCAGCTCTACAAAGACGGACACTTGGCCCCTTTTGTGCAAGCTTTAATAGACGAATACCTCCAGGACGATGAAGATTTGTCGACTGTGGTGAGTGTGTACTGACGGTTTAGCTATCTCTGACTTCTAGGATGTGATTGTTGAGTTCCTTGGATGATTTTATTGTGTAGGATGCTAATGTTTTGTTTGTGTTCCCAGGCAATTATGCAGCAGGCAATTGACGACTATGTGAATTCGCGACCAGAGGAAGAAGATCATGATGTCATACTAGTAGCTACTCAGTGTGAGATAATCGTCAATGCCTTTGGAGAGAGGAGGGGCACTTCTGTACGAGGTAAACCAAGTTATATAAAGCTTTAAAATGAGTTTAATAATTGATCAGTTATATATATATATATATATATATATATATATATATATATATATATATATATATATATATATATATATATATATATATATATATATATATATATATATATATATATATAACTTGATGATTATATATTATCATTACTATCAGTTATATATAAAACTATATAAAGCTTCAAAATGAGTTCAATTATATATAAGTTGATTCATCTCAAACTGAGTTAGGACCTTTACAATCCGATTTTCATAACTTTACATCATTTAAGAGCTACATGACAGCATGAAATCCAACTGAATAAGAGCATGAATGTCATACTGTCATTTTATATCATACATCATTTAGGAACTTTACCATCAGATTTTAGGAACCAATGTCATACTGTCATTTTCATGTTATCAATCTCATTTTTTTTACTTTTTATATCCATGTAACTTTCACCTTCTTTGCCTTCATTTAGGGATGGGCGCGGCTGTGAGGAAGCCTCCAAGGAAGCGAGGGGCTGATTGGTCCACTCTAGGCGCGGCAAAAAGACAACAGTTGGAAGACCAAGCCAGGGAGGCTAATGAGCGAGCAAGGAAGGCTGAGGAGGATGCCAAGCTAGCCAATGAAAAATATGATCAGATGAAGGAAAAAATGGAGCGCTTTGAGAGGCTGATGGCTCAACACTTCCCTACCGAAGTGCAGGTTTGAGCACTTGGCGATCTAGGTAGGTGACAATTAACAAGAACTTGGTTGCAGCTTGCACAGCTTCTTTGCTTCACTTTTGGGTTAGTTTGTGCAACTTTTGGGTCACAATTCTAGACTTTAAGTGCAGTTTGTGTTTGAACATGGTGTTTCTAAACTTTAATTCCGTTTGTGTCTTTCAACTCAAGTACATTGGTAGGTTGTTTTGCTGAAATGGGTGTTTGGGTTGGTTGATGAACAACATGACATGGTATTGCAGGTTTTAATGTATAGACAATGTGTTTTGTTTGTATGGAATATGCAGTGTTTGTGGGTTACATTTGGTTTGTATGGAAATGGGTGTTGGTGCACTCTATTTTGTATGTAGTGTTTGCGGGTTACATTTGGTTTCGGACAGGGAGCATCAAAAAATGCAGTGTATATTTTTTTTAAATTTTTTATAGACTCAGGCTACAAACCTAAAACGACTAAACTCCTATTAACTGAAGCCACAAACATTTTGAACCCAAAGTTGATCCCCAAAACTCTCAGGTCACAACAAACGCTGTCCGTTGAATGGTCTGAAGGAGGTTCAATAACCAAATGTTCGTCACGTAAAACTTTGAGAGACAACATGACTAACCAAATGTTCGTCACCTAAACACTTTGAGGGACAACATCAATAACCAAATGTTCATCACGTAAAACTTTGAGAGACAACATGACTAACCAAATGTTCATCACCTAAACACTTTGAGGGACAACATGAATAACCAGATGTTCGTCAAGACACAACATTAATTCACCTTATGTTTGCCTCCTCAGTTATCAAGACACAAACTTTAGTGGTGGCCTCAACAATATCATGTCTGACAATGGCCTCGTGGGTCGGTCGCTTGGATGTCAAACAAGGGACGGTGGTTCAATTGGTCCGTCTTTTAAGTGCTCTAGGGTCGCTCTACAAGGCACAGACCTCAGGGGACGAATGTACGTCCCTTGAGTTAGTAGGCGTCCAAAACCCTCTTCAGGGGACGAAATTTGCCCGTGTCTAGAACGTCAAACTGGCCTAGTGATATTGATTTTATACCCTTTTGATATATTAATTTTTGGGGCTGTATAAGTTGATATTTGTCTCTTCTCTCTGCCCTTACTGGCCAACAGTCAATGGCGGAGCCAGAAAAATTTCAGGGGGCACAATTATACATGTACGATATAGTTTTCGATTAAATTGACATAAAGAATTATATGTAATACGATAATAAATTATGTTATTTTAAGATAAAATGTTATCAGTTTATGATAAAATTCTATCATTTTTTTCACGCCTAAAAAAAAGAAATATAAATATATAATTGAAATATCTAAAAAAATCAACTAAATAAGTATAGGAAATGCAATCTAATAAACATTAAGTTAAGGTTATGGTTGTTATATGAGCTAAAGTTTGGCTCGAGTTTTTCAATAAAAACTCGGCTCGAACATCATTTACACAATGATTATGAGCACATGCATTTTTATACTCGATTCATAATTCAGCTCGGATCTATTGAAACTCAAATATCACAAATTTTGTGAATTTTAAAAATTGAATTAAGACATAGTCCCATCAGTAGGATTTAGGTAGCAATAGTTCATTTGTGTATTGCTTTGCATTTCTTTCATAATGCTTTCAAGTTTGATATCTAATAGTATCTTTTAACATACCAAACAAGGATATCAAGATATCATTTGATATCGATATCGACATTTGATATCTAGATATCAATACTAAAGGAGGCCTTATTAATTTGCCAAGCTGATTTTTTTAAACAAGTGTAGCTAAAATGCAAACCCCCCCAGCAATCACTATGACAAGATATCCCTCAGGTGACAAACATCTCTTAAATCATCGTGAAAACCAATCTCGGGTGACGGATAAAGCACTCGTTGCTACAAAATCATTCGAGCGACCAACATTGGTTACTTGGTCTCCCTAAATACCCTGGGGCGACTGACATGAGAAAATTGTCGTTCCTATCAAAATATAACTCAAACTTAAACACTAGTATAGTAAGCAAGTGAGAGATTGATCCAACAAAGAATCAAGTATTCTATGTAATTTATATTTACCCATTAAGAGAAGAAAGGGGATTTGTGTGATGAGATTAGAAAGAAAACAAAATAAACTATAAACAAATTAATGGAGATAATAATTCGGAATATAGTTTAATCTATAAATATCCACTTTAATTTGGTTAGTTGATCATCGATTCTTCATCAAGTTCTTTTCTTTTTCTATGAATGTCCTTGTTCCTACCTAATATAGTTACTAGTCCAACGAGTCCTAGCAATCTTTATTTCTCAAGCAACCATACGAAGGATTTCGCCCAAGTAATAGCTTTAAGATCAGAGATTAGCTATGGTGTCCGCAACCCTTACATAGACGGAGGATTTCACACACATTCAACTTCCTACCTATCCAGTTAGTTCAACGAGCCCTAAAGGAATAAGTTTGTCCTTTGGTTTAAGGTTCGCTATGAGGAATCTACAAAACTCTAGCAAATGAATGAATTATTTCTAACTAGTTAGGAATGGCGGGGTGCTTTCGTATATAAGAAAGTTGATCATGCTAGAGAGAATAAAACACATCCAAAGAATTAACCATAAAAAAGTCAAAACATTCAATATAGGAATAAGAACAAGAATAAAAATCTTACAACTTTATTCCAACTAAAGATTCAATTTGCAGATGAAACGAAATAGTTTAGATATATGTAAAACTCTCCAAGTGCATATAATTATTGCAAAACTCTAACAAAAACTCTCCTTAAATAGTCACATAAAACCATGTCTTACTTAAAATGATAGATTAAAACTAATTTAGTATAGAAATCCCAAGTTCGTATAGAATTCGGACAAATCTTGGAAATGAGATCTTCCGCGGCAGCGGCACGGTTGTCGCAGCCGCGGCCACTTTCTGGGCTCCCTCTTGCTGCATTCGCATCCAAATCCGTCGCAGTTGCAACACTATTCATCATGAAAATATTGGTCGAATTTTGTCTTAACGTTAACGTGAAACTTGTATCTCCTGAAAACAACTTTCTAACGCATACTCATAATAGTTAATTGGACAACCGAGACGACTTTCAAAAAGTGCGAAACAAGGTCAACTTATTGGGCGACAAATTCTTCCGCCTTGTTCTTCATTAGGCTCTCTTCTTCTTCTTCTCCTCATGATCTCTTTAGATCTTCATTAAGCTTGTTATATCAACTTTACTTTCTCTACCAATACATTATCAACCTATGTCTCATCCTCAAATCCACATTTACTTGAAATAATCAATTAAAATGTGTAGATTCTGACTCCACCAACATAACGAGTATACATGCAAAATGCAAACTAAATTATGAAATATATAAATCAAATCAGCTCAATGTAACCTTTTATGCCTACTTAAATGCATGCTATCAACGACGGACTATGGAATCTCGTCACTTGATAAGGACAATCGAATACCCCATCTCGGTAAGAGATCAAGCAACCAACATTGGTTTACATGTTGGTCGCCACAATTTACTCAAGTGACAAAATTCTGTTTGTATTAGCCTAAAATGTGGCATTAAAAAAGATTCAAACTCAAGCCACACGCATTATTACGTTGGGTCCCAATTTACTCAAGTGACAAATGTTTATTTTTAGTCGTCTGAAATGTGGCATTCAAAACAATTTAAATTCAAGTGATGAACATTGTGTTTATGTTAATCGTTTGAGAGAGGAGCAATAAATGCATATATTGGGGGCGACGAACATCGTATATATGTTCATCGCCCGAGACTATACTTACCACATATATTTTAAAGAACACTTATAATTTTTTTTTATTTCTCTCTTAGTCGGGGAACTTCTTCTTCTCTTCTCCCTTGTACCTATCTTCTTCATTTCTTTGAAAAAATAAGATCTACGCATTTCTCCATTGGTGATGTTAAGTTGATCCTTGTTTTATGATAATTAGGGTTAGTTAGATCTCATCATTTTTTTTGTTCTATATATAATGTTATATTATGATTTTTGAGATTTGTTAAGCATTTGGTTACGAAAATGGATTATTTTTTTTAAAGCTTTAGATTGAAATTTTATTGTAGAATGAATAAAGTTGAAATTTTGGTTGAATATGTTGTTATAGATTTTAATAAATAAATTTTGGATTATAGATAGCATTATTTTGAGATTTTGATTGAAGATGTTGTTATATTACCGAAGAGGTAATTGGCGGAGCCCCGTGGTTGCGAATTTCGGGATCGAATAGAGCATGAGCGATTCCAGGTGATCGGGCTTACCTGAGATGCATGGAGAGATTGTCGTCCGCGCGACATAACCTCAATTGGTGCATTATTCATTGATATTTGAAAGATTATTCATTTTAGTTGTACAGTTTTATGAATTTTGTTCAATATTTATAAATATTTCAAATATTTTTTTATATCAATGTTGAAGCTTTATATGTATTGTAAAACTTGAAAAGTAAAATATATGAATTTTTTCCATGGATTTTGTAGTCAAATTTCTATTCACTTAAAAACATCACATATGAATCCAAATTATAATATCATTATATTTTGTTAATTGATAAATTATATTGATAACAACATATAAGAGCGTTATTCAAAGAACAAACAACATCGCAAGACCCAAAATCAAAAGGAACTTAAACTCCTACACCACCATCACAACATCAACATCAACAAC
This sequence comes from Persicaria maculosa, assembly GCA_963922045.1. Taxonomy (NCBI): domain Eukaryota; kingdom Viridiplantae; phylum Streptophyta; class Magnoliopsida; order Caryophyllales; family Polygonaceae; genus Persicaria; species Persicaria maculosa. The sequence goes on along the minus strand of OY998267.1, from coordinate 25,629,848 downwards.
TTTTCCACAAATTTTAATACACGAAAGGACTAACAACTAATCTATGCTACCCATCTTCCACCATAATTTTTGTTAATTCCAGGATTTACATTTTATATGGATACAATCTTTACCATTATTAAAGGATCAAGCTTAGGACTCATTTGGTTGAATATGTGAAGTACAATTCTCGGAAACCCGATTTGGCTTGACCCGGAATAACTGGTGACCCAATTTACCCGGAACTCGAATGACTCGAATCCGACCCGAATGACCCGATAGACAAATCTAGCTATTGAGGATCATGTTGGCCTTGCGCTCTTAAATTTTTTCCTTGTCAAAAATAAATTCAAGGGCGGAAGGCAGTCGGGGGGGCAAGGAAAAAATAAATTCAAGGGCGGAAGGCATTCGGGGGGGGGGGGGGGGGGGCGGGGGAGGGGGGTGGAGAAATACAGTAAAAGGATTTGTCCGTTGCCGATCTTTTTATAACGGTTTGTCTGTTGTCGATCTTTTCAGCCTCTCGACTCACTGGGCTTATCTGGTAGTCGAATTCTTTCCGGTTCAAAAAAAAAATACAGTAAAAGGATTTGATATATATATTTTTTTTTGGAAGAAAAAGGGATGGAGAATTGATAACGTGTGTGTCCGGGCTTCCTCATTTCATACGACTGGCCACGAAGGAGTCAAAACGCTCAGTTGGTCCCCACGGCATCAAATAATCTTCCACGTGTAGGTACTCCATTTGCTGGAAGGCGCATGCTAAAATTGCCAAGGGCGGACCCCACTCTTCTTGTGGTCCAAACAACCTTAAGCCCGCCACGTGTCGAGGTCCCCGCATTGATATCGCCGTCCCGCGAGTAGCGGAGAGTGTACCGACCCCACTCCTCTTGTCCCCACTTATCCCCGCTCGCTTTTTGTGATTGTCTATTTCTCAAATTTTTTTTAAGGAAAACTAATTAAAATACCTCACCTTTGGAGGTATGGTAAAAATATATCTTCAACTTTCAAATATAATAAAAATATCATGACCTTTGAGGATTGTGATAATATATTATCACATGTTTTTTTACGGGTCAAAAATGCTAACAAGGCAGCCTATGTGGAAGCTTTTTACAAATTAGCACTAAAATTGGGTTTTCTTGAATGATTTTCTTAGAGAAAATAATAAACCAACAACAAAATTAAACCCGAAAAACGAAATTGATTCAACTAAGCAAATAATCCGGTCAAAATTGCCGCAAATTTGTTTTCTTGACATCTTGTATGTGTCCCGAAGATCTGCTTATCGATCGGATGGAACATAACCTTGTGTTCTTATCTTTGGCTTCTCTCTCTTAATCTCTATCTCTCTCTCCCATAATCCCTCTTTGTCTACCTTCTTCCTAAACCTCCGAACTCTCTCTCTCTAGCCCTCCTCTCGCTCCATTCACCCTCACCGACCCTCGGGTCATAACAGTTGCGTCCTAGCTTCTTGAGGTAGTAGCCCAGATGTATGGTCCTTTGGACCCCCTATTCTTTAATTCTTCAAATTTACATATAAGTCAAACCCCTCCTTAGTGGTGGGGGGGGGGGTGTGGCTTCTTCTTGGGAAAATTGCCGGAAATTATCACAACACGACTATTCTATTCCTAACACCAAATCGACAACAAAACTAAACCGACAACAATAGCAACAACGAAGAGAGGAAAAAACAAAACTTACTCAGCCAAGTCCATGAACGAATCAAAGAGGAAGAAGATGTGAGAGATCAAGACAATTCAAGATAGGCAACCACGAGGGAGGAAGACTGCCATTGAAGAGGAACCATGAGCTACTTTGAAGATGATGTGCGCGCAAATTGCCATATTTTCTATGCACATATAAGTCCATTTTATCGTCATTTGCATGCATATTAATGGGAAAACATGGGATTAATGTAGTTTATGCTTAAATATCAAATATATGGGTTTGCACGAGTTTCTATGTGATTTCGCATAAAACAAGATAAAAATGGACAGATTTGGAAGAGTGGAAAAAGAACTCGAAGTCTTCTGAAGAGGTCGAAATCGACTGGAGACCTCGACATCGAGTGCAGAAGAGACATAGGAATCGATCCAGGAAATGAAACAGAGCATGTCGACACCAGAGAGGTCGATATCGATGATCCAAGGTCGATATCGAGTGCCCTAATCGAGCTAAAAGATAGAAGTCGAGTGCTAATCCGAGAAGGAGAAGGAGAGCTCGAGATAGAGTTTCACAGAGGTCGATATCGACATTTGAAGGTCGATATCGATGTTGCCAACAGAGGAATTCGACTCATATTTTGATATAATTCTATCCGAAGCTTGCACGTCTATCCAAAAGTCGAGATTTCTTATCTTCAACATCAGAGCTATCATGTGGGCTGATTTACCATAGAATTTTTAGTTTTTACTTTATTTAAGTTTTATCTTAGAAAATAAAGATAAAGTTTCGAGTCTTTGGATAGCAAAGTTCGATATCTATATCTAGAGGCCAATAGGGCTGAGTTTAGGCATCAAAACACAGCAAATTTGAGTAGTTTTATGCAGAGAATATTGTAGAGAGAGAGAAAAGAGGCCGATTGAGTTGGTGGAAGCGAGAGCGGAGATTTGGCTTGTTCGGTTGTACTTTCTTTCATAGTTTAATTCAAAGTAGTTTTCTTTCAATAATGATGATGAGTTGCATGATGAGAAGCGAGTATTCAACCCACTACTAGGGTCGGGGTGAGCTCGACGATAACGATGTAGGGTAAGTGCATCAAAGATATGACTTTTATGCGATTTCGTCTTCTATCCTATGCATGATTCCTTGCAAAAGTTAGGGAGATTCATTATTTGCATTATTGAAGCGAAAGCCACTCATATTGTGAACTTGGATTGCTCATGAATTGGATAGTAACTCTTAGGAACTATGCGAGAGCCTCTAATCACCTAAGTGTTGGTAACAAAAGTTATTTGATGGAAAGGCATTAAATTTCATAACTTTAGCATCAAACTTACATTGTTATCGTTGTGGCATGAAACCCCGACTTTGGAAGCTTTTTAATTAATTGAATTTCACATAAAAGTTTTAGTTTTGTTTCTGATCATCCTTCTTTACCATTCTACATTCTTCAGACTCTTTTCCGATAATTGGTTACGAACTACAATTTCTGTGACAAACATCGGAATCGACTGTAAAGGTCGATATCGAGGTCTAACGTCGATATCGAGGTCTAACGTCGATATCGAGGTTCCACTCGACGTCGACTTTGTTGTTTTTGTCTTCTACAGGAACTCAACTGGAAATCAACCAGAACTGAGGTCGATATCGACTAGACACATCGATATCGAGTGTCTTCTGAGGTCGAAAGCTTGATCATGATTGCAACAAGGGAAGTGCTGACATACCTCCTCGTGGATTCGATCCTGAATTACCCTACTACTACATTGGGAGGGATTCTTGTATTATTTGTTTGGGACAGGGAGTTAGCCTGTTTGTGAATTGTTTATTTAAATATTTGAATCCTACCACCTCCCGTAGCGAACAAATTGGTGCCGTTGCCGGGGAGGCAATCAATCGCCACCTAAGTTTTCTCACGATCTTTTAGAGTTGATTTTGCAGGTTTATGCGACGTTCTGATCGCGGACCTATCCTGTAACCCATCAACGAGCCTGAACGTTTCTTCCATCTTCGCAACAAGGCAATTCGCATCATGGCTGACAACGAGACGCAAGCTGAGACCATAGAGCGGTTGAGGAAGGAGATTGAGGACCAGAACGCTACAATCGCTGCTGAGAGGGCCGCCGCTGCTGCAGAGCGAGCACGTGCTGATAGGGAGGAGGATGCGCACAGACAAGCCCAAGAGCGGCTAAATCAGTATCCACAGACGGCGATGCAATACATGCATCCGCCGCTCCACGTTCCTGAATCCGCTATTTTAATTCCTCACTCCAATTATGAAATTAAAATAAACTTCCTTTCTGAAATTAAAAGAAATACTTTTGAAGGAAGACCTAATGAATGCCCACTGCAACACATCTCTACTTTTATGGATTTATGTGAAACAGTAGCTGATGGAGTAAATTTAGAGTATGTGAGACTAAAATCTTTTCGATGGTCTTTGGCAGGGAAGGCATTACAATGGCTTGAGAGTTTGGCTCCATGCTCGCTGAGGACATGGGCGGAGGTGAAGGATGCATTCCTGAATAAGTTCTTTCCACCTTCTAAAACGGCGATGCTATGGCAAAGGATCACGACTTTCAAACAAAAGCTAGGTGAAACACTAGCACAGGCGTGGGAGCGATTTAAGGACTTGCTGAGATCATGCCCGACGAATAGGCAACTTCCATATGTCATCCAGGAGATATTTTACAACGCCTTGATGCGCCGAATAAGGAGAAGATCAATTCATATACCTCCTATCGGTACATTGAGCTTACACCAACGGAGGCTTGGGAGACCATTGAGAGGCTCGTGAACTTTGATAACACCTATGGGACTGTTGCGGCCTATGATGCAAGGCCTGCCCCATCAATGCCACTATATGAGCCTCCAAGGGAGATAGATCCTGATGTGCGGCAAAAATTCCACAACGATCAGACGCGCCGCCTTCAAAAGCGGGTCAGGTTCCTGAGCAACAATCAAGCTTGTCAGGAATGTGGTTCCACAAGGCATAACACTAGTCCCTGTCCACATACTGAGCAAGTATCCATGGAGGAACAACATGAGGAAGCCAAGTGGATGAGAGGCTCCTATGGAGGGGGCAATCAACAATATTGGGGCGATCAAAGGTTCTATCAAAGGGATCCCCCACCATATAGAGCACCAGGGCACCCTGAGCGGGAGACAAGGAAGGATGGCCTGCAAATCATTATTGATGAGATGCGGAGGAACCATGCTGAGTTCAAACAAGCCAACAACTCTGTCCATACTCAGCTGTAGGGCATCAATTCTAGACTTGGGGAGATCGACGTTTGGAAGCGCAACATGGAGACTCAAATGAGTCAATTGGCGGAAGCAATACCCAAAGCGTCAAGATCATTCCTTGGATCCACTGTGCCTAACCAAAAGGGCAAAACCACTGGACATATTCCTTGGATCCACTGTGCCTAACCTATCTAGTCAATATCGAGTTCTCTATTTGTTTTACAGGTTTAGCAGCTCGACTGAAGGCACTAGGACCAAACTAGTCGATATCGAGGCTTCTAGTCGATAGTTACAGGAACTTTGCAAGACCATTCAGGGACCGCTAACTCGCCTCCTCGGGGATCGATCCTGATTCCCTACTACTGCATCGGGAGGGAGTCTTGAAATTTATTTGCTATGAAAAGGGAGTTGGTTTGATTTGAGTTCTATTTACATATTTATTTGATAATCGATCAATTCCCATCCTAACATGAAGTAAACAATTTATGTTGAAGAGTGAGATGATCCTCAAGAGCAAAACTCACTTATTCTCATAATGTATTAATATTCTCAATTTTTAAAGAAAATCAAATTCCATTTCATTGTCTTCATCTTCAAGGAGCTTTTGATTCTCTGTTTATCACTTTAGTTTTAATCGTTGATGAAATCTTGATTCCCACTTCTCTGGATTTTTCTACTGAGTTTTCTTCACACTAATCGTTTCTACCTTGAATGGAAGCAACTTTATGAGCTACTATTAAAACTTGATGGATATCCAAACTGTAGCATAGAATATAGTTGCAGAGACCTAGCTTTAAGCCTTGCTTTAAATTATTTACAAAGATTGTGACTCACAAATGTTGCAAAACCAACAACAAAAACATGTTCGTCGCTCTCTAACTGAAAAATTTACAAATATTATTTTACTGTGTTTTCATCAAAACCCCCAATTTCAAATGAAAAATAAATTAAGTAGACAAAAATTGAAACCCCAATTCGAACTAATCAAATTCTCAACTACCACTCTCAAATTCTCAACCCTAATTCGAACTAATTACAAATCAAAACCCAATTTAAAACTCCAAATTACAAACACAAATTGAAACCCCAGTTTAATTTGCAAACAAAAATTAAAACCCTAATTCAACATACCTAAGTGACACCTCCATCACCATCTCCGATGGGTCCTACGATTCAAGACTTGGGTGATTGAATCATGGGACTTTACATTTGTGCTCTTATTGGTCATTGAATCATGGGACTTGATTTCTATATTATTCCTATGTTTATTTCATTTCATTGTATATGAAATACATGGTTCTATATGGCTTCAACCCCTTACTTAATATACTAATTTGTTAGTTTGTGAATTATTCTTTGGTGAGGTAAAACCAACGGCATTCACCCTATCATTGATCCACCATCCAATGGTATCCCTCTTAACGATGAAAAGAAGCTTCGGGTTTCACATGATTGTCTCATGCTCCATCATATATATGTCGTAGATGTGCCACCTTGTCTGCAACCTAGTTAAGTTCATGGAAGACGTGTGAATGACAACCACTAAAAAAGACGAAGTGGGTGTAGAATGTCCATGATGGTCATCTCAATCTCCCAAGGGCATCTCCACTTGCCATTGATGGAATTGATGACCATCAAACTATCTCCCTCGGCCATGATGTGTCACAGACCAAGATCCTTTGCAGCTATCACACTAGAATGGAGCGCAAGCGCGTTCGCTTATGAAGGGGAGGCCGATCCACATTGGAGGTTGCCCGAAGAGATGATTGAGCCAAGCGCATCCCGAACGACGAAACCAGATGTGGCAAGGCCTGTATGAAGTTTGGATCCATCAAAATTTATTTTAAGCGTCTCATCATTGGCTTTTTCCACCTTATATTTTTCTTTTTTCTGGGTCTGGTTTTAGATAGGGTGTTTGCATTGTAGTGCTTTCCCCATGGATGGCCTTGTAATTACTTAGTTTCTTAAGGAGTTGTTGTAACGGCCCGGATATAAATATCCGGGATACGTTTCGAAGGTCGGATACCTTCGTTCGGATGTTGCAATTCAGGTACGGGTCGAGGTTTCAAACCTCTAATCAGTCGAAGTCTCAGAATTTCAATTTAAACGAAAGTAAAGCGGAAATACGGTTTAGATACAAAAGCCACGGCAGAGCCGGGTCAAAACCAAAACATAATTCTAAAGTTGTATGGCGAAGTTAGCGGAGTTAGACAGATTTCTTTGCAATCGCCCGGGGGACTTTCCCACGCCATAGAGACAGGAAGAAATCATACCTAAAAACAATTGGTGCGAGCGGGATCAGACCAAGGCCCCAACACACCCTGTCCCGCAAGCGAACATACACATACGCTAATAATAAAGATGATGCAGATGCGGAAATTAAATCACACTAACATGATCCTAATTTACAATATGCGAAAAAGAACTGTAAAGGCGCCCAAAGAATGCCAAGTGGCATGTCCCTTTCCTACCTCTGCACCCCTTCTCGTTAGTGCAGAGACTGGCCAGTTCCGTGCTATAGCATAGCAATATCCTCGTGGTGGTGCACTCACCCACGGTATCATCATATCATATCATCTCTTGCCCGATGGTGCTGGGCTATCATATCATATCATATCGACTCGATAGACTCAGGGCACCCGATGGGGCTGGGCTACCCTATGACCCTAACAGAGACTCTAGGACTATCACAAATAACGGTCGTTCTGTTTCATACGCATAAAGAAATAGAATGCTCAATCACAAGTGCAATCCTAGCATGATACTATATGGCATGCTTTAATGCTTATGCAACACCTAGTATGTCATATATTCACAAGCAGGTAATCTCTTTCGAATCTGAGTAAGCCCATAAAGGACCTTACCTGAATAAGCCGAACAGCAGAGAACAAGGCAGAAGCAGAATCCAAGTAATGAGTCACCAATAGCAAGCAATGTCCAACATATCACAATCACCTAGGAACATACACATATGCATAAGTCTATCTACTTCACACAAGGCGCCCCTAACTATCATACATCTCTTCTCATATCTTATTTCAGATTATTCCATCTCATCTCATCATAATTCAAATATCAATCCAAATTCATCTCATCTCATCATCTCATTTCCAAGACAATCTTTCAAAGAACTCAACTTAGAAAATCAAACATCTCCTTTAAAATCGCTTATCAAATCCCGACATTAAACATTTAAGCCTCAAAACCAATTTCCAAAAATCATATTATAGAAATCATTCCGGCAGGTTTCTTACTTCAAAAAAACATTATATAAATAAATTCCAATATTAAATCATCAAAATAATCCTATGTTCACAAATCATATTTATAATTCAAAACCAACAATTCACTTTAAAATTCCCAATTCACATGTTTAAATCCTCACAAAATGCATCAATTAAATAATCCAATTAATACTATTTAAAACAAATAACAATATAAGACGATTAATTTTCCAGAATTTATAATTATAAGTATAACCAATCCCCAAAATAATAATAATAATATTCAAATAAGGATATAACATATCATATAATCAACACATAACAATTTAAATCCTTAACCAATTTATAAAATCATACCATTTAAAATAATTCCGACATAACTTTCTTTAAAATCCATATCTTAAAATCACCCTTATAACCATAATATAAATACTTATCTCAATTAAAATTACTTTTAAAATCCTTTAAAAAATATATAAATTAATAAACACAAAACATATATATATATACATTTTTCTACAATCGGAATTAACAAAACAAATATAACATATATATATATACACACACTACCGAAATAAAATATAACACAACCCACATATATATACCCACAACCCAGAAGCCGAAAAAAACCTGAATAGTGAAGTCCAACCCGGAAGCCCATACCCGGCCCACCCAATTCGGATGCAAAAGATCCAACCCTTCCTCTTTTTAAATGAAAAGAACCGAACCGGAAAAAAAAGAAATAGAAAAAGAAAAGAAGGGAACCGGGTTTCCCAAACCTTTCTTCAACCTCTGCCTAGCCCGAGACGGAAGGAAGAAGAGAGGAAGGGGCCCTCGCCGGAGTTGCCTCGCCCTCACCCCACTCTCCCCGAAATCGAACCCAGTAGGAAGAAAGGAACAAAATAAAATAAAGTAAGGGGAGGAGATCCGAAGTCTCACTGAGGCGTCGAAGATGGCTCCGAGGTGCTCGAGGACCGCTGCGGGCTCGTCGATGAAGGGGGGGGGTGCATCAGGGACCTAGGTTGAGTGCGGGGAGTCATAAAAGAGTGCCTTTAAGGAGTTTTAAGTTGGAAACGAAAGCGGAAACGTTACCGAAGGATTTCGAATTCAACAGGGGAAGAGAGGATCGGCGTCGGTGGCTAGGAGCTCCTGGATGCGCGGCTTCACTTCGTCGATGTTGGAGCTCGGAGGTGCTGTTGCTGCTGCTGCTCGAGCTCAGAGAAGGAAAGAGGTGGGGTGTGCTTGGCTTGACTCTTCCCGAAAACAGAGGAAGCAAGGTGGTGGGGTGCTCGACGGCTATCAAAACGGAGGACGAGGTGGCGCCTATGGTTATGGAGGTGGTTGGCTGGTGTGGGTGCAATAGGAGACGGAAAGGAGAGGAAGAGAAGGGAGGAAAGGCTGCTGCAGAAATGAGGGTGGGTTGTGGGTTTCTTGAAATGAAAATGGGAGGAGGGAGGTGAGCTGGGTATTGCAGGGTGGGGAAGGGGAAGAAGACAAAAAGGGGCAGTAGGCAGCAGCTGGTGTGAATTGCAGAGTGTGTGAGGAAGGGGGACCGAAGGGGGGGGAGAGAGAGAGAGAGAGAGAGAGAGAGAGAGAGAGAGAGAGAGAGAGAGAGAGAGAGAAAAGGGAAAGAAAATAAAAGAATTGGGTCCCCTAAAGAATTCAAATTAGCGGAAAAGACTCGAAACCCGCTCGCCCGATCGAATCCCGACTAAGTCAAATTTAAATCAAAATTCGATCAAATTTCAGGATAATCGGAATTAAATAAATCTCAATCAAAACTCGGAGCTTAAATAAATTTTTATTAATACCCGAACTCGAAGGCGAAAATCAAATCCCGTCAAAATCCTAATTTAAAATGATGCCGGAAGGATTTTAAATTTTGAACTCGTGCTCGAGGACGATTTTTCTCCGCTTTTACAAATTGAAATAAATACTAACATTTTTTTAATTAAAATAATAATATAATATATATAAAATATATATTCAGTCTTTACAGTTGTCATAAACAGGTTTCTTGTTTCCTTTTATATGTGAAGTTATCATCATTGAAATTTATTTTGCTTCTAATAGTCCAAATACCCCACCACAAGGTCGCTAGGGTCGTTTTTGTGGTTTATTTAATCGGTAGATAGTGTCATTTGTTATTTGTCTGATTGATCCATCAGTTTTTTTGTTGCTTTTATTAAATTTTTTTATTGCACTATCAATGTTTAAGAGCAGTTGTAGTGAGTGTGTGCAACGGATGAATAGATGGGTATCATCTTCGTCAATCTGGTTACAAAATGTGCAAGGTGGCGGGACTGCTGTTTCTTTTTTTGCTAATCTTATTTTCATTGAGGTTCCATTCATAACCATTTTCCTGAGGAAATTTTTAACTTTTAGGAGACACTCTGTCTCCCAAATCTAAGCAACATCGCTTGCTTGATTTCTTTGTCTTTTTAGTGATCTGTCTAAGGCTAATGATGTCGTGAACCAGCCATGCTAACTGGCTCGCCAATAAAAATGGTCCTCAATATCTGTTATTGGTATCTTGATATTTTGGATCATTTGTACTATATTTAGTGATAGTACCTAACTAAGTTTTTCAATTTTCTATTTCTTATTTAGTTCAATGTACTGGATTGCTTTTTTGTTTTTATCCATCATGCAGTTCGGTAGTAGTTGATCTATGAGTCTACCTTTTTCTATCCATATGTCTTTCCAAAATCGAATTATTTTCCCATTCCAGATTTGTCAAATAAGTCCTTCTAGGAATTCATATTTTATTTCCATAAGTTTTTTCCGCCAAGATGTTTGTGTTTTCTTTTGGTATTCCAGAGTGATTTATCTTTCATATATTTATCTTTATTTATTTTTAACCAGAGGTTCTCCGATTCTGCAAGGATCTTCCAAATTAATTTCATTTGAAATGCTTTATTCATGTCATTTGATTTATGTAGGTCTAGCCCTACATTTTTTTTTCGTTTTACAGATTTTGTCTCATCCAATCAGTGGTTTATAAGTGTTACATTTGTTCCAGAAGAAGGATCTATTTATTTTATCTAATTCTTTGTGGGTATCTGTTGGTAGCATGAAACTTTGTATCACATAGTTTGGTTTTATGGCCAGTTTGGATTTGATGACAATCGTTTGTCCCTGTTGGGACAATGAGTTTGCCTTTCATTTCGTCAATTGGTTCTTTGTTTTATGAATTATGTCTTCAAATGTATTTCTGTTTACTTGGTCATTTATGATTGGACATTTTAGGTATTTATCGAGGGTAAGGTTGTTGGTGGTATGTAGTATGATTTGTATTTGTTGCCTTTGTTGGGTCGACATACTTGTGGTCACTTGGAAAGTCAATTTGTTGAAATTCACTTTTTGTCCCGAAATAATACAATAGTCATCTATAATTTGTTTCACTTTCAAGCATGATTATGTGGTTGCTTTTGCAAAGATCATGATATCATCGGTAAATTATAGAAATGAGATTCTAATTCCTGATCTAATAGGGTCAAAACTTATGATTTTTCTCGACTTGCATATATATTTTTTTGCATGTGTTTAGTAATTTTAAGGTAATATAGCATCTTTAAAAAAATATTTAAAACAAGATTGTTATCTAGCTCAAGTGGTAAAAGGAAGGAAGGATGGAAGGAGAATTAAAAAGTCTTGGATTTAAATCCCAATTCCCTCACTTTTTTATTTGTTTTTTTTTACTATACCATTAGTTCTTCTTGATTTCTCTTTATATATTTTTTTACATTTAACCTTGTTTGTCAATATTCTTTTAAAAGTAATTAATCTTCGTGATTTTTTTTCTCTATTTTTTGTTTCTCTTCTATTTTTTTGGTTACTCTCAACTATTTAAATAAAAAAAGTCATTAAAAAATCACAATTTTAATGTTTTTAAAAAAAAATCTTCTTAATAAGTATACATAAAAAAAATATTTCACGAAATTTATTAGCAGCCCTGACCGAAAATCCTGACTCCGCCACTACCTATGATGAATAGATGATGTGGTGAGATGGGGTCTCTTTGTTAGTCTCCCCGACAAGGAGGAAGAAGTTGGATATACTCCGGAGTATGTATGAAAACAAATACTCCGTACTCCGTATTTGTGTGTGTGGTGTGGGTGGCTAGGGTGGGTGGGTGCTGGGGTGTGGAAGAAAGACAAAGTCCCACCTGTCTCAAAAGTACATGTTCAGATAATCTAATTAAAACGAAATGATGTTGAGATTCAGTATTGGAAGATGAGGTGAAGTATCGATTTAACCTAATTAAGGTAATTAATTCTGATTATATATATCGGCAAAGATCCAAGGTAATTAATTATGATTGATTTAACCTAATATATCTAATCACTTTAGACTAACGATCACAAAGTTGTTTTCTACGGAGTATCTTCCAACTAATCCATACAATTTATCACTTCTCATTGTGTTACATCAAATGGAACACTCATCGATAGCATTTGACATATACATAGAGCAGGCAAAATCTCACCCGACCCGAGAAATCCGATCGACTCACACGAATTCAGACCCGACCGAAACCCAAAAATTTGGAGTCATCTGTAACCTGAATCCGAGACCAAACCCGACCCGATTCAAAATAGACCCAAACGCAGACAAACTCAATCTGACCCAAACCCGACCAGACTATCAACCCAACCCGACTCGACTCTCAATCTGACCCAACTATCCATATCTATATTACTCGTATTATTTTTTGGTAGACTAAATTATTTATAACTATATTAAGTTTTTTAACAGTAAACCAATTATTTAAATAACAAATAAATAAATAAACTAATGGGATGAATAGTAATAATAATAATAATGAAAAAAAAACAAATGGGCCAAACCTGAAAACGAAATGGGTCAATTTTAAAAAATAAAAAAAATTTAACAAATAATTATTTATAAAAAAATAGTAGCAATTTAAAAAAACCAAATAGGTTGGCCGAATGCCGATTATGACTTTTTGAAAACCGGTCGCCCTGAGTCATAGAGTGTATATATAATATATTTATCTAAGTTCATTTTTGCATTTTAATTGTTGATTTGTCGTTATGGACTTATGAGATCCACAAAATTAAAAACAAATGGGTTGAATATGATTCAAGATTTCACCGAATCATTTATTTTACATATTCAAGTATTTTACCTAAATTAAAAAAAATACTTGAATTATTTATTTTAAGTAAATTATATATTCAAATATTCAACCGAGTCAAAATCAACCTAATTATCCAAACGGGTCGAATATGATTTGACCCAAAACCCAAACAAAATACCTGGCCACTTTGATTCGAAACACAAACGAGACCAACCCGTATCTTGACCCGAAACCTGAACAAGCCCGACCTACTTCAACCCGAACCCGAATGGGCACGACCCGATTTAACCCGAAACCCGACCAATCTAAAATTCATTATGACCGAATCCGACCCGAAATCGACCCGATCAGTACCCGACTATAAATTTTACCCAAACTGACCTGACTCGTCAGTGACCCGACCCTAACAAGCCTTACCCGAACCCGACCCGAACAACCGAATTGCCAACTCTACATGTACATATGAAATGTTAATTTTACATATCACGCACTAATAATTTCGAGCAGATCCTTTCGAGAAAATGTGAGTTGACAAATTGTTTACCCATGAACGGTTAAAGCTAGCTAGATCTGGTGTGGTTAAGTTGATAGAGAAGGGTAGTGTTTTTTACCTATATATATTGTAATGTCTTTTCTAATCTTAAGCATTTTGATCTAGGAATAATGGATAGCCCTAGATAAAGATTAATTGGTAGACTTAGATAAATACACATGTAAATATAATATGTACTTATATATATATACTAACATATGTTAGAAGTGTAAGTCACACTTATGCTCACATATGTATATATATATGCATAAGTATATGTTATATACGGATGTATGCTGATATGTAATTGTGCCTTAAAGCCCAAACCCAGGCATGCTTCACTTTGCTGGACTGAGCTCGCTTACCTTTGAAGAGCTCTTAGCTCTTGGACACCTGCAACGCAGCGTTTCATTTAGAGCTCGCCTATATATACAAAGTTGGAGCTAGGGTTGCCGCATTCTTCAGTTCGACTCTTCAGGTAATCCAAACCCTAAGAGAGAGAGAGAAGGCGACAGAGAGAGAAAGCTAGGGTTTCTTCAACCCAGCTTCAGCGAAGGTCAAGGTGGTCCGATCTAGAGCGAATCTCGTTCTGAGACTCTAGATCTGAGATCTAGGAAGAAGAAGAAGGTCCTTTGCCCTCTGTTCTGGCGAAGTTTCCTTCTCTGGTTGAATCCGACGAAGATCTGGCTCTGTTCTCCAGATCCAGGGTGTTCTCTTCCTTTACTTGCTTTGTTCTTGCTTCTCTCGTGCATACTAGTCTTGTATCGTGTATTTCCGTCTAAGTTTGCCTTAGTCTAGATCTAGGGCAACCTGTTCTGTAACCTTGCTATTTGATTAGTGGATTGAGATCTCAAGCCGATCCGGCTGAGGCTCCGTGGACGTAGGCTCTGGCCGAACCACGTAAAACCGCTTGTTGGTCGCTTGTTTACTTTCTTGTTTCGTTTACCCCGTTCTTGGCTTTCGATCTGTAAAGCCGAGATCGATTAGGAATCACAAAGTGGTATCAGAGCCAGGTTTCCCTTTCCTTACCTACCTGTGCCATTCTTGGTTCTCAGGGAGCGGGATCGGAGGTAGGACATTGGGTAGTCCTTCAAAAAGCTCAGGCTTGGGCTATTCCTCTCCTGTCTGAAGTACCACTAGTCTAGATCCGTTCAAAGACCTGTGATTCTAGGGTTTAATAGAGTGTCTTGTATACTGTTGTACTCATTTTCGCTTCCGCTTGCATAAACTTTGATACATACCTGCTTCTTGGACACTACAGGTACCACACATCATGGATAGTGCTTTGAAAATCAAGCCATTCGATGGTGTAATAGACTTCGCCATGTGGCAAGTCAAGATGAGAGCTGTTCTCATCAAGGAAGGTTGTTGGAAGGCAGTCTTGAAGCCTGCAACCACAGCCTCTGAGATGACCACCCTTCTCAAGGGTGGTGACATCAATGATTAGGATCCCCTAAAGACTGATGACCAAAAACTGAAGGGAGTCGAAGGAGGATCCTCTACACCAACCATCTGAGATAATGCTACGCCTCACTGATGGTATTACTCGACAAGTGGTAAAACACTCTACCGCTTTCTCCCTCTGGCATGCCCTGGAGGAGCTCTTTCTATCTAAATCCTTGCCCTCCAGGATTTCTCTGTTATGTCGTCTGTTCACCTTTAAGATGAATACTGCTTTGACTCTTGATGATAATCTAGATATTTTTCTAAAGATGACTCAAGAATTAGAAAGATGCAATGATGACATAAAGGATTCTCACCAGGCTATCTTACTTCTGAATTCTTTGCCCACTCAATTTGATAACTTCAAAGATGTCATTCAGTTTAGTCGTGATGAACTTACAAAGGATAAGCTGATTGAATCTGTCATTGAAAAGAATGAACTCATGAAAGTTTTTAAGATCAAAGGTCTGAAAAACAATAAAGCTGATAAACTTGAAGTTATGTTTACTAAGGGAAATGACAAGAAGGGCAATAAGAACAACAAGAATAAGAAGAATAAGAAAGATAAGCCTAAAAATGAGAAATCTGACCCAAACTCTAAGTGTAACTACTGTGGTAACATTGGTCACTGGGTCAAGGAGTGTAGGAAAAAGAAAAGGGCTGAGGAATTGGCTAAAAAGAACAACACTAAATTGTCTGCTTCTGTGCGTGAGAATATGGGTGATTATTCTGCTGAATTGTTCATGTGTTCTGCATTAACATCTCTTGATACATTTGATGCATGGATACTTGATTCAGGTTGCACAATGCATGCCACACCTAATAAGCATTTCTTTAAAAACTTAAATGAATCTGTGTGTGGTGATGTTATGCTGGGTGATCATACTTCTCTGAAAATAAAAGGAGTAGGAGATGTTCCTTTACTTATGCATGATGACATTGTTAGAATTTTCACTAATGTCAAGTGGGTCCCAAGTTTAAGGAGAAATCTCATGTCTGAATCTGCATTAGAGGAAATAGGCTGTGATGTTACTTCTGTTGATGGCATTAGAACAATCTCTAGAAATGGAAAAGTGATTGTTAAAGCTGTTAGGAAGAAGAGATTATATCATGTTCTTTCCTCTATGCCTGAGCTCAATGTTTCTGCTTGCACTGATTCCATGGCTCTCCATGAAACTAAAAATTGGCACAACAGGCTTGGACACATAGGCAACAAAGGATTAAACAAACTGCATAAATCTGGTTTATTGCCTAAGAAACCTGTTGACATTAAATTCTGTGAGCATTGTCTGTTGGGCAAATCTGCCAAGCTTAAATTTCCTGTTTCAACTTATGTTGCTAATATTCCTTTAGAATATGTACACTCTGACCTATGGGGACCTTCACAAGTCCCCACTGCAGGGGGTATGAGGTACTTTATTAGCTTCATTGACTAGTTCTCAAGGAAAGTTTGAGTAAGTCTTCTGAAATCAAAGGATCAAGCCTTTGATGCCTTTAAGAGGTGGAAGGTAATGGTAGAAAGTCAGTCTAACCACAAACTTAAATGCTTTAAAAATGATAATGGGTTAGAGTTTTGTAATACATAATTTAATGAATATTGCCAATCATATGGGATTAAAAGACACTTGACAGTTCCAGGTACTCCACAACAAAATGGTACAACTGAAAGGATGAATAGAACTTTATTGGAAAAAGTTAGATGTATGTTGATTAGTTCTGGTCTTAAGAATTTTTTATGGGGTGAAGCTGTGTTAACTGCTGCATATCTTATAAATAGATCACCTTTCAGTGTTATAAACTTTGATACTCCCCAGTTCAGATGGACAGGGAAACAACCTAGCCTAGCTTATTTGAAGCCTTTTGGTTGTGCAGCTTACCCTCATGTCAGTGAGGGCAAGCTCCAACCTAGGGCTTTGAAAGGCTTGCTGCTTTGTTACCCTGAGGGAGTTAAAGGCTACAAGGTGCTCCTCTTGCAACCTGGCCCATACAAAGTTATAACAACTAGAAGTGTGAAGTTTAATGAAGATGTATTCCCTCTTAAATCTGAACTAACAACTTATCCTGAGCTAACATGTACCATTGAGCAGACTAAGGAGTTGATCCCAGATGATGATTCCTCTGATGACGGTGATTCTGAGCATGACACTGGAAAGATCACAAGATCAGCTAAGAAAGCTACTCCTTCCACATTACAGGGGGGACACAAAGAAGAAGAAACTGAACAAGAAGTACTTGTAGATCCTGATGCAGACCTTGATGAAGAACAATAACCTTCTTCTCCTAAGGGTGTTGCTCCTCTTACTTCTCCTCTATCTTCTCCTCCTCCCTCTCCTATCTCTGGTGATGTAAATGGCCGTTCTAATGACTCCCAAAAGGAGTCCTCTGTTTTCTCCTCATCCCCTTCTGATTTACATGCTTCTGCTGCTTCTATGCTACCTACTTTCCATGAGTATCAGTTAACTAGGGATAGAGAACCTAGGACTGTCATACCTAATAGGAAGTACACATCATATATTGTGGAATATGCATTCTTAACTGCTGATCATGTTAGGCATCCTACCACTCCTAGCTCATATCAATCTGCCATTAAGAGCAGCTATGCCAAAGAGTGGCTAGCTGCCATGAAGGAAGAAATGGAATCAATGTACACAAACAAAACGTGGACATTGGTTCCTAGACCTTCTAAAACCCGGCTCATTGACTCTAAATGGGTCTTTAAGCTAAAAGAAGGTTTAAGCCCTAGTGAGCCCCCTAGGTTTAAAGCCTGACTGGTTTCCAAAGGGTTTTCCCAAAGAGAAGGCATATATTATAATGACATTTTCTCTCCTGTAGTTAAATACAAAACTATGAGATTAATGCTTGATGTCTGTGCTGTGTTTGATTGGGAACTTGAGCAAATGGATGTAAAGACTGCATTCTTGCACGTGTCTCTGGATGAAACCATCTATATGAGACAACCTAAGGGGTTTGTAAACCCCAAATTTCCTGATCATGCTTGCTTGCTTAAAAGATCCATCTATGGACTCAAGCAGTCCCCTAGGCAATGGAATCTTAAGTTTGATGCTGTGATTAAGAAATTAGGTTTTATAAGAAGTAGTTATGATTCATGTCTTTATTTCAAACATATGTCTAAACAGTCTATGATATATGTGCTCCTATATGTGGATGATATCTTGCTTGTGTGCAATTCTATGATTCCCATTAGCACTGTGAAAAAGGACTTAAAGAAATACTTTGACATGAAGGATTTAGGGAAAGCCAAGAAAATCCTTGGTGTTACTATCATTAGAGACCGACCTAATAAGAAAATATGGTTATCTCAAGATGACTATGTTCTTAAGGTTCTTCAAAGGTTTCATATGACTTCCTCTAAACCAACATCCATACCCTTAGGAGGGCATCTAGCTAGAGCTTACCAAAAAGAGCTGTCCCTCTAAACCTGAAGAAATAAAAGAAATGGCTAAGGTCCCCTACGATGCTGCTGTAGGATCAGTTATGTATGCTATGTTGTGCACCCGCCCAGACCTTGATTTTGCCATTTCTGTGCTTAGTCGTTTCATGTCCAATCCTGGTTCTGATCATTGGACTGCTATGAAATACTTGCTTCGTTATATTGCTGGTACGAAAAATCTATGTTTACACTATGGCTTGCATGAATCTGCTGATCATTTATGTGGCTATGTTGACTCTGATTATGCTAGCAATAAAGATACTCGCAAGTCCACCACTGCCTACTACTCTGATCATTTATGTAATTGGGCCTTAAAGCCCAAACCCAGGCCTGCTTCACTTTGCTGGACTGAGCTCGCTTACCTTTGAAGAGCTCTTACCTCTTGGACACCTGCAACGCAGCGTTTCATTTAGAGCTCGCCTATATATAGAAAGTAGGAGCTAGGGTTGCCGCATTCTTCAGTTCGACTCTTCAGGTAATCCAAACCCTAAGAGAGAGAGAGAGAAGGCGACGGAGAGAGAAAGCTAGGGTTTCTTCAACCCAGCTCCGGCGAAGGTCAAGGTGGTCCGATCTAGAGTGAATCTCGTTCTGAGACTCTAGATCTGAGATCTAGGAAGAAGAAGAAGGTCCTTTGCCCTCTGTTCTGGCGACGTTTCCTTCTCTGGTTGAATCCGAAGAAGATCTGGCTCTGTTCTCCAGATCCAGGGTGTTCTCTTCCTTTACTTGCTTTGTTCTTGCTTCTCTCGTGCATACTAGTCTTGTATCGTGTATTTCCGTCTAATTTTGCCTTAGTCTAGATCTAGGGCAACTTGTTCTGTAACCTTGCTATTTGATTAGTGGATTGAGATCTCAAGCCGATCCGGCTGAGGCTCCGTGGACGTAGGCTCCGGCCAAACCACGTAAAACTGTTTGTTGGTCGCTTGTTTACTTTCTTGTTTCGTTTACCCCGTTCTTGGCTTTCGATCTGTAAAGCCGAGATCGATTAGGAATCGCATATATACACACTAAAGACTTGTTTTGCTCAACTTTAGATGTACGTGGGACACTTTTGGTCTCATTCACATCTTTTAACTCTTAACACGTTCCTGCAACTAGGGTCATTTTTTCCTCTAATTGACACTTTAATAACAGGTCTAGCATCTCATTCTCTTTTTAGCTAGTTCATGATCAAGAGTTAGGTCGTTTGGCTTTATCGCTCTGATACTATAATAAATTACATTGGTACTCATGAGCAAAGGTCGTGTGCATGAGCAACAGGTCTAGCATCTCATTCTCTTTTTAGCTAGCTCGTGATCAAGAGTTAGGTCGTTTGGCTTTATCGCTCTGATACCATAATAATAAAGTACATCAGTACTCGTGACTGGAGTTCGTGTACATGCATGGGTGCTTGTACGCTAGTAGCCAAACAGATAAACTGAATGAAGTTCCATCATAAAACTTATTGGCGATAGGAAGAGTAGCCCATCAGTTTATATACGAAATCTTGTTATATTCAACTTTAGATGTGGGACTCTTTTGAACTTATTTGCATCTCTCTGCATGCTTCTATAAGTGCAATTAGGGTCTTTTTGCCTTGAGTTGACACTTGGACAAACTGATCAATAGTTGTAAGTGAATAGACCTGAGCAGACATGAGCCAACTCCCCCGGCTAAATTTACGGGCTTGGGTAAGGCAATTAGACCAAGCGGGCAGGTAGGTCCAGTTCAGTAGGCCCAAAGGGCCAGGCTTAAGCCATATTTATATAGATTGTAGTAAAATACTAGATATATTGATTATACTTGTAAATCTATTAGTACTTTATTAATACTAAATGACTAGTAGTATTTAAATCAAATATAAATTAAGGAATGCAATTATATTAAATAAATTATTTTCAAGATTTTTTTCATTGAAAATGGACCTATATATACTAAAGATTATAGGGTGCATGTGATTTTAAAGTTGTGTAACTTGCGTACCTTTATTTTGCATGAAATTTCAATCTTTTGGAATAACACATTGTAAAGTTTGGGATCAAATGCAAAAATATATAAAAAAATATTTCATAAACTTTTAATAGGCGGCCTGGTAGACTACCCTGCCTGCCCATGTGGACTGCTTGGACAAGGTCGTTGGCCCAAAAACCGGGCATGACCCAAGCCCGGCCCACTATAATGGGCCAAGATTTTCACAAAGGACCGGCCTACGCCCGCCCAGTCCGGCTTGTTCTCAGGTCTACAAGTGAGGATCAAGATGATAAGATTATCAATTTAAACCAGTACAAATAGAGTGGAACCACAAGTCTGACAAATGAAAAGTGAAGAGTCGGACTTACAAGTTGAGAAGTTATCTGTGTGAAGAGTCACACATGTGTATACTAGGCTGAGCTCAATCAATGAAGCCAGAAGGTTGATCCATGAAGATATATTTAGACAAGTCACCATCAAGAAAAGCATTATTGATATCTATTTGATGGAGAGGCTATTTGTGAGTGATTGCGAGAAATAGGATTACCCGAATGGTATTCGGGTTGATGATTAGACTGAAAGTGTCAAAATAGTCTACTTGTTCCTCCTGATTGAAGCCCTTTGCAACCAAGTGAGCTTTGTGATGCTCAGTTGACCATCAGCATGGCACTTTATCATGTTCACCTACTTACAACTAACAATGCTACTATTAGGAGGATGCAGGACAATGTCCCAAGTCTCATTACGGATGAGAGCATCATATTCAACATGCATTGCATTTTGTCATTCGAGGAGTTTAGATGCCAGATTGAAGGTTTCGGGCTTAGGATAGGGGTCTTGAGATGGAGGGAGGGGGTGTTTAGTGGTAGTGAGACCTTTATGCTTGACATAGACAAAGTCCTTGAGGAGGATCACCAGCTAGCATTAACATATACCCAAAAGTGCTTTTTCATCTTGTTAGGTTTCCTCGTCGCAAAATGAGCTACTGGTTCAATCTGAATAAACAGCACAAATCATAATAAAATTGTTGTTTGTTTCTCTTATGCCTTGATAGAGAATGGTGGGAGAACCTAAAAATTGTTTTCATAATAAAATACCTCATACAAGGATTATAAGGATTGTAGGGATAAGATAAAATCCTAACAAATCACTTAAACAATATTCTAACTAATTGTTTCTCTATCTTAATATACCCTCATAGTTGAAGTCGAAGATATAGAAGCTCGAATACCATGATATGCCTTGAAATACGATAAACCTGAGGAAACCCTTCCTCGATCTTCTTCTTTTACATTATATAAATTAAAAATAAGTCGCTCAATTGTACCCAAAAGTCACTTTAGTTGGTGTGTGATCTAGGTGCATGCACAAAGAATTTAATTGTGTTTAGATTGAGCGAAAAGTGAAATGTGTGATTAAAAAAAATAAAAAACAATCAACGACATAATAAACTATGACTCTGTTAGGCAATGCATGTAGATTTTTGAAGCTTTTAGTTTAAATATTAATATTCTATAGTTTTCAATAAGTTAAATGTAAGATTTTAGTTTAATTAGCTTTGAAATTTTATTTTCAACAACTACTCACTCCAAACTTTTCTGAACTTTTTTTATATTCACAAATCTATTCATTTTTTCCTATCTCGATCGTTAGCTAGTTTGTTTCATCTACTATATCAGTTGCATTACCAAACACCTTACTAACTTATGAACTCTCTAATTTAACATATATTTATCACACTTAATCTATTAATTTTAACTACCTTATCACCTTCAGCTATCCCATTAGCTATATGTGTTACCAAACAATATTTAAGGAAACATGTTTTTTTGGAAAAAAAAAAGAATAACTTGTATCTAAAAAAATCACACAACTTATTTTTCTAGTTGATATTATAAATGAAAATCACACAACTTAGTTTGCAAAGATGCCATAAAATAATAGAAATTTTTCTGAGATGTGAAAAAGAATGAAAGAGTCCCACATTGAAAGGTTAAACTAAACAAGTATATATATTATACAAGTCAATGGATTACTCCTCTTAATGCAAATTCGTTTTAGGATGAGACTTCACCATCATTACGTATTGTACTAAGCGTATATGCACACAACTCATGATAACAAGTCCCAACATATTTTAGTAAACCTTAACATCAAAAGCATCAAAATATGGAGAAAATTGAAAGTTACATTGCGTTGTTGATATACGATCTCCTGGCGTATATGACATTTAAGAGTTTTCTCACTAAAAGGGGAAATATGGTAAATTTTATGTCACTTAACTGGTCAATAACAGTTAGAATCATTCTAATGTTATTTTAAATATAATACTCCATTCATTAAAAAAGCATGTCGTTTTAAAGAGAAATCTTGTTTAAAAAAAAGATATCATTTAAATATTTTAGTGTTCACTTTTTAAACTTATCCTTTTATTGATCAGTAGAAATGGTAGTTGTAGTTTTCAAGAAAGTAAAAAAAAAGTAAAATACTTCAATATAATTAGAGATATGAGTGTAAATTTTTTTTATTTCTTAAAAACTGTGCAAATCTCTAAAATGATACTCCCTCCGATCCAAAATAAGTGTCGATTTAGACTTTTGAATTTGATTCAAAATAAGTATCATTTTATGTTTTCTATGCAATTTAATATAGATTGATTAATGAAAATTGTTATTGAAACTTGTATTTGTTGACTACCTTTTCTTTTAAACTCTACACTTATTGACTGACAAAGTTGGTAAGCATTTGATAAATGATACTCCCTCCGTTTTGTATTAATTGACGCGTTGAGGCAAAAAAACTAAATTACTCTATTATTACCACATGCTTTGTACGAAGTTTATGCAACTTCCCATTTTACAACTATTAGCAAAGTAAATAGGGAGCAACAATTGGCCAAATTAAGGGATATAACTAATAATGAGTCAAAACTCACTACTATTAATCTAGGTGAGAGTGTACAACATCAATTAAATTTGATAAAAAAGTTTTGGCTTAAAACGTCAATTAATACAAAACGGAGGGAGTAAGATTTAGAAAAAATATATAATTAAAATCAATGATAATTAATAGAGGCATTTTCTATATAGGCCACAATTAGAGTCCTTATTAGGAAAATGTTCACCCATGTTTCCAAATTGGCAAAATGTCTATCTCCCTTCCCTTGACCCCTTTGCCCCTGTGCCTCCCAACGTGTGCCCCCTCCTATTTCAACATTTTTTTTTCGCGTTGCTGAAACCGAAGTTGTTAAAACTGAGATTGCTGAAACTACGGTTGCTGAAACCGAAGTTGTTTTTTTTTCTTTTTTCCTTTTTTTTTGCGTCACCACTTCGACACCGGAGTTGCTGAAACCATATTGCTAAAAACGGAGTTGCTTTTTTTTCTATTTTTTTTCCGTGTCAGCACTTCGATACCGGGTTGCTGAAACCGTGTTGCTGAAATAGGAGTTGCTTCTTTTTTTTTCTTTTTTTTTTCGTGTCAGCACTTCGACACCAGAGTTGCTGAAACCGTGTTGCTGAAACCGGAGTTGTTTTTTTTTTCTTTTTTTTTCGCGTCAGCTCTTCGACACCGGAGTTACTAAAATTACAATAACAATTTCAGCACTAATATCAAATTTAGCTTATGCGAGATTCGAACCCACGTATTTGCGCATAAACATATCACTCTACCATTGAGCTAAAAGGCTTTTAAAGGAGATTTAAAGCAAGGAACATCAAAATTCATTGCATTCCGCATTTCAGCAATTGCTGAAACTACAGTTCGCATTTCAGCAAGAGAAAAAAAAATTGCTGAAACTGCCAATATCCAAACCCAAACCATGTAAGACAAGACCTCACTCACTAGTTTAGTAGTTAGAACTAGAATTGAAGGACAAATTCACAATTCACAAATTCAGATGTATAAAAGAAGTGATGATTAACAAAATCACATCTTATTGCTGAGTTAATAGATCGAAATTCATTGTATGCAACACAAGTAGTTACAACTGTGTTACAAGTGCAATACACAAATGCAGAAATGAATGAAAATTACTAGAATAAAAAAAAAGATCCATACCACCTCAAAGCTTAAAGGCGAGATCGACGACGTCCAAATCTTCCATGCCCGCATCCGCATCACTATTGTCTTGGGAATCCCCTACAAGGTCGAGGCGTTGGTCATCAACCTTACCAGAAGCCTTGGGCAAAAGGGATGCACAGGGGTGGACTCGGATCTGTGGCGGCGCGCCGAGGTGGTGGTGAGGAACGGTGGCGCCGACGATAAGAATACAGCGTGAAGGAAGAATCAGAAGAGGATGAGCTCCTGCTTGTATTTGATCTGCTGCAACTCGGATCTGTGGCGACACGCTGTGGTGGTGGGGAGGAACAGTATCATCCCGAACTCCCTCTCTCTCATTGTCATCATCGTCATCGGTATGAAGGAAGAAGAGAAAGGAAATCTGAGAGGGAAGAAGAGATATGGAGGAAGAAGAGAAAGGAAATCTGAGAGGAAGAAAGAATCAAACCAGTTCGATTTCACCACTAATTCGTCAATCGTCGTCAACCAGGATAGCTCCCATGGTAATTGGAGAGATATGGAGGAAAAAGAGAAAGGAAATATGAGAGGGAAGTGGCGGAGATCTGGTCGATCTGCCGATCCTCTCTCTATCTCCTCGGCGCCTTCCTCCGCTGCCTGTCCGCACTCATCGTCAACCATCACTTCGTCTTCCTGTTCGGAAACGACATCATCGCTGCGCTCTTTGTCAAGTTCGGCCAGTTCTTTTGCGACGATCAGAGCTTCGCCGATGACGACAACTATGAGATCGCCGATGACGACGATCAGAGATCTTCGTCTGGTCGGAAACAGTTCCCGAGGTGAAACAGATTATTGAAGGAGAAAGAGATCCGCGTGGTGGATGATTTTCTGGAGGTGAAACAGATTAGGGTAGGGGGGCACGAATTTTAGGTGTAAAAAATGGTGGACTTTTTCCCAATTTGGATAGATTCATAGACAGTTGTCCAATTTGGACAAAAAAAAAATGCATGTTTGACAAATTAATTCTAATTAATAATTTACTTAAAAATTGTTTCAAAAGCTAAAACGACACTTTTTTTTATCGGAGGGAGTATGTTTTAATTAATAGATAAACTGATAGAGTATCTTTTTATTGGTGGTTTTGTGCAAATAGATATAATTTGTGGGTTATTTTATGAAATTTACCCTATTTTTAAACTTAGTCTCTCACATTAAAGCTTACAAAATTTATGCAAGATTTTCTCAATCTTCCTAAATGATCTTTGACATGACAAATATTAATTAATCCGGAGTAACATGGAATACAAATAAATATAGGTGTAATTAAAATGAGGCTCACGTTCTCGCCT
Organism: Persicaria maculosa; assembly: GCA_963922045.1. Lineage (NCBI taxonomy): Eukaryota > Viridiplantae > Streptophyta > Magnoliopsida > Caryophyllales > Polygonaceae > Persicaria > Persicaria maculosa. The sequence goes on along the minus strand of OY998267.1, from coordinate 25,603,897 downwards.
CAAATTTCAACGTAAGTTTGGTTAAAGCTAATAAGGATTTGACATGAAGGGGTTATGTTATGTCCACACTCACTCGATCTTCAAATCTGAGGGTCCCATTTTGCATTTTGTCTTTTATGCTAATTAATCATTTAATTAGCCCTTTAAAGGTGAAACATTGTAGTTTTATACTCCTAATTGCTTGATTAATTAGTGCTAATTATAACGTACCAGTTTTATTTTGCTTTCACTACTGCCACGTATCACGCATGATTAGACTGCAATTAACTTATTCACAAGCTTTGTCGCCGGGAAAAATAGTGTACTATATCGATCACATATCAGTAACCAAGAAACATCACGTGAGATTTGGATCATTCTCTCCTGCCTCCTAGTATTCATTCTATCAATATATAGGTTACATTTTGGCTTGCCACACAAGTACCCGAACACCCGAAGGGGTGGTACGGTAGAGGGCTTGAGTGGGAGAGCGATTTTGAAGGGTTTTAGTGGGCAAGATGTTGAATAGGTAGCAAGCTACTGCTAATGCGTGAGACCACATAGATGGAGGCATCGACGCATGAATAAGCAATGTCCGAATGGTGTTGTTGACGATGCGAATAGTTCGTTCGACTTTACCATTTTGAGGAGATGTATGGGGACATGAGAAGCGAAAGGAGATTCCATTGAAGGAGAAAAAGGAGTGAAAGGCATGATTGTCGAACTCTTTGCCGTTGTCACATTGAAACGATTTGATGGAGAGTTGAAATTGGGTTTTGACAAAATTGTGAAATTTGGTGAATATGTCAAACACTTGAGACTTATACTTTAAAGGAAACACCCATAGGAAATGAGTAAAGTCATCCAATAGAAGCAAATAATAACAATGTCCCAAATGATCAACAATAGGAGATGTCCATAAGTCACTGTGAACAATATCAAAAGGAGCCAATGTAGGCGTCTGAGATGAAACGAAAGGCAAGCGGGAATGTTTCCCTAATTGACAAGAATGACAAACACGGGAGTGCAACTCCTTATTGAACGGTGAACTAAAAAACTGGTTGACATTGTTTAAGACGGTGGCACTAGGATGCCCAAGGCGAGCATGCCAAAGAGGAGATGACGAGGCCGACGACGACACGAGAGCGGCTGGAGGGGCGGTAATGGGGTAGAGGTCTCCCGAACTATCGCATCGAAGTCTGGTTGTTCTCGTTTGAAGATCCTTCACAGATAAACCATATGGGTCAAACTCAACGGAAGCATTATTTTGTTTAGTAAACTGACGCACAGACACAAGATTTTTAACAATATGTGGAGCAATGAGCACGTTTTGAAGGGTGAAGGGAGGGTGTGGAGAGGGTAAAAGGGCATTACTAGAACCCGATGTAGACAGGCGCTCACCGTTGCCAACAATTATCGAAAGGGAATTGCTCTTAGAAGTAATATCATAGAGATTACCTGGGTTGTTGGTCATGTGCGAGGAGGCGCCAGAGTCCATATACCAAGACTGATCCGGAGGGTGCAGTGTCATGGAGGAAAACGACTGGGCAATCTCCGTAGGAATGCCAAGCTGCTGATCCGAGTAGGCATACTGCGCCTGAGGTTGCTGAGGGCGAGGGCCAGGGCCGAGGAGGTCGGCCTGAGGGGCAGTGGGGTACGGGCACGAAGCGGGGGTCCATTGCGCGGGAGGCCAAGAGGACTGGTTCCAGGTCAGCGGAAAATTTTCTTGAACCGGGATCCAGCCGACGGGGGTGTGGTGGAGGGTGAGATCGCCGCAACCACGGCCGCCGCGCCCGCGGCCCCTGCCTTTCCCACGCCCAGTGGCGGTCTCAGAAGGTGGAGGGGTGGGCTGCTTCTCCTCTGCGGGCTTGTCAGTTGTGGTTGAGAGACCCATAGCCGGCTGAGGAGTCTTGGGTGTAGCAAGGGAAGCTTCCTCAAGGAGAAGTTGTGATCTTGACTTGGAGAACGACGGAAGAGGATCAGAGTGTTGGATATGGGTGCCAACAGGTTTGAACTCCAACGAGAGGCCAGAAACGAGTTGAAGAACCATACGATTTTCAGAGACGGCCAGAACCGACGCTCTCCAATTGATCACAGATGTTCTTCATCTTGCGACAATAGGACGTAACATCGAGAAAAGCTTCAAGGCGGCAGTTGGTGAATTCATGCTCGAGACGGAAAACACAAGTGCTCTTGTTGTCATGAAATATGCTTCAAGAGCATCCCATGCCTGCTGTGTGGTAGAGGTAGGTTTCATAATGGTTAAAAGGAGATCCTGCGATATGGTGCCATATATCTATTGAAGGATTGTAGCATCAAGTTGATCCCAGAGTTCATCATCAACCGTGGTAGGGCGAGGAACCTTAGGATCGATATGACAGAGTACCTTATGAGCCCTGGCAGCGACGCGGAAGAGGGCGACCCAGGAGTTGTACTTGTCAGAATCGGCATCAAAGACGAGGGGGGTGGAGTTCTTGATGTTGGATACGGTGAGGGCGGTATGGAAGGGAGATTTAGGGTTGGGGTTGGGGTTGGGATTGGGGTCGTCGGCCATGGGGGAAGGAAGAGCCGAGGGAGATCGGCGGCGAGAGAGAGGCAGAGGGAGGGGTAGGCCGGCGGCGGTAAGGGGAAAAAAAAAAGAAAACCCTAGAGAGGCTCAGATACCATGTGAGAATTGGATAATTCTCCCTTGCCTCCTTTGTATTCATTCTATCAATATATAGGTTACATCTTGGCTTGCCACGTAAGCTATCTAATTTACATAATATATATAATACACATATATTCTAATACATCAGTTCAACTTCAACAAACAAATTAAATACTCCGTATATTTAGAATAAAATTCATCTTCAAGACTTCAACTAACAAATTAAATACCCCAGAGTATTCAATTTTTATTTTGGAACCGTTAATGTCTTTCAAAGAAAAAAATTCTTTTCAGGTGCAAAATAAGATCAACTTATTATTGGTAGAGTCATAATGTTACATTTCATATCAGTTTTTTAAATAAGTTATGTAAGACCTAATCTGGTTATAGAATGACAAAATGAGTTTGATTGAATTGGATTAAGACAAAAATAAACAAAGGAAATTAAACCACGAAAATATCCAACTAGTGTTATCCTGAATTACAACATAACTTTGTCTATAAGAATATGAAAAGAGGCAAAATCTATGGAAATAAGCTCAAGAACATTATGAAACCACCGATTCAGATCAAAACTCGCGAACAAGGAGGAAGAAGGAAAACCTCCAGTTGCAGAGCAACCGATTTCTAACTCTCTCTCTTCATTCTGTTACACGATTAGCACCCATTTTATACACCTTGTGGTGTTTACAATCAATTACCAAAATACCCTTGCTAAGCTCACTAATTACATGACACACATATCTTCTATATCCTCCCCCTCTCAAGTTGGACTTGGGATAGAAACACATCCTAACTTGCTAGAAAGAAGGCTATGCTGAGCTGGACCAAGAAGTTTAGTGAACAAATCCACAAGCTGGTGATGTGACCGGATGAAAGAGGGTAACAAGAAGCCACTTCGAAGTTCTTCTCTAACATAATGACAATCCAATTTGAGAGGCTTAGTACGCCCATGGAAATCTAGGTTTTCGTCTATGTGAATAGCAACCCTATTATCATAATGTAATGTAAAGGGTTTGTAAACATCACATCAACGATAAGTCAATAAGGAATCAAGCCAAACTAGCTCACTTGTTTTATACATGCTACGATACTTAGACTCAACTGAAGACTTAGAAACATTGAGTTGCTTCTTAGTTTTCTACAAAATTAAGGAATTGCTAGGGAAAACACAAAACCCAGTAATAGATTGGCAAGAGAATATGTAATTCTCCTTATCAACATCACAAAACGCATTCAAAGTTGCACAATTATCAGCTGGAAACAATAAACCCAAATTAGAGGTGCCTTTAAGCTAACGGACCACATGAAGAGCAGCATTCCAATGTGGCAATCGAGGAGAACTCATGAACTGGCTTAGGTGTTGAACTGAAAATGAGATGTTAAGCCTTGTCATGTTGAGATACAACAGGCGCCCAAGAAGCCATTTGTACTTTTCATGTTTTCAAGATCATCCATGATCTCTCCTTGATTTATGGGCAACTTTAAGCCTTTAGGTAAAGGAAAAGGAGCTGGTTACACTCACTCATATGAATGTCATGTAATATATTCGAAGAATACTTCATGTGGTTAATAAGGGTACCCTAATATGATCTTATAATTTCCAAGTGTCCTGTAATGTAGCGTTTAGTGAATAAGTGAGGTGGAGATTCATCGCACGTATCACATAGTTTGCATGCGAAAAAAGGGCTACTTCTTTGACGATTAGTGTAGTCTTTATTGGGATCTCGTTGTTATACAATTTCCACAAGAAATTATGTATTGTTTAGGCCATGTCTATTGCCCAAATCCATATCGTTTTGGGTGGTGTGATTTTGTTGTTTTTCTATAATGTGTCGGAGCACACTGGTTGTGCCGAACCATCTAGATTGATCTTATCTCTAGTATAGTCTGTCCTCTATTTGATTTTCTGGGATAAATTTCGCTTCGATCTTTTCGATGATCGTTGTTGGTAGCATGTTTTATTGAGTTTGAGTTCGGTAGTCTTCCAACTTTTGTTTTTTTTTCGATGTATTTGTCTACATTGTCACTTTTGTTTATTATATCCGACATAAGGCATCTATTTTCTAGCGTGTCATCATCCAACCATTTTTCAGTCTAGAAGTTGACTGTTTTTACATTTCTTATTTACCATATGTGGCTTTTACAAAATTCATCTTTTATCTCAATTAGTTTTGTCCATTTCCAAGATGCTTTTCCTTTCCTTTCGTAGCTTAGAATATGTTCATCTTTCAATTACTTATACAAGATGGTTTGGACCCATAGATTTTATGCCTCCGCAATTATTTTCCATGATAGTTTCATCTTTAATGTTGAGTTCATATCTTTTGTTTTGTGGATTCCTGCTTCATCGTTTTCTTTTGTTTTACATATACTTTGTCTCACCTGATTAACGGTTTATACGAAAGATCTTTATTCCAGGAGAAGGTTTTATTTATCTGATCAAGTTCATTGTGCATCGAGTTTGGGAGCATGATAATTTACATGATAAAACTTGGTTTTGCCGCTAAGTTCATTCTGTTAAGGATGGCTCTTCCTTCTTGTGATAGTGCGTTTTCTAGCCATTTTGATAGTTGTGATTTAATTTGTCTTGTATCATTTTTCAAAGGTTTTTTTTATTGACTTTGTCATTTATGATTGGACAACTAAGATATGTATCTAATTTGTCTTGGTTTGTGATATTTTTTAGAAGTTGGATTTATTGTTTCAACATTTCCGGTACCTTTGGTGTTATTTGGAAGGCCGACTTGTGGAAGTTAACAAGCTGACATGAGATCGAGCAATATTCATCAATAATTCTTTTAATTTTAATCGCAGATATATGAACTACTTGCTTTGGCAAATGTCATCATGTCATATGCGAAGGATAGAATTGGAATCTGAGGACCCAATCTAGCAATGTTGAATCCTATTTTTTGGTGTGCTTGGTTGCTTTCTGTTTGTAATTTTTAGGGTAGTATTTCCACTCCTAAAATAAATAGTAGTGAGGATAGTGGGTCCCCTTTCATAGGCTTCTTTCTCGGTTAAAAGGTTCTAAAGGTCTGTCATTGACTAGGATTGAAATTGAGACAGTTTTGACGCATTGCTCGATCTAGTTATAGAATTTGGTGCAAAAGCCAAATTTTTTTTAGAACTTGGAAAAGGAAGTCCCACTAAAATCTGGTTTTTCATGTCCAATTTTATTTCCATCTATCCATCCTTTTTTTTTGAATGAATGGAAGATTTCATGGACAATAAGAATATTGTCCTAGATAGCTTGATCTGATATGAGCGCTCCCTATAGGAGGTTTAGGAGCTTTGTCATTACTTTTTTAGTCTATCTATCAGCTATAATTTTTACGATTGTCTTGTATATCATAGAGCATAAACTAATGGGTCTATAATGAGAAGTTGTTATCGGTTTTATTGTCTTTGTAATTATTGGTCCCTCTATGTCCTAGTAGCTCTAGTAGAACTCAGCTGTTATTCCATCCGATCCTGGTGATTTGTCTTTTCCAATGTTGAATATGACGTTTTTGATTTCCGAGTTTGTCACTTCTTATATCAGTTTCTGGTTATCGCATTTTTTTATTTCCCTGTTTATGAGTTCTAAATAAAGTTCAAGTGTTGTGTTGTTGACTTCTTATTTTTTAAAGCGTTGGATGAAATCATCTCTAATTTCTACTCTAGTATTTGCTTTCATGATATCATTTATCCTTCCGCATTAGAGATTTCTTTAATATTTTTCCAATTCCTTCTTCATGTTTCCACTTTGTGAAAGTATCCAGAGTTTGCCTCCGATAGTTTAAGGTGCTTGATTTTTTCTCTTTGACTCTAGCATTGTTTGTGAAAGTTAAGGATTTCTTCTTTCCTTTTTATGATTATGTTATGTTTCAGAAGTTCTGCTCGTGGTTTGTATTGTTCTTGGTTGTCTAGTTTTGTGACAATTGGACAATGATCCAAGGGCATGAAGGTGTGATTCTTAGTTTTAATGTTCGGGAACCATAGAAGAACCTGGTCTTGTACTAGGGTCCTACCTAGTTTATCTAGGATATTATTATTTCCATTCTTATTTTTCCTCCACCTAAAATGTGTGTCCTAGGCTAGGGATGTCATGTAGTAGGTAGGTATCTTTGAAATTGTGAAGGTATCAATATCTAATGGGGAGGTGGAAGGGCATAGGCCGGGTAGCCATGGGCGCGGACTCCGATGGGGGAATACCCCCTTTATGACTGACTTGGAGGGGCGATAACCCCGACGGGAGGCTATTGTTGATTGCAGAAAGCCATAAACGTCGTCTGTTAGTACGAGGTAGATTATCGTCACAAAGAGGCTGACAGGACACAATGTCAATAGTGACAGGACACAATGTTAGATCCACCGAATTAGGGTTTGGCGGAAAAAGGAGAGCAATTGACATAGGGAAAACATAAAGAGATAGAGATGTGACTGTTAAGAGAGGTGGAGGCTAGAGAATCGCCAGGAGAGAGAGCAGCTAATATTGGAGGAGGGAGGGTGGCCAACTAGTGGTGGCCAGTGACAGAGAGTGTGGAGGGTGTTGATGGAGGTAAAGAAGAAGATAGGTGAGGAATCTGGGTAGTTGACAAACTGTCAGGCGACGAAGAAGCCAACAAAGGTAGGAGGGAGGGTCGGCGATAGGGAGAGGAGTGTTCGACAACAGAGAGGGAGGAAGAAGGAGGAGATGATCGATGGTAAGCTAGGGAAAATTTTTGAAAAATCTTAGAAAAAGCCTGATACCATGTCAGATTGAATAATCCTCGTTGGGGTTGCTTTCACTATTATTAAGATATATATAGGAGTATATGATAACTAACCTAATTACAATTGAGTAATTGGACATTATATATATATATATATATATATATATATATATTATTTTATCTAACAGTTTCATCGTTGGTTGGGGTTAGATGAATATTTCTTTATATGACGGCATGTTGGTAGGGATGGCAATTTCACCCGCACTCGACGGATATCCGTCTCACCCGACCTGAAAAAGTGGGTGAAAATCCGAAATAAAGCGGATATTAAATGGGTGAACGGGTGATGGGTCGGGTCGGATTCAGGTGAAGACATTCCTCACCCGTCACCTGACCCATCACCCGATCCATCACCCGACTTATATTATATAATTATATTTTATATATGAAATTACTAATATACCCCCTAAAGCCTAATTCAAGATACCTATCAAACAATTAAAATGGAAATATATTGTTGTAAAGTAAGTTATGCAATTTTCATTTGAAGATATGCAATGCAATTGACTCCTAATCAAAATGGAAACGTGATTGCAATGAGTTCCTAATTAATACTCATTCCGTTCGGCAAAACATGTCATTTACTATTCACACACGCTTTTTTAGAATGATAAAAACTATATAAAATATTTATTTTTATATAAATTTTTTTAACAAATTTGTACTTATTAATAATAATTATGAAATTGTTAAAAAAAATTAAAAAAAATAGATATTTTATGTAGTTTTCTCCCCTAAAAAAACGTACGTGAATAGTAAAGTTGTGTTTTGCCGAACGGAGGGAGTATTTAATCGTCGATGTGTTTCACGTATGTTTTTCAATAATTTTTTTTGATGAATTTGATGTCCTGTATTTCACCCGAATTATCACCCGATCCACCCGATCACCTGATGGGTGATGGTTGGACGGGACGGGTGAAATATTTGGTGTGTGATGGGTCGGGTATGGTGAAGGGTTTTGGGTGGTGGGTCGGGTGACGGAAGTAGATCATCCACTTATCACCCGACCCATTGTGATCCCTACAGTCTGGGGTCTCTAGAGTTTTTTTTAGAGTGAGAGAGCGTTTTCCATTTTTTTTTCCTAATGAATGAAGGCAATTGATTCCAAGCTACTATAATACTGTTCCATTCTTTTTTTTTCCAATTACTATTTTATTCAGTATTGTTTTTATATTTTTAGTTGTAGAACCATACATTCACATAAATTAAGATAAAATAATTTTATTATAATTAATATTTTTGTTATTAAAATACACCCTATAATCTATAACGATTTTTCTATCCTATGCCTTTCGGGCATAGGATAAGATACCTATTTTGGAAAAAATACATCCTTAATTAAATTTCATTAGCCAAATTTTAAATTAGATTCTTAGGGTCGCTTATTTTTGGTAGGGTATCTTTCCCCATTTAGGATCTTATCCTATGCCCTTAGGGCATAGGATAGAAAAACCGAATCTATAAAGCCTGTAAAATAAATTTAAAAAATGAAAATCGATAAAAACTCATGTAAATCTTTCCATTTTTATATGTTTAATATTGTAGAGATATAATTTCTATAATTAGATATCCAAACTGTGTCGAAAAATATATTTTAAAAAATGTCCAATTAAATAGGGGATAATGTGGGGCTAATCATCTTAAACCATAAAGGCCAACGTCATGGCCGGTAATGATTTTATAAGCTTTTTGATGAAATGGAAAATGAAAACGATTTAAGTAACAACCCTTTCAGGTTTTAAGAGTGCAACACTCGGCTCCGTAGAAATTTCTTCATATTCATTTATGTATAGTTGGAATATGCCTTACTAATTAAATAGTAACCAATCACAAGTTGGTGTAGTGGTTGTGTGGCTACATCCCATGCCAAGAGGCAGGGGCGGAGCTAGGGGTGCTTGGGGGTGCTCTAGCACCCCCGGCTCGGAAAAAAAATACAAAAAAAAATCTTTTTTTACATATATTTAGTATTTTTAAGGTAATATAAGATCTTTAAAGGATATTTGAAACAAGAGTGTTGTCTAGCTCAAGTGGTAAAGGAAGGAAGAAAAACTAAAAGGTTTTAGGTTCAAATCCCAAATGCTTTACTTTTTATTTCTTTTACTATTTCATTTCTTTTACTATTTCATTGATTCTTCTTCATTTCTATCTATATTTTTTTTTCTATCAACTATTTCATTAAAAAAATGTCATGTTTATGTTTTACTATATCATTAATTCTTTTTAATTTCTCTATATTTTTCTTGTTTATATCGACTATTTCATTAAAAAAATATCATATTTATATTTAAATTTAAAAAATCACAATTTTAGTGTTTTTCATTAAAAAAAAGTCATATTTATGTTTTACTGTATCATTAAATATTCTTCTTGATTTCTCTTTGTATTTTTTTTGTTTCTATCAACTATTTCATTGAAAAAATGTCATATTTATATTTAAATTTAAAAAATCACAATTTAAATGTTTTTTCAATATTTTCTTAGAAAAATCTTCTTAATAAGTATACACCCAAAAAAAATATTTCACGAAATTTTTTTTAGCACCCCGGAAATAAATCCTGGCTCCGCCACTGCCGAGAGGTTCGAAGTTCGAATCCCCTTGGAAATATGGAGTCGCTTGTGAGTGGGAGGGTCAACCCTTTAAATGGGTCACACAGTACCCGATCCAGATGTAGAGCGACTGAGTCGATCGAACTGGACTAAGATAAAAAAAAAATAATTAAATAGTAACTATTTCGTGTTTTTCGTTTGATTTTTAAAATTATTTAACAAACCAAATTAATGTTTGTATTTGAAGTCGACAAGCTGCATCAAATCGCTAAGGTCAATTTTTCTTACGAAAGGAGTCTCTAAATTCTGGCAATATCTATTGTGAAAACGATGGAAACCAAAAATGTTGACAAAGTTTATTGAATGTGTTTTTAGAAAATGATATAGTAATAAATTAGTAAATTAGAAACCCCTTAAATGGGCCACACAGTACCCGATCCAGACGTAGAGCGACTGAGTCGATCGAACTGGACTAAGATAAAAAAGAAAAAAAAAGAATACTAGTGTAGAGTTGAAAAAAGTAACCATCAATTACAAATCGGGCCGGATATTTACACCGCTAATTTTACTATCTCCACCGCTAACCACTGTAACACGGTGCAGTGATTTAATTACGGATAACCAAACCCACCATTGTATAGTGCGGTGAAATGAACCAGACCGAATCCAGGCCACCGCAACTTGTGGGTTATTGACAAATCGAGTTCATGTCACTACTAGAAACGCAGGTTATTCCAATGGTCATGTTCCAAGGGTGGAATTAGGGGTGTTATGTGAATACGATTAGCTCGAATTCGACTCGTACTCACTCAATAAAAACTCGGCTCAAGCTCGTTTATTTTCTAAACGAGCCGAGTGTGAGCACATTTTTAAGCTCGGTCCAAAACTCAGCTCGTTCGAATTAAGCTCGAATAGCTCGAATTTTACGGAATTTCTAAAATTTCCTTTAAGTTACTGTATAATGAGCAAGTAGAACTGCTTAAAGCTCGAAAAAAGCTCGACTCGAGCTCGTTCATTTCTTAAACGAACCGAGTAAGAGCACATTGTTAAGCTCGAGTCAAAATTTAGGCTTGACTCGAGCTCGTTCATATCCTAAATTAACTGAATATGAGCAAGCAATACTCAGCTCGAATAACAGCCCTAGGCGGAATATGGTGGAATATTTTCCAAGGGTGAAAAGTGTTAGAAACCTATTTCCAAGGGTCAAGACAGTTGGGGTATTTTCATGAGTATTTTCATGAACATTTCCAATGGTCTATACTATTGAAAAATTATTCCAGTAGTTAGTATTGGAAATATTGTTAAATATATATTAAAAACAAATAATTTGTTATTTCTTTGCACGTGATTTTGAAAAATGTTGAAAATACCGGATCATATCCACGGTTATAAACTGTGGTGGACTTGATTAAGGGTAATTACGCCACCACACCATCCTGCGGTGGTTAGTGGTGGAGATAGTAAATATTATTGGTGAACTGAAAATAATAACTTCGGTATTACACTCCAAATTAGTGTAATAGTTATAATTCTATAACCGATATAAGCAAACTGTATCTTACTTTATACTCTAAATTTTAAAATTTTCCTTTTTAAAAATAACATCGAAGCTAGCACCAAAAATAAACATATGATGTAGACTTGTTGGGAAATAAAATACATTCTCACAATACTCCAAAAAATGAACGTGCCTCACGTGCAGGAAGCTCATCCTTCCCATCAGCGGCCACCGCCGCCAAACCCTAAACAGTCAGCCCCGCCCTACTTGGCCTCAGCAACCAAATCGCCTTCCTAATCGAAAATTTTCTTATGCTAAATCACAAATTCTTCTTAGAATTCTTCCAATCACCCCTGAAATGCGGGTGTTTGGTGCAATCGATTGCTACCGACCTCTAAATGTGCCGATGAAACTCTTCCTTTTCCACCGACATGAAGAAAGGTGGTCCTCTGGCCGACATGTTGCTCTTATTTCTGGGTTTCGGATGTCCGTTTTGGATGTCCGGGGTTGGTGGTGGTGGTTGAAGTTGTGGGATCTTCCTCCTCAAGGCTCCCTCTTCATCTCTATTTTCAGTCTCGGTCGGTCAAGGACTCCTTGTTCGCTCCTTGTCTCGCCCAACCCTGCTTCGTGCTTTTGTTGGCGGCGACGACAACCCAGTTTCTCATCTCAAACCAAGAACAACCAAACACCGTCGCAGGCTTCATCGGAGCTCTCTGGGGTTGTCGATGTTGGCTCTGCATCTCTCGACCATGTGCGGTCCAGGTTTTTTCACACGCCCCTTTGCATCCTCTTACCTTGCTTTATTGTGACTACTATCAATTGGCGCCCTAGTTCGGATTTCAATTCCGAATCTAATCTTAGTATTAGTTTTGGTTCATCACTTTCCGACTTCAAATCGATTGATTGTGCTCTTGAGTGCATCACCTTTGCAAGTTTTGTTATTATAGAATCTACAAGAATGGACACTTTTGTGTTCATGGTGTATACCTCTACTACTCTGCATACTCTTGGGTTTATTCTTCTTTAGTACAGTCATTTAGGCTTCCCCGCTGCAAGCTTTATTTACCAGGATTATATCTACTACAATACTCTTTTTTTGTACCAACATGCTACCTATGATTTACAATCAATCGAGGGCTTAAGGATTTACAATCCTACTACTCTGCCCTACATATTCCTTGCCTATATTCGGAACGTTTCGACCCCTAAAAGGGCTACTAGAATGCCAAAACCTGGCAACGATCCTTTGATTATGGCACAAACCAACCGCCACTCCTTCTACACACTGGGTTATAACTTATTCATCAATCCTAATATTCCAAATTTCGTTCTTTTTACTAGAAATATTTGGACAGCTTATGTTCAAGCTTGTTGGTTTAACCTCCTCTATATTCTAATCCACTTACAACTTAATTGCATTCGGTTTGCTTACTTGAGCCTGGCCAATAGCTTTTGCTTATCTGTCGGTTTATGGTTCTTCTCCCTCGATTTACTATTACTTACTGTCATTGCTTGGGATTGTGATTCCCTTTTGGTTTCCCTCATGTTCAAGATCACTAGTGTGGTCATTGCTGCATGTGGCCCCCTTGTATGTTGTGTTGCTGTCATTTGGGCTTATATACCCATCTGTCGCTTAATCTTATATGTTTTACCTTATGATTTCCTATTCTTACTTAACTGCACTTTCTCCTTATATTGCTTTTTTAAATTTTATAATTTCCTTCAGACTTTCTATACCAGCTACTACTCCCCTCCTCTCTTGGTTTTTTGTCTCTGTAGGTTTAACACTCACACTTTAGGAGGCTATCTTGTTGGTGCTACTGCATGGCCGCTGCTAATACCTTCTGTCTGCACCTGTCTTTGCCTCTGTCATGGATACAGTCCAACCGCCTTGGGGATAGCTTCAATATTCACCCTTATAGGTGCAATAACTTTTACAACAACAACATTACAAAATACAGTCTCACAAGCCCATTTACATTATATTACTGCAATTGTATTACCTCACAAGGATCGTGTTCTTTTTATGATTGTGTCAGGCCTACAAGCCATTCATAATTATACTAAAAGAACTACAATTCATTACAATGAATTTCTTATATTTGTAACTAACCTTTACCAAAATAACACACAACGTACTTACAGCGTGTTCAATTCCGGGTGAAACAATAAACAAGTGACTTATATAACTACTTTTACACATATGTACTACTTCATCTCTCTATCTTATGATAGCCTCTTATTCAAATACCATATCATTTGTGTTGGCTTAAACCAAGGATGTTACATGCCTAAAGCAATAACCACACTATTTAAAATCAGCTCTTATGGTTGCTTCTCTCCGAGTGGTTACTCGATTGTCATAACGTCGTTAAGTACGATATCTAGCAATGTCTCAACAACATTACGAAGCTCCCAGCAATATTCGATTTTATCAAACAATTACGAAACAAAATCAGGTTTCAAATGAATATAGCCTCCTGGAATTGTCGCGGCCTCAAAAGGCGAAACTTTTAGACAAATACGGAATTATTCTGTAAAAATAATCACATTAACGCTCTTGCTCTTCTCGAAACTAAATCAAACATAGCCCCAGCTGATCACTTGTGGAAAAAATGTGGTTTCACAAACATGGCTTTCGATCCCGCCATCGGTTTTAAGGGGGGTATCTGCATGCTATGGAAAGAACTATCTCCTGCAGAAGGAGAAATAAAGCTTATTTCAATTCAGCCGAGACTCACACACATTGACTATCATGACTGTGCTATTAACAAGACACTGTCCTTCCTTTTGGTCTATGCTCCACCTGACTATAGATCGAAAGATCAATTATGGGATTATATCTTACATTATGCTGATACGCTTCGATTCCCTTTTTGCATTTTGGGTGACCTGAATGAAATTGCAATACCCGATGATAAATTAGGAGGATCACCACCTAACCCGAGACGTTTCATCAGATTGCAACAACTAAAAAATGATCTACACCTTACGGATGTCCCCACCCACGGGGGCAGCTATACATGGCAGAGGAAAAAAACGGGTACACCTGACAATAGTTATGCTAAACTAGATCGCTTGCTAGCCCAAACAGAGTTTATCTCCGCCTATGATGGTATAAGGGTTAGAATACACCCCTTCACAACATCAGATCATGCTCCGATCTCGATTGATTTACGTTCACAAATGAACTTACAGAAGAGACCCTTCTGTTTCGAGTTAGCTTGGAATACCATTCCGGCTTTCAGGAATGTCGTAACTCAGGCTTGGAGAACAAACCCGATAGGTTCAAACCTTTTCAAAATCGTTAAAAAGACTGCACTGCTTAAAACATTAGCCAAAAGATGGCATAAACGAGCTTTCAATAATATTCACAAGCAGATTTATCAGACGGATGAAGAGCTTCTTCGGTTACAACAAATACTACTCTTTAACAACAACACAAGTGATTTTCAAAGACATAAAAGACTTTTGAATAAACGTGAACGAATGCTCGACTTCCAACGTCGTTACTGGAGCCAGAGAGCTAAACTAAAACATGCTAAACTAAATGACACAAATTCGGCATAGTTTCACCGCATAGCCTCAGCTAAGCGAGGAAGAAAGATTATTAAACATCTAATTATGACCTCGGGATTGCATCTGTGTGATAGTAACCTTATAAAAGAAGAATTTGTCTCAAATTTCACAACCCGCTTTAAGTCTTCTTACAATCACAATTTATCATTCACAAATGATCTTGAAGTTATTACAATTGAGATCTCCGACCTCGATAATTTGGAACTAACAACACCGGTAACTAACTCTGAAATCAAAACAACCATGTTCTCTATCAAAGCAGATAAAGCCCCTGGTCCGGACGGAATGCCGGCAGGCTTCTACCGACATTACTGGGATATCGTTGGTCCGTCGATCATAAAAGTTGTTAAGTCTTTCTTCTTATCCGGGAAATTGCTACGGCAGATAAACCACACATTTATAACTTTGATCCAGAAAAGAGACAACCCGGAAACGGTAAACCACTACAGACCAATCAGCCTCTGCTCTACGATCTGCAAAATCATTTCTAAATTTTTAACCAACAGATTGTCTAAAGTTTTTGACAAACTGATACACCCGTTACAGAGTGCCTTCACAAAGGGGAAAGCCATTCAGGATAACATTCTTCTTGCACATGAAATTTTTCATTCTTTCAGAATTAACAAGGCAAAATGTGGTTACATGGCCGTTAAACTGGATATGGAAAAAGCATATGATAGGGTCGAATGGCCCTTCCTTTTTGAAATCCTTCATAAGTTCGGTTTCGATAAAAAAATTCATTCTCTGGATCAAAGAATGTGTACAAACAGTTTCATATTCAATATTAATCAACGACAAACCGTCAACACCGTTCATACCCACTAGAGGACTCAAACAAGGTGACCCCCTCTCTCCTTTCCTTTTTATCCTTACCGCGGAGGTTCTTGCTAGAACGCTGCAAAGACAGGCTTCCGCCTCCACAAACCTAGGCTTCACTCTGGGCAGGGGGGATTAGAGTCCCCTTTCTAGCCTTTGCAGACGACATTATGTTATTCGGAAAATCAAACCAGAGCACATGTATCACACTCTCAGATACAATACAACGATTTTGCCTTATTTCGGGCCAGAAAGTAAATCTTGAAAAATCTAGTTTCTAGGTTTCTGCTGGTACGGGTACTGCTGCAATAAACAGTATCTCAGCGACGCTGGGGATTCCGCAGACTAATGATCTGGAAAAATATCTCGGTTGTCCAATCATCAACGGTCGGGTAAACAAAGACACCTTTGCCAACGTCGTTCTTAAAACAAAACAACAACTTACTAAATGGAAAGCTTCTTCTCTGTCAGCTGAGGGCCGTAAGGTTCTCGTCAAATCAAATCTTAGCGCACAACCACTATTCATAATGCAAGCTTTCATGCTGCCCTCGTCAATTTTACATGAGTTAGATAAGGTTTATAGACAATTTTTTTGGAACAAACAACAAAAATCTACAAGTCTTATCAGCTGGGACAAGATTTGCTCCGACACAATGGAAGGCGGTTTAGGAATTTACAAAGCCGAAACAATGAATATAGCCTTACAAATGAAATTGCTGTGGAAAATACTAGCAGAACCAGATAACATCTGGGTTAGAGCGATAACAGCTAAATACCTAAAAGGGGATAGTTTAATGGACTGCGTTAAAAAGGGAAATTCTTCGTGGCAATGGTCTAAACTGATAGCCATCGGGCATTTATTCAAACCGGGTCTTCGTTGGACAGTTGGGGATGGACGATCGATTAAATTCTGGACGGATAATTGGGTGCTTAATACTCCCTTGCGGAACGCTACATCCACATTAATAAATGAAGACATGGCAAATTGGCCAGTGGCACGCTTTCTTACCGCAGATAATGAGTGGGATATAGATGCCCTAAACATTGATTTACAAGGAATTCTTAGTACAACCATCATCGGGAATATCAAAGACGTTCGGCTACCGACTAACACTTTCACTGACAGAATGTACTGGGGCCCCAGTAAGAACGGGTGGTTCTCCACAAAATCAGCTACAAACATTATTCGCTCACATGACGGTGACCCGCATTTTGACTGCCATTGGCTATGGAAGCTTGATCTGCCGCACAAAATCAAACATTTTCTCTGGAAAATCTCAAGAGACGGACTCCCTACTTCGGAACGGCTACAAAGATCGTATATGGCTGTCCCGTCGGGATGCAACTTCTGTGGAAACACAAAGGAATCGACTGCACACTTACTGCAGGATTGCCCAATGACTACAACCATACTGTCAGAACTGAATATTCGTGTACCAATTCACTACTCGACAAATGACGAATCAAAACCAAATTTTATCCTAAACCATATCTACTCCATGGTAGGATCAAAAAACTTTACACATATGGCCTTTGCTTGGTGGGGATTATGGTTCTTTCGAAACCAAATGGTTTTTCAGAATACCACTAACGTTTCTTACCGAGCCATTTCCTTATTCTGTAAATCGACCAAGATTACGTGGGATTCTAGGCATGACATCCAAAACAACAACGAACACTCGAATTCGAGCAATAATAAGACGAACCCTTACATGACCTCAAACCCGCCTAATAAATTACATAAAAAGAATATGTCTTGGGAAAAACCTCCGGATGATTACTTCAAGCTTAATTTCGACAGTTCACATTGCCAGTCTTTGATGGGAACGTACGGTTTCGCCATCAGAGATCAGCTTGGCAATATGGTCTCTATTGGTTCGGGAAAGTGTAATAATACCTCAGCAGTTTACGCTGAAGCTTTGGGACTCCACATGGGAGTGATAAGGGCTAAGGCCCTCGGGATTCAAAAACTTCTAATCGAAGGGGATTGCTTGGTCGTCATTAAGGCTCTCATGGGTGATTGGGTGTGCCCATGGAATATAGAGCTGTTGATGGCCGATACTGTTATTATTCTGGAATCTTTATCTCATGTAGCTATTCGTCATATTTTCAGGGAATTGAACGCGGTTGCTGACAGGATTGCTCGTCTAGCTTACTGCGTCCTTGCCGATGATAGCTTCTGCAACGATCCTGAGCTATGTGATCTCATCCGCTTGGACGCACTAGGAAAGAGGCCGGGCCGTCGGCGGATTTCCTAATTTTTATCATGTTTAAAAAAAATACATTCTCACGGTGGTTTCGGAGTAAACAAAATACCAAATCATAAGCATAAAGTGAATATGTTTTTGTGTCAAAAAGTGGATTTCTAGTCATACTTGAATGTGACTATGAATAGTGATAAAATGTGAATTTCTAGCTAATAAATAGTGATAAAAGGTCATACTTGTGTCAAAAAAATGTCCAATTAAATTAGAATCGAATTGATGCGAATTTTAAATCTTTGCCAATAAAATGTCATATTTAAATAAAAATTTACAGTTTTCTTTTAATATTTTTCATATGAGTATTCATTATACTACAATGTTATATTCGAATTTCAATATTTTTTATATGAGTATTCATTAATATTTTAAAAAAATTACAGTTTTCTTTTAATATTCGAATTTTAATATTTTTCATATGAGTATTCATTAATATTTTAAAAAAAATTCTTCTAATTTTTATTCCTATTAAATATTTTTACTATCAATGTTATATTTAAACCACAATACATGGGGGGTTTTGTCACACTTTTTAATCCTATCATTTTTTTTATTTATAAATGACATATTTTTTAAAAATTTATAATTTTTCGTTTAATATTTTTCAAAAAAGGTATTCATCATGCTACACATACATATATGGAAAACAATTATTGAATTTTATTCTATGAATTTTTGTAATAAAATATCATATTTATATCAGAATTTATGGTTTTCTTTCAATATTTTTTTAAAATTTTCTTCATTATATCATATGTCGAGAAAAAAATTCTAAAACAAAGATTTTGTCCCCTCTCTAGAAAATCCTACGACCGCCACTACGGAGGACAACAGAAAACAACACCATTTTGGTCATTATTCAGAAACTACAGATGAAAAACTAAGCATCTAAGTATCTGACTATTTACAACTTATTACCACTAGCTAACCACTAGCTCTAAAAGAATAATCAGAGTGATGAATTTAATTGAACTAACAATTGGATGTTTATTTAAGAACTAGTGAGAATAGAAAGTGTGTTTTTGGATTGAAATTCAATCAAAGACTCAATCAAAATATGTGAAATGTCGTTCTACCACCAACTCTTAATTGGGTTACTGAGACTGTGTGACTTTTTCAATCGGCATATGAGGTAGCCGACTAGTGCTAATTGAGCTCTCAGATTTGATCGATTTTGGTGGTTTTAGTTTGATCGCAATATGATATATCAATACAAAGGCAAATGTAAGCATTTCGTTCTCAAATCATTATTTACGAATTAATCGTGTTCTTGAATTCCCAAATTATCTGATTAATTACTTTTTGAATTGTTCATTCACTAGTGCCAATTGAATTACCATCAATTTCACGTTCCATTGAATCTTAAGTGAGATTATACTCTGACATACATACTGGGTCATCAAGGTGTATTGTCTTCATTTGTGGGATCGACTAACTAATGGGTTCAAATCTTCTACCCTCATTTATGTTCTCTCTTTTTGGTTCTACTCACAAAATTTTTCATTTTTTTTTATTTATTTTTTTAATTTAATTTAATTCAATTGTTATTTTTAAATATGGATTGTGGGGAAGGGAACCAGAAGTGGGGGACAGATTTGAAAGAGTTCATTAGTGTTTCACTAATTAATTTAGGGTCTGTTTCCCTGATAAATTTTAAGGGGTGAAGGGGGTGGGAGTGGAAGGCAGAGGACTGTTTGCCGAGGGGATGAATTGGGTGGAGGTGGTGCTGATAAGGGAGTGGAGGTATTGAAATTTTCTCACCCACCGAAGACAAGGTGAAAGGGGTGGAAGGGATTTGTATCCCCAATCTATCGACAAATACCCCTCCCCAAAAATGGACTTCGTGGAGCCGGAAGCGATCGAAGGCCTTCGCTGGACCTAGAATTCATGGCCACAATTGAAGGTCTTGACCGAGAAGAGGGCGATTACTGTTGTTCACTAGCGATCGGTGACGACCACCAGCACCACCAATCTTCCCCCAAGCACCGGTGACGAGCAGTCGAGCTCAGCACGTCTAGGATGGGGCTTGGATCCGCACCGGGAGACGACGCAGGCGGTGTTGCTGTCGCTCTGGGAGGGCGACACGTCAAGGATGAAGCTTCGATGTCGCTGGTTGTGCTTTGATCTTCAACGTTTGTGGTGGCAACTGAAGGGTACAAACCTAGCAAAGTGGGAGTTAGCTTCTATTTTAATGGCAGAGGGTAAAAGTGGTATTTCACCACATAACATTAATAAATAATCCTCAATCACCCAAACACCATACATGATATTTTTTCAAAACAATCTCCACCATTTTCCACCCCTAAAATAATCTCCATCATTTTCACCCCTAAAAATAATCTCCACCCCTTAAAAATCTTCCAGCAAGAAAACACAACATTAATCAAGGCACGATCCATTCTAAGGCCTCTCTTCTCTCGGACCAATACCTAAATATTTTGTAAAAAAATAAAAAGGACTAAATGGTAATTTTGTATAAACTACTCCCTCCGTCCAAAAATACATGTCCCTTTATTTTTAGCACGTATTTTTAGGAGCTAAAAACTACATAAAATATTAACTTTTTTATTAATTTTTTTAAATAATTATGAATTTATTATTAATAAGTTTGTAATTATTAAAAAAATTAATAAAAAAGTTAATATTTTATATAGTTTTTTGCTCCTAAAAAAACGTGCATGAATATTAAAAGGACATGTATTTTTGGACGGAGGTAGTATCTTTTTTTTTGTAATGCGGGGGTTCCGGGGTTGTCGACTAATCTCCCACGGGTCCGAGCCCTAACCTGCAAAGGATGCGAACCGGTAAGCTAGGCAGCAAGCCACCAGGCATGCTCACCTAACCCAATGAAGGCTTGAGCACCCACTAATTACACATACTATTTAAAGAATGAGATTTGAATCATTGACCTCTTGCAAGGGTTACTTCTCCTTACCACTAGAGTAAGGGGTCACTGGTTTGCGTAAACTATCTTGTTAATAGACAAAATTCATATTGTCAATAGACTCCCTCTTTCTTCTATTTTTTTCTTCATATATTTTTATTAATTTTTAAACACCAAAATTCATCCAAATATATTTTCTTAATTTCAAAAAAAATTATGAGAATAATTCTCCAAAAATTACTTATTGTGTTCAATCAAACGAACCCTTAAAAATGACGCCATAATTTGTAGACATTGTAAAATTATGAAAATCACAAATAATAAATTTTACAAAATAATTAAGTTTAAAATTTTCAAAATAATATTTTTTTATTCATAATTATTCTATTAGTCGCCGCTGGTTATAACATTTTGCATAACCTCTCCCTCTCTATGTCTTGCAGGAATGATTCCTCTGGCAATATATATTCTTAAATTAAAGATAAAGTGACTGTGATTTTATGTAATTCATAATAGAAAGTGGTTTTTATCTAAAGTTAGGTAATAAATATTGATTTTGGTGTATTTAAAAATAAAAAAGTAGATTTGTGAAAAGTGTGACTATATATAGATGTTTTTTGTAATTCTGATCAATAATATTTTATTTTAATTCTTCTTCTAATCATTGTATTATTTTAAGTGAAAAATTCATAGTTTGTATTATTTTTGGTTGATTTTAAAATTTATATATTTTTGTATTTATAATTTGGATGGTTTGTATTATTTTAAGGCTTTCTTGTTTATATGATTTTTCAGTCATTTTTGTTTTTAAAAATACAGTGAATTCACAACAAAAAATAAATAAATAAATTTTAAACAAACGGAAAAAAGAGTCATGTAGAAAAAACCATTAAAAATTGAAAGATTATAGAGACAAGCAAATGACAATCTGTCCACGTAAATAAACCTCTAGCGTCCGATCAAACCACCCAAAACCAACGACCAACCACAAATTTTTATAGATGAACGAAATTTTACAACAAGGGATGGCCCGTGGGTATCTAAAATTGAAAAAATTGGGTATAATATACTCCCTCCGTTCGGCAAAATATGTCATTTTAGGATGTTGTTTTTGTTCAAAAAAACTTGTCATTGTAGGTATTTTGCACTTCACTTTACAAAAATGCCCTTGATATGATTGATGGATTGTTAGTTGTAGTTTTCGATAAAGTTAAAAAAAAGGGTAATAATTGAGGGTAAATTAGTACATTTGTTAATTGCCTTAAAACTTGTGAAATAAGTTAAAATGACATGTTTTGCCGAACGGAGGGAGTAACATTTTTAAGTTTCTTTTTATTCGGTAAGAATTCAGCTGATAGGGGAACTATCCGAGGGCATCCTTGCGGATGAGATCCAGGAGGACCGGATCAGTGAATACCTCATTTCCCAGGGCGACGTGGCTAAAGTGTGCAACCTTATCTGCCACATAGCATTGCCCTCTCGGGAAATATGAGAAAAGTGCAACCCTCTGAAGGAGCCATTTAATCTCGGCCATAATAAGTTCAATCTCCTAGGGACATCTGCTCGAGTTCTAGAGGTGCCCGATGATGATGAGAAAATCACCCTCGATGTGTAGGTTAGAAATATCAAGTTCCAATACCTTTTTTACTCCTAAAAGCAAAGCTCTGGCCTCAGCTATGATAGAAGTTTGTTTACCGAAATTCTCATGTCCCATGTCGATTGGACATCCATTCTAATTGCGAATTATAAATCCCCCTGAGCTTCTCTGCCTAGGGAAGGATGAACCATATAAGTTAAGCTTATATGAATCTTTAGGCGATTTTATCCACCTTGTTTTTTGTGAGACGATTTTCTTTGGGCACAACTTGTTATTCCCGCATGAATTGCTCATTGAAGGGAGCTCACTGTCAATACTGCAAGCAAGTTTCCAATTTTTTGCTACTAATATAGCAGTGGATAGAACATCCCTGCCAATTATGTTACCATCATTACCAAAAGAGACTTGGTTCTGATGTAACTATAGAGCCCACCATCTAGTGGCAATGGAAGACCTAGTAGCAATATTAGTATTCTCCCCTATAATCCTGAGAACGGGCTTGAAGTCCTTTGATGTTTGGATAAGCTCCTCAATCCTTTTTACAACAGAAGAAGAGATGTCATTTGAAGGAAAAAAATGAATTTCATCTTCCTCGGTATCTCCACAGAGAGAGCAGACAATAGGGATCGACCCCCCCCCCCCCCCCCCACACGTTGTGCTAGTCTAACTTTGGTGGGAAGACCGTCTTGGCAGCCATCCACACAATGAAACCCCACTTCTTACTTTGCGAGTGTTGCCAGAGTAAGTCATCCCAATCCATTAGAGGGCTCTTCTGGCGCAGAATCTCATAGACTTGACTACAAGAGGCACACTGAACATCCAGCGGGCATAACTCGCTCCCCTCTACCATTTTCAGGATGTCATCCTACACACCAATCATATTTTTCCATAGCCAAATGTCGGACATTTGGGCGTGAAGTTCCCAAACACCTTCTCCCCTTGGGTGGTTGTGCGCAGCCCAATGAGTTCAGATGCTTAGCCGACCTCATTTATGCGATATCCAACAGTAGCTTGGAAAATATGCTCTTGTTCCAGGTTTCCAATGCATTCACTCCAAGCCCCCCTTCCATGGTGGGTCGAGTAACATCACTCCAACCTATTAGGCTTGGCTTACACATAACATCTCCATGCCAAAGGAATTGCCGACACATCTTGTTTAGCTCCACAATAACTCCTTTCTTAAGAAGAAGATTTTTTTCCCAAAAAGTAAATAATCCCCCAAGCACTGATTTGTTAAGCTGTAATCGCCTGACGTATGAAATGGTCTTAGTGGCCCATCTGAAAATCAGCTTTCTAACTTTCGAAAATAGCTCAGTGTACCCAACCACATTGACACATCTCGAGTGGAGAGGAGTATACCTAACTACATTACAGGGAAGTTGCCCAACCGAAAGGCCAGCTAGTCCAAGAGGTTCTTGGCTTCATCCTCTGATGTGCCAGCCATATACAAGGTATTTTTCTCAAGGTTGATACGCATCCCAGTAGCTCCCAAAAATTCATCCATAAGTTCTCACAAAATTTGTATAGAACCACTATCTGCATGGCAGAACAACAACAACAAGTCATCCAAAAAAACAAGGTGGGTAATATCGGGGCCCAAGCATTTTAGGTGAAAGTTAAAATTTGGGTTGTTTGTCACACATCCAAGCATACGACTCATGACCTTCGTACAAATAGGGGATAAGGGGTCACCTTGCCTTAACATGCTCTTCCCTTTAAAGAATCCCTCTAGTACACCACTGATTAGGATCGAGAAGGAAGTCGAGCTCTTGCCTTCCATGATGATATATATTATTTGAGTAGGAAAATGCAAGCTTTCCAATGCAAACCTAACAAACTCACACCTAACCTAGTCATACGCCTTCTGCAGGTCCATCTTTAGAGTGCATCTCGGGGAAACCCTCTTTATTCCATATCCATTCACAATCTCAAGGGCCACCATGCAGTCATGTGTGATAGACATGTTAGGGATGAAGCTCCGTGTGTGTTCCCAATCAGATCCGCAAGCATCGATTTAATCCTCCCCACGATAATTTTACTAATCATCTTCATGATTTTGTTACAGCAGGAGATGGGCCTTAAGTCTTTCACTTGTGACAAGTTATCCGCTTTAAGGATGAGCGAGACGAAAGTGGCATTGAGTTGCTTCAACAAATAACCTTGTTGGAACACTTCCTTAATAGCCATGTAGACATCTTTTCCAATAAGCCCCCAACACTCTCTAAAAAATTTTGACCCAAACCCATCACACCCGAGAGACTTGTTTATGCCAATATATCGCATCGCTTTCCTAATTTCCTCATCACTTAGTAATCCAACTAACCCGCTGAAATACTCCTCCCTAATAACAGCCCCACCAGAAACGGAAGGGGCAAAGGATCAGAGTCAGTTGTGAACAACTTCTTAAATTATTGAGTAATAAGTTCCCTGACATCTTTCTCATCTTCCAACAAGTCCCAATTATCATTTTTTATGGCCTGGATCGCATTTTGCCTCCTTCTTATCTTGACACTATGGAAGAACAATGAAGAGGTCTCCTCTCCCATGTTGAGCCAATAAAGCTTTGCTCTTTGAGTGATAAGGCTAACAAGTCTTCTCACATTTTCTCTCATCCGCCCCTCCACATCTCTGATCGTATCTAGCAGCCCCTCATTGGTTTTTTTAGTCAATTGTCAAATCTGTAATACTGTAACTCATTCAGATAGGCTTTATCGAGTTTGATTTGACTCTAAATTTGTGGGAAAAGTGCATGATCCAAAGATCGCAATGCCTCTTTGACATTCTTAAGTTTTTGGGCTAGAATAAATTATTTCGAGATAGTGACTTCCTCTCTCAAAGCACAGGCAACCAAGTTGCGGAATCCATTTTCATCACACCAAAAGTTCTTGAATTTGAACGGATATTTTCGTCTCTAGACGCCACTTCTAATTGCCACCACTGCTGGAGAATGATCTAAGCATCCCGAGACATGAAAGAAAGCTTTGGAGTGTTCAAAGACATCTATCCAGCTATCATTGACGAGGACCCTTATCAAGTTTCCTTTTAATTCTATCATCCCCCTTTTGTCTGTTAGTCCGGGTCAATCTAGCTCCTACATACTCTAGGTTTGTAGTTCTGCACTCCTGCATCATGCTAATCAGCTCCTCAAATTTATCCAGCCTTGAAGGAACACACGACCATTTATCCCCAAGTTCCATTATACAATTAGAATTATCCAAGGCCCCTGCATAGTAGTTGTTATTCTCCAAAGCTGCACACATAGGCTCTCTCTTTCACTGCTGAGATTGTGAGCATAAATAAATGTAGCTGAGAATCTGATCTTGCCCTCCCTTGTTACAACTGAGCAGTGGACAAGTTGCTCTTGCGTTTCTGTAACTGTAACTTCAAAACAATTTGGGTACCAAGTAACCTATATTCTGCCCCAGCCAGTGATGTTTCTATTTTACTCAACCTCCCACTAATGCATTAATGCCCCCTTCACTTTCTCAACATTCTCTTCCAACACTTTAGTTTCAAGGGAACCGATCAAAGAAACACCATTTTCGCAACAATAAGAAGTTACTAAGTTATTTTTGATAGGGTCATTCAACTCACATATATTCAAAGCCCCCACTTTTATCCTTTCTATGAAGGGTTCGAGCAATGAGTGCTACACTCATCTTCAAATTGACCTCCAACCTCCTTCAAATACTAATCATTTTGTCCCAGGAAGATTGATAATGGATAACGTTTTGCCGGCCTTTGAATTCTTTCATTATATGAAGAATAAGATGGTGGCCAGGATGGAATTCATGGCGGTCAAGCTGGACATGGCTAAGGCCTATGATAGGGTTGAGTGGTCGTTCCTAGTGCATTATATGGACAAGATGGGATTTCACAGAGACTGGACAATGATGATAATGAAGTGTGTCAGGTATATCACTTTCTCCGTGCTTACAGAGGGGACGCCGTCTCCGACATTTATTCCAGGCCGGGGATTGAGACAAGGTGATCCCCTTTTATTGTACATATTCTTGTTGTGTAGCAAGGCTTTTTCATGTCTTAATCAAAGAAGTGAAGAGGAAGGTAGGTGGAATAGGATCCAGATTGCTAGAAGAGGTTCTACAATGTCACAACTTTTCTTTGCTAAAGATAGCATTTTATTCGCAAAGGCTACCTATCAACAATTCTTAGAAATTTTTGATATCCTCTTTCGTTATGGAGAAGCTTCAGGACAATAGGTCAACTTTGCAAAGTCGAAAGTGTCTTTTATCAGGAATGTAGGAGAGGAGGTGAGCGAGCAAATTCAGGACAATAAGTCAACTTTGCAAAGTCGAAAGTGGCTTTCAATTTTGCTTTGCTAGCTAAACAAGGTTGGAATGTCTTTCACAAGCATGGATCTTTGCTTGCTAGGCTTCTAAAGCGCTTTATTTTCCGTATTCATCTTATAATCTCACTGTTATTGGGTTGGCCCATACACAATTTTTACATTTACATTGCTCGGCCAATGATATTAAATCGGTTAAATTATTCATTTTTAAACTTTCTCTAGAAAAAAATCCATTTGACTGGACGTACTTGTTAATTGGGTTATTTGAATTTGGTTTAAGTTTAGGTCATTTGAATCTTAAGTCAATTGGATTTTGGATCAATTGAGTAACAAATCATTTCAGATCGATTTGTCTCGATTTCATGTTAACCCATCGGTATGAAATCAAGACAAACCTAAAATTTCCGAATCATTTGATCCAAATTCAGATTATCCGAACTCAACTTTATGACCCTTTCCCCTAAATTTTCAAGATTAAAAACATTAGATTCGAACACTGTAATAAAGCATAAGAATCAAGAGGAGAATGAGCGATTGTATTCAATTGTGTGTCCTGGGGAATCCACCAAATACAATATATATAGAAGTAATCTCCTTGTCCTCCAAGAATAAGATCTCCTCTAAAAGTTAAAACTCTATCTAAGTAAATATACATATATCTTGTACATCCATATATAATATTATAACACTCCCCATTTGATGTACAATCTTTATTCCGCTGACTACCTCGTTAAAAACCTAACTAGGAAAACCCAATGGGACAAAATCATAGCTTAGGGTAAAAGAGTGTAGCCTTCTATGTACGCTCTTGTTGTTCTGCCTCATTAAAAACCTTGTCAGGACAACCTAGTGGGATAAAACCTGATCGAAGGTAAAAAGAGTGCAGTGCGTGTATACTCCCTCTGAATTCAACATCCTCCTCAAAGTCTTCTCATTCCTATCAATGTCGCCGTCTTCATGGGCTTATGGTCGAATCTCAACATTGTCTTTGATATGTATAAGCTGGAATGTCTTTGTGATTGACTTTGACGCGCTTGACTTCCATGTATTGGTGTTGAGCTGCTTTGGATGCACAAGCATAAGGTACTTCAGGACCTAGTGTGCTTTTCATTGTTGATCTGATGGATTTGATGTATTAAATGGTGCTTAAGTTTTCTCGTTAAAAACCTTATCTTGAAAAAACCCAATGGGATAAAAACCAAGATTAAGGAAAAGAGTACAACTTTGTATGGTACTTCGGGGCCTAATAAAATGTCACCACTTTAACAATTATAGGTAATTCAGGTACTCTAATAAGGATCTTTAACCAAATGCACGTGACAAGACTTTGATAATAATGCTTTAGGCATTTTCAATCGATTCTTTCCATTTATATGGGTATGCACCTACAACGTCCGTCATTTATATTTGGAGCCAAAATTATATTCACTCCTAGTGAATACATTCTCATGTAACCTTTAATAGGCTTTTGTTCAATCAATTTGACTTTATATTTTCCTTTGTACGAACACTCACTTAAAACCAATTGATACTACATTTTCTAATGTTGGAGCTACAGGCCCAAAAACTTCATGCTTAAATAATTCATCTTTGCATGAAATATTTCTTTTTAGAATTTGGGATGTACCATGTATCCTTATGAGGGGAGTTGCCTTGTTAAAAACCTTGCTTCGGAAAAACCCAAATGGGACAAAAACCAAAGTTATGGAAAAGAGTACAACTTTTCTCCCCCTCAATTTAGCATATAAATCACCAATTTTATAAAGATATGGTACTTTTGGACTTAATATCCTTTCACAATCTAATCAAATATGAAAAGATCATTTGTCTTCACATTGTAATATATCTCTCTTTGTACACTCGAACTACAGGTCGAGATATTTTTAGAGCTTTCAACTAATTTCCAACTAATCCTCCGCATATTGGATATCTTATGAATTGTTCAATAAACCAATCGCATTACGCTCTTAGCGTTTTGTAAGGACATCCATTCCTAATCAAAAGATTTCACACCTTTAATATTGGAGCTAGGGGTCCAAAATATTAATGTTTAACTTATTAAAATAATCATTTTAATGTAGATATACTTCTGTTTAGAAGCTCTAATTATTCTTATCAAGCACTTCAAGTGCAAAATTGGATATGTGTCATCAACGATAATCAAGGATATGACATTTCAAGACAACTCATAATCAATTCTAACACTGTAAACATTCATGAAATCTCTTCAAGAGTTTTATACTAGCGGACATATCACCATTGTTTGAAGTTACTACTAGAACCTCAATCTAAATCATGCTAGTGCATTATTTGACTTTTGTCACTATCTTTTGCATTTACTAATGCCTTTACTAGCCTGTTTGCTATATAGTTCATTGAACTTTCGGTTCACTTCTAGTCCATGCAACATATTACTTTTTGATCTCCTTTTCCTCTCCCCCTAAATATCGAGTATTTTATCATCCGTGATAAACTCTAGGTATTTGATCATCTATGGGGACTCAATCCTCCATATACATCAACTTTCTTGATTCACAACAACTTAGTGTAATTTGGGGAGATTTCGATGCCTAAACCGAACATTTAAAAACTTGTAAATATAAAGCTCTCTCCTGAAGATAAATTACAAAGGAGAATTTATTCTATTGTTGACCGAAATCGAATCAATCTCTTGATATTCATGCATGCTTGTTAGCTATTATTGACGACTCTACTGGGTCATTCCATGCGTTCGCATTATCCTAAATGATAATCTCATAAGTAACGACTTCACTTGGTTGATTTAATCGTCAACTTCTCAATGCTCATTTATCCAACATATCAATTTCATTGATAGCATTTCCATATTACATCCATATTGCCAACATGGGTAATCTATTTATTATATGTCGGATCTTCTTTTGACATCCTCGATTAGAGGAAAACCACTGCTTCTGGCAATTATCGGCTTTCACGATCCCAACTTATCTATCATCACTCCTTTTCTTTAGAGTGTTTTTTTGACACTCTTCTAGAGCCATCTTCTCATATAAGTTTACTGCTTGATTATATCAATAGGCCTACGAGGACTAGTTTTGATGCTCTTCTAGAGCTATGTATAAGGTTTAATTATGTCAAGTATAGACTTTATACAAATACTCATTAGTTATTTCATCTCAAAAACTTCAGGTTTTCCATATCATCAGATACCAAGCTCTTAGTCATTCTAACATTTTCATACGATGATTCATTCACAGTTTGGGAGATTACAAATCCAAATTAGGTAAACCGTCATCTTTGAATTGTTCTTCCACATTCTCCTTGACGTGGGAGTCGACACATACATGATTATCTATAGTCATTTTCAAAATTATGACCGGTATCCTAACAACAATCGCGCGCACCGTATCCTCTTTATGTCCTCTACTAGAGGTAACAATATATATTGTATCTGGCAATAAAAGAGGTTGTTTTGAACCATAGGTCCTTTAGCTAGCTATTTATTTGAGTTCTACCATACCCAAATAGATTAAGAACAAGATCCCAAAATAAAAAGTCTTCGGGCTCTCGTGAACTAATTTTATCAATTTCGCACAATTAATCAAGGATGTGCTTCAAACTCTTCTCCCAAATCATCATTTGTTGAATAAAATTGGCATTATCTACCCATAATTGTTTCTTCAAGAAACATTTCCAATGCATATTCATATACATAAATGCAAATGCAAATCAAATAGATAAATAAAATAAAGATTTCATGTATCTTAAAATAGCCAAATTGAACTAATAACAAACAAAAAATGGCAGAGTTTACATAATCAAAGGTGTTGAATCATTTAGGCTCTTCATTCAATAGATAGCGTTTATTAACACTAATGACATAAATAATCCTTGTCAATATAAAATCACATATGTTCATAGCATAAAAATTCTTAACAAGTTTTTTCTTCTGGAAACAGTTTGAGTTTTGAATTACAAAAAAATAAATTGAGATATATCCTCACAAGTGAATAACAAAAGTAACCAAAAAAAATACACCACCCCCCCATGAAAGCGATAAGGTTGATTTTTGGGACACACTGTCAGAGATTGTAGGCAAAACCCCAGAACCAGTAATAATCATAGGAGACTTCAACGAAATCTTGATGAAATCTGACAAACTTGGTGGTGCAGTTCCTTGTGCTTCGCGTTTCGTCAGATTAAATGAAATTATTGAGACACATGATTTATTTGATGTTCCCACAATTGGAAACAAATTCACTTGGAGAAAGAAGACACAAGGACCAGGGAACATTTACGAAAAGCTCGACAGAGCTTTGGTAAGTCATAGACTAATCCAACAATTTCCAAACCTACGCACAACAAATCATGCGTTCATAAGATCAGATCATGCACAGATAACGCTTGATCTCATGGATAATCAAAAACCAAAAATGCCACCTTTCAAATTCAAAATGGCCTGGACAACAAGACCCGATTCTGAGACCTTAGTCAGAGCAGCATGGAGAGCAGACACGCCTGGATCCTATCTGTACAAACTAACAAAGAAGTTACAGGAAGTCAAAAAAAAAAAGTAAGGTTTGGAGTACAAAAACGGTTGGAAATATCTTTCGTCAGCTGGTGTCAGTGGAAAAGGAACTGCAAGACCTACAGGTTCGACTATACACAACATATGACCACAGTCTAGATAAGAAAATTCAACGACTTACAACAAAACACTCTGCCCTCCTCCGATATCAGAACTACTACTGGGGACAGAGAGCTAAGAGAAAGCATGTCAATATGGTTGACGCAAACACAAAATATTTCCACCGAATAGTCACAGGACGACGAAACAAAAACAAGGTTAAATTAATCCAAACAGACGCTGGCATCACAATGACCTCTGACAAGGAGATTAGAGAAATCATTAAAAACGACTTCGTTAAAAGATTCTCCAAGACGCAAAGACCACAACTTCAAACCACACTCCTGGATAATATACACACAGAAATTATAGGTGCAGACAATGATTTGCTCACCAGACAATTTACTAACTCCGAGATAAAAAATGCAATCTTCTCTCTTGCTGACGACAAGTCTCCTGGTCCCGACGGTTTCCCGGCCGGTTTTTTCAAAAAGTACTGGCAAATTGTGGGGCATGCCGTTATTAAAGGAGTCAAAAGTTTTTTCCTGACTGGCAGAATTCTAAAACAAATAATCCATACATTTATAGCCTTGATACCAAAACGAGAAGAACCGCTAACCACAGCTCACTACAGACCAATAAGTCTATGTTCCACGACATATAAGATCATCTCAAAGATCCTCGCACAAAGATTAAATAGGGTAATCCCCAAAATAATATATCCACTACAAAGTGCATTCACATCTGGTCAGGCCATACAAGACAACATACTAATCGTAAACGAAATTTTTCACTCATTTACAAAAAAGAAAGGAAAATCTGGTTGGATGGCGGTCAAGCTCGATATGGAGAAAGCTTTGGATTTGGTAGACTGGGACTCCCTCCTACTAATTATGGAACCTCGGATTCTCTCCCACATTTATTGGTTGGATTAGGGAATGCATAACTACGATTTCCTACTCTGTACTAGTGAATATTGAGCCAACTGACGTTTTCATACCTCAGCGTGGTCTGAGACAAGGTGACCCATTGTCCCCATACCTATTTCTTATTCTGAGTGAAGTTCTAGCACGGGGACTGCATAAGGAATCCCAGGACCCAAAATCTCAACTTGGAATCACTATTGTCAAAAATGGCTCTAGATACCCTTTCCTGGCCTTTGCGGACGACATCATCATTTTCGCATCAGCCACTAAAACGGCCTGCGAAGGCATCAACAAGGTGATTTCAGAATACGCATCCATTTCTGGACAAAAAGTTAATAGGCATAAATCGCACTTCCAAACAACAAAGAACATCACATCAAATCTTAAAACACTAATCCAGAACGAATTAGAAATCTCGTATACTATTGATTTAGGAACCTATTTAGGTTGCCCAATTATTAACGGCTGAACAACAAAAGAAACTTTCATTGATCTACTAAACAACACTAAATCACAGCTTCATCGTTGGAAAGCTAACTGTCTTTCTCAAGCGGGAAGATGTACCCTAATTAAATCTACTTTATCGGCTAAACCCTTACATATCATGCAATGTTTCTTACTACCTAAATCTGTGCACATGGAGCTTGATAGAATAAATCGGAATTTCCTTTGGAATAAGGGACCAAAACACAAACCCCTTATCGGCTGGTTCGAAATCTGCAAATCCAAAACTAAAGGAGGACTAGGACTCACAACATCAGAAGACATGAACAAGGCATTGCAACTCAAACTACTGTGGAAGATTCTGGCAGAACCTAACAACCCCTGGGTCGCGTTAATTACATAAAAATATCTAAAGGAGCAGCACATACTGAAATATCACAGGAAAGGACAAACCTCCTAGCAATGGTCTCAACTAACTTCTCAAATACCTTTACTTCAGCAGGGTATTAGGTGGTCTGTAGGGAATGGAGAAAGCATCAATTTCTGGTTGGACCACTGGGTTGGAGACTCCCCACTAATCTACAAGATTACAAATGACCAGACGATCGACACCTCAGTAACTGTTTCCCGGTATATCCTAAACCAGAAATCCTGGGACGTGCTAAACCTCCGGAGATTGACCGCATATAACCTACCACATAATATAATAGACCTTATAGTGCAAACCCCAATTCCCCATAACATACACATTGACAGACTCTATTGGAAGTGGAGCAGGGACGGCTGGATCTCAACTAGCTCGTCCATTGCAATGATTACGACTTTGAAACAACATCCACAAAGCGACATGAAATGGATCTGGAATCTGGACTTACCCCCAAAAATTAAAAGCTTCCTTTGGAAAATATCTAAGAACGGATTACCAACTATGGCAAAGTTATCCTCACGTGGGATTGGTATTCCCACTTCTTGCCCACTTTGTGACTCACAGTATGAGGACATACCCCACCTGTTATGGGCCTGCCTCATCACAAGAGATATTCTAAGATCAGTAGACCCCAAACTACTTATAACACTGGACAAATTCTTCACACAAGGCAACTGCGTTAATGCAACACTTACAGACATCTGGAATGAAATTGGCAGTGCTCGTCTTTGCTACATTGCCTTCGTCTGGTGGTGTACCTGGTACTTCCGTAACAAAGTGGTTTTCAACACTATTACACCAACTATTGCGAACATGGTCGCATTTGTGAAACAACAACAAACAACTTGGGCCTATTAAAAAAAAATACCGGAAACCGCCTCTTACCAGGCACAAACTTCCTCTATTCCAACAAAAAAGCAACGCGGCAGAACAAAATGCAAATGGCAACGCCCACCACAAAACTTTTTTAAGCTCAATTTTGACGGAGCTCTCACCACTTCTGGGTTCGGGAGCTACGGCTTTACTATTAGGGACCATGACGGTGTGCCCGTCTTCTTTGGTGCGGGACCAGCACCAGTAGCCAGTATCACGGGCACGGAAAGTTACGCACTATGGATGGGTATTTCTGCTGCCTATAGATTGCTAATAAACAACCTTATCGTTGAAGGAGATAACCTCACTATCATCAACAGTCTTAAGGGACTTGGAAGGCCACCCGGGGATTCTGAAATGATTGTCGTCGACAGTCGAATCTCCTTATCCCAGTTTCTATCATCTGAGATTCGTCATATTTACAGAGAGGCAAATCGAGTGGCGGACTATTTATCGCATTTGGTTTTCCCTCTCTCCTGTGCTGACACCCCAGATGATTCCACGCTGCGTCATTTCATCCATTTGGATGCTCTTGGCCTATAGGCACCTCTATAGCCAAATTATTTCCATTTAAAAAAAACCAAAAAAAATACACTAAAAATAATTAAAATTTATTTGGCCACTTCGGGTGGATATCGACTTTATATGACACATAAATAATGTCAAATTCCGATGACAATGAATCAAACAAGATTATTTATGACTCTTTCCCCTAAAATTTGAAGATTAAAAACATTAGATTCGAACACAAAATTTTATAGAATTTATAAGCATTTCAATTGAATTTTTCGAATTGGGTCACATTTTGATAGAGGTATACCGTATATCTATGGTATGGCCCTTCCTCCCCGAACTCCGAATTCCATTTTCTTCGGCCCCCCCTTTTCCCTCTCAATTTCCTTTTTCTCGCCGATTATATCAGTCGCCAATAAATTCTCCGATTTCCACTATCACTGCACCCTCTTCTGCACTTGTCTCTGTTTTCACTTTCTGATCACTCGATCCTTTTTTTTCTCCAATCGAGGAGAAATCGAAAAGTCTTCCAACACACACACAAAAAAAAAAAAAGTCGGCTCCTTTTTTCCAAATCCATGGCGGAACATCCCTTGAATTCAGGGGAATTCGATCTTCAGACGGAGTAGTTAAAAGAAGAAAGTTGGAAAAGGAGTTGAAAAATGGCGTACCACAACCAGCACCAGCACCAGCACCATCTCTCGCAGGACCAAATGGCTCTGCAGCAGCAGTTCACGGCGCTCTTGCCGGACCACCACTCTCCGGCCGATTCCGGCGCTCCCAAGCAGGACAACCACCACCACCACCTCGGCGCTGGTGCGGGACCTAATTGGCTGAGTAACGCCATCCTCCGCTCCCAGGGCGGCCCCTATGCTGGCGAAGGAACCAATTTCCTTAACCTGCACACGAATTCCGATTCCTCCTCGGCGGCCGCCGCCTCCCAGCCTGCGCAGTGGCTCTCCCGGGCGCCGGCGCCGGCGATGGACGACTCCTCGGTGCTCTCCATCCCCCACGATCCTGACCACAACGAAAACGGTAACGCCAACAACGGCGGCAGCGGCGGGAGTAAGGCCGAGTTGGGCGACGGCGGCGCTGGGGATGCCGGCGGAGGAGGAGACAGCGTGTTGAATTGGCAGAATGCAAAGTGCAAGGCGGAGATACTGTCTCATCATCTGTACGAGCAGCTTCTGTCGGCGCACGTGGCGTGCCTGAAGATCGCGACTCCGGTGGACCAGCTGCCGAGGATCGACGCCCAGCTCGCCCAGTCCCAAAACGTCGTCGCTAAGTACACCGCCAATGGCACCCCCTTGGCCATGGATGACAAGGAGCTTGACCAATTCATGGTAATTTCACTCTCCAAATCTCCATCTACCTCGTTCACTGTTATCTTTTGATGCCTAATTTGCTTTACTGCCATGTTTGGTAGCATTCCAGATGACGTTTCCATGGTTGGTTTCTTGGACTTTTTACAAGATTGCAGACAATTTTTTTTATTTTTTTTTTGTGTGTGCGCATAAAGGTTTCATCTTTAAGTCAGATAACTGATTATAGAGAACAAATTATTTCTGGTTTATGTAATCATGCTCTTATGCCAATTTAAAGGTAAATTTCTGTATTGAAACCCCAATTTTGTTGATCGAATTGGATTGATCTCAATCGAGCAACACATGGATTTAACAAGTGTTGAGATGGGATATGATTTCTATGTCAAATATAATGCTTGTTTGCACCTCCCGTATCCATTTTAGTGACAGCTTGACATCGTTTTCGAATAGATTTTTTCCCTCTTCGGTAATAGGATGATGAGATTGCCCTTTAGAGATGATGAAACTTTTGTAATGTAAAGGGATGAAAACTACCTAGTGTATCTTTGTATGCTTTTTCTTGTTAAACTAGTTCCTTGCTTAGTTGTTTATCTTATCGTCTTTTGCTATCTCAGGCGCATTATGTTCTGTTGCTGTGCTCCTTCAAGGAGCAATTACAGCAGCATGTCCGAGTTCATGCTATGGAGGCCGTCATGGCTTGCTGGGAGATCGAACAATCTCTTCAAAGCTTAACAGGTAGTAACATTTTTGCAGTGCTAGTTATATTGTTCATAACTCGGTGCATTGAATAAATATGTGTGTAGGAAAATTAGTTTGTTCAGTACCATTTTAGTTACCAAATTTGTGCTGCTCTTTAGGCGTTTCTCCCGGGGAAGGTACCGGTGCAACCATGTCAGACGATGAAGATGATCCTGTGGACAGCGACTCTAACCTATTTGATGGAGGCATGGATGGTCCAGACAACATGGGTTTCGGTCCTCTCGTCCCTACAGAGAGTGAACGGTCACTCATGGAGCGAGTGAGGCAAGAGCTAAAGCATGAACTGAAGCAGGTAACAAACAATCAGCATCTATATACTTTACATAGCTTGCATAAACAAAGATCTTTTTCTTGCTCACATTCGCGTCTCCTTTTTGTACCAAAAGGGTTATAAGGATAAGATTGTGGACATAAGGGAGGAGATTCTACGCAAGAGACGAGCAGGGAAGCTCCCAGGAGACACGACTTCTGTCTTGAAAGCTTGGTGGCAGTCACACTCCAAGTGGCCTTACCCAACAGTAAGATCTTCACTGTATAACTAGCAAATATTTTGAACACAAATCTCTGCTTTGTACTCAAGATGAATGTCGTGTCGTGTATCAACTTTGTCAGGAGGAGGACAAGCTGAGATTGGTTCAAGAAACGGGATTACAGCTGAAGCAAATAAACAATTGGTTCATCAACCAAAGGAAGAGGAACTGGCACAGCAATCCCTCTTCCTCTACCGTCATGAAGACCAAACGCAAAAGGTATATCCATTTGTGTAAATTCGTTGATTATCTTGTGTCCTAGGCCTTAAATGCTTTCGCTTGAGATCTAATTCAGCGCAGGATGGATAAACCTTGCAGGTGAAAATAGGCTCAGGAGACGGTTACAAGTAGATGTAAGATACCGTTGGAACAACTACGTACTCGTACTTCCACTGCACCAAAGTGAGGCTCCAATAGGACTTGCCATGGTCTTAGTAAGTAAATTTTAAATTCTATGAAGACACACCTATATATGAACGATGAAAACACGAGTTAAATACATTTTGGAGCAAACGTTTCAGCGTTTGGTGATTCGGATCACTTGCAGTTTCAGTATATGAAACTCTGGGATTCGGCAAGTAAATTAAGGGGAAGGTGTGATGAACATGAGATAGTGATTTGTAATGGGTGACTCTATAATGTTGGTTAGCAGCTTGTAATTTATAGATATGATATGATGATCTGAAGGCAGTACTCTTTATTTACACTTTACTGGATTTTGATTTTTGAAGTTTCCTTTCCAAACTCCGAATAAAACAGTAAATTTAAGTACTACTGTAATGTTTAGTGTTCAATTGCATCTTGCTGCATATATAAATCATAAATGTGTGATAATTTTTACCTGACACGTTCAGTACAATATAACAAAGAAGA
The DNA here is from genome assembly GCA_963922045.1 of Persicaria maculosa. Taxonomy (NCBI): domain Eukaryota; kingdom Viridiplantae; phylum Streptophyta; class Magnoliopsida; order Caryophyllales; family Polygonaceae; genus Persicaria; species Persicaria maculosa. The sequence goes on along the minus strand of OY998267.1, from coordinate 25,565,741 downwards.
AATATTGTTTGATGACAACGTAAATTGCGTTGTATCTCATAGAATAGATACATGATTTGGAGTTAGATTTCGACCGGGAACATGAAATGAAGGTGAAAGCTGCCTGTTCAATCGACCTCGACTGTCCATTTCGGATGTTAGTTTGTGCTCAATTTATGAATTAACCTATGGGTATTTGTATCTTACATTACTTTCTATTACTTTTTGGATGATGTCGTGCCTAGATCATCATCTAAGAACATTCATTCAAATGAGAATACAAAAATGTTGTAGTTTTGTACCTTATATGAAACAAAATCATTGTGCACCACACTAAATATGTTATGCACACCGTGGTTTCAAACCACAGTGTGCAAAATGTCAAACTATAAAAAGTATCTAGCGTGGTTTCACCATCTAGAAACATCTTTTCAAATGAGAATGCAGTATTTGTTTGTGACATGTTCTCGCTCTCTATCTAATAACGCAAATATTTATAAGATTATAATTTACTTACCTTTTAAAATTTGAATTTTTATCTGTATGCATCAGAAGCTTTTATTTTTATCTTCAGAAATCTATTTTTTCCCCTCTATCACCAAGGCTATCAATTATCATATTAGCTAGTTTCTTTTCATATTTATAAATCTCATCAACTAAGTATTCAATGGTTTGAATGAACCTATATGACGGTTTACCGCTTAGCTTTTCAGATCCGAATACAAGTTCGAGTGCTTTACGAACTAATACTTAAACACGTAAAGATTTAATTAATAAACTCGAAACATCCACCTCATCATTAAAATGTATATTGGGGCTTTAAATAAAAAGCCATGACTTAACTTTTAGATAAGAGCTTCGGAATATTGGGCCTCTGATTATGATGGGTTTGGAATTTGGATATTAGAGAGTCTATGCGGTATGCCCAATTGCTTATCCAGAAAGTCCCCTTTTCCCCCTGTTTATATAGTTCTATAAGGATTGATCATTAGCAGTAGCATTGTAGCAATTAGCAAGTAATATATGTTTTTTTATACAAGGCGATAATTTGGGGATAATCAACCGCGGTTATACCATTGTCTAAGAGCGTCCAGACGGATGAAGCAAGTAATTTATGATTGATACTAGTGTAGATTCCGTCCCGTGTACGGATAATACATTAATACAATATTATAAATAATTTAGAAAGACTCCACTAAATAAAAAAATAATAATCTAATACCAAAAAATAATATAGATATAAATAAAACTATGGATTGTGCCTACATAATATTTTGATAAATTATTTTGGTCTCAAAAAATAATATAGATATAAATAAAATAAAAATTATTTAATAATTAATTTTGATATAAATAATTTTTTCACCAAAAAATAATCTAGATATAAATAAAATATCACTTATCAAATACTACATATTTATCTATTAATATTTTTGGTAAGTATGACTATGAAATATTTTTTATTTATATTTATGTCAATTAACTAAAATATAAATATATAGATAGATAGATTGTAGCTTATATAACTTTCTATAAACTATGATAACATATTATTTTATTAATTTATTTTCCTACAATCAACCACAACGCGTCACATAAGATTTTTTTCCTAGAATCAACCACAACGCGCCATATAGGACGCTATGCATCGGTTTTAGTATATGTATATGTATATGTATATAGATTGAGTTCAAACAAACAGAAAATATGAAATTGATGAAAATCACACCATGCTTGGATTGGATGAATTAGATACAATTTGATAAGCTTTATGTTATAACTAGCGTATGTCCCGTTTCGAGCATGAGAAATATATTAACACAGTATTCCAAAATTATATCTATTATTTAAAAAAATTATTAAAAATATTAGGGTCTCCTCTTGCATGGTTGGCTTAGTTGTATATTTACAATGCTTTAGGTTGAGGTTTGATTCTTGGTAAGAGAGGGAGAGAGTGGGGCATAGAGAAACCAATTAAAAATATGACAAAAATAATAAATGTTAATTACAATTTGAGAATTAAACTAATAATCATTAAACTATGTGGAAAATACAAAATAAAGATTAATCTAGATATAAATAAAAAATAGATATCAAATAATTAATTTCGATATAAATAATTCTTTTCACCAAACAATAATCTAGATATATAAATACAATAACACCTACTAGATATTTATCTATTAATATTTTTGATAAATATGATTATGAAATAGTTTTGATTTATAATTTTATTAATTAACTAAAACATACAGTATATAGATAGATTGTGAATTATGATAACTTTTTTATGAATTATGATAATATATTTTTTCATGATTATTTTTGGCAGAAAATATTTTTTCTAAAATCGATCAACTACAATACATCAAGTAAGACACTATACATTAGTTTTAATATATGTAATATAAATCTTTGTAAATTAACACTGCAAAAATTGTATCAGTGCAAAAATTGTATCTAAGAAATTAAAGAATTAGCTAGCATATGTAAGAAAAACCGTAAATCTATAACGAATTCCTGATAAAATAAGAATTTGGAACAATTTTTTTTAAAAAGAAGATTGATCTTTTCAGCTATGTAGCTGCCGGAAGAGGCGCCGGCGGAGTCTTGGACGGCGCCGACAGCGGCAGCCTGGAGGAGAAGTTGCCGAGCGCCGGTTTGTCATCGAAATTGAGCGCGTAACTGAGCGCGTCGTAGGGGATCAGCTTAGACGTGTTGGTCGGTCGGCGGCTGGACCTGGCGCCGATCTTGGAGAAGAAGGTGGCGCACTTCGAAACGAGCCTCTTGCGGTGGAATCCGCCGCCGCCGCTGGAGGAAGTAGCTTCGAAGTGGTTGATGGTGAAACAGAAAGAGGCGCAGATGGAGGACTTGATCCTGTGCCGGATTGAACGAGAGTGATGATTGTGCTCATGATCGTATGCCATTGATCGACTAAATCTGAGGTAAAATCACACAGCAAGTTGCAGCCTAAAGATTTGGAGGCCCGGGTTTTATAGGTTTCGTGATTTTGCCTTCAAGCTTTCAGAGGAATATTTTCCAATCTAATTAATAGATTTTTTCCCTTTTCAAAATCTAACTATGATCATATATATTCTTACCTATTTTGTATTTTATATACTCTATTTCGCTGTATATTTTAATATTTTATTAGATTATATTTTACCTTTACGTGTACAATATATCGCCCAATACACGGTAGATAACCGCAATCGCGGATTACGAGTCCGCGCTTTATGTTTTTTTAAAAAAATTTCGCAACCGCGGATTACGAGTCCGCGGTTGCAATTATTTTTTTTTAATTTTCGCAACCGCGGATTACGAGTCCGCGGTTGTAATTTTTTTTTTTAAATTTTCGCAACCGCAGATTACGAGTCCGCGGTTGCAATTTTATTTTTTTATTTCCGCAACCGCAGACTGTGAGTTTGCGGATTTCCGCAGACTCACAATCCGCGATTGCGTTTTTTTTTTTTCAATTTTTAATTTCCGATTATACGGTATGATTACGGATAAATATTCTCTATGATTACGGATAAATATTAACGATATTTGACCGTATCGCGTTGATCTAAATTTTGGATATGCGATAAGATATCGCGTTTTAAAGATAATTTAGGATAGATATATTTGGATATAAATATATTTTATTTCCTAGAATAATTGTCGATGAACTCTATATATCGTGCGTGTTTAGAGCACAAGTATCTCAACAATTTAACCTTTCTCGCGAAGCGAATATTTCCAATATCCTAAATTTCTCCCTATGTCTTCGTCGGATGAAGATGATCTACCATTCAACCCATATAGTTATAGCAATCCGCAAGAACTTCTAACTCACGTCGATGTAAGTCTACTCACGATTCTAGTAAAATCTCATATATTCATATATATTATATATATGATAACATTAGGGAAATTTATTTTACATCTATATTTTGTGAATGTGTTTGTTTCCCGTGTGTATAGTAATATTTATGCATATACCATCAATATGAGGGAAATTTATTTATGTATATACCATCAATATTTATCACAATAATAGGGAAATTTTTTTCACATATATATGTTTTGAATGTGTTTGTTTCCAATGTGTGTATAGTAATATTTATGTATATACCATTAATATGTTTTTAATTCTAGGATCTCCCTGACCTTCCTCTAGTCTTGGGTATCGATTATTCGGCTATGTTTCAGATAGTTGGATATTTCTTTGACTCAAAAAACGCAAAGGAGTGGGCTCGTTTTATGGCTAGAATTAAAAATATGGTGTTAATAACTCAAAGGTCTTGGAAGAACAAGCGAAATGGGTTAGGTGTTTTTCGTTTGGTTTGCGAGTACTATGGCTATGCTAGAGGCAAGCCCGATATGGATAAGGATTTCCCACCATCATCAAACAAGGAAAAAAAGTCGAAGAAAAGAGGATGTGCATTTGAGCTCGAGGGTCGTGAGTACGAGACACACAAATGGAGATTTTTGGTTGTATGTGGTTCTCACAACTATAATCTTCCGGATAACTTGTACGGACATGTCTTTGCCGGAAGGTTGACTAATAAGCAGCATCATAAAGTACGCCGAGGTGCCATGATTAGGTTAAAACCTCGGCAATTGTTGAGTATCCTTGAAGATGAAGATCCCAAATGTGCGACAAATATCCGACAAGTGTACAACTCTGTCGGAAAGATGAAGAGGGAAGAGGCAGAGGGTCGTAGGGATATACAACAAGCATTGCATTCACTTGAAGGAAAACAGTACGATGTATTCGTACGTAGAGTGCACGAGTCTAATCAGCTGAGTGATCTGATGTTTGCTCACCCAGACTCCCAATATTTATGGAGGTTATTTCCCTACGTCGTCGTGCTGGATGCAACTTACAAGACTAATGAGTATGTTTATCCCTTTTCCTGTTTTCTTATAGCTGTACAAATAGATTTAAATTTGTTGATCTTGTCACAGATGATTTATTGATCATCCTCCTTTCATGTAGGTATAAGATGCCATTGTTGGAAATCGTTGGGATCACTAGCACAGCGAAAACATTTGCGATAGCGTTTGCATTCATGGCTAAGGAGACTACAGATCACTATAGTTGGGTGATGAAGAGGCTCCGAGATCTCTGTAGACATAGAATGCCAGATGTGATTGTCACAGATCGAGAGTTGGCAGTAATCAATGCCATCGAAGAAGTGTTCAGCATGCGCGGTTGCGGAAGTACAGTACGGACCGCAGATTCAGCATGCGCGGTTGCGGAAGTACAGTACGGACCGCGGATTCAGCATGCGCGGTTGCGGAAGTACGCTCGGATCCGCAGACTCAGCATGCGCGATTGCTTTACTTTCCATGCAACTAGCGATATAATGACCGTGTCTATAGCAATTCCGTTTTTTTATTAGGTAAAAATTCGAAGGTCGGACAGGCCTGACTCATCAAGAGGCCAACAACGTCGGCAGACGGTGAACCGTCAAATGTACAATATGAAAATATAGAAATACATACAACAAGCGAAATGAAACAAACAACAATAAACTCTACAACAGAACGAATCAAGAAGGTCAACTCCAAGAAAGCTGAGGAAGCCGCCGAAGAACGAAGTCAAGCACCACCGAGCGGTGACACCGCGGGCCAGCAGTACAGCAGGACTCTAACTCCTGTGGATAGTGCAGACGAACTCCAAGGAAATACAATCCCGGATACGGAGTCGCCCTGAGCGCGCCACCTCGACCCCAGCCAGACCCGACTCCAAACTCCACGCCTCCCAACCAAGCAGAAAACCTCATCGAAACATCGGAAGCAGAGTCGCAAACTGTTCAAACAAAACGCCAATAAGCTTTCACCTACAAGAAAATCGTCGACCCCTTACGGGATATAATCAAACCCTTTCGGGTGGGTTTACTCAAGCCCTTTCGAGAATTAAATAGAGCCCTTTCGGGTGGGTTTAAAAAGATATTGCACGCTTTATATAAAATTATATTGAATTTCAATTTGACAGAGCCTCAACCATGGACCCAAAGTACCCGAAGCTTGGGCCCTAAGGACCCGAAGCTTGGGCCCGAAGGACCCGAAGCATGGGCTCAAAGGACCCGAAAGGTGAGAAGCACAACCGACAGAGAGGCCCAACCGACACCGGTGACCACAGGACCAGGCCGGCGCAACCAAGGATAGTCTGACGAAACCGACAGAAAAACGCCAAGATTCACAAAGGATTCAGGGATATTCCGGAAACCAGCGAACTGCGAAGACAGGGGCAATCGCAAGTCCGACGAACCGCAGCGGAGGAGGTGGAGACGTGGGGAGGCTGAGAATGCCAGATTGACGTCGGAGACGGCCGACGCGGAAAAGGAAGGGCGGAACCGGGAGGAGGGCCACCAAAATTAGACACCCAAAAGGAAGATGGACAAAGAAAGGAAGGGAGGGCTCCGACAGACCGTCCGACAGAAGGACGACCGACCAAGCCACACAACAGCGAGGAAGGAGAGCCAACATGAAGAACGATCCCGAACACCAACAGGACAAGAGGAAGAAGGATAGACCTTACAGATCACTCAAAACTCACAATTCCCAGGGGAATCTCACAGGGTAGGGAGAATAAGAAAAAACCCCAATTGAATTGAAGCACAAAAAGAAGATTTCACAAACAATTGACGAAAAGAGAGGGCGGAGGCCCTAGATACACAATGAGGATTTTCTCAATTCTAGAGAGAGAGGTAGAGCCTCTCTCTCTAGATTTTCTCTTTGAATTTCATGTCTTATATCCATATGAATGTATGTAATATGTATAATATTAAAGTAATATTTTATTTTATTTTTGTTTAAGGATGTGATCAAGTCTAGAGTAAAATTCATATAACCAGTGTGATTATTAGTGGTAATCGATCATATATATGGTCTACTTTTAGACTTTTTGGTTAATTTGTGGATCACATAATTTTTTTTTATTTTTTTTTACAGTAGGCAAACAGTAGAACGTCTTCTAGAAAGAAGAGCATTCTTGATCATCCTTACAGATGATGTTACAAAAAAACCATATTCATAGGGAGGGAATTTAGACTACAATCAGATTCAAGTCTAACAATAAAATCAGCTGCCGCATTTGCTTCACTGAAGATATGTCTGAATTTGATTGTGTTTATTTGTGCCTTCATTCTTCTAATGCTTTCGATGACCCTCATAATTTCCCATGGTATGCTTACGTCTTCAGTAATGGCCTTGATCACTGATAAGTTGTCTCCTTCAATGATAACATTCTGACAGCCTCTTCTGCAAGCTAGCTCTATCCCCTTATACACCGCCAGGGCTTCAGTGAAGAGTACCGATCCCATAGTAGTCTTTTCATGGAAGACTTCAACTACTTTTCCGATCCAATTTCTGACAACACCCCCTATTTTGCATATTCCTTCTTTGGTTACCGCTCCGTCTACATTGATTTTATAAACTCCATGAGGAGGTTTCCTCCATCTTATATGCTTTCCTTTTCGTTTCTTTCCTTCCATCCTAGTCTTATTGCTTGCTTCATGCCAATCCGCTATACATTTTAAGATTTTTTGTATAATTATAGGAGTAGTTTCCAGTTTGCTATTTTTAAAAATGATAGAGTTTCTTATCTCCCAAATATTTTGCCAAATTATGCATAGATCTTCAAAATGGATGTTGTTCCTTTTGATCTGGTTCAGATCATCCAATAAGGAATGTGAGTCTCCTATTCCCATGAAGTATTTTCCGGAGGATTGCTCATATTTTCTGATTATGTCTTTAGTGACAGAATAGTTTAGAAAAAGGTGTGTGTCATCCTCGTCCTCCATATTACAGAGGCAACATTGGGAAGGCACCCTATTATAAAATCTATTAAGCCTCTACTTAGTTGCAAGAGCATCCATATTGATTTTCCAAATAAAGTTCAGGGTTCTGGGAGGGAGTTTAAGTTTCCATATCCAGTCATGATTAAGATTCATATGGCTATTGTTTTGTAATAGGTCATATGCTGATTTAGTAGTGAAGATACCATTTTTATTAATTTTCCAGATGAGTTTATCCGGTATATCAAAGTTAGGGACAGGAATTCCTAAAATTTGTTTAACTATCTGTAATGGGAAAATTTGAATAAGTAGTTGTACATTCCAACTTTTATTAACGTTTAATAATTCTGAAACCTTCATGTTAGGATCATGATTTTGTTGGTAGGTATGGAGGGGAACAATGTTTTCCAAGGGTCATTCCATACATTTATCTTTTCTCCATTGCCTACAATCCAAAGTAGGCCTTTTTGGAAATTACTTCTGAGCTGTAGTAGTCTACCAAATTGCCAGGACGCGCGTATTGTGGATATTAAGATCCTTTATATCTTTTTGTGTCAGGTATTTCTCCTGAATAACTCTAACCCATATGTTGTCTGTCTGGCTATGTATTTTCCAAAGAAGTTTCATCTGGAGGGTAATGTTTCTTTCTTCAGCAGTTTTGATACCTAGACCCCCCATTTCTTTTGGGTAGCATATTTTTTCCCAACTAATTAGGGGGCTATATCTTTCTGTCTGAAGCTTGTTCCAAAAATTTTTTTTATTTATTTGGTCAATTTGATTGAGAATTCCTTTGGGTAAGAGAAAACTTTGCATCAAATAGTTTATTTTTGAGCTAAGATTCGCCCGAATTAAAGTTGCTCTTCCCACTTGTGATAGAGTGGAAGCTTTCCATTTGGACAATTGTTTATTTAGGCTTTGTATGGCGTCCTTAAAAACACAGTTTTTTATTCTACCACTAATGATAGGGATACCTAGATACTTTTCCATACCATGTGCTATTGGGATGTTCATTTGTTGTGCTAATGATCGCGCCAAATTCGGATTGACATTCTTAGATAGTTGAATTGAACTTTTTTGGTAATTTATAGTTAGTCCCGAAAGATTTGAGAATTTGTTAATCATATTTTTTATAGTATCCAAGCTTGTGTGTGATGCTTTAGCAAAAATCAAAGTGTCATCAGCAAACGTTAGTAATGGAATGGGGGTACCATTAGGTGTTAATTTTATTCCTACCAAAGCATCCTCTAAATTTGCTTCACTGATTAGTTCTCTAGCTAGACTTTCCATAACTATCACGAATATGTATGGAGCTAGAGGATCTCCCTGTCTAATACCTCTTTCTGGTTTGAAAGTTTTACATGGGCTATTGTTGACCAAGACAGAGAAAGTTGTTGTGGTCAAGCATTTCATAACCTAGTGAATCCATTGGGGGTGAAATATAATCCAAATTTTGTGAGGGCTACTTTTATGAAAGTCCAGTTAATCTTATCATAGGCTTTTTCCATATCTAATTTCAATGCCATCCAACCCTTTTTTCCTTTTTGCCTATGGAAAGAATGAAAAATTTCATGAGCTATTAAGGTGTTGTCCTGAATAGATCGTCCTTCAACAAATGCACCCTGGAATGGGTTAATGATGTGGGGAAGTATAGGTTTGAGTCTATTGGCAAGAATTTTTGCAATGATTTTGTAAATTGTATTACAGAGGCTTATAGGTCTAAAATGATGAATAGTGGTTGGGCTATCCACTTTTGGTATAAGAGCCAAAAAAGTTTGGTTAATGTCTGATAGTAGGGATCCAGAATGGAAAAAAGCTTTAACGGCTTTGCAAACTGAGTCACCCACAATATGCCAATATTTTGTATAGAATTCTGGGGGAAAACCATCTGGACCCGGAGATTTTCCATCGGCCATCATGGTTACCGTATCTTTGATTTCTCGATTAGTTGGTGGGATAATTAATTTTGTATTTTGCTCATTAGAGATTTCAGATTTAATGTGTATGAGATCATATGGATCGATTGGATCCCTTGATCTTTCAAGGAATCTGTCCGCCATTTCATCTGTTATTTGATCCCTTATAAGATTTTTGTCCGTTATGGAAGATCCGTTCTTGGATGTGAAATTTGAGATAGAAGACCTGTAGTTTTTAATTTTAACTGATGTCTGGTAATATTTAGTATTCCTATCTGTTTGTTGGAGGTGCTTAACTTTCGCTCTTTGTTTCTAGAATCTTTGATCAAAAGTGAGTAATTGAATTCTTTTGTTCTCCAATCTTTTGAGTTTGTTAGAATCCACGATGGATAAAGAACCCCATGGGAGGGAATTCTGAAACTCTGCTATTTGTTCTTCTACTTTAGTTAATTACTTCTGGATATTATTTGTGTGTTTTTTGCACCATTCTTTTGTGTTTTTCTTTAGAAGTTTATGTTTTTGAGTTAGTTTGAACCCAAAGGAGCCAGTCATATTGTTTTGCCAGACTTTTTTGACCATCTCTTCATAGCTAGGAAGGGAAGTCCAAGCCATCTCAAATCTGAAAGGAGAGCCTTTATCATTCAGACTATTACCTATTTCTGTTGTGATCAAGCAATGGTCAGATGAAGAAAATGGGTGGTGGATCATAGTTATATCTTTAAATTTAGCTAATATGTCTTGATGTATCAGCCCTCTATCTAATGTTTCATAGGTATTAATATAGTTATTGCTATTCTTTCTCCAAGTGAAAGGTGAACCTAGGAAAGGTATAGTGTGAAGGTTAAGTTCATTTTTAACCTCTATAAGACGTCTAAATCTATTTATATTTGGAGTGCAACCTCCCACTTTTTCATTGTCTTTTTCAATATCATTTAAGTCTCCTATAATAATAATTGGTAATTTGTGTTTGTTAACTATAGAATAGATATTGTTCCAAAATTGTGGTTTTTCATTTTCACAACTTGGGGCATAAACAAACAGAATTGCAAATTTAAGTTGGTTTATAAAAAACTCAACCATAACAAATCTGTTGTTTAGTTCCAAGATAGCTTGATCCTCTACTATTTTACTATTACGAATAAGAATCCAAATTCCACCTTTATGTCCATTTGAGGGGATAGTGATACATTTATAGAATCCAGCGTCCTTCATTTGAAATTCCGGAGGAGGGGAGAGAGACTTAGTTTCAGTTAGAGCAAGAATGTCTAACTTGTTTCTTTGTCGATTATGTTTGATTTCTTGCCATAATAATGGCCTTTTGGAACCCCTAATATTCCAATAACCAATCTTAATCATGTAATTCTTTCATTTATGCTCATCGAGCGGTTAAGGATCAACTTCAAGTTTAATTGATGAATCTGGTTGTTGTATCCAATACCCTGAGTTCTAATTTTTTCTAGGTGTTGTTGTATTTTCAAATGTCGATTCCAGAGGGCATTAGGGCACAGATGATAGCTTGAAAAAATACCAAGCTGTCCAAATTGTGAGGTACTAACTCGTGGTTCCTTCTTGATCTTATCGTCCTCTTGGCATTTAATTTTGGGATTGTAGTCTATGTTTTTAGTTTGGTAACAAAGTTTGTATTGATAGTTGTGGAAAAGAGATTTGGTAGGAGTTTTGAGGCAGCTCATCACCACACAATGCAAGAGAACAGAGGTGGGATAAAGCTTAAGGTTTTCCAAGGGAACAACAGTAAAAAAAACTTACCTTTACAGCAGAAACTTTCAATCTAACACTTCCTTCAGGCCACCAGCAGAAGACAAGCCAGGAAAGACAACCAGATGAAGAAAGAGCACGAAACAGCAACCATGATATCACACAATGGTCTATAAGCAGTAGAAACAGAGATGAAAAGAACCGAGCAATACTTAAATTTAGAGTTTATATTAAAATTATCATAGGATGCAAACAGCCAAAAGACCCCATCGAAAGGAGAAAATGGATGGGGGCTACTGCAGTACATGATTTTAGCAAACCTGGAAATGAGCTTGACACTAGGACTAACATTTAAAATAGAAGGGAAATAATTTAAAGACATCAGGGTAGAACTAGCATCGCTGGGGTTATTTAGATTAATAGTTGTTGTAGTCAGCTCCCATCCCCTAAAAAGATCCATCGTACTACTAATCATCCAGTCTTCTTCTTTTTGGACCTCTTGGTGGTCGGCGATGAGATTTCATCATGTTCATCCTCTTCTCTGCGTTTTCTAACTTCATTGTTGTGTGTTCCTGTCTCTTCTCCTTGGTGAGTGATGATGATACCTCCCATCTTTCTGACCACAGAATGGTCAGACTTCAGGGACAGCTTGGAACCTTCTGACTCATTGTTGTTTTCGACCTGTTTGCCTTTTGCCTGGGCAATCAAAATGGCCTCCAAGGAGCCATCAAATGGCTGGTGAGAGGTGGAGGCATTCGAACTGCCAGGAGCTAGGATGGTGTGCAAAATAGAGGGTGCAATGTCATAAGGGGGAATGGAACAATCATTCGTGATTCTGGACACATGAGCATTATTGAGGGTAATCAGGTGGTTTATCAATTCAGGGATGTAGTTGAGACCCACATTAGGGAAAGGTGGTAGCCTGGTGTTGGACATGAGAGTGGTATTGGTTGGGAGGAGAGCATAGTCCCCGATCCTAGGCTGCATTGTTTGGATAGGGGAGAGATCAGTTTTAGCATGACAGTAGGGGTTGAAAGCACTGAGATTGTTGGGGAATCTGACTTCGGTAGTGGACCTGGCAGTATTGATTTGTTGGGTTGGGGTTAGGAGATCAACAAGGGGATTCCCCTCCAGGATTAGGCTGAACTTTCTAGGCCTTAGGGCATTCAGAGGACACTCCTTGTAAGGGTGGTCATAAGCCCCTCAACAACCACACCCTTCCGAGAAATCCTCGTACCATACTCTGAGCTTCAAAACCTCATTATCATTCTTTTTGAATTGGACAAAAATGGTTAGCTTAGAAAGGAGAGAGACATTCACACATGCCCTTGCAAACCTGAATTTGTTACGGGAGTTTGAGGCTTGATCAATGCGGATAAGGCTTCCCACACCACCAGTCATAAAGATGTGGGCTATTGCATCAACCGTGTAGAATTGATGGGGCAGGCCAGGGATCCTAAGCCACATATCAGCTGAGGTGGTATCTTCATCCATAGGGTTGAAAGTGTCCGTCCAAGGATAGAGAGCAAGGAAGGAGCCTTGAACATTATAGGGTTTGTTACCCCAAACATAGGCTCGATCTTCAGCATTTGAGAACTTGAAGATGAACCAATCATTTCCGATTGTGTCCACCCCCCAGCTTCCTTTTAAGGTCTTCCATTCCACCTTCATTTTGCCTATAACTTGTTTGATATCGATATGGTTCTGGACAAACCTTCCCACCAAACTGAAATCAGCAAGTTTGTGATGTAGGTCTTTGGTACCAAGGATGGAGAGAGGATCATTATTCCGACCCAACTCCGAATGATTGCCATCCATAGGAGGGGCAGAGTTGAGCGGTGGGACAGGCAAAACTTGGGCTTCAATAGGAAGGGACACAAGAGCAGTGTTTTCATTGGACAAAGCTGAGCTAAGATTGGTAGCAGGGGTGTTGTTTGGGGTCTCTTGGGGAGCCCTTTGCTGAGTAGCATTGATGAGAGCATCCATGAAGGAGTGAGATTCCATGGAGAGCAGGGTATTCACAACCAGATGGAATTTAGAATGAGAGGAAGAAAGGCGTGATTTGAGTTTAGCAAATGAGTGACAATTTATAGGACAATCCATAGAAGAATCAATACTCATGCAGAGATAGGAGAGCGCTAAGTAATCTAAGAGGGCGGCTAGATCAGTAGATATACTCAATCGATTAGCTAAAATCATACCTGGATCATCGGGTAGAGTGTAAACCTTCATGCTAGAAGCATTTATCTTCCCTTGGTTCATTGTTCTTGCACATATTTCACTCCTGGGTTATGATGATAATCGACTCTCCCTCGTTTCTGCGGTGGATTTCCCAGGCTCCGAGGGGCGTCTAGCAGAAGGGTGTGGAATTAGCCGTTCCACCACCCCCCAATACCTAATAGGACAACATGCATACTCATAATTAACACGGTAACTAGGATTAGAGTTAATAATAGCTATAGATTTGGGATATATTTGTTTGGTAATGGTTGAGTTTAGCGTTGTATTAAAAAACTTTGGTGGAAGATTGGTTGTGGGTATTTGAGAAGTACAAAAGCAGATCACCATACCCACCAGATTTGCAATTAACTTTTGAGTGCTGTCATAAAAATCATAGGAAATTGGTTGCTCCCGGTTTGCAGAGGTGTATTTACTTTGGTTTTCATCCCTTTTGATGGGGTTTAATTTGTGGGGAAGATTTTTGAGGTAATTTGGTAAAGAGTAAGGTAGAAGGATGGTTTTAGGTTTGTGTTTGATTGCATGGATGGTTAAGGCAAAGATGTGATCAAATCCAGCAACATGCAATCTGGGATTGCATCTGCTAGATCGATCCAAACCATCCCCCACCTTCACTTGTAGATAGACCTGTCAAACGGGTCATTCGGGTCGAGTTCGGGTCAGGTCACTTCAGATCCCAAGTAATACGGGTCCCGGGTAATATGGGTTTTGGGTATTTCCAGGTTGAATCGAACCCGAGTTTGACCGGGTTTCGGGTCATTTCGGGTTGGTCAATTTTTTCTTTTTTAAATTAAAAAAAATCATAATTTGATAATTTTGCGATAAATTTAAAAATCTAGAATTAAAGACATTGTTCATAATTACTAAAAAATCATAATTTAGATTGTACATGTTATCTTTTATATTTGTGTAAATATTCATATATACAAATAGTTGTAATTGAGTTGTTTTTCATATAAATTTCTACAGTGATAAAAATAATAATTGCATCATTATAAGAAGTTGTAAAGATAGTCTTTTTAAATTTTCATTAAGGTAATAAGAATGATGTCTTTCAATTAAAAAAATAAAGAAGGGTAGTCTTTTAAAGAAATTTATTAATCTAAACAAAAAATATAAAGTCGCTTTGATTTGAGAAAACCTTAAAGTTAGAACTTGGGTAGTTAAATTAAAAACACAAAGTAACGTTGGTTTGATAAAATCTTGTAATTATAACTTGGATATATAGATTAAATAAAAACATAAAGTATAGTTGATTTGAAAAAACTTTCAAGCTGTAATTTGGGTATTTTAATAAAAAAACATAAAGTTGGGTGAAATTGATTAAATATGATGGTTTATAGTTTTGAAAAGACATAAAGGACATTGAAATAAAAAATATATTTTTAAATTCAAACTTTTATGGGTACATTTTATAAAAAACATATGAAACTTACTTAAAAGGGTATAGTTAATATAAGATGAGAATATAATTTATGAGGGAAAAATAATTATTTCCATCACAAAAAAAATAATTAAAAATTACAAGTGAAAATTATGTGTAATATTCATATGTGCAAATAGGTATTTCTACCCCAAAAAACAATTAAAAATTACAAGTGGAAATTACTATTCATTTAAAAAATAAAAATGTGTAAAGCATTTTCAGAATACAAATTTGTTAAAAAATAAAATATATAGGATAGTTTTAAAATTTTCATAAAAGTTATAATTTGGATAGTTTAACAAATACCATAAAAGTGAATAAATTGTAAATATGGGTGGTGTTTTAAAATTTTTAAAAGTTATAAATTGGGTAGAGTAATGAAAAATATAAATTAAGGTATCTTCTAAATATATAATTTGGATAGGCTAATGAAAAACATAAAGTATAGTGATTTTGAAAAAAATGTTCAAAGTTATATTTTTTAAAAGACACAAAAGGACATGGAAAGAAAAAAATTAATAATTTTAAATTCAAATTTTTGAGGGTAAAAAAGGTATTTGATAAAATAAGATTGAAATTACCAAAACATACTTTACATATGTATTGAAGATCACTTAATAAATACAATAAACAAGGGTAAAATGGGAATTTTGACCAATAAACAATTAAAAAACTATGATGAAAGCATTGTTCATTCAAATCTTCATGCTTTTATAAATGTAAGGATATACTATATATGATCTAAAATATTTGATTTTATTATTTCTCGTAATTTTTAATAAAATGTAATAATATATAAATATCAAAAATTTAAATAATTTTAAAAAAATAATTTTATTAAAATTTTGATATTCTATATATTGTTACATTTTATTAAAAAAAACAATTGATTTTTTTATTATTTCTAATAATTTTTAATAAAATTTAATAAAATATTAAATATCCAATTTTCAAATAATTTTTTAAAAATAATTTCATGCAATTAGTAATAAGCATATAATTTTTTTAATATTTTAATATTTTTTAGAATTTTTATCTTCTTAAAAAAGTCTGTTGAAAAACAAAAAAATCAAATACTATGGATCGGACGGAGTATTACACAATACAAATAAATATAAAAGTTGATTTGAAAATGAAAGATCGAGTTATTGTAATTATAAAATGTAATAAATTGGAATCTCAATAAAAAAAATTTAATCATATATAATTATAAATCAACCGGGTCAATCGGATCACCAAGTCTATTGGGTAAATCGGGTCAAAATTACCGGGTCAATCGGGTCGAAACCCAGATTACCCAGAAAATTTCCGGGTTTTCGGGTTCGGGTCAGAAAAATTTTCCAGGTCAAAATTCTCGGGTTCGGGTCGAAAATTTTCCGGGCGTTCGGGTCGGGTCGACCGGGTAGGGTTGTGTTTTGACAGGTCTACTTGTGGATCACATAATTGGATTCTTTAGAAATTGTTTGATCACAACTATTTTTAAAAAAAAATCTGGGGATTTTTAAACTATCCCCTAGCCTAAATTTTGTGAACGATCAATCAACTTCATTCGAGAACTGGGATTGGCTTCGCCCGTCCTTTTCGTCCTCATCCTATTTGGTCTAGGTCTGCCTGATTTCATTTTTTGTAGAGTGTGTTTTAATGAGTTTGCACCGTTTTATATTGTTGTATGTTATGGATTTTGACGGTTCTCTCGTCTGCCGGCTTGTCCGGCCTTCGAATTTCAGATATGTCTGAACTCAAACTCTTTTCTAATAAAAAAACCAAAAAAAAAACCTTCATTCGAGAAGCTTGGAGAAGACGACAAATGAAGAGAAAAGAGAGAATTTATCCCTCTCCACCTCCGTCGATCTCTTCATTAGCTCGATCAAGATCGTCCATGCCGTTCTTCAAATTCAATGACAAGAACTCATGGTGATCCACCGTTCTTGACCACACTCAAAACATCCACTTCCGTCCTTCTCGTAATCGTCGATCCTATGTGCCAACGGCTGTAGCTTATTTAATTAGGTTACCAACGACCGTTAATCTCTCCAAGTGCTACATGGAGGGTTGGAAATAATGCTTAAACGAAGAGTTTTATTGTGGGTTGTGAACTTCTCTCATCCCACGTTGATTGTGGAGGCCTTTTGGAAGGTGGTTATAAAGATGATTTTTGTACAGTTTTATAATTAATTTTATAAAACAATATTTTCAAAGCTTACCCTTTTATTGCTAATCGATTTCTTTGACTAGAAGTTGATGTTAGGGGTTAGTGAGAGCGTTTTCCTCACCCACGTTTAGTTCATTTAAAAAACAGGGTTTTAGTTTTCCAAAGAGAGATCGATGTCTTCATCTTCCTCTTCTTTAGAAAAGTGTTTCGAGTTCCTGATAAATTTCAAATCTTCTTTGGCCAGTGCACATGATTGGAGGTGTTGTGTAACCTTGGGGGCCGATGTCAGAAGCTGACTTGCACAGTAGTCAGGGCGAAATTGCTTCTAAGCTAGGCAATGGGTTCGGATATATACCACACCATAACAATTTGTATTTCCAGATAAGTTTTTCACTTTGACTTGATGTGTTTTAATCAAATTAAATATTGTTAATGGTTCTTACTAACCGGGACCACAAGACTCGTGATGAGCAAGCCGCTCCGGGCATGGTCGCTGTTGAGAATTTGATAAGCGTTGTGATTGAGAAGCCTTTTAATTTATTACGGTGCAGATCAAAATTTCTTCTCTTTTGTGCAGTTTGTTGTCAGATCGATCTCTGTAGAACCACGGTTGATGCATGGATTATTGGTTGGACTCATCGATCTCTGTAGAACCAAACAAGGGAATTGAAGAACAAGGAGGTGATGATCAGATTCAAAAGAAAATCAGCTTGCGGGAGATGAAGAAGTCTACGAAATTCAAGAGCAGTGTACGTACGTCACTGCCATATGCATTGCACACCTAGTCTTAGTCTTACCCAATGTTCTAAAAGGCGCTAGGCGGCGGGTGATCGCCTAGCAGTCTAGCACCTAGGCAGTTAGGCGGGTGCCTAGGCGGCGCCAGTGTCCATGTACCAAGCGGAGTCAGGAGGTCTCAGATGCATAGAAGAGAAGACTTGATGCACATCAGTCGGAGTGTAGCCCTTATCGGACGAAGACGGGTAGGCCTGGTGACCGGCGGATCGAGGAGCTGGACCCAACAAGCCCGCTCCTTGCTGACTGTTAGGATATGGGCATGGTGGGCGATATGTGGAAGGTGGGTAGCCATAAGGCATCCAAGGAGGGGTGAAGCCGGGGACGGGAGACCAGGAGGGGCGAGGGGCATCCGACCAGTGCTGCGGCCGCCGCCTCGCTGCGGGGACTGGTAGTTGCTGCGGCTTTGCGGCAGTGCAAAGGTTTCGTCTAGGTCACTTGACGAGACCAGGGCGGTTTTGTCCTTTGCTGCGTCGGTGGTCTGACGGTGAAGACGAGTCTCCTCCAGGATCAACTGAGACCGGGTTTTCTCAAAGGTAGAGAGAGGTTCCGTCTGCTGAATGTGAGTAGCAGCAGCATTGTATTCAGAGGGAAGACCCGAAAGTACCTGGAGGACAAGGCGGGTAGCACTAGGTTTGGAGTCGACGTCGGCCAATTGATCAGACAGGGTTTTGAGATGCTAACAGTAGGCGGATATCGACGGGAAAGACGCAAGCTTGCAACTTGAGAATTCGTGCTCTAGGTAGACGGAACGGGTGGATTTGTTGTCTTGAAAGAGATTCTGAAGCTTTGTCCAGGCACCCAAGGCGTTGTCTTTGGGGTCAAGGATGGTGGTCAAGAGATCTTTGGAGATGGTATTGAAGATCCATTGAAGAACGATGGTGTCGAGTTGAGCGAAGAGCTCGTCGTCCTCAGTGGTGGGACGAACGGCAGAGGAATCTATGTGGTGGAGGACCTTATGAGCCTTAGCATGAGTCGTGAATAGATGAGACCACATGGTGTAGGAACTGGACTCATGATCAAGGATGATGGGGATGCAATTTTTGATGTTAGAGATGGTGAGAGCGGAGTGGAAGGGTGGCTTGGTAGAAGTTGTTTCGGTGGCCATTGGGACGAGAGGGAGAGAGAGAAGGGTCGAGAGAAGGAGGGGGGTGGCGGCGGCAAGGTGGGGCCGAGAGGAGGGGTGGCAGCAGTGGGGTGTGGCGGCTAGGGTTGGAGAGAAAAGAAATTAGGGTTTTGGGATCTTAGGCTCTGATACCATGTGAGATCATGAGATTGATTGTAAAGTCTTCCTCGAGGGTTTCATTCATTAGACAATGATATATATAGGTTACAAAGGTATTGGGCCTTTGAGCCCACTATACAATATAAGACCTATGTAATCTATCAATATAATGTAATAATAACATTTAAGTAAATAAACGCAAAAGTATGCGTCCGACTAACGACTCTAAAACTCCTAAAATTCAAAACCATATGTTTGACTCAAAAGCAAATATATCTCGACTTGGGGGATAAAAAAACCCTAAGTTGACTAATCACATACCCAAAAGCTAAAATTAAATAATCGTCGGGCTAGGCGGGACTAGGTGGCGCCTAGACGGGTCTAGACGGTGCCTAGGCGGCGCCTAGGAAGATTTTCGCCTAGAGGATTGTCTAGGCTTAAAAATTCATAGATCTCCTCCCGCCTAACGCCTAGACGGTGCCTAGGCGTGATTTTTAAAACACTGGTCTTACTCTTACCACTTCCACAAGCTCATTTGTCTTCGATCGAGATGTGCAGATCCTAAACCGGCTTTCTTTCCTAATTTAGGGATGTGCAGATCCATTTACATGTATTATTTATTTTATTAATTTTTTGTAAACCTACTAATTTATTAACGGTTTTTCTATCCTATGCCCCAAGGGCATAGGATAAGACCCTAAATTGGGAAAGATTCCCTACCAAAAAGGCAAGCGACCCTAGGAATCTAATTAAAAGAAAAGCTAAATCAATTAAATTTTAAAAAACATTTCCCAATTTAGAGTATTATCCTATGCCCTTGGGGAATAGGATAGAAAAATCGATTTATTAATTATACTTCTTTCAATGTTTTATAGAGTTTATGCTGATTTTCTTATTTTTATGGATCGGAGTTTAGGGCTTGTTTGGCGCGTTAAAAATTAATCTAGCTTAAGATTAAGAATTCTTTTTCAAAATATTCACTAAAAAATAACTATTTACGAAAATATTCACGCGTTGAAACTATTAACAAAAATATTCATTTTTTGCAGGTTGGACAGAGAAACGCGGTCTGAGATCGCGTTTCATTCAGAAGCCCTAAAATCTGAAACGAAAATATAATTTGGAAAAAAATAAGTTAAAGAAACGCATAAAACGCGATTTAAAACCGCGTTGATATCATATTATATTTTTAAATATAAAAAAATAATAAAAAAAGACCAAAAGGTAAAACACGGAACAAATCCGCGTTTTACTTGTGTGCTCCTTCTTCCCCAAATTCACAAAAACCAGTGTATCTTGAAGCTACAGGCCGTACTGCCAACGGGGAGGAGGACAAGAGGTCAAGAGCGACGCGGACGGGGAGCGCGCTTCTGGCACGGGGGATGGAGTTAGCGTGCTTGCCAAAGGAGCCGACGCGGACGAGGAGCTTCTGGCACGGTGGATGGAGTCGGCGTTGCTCTCGATGGTAGGTGGCAGCGATGGGTCAAGACTCGACGGTAGGTGGCAGTGATGGGTCAAGGCTCGATGATAGGAGGCAGCGATGAGAAGGTGATGGTGGAATGGTGGTGGTCGGAGGCGGGCGGGCGGGCGGGCGTGCGTGCTGGGTAGGCGGCGGTGGTCGCTGTTGTACGGGCTGTAGTTTTGTGAATTTGGGGAAGAAGGAGCACACAAGTAAAACGCGGCTTCGTTCCGCGTTTTACCTTTTTGTCTTTTTTTATATTTAAAAAAATATTATGATATAAACGCGGTTTCAAACCGCGTTTTTTCTTTAACTTATTTTTTCCAAATTTTATTTTCGTTTCAGATTTTAGGGCTTCTGAATGAAACGCGGTCTCATACCGCGTTTCTCTATGCAACCTGCAAAAAATGAATATTTTTGTAAATAGTTTGAATGCGTGAATATTTTCGTAAATAGTTATTTTTTACTGAATATTTTGAAAAAATTCTAAGATTAAAATCTATACGAAATTTTTGATGAAATTCTAGAGATATATCAAAATTGAGTCTTTATGGATAAATTAAAAGAGTAAATTCTTGTTTAGCATGACAATTTATATAAAGTTTTATAAAGCTATTTTTAAAAAAAAACGTGAAAAATTTTGTCAAACCACTTTGAAAAGCTCCAATAACCGTGTGTCAAATAGGCCCTAAAGAGTACCTGAAGCTTTTTTTTTTACAGTAGGCAAAAGTTTGGATACTAGGAGTATCCATGATCATCAAACATGATGATGTTTTGGAATTCGCAACTGAAATTTAAGATGGTATTACAGCTGAGATGCGATTTAGCAATGAAGTCGGCCGCTTTATTCGCTTCTCTGAAGCAATGCTGGAATTTGATGAATTCAAACTCTTTTCCTAGAGTTTGTATCTCTTCTACCATTTGTATGATCTCCCACAGTGTTTTCTCTTTTTGGTTGATAGAATTGACGATAATTGCACTGTCACTTTCAATAATGGTCTTCTGTATTCCGAGGTCTGCCGCCAGTCTTGTACCTGCAAGTACTGCAAAGCATTCCGTTTGGATGATAGAATCTTTTTTCCCATGACTTTTGTGTATTTGAGTTGTTTGGCCATTACTGTCTCTAATAATACATCCTATTTGAGAATGGATACCAGTTTTGACCGAGGCATCGACATTAATTTTGAAGATATCTTTCGGAGGATATTTCCAAATTAATTTGTCGCGAGGTCTGATGTGTTTAGGTGAGATACTCTCTTTTTCTTCCTTTTTCCAGCTTAAAATTTTGTCGATGGTTTGAGTTAAGGTTTTGGTGATATTCTTATTGGATTGTTTTTGGAAGATGATTTTATGTCTGAGTTTCCATATTGAGTGCCACAAGTGACTGGGGTCTGTGAAGTCTATGTTATCAGCTTTGGTATTTAAAATGTTTTTTGAGATATTATCGGTTAGGTCTGGTATTACAAATGATTTTTTTTAAGTTGATACCTAGGTTATTGATGAGAGTTTTGGTGATTTGGCATTTGAAAAGTAAATGATTAGCATCTTCCAGATCATTGTTGCATAAACAGCAGGTACTGGGGATTCTGTTTATGTATCTATTTAAGCGAGCGCTCGTGGGTAAGATATCTAGGAAAATTTTCCAAATGAAGTTTTTTATGTTTGGGGCAATGTTGAGCTTCCAGATCCAGTCGGCACAGATTTGGTTATTATTTCTAGTATTAAAGAGAGAGGAAGTTGATTTGACGGTAAAGGTTCCATTTTTGTTGTAGATCCAAATGAGTCTGTCAGGAACGTCGATTTTTGGGATGTAGATATTTAAAATCATTTGTACTATGTGAGGGGGAAAGATATCGTTTATTTTTTCAATATCCCAATTTTTTTGGTTTGTAAAGAGGTCACAGATTTTTAAGTTAGGGTTATGATTATTTCTAAAATTTTCAAGATATTGCGCATTTACCCAGATGTCAGACCAGATATTGATGGTTTTACCATTACCTACCAGCCATAATAGTCCGTTGGAGAAAAGATCTCTAATGTTTAATAGTCGTCCAAACTGCCAGGAAGTTTTTGTTTTACCTCTGTCCATTAGACTTTCCTTAAAGAGATATTTTTCAGTAATTACTTTTGACCAAATGTTGTCTGGATTTGCTATAATTCTCCAGAGTAGTTTCATCTGTAGACCTATATTGATTTGTTCAGCAGATTTGAATCCTAACCCTCCATCCTTTTTAGGGGTACATAAATGTTCCCAGCTGATAAGTGGGTGATAGTTATCGGATTGGAGCTTGTTTCAGAAGAAGTTTTTATTGATTTGATCGATTTTATCAAGGATGCCTTTTGGAAGAAGAAAGGACTGCATTAAGTAATTTGTTTTAGAATTCAGATTTGCTTGTATGAGAACAGATCTTCCGGCTTGGGAAAGAGTATTAGATTTCCATTTAGACAGCTGTTTTTTGAGGTTTGTGATTGCCTCGTCAAAAAGGTTGTTGTTAACTCTTCCACTGATAAGTGGTATTCCTAAGTATTTTTCCATTGTTTTGGTAACAGGAATATTTAATTGTTGCGCAAGAATTTGGGCTTTTTGTGCCGGTATATTTTTGGATACTTGTAAGGAACTTTTGTTATTGTTTATAGAAAGACCAGATATGTTACAGAAATTGTTTAGAAGATTTTTGATAGTGTGTAGGCTTAGATCATCTGCATTTCCAAAGATGAGTGTCATCTGCAAATGAGAGAAATGGAATAGGGTTACTATTGTTTGTGAGTTTGATTCCAATAAGTGGTTCGTATTCTAGTGATTCTTGTTGAATCATTCTTCCTAATAGTTCCATAACTATGACAAAGATATATGGTGCAAGAGGGTCACCTTGTCGAATACCACGAGAGGTTTTGAATGTTTTGCCTGGCAGGTTATTGACTAAAACTGAGAAGTTGGTTTTAGTGAGGCATGTCGTGACCAAGTTAATCCATTTTTCGTGGAATCCAAATTTATTTAGTATGATGCGTATGTAATTCCAACTAATTTTGTCGTATGCTTTTTCCATATCTAGCTTAATTGCCATCCACCCAGCCTTTCCTTTTTTGTTATGAAATGAGTGGAAAAGTTCATGGGCTATTAATATGTTGTCTTGAATATTTCTACCTTGAATAAAGGCTCCTTGAAAAGGATTGATAATCCGGGGTAGAATGGGTTTGAGGCGATTGGCTAACATTTTAGAAATGATTTTATAAATTGTGTTACATAAGCTTATTGGACGATAGTGGTTAATGTTAGTTGGTTTGTCATTTTTGGGGATGAGTGCGATAAATGTTGTGTTTACCTCGTTCAGGAGGATGCCAGAATGAAAAAAAGATTTGATTACTTTACAAACCAGGCTCCCTACAATGTTCCAGTATTTTTTGTAAAATTCGGGAGGGAAACCTTCAGGTCCTGGGGATTTGTCCTCTGTCATAGTGAACAGGGTATCTTTGATTTCTTTGTCTGTAAAGGGTTGGGTTAGGGTTAGATTTTCAGAGTCAGTAATAGTATGGTTTATTAAGTTTAAGAAGTTTGGGTTAGTATTGGTAATTTCGTTTTTTGAGATGAATCTTTCAGCAAATTCATTAGTGATTTCATCTCTGATTTGTTTTTCATCTTCAATAATTAGACCATTCTTGTTTGTGAAGTTACGAGTAATGTTTTTAGAGTTTCTGATTTTAGTTATTGATTGGTAGTATTTGGTATTTCTGTCTCCAAATTTAAGGAAATTGGATTTGGCTCTTTGTTTCCAGAAAGTGTTGTTGAAATCCATGAGTATTTCTCGTTTATTTAATAGTCTTTGTCTTTTATTATTTATAATATCATTGTGGTTTCCAGTGACTTGTTGCGTTTGTAAGGATAGTAGTTGGTCCTCAATAATTTTTAATTGTCTGAAGTTGTTATTTGGATGTGTTTTGCACCATATTTTTGTGTTTTTCTTAACAAGTTTTTGTTTTTGTAATAGTGTGAACATGAAGGAACCATGAAGCTTATTTTGCCAAGTTGTTTTAACTAGGTTATTGTAGGTATCATTTTTAGTCCAGGACATTTCAAATTTAAAGGGAGATCCCGCTCTAATTAATTTTATCCCAATTGAGATGGATATTAAGGAGTGATCAGAGCTTGTGAATGGATGGTTGTGAACTGTTAGGTTAGGAAATTGGTTAGAGATGTCCGTGTGGATCATGACTCTGTCAAGTCGTTCATAAATATTGTCTATGGGAACTTGTTTTTTTCTCCAGGTGACCGGGCTACCAGTGTAAGGGATTGTACGAATATCTAATTCTTCTTTAATATGTTGAATGCGGATAAATCTATTATTGTGTGGACTTGTACCTCCAATTTTGTCATATGTGGATTCTATTTCATTAAAGTCTCCCATTATTATGGATGGAAGATTATGTTTTCGAGTTATGGTGATTATCTCGTTCCAGAATTCATTTTTCTCTGTTTGATTTGAGGGTGCGTAAGTGAAGTTGAGTGTGAAGCTGAAATTGTTGATGCTGACTAGGTATATTATATAATTTTTGGATATGGATATTTGTTGGCACGAGTCAGTAAATTTAGAGGTTTTGAAAAGGATCCATAGTCCGCCTTTTGTCCATTCGGAGGCAATATGGTGTGCTTTATTAAAACCAGAGTTTTTATAACAGTTCTCGTTTGGTGGGTCACTTGTTTTTGTTTCAGCTAGTACATGTATGTCTAAGTTGTTTCTTTTTTTGGATATAGGCTAAGTCTTGCCAAAGGTTAGGTTTTCTTACCCCTCTTATATTCCAGTAGGCTATGTTTGTCATTTAAATATATGATTTGTATGTAACAGCCTTTTGGCCTTTCTAGATATATGTTTTGTGTTTGGTAAGTGTTTGATTTCCGCGCTTTTATTTGTTGTTGTTGATTTGTGAGTATAAGGGTTATGAATGGGTAATGGGCTCAAATACTTCCTATAAGTGTATGGTTTTTGTTGAAGTCGGTTATCAATAGAAAATTTTATGGGGTATACTTATATTTTTTATGATGATTAGAGATAGTAAGAATATTAATTTGAAGGTGTTTAATTTTAGAAGTGTTGTATTTTCCAGTATTTTTCCGGAATTTGTATAAAGGAATGGTTGTTAATTTTGGGCCTTTGCTGTTGCTTATTGGGCTAACATAATTGGGCTGGACTGGCCCATGCCCTGGTTTTTGAGATTTAGTGGTAGGTTTAGTGTTTTTAATTTCGGTGTATTTATGATTATTAGTGATCTTGTGTCTTGTGTTGATGGTATAAACTCTCTTTATTTTTTGATAATTTAATTTCCAATAGTGATAACTTTTGTATTTTGATTTAGTTGTTATAAGATATAAACTGTTATTGATTATAAAATTAGTATAGTGGCCAATTTTTATTTTGTAAGTCTTATGGGTGGGTTTATGGTTAAGTTCGTTTGTATGTATAATGTTTATATTTTTTTATTTTGATCAGAGGATTAATGATGCTTTGTTTAATTTTCTTATAATTTGGTGTGGTATTATAAGGATCAAGTAAGTGTTTGTTTAAGGTTTTCCATCTTTTTAATCTATTTGGTGATTGAATTTTTTTGTGATTGCTGAATATTTTGGCTCCTAAGTTGTTATAACTAATGTTAAGGATGAGTTTGCTGGTAGTAATGGTTAGTTTAGGCTCTTTATTTATTCTTATACTTTGGTACGAATTTTTAACTTTTTTGGCACTTAAATTGTCATGAGTAAGAGTGTGTGTTTGACTCTGTTTATTTGTTAACCATTTTTCTTTATGATGACAAGCATTTGATTTTATTGTGTTTGATGAGTGGGGCGTTGACCCAAAAATATAGCTGTTTAGCTGCTTTAGTATGTATTTGGTCCTTCTGCATTTGTTTCTGATGTTGGTATTATTTATAAATAATATATAAGATGATTTTTTAGAAGTGTTGTACCTTTGTGAAGATTTATCGATGATGAGCATCTGTTGTAGGTTGTTGTCTCCAAGTACACCTCTGCAAAAAAAAATAAGAGAGCAGCAGCAAGATATTTTGACAGAAGTACTTCCCTTATGAACACAAAAGAGGGGGTCTTCTATTGACAGTTTATACAAGCAAACATAGAAAAAAGATGCAAAGCCCCTAGGGACCTAAACCATATAAAGTTATCAAAAGGAGATCTGTTGCTAGGTTTATTACATAACCAAAATTTGGCGGCAGAATGGGTTATAACCCATTTGAGTAGAATCACCTTCCTTGAAAGTTTTGCTGTCATAATGCTACTGGGGAGATGGCTTCTGTTTTTTGTTGACATGTTCACTGGATTCTGCTTCATACTCTTCTTCAGTCTCCTTCCCTTTTCTGTGGCTCATAGCTCTGTTTTGGTCTTGCTCTTGGTGAGAGATGTGGATGTCTAACATTTGTCTTACCATTGAGCCAGCCGAGTTCATGGATTGATAAGAGGATATAGTCTGATCTCCATTCTGTCCATCAGTGGCATAAGGGTTAAGGTCTCTGCAGAGGCTGCTCATGTGTTGGTCAGGTGGGATAGAGGATGAGGCATTGTGAGGATCATTGTTAAAGATGGTGTGGAGCATAGCAGGGGAGATTTGGAATGCTGGAATGGCTGTGTCGGCTGTGATCATAGATGCATGTGCATTATTGAGCATAATAAGGTTGTTTATTAGTTCCTGAGAGAAGTAAGGATTGATCATGGGGTTGTTGCTGTCTAGGCTTGGTTGGATATTTGGGATGATATTCATTGGAGTGGTTAAGAAGGGTAAAGGACCAAGGTCTTCTCTGATGAGCTGAACAGAGGTGGTAATAGTAGTGATGGTATTGGTTTCAGTTACTGTTATGTTGCCTTCTTGTGGTGGGGTGATATGGTCATCATTGCTATAGGTTGATCTTTCAAAACGAGCATTGTCCTCTAAGAGGTTAACTCCTGGCCTCTCTTGTATTCTTAATTCAAATTGTCTTGGTTTGGGCACATTGTTGGGGCACTCTGGGTACATGTGGTCTTCCTTGCCGCAACAGCCACAACCAATAGAAAAGTCTTCATACCAAACCCTCAAACTGATTATCTTGCCAGTTGGCATCTTCCATTTGATATAAGATATGAGTGTATGTTGGAATGAAACATGGATGCAGAGTCTTACAAATCTAAATCTACTCTTGAAGTAGGCCTCTTTATCAACTTTGACAAGGGTTCCCACTCGGCATGATTTGATTATATCAGCTAAGATTTCATTAGTGTTGAGTTGAGGGGGTAGATTAGGAATACGTACCCAAAGCTCTCCTGAGAGTGTCAGCTTCAGCTGGATCAAAGGTTGGGGTCCAAGGGTAGATTGCTAGGAGCCCTCCTGCAACATGATATGGCCTCTTAGCCCATACCTTAGACCTATCCTCACTGGTTGCAAATCTAAAGAGGAACCAATCATAACCGATGAGATCAATAAACCATTGACCCTTTAAGTATCTCCATTCACTTCTCATCTTTGTAATGACTTGGCTGAATTCCACCTGGGTATTGACAAAGCGACCAACTAGTGCTGTGTCTTGCAACCTGTTATATATTTCATTGATGAGTGGAATCTCAATCTCTTCAGTGTTTGAGTCTTCTCCTGGATTTGGATGTACAGGGGCAGTGTGTGTTGTGCTTGTTTGGTTCGGTTGAACAGGCATGTTTGTGTTTGGGTTAATGGGGCAAGTAACAGAGGTAAAACCAGGTGGGCATGAGTTCAGGTTTAGCTCGTTAGATTTACTGCCATGGATGACAGAAGTTAGGTAGGAAGTAGTCATATTTTTCTTAAGCTTAGGATATCGATTCTTAGTGAGTATGGAAGACTTCAAATGATCAGATCAGATGTTATTTTTATGACAGATTATGAATTTAAGAGAAATTTGAATAATTAGAAGGTAAATCCGAATTTTTAAGAGTGTGACAGTTGGAGGGAGGTCCAAACCGTGGCAATCATGCAATATAGGCTGAGTTAATAAATTAGTATAATCAGTGATATTATCCTTTGAGTAATGATTACAGTTGATTTCTTCAGTGTTAAGGGTCCAATTGATGTTGAATCTACTTGTGTGGTTTTGGCTATATTTGTACTGATAGGGGATGTAGGGGTAATTTTTGTAATTATTTGTATAACTGATGAATTTTCTGATTTTTGAGATTTCTTTTACTGTTTTCTTCAAGGTCGGTTTGAGCTCGTTTTCTTTCTAGTTAGGCAGATAGTTCAATTTGCTTAACCGACAATAGACTTTGTCTAAAGGGCTCCAATTTGAGGTTGGGTTATGATGGCAATTAGACATAGGATTAGGTATATAGGTATTGTTATTAGTGAAAGTGTAAATTACTTGATTGGGGAAAGGATTGTAAGCTTTATTTTTTCTGGATATGGTTTGTTCATAAAAGTCATTGATTGTCATCCTGAAAGTTATATTATAAGGTTTTGTTGTAGAAGGAAGTTTAATATATGAGTGTGGAAGTGGAGGATTGTTATGTTTCATGGAAATGACAGTTTGTATCAATAAATTATTAGTATGAATCATGATTTCAGCTGGGCGAAGGAGTGATTTTCGAAACAGAGAGTGGCTGTTAAGCCTTATGGATGAATTAATCAATTTGAAACGAACATGGCTTTTGGGCCATAGATGAATCCCTTTCTTGTTTTCAGCTTTTTGGTACCAAGTACTGATTTCCTCCGAAGAGGAAAGGCAGTAAAGGTTGAGATGCAGAGCTAGATGGTTCTGCTGGAGAAGAAGATGGATGAGGGAAGGAAGAAAAAAGAGTGTTTCAAGAGAGAGAGAGAGAGGTTTTTTCGAATTTCCCTTTACATGCATATTTACAATACAGACGAATTTGTAGAAATTCACATAAGTGAAGCAAATCAAACCTATTTTCAAGAGAGAGAGTACCTGAAGCTTTTGAACCTTTTTTTTTGGCTAATGCATACAATATTGCTTTAATAAAATTAAGTGATACTATGTCAACAATAGTAAATTATTTGCAATAATAAGATCTTACCCTTAGTAAGATTTTAACAATGGTAAAATGTCAATATTTTAGGATGAATTAATTTTTTGAACAATGAAAATCTTTTTTTCTTTAAAAAAATATCAACAATAGTGAAATGTCTACAACAGTAAGATTTCAGCAATAGTATAGTATTAGTAATATAGGATTAATTATTTGTCATCTATAGTAAAATGTTAGCAATTTTGGATGAATTAAATTTTTTAACTATGGAAGTAATTTTTTTGTTGACATTATTTGTCATCTATAGTAAATTGTCAACGATCATCTTGGAGTGACAATTATAATTTTGTTTTTTAGTTGAAATAATTTGTTGAAAAAATAATTCAACAAATTAATAAAATAAATTAATTGTCATTTATAGTAAAATGTCAACGATTATCTTGAGCTTATATGCATGTAGTTGCGCTTCATCATACTAAAATTTAGTGAATAAAACCTTTTGAATGAATTATTTATCAACAAATTAGGATGAATTATTGTGCCAATAAGGATAAATTATTGTCGGTCATTTTAAAAAAAATTCAAAAATAGTAAAAATATTGACAATAGCTTTTCTTTTAAAAATATGTCAACAATAGTAAAAATGTCAGCAGTCATAAAAATACCAGCCAACATAAAAATGTTAGAAGTGTCTACGTTCAATTTTTTTTCACAATTGTAAAAATGTCAACATTCAATTTTGTCAGCAATCAATTTTGTTAGCGTTTGTAAAATTGTCTATAATTTTTATAGCAATTTTTTTAACAAAATAAAAAGAAAAAATAAAAAAAGAAAGGGAAATGAAAAAATAAAAAAGGAAATCAAACGGCTCTCCTGAAAATAAAAAAAGAAAGGGAAATGGAAAAAAGGAAATCAAACGGCTCTCCTGAAGATAAAAAAAAAGAAAGGGAAATGGAAAAATAAAATTGTCTATAATT
Organism: Persicaria maculosa; assembly: GCA_963922045.1. Taxonomy (NCBI): domain Eukaryota; kingdom Viridiplantae; phylum Streptophyta; class Magnoliopsida; order Caryophyllales; family Polygonaceae; genus Persicaria; species Persicaria maculosa. The sequence goes on along the minus strand of OY998267.1, from coordinate 25,535,091 downwards.
TTTATAGCAATTTTGTCAGCAATCAAACGGCTCTCCAGAAGATAGCCACGGAGGACATTCAAGCAGCATCTATAAAAGGAGATCGATGGGCAACAGTGAAGATACACAAGCTTGGTCGCTCATCTCAAAAGCATTCACTGCAATCGATCTTCAATCTCTCAAAGCTTTGTATTCTTTATTTTATCTTTAAGTTGTGGGAGATTTCTTTCAGCATTATCGTACAAGTCATAAGTGTTATACTAAGAGTATACTTCTAGTCAAACGTATTCAATAGGCTATTATTTCACTTGGGTTTGGATTGACTAGATATTGAAGCGGGTAAGACTTCAGGTTGATAGAAGAGAGCATATATTCTAGGTTGTATGTAACCTAGGCGGGGAGGTAGGTCAAGTTCGTGTCGAACCTCGTTAACATATCGTGTGTCCTTGCTTTACCTTCTGTTATTTATTTTCCGCATATATTCTTTTAAGTTTCGCAAGGATCTTAACTAGTTCCTGGAGAATTGACAAGACTGGCATTGAGCTCAATTACAAGACCTTAAAAGTTATTTTAAGGTCTTGACATTATGACTGTGAAAATTTGCTATACTCTATTCATCCCCTTCTAGAGTATACTTTACTATATTATTTCTACCTTGGACTCTTCAATTTCTTCTTTTTCTAAAACTTCTCAAAACCTCTATTTTAGTTGGGATTGCTCTTATATAGGTGGATATTTAGATAATGAAGATTGTTTAGTCCTTATAGTTAATTGATCGAAGACCTGCAATATGGTACGGTGGTAGTTAAAAAGTAGAGATGGGAGTATAATTAATACTCCATCAGAAGATATACGTGAAATTGATATATGGAGGATAAGATCAGAATCATTTTAGCAATAAAAATAAAGCTACCCCATATATGCATCGATATCCATTTTGTCTGAATAAATAGAACTCCGTAATTAGTACGTACAATATATGTATGTAATGGAATCAAATGTAATTGCAAAAATGGGGAAGTATGTGAGGTCGGCAGCAGTAATTAATCAGTGTAGAATCAACGTTTTGCCAAAAGTACGTCAACTTAAGTGGAAATTAAGGGGTAAGAAAGAGAGATGATAACTACCTTAATTGTCACTTTACACGTACATACGTATGTTGATACTTGAAAGTGATGGAGTCTTCTTCCTAGCTACTTGTCCTCTCTTTAATTGGCAAATCTTGTGTCATCCCTCAAAAGATTTGGAATTAGTATCTCCATTTACTACTCTCATCTAATCTTCCCAATTTTCATACAAAATTATTTATTTATTGCTTAATTTTAATATAAAATAATCATATTTTCTGTTAATCCGTTCATTTATCAAGGCAAAGCTTAGGTTTGTTATTAACAAGTATAAAATTATTAAAAAAAATAATTAACAAAGAATATTCTATTAAGTTTCTAACACTTTAAAAAAGTTCAATAAAATCAAACTGCACATATTTTGAGATGAATGTAGTATAAAATTATTTTAAACAATTAATATTTTATAGAGTTTTTTACTTTAAAAAACGTGTTAAAAACTCAAACAATCTATATTTTTAAATGAATGGAATAATTAAAATTGGTTTAATATATTCTAGTGTAAGAACTTAGAAGTAATGAAATGAAATATCACGTCGTCAACATATATAATACTTTTTTAGAATTGGTGATATAATACTTTTTACCACCTCTCATTTTCATCTCTCATTTTACCCCAAGTCTTTGTGTAAGAACTAGAATATGGTGAGCGAGATTAATATTCAATTAATCCATAAACAAGATTATCAATAATTATCTTTGTACATTACATTACAATATTAATTCATGAACCAAGTAGATGATCGAGTTAAAGGATATATATATGAGCTCGATCATATTTAAAAGATACTCCGTATCTTCTAATCCTCAATCTGCAATCTATCTGTAATTCAGAAACCTCAAAACCACTTTTGACAATACGAATCCCTAATTAATTACGTACTTAAGATTTAGGAAAAATCCAAAAGAAACTTAATCTCAACAAATGGCCGCCGGAAATCGAGCATTGGGAGGTGGAGACGGCGGCAGCCTGGACGAGAAGTTCCTGACCGGAAAATCGTCGGACGAATCATCTTCGAAATTGAGAGCGTAGCTGTACGGATCGTATCGGAACTCGGAGGTGTTGGTCGTCCGGCGGCCGGACCTGGCACCGCCGAGCTTGGAGAAGAAGGAGGCGCACCTATCAGGGAGGTGGTGGGCCCTGGATCTGATCCAGGAAGACGGAGACGACCTGGAAAGGAGCCTCTTGCGGTGGAAACCGTCGTCATCGGAGCCGGAGGAGGAGGAGGAGGTGGGAGAAGCAGGCTCGACGTGGTAGCTGGCGGCGAAACAGCAAGAAACACAGAAGGAGGACTTGATCCTGTGGCGGAAGGAAGGCGAGTGGTGGTGATCGTGATCGGGATCGTACTCCATTGAATTGATTGAAGATTTGAAGTTGATGAACTCAGAGAAAGGGAGGGAATTCGAAGTAGTTGGTGAATGATGATGGTGGAGGATGAGCGTGGGATTTGTTGGGATTTATAAGTTTGAGGATTTTCTTACTCCTACACTACTTTTGAGTGTGGGCCCGAGTTTGTGAGACACGTGGCTGATCCCAAATGGATAAGGATTCCGCTTTGTATAAACCGCGCCGCGCTAACAGGAAAAACCGTGGGATGGACGTGGAAGGTGACGACTACTATTCATTCTACCCAACTTGTGCTGCTGTTGTGGCCCTGGTTGGGGTCCACTCTGATTTGAATTATACGGAGTAATTAGTTCCAGCGGCGGATCTAGGGAGGCTTGGGTGGCTGAAACCCCCCACCATAAAAAAAAATTTATGTAAAGTGAGACAATGAAATCTTTTCGCTCATTTGGTGACGGGAAGGGGAAACACAAAAGGGAAGGGAATAGGAAGGCGTAGGTTCAGGGTTCGAATCCCCCTCTCAGGGCTTCATTCCTTTTTTTATTTTTTTAAACTTTTTAAACATCTACACAGTGCACGGTTGCCTTTTTTTTAGACTTCTATTTGCGAAATCCAGGATTGAGAAACCGCGACTCGCACGCCCCCAAGCCGCACTCCCCACCGTCGCGTGCGCCAGTCGGCTCCGCCCTCCCTCTGGTGGCTATCGGCTTCGACCTGCTGCCTGCTGCAGTGTACTTTCCAAAGGTGAAAGGCCGAAACAGGCGAAAGTCTCCACTTTCCATTGTTGTTAATTCTTCCCCAAATCCCAAATCCGAATTGAAAAGGTTAGTTTTTCATACTTTATAGGCAGGATATGAGAATTCGTTTAGGGTTTTGATTTTGGAAATCAATTGGCGAAATTAGGGTTTGATTTTGAATCAATTTTGTGAAATTTTATTAGGATTTGTAATTTTAGGAATCAATTTTGTCATTTAATTATTGTGTATATATGATTTTGAGAATGAAGTTTACGAATTTCTTAATTGAATTTGGGGTTTGTAAATTGAATGTGTGATTTGGGAAAGCCTTTTGTGGAATATTTGATGAGATATGTTTCTTGTTTATAACTAATGCCTCTAATATGTTGGATGTGATGATGCAAGTTGGTGTGACCCAAACACCTTAATTATTTTCCATGTTATTTGTAAGGATTGTTAAACTTTTATGCTTGAAAATGTACTTTGAGAATTTGTTGCTTTTTATTGCACTTAATTAAAGGTGTTTGAAGCATTTTGATCCAAGAAAGAAACAAGTTGACATGTACTGCATTTTTTTGGTCCTTAGCCAGACGTTGTGTAATGAGTAATGACTGAGAAAAGTTTGTTAAAATAAGGTTAATGCATGGGTGTTTGTTGATGACAAGATATTAGATGGTTTCTATAACATAGTAGGTATATATGAATCCTTTTATGTGGGTGATGTGCAATGAACTTGAGGATGGTAGACGGAACCCAAGATGAATCATTATCATTATGTAATTTTCAGCCCCCCCCCCCCCCCTAGCAACAATTCTGGATCCGCCACTGATTAGTTCACTATCTACACTATGTGCGGGTTTTTTTGGTTTAAATAAATTTGATAATAAAAGTCGTTTATTAAATTAATTAATTTTTTCCATATTTCTAATTTTTCAAATCTGAATGAATTGATACTTAATTAGACTAAAAGCTAATTTCTCCTTACTCTGGCCTTACTCATTACTCGTTGCTAGTGTATGTTAGTGGAAACAACATGTGAAAAACTATAATTTCTCAAATCTTACTGAATTTATACTTTATTGACAACATATAAAACAATATATGAAAAGCTAGGATATATTAGTGGAAACAAAAAAATAACATACCTTGTAACCAATCATCACATTATTTCGAAAAGCTTACCAAGGAAATCGTAAACAAAGTCATAAACAACCTGCAATAACAACACCAAAAAGAAGAGAAAAGACATCAACGTTTGTGAAATAACATTAACAATCTAAACTATATATAGGTCAAAATCTAAAAATATATCCATAACTATATATATGTATAAAATCTAAAAATATATCTCATAAATAGATCAATACCTTCAAGATGTACAGGAAAATTTTATTTCTTATTGAATTTCATAAATTGATAACTTTTACATGGCTAAGTATTATTTCAATTTACTCAAAACCTTTTATCTTCTTCATATTGATAAAGTTATTGATAAATTTATTTAATCATTATGACCATGTTAAGTATTATTTCAATTTCGTCAAAAATTTTTATCTTCTAAAAATATGTTCATATTGATGAAGTTATTGATAAAGTTATTTAATTAGTATGTCCATGTAATATATTGACAAAATTATTATCTTCTAAAAATATGTTCATATATAGTAAAAATAGGTAAAATCTTATCTTATTTAATAGTCTTTAAGATAAGTTAATATCTTCTAAAAAAAATCCATATCTAATCAAATGGGGTCAAATTTTATCTTATGCATATATAGATATATTGATCAAATAGAGTGAGAATAAAATTTTATCTTATGCATATATTGATTATTTTAAAAATTTGTGATTAGTTCATACAACTACGATTAAGGAGAAGCCGACATGTGTCTCATGCGACTTCTCCTTTATTATATATAAATAATAGATAGATAATTTACTTATATGTATTTTTTGAAACGTAAAGACATCATACAGACCTGATGGGTCGAGAGGTTGAAAAGTTAGTCAACGAACAGTCCCAAGAATATAACCAATGGTGGGGGACCAAGCATAAAATAATACCACACTAAGAAAAAAAACTAGGGAGCGGAAGATGACACTGCATAGGCAAATGATGTTGGAAGTGTGACAAATTGAACCTTCTCTTCTGACAGCTGCTAGAGATAACACAAGATATCTCTAAGGTACAAAGTGGAGATTTCTGATTTGGACTACACCATCAACAGGTCGTCAAGTCTCGATCACATTCACAACCTCTCGCACGGCGGCAAAATACAACCACAAAGCTCAAAATAATACCACATCGAGGATCAAACCATTAACACAACACCCAAGCTTTAAGACGGTATAGAAATTCATTGTGAAGGAAAAAAAACCTTTGGCGTTATATTTCTTTATTTTATGTTTATTTTTATTTTTATTGTAAGATGATTCATACTCGACAAATTTTCTAAATTAGTACAAGTTTTGTGTTCTTTATATTCTGGTGTGTTTGATTTTTCAAAATTTATTATTATTATTTTATTGTTTTTTTTTTGCCTCCTCTTCCTCAACCTAATGTGCACTGTGAACATACACAAGTAGATTGAACAAGGAGATTATACAAGTGAAGTGGTTCGGATCTGGGGACATAGGTGGGTAGTCGGTGTTGGATGTTATAAACAAGGGATGCGGTTCAGATCTGGAGACGTAGGTGGGTAGTCGATGCGACATAGAACCACGATCGAGTGGTGGCGCAATCGAGAGTTGGAGGCCGGCGATGGTGATTGGGTGGCAAATCTGGTTTCATAAGCGAGTAATGTCTTTTAGAGTCGTCTCTTAGGAGTAGATCTGAGGGTGGATTGGAGAACGCTACCAAACACGACAACCCAACAGTTTTAGGGTTTCGGGTTTCACGGAATCAAAGTAGATCCCCGATTCAGATTTTGCTTGATGAGAGCAAGCAAGGTCAGAAATTGGCCCATTGGAACAAGATCCAATTGTGTTCTCATCGATTTTGCATTGTGTCAATCCAAAGATGGTGTTTGGTATGTGGAGATCGTCTAGTAAATCGGCCTTCGGTGATGTTGATAGTATCGAGATAGTGTTGGATTTTGGTTGTCTTCCCACCATGGAGGCCATGTGATCGATGCGAGGAGGAGATTGTTGAGAAAATGGAAAGGGAAGATGAAACATCTTCCAACAACCATTAGTCCAGAATTTGGGGTTGAGATTTCTCTCTATTTTTCTCATAAAGCTTGGATTTGGAGTTGAGAATATTTCTCTTTATTGTTCCCCATGTAGTTCATGTGTTGTTTTTGCTTTTAACATTGTGGAGGATTGTGATGATTGAAATTTATTTGGTTTTTTGTTTCTTGGTGTTATTGGTGGCGATAGATGAATTTGAGGGGTTTTTGGTTTTATAGAGCTCCTCTCTCTAGAGTTTCCCATTTCCAGAAATTACTTGAATTTTATATATTTACTAAAGTATTTTTTTGAGTTGAATATACTCGTTTGAATATATCTAACATAGTATGTATCCTAAAATCAATATATTAAAAACCTTAAAAAATTATCAAATTAATATATACTAATATATCAAACACTATATATCAAATATTAAGCTTAGGTCTACCACCTGTCGCCTGAATGAATAGTAATAAATAGGAGTCACCTACCCCAAGCTCTGGCGACATACCAAATCCTATCTTCATTGCCTAAGTACACAATATTTAATATGTCAGCTACTGAACTCATTTATGCGACGAACTTATTCAAATCACCGTCGCCTTAAAGAGTTCTTCTGACATATGTAGTTAAGATCTCGATCTGTTGGGGAGACCAATTATGTTCCAATGTCTGTCGCCTAGTAATAGTTTGTCGCCTGAGTTAAGTTTAATCAATGAAATTTGAATTTATTCGGTCCGCGGAATGTGATTTTGGAATAGTATCCAACCCCCCATACCTACGGACGACAAGCCATAATAAGTACGCCGTCTCAGTTAAATTGAGACGACGAACTTTAAGTCGTCCGTCAAGTGAGCTGCAATGACGTAGTGACATATATATTGGACTTTGATTGAATCCTATTAATTGTTGGTGTTTGTAACTTAACCGGCCGGCCATAACCGCACTCCGATCCCATATATAAATTAAGTGTTGTTAACGTTTGATTTGTATTTTATATATATATATATATTGCAAATACCAAGTAACTTTTTTCATGTAATATTATTGTCAAATCTTACTAGTTGTTTAACATTAGATCCGCCACTATCCACGCCAAAAGGTACAAAGTTCGAAGCTCATTAGAAATAACATATTAACTGAACACGCACGTGTATCATTAAGAGGGAACATATTCCTTGATAAAATACATGGATGGGAGCCATGGAGGGCACGGTTTGATGAATGAATGTTGGGGATGGAATCAAAATAATGAATGAAATAATTTTCAATGGAGTGAACGTACATATAGACATATTAGTTTAGAAAACCTGTATATATTCATGCACAGTGCGAATTACAGTAACCATTTCCATTGGATATTGAAAACAGTTTGTTGTAATCAATGAATGGGTAGATCTCTATGTTAATTAAAAAATTAACCTCCATGTAGGTACATTCCGGAAAGAGTCTCTCTCTCTCTCTCTCTCTCTCTCTCTCTCTCTCTCTATATATATATATATATATATATATATATATATAGGCTCTTTCCGGTGAAACAACTCTTACCATGTAACAGAGGGACAAATTTGAGCCATTAGATTTAAAATAATCAAGGGTCAGTATTTGTCTTAAAAGAAACGTGTAACTACCTAGTATTCACATTTAGTGTTAGATATGAATACTAGTTGGTTAAACGCTTAAAAACTTGTAACCACCAACTATTATTCACCAAATATGTTAATATTCATATTTATTAACATAATTATTCAAATCTAAGTTATTAAATATTCATATTTTACAAACTAATACAAATTTACTATTGCATATTACTATTCATATTTAAAGATACGGTTACACCAACTAGTATTCATATTTAACATTAAATATGAATACTAGTTGGTTATACGGTTAATTGTGTTTTTTTTAATCACTCTCCTCCCTTCATTTCTTTTGATCCAAGGGTCAACAATTGTCCCTCTGTTACATGGTAAGGGGTGTCCTCATAGGAAAGTTGTTCTATATATATATATATATATATATATATATATATATATATATATATATATATATTAAAATTGCGCTCTAAAATATCTAGTTGAGTCGAAATGCAAAATAACTTTCTTCAAACCAATAGTGTCGACACACGTTGTGCGGGAGTATTTTGGATAGTTTATCCAAAATACTCTCGCACCCGTTTCGTCGGCTTCGACCTTCTTTTTAATTTGGGGTTCGGCGCTTCCGTGGCTTTCGATTCAAGCTCCTGCCGTTGTTCGTCCGGCTTGCTTCCTCAGCGTCTTGCTCCCAATCTCGGCTCCTCGGTCGTGGTCCATCCGACCTGCTTCCATGGCCGCCTTCTGTTCCTCCTCTCCAGCCGGCTTGTTTTCTACTTCTCTTTCTTCTTCAACGGGAGGTTTTCCATTCCTTTCTTTCCACACTCTGAAACACTTAAGATATTTTTTTTATCCACATTGCAAGTGAACACTGATTAATGATGCAAACTCTTATTAAAAAAATGCTTCCTTATGAAAGACGACCCCCATTGCAGAAAGAGTCATTTCATCTATACAAGTTGATTCTTCTCCTTTTCATTGTGTAGATTCCCTTTTTTGTCATAGGGAATCTCTTTATCACAGAAGTAAGCCATCTTTAAGAATGAGACCTGCATCTTGGGCTCCATCTTCACCTACAAGGGGAATGAGATAACCTCCTAGATAAGCCTGTTTTCCCATTTTTGCATTTACCTGAAAACATGAGCAATGTTCAAACTTTTTATGCTTCTCCTTGAAGATTGAGTAGGTTAGAATCGTAGATTAAGAGAATTTGATAACTTAAATGTCTCATATTTTATTTGTTGATGGGTCTTGATTTGATGTCCATATTCATATAAAAACTTATATGTGTCAATTTTTAATCTAACATAAGAACATTTAAGCTACTGAAGCTACTTTGAAACTTATTGCAAGTCCTGAGAATGTGGGGTTCTTCTTAATTAGTTTCAGTTTAGATTTAAAAAAATCTGATTATATGAGCTTTTTTAAGATAACACACTTGAGAAGTTTCTTTATCTATGCTTAACATGCAATTCTTTGCAATTTCAGGATTTTTTAAACTAATTTATTAAAGCTTTTCTATGGTAGAGACCATGTTGCTTGTAAATGAAGTGGATGTTAAGTATCCATGTAGAGACAAAAAAGGGTAAGCATCACACATAAGCACTGGCTTTTCAAAACTGGTCATAAAGTCGGGAATCTCAGGTCATCCATGAGTGGTGGTTATGGAGAAGCTATGGCAGCTGGGATAGAAATGAGAAATATAGAGATGAAGGACGACTGCATTAAAATAGTTTGCTCAATCCCATTTGATGAACTTGATCTCACAACGTTATATTGTAAGGCATGGACTTCCTCACTTGCAATCCTGTACTCGGCCATCTTTTGATGGCTTGTTTCTCTCCTGGGTTCTTCGACTCCGGGAAGTGCCAGACTAAGAAATAATTGTTTTTCTAATATGCTTCGGTTATGTTATAATGCCAGATTAAGAGTGACAAGAAGCATTTTTTTCTTAGTGGTATTATATTTGATGCCAAAGTCTAAATGTGATTAAGAGTGACAGTAATCCTAGGTCTTTTACAATCTTGCAGATGCGTGTCGATTTTACTGGTATCATTCATGCTTAATTGAGTTTCAGTTTTGTTAGGTGGGTAGAGGCATAAGTGGTTCATGTTAAAATGAGTTTCAATTTTGTTTATGGTTTGCTATTGGAGATTGATGAGTTTTAGGTAATTTGATTGAAATATTTTGGAATGTTATCTACTTCATTGAGTGTATTAACATATATGATTGATTAGTTTATTGTGTCCAAGGCTAATCGCTTGACCTTGCAATGTCTTGCCCTTTACCATTCATTCATTTAACGCACCTTAATCATATACATTACCTTTATATTAATTCTATTGAGACAAGTAGTGGCATCAGCTTTAAAAGCACATAAGCATAATTGAAGGTTGCCTATTGATAAATTTGGAAGTGAATGGACAATGCTTTTACTAATACAGAATTACAGACTATGAAGTTATAACTGTTGGTGTTGGTATCTTGGTCTTAGCACCGGTAATAGCCATTTTGATTATATGATGTTTTAATTCTTTTCAACTCAAGGCATAGGAGAGCCCTTTTCGAAGAACTTAGGTTGCTCAGGTATATTTTCATCTGCATTGACAGTGGAAAAAATGAATAGGAGATAAGATTCTGAAATGGAATTTGAAAATCATAAACTACAATACATGTTCATCCTTGCACTGGATGGTGGATTTAGCTTCTTTTTTATTAATGGTAATTTCCAGGAATGTTTGGTTTCTTGTTGAATGCCAATGTTTTCAATTCAACTTAAATTATAATGTGTATAAGTTATTCTCTATTTCTACCTTAAAATTCTATAATTTTTTTAATCTCTTTCAAAAATGTAATTATTTGGGTTTCATTGTCCAATTGCTGCTGACTTATTTATTTATATTAGTTTTTTTATCTGGTCTTGACTCTTGCATATGGGATGAAAAAATTAGTTACAAATACAATAATCTCTATTTGTGCCTCAAAATTCTATAATGTCATTTTTTTTAATTTGTCATAAATCTAATTTTTTAGGTTTCCATGTTCTGCTGCCAAAGTGCCGAGGCACTAACAACTCCAAGACAAAAGAAGAGAGATGACTATGTATTTGTCACGAGGGTCTCGTGCTCATGCCACTAACTAAAAGGGCTTAGTTTGTAATAACTCAAATATGCTGCATTTATACTGTTGCATTGATTTTGCCATTTCTACGTATGTTCTTTTCACCTCTTAGTTGTGAATAGAAAAACCACTGCTTCATAAATACCTCTTACATGTATATGCTTGTGCACCCTCATGCCTTGCAATATATGTATATGTAATATGTGTGTAGTATGACTACATACTAGTATATGCTTTTATGACGACCTCACCGAAAATGTTTTTTTTTAAGAGTTATTTATTTTTTATTTGGAAAATTATATAAGGTAGTTGAGTTCATACATATATATATATATAGATGGATAAGATGAGGATCGTTTGTGCGATTAAAAGAAACAGTTTGAAATAAATGGTCACTGCTCTCTTTTTATAAATTTGTTAGTGGTTAACTTAGTGGAGTCTGTGGATAATAATCATATATTTGTAAGAAATGATGACGAGAGAAGCTCTGTTTTTATTACTTTACACGCAGAATTGAAAGTGATGATGCTGTCTTCCTGCTTCCTTCTTCAATTCCGTGAAGATGTCCTGTGTCACCACTCACCATATAAGTCTCGATATAACATTTAATTATTTTTCCTATATAATTAAAAAAAATTATATTTATATTTCATACATTTATATTTATATATTTACAATAAAATTATTATTTAAGAAAACATAATTAAAACATCAATTTATATTAAAAAATAATATAAATAAATATATATATATATTTAAATATAATTTTTATCATAAAAGTTTATAAACATGAGTTAAATTAGATATAAAATACTTAAGTGATACAACAAGTGTTACATTGTGTTATAAGGAAAAATTAACAAAAATCTTTTCACACATAAAGCTTTTGTTATGTCTTGGACACTAAAAAAACACATATTTGAGATTGATCATTTGAGCAAAATTTACTCAATTTTATAGACACTAAAAGTTGACGCCGATTTGGACACATTTAAACTAATTTAATTACATTATTTAACCGAAAATAATACGGATTATTTTTCACATAAAAAGCTCTCTTTATGTTTAATACACTTTAAAAACATATTCAAAAATGAAAAAAAAAATAATTGCACACCGAAATCATCGATTGTGCCCTCGCTTCAAAAAGATATATCTATCATATAAAAACAACTTTGATTTTGTTTTCATTTACGTAGACATATATAATACTCTTTAATTAAGTGCACCCGTCAATTTTGGTTGAATTGCAACCAACTTTGATTTTGTTAATGTCTAGATTTTGACTGGATAATTATATACACAATGTTTTTAACTTTTGCAAGCCATGCATGCACGTACGTATACAGCTGCATATGAAGCTTTTCATGTTTTATGCTTTTTCAAGACTTGATCGATCGTTGACTCAGTCATATATGCAGATTCATACACCCGTTGGCGTTGACTCTAATTTCAATCGGATAATATAATATGGAACTACTTTTTAGAACAACTATTTTTACTTTTTAACACATAATTTTACCCTTAAAATTTTCAAAAATTACATAAAATGTCCTCTTTTTTTCTTTCTCTCTTAGCCTTTGCGCTCCTCTATCTCTCTCAAACGACATCAGCCTCCAAGCTCCTACAATCCTCTCCCATAATCAAGTTTCTCATTCATTCTAAACTTTAATTTGTACACAGGAGGAAGTTGTACAGTTGCAAAAATCACATTTAATTTATTTTTCCCTTCCACCAGAAACAAGAGTCGGAGATACCAGATCCATGGCGGTGCTTAGATTCAGAATCTCGATTCTCGACGTGACCGACATGGTAGTGTTGGACGAGTCGAGAGAATCATCGACGACGCATAGTGGAGAAGGCGAGTGGACTGAAGACGTGACCAGTTGGCAAGACGGAGGTCGCGAGCGGATAGCAGATCGACAACGACAAACAACTCGTCGGAATCGAAAGAAAGAGGTGCTCGATTAGGTGAATTGGAGGAAGACCTACCACTTGAAATTTAATGTAGATTTGATAATAGACTATTAATTGATGTTTTTATTGGATTTGAAGGGTTGAAATTCATTCAAACTTGCTAAAGATCGATCAAATTGTAAAAAATGGAATCCACCGTTAATGGAGAATGGGTCTTTGTTGGCTTGCTGCTGTGCGGGGTCTGTTGGAGAAGAAAGCTGCTTCTTTTTTTTAATTATCAAGGGACTTTTTAGCCCGGCTCCTAAAAGAACCGAGCTAAAAAGTCCCCTTTTTATTCCCAGCAATTTTATTTTAGCCCGGTTCAGTTTACAACTGGGCTAAAAACACATGTTCGTTGCGACCACCTCCGGTTCTGGTCGTTGCGACCAACCCTATAATATTTGGTCGTTGCGACCCATTTCACCCGTGGTCGTTGCGACCAACCCCAAATTTGGTCGTTGCGACCATGGTCATGCGCTATAAGGAAAAAACACCATGCGCTAAACGGAATTCGTGTATATATATGCTTCCATCTAAAAATCTAAAATTTTCCTATAATTTTCACTTGATTCAACAATAATTAGTTGATTGATCAACCATGTACTCTGATACCATAAAAAGAAACCGATCAAGTGCAAAATACATAAACACATCTATTTTGAAATAAAAATGCAATACATTAAAGAGATTCTATTAGAAAAGATTTTAATGTGATAAATTTCATGTAATGTCTTCCATAAAAGACATAAAATTATCACTGCGCCAGAAGGCGTTTCAGGCGATGGACCGAAGTCGTCGCCTGAAATGGGGTTTTCGCCCTCTGATATCTCAGGCGACGAACATTCGTCGCCTGAGTTGTGGTCCGGTGACTTTCATCCTTTCACATTTCAGTCGACGAGCATCTGTATGTTCGTCGGCGGAGACAACTTAGGCGACGGAATAAATGTTCGCCGCCTCATTATGTTGTCAGAAGCCAAGGGCCATCCAAGCCCGCCCATTAAGACTCAGGCGACGGATTCGGTTTCATATATTCGTCGCGGGAGCCTGTGCACACAATTTATGAGATCCTATGAAAGAATCCAGGCGACGACACTGTCCTATGTGTTTCGTCGCCTGGAGCTTTTCAGGATACGGATATAGAATGATTTCGTCTCCTGAGTGAAGTCCAGAGATGTGTTCTTAGTTGTATTTCCGTCGCTGGAGTGTCCAGGCGACCAAAGTATCATATATGTCCGTCGCCTGAAAGTGTTAAATTTTTTTTTTAAATTAACACGACGATGTAATATTGTTTGTTCGTCGGCTAAATTCTTTTGATTTAAAAAAAATAAAATTTGTTTGGGCAGGTGCCCCCTGTTGGAAAGTACCTAATGGCACATTTTGTGCCCTTGTTGAACAACAACACAGCAACAACAACACACAATCACAACACAACACACATCAATTTAAAACCTAAACCATACCCTTAAGCTTGTCCAACATACCAAAAGTTTTAGAATCATTGTCCAGACAACACAAGTTCCAACTCCACATTACAAAAGGTTGTCCTAACACTACACAAGTTAATTCACAAAACACCAAACCAAACCACAAGTGACAAGAGGAGGGCATCCTTACCTATTCCAGCTGGGGGGAGGGCCGAGAATCCGATTGAGGAGAAGCTGATGGAAGGCCACCTGAATGGTGGGATGCCTGAGGAGTACGTACAGACCGCAGAGGTGACGGAGGGCTGTGAGCTAGACTGACCACCCAATAAGGTCATCATGACCTTCTCCATACTGGCCATACGCTCCTCCAATTGTTCATTCTTGCTCTGGGCTTGGGTGGCTGTTGTCATAGCTGTGGCAAATCGCTCATTCAACCTTGCAATTTCAGCCTTAGCATCCACCAGCTCCTTCTCCCTCTCTGCAGCCCTTGCTGCCCATGGACCCCCTCGTTTCTTTGCAGGCCGCTCTCCAGCTCCACCCATTCCTTTAAAAAAAGATTGAAAACGTAATACGAACTGAGTGGGATTGAATTATTCAAAGTAAAATCTTGTGATGAAGTTGTGAAAATTATAAAACAAAAATTAAATTCATGGGTAATACTATACCTCGAACTTCTCTTCCTCGTCTTTCCCCATGGCATTCCAATATGATGCAGGTTTGTTCTTCGATGGGGAGGGGTGATATTTGGCTTGGGTCTAATGCTTCTGCTTGTCCTTCTCCACCAGTGAGGACCTCCTGAAGACGACCTTTCAGTTTGTCCTACAACTTCATGTGTGCACAAAAAATAAATATAAGAAATGAGTATAATCAAAGCAATGCATACCAAGTATACCCAACAACACTAAAATAAAAGAAACCTATGTAACCTAAGTATGCTGAACATAAGTATGCTGAAATGAAAGGAATGATTTTAATAAAAGAAACCTACGTATACTGAAATGAGTATAATGAAAGGAATGATTTTAATAAAAGAAACCTAAGTATGAGTATAATGCAAGGAATGATTTTAATAAAAGAAACCTAAGTATGCTGAAATGAGTATAATGAAATGAGTATAATGATTTTAATATAAACAAAGAAACCTAAGTATGCTGAACATATTTATATTTATAGAAAAAATTATAAAGAGCATTTATATAGGAATAAAAGACACAAAACAGAAATAAAATGAAAGCAATACAGATCATGTTAGAGTAACAACACTTAAAAAAAGAACGGATTGATTTTAATATAGAAAAAGAAACCTAAGTACTCTAAACTATTAAAATTATTACCTACTGATTATAATACAGAAATGAAAGATACCAAACAGAAATAAAGTAAAAGAAATAATGAAAGAAATGCATTATTATAAGTAAAACCAAAGGAATCTAGTTATATACATGTTAAGAATAATGAAAGTACTCTAAACTATTACCTACTGATTCAGTACCTATAAGTTTTATACATGTTAAGAATAATGAAAGACATATGCATTATTCTTAACATGCATTATTATAAGTAAAACCAAAGGAATCTAGTCAATATAAGAAAGAGAAACTTATAAAGACTTATATATACAAAACAGAAATAAAGGAAAACAAATACATGCATTATTCTTAACATGCATTATTCTTAACAAACATAACAGAAATATAATGATACAAAACAGAAATAAAGGAATCTAGTCAATATAAGAAAGAGAAACTTATAAAGACTAATAGATACAAAACAGAAATATAATTATTTTAATAGATTTAGTACTTAGGTAATAGGTTTCTTAACATGCATTATTAAAATCAGTAGGTAATAGGTTTAGTACTAAGGTAAAATTACATAAAAACTTATAAGAAACATGCATTATTATAAGTAAAACACACATTTACTATAACATGCATTATTTATAAGTAAAACACACATTTACTAAAACAGAAAGTAAATGAGTACCCAACAGCAAGTAACAGAAAACAATTAGATGGTGTTTGAAGGGGATATACCACTCGGTCCTTCGCATGTGGACACTTCTCGTAGGCTTCTATGGTTGTTTGAAGCCATGCCGCTGGATGCTTTTCCTTGACAATCAGCTCTTCTGCTCGGAAGCTAAGGGGCTTCGACCCATTGTGATGATTGATGGGGTTCGGGTTCGTGGTCCTGTTTTGCTTGTTTCGCTCACACAAGGCCTGTAAAATGAAAGGCATTCACAAGTGTTACACAATAAGATAAACGGCGAATCAAAAAACAAGTTAGTGTATAAGGTAGAAATTACCATTCTCGCTTCGTCTGTGAAGTCACTGACCAAGAACCGCCACTGCTCAGGGCACGCGACGAACTCAAGTGGTATGTCCTCGCCCCCCCCCCCCCCCCCCCCCCACTCCAGGAAGTGTTGATGACAGTCATACTTCCAAGCCCCATATGCTTTGCCGCTCTTCTTCTCCACGTATACGTCAACTGCAGGGTCAATCTCATAATACATCTACACATCCATTGACAAAACAACATATCAGAAATCCATATCAGAATATCCATATCAGAAACTATAGACAAATGTGCATACATGAACTCAAATGAAGGCAACACATGAACTAAGGCAACACATGAACTCAAATGAAGGCAACAGATGACTTATATTTAATTTCATTCAATTTAGAAAAATAAGTGAAGGAAATTGTATAACTTTATAATGAAGGCAACACTGAAATGAATGTTTAGAAAAATAAGTGAAGGCAATTGTATAACTTTATAAGTGAAGGCAACACTAACTTTTATCGCCCATTATCGTCCTGTCATTATCTCTAAGATTCTGCATAAACATAAATATTCCTTTTTGATACTCCGCGTGAGCGTGAGGGAGTTGCATCCAACTTTTATCGCCCATTATCGTCCTGTCATTATCAATCCATTTATATGAATTCATCACATACACAATCCATTCATATCACAATCTCAACACATTTTAAATCAAATACACAATCAATTCTCATCATCTATCTCATTCTACACCACATTCTCAAATAAAATTGCACATAAACAATCTATTCACATACACAATCCATTCACACCCCAAACTCAATTTAAAATCAATACTCAATCCTAACATTCTAAATTCCATTCACATAAACACAAATACAAATTCCATTCTCATCATCTATCTCATTGTACATCACTTTCTCAAAAAAAAATTGCACATAAACAATCCATTCACATACACAATCCATTCATAACACAAACTCAATTTAAACATCATTTCACAAACTCAATTTAACCTCAATTTCAACACAATTTATACATAAACAACTCTTTCCCCTCATAAACTCCATTCAAACAACTTTTTTACCATCCAAACTCCATTAAAAAAGACAAGCTCATCATCAATCCACACACAAATAATATATATGCATATATTCAACAAAAAAACAAAAAAAAAACTAAAATTTATACATACCTTCAATTGATGTGTGAAAAATTGTGAATTGGGGAAAGGGTTTTCGAGCCTCTACGGTTTTTTTGGGAGAAAGGATGAAGAGAAGAAAGACATTGTGCAAGTACATCCCATTTTAATTGTTTGTTACGGAAACCACATTCAGGCGACGGACATAGATATATATCCGTCTCCTGAGAGAATAGTAATAAATAGGGGGCAACCACCACACCTTTCAGGCGACGGAAATAGAACATATTCGTCTACTGAATGAATAGTCATAAATTGGGGTCAACCACCACACCTTTCAGGAGACGAAAATAGCCGTATGTCCGTCTCCTGAATGAACAGTATTTAATATTCGTCACCAACCAGACTTTATTACTTGACTTTTGAAAAAGTAAAACGTTCAGGCGACGGACTTATTGTAATATCCGTCGCTACAAAGGCCCATTCTGACAGTTGTGGTTGGGATGCCTGTTTGGGCGACCGATCATGTGCAATGTTCGTCGCCTGGATTTCATCCGTCGCTTGAGTCACCTTCAGCCGACGAACTTTGAATTTTTTTGGTCGGCAGAACAAGGGTTGGAGGTGTTTTGGGCCTCCCACCGTGCAGGCGACGAGCCATATAAAGTACGTCGCCCGAACACGATTCAGGCGACGAACTTTCTTACCTCCGTCGAGCGAGATGCAATATGGCGTAGTGTATGGAAGTATCATAATTAACTACCTGTCGAGCAATGAGATCTAAATTCTTTTTAGCCTCATCACTCATATCTTTTGGGAAATCATGCATTGATGATAGCTTTCCAACATTTCTCCTTAATCACAACAACCTTTAATTATCTTGACTTGCCATATGATCAGAAAGTCGGTAGAATCATCAAACAATTTTATACGAACAAGCTAGGTTCTTAGACATTTGAGATCAAGGTACCTACAAGAAGGTGAACAAATAAGTTGATATATAATATGACATCTGAGAACAATGAGCACCGATCAAACCCTACAACCGTGAAGCTAAGAGTTTGTATCTTGAAAAATCATAAGCGGAAGCAAGCAAGGAATGGAAAGTCTGGGATAGAGGATTAGTTAAAGGTTTTTCTGGCTAAGGAAATTTGTGATCCATGTCGATTTGGGATCTTCAGTCAAGATTGCAGAGTTTGCGGTAGTAAGGAGGATAATTGGTTACATTATATTGTTACTAAGTATGCATCATGTTTGAACAACTTTGGGATATGGTATTTAGTGGATTCACAATTGTCGTATCTTTAAATGGGTGAACCACGACTTATACTTAATGGGGCATGCATACATTATATGGTGCTTATAAGCTAAGTCAGAAATTCAATTGTCTAAAGAGGTCACACATCATATGTTTTCGTTGAATGTTGGGGAAAAATGTTGTCAAATGGCGCAAACTCATGAAAATATTTATAAAATTCAATTGTGATGCCTCAATTGATTTTATTAAAAGATTGAAATTATTGTTGTACATGAGAATTAGGGTCAAGCTAGGGTACATTGGTGATGAAGATTTTGAAAGTTATTCAAATGAGCTCAATCGTACCTTGAATGTCGCAAAGGGGGGATCCTTTATGCCTTTTCCATTGGCATGAGATCATGGTTTGACACACACAATGGCGGACCTATAGGGGGCGAAGGGTGGCTTCAGCACCCCTAGCCCGAAAGAAAACCTTAGAAATATTTTTTATTTTCGGATTTTTTTTGTAATTTTTTATTAATTGTAGGGATAAGAGAATGGAAAAAGAGTAAAGAATCACAAAGATAGCTTAACTAAGTTGGTAAGGATGTGTAGTTATTTTCTTCAGGTCATGAGTTCAAATCCCATTAGCTTAATTTTTTTCAAAACTTTTGTTTCTCTTATTTTTTTTACTAAAAATGGCTAATTAAATAACAAATTAAAATTTCTCTCCAATATATTTAAAAAAACACAATTTTTTCTACATATACATATAAAAAAAAGTTCAGATTTTTTGATAATTTTTTATTTTTTCTACTAAAAATGACTATTTAAATAACAAATTTAATGATTTTTCTAATGTATATTTTTAAAAAAATATTTTTCATATATACATTAAAAAAATCTCAAACATTTGTTCAGCCTCCCAGGAAAATTCTTAGGTTCGCCACTGCGTGCGCGCGCGCACGCGATATATATATGTGGATTGTAATTGTTAGATTATTAAATTTACTACCTGAAGAATAAAAACTCATTTGAGAAATGTGTTGAGTTTTATTTTGAAGAAGGTGCGTCAAAAACTAGAAAATTTTAAGCTTGCATGATTGATCTTTAGTTAGAAGGATATGATAATCATAAGGTCGGTGGGTGAAAGCTGGACTTTCATGGAGATTAAGGGAGATAGGAGGATGGATTCAAAGGGATAAACGAAGGAGAGTTATAATATATTCTTCATCTATTAAATTTATTTTTGTTTTATTTAAAATTTATGATTGTTTATTAATGAGGAAGTTTTAATTTCATTTCAAAAATAATGTTCCAGTGTTATTCAAATATTTTTTATTAAATATATAAGAATTATAATAAAATTTAGATTATAATTTTTGTTTGTAGATAAATATACTTTATTTTTTTAATGTTAATATTTTTTTATAATTATGTAACTCATAACATTTTTAAATTAAATCCGTGTAAATCACGGGAAATAGATTAGTAACATAATACGTATGATGTATGATGGAAGTTAAAAACTAAAAAGTACATATGGGACTATATATATCCGTATACAGTCCGGATCCTCTACAACACCCCACGCTCCCTTCTCCGCATCACAAAATTATTTCCGATATAATTTAATTTCAAAAAAAAATCAAAAAAATATTTTTAGATTTTATACACTGATTTTAACAGGTTTATGAATTTTTATTTTGAAATTTCATGTTTTAAAAAATAATAAAAATTATTTTCTAAAACTAATCGATATTCTAATTATCTAAAATTTTATATCATGTTTTTTCTTGATGAAAATTTATAAATATGTGAATATGAAGGTAATATTTTTCTGAATTTTTTTTGACATTAAATTATGTCGGAAATAATTTTGTGATGCGGGGAAGGGAGCGTGGGGTGTTGTAGTCCGCATATCCGTATTATACATAGCTTTTTATGATCTCACCCAAAAGTCTAATCCAATTCATATTGCAAGACTATATATTATATGATGGACAGGATAAGATCAGAATCAATATTTGTGCAATTAAAATTAAGAAAAGGCCGTCCCTTTTTGTCTGAATATATAAAATCAATAAATATTGAAATCAGAGATAAATGTAATTGCAAAAACTGGGGAACGGATGAGGTCGGCAGCACTGATTAATGAAAATCAGACAGCAAAAAGTAAAATTAAGTGGAAGGGGGAAAAAGGTGTGATCTGATATATTCATATATACGGATCGATCATTATGTAAGTTATGGATCACGAGAGAATGTCAGGATGATCACTTTACACGCAGACAGGTTGAAAGGGATGAAGTCGTCTTCCTGCAGCGTGGTCTCTCTCTTAAATTGCAAAATCTAGTGTCATCCGTCTAAACACTTGGAGCAATTAATCCCACTTAATCTATACTCCACTTTATACCAAACCATGCATACAAATTCACCAGACGTCAATTTTGATTCATATAATATATATATATATATATATATATATTAAAAAAAATGACGGACAAACAAAACAAGAGTGCCGGCAGGCGACAACTTTGATTTTGCTTCTGTTTTGATCCTAAAAATTGACCGGGTGGATTGTGTTGCTTTTATGAGTACGGGCTGACAGTGACAAAAATGGGATTTTTTTTTGTTATCATAAAGTTGTTAGCAATTGATTGAAAAATAATAGAAAAAATTAAATTAATATATATTTAATAATATTACAATTGATTGAAAATTTTGTATTGTATTAAAGTTTGATATTAGGATATTATAATATTACATTATAATTAATCTATATTTAATAATATTACAACTGATTGAAAAATAATAGAAAAAAATTAAATTAATAAGATAGATTTTAAATTAAAATAAATAAATATAATTTTAACATAATTGGTTAAAGTAGATATATAGATATATATTATTTAAAAATAAAAGTGATTTTAGAATAAAATATATATTTATTTGACTTTTATAGATGCAAAGTTTAACTTTTTTATTTTTACACTTATTAATTAAATCAAAATTATTTTTTCCTCTATGAAAAATATGAAAAGAATCATTTCAATTTATATATAACTAATTTTATTAATCGCCCGTTGTGCAATTATTTAATAAATTTTATTATATAAAACATACACGCGTTCTTCACGGTTTGTTAATAAATTATTTTCTTATAAATTCACTTCCATTGTTATATAATTAAATTGAATTACATAAATCATAGTAATAAGGTATTTGCAAATAAAATTATCTTATCATTTTTATATTAATTCAATACTTATACTAATATATTATTTTATGTTTCAACTTTATTTTGTTAAATTATGAAGGTTGAAATTGATTATTTAAAATATTTATATGTAAAAACCATATATAAACTCCCTATAATATTAAATATAAAGTTATAATAGATTGATAATAAAAAATATTATTCTAAGCTATTGTTCATAATATATATATATATATGTGTGTAAAAAGATATGGTTCGATTTAGTATAAATTAAGTTTATTTAATAAAAAAATATATAATAAACCTTTTTTACTTTCCTCCATATAAATGAACACGTACCATTGAATAATTTATATAATTAAATCTCCATTTCAAGTTCGTAGTAAGATAAAGTTTATAACTAACAAAATTTTCATCACTTTTGATATGTTTGATCACTAATCATTGACTAATAGAAATATATTCCTTTTTTTTATATTTTTATCCGATTTTTTTAGATATTATTGATAAAAAAAAATAACAGATTTTGTAAACACTTTAAGATATAAAAATTAATTGTAACAATCCATATTGATAAGTTTAATAATCTAAATGATAGAATTTATAACCACTTAAGATATAAATATTAATTATAATAAAATTAAAGTAGACACATAGGATGACACGTGGATAAATAGATAGAGTTATTGACGTGTCAAAAAACTCGGGCCAGATTGCACCAGAGAACGACACATAAGCGAATCGCACCAGAGCTCGCCACATATGATTTCCACGTCTCTGTTTTAGTATTATATATTGATTGATTGCGAGAACTTAAAAGAGCAAGTGTGACACATAAGATTAAATGTTTCTATTTTAGTGTGTGTATGTGTGTGTATATATATATTATAGTGTATCGATTGATGATTGATTAATCTTTGATTGGTGACTTACATGGAAAAACAATAGGTTGGCTATAGGGTTGTTATTTGAGTTGAACAAGGTTAATGTACGTTGATTGTTCATATTCAACACAATTAGAAATGAGTCAAGTCATGAACTCGGGGTTAAAAGTATGATCATAATTGGCTTGTTAGTGCATAAATTAAGGAGTTTGGGCCAATTTTTTTTCTAGATAATAACCCTTCGTACCTACGACATAGTAGTTTAAAAGAAAATTTATAAATTCTACAAAATTCAAACTTGCATTGAGTTGAACCTAGTTTTAAATCAAGTTGAAAAATGTGCTATTCATACTCGAATCATTTAATAATTGTACGATTATTCGAATCGAGCTTTTCTTGAGTCGAGTTTAAACTATTCTGCTCATATAACAACCCTAGTTGTTTCGATGAATATGTAGCGCTTTAAATTTACATGAAAACTAAGTTGTTTTCGATCAAACAAGAATCAAATACCTCCCTAGCTATATACATACATACACACACACATATATATATATATATATATATATCACCGTGGTCAATGTAAGCTATTTCACTTCCAACATCGTTGTGTAAGAAAATTTTATTAAATTTTGTAATGTTTGATAACTTCACCCTTGATGTAATTATGCATGAGGGTGAGTATATATGTTAGTTTAAATATCAAATTGCTAGATTTAAAGATTGTTTTAAATCTATTTTCGAAATATCCTAAATATTCTATGTTCAAATTTGTTTTGGTATATCCCAAATTTTATTTAACTCAAATTTATTTTTTGTTTTACCCGAAATTAGATTTAGATTTATCCAAATCTATTTTAAATTAATCTATTTTGTTAGATATGTCTTGGATGTATCTACTTGTTTTAAAAGTTTGTTACAAATTATCTTGGAAGCAAAGAGTTGTTGATTTGTGGATAAGGAGAAGTCTGAATTTGAATTAAAACATTTAGAAGTTTTGTTACAACAACGCATCTGATTTTAAGGACTCATTTCAAATTGAAGCCGGCTAGAATCCAAGCTAATTAAACTCAAGGAAGTTCAAACGGCTACAAGATCATGACCAGCAGTATATAGAGACGCTTTGCAAGACTCAAAAGACACAACTCTTAAGTACTCATCTGCAATCAAAGCGATCTTCACTGCATTCAATCGTCCTCGAGCTGATCTATTTGTTTTCTGTCTATTCCTTATTATAATCGCTTTATCTTAAGTTGAGAGAAGAAAATCACGAGCATTATAGGATAAGTCAATCCCCGTTATACTAAGAGTATCCTTATACTCAAACGTATCTACACTTCGGTGTTAATGGACTGTTATTTCACTAGGTTGTGAGTTGACTAGATCATAGCGGGTTAGGCTACAAAGTGTTAGAAGAGATGAGGTTCTTCTGGGTTGTATCTAGAACTCAAAGAGAGTGAAATAATAGTTGTTTGAATCCTACGTGTTGGATAACCTAGGCAGAGACGTAGGCTGGTTTATAGTTGAACTTCGTTAACAATTTGTGTGTTCGGTGTGTTTTAATTTCCGCATTTCATATTGACACTTTACTTTCATACAACATAACAGGATACTGAGATTGTTCAAGATCTTAACTTCCAGTTCAAAACCTTGACATCCGAATCAAGCCTTTGAAAGCCACTCTAAAGACTTGCAAAAAGTTTTCATACTCTATTCATTCCCCACTTATAGAGTATTTCTATTATATATTCTAGGGTGTGGTTCGGATGTATACACCCCTTAAAGTGTACCCTGTTCACAAATATTATTCGGTGAAATGTGAAACATTCTACCGAATACTGTTATGTGTTCTTTTTCCGTTCAGTTCAGATGAAAACGTTCCAATTCCACTGAATAATTTGTAACATTCTACCGAATAATATTTAGTTTTTTTATTCATCTATTTCAAATAAAAGAAACCTCAATTTCCTAAACAATACTTACAATTTATGTGAATACTGCTTCAAATTTCACCAAATAATGTTTCACATTCCCTTAAACAATACTCACATTTCACCGAATAATGCTTCACATTCTCTTAAACAATACTCACATTTCACTGAATAATGCTTCAAATTTCGCCGAATAATGTTTCGCATTTCACCTAATAATATTTGTGAACAAGGTGCACTTTAAGGGCTGTGTACAAATGATCCATATATATATATATATATATATATATATATATATATATATATATATATATAGGGGAGGGTTCGGGTGAGAAGTACCCGGTCCGGTAAGAAGGAAAGAAGCGATCTCATTGGTTGAAACAGATCTGGATTTACTTTAAAAAAATACCCTCACGCGCTTTTCTTTCCTCTCCCACACCCGCTATTTTCCCTCGTGCTTAAGTTCTCAAGACCGGATCCCAAACTCAACCTTCTCTTCCATGGCATAGCCCTGCTTTCCCACAGGTGTTTGCATATATTACAGCCTCTAATGGCTACCCTATCTCTATTCAATTTAGCTGTTTTTCCACTTGGACTTGCACTGCTCCGCGCTACGGGCAAATCCTTTTTCCTTTAGCTTGGTGGCGATGACTTCCCACAAAAGCTTGTTCCTCTTCGTCTCCATGAAAGCCCTTTCCAGCTCCCCCCTTATTCTCAAGAACTCCTTCGTCTCCTGCCCGCTCCACTGCGAAAACCTATCCCCGCCGCCGTCGACGCCGATGCCGACGCCTCTCCCGCTCCCGCCGCCACCTGCTGCTGCTGCTGATAATGATGGTATTGTTGGTGATACCCCTCCATGATCGATCAATCGATCTATCAATCAATCAGATCGATTGTGATTTCTTTATGAGGATCGGATGATTTTTCGGTTGGAATTGAATCGAATTGATCGAATATTTGTATATTCATATGTGTGAATGTAGGTGTTAATCCAATTCATAGGTGTGAAAGGCGAAAGAAAAAACGGTACTGGGTTTTGATTTGGCTGTCGACGTTTTGGGAAAACAGAGAGTCAAAGGCTCAAAAGAGAGGGAAAGGGGTTCAGAAATCTTCACATATTAAATTAGGCAAGTCATTCATGTTTCAAAGACATAAACAGATCACTGTATATGTCTTTTTTTTTAAACAAAAGAAAAAGATGCATTTTATACCGAGTGGTTCAATTCATAAGTGATAAAAAAAATTATCACATTTTCACATGTTCAATTCGTATGTGTTTTTATACTAAGTGGTTCATGTTTTTAATACCAAGTGGTTCAGAGTTTTTATACCAAATGGTTCAGGATTTTAATACAAAGTGGTTCAGGGGTTTATACCAAGTGGTTCGGGATTTTATACCAAGTGGTTCAGGGTATTTATACCAAATGGTTCAGAGTTTTAAACCAAGTGGTTCAGCACATATAAATAGAAGTGGTTCATGAAGTAAATAGTATTGGTTCATCACATATAAATTTGTAAATTTGTAAATAATAAATAAACAAAATTATAAATTATAATAAATAAAATTTGTAAATTATAAAATTATAAATTATAATAAATAAAATTATAAATTATGTTAAAGAGGAGAAAAAAATTTTAAATTTTAAATTATAATAAATAAAATTATAAATTACAATAAATAAAATTATAAATTATAAAAAAATTATAAATTATAAAAAAAATTATAGAATTTGTAAATTTTACCTAATTGGTTCAGTGACTAAATAAAGATTGGTTCAGTGACTAAATAGAGATTGATTCAGTGACTAAATAGAGATTGGTTCAGTACTAAATAAAGAGTGGTTCGGTGACTAAATAGAGATTGGTTCAGTGACTAAATAGAGATTGGTTCAGTGACCAAATAGAGATTGGTTCAGTGACTAAATAGAGATTGGTTCATTGACTAAATAGAGAGTGGTTCGGTGACTAAATAGAGATTGGTTCAGTGACTAAATAAAGAGTGGTTCAATGACTAAATAGAGTGGTTCAGTGAGTAAACAGAGAGTGATTCAGTGACTAAATAGAGATTGGTTCAGTAACTAAATAGAGAGTGGTTCATCAAATAAATAAAAGAAAATAAAAGAAAAGTGAAAAGAAAATAAAAGAAGAGTGAAAATTTTACAATTATTAAATAGTAGTTGTTTATCAAATAAAGAGTAGTGATTCATCAAATAAATAGTATTAGCTCATTAAATAAATAAACAAAACAAATAAATAATTAAAAAATAAACATTAAAATAAAATAAAAGAAGAATGAAAATTTTACAATTATTAAATAGTAGTGGTTCATGGAATAAATTCTAGTGGTTCATGAAATAAATAGTAATGTTTCATCAAATAAATAGCATTGGTTCATGAAATAAATAATTAAAAACAAATAAGTAATTAAAATTAAACATTGAAAGAAAATAAAAGAAGAATTAAAATTTTACATAAAGTGGTTCAGGGTTTTATACTAAGTGGTTCAGGGTTTTTATACTAAGTGGTTCAAGGTTTTAATACCAAGTGGTTAATGGTTTTATATAAGTGGTTCATGGTTTTTATACCAAGTGGTTCAGAGTTTTATACCAATTGGTTCAGGGCTTTAATACTAAATGGTTCAGGGGTTTCATACGAAGTGGTTCAGGCGTTTAATACCAAGTGGTTCAGGACTTTTTTAAGTATTAGTTCATGAATCATTTTATTTTAAAAATCAATAAATAAATAATTAAAAAATAAATATTAAAAGAAAATAAAAGAAGAGTGAAAATTTTACAATTATTAAATAGTATTGGTTCATCAAATAAAGAGTAGTGATTCATCAAATAAATATTATTAGTTCGTTAAATAAATAAATAAATAACAAATAAATAATTAAAAATAAACATTAAAAGAAAATAAAGAAGAATAAAATTTTTACAATTATTAAATAATAGTATTAAAAGAAAATAAAAGAAGAGTGAAAATTTTACAATTATTAAATAGTAGTGGTTCATCAAATAAAGAGTAGTGATTCATCAAATAAATAGTATTAGCTCATTAAATAAATAAATAAAACAAATAAATAATTAAAAATAAACATTAAAATAAAATAAAAGAAGAATGAAAATTTTACAATTATTAAATAGTAGTGATTCATGAAATAAATTATAGTGGTTCATGAAATAAATAGTAGTGGTTCATCAAATAAATAGAGATTGGTTCAGTGACTAAATAGAGAGTGGTTTAGTGACTAAATAGAGAGTGGTTCAGTGACTAAATAGAGATTGGTTCAATGACTAAATAGAGATTGATTCAATGACTAAATAGAGATTGGTTCAGTACTAAATAAAGAGGGGTTCGGTGACTAAATAGAGAGTGGTTTAGTGACTAAATAGTGATTGGTTCAGTGACTAAATAATGATTGGTTCAGTGACTAAATAGAGATTGGTTCAGTGACTAAATAGAGAGTGGTTCAGTGACTAAATAGAGATTGGTTCAATGACTAAATAGAGATTGGTTCAGTGACTAAATAGAGATTGGTTCAGTACTAAATAAAGAGTGGTTCGGTGACTAAATAGAGATTGGTTCAGTGGCTAAATAGAGAGTGGTTCATCAAATAAGTAGTATTGGTTCATGAAATAAATATTATTGGTTTAATGAACCATTTTATTTAAAAACAAATAAATAATTAAAAAATAAACATCAAAAAGAAAATAAAAGAAGAATGAAAAGGTTATAATTATTAAATAGTAGTAGTTCGTGAAATCATTTAAAAATATTTGTAGTTAGTTAATTTTTTGGGTTCCTCAAATAATTTAAGAATATTTTCCACTAATATATATTATCTTTTTAAAAAAAATATTCAATTATAAATCTGTGAAATTTTTTTGGGAAAAATATACATTAACATGTCTCCTAATGTATAATTTATAAATTTATATGAAAATATTTTAATTATAATAAGAATAGATTATACGGAGTATTGATCAAAACTGCACCTTGTTGACTTTAAATACAAACAGATGCTATTATAACCAAGAGAAGCCTCGGAGCTCAGAGGATGTACCATTTATTGTTATAAGAGAGGTGAAGCGTTCGAGTCCCGGTTGAAGCAGCGTTTTAAATTTTGTGCATGTGAGGCGCGTGTGGTAGACGCGCGCAAAAGCCCAAACGGTGCGAGTGGGTGGGTGTTGTACACACACGGGGATGGGAGGGCTTAAGTTGTGATTTTCAGTATTTATGCGGGTATTTTTTTAATTTAACCACCAATCAAATTGATTATTTCCTTCTCACCGGTTCATCCCTTCTCACCCGAACCCAACCCTATATATATATAGGGATTGACTCCGGTGAAAACCTCAAATTGCGGTAAAAACCGTGATGACTACTTTATAACTTGGTTTATTTGAAACCCGTGCTAAAAACCTCAATTACATAATGACTTTACAACTCAGTTCAACCTAAAAATCGTGCTAAAAACTCCAGTTTTAAAATAACACATGACTTTATATATCGGTTAAACCTAAAAACCGTGCTGAAAACTCATGTTTTAAAATTAAATTAGGGACTTTATAGCTCGGTTTTATTCAGAATCGGGCTAAAATATGTGACCTTATAGATCGGTTCTATTTATAACCGGGCTATAAAGCTAATGAACGGGGCTAAAATGCTGGTCCTCACAGTTTTTTACCGCAATTTTGATTTTCACCAGAGCGCAACCCTATATATATATATATATACTACTGTGTTCTTCAATTTTATTGGATGAAGTGGATTGAAAAAGAAGATTAGTACATAATTAAACGTACAAGATTGTCATTAATTAATTAATACTCCGTATTTACAATGTCATGAAAAATATATATACCAGGATCGATCGTAGATATAACCCAAAAATTAAAGATAAACGCATGCTTAAAAGATCGATCTTAGCTTCTAATCCTCAATCGCAATTTGTCTATGATTGAGAAAATTAAAATAAATTTCAAGAAATCTAGATTGATCTTTTAATTATATTTCTGCTATCTATACTAGATTGATTACTAGTTAGCTGCAAGCGGCGAAATCTCTGGAGATGGCTGCAGGTGGAGAAGGCGGCAGCCTGGAAGAGAAGGCCATGACCGGGAAATCGTCGGCCGAATCATCTTCGAAATTGAGAGCGTAGCTGAAAGGATCGTAGCTGAATTCAGAGGTGTTGGACGACCGGCGGCCGGACCTGGCACCGCCGAGCTTGGAGAAGAAGGAGGCACACCTATCAGGAAGGTGGTGGGCCCTGGATCTGATCCAGGAAGACGGAGACGACCTGGAAAGGAGCCTCTTGCGGTGAAATCCGTCGTCGTCGGAGCCGGATGAGGTGGAGGAGGTGGGGGATGCAGGCTCGACGTGGTAGCTGGCTGCGAAACAGCAAGAACCGCAGAAGGAGGACTTGATCCTGTGGCGGAAGGAAGGCGAGTGGTGGCGATCGTGATCGAGATCGTACTCCATTGAATTGATTAGAGTGAAAACGAGGGAGGTTGTTGTTGATGAATGATGAATGATGAATGATGAATGATGATGGATGGGATTTGTTGGGATTTATAGGGTTGAACATTTTCCTACTTCTATACTACTGTAGAGTGTGGGCCCGGGTTTTGGCTTTTGACTCTAAAGAGTAAAGAGTGAGGTGAGACACGTGGCTGATGTCAAATGGATAAGGATTGGGGTTTTGTATAACCGGAAAAACCGTGGGAAGGGCGTGGATGGATTTGGTGATGACTGATGACTACTATTCGACCCACTAGTGCTGCTGCTGGGAACCACCGACTGTGGAGGGGTCCACTTCCTATCGTTGCCCGTTGGGGCCCGCCATTTTTTGAATTATTATTAATATAGGCGTATTTATTACAGTAATTTGTTAAAAAAGTATTTTTTTGAATTGGATATTGGATATATACAATAAACAGATTAATTATCAACTAGTACTCCTTGCGCCATGGCGCGACTTTTAATAAATAAAATTTTAATAACATAATAAATTAAAATTATAAAATTTTAATAAAAGTTAGGATAACATAATAAAAGTAGACTTAAAATTTTTAAGAAAATGGTAAAAATGTTTATCATAAAGTTAAGCTTCATCAAAAAGGTTTTTTTTTTCAATTAAGATATTATATTGATATAGATTATTATATATATGTGTGTATATAGTAGACATTAGATTTGATTCAATATTATGAATTAAACCCAATGGCTAGTAAATGAGTAAAAAAGTAAAAGGGAAAAAATGTAAATGTATGAAAGAGAGGAAGAGTAAAAAAAATAATAAGAGAAAAATTGTGATTAGTTGAAAAACCTTAAATTAAGGAGGTGTTGACACATCATCAAAAGTTTTCTAAATTCTAAATTAAGATATTATATAGATTGATATAGATATAGATAAAAAAAGTGCAATTAAATATAATTGATTGGATAGTTTATATACATAAAAGGAAAATTGTATACATGCAATAAATCTAAATGGGAAGGAACTCTTAATTTTAATATAAAAATTAATTAAAAATTAGTTACCTGTAATTGGACGAAAATGTTAAAATTAAGGGGAGGACAACAAATGAACAATAAATTATAATAAGAGCTCGCTTTAAGTTTCGAAGAATATCAACAATTGAACAATTCGGTTTTCAAATCAATGGGAAAAATACCCGAGAATTCTAATAATCAATGGAAGAGTGAATAACTCTGTATTTGATGATTGTAATTATAAATATGAAAAAACAGCATTCAAAATGAAAAGCATCATCCCTTTCTCAAGTCATTCAAAAAACATCAAATGCCTACCGTATAAAAAAAACCTACATTAAAGTGTATTTCGATTTACAATGATTGTAATTATCATATAATTATAAATATAAATATAACTGGAAAAGTCGTTTGTTTAATATTAATATAAATACTTTATAGTGACAAAGTGTATTTGGTTTTCGATTGGATTAAGAGATTTAAAAAAATGACGATGAACAAGTCATCATAAAATTTTTTAAAAATAATAAAAAAAAGAGGAAAACATCAAAGGAACTAGGAACAATAAAACGACATTAGCACAGACAAGCAATGATAGACCAACAATAAAGGCAATGTAAAATATCCTTGAGGAATAAAAGTGGTGCATCACATATATATTTGGACCATAGTATATACTGTATGAGTTAATAGAGGCGATGTAAAATATGGTATATTCTATTAAAAAAAGCATATATTTTATAAAATATAACATGATTATTTACACATATAACTGATCATATGAATAAGTACGAATAATTATATAACAAAAGATAAATAATTATATTGCACTAAAAGAATAATATATTACAGTATTACCTATAAATAATCAGTTATATATGTATATATATACACACACGACTACACGAGCAAACCAAAAATAATTAATGAATCAATCCCCAAGGTTCATTCAACAAACTGTGCCCTCCATGGCTCCATCTATTTTATCAAGGAAAATGTTTCCTCTGGATGATACATGTATATTTTTATTTTTGCATGCATGCACCCATTTTTTTTTTTTTTGTGTATGTATATGTGTGTATATATTAAACATATATGTACGTACATGTGTTGGCATTGGGTTTTATTTATTTTTATTTGGAAAAACAGAAAAATTAGTTCATATATATATATGGATATGATGAGGATCGCTTGTGCGATTAAAAGAAACAGTTTGAAATAAATCGTAATTGCTCTTTAATAATATCTGTTAGTTGTTAGTGGAGTCTTTGGATAATAATAATAATAATAATAATAATAATAATAATAATAATAATAATAATAATAATAATTGAATGGATGTGTAGGCGATGACGAGAGGTGAGTTTGATTAAATAACTTTACACGCAGAATTGAAAGTGATGATGCTGTCTTCCTACGTACTTGTTTTCCTCAGTTTGCTGGAAATTATCGATCCATCGATTGTGTCGTCGCTCAAAAAAGGTCGATCTGTATGATATGGAACCAACCTTTGATTTTGTTTTTATCTACGTGTAGATACTCTTTAATCAAATGCACTCGTCAATCTTGGTTGAATTGCAACCAACTTTGATTTTTGTTTCTGTTGATGCTCCATTTTGACTGGATTTATCAATTAATTGTTTTTTACAGGCCACAGTTTGCACCTTTTTCTAGTTTTGTGCTTTTTTTTTTTTATGCTTTTCAAGACTTTAAGAAAAAAACATTTTTAATTAATTCAGAAATGCAGCAGTTGCCTTCAATTTGAAAGCAGATAAAATGGTGGACATCTTGTTAATCCCACGTCGGATGAGGTCTCAATTCAAACCGGAATATTGGCCCATAAACCACTTTTCCCCTTAACATAAACCTTTTTCCTTTTTTTTTCCCTCAATACTCCACAAAATTTCTTATATCATCCGGAGAATATTGCATATGAAGTAGCAGTGTAGCACCCTATATTTTAAAAAAAATGGAGGTAGCAAATTCTAATTAACGTGTGATATCGATATGATTTGTTAAGATGATATATATTGCCACTATAAAATCTAGCAACCCAAAGATCTATAAATATGGACCATCGTTCTAGTTAATAGGCAATGAAAGAGAGAATCAAGATCGGGAAATTTCGGGGCCTAGATAAGACTTTGTAAAACCCTTTCACCTTTTTAATTGACATAGAACCCAGTTTTCTAATAAAATGAGTAGATGATGCGTAGGGAATGGTCGGGATAGCTCAATTGGTAGAGCAGATGACTGAAAATCCTCATATCTCCTGTTCAAATTTGGTTCCTGGCACACAATTCATTTGGATGAGTATCCATGTTTTTAAAAATGGATATGGATCTATATACATTAATCGTATAGATCATGCACATACGTAACTTATTTCTCTAGGTGTCTATAGATCTACCCCATCTTCTATAGATCTACCCTACGCACCCCACTCGCTAAATCTTTTTGCTATCACTAACTCTACTTTATTGCATTGCTGCTAGCATTGCTCTGTTCTTCTTTCTAGCTATTGCCTACTTGACTTCACATTATTTTGCCTATTGGCCAAGGCCAGGCGTGCCCCTCATAGCTTACTTCTAGCATACCATTGAAAGGAGGCAGTGATACCCTCGCTTATGAGATGGAGGTTCTGTCGTAAAGCCTGCGGTAGCAACGGAACAAAATAAAAGATCTTTCTCGATCAATCCCCTTACTCCTCATTCTTCGAGGATTTGCAGACCCTCTACCCCATCCCCTTTGACTTTAAGAAAGCATTTTTTAGTAGCAAACCAGCAGCAACCTTCCATTACAAGTCTTTCCCCTCTGTCGAGTCAATGAACCTTTCTGCATTCGGTTCTAGCTATTTCTGCACCTGCTAATTGACCTGAACAACATATACGGATCCCCTCTATCCCATTTTTCAGATCAAGAGGCAATGAAATTGTCAAGCTGGCCTATATATAAGAAAAAGATCTTAAAAAAAGATTCGATGTCTTTTAATCGATTGTTCTTTTTTGTCAAGGCTATGTAGTTCAATCGGTCAGAGCACCGCCCTGTCAAGGCAGAAGCTACGGGTTCGAGCCCCGTCAATCCCAACGGATAAAAAAAATACATCAATGAATCTCTCCATTACATTACATAAAAGAAAATGAATTCTTTTTTGGCCGCCATGGCTGGTTAAATGCTGTTAATGAGAATAATAACTCACTATTCTTAACAATAGGCCGTTCTTCATTGCCAACACCTGTACTTCGCACTTTTCTCCCAAGTCCGAACTACGGCATCACGTAGTATTTCCTTCAACAAGAAAGGTTCACATTAGAGGAGAGCCCAGAAATCGATCATCAAGAGGAAAAATCTGCACACTAATCTATACTATATATATAAATTTGAGTGAAAGCTCATTAATTGCACCTATTAAATACTTATAAATAAATCTAATATATATTTAATATTAGCTTAAGAAATCGAAAAGTCATTGTAGCTTATTGGTTATAGGTATAGTTCTAATTCATCATGACAAATGATCAAATCTCTATAACTACAATATTTTTTAAATATAGAGCCAAGTTAATATATTTATCAAACTATACTATATATATAAATTTGAGTGAAAGCTCATTAATTGCACTTATTAAATACTTATAAATAAATCTAATATATATATATATATATATATATATATATTTAATATTAGCTTAAGAAAGCAAAAAGTCATTGTAGCTTATTGGTTATAGACTTATAGGTATAGTTCTAATTCATCATGTCAAAGGATCAAATCTCTATAACTACAATATTTTAAATATAGAGCCAAGTTAATATATTTATCAAATTTTAAAGATAAATAAAAATAATAAAACTTTTAGAGATAAAAATTATTAGTAATAAAATTACAATGATAATATACTGTATTAATTAAAAATATATATTTAAAATAAGTCCTCTATAACTACAATATTTTTCAAGTTTATACTCCCTCCGTTCGGCAAAACTTGTCATTTTAGGGTGTTATTTTTGTTCAAAAAAACTTGTCATTGTAGGTATTTTGCCCTTCACTTTACAAAAATGCCCTTGATATGATTGATGATTTGTTAGTTGTAGTTTTCGATAAAGTAAAAAAGGAGGGTAATAATTGAGGGTACATTAGTACATTTGTTAATTGCCTTAAAACTTGTGAAAGAAGCTAAAATGACAAGTTTTTCCGAACGGAGGGAGTACTATATTGTTTTTTTATTTGTTTTAAACCTAAACATGTTCATTTCTAAAGCAATTATCATTTTTTTTATAAAGTTGAATTGCGTGTAGAAGTGAGTAAGAAAATAAATAGAGTCAAGTTAATATATTTGTCGAATTTCAAAGATAAATAAACATATTAAAACTTTTAGAGATAAAAATTAATAGTGATAAAATTATAATGATAATATATTAATTAAAAATATATATTTAGAATAAGTCACGTGCGTAGCACGGGCCTGCTCACTAGTTGTTAAAAAAAATGGGTGTCTACAAAAATTGATTGTGCGAATATCAAGACGGGTTTTTTCCCCGACTACTGACTTTCCCTTTACTTCGGTTTGTAATCGTTTTTATATACTTCTGTACTATAATCCAGAAGATTATTTAGGATGGTCTTTCTATATAATAATGACCTATTTTTTTTTCCGATTATATATAAATAAATAAAAATTCAAACATTTCAATCCTCCCTCCTACATGCCTATAACAATATAGTCCGGTTGGTTAGAGGATTTATAGCTATTAACAAACGCATATATGCTTGCTTTCATATTCGCCACTTATGAAACAAACAAAATAGAACCATTCGACAATACAGTGAAGAAATCAATGAATACAGTAAGTTAAACATGTATCCATTGTGACTTTCAAATTACCCATTCTCCATGTCCATACCCAAATGCACATCAGCAGCTAGTTAAATGTAGCCTTGCGTTGAAAGCATATATTCTCCGATCATATCCATCCATTTAGTCTTGTTCCAGCTCGTCCTGTCTACGGATTCAACCTTCTTCTCCGTCACATCGTACCAAAATAGTTTCTGATAGTAGTGGCACACAAACAACACTAGTTTCTTTCCATCTCCACCTTCATACAGCATAGCCGGTGTTACACAATCCCAGCGCAGTCCCTCTGCGATAAAATTGCGGTCCAGTATAGAGTACGATGTAGAGTCCGTTACCTTGCTGCAGTTGATGCTTGCCAACTTTTCCCACGAATCACCCAACCCGTACTCCTTCATCACCCACATTTCATATTTGAAGGTGTAACTAAAGCTGTCAGAATGCTTACAGACGGTCTTCGAAATATAACACAACTGTCCATTAAAATGTGCTAAGCTCCGAGTGTAGCACATCCTTCCCATCGATTGGATATAAGGGATTACCACATCTGGTGGCCAGCAAGGAGGATCCTTAGTAGCATCCTGAGGGACCGACGAAAACTCCCCGAATGTACCACTATGCAGATTGTAGGTAACGATCATGTCCGTTTGGGTTTCTTTGTTGAAAACAAGCCAATGAAGGACGCCGTTGATTCAATGAGCTAGAGGAGCTCGGCGTTTGTTGGGAGTCGACCACTCGTATGCCTCCTCGGAGGTATATGGGAAGCCACTGGAACGCTTCCAACGCTTGCTTCCAAAGGTGTAAACCCAAAACCAACTGTTGTCCTCATTCTGAAAGCGATTTTTCCCTAAAATCCTCTTCCGTCTACTTCCTTGAGATAGAGAGTGGTAGTTGCTGCAGACGACCAAGATGACATAATCGTCCCCCAAGGGATCATAACCAAATCCATAACATATCCAGGTAAGAGCATGACCTCGCATTGGGGCATTTTTTACTTTGAAGGAAGCTCCGGTGAAGAGGTTGTGGAAAAGGAAGAGAGCGCCGCATTCATTAAAACAACCTATCCACCCATTGGACCATCCCGAATTAAGCAAAATAAAATTGTAGGGGAAGTTGCAACGAAGCATCCGATCCCATATCCCGACTAGGATTTCGCGCACCACAAGGGGAGGAAGGGTGGTAGGAATAGCAGGCTCAGGATTGCTGGGCCTTGTGAAAAGGCAATATAGCCTTTGGAGACCTAAGAAGAAGGCTGTACAGGTCTGATTTGAGTGAGCCTTGAAAAACATAGGGTCATTGATGATGGTCTTCCACTTGTTTGACACCAGTTTACATGACAGAATACATTCCAGCGGTACTCGCCGGAGAATTTCAATCAGTATGTCTTGAGGGATCAAATCTATACGAGCCACATGAAGAGGATTTGCACAGTTTCTCTTAATTGTTGTCATCGTTGTGCTTGTTGAGTTAGTGACAGATCAAATGGAATCACAAACTTGAATGAAGAAGCTGAAACATCAACCAAACCATATGCATATATATCATAAACCTATCTATGTTTAAAATTTCCTAAATTTCATATCTAATAAATCCATCACTAGCAGAGGCGATGGTGCAAAATGTGCAATGATATCATGACAAGCGGACTGTTTCATCAACACCAAATCCCCAATTTGAATAATTTCATCAATCTAAATCTCAGACAGTGAGTGAATACTGAATAGATCCAAATAAATAAGAAAGAAGTATATATATATACTTGCTATAGCAAATCAAAACCTTATCAACCTGAAATCCCCAATTTCAATAACACTGGCGGGATCTGGAAACCCTAAAAATAAAATTTAGAGGGGAGTAAAAATGAACATACCGTGAGAGAGTGAGAGAGGAAGGGGTTGGATCAACCAGAGCTGAGAGACGACGAGGGGCGTGAGAGGCGATGGGTATGTATGGATGTGGTCGGCGGCGGCGGCAACACTTGAGAGATTGGCGACGCAACAACTGAAGAGAGGATGAGAGAGAACACAACCAAACAGGGTAAGAGGTGTACTGTGAAAGCCGGATTGGATCGACAGACGACGGGTTAAGGAGACGATGGATTGGAAATGGAAGAGCGCGCGAGAGAGGGAGAACAGAGCAGGCAAAGGCAAGGCAGACTGCGCGGA
This sequence comes from Persicaria maculosa, assembly GCA_963922045.1. NCBI lineage: Eukaryota > Viridiplantae > Streptophyta > Magnoliopsida > Caryophyllales > Polygonaceae > Persicaria > Persicaria maculosa. The sequence goes on along the minus strand of OY998267.1, from coordinate 25,496,434 downwards.
CGGAGGCAGCAGTGAGCAGAGAGTCGGAAGGCGGCTCTTTCTCTGTATCTCTTTAATTAAAGGGAAATTAAGTTTGGTGTCCTGAGTTTTTTACAATTTCGGTTAGTTTTTTTTTTTTTTTTTTTTTTTTTTGTTCGGATGATACCCATGGATGATACCAATGAGTTTTCTCATGTCCAAAACTCATATTTTTTTTTTACTAAAACCACCCTTTATTATTTCTTTCTTCACAAAAAACCTCTTTACTTTTAATATTGAACAAAAATACCCATTTTTTAGCTAAATTCAATACAAAAGTGACAAGACTACCTTTATTTTTAAAATTTTACAAAATCAAATATTATTTCCAAAAATTTTATCACAAAATCACCCTTGTCTCCAAAGAAAATTAGAACAAAATCACTACGGTTTTTTAAATTGTACAAAAGATCTATTATTTTTTCATATGTTGTAAAAACAAAACAAAAAAAAACTAATTATTTGCCAAAATACTATTTAACACCTATTATTTTCCAAAACGATATCTATTTATTAATATTACTAATTATGTTAGTATTTTGCTGACGTGTCACGCCCACAACTAAACTTGATTATTTTAATCCATTTCTCTTTTCTTATTGGTTGACTATATTGTCAAAAATCTTTGATATATGTTTCCTTTTTTTTTATTTTTATCGCAATCATCTCCTTAATCATCTACATACACTGAACTTGAGTTAATCTTGAGTATTGACTACTTTATTTTTGAAAATTGAAATTACGTATTTCCCATACTAAATCGAATATTTATTACGGACAATGAATATTTAGTACTTTTAATAATTTAAAATATTTAAACTAAATTGTTAATAAATTTGACAATTCATAAAATTATTAATTTAAAATATTTAATATACGTATTTTTATATTTTTAATATTACGATATTCCATAATAAATATTCATTGTTTGTAATAAATATTCAATTTATTAATTTAAAATGTCAAACTAAATTGTTAATATATTTGAGAATGAAAAAAAATATTTATTAAATTTTCTAATTATATTCGATAATTGATTTTAATAATTTAAAATATTTTAACTAAATTGTTAATAAATTAAAAAATAAAAATTATTAATGTAATTATATAATTATATTTGATAATTAATTTTAATATTTTAAAATAATTTAATTAAATTGTTAATATTTTTGAGTCTTTATTTAAAATCTATTGAGGAAAATATAAAAAATAAATGATATATTAAGTTGTACGAATTTTTTTTCAAAATATTCACAAATAAATAAAAAAAATTACGAAAATATTCACTGTTTTAAACATTTTACACAAATATTCATTTTTTGCAGGTTCATCAGAAAAACGCGGTCCTACTCCGTGTTTTATTCACAAAGCTGGAAAGAGAATTGGCGCCAGAGTTGGGGGTTTAAGTTTAAGAAAGAAACGCGGTCTGAGACCGCGTTTCTATATTAAAAAAAAAAAGAAATTTATTGTCATTTATGAAAATGCTTACCTGGCAAAAGAAACGCGGTATAGGACCGCGTTTCTATTGCTGATGGGGCCCCACAGGTCAGCTATTGCTGACTGGGCGTGGATTAAACAAACGCGGTCTATGACCGCGTTTCTCTGTGTAGTTTCAGAAAAAAAACAGTCAAAGATTCTTTTTTGGTGGATTACAAGTAAAACGCAGCCTACTTCCGCGTTTCTTTAAAGAAAAAACCCTAACCTTGCGGCGGCTTGGAATCGAGCAACGAAGTCCAATAACAAACCCGCTCTTTCAATAGAAGATGGAGGAGGATTAATTGAGGGGGGAGGACGCAGTGGGGTGGTCGGCTGTGGGTTGCAGAAGACAGAGGGGGATGAGGCGGGTTTTGATCTCGAAGACGGAGGAAGAAGATGAAGTGGGGAAGGGGAAGTTGCGTAGGGTTATGTGATAGTAATAAAACGCGGTTGGGCACCGCGTTTTATGGGCTGCATTCAATAGAATCTTTGACTCTTTTCTTTTTCTGAAACCGACACGGAGAAACGCGGTCGCAGACCGCGTTTCTCTTATAACGTCAATCCCAATCAGCAACTTTTGCCGACTGGAATTAAGTCAACAAAAGAAACGCGGTCTCAGACCGCGTTTCTCCTGCCACATCAGCATTTCAGTTGGGCGAATTAATTTTGAATTAAATGCCCATAGATGATGAAGCGCTCCCAAGAAAATTATATAAGGGACCCACTTTTGATGGGTCCCTGTGGGTTTAAACGCGAGTATACATTTTTATATTTCACGGACTTACCTGACATGCGAATCGTTTTATTCGCTATTTATCCTGGGCCGCGCTTTATTCGCGTTCGTGAAATCTACCATAACCCGACACATTCTTATGGGAGTTTATCCATTTATTTTTAGGATTTAAGGGTTCATACCTGTCCGCGGGGATTCACCTTGTGTTTTGTTCGTCGCGGACGTTTAGGATATTACATCCTTTCTACCTTCTTAACTTCAGAATTCTCTGCGGTTACTACGTAGACCCCGCGGTTAACTTTTGATTCGTTCAAACTCTTCTCTCTTCTCCTTCTTCTTGTCGTGATTCCAAAAAACCGTCCCCTTCTTCTCCTGTTCAATCTCCTATTTATAGGGATTGGCCAGAGGCCCATATTTTGACACTTGTCATTATTGAATTGACACGTGTGGTTATCGTGGGTGGTGGGCATGATGGACATGTGTCATTATCTTATGTCCGCGTCCTCCTTATACCCCAGTTCTCCTTGGATGTCGTTTTCGCTATATCCGCGTCCGATTCTTTATCAAATTATTTCAGCATGGTTTCATCACAGCTCCTCGGGTCGGGTTGAGTTCCATGAGAGCTTGAGATGATTCGACTTTTACCCGCGGAAATATGTTCCTCCCTTCCTTTCTAAGGGAGTAATTTCGTACTTCCTGTTCTGAACAACGTTAATGGGCCTGTTTAAAGATAGCTTTAGGCCCGCTAAGGCTTTTCCACGGCCCATATCATCTTTGTGGGGAACTGAAGAGTCGGTAATTTTCTTATAAATTACCCCGTTCCGTTTTTACTTTTTCACTTCTCATCATTTGTCTGCTTGTGGCGTTTACTCAATTCCTCGTTTTTTCAGAGTTTCCCGTTGGTCTCTTCGCTTCTCGGTTGAGTTTTCCGACTGTTCTTCGTCTTCCGGTTGAGCTTTTCGGTTGTTCTTCATTTTCCGGTTGAGTTTTCCGGTTGTTCTTCGTCCTTCCAAGGTAATTTCAGTCTTTGTTCTAGGGTTCTTAATTTAGCCTTGAAATATTCTTGAATGCTATTGTTAACATTATTATTTTCGTTAAAAAACTTTAGTTTTCCCCTTCTTAAATCCGTCCGGATCCTTCCCTTTTTTCCGGTTCTATTTCTTTTGGGTTTGATCTTTTGGTCCGCGTACGGGTTCCTTTTCAGATCAGCTTTTTAATTCCTTCAAGGATGGCTAACTTTGACGGGAACCCGGACGCGCTGGATGAGTTTGAGAGGGAGGAAGGATGGAGAGAGGGTTTGCCCTCGGTTTCAGGAAGGAATTCTCCCGCGGTTATTTTGGACTCTTCTTCTTCATCTTCTAGCGGGAGTTCCTCCTCCGACTTAGAAAGTTCCTCCAAATCGTCTTCCTCCAGTATTTCTTCCCCAGACCGCGTGGGTCCCTTTGGCGACCCAATTAAGGTGAGGCGACGTCGGAACCGCTCTGACCCTGATTATTATTCCTCTCCTTTTTTAACTTCTTCTTCTTCGAAGGGGGATGACGTTCATCCAATGGATGTGGAGACTCAAGCTCAATCCGGCGCGGGTGCTTCCCTTAGTCCACCTCCATCAACCAGTGGTCGGGAGTCTGAATTGTCTTGGGTCCCCTATGCCGAGTCTCCCGTTGGTTTTGCCGAGAAGTGTGCAAGGGTTCGCTCGAAGGATGTTCTTAGCGACCTCGACTTCCCGTCCTATTCTCTTGATGACTTGGCTTCTTGTTCCTTTCAGGGAGAGTTCTCCCTTCGTGACCCTCCACCTTGTCCTCCTGTCATCTCCGAGAGAGTTCGTCCGCGTCGTTCTCCTAACCAAGAGGTGCGAGGATGTACAACTTTGCTCGATCTTTCAAGCGTTGAAGCTTTAGCCCGAATATTTCCATGGCCAGCAGGCGTGGAATTGTGTCTTCCCTCAGAGGGTGGAGGGTGCTTAGATGCTTATGAGGACTGCTTGGTAATGTACGCGGCGAGTTTATCCCAAGGATTCCGCTTACCTCTTCACCCCCTATTCATAGCCTTCCTGTCCGAGTACAATTTGAGCCCCGCGCAAGTTGTGCCGAATTGTTGGATGTTTTTCGCCAGCTTTGTGATACGCTGCATGGATATTGGAGTGCCTCCAACGAAAGAGCTAATGTTCAACATCTTTTCCTTGAAGAGAGGGCCCCAAGATCCTCGGTTCTATCAGTGCAACTCCAGTTGCAGTTATATTGAGAGACTTTCCAGCAAACCGAACTGGAAACATAAGTGGTTTCTTGTTCGCGACAAGGCCGGCGTTTGTCTTGAGTTCAAGACCGTACCTGGGTGGTTCAGCGCGGTCAAAAAGCCATGGGTTGTGCGTCTAGATAAGTTTAAAGACTCTTTCGTTCATGAGCCAAAGTTACCGTGGCGATCGATGGTTTCGGCTCTTCGTCTTGAGATGGCGGGGTTGAGTCTGCCTCATCCGCGATTAGGTGTCTGCTTTAGTCTTTACCATCTTTTATTTTTGTGATTTTCTTGGCGTTTTACACATACCATATATATATTTTTATACTTCTCAGAAAATTTACGAGTTCGCGAGTAGTTTTTCTTTACGCCTTTTCTTTTTGTTTTCTTTTTGGCAGACCTGATGGATTTGAGTTCTTTGGCCGATTGCCATTACGTTCAAGAAAGCGGCAAAACGAGGAAGAAGAAATCCGTCAAGCGTGCTCCTCGCCCGCCCGCTGCCCCCCAAGGTACAACGGTTGAGGATGTGGGGAGAGCCAATGACCCCGTGGTGGAAACCGAGGTCGTGGTTTCGGATGCTCACGAGAAACGTCCCTGTCCTTCGGATGCGGGCGCTTCTCGCCCTCAAAAGAGGAAGAAAGCCGCGGGCTCATCTCGTGCCTCTGGAAGCGGGGAAGAGGAAGCACTTTTCCTTCAGGGAGAGGATGCCTTGCCTGCATTCCGCATCCCCTGCTTCGGGGTTGACGAGCTTGTTCGCCTTCGTGGTTCTGATAAATTTGCGCGGAACGAACGATCATGGGTGCGTCGCTTGGAGTGGGATGAGTTTTCCCTTCAGTTCGAGCGTGCAGCCGAGTGGGTAAGTTTGTCGTTGGGATCTTTCATTTTTGATCAAGTCATCGCTCAAACCTTGTCTCCTTATTTTCACTTTTATCTTGCTTCCTTTAGGTTAGGAGTTTCCAAATCGACTCGGAGAGGCGATTGACTTTTTATGAGGCAGAGCTTTCTAAGAAGGCCTCGGAGATGAAGGTGCTGAATCACAAGCTGAGGACATTAGGCAACACTGTTGGCGACCCTTCTTCAGTGGAAAAATTCAAAAAGCGATCCGTGGAACTTCATGAGAAGTTGCAGGCTACCGGCGAGCAAATCTCTACTTTGAAGGAGCAAAATTCCTCTTTGTCCTCCAAGCTTGACGCGGAGCTATTGAATTCGGATGCTTTACGCCGCCAAAGTGAGGAGTTTCAACAGTCCGCGGCGCAAATGAAGGAGAAACTGGAGACAGCCGAAACACGTCTCAGAGATCTTCAAATGGAGCATTCCATCCTTGAAGAAGATCATGCCTTAGTGAAGCAGGAATTGGAGAAGCTTCAGTCTCAGGCTCCTCAGGAGGTTGCGCTTCAGTAGTTGGAATCCCCTGCAGGTCTTAAATTTTTAACTTCCGAATGGTTCAAAACCGACGCGGGCATTTCTTTCCTCTCCTCGATAGCTAAACCATGTCTACGATCTCCAGAGGGGGTAGAGCTCTTAAAGGACAAGTGCTTCAGTTATTTCCGGAAAGGGATGTCCGCTGGTATCAACCAAAGCGTTGCCCGCTCACATGCTAATCCAGGCGTCCCTTTGGAGAAATTTGAGGCGAGCTTGTCGGTTGCGGATTGGGGATTGACTCCGGAAGAGATGGCGGGGGAGGAGATATCGGATGAGGAGGATTCTGATGATGAAGAAGTTGATGTCGCCGCTAATCCTTGAGACTTGGAGGGTTTAACTTTCTTTTCTTTCTATATTTTGCTGGCGCGGGCCAGTTTTGTAATTAACTTTTGTAGAAACCGAACAATTCCGTGTTCCTTTATGTCCAGACAATGGCTCTTACTACCCCATTTACAGGGTTGTACTTTTGTATATTATTATCCTTTCATAGCGAACATCTCCTTTTCTTCTTTCTCTTGTTTATCGTTTTATCGGCTCGGCCACTTGTGTTGCGGTCTTCTGAAAAGTTCCTGCCACTTGTTTGCCATGCTTGAATACGCCTTTTTTCTCTCCTTCCCCTTCCCCTTTTTTAAAAAACTCTTGATCTAGGTCTTTAGTTCATCATGCATGTGGTTGTTCATTTGATAAGGACTCATGGCGCCTGGGACTTCTAACCCTTGGGCGTTTTTCAGAACTTTGGAATGCATCGATCATCTTTCTTCGCTTGTATGATTTTCTCGGTAGTCTTGGTTTCAAATGTTTCTTTTTCCTCCTCTTTTTTCAACTTCAATCCTTTGACTTGTGTTTCTTTTTGACAGCCTCTCCCTCCTCAGTTTGAGGAGGAGTTTAAATCTTCTCCTCCGCAGAGGATTTTCTTGGCTTCTTATGCCATTAAAAATCTTCAGGTTGAAGTGGAAAGAGGATCTGATGGTCGCTTATACCTTCGTCGTGGCTGGGATAGATTTGTTGCTCATCACGGATTTGTTGTTGCGTCATCGATGACTTTTTTCTATATGGATCGCGATCGTTTTAAAGTTTGTCCGCGACGTGATCTGGAATGTACTGAAATTGAGTGTCGTGCCTCAGCTATTTCTTCTAGCGACTCATGCTGAACCGTTTATAAATTGAGAAAATCTATTCGCTGTATGAGTTTAGCTCATGAATAAAGGAAATGTTTCGCTTCTGAAGTTCTGAAATGTAGGGACCTACTCTTTTTATTTTAAAAAAAAGATAGCATTATATGATCTCTAGACCTTATTTAGCTGGAACGTCACTCCGTTCTTTTACACACACACACATTTTTTTTAAGAGTAGTGGGATTACAAGGCTGGCGTCCTTGTAGTGGTTCTTCATCCGCGTTCTTCTATTCCGTTGTAATCACAGTCTGGATTTGCGACATAGACCTCGAAGATTGAATCTCCCTGGTATACAAAAATCAGAGCAACTCCAACGCTTATCCTGTTGGCTTCTACAAATCCGGGCCATCCGTCTGTGAACTAGTAAATTCCATCCGCGTCTACTTCGACCTTGACCTCATGCTCGCGGTTGGATCGAGACCATAGATGCACCAGGCAATGGGCATCCTCTTCTAGGAGGACGTACATCAGTGGGAGGCGTAGAGATTGAAGTTGTTCTTCTGTAACGATAACTCTGTAAAAAGCTTTTGGAGGATTTTCGAATTCCATTTCTTTATTTTGCGTATGGTAATTCCTACAGGATTTTATGGGGTTCTTATATTTGTTCAAACATGCCGCGTGGTTTAGCTTTTTATTCTGGGGTTTCTCCACGTGGTGTTTCTTAGGCCGCGTGTTTGATTCAGGCCTGAATTTCGCCTGATTTAAAAATTTTGTCCGTTGTTCCTGAATGTCAAGTCATTTCACTGAGCTTGCTTCTGCAGTTCTCGTGACTATTCTGCCATCTTGGTTGACGAGCCTATTTTTTTATCTTCAGAGGAATCTTATGCCAGATGGCAGTCATGCATGTTGCTTCCCCGGCTTTTATAGGGGGTATCTTTTACTTTTCCCCTTTTTTATTATTTCACAACTGCTTTCTTTGTACTTTAATCGTGCTTATGGCTGTTTCTAGAGCGGGTAGATGGGCTTTCTTTCAATCGATTGACCGCGTCGATCAAACATTCCGCTTGGTAAGTCCTCTTTGGAATGCTGGTCTTGATCGATAGCATCCATTCTTTGCATTTGACCCTTTGTTCTATTTCTGTTTTCAGCTCTTGCCCATGCGTTTTGAGGGTGAGTTCGCGGGTGTTATTCCCGAGCAAGTTTTCCTTTCATCTCATCTCTTATGCGATTTTCCAGTTCGTGTTTATAAGGGTGATTATGGGATGTATTGGCTTCGTCAAGGATGGGGAGATTTTATCGAGTCTCATGGGCTCGCGGTTGGATCCTCTATGGTTTTTATCCACAAAGGGAATGCTCGTTTTGAAATCCAAATCATGGGTTTGGAGGACGGGGATGAGATCGTTGGCCATCCTCCTTTCGAGAACGCTAGTATTTTGACTAACGGCTCTTATCCGTGACTGGTTATTCTCGCATTTGTTTTGTAAGCTGAGGAGGCTGTTTCTGTCGATATGTATTTTTCTTTTTCGCGTGTAATGAATAAAAGTGGTATTCATCATTCCTCCTATTTTGATGTTTTAAAACGGTGTCCAAGATTCTTCTCGGTTTTCGTGTAATTCAGACCTGTCTTTTCAAGTTATATCTTCAGTAGGTCTTTGACCGTGATGGTTGTGCTCTTCTTTTGATGATCCTGAAAGAATCTTTCAAAAATACATTCTGTTTCCTTCCCTTTGTGGGGCTTTATATAAGCGAGGCATAATTGCGTTTTCCTCTCCAGCATTTCCTTATTTCCAAATGGACGCATCAAGTGAGACTCCCTGGGGTTTTTACTTAGCCTTGGATTTTGAGGATCAGCTGCAAGAACGAGTGAGTTAGCTTCTTTTTCCTTTTGAGAAGGATTACTCTTTTCTTTATATCTTATTCGTTTTTGTTCTCTCTCAGTCGCTCCCTGCTCTTTTTGAGTATGAGACAGGTGTTACAGACCCAACTCAAGTCTTTTTATCCCTGGGCTCAGCTGTGGATTCCCCAATTCAGATAGTCAAAAGAGATTATGGGATATTTTGGCTTGTTGGTGGTTGGAGTGATTTTGTTGCATCTCAAGGGTTAGGAATGGGGACAGTCATGGTTTTTCGCCATCGTGGTGGTGGTTACTTCGACGTACGTGTGCTTGATGAGGGATCCATTTGTGTGGAGAATGGTTGGGTTATGTCGCCTCCGAGGCCGGTCATCCTCCCAGATGTGTGAAATCTTTTATGTAGTTGTTGCAACGTTTATCTGTGTCTTTCTTATTTATTTATGTTTGTTATGAGATCGATGGATCGAATGTTTCTCTTGTGACACTTATTCGTAGTAGTACTCCTCAGAGTTTAAGAGTTTTTAGATTATGATCATAATATTAAACTCTGTTACCAATTTATTTTGATTTTTGAGGAGTCGTGCATCTCGGTCAGAGGAGCAACGCGAAGAAAGCTCCGGCCTTTGTTGTCTTCACGCTCGTTGGCTCGACCTTGAGAGATCAAGAGTCTTGATCAAGGGAGTGGCGCGGAGTAAGCTCCAGCTTTAGCTGCCTTTACGCTCGTCGACTCGACCTTGAGAGACCAAGAATCTCAATCAAGGGAGTGACGCGGAGTAAGCTCCAGCGTCAGCCATCTTCACGCTCGTTGGCTCGGCCTTGAGAGATCGAGAGTCTCAATCAAGGGAGTGACGCGGAGTAAGCTCCAGCGTCAGCTGTCTTCACGCTCGTTGGCTCGACCTTGAGAGATCGAGAGTCTCAATCAAGGGAGTGACGCGGAGTAAGCTCTAGCATCAGCTATCTTCACGCTCGTTGGCTCGACCTTGAGAGATTAAGAGTCTCAATCAAGGGAGCGACGCGGAGTAAGCTCCAGCGTCAGCTATCTTCACGCTCGTTGGCTCGACCTTGAGAGATCGAGAGTCTCAATCAAGGGAGTGACGCGGAGTAAGCTCCAGCGTCAGCTATCTTCACGCTCGTTGGCTCGACCTTGAGAGATCGAGAGTCTGAATCAAGGGAGTGACGCGGAGTAAGCTCCAGCGTCAGCTGTCTTGATGCTCGTATGCTCGACCTTGAGAGATCGAGAGTCTCAATCAAGGGAGTGACGCGGAGTAAGCTCCAGCGTCAGCTATCTTCACGCTCGTTGGCTCGACCTTGAGAGATCGAGAGTCTCAATCAAGGGAGTGACGCGGAGTAAGCTCCAGCGTCAGCTGTCTTCACGCTTGTTGGCTCGACCTTGAGAGATCAAGAGTCTCAATCAAGGGAGCGACGCGGAGTAAGCTCCAGCGTTTTTTAAGGCTTTTGGTCACCCGGTAATTTATAGAAAACGCCCGCTAACCGTTCATTCAACTTCCTGCGGGGGCGATTATTAAATCAAAGAACAGTGTTTCAAAATTTACACAAAGTACTTTTTTAGACGGTCGGCGTTCCAGGTCTTGTTCAGGATTTCTCCTTTTTCATTCTTTAACTTGTATGCGCCAGTTTGAACGATGTCAGCTACTACGTACGGACCTTCCCAGTTAGCATCCAGTTTTCCTCCGGTCTGTACCCGTTGTAGGACTAGGTCTCCCTTCTGGAATTGTCGCGGTCGAACTCTCTGGTTGTGGTACCTTGCAGCCCGTCTTTTGTACTCTTCTGCTTTCAAGGCTGCCATCATTCTGCGTTCTTCCCTTAGATGCATCTCTACTTCAAGCGCTTCTTCGTTGGTCTGTGGTTTGAATCCGGAAACGCGAGCCGACGGAATCATCCGCTCAATCGGTATGACCGCATCTACACCGTAAACCAGAGAAAAGGGTGTCTCCCCTGTCGGCGTCTTTGCGGATGTCCTGTGAGACCATAGCACTAAAGGAAGGAGTTCCGCCCATCTCCCTTTGGCCGTGGTTCCCAATTTCTTCCGTATGCCTTCCAAGATTTGCCGATTGGTGACTTCTGCTTGCCCGTTCGTCTGAGGATGTGCTACAGATGAGAATTTGAGATTAATGTGGAGGTCTTCACAAAAACTGCGGATGGTTTCGCAGTCGAACTGAGGTCCGTGATCGGTGATGATCGACTCCGGGACTCCGAAGCGGCATACTAAGTTCTTCCACAAGAATTTCTTCACCTTCTCAACGGTGATGAGTCCCATTGCTTCTCCTTCTACCCACTTAGTGAAGTAGTCCACAATCACAATCACGTATTTCAATTGGCCAAGTGCAGTTGGAAATGGACCTAGAATATCCATCCCCCATAGGGAGAATGGGCATGCACCATAGATTTCCTTCATCATTTCCGCGGGCTGATGGATAGCATTTCCATATTTTTGACACGCGTCACACTTCTTGATGAATTCCTGAACGTCTTGCTTCATCGTTGGCCAATAGTATCCCGTCCTCATGATCTTGACTGTCAATGCCCTCCAACCTTGGTGATGTGCACATATTCCAGAGTGTAGTTCTTGCACAATCATCATTCCTTCTTCTATGGCAACACATGTTAAATCAGGCTGTGTAAAACCTTTCTTGTAAAGCTTTCCATCGCGGACAGTGAATCTTGCCGCTCTTATCTTGACTTGTTTGGCCTCATGCCTCTCTGTGGGGAGAATTTCTTTTTCCAGATATTCTGCTATTGGCGTCCTCCAGTCGTTCTCTCCGTTTGTTTCAATGAAGAAAACTTCTTTTACAAGTCCACGGCCTTCTCTCTTTTCGAACATGAATTCTGCGCCGACCTCGGATGGCATTACCGCGCCTACCCTTGCCAGAGCGTCTGCCTGCTGATTTTCTTCCCTTGGGACTGCCGTTATTTTGAAGTTCAGAAAGGCTCTCCGCAAGGCTTGGACCTTTCTCAAGTAATCTGGCATCAAACCTGTTTTGGCCTCATATTCCCCTTCTATTTGCCTTGCCAAGACCTCGGAGTCTGTGTAGGCAGTTACGCTCCTTGCTCCTCGCGACAGGGTTATTTCTAAACCTGCTATGAGAGCTTCATACTCAGCCTCGTTGTTTGTTGCTTGGAAGGTAAGCTTATAGGCGTAGTTCGCTACCTGCCCTTCAGGGGATACTAAAGCTATACCAGCTCCACAACCTGCTTGATTGACTGCTCCATCAACTTTCAAAACCCAACTCCCGTCTTCAAATGATGCCCGTTCTTCAAAACTCGTTTCACAGATAAAATCCGCCAGGGTTTGTGCCAGCGCTGCCTTCCGTGGTTTGTAGTCGATGTCAAAGTCCGACAATTCCACTGCCCATTTTGTCATCCGTCCTGAGAGGCAAGGGGAGTGTGTAAGACCCGTGGTCTCAAGAGGCGCCAGCCCATGCCACCTAGCCCTCTCAGGTCCGTTGTCCTCACTTGGAGCCTGAAAAGGAAGAGCTCTTGTAACATGGGTAGGGCTTGAATCACTTATAAATCACTCCCAACATCCTTATGATATCCGATGTGGGACGGGGGTATTACAATCTCCCCCACTTAAAGCACTGACGACCCCGTCAGGCCCAAGGGACTGCCCTCCGGGAGGAGCGTACCCGAGCATGCTGTCAGAGTACCTCCGGGCCCAGAGTCGGCTCTGATACCATCTATAAGACCCGGGGTCTTAAGAGGCGCCAGCCCATGCCACCTAGCCCTCTCAGGTCCGTTGTCCTCACTTGGAGCCTGAAAAGGAAGAGCTCTTGTGACATAGGTAGGGCTTGAATCACTTATAAATCACTCCCAACATCCTTATGATATCCGATATGGGATGGGGGTGTTACACAATGAAGCCGGCATCCAGTAACTTTTCTGTTTCTTCTTTCGCAGCGAGGGCTTTTTCAGGTGCCATCTTTCTCTTTTTCTGAGCGATCGGTCTAGCATCATGTTTTATCCTGAGTGTGTGCAAGGCGATTGACGGAGGAACTCCCAATAGATCTTTTGGTGACCAGGCGAAGATGTCTCTCGACCTTGCTATTATATTAATGACGCGCTCCTTCTCTTCGGGCTCTAATGCTTGCCCCATATATACTTTTTCTTCAGGGTTGGGGAATGGGAAGTGAACTTGTTTCTCATCAGCAGTTGGAATTTCTCTAGCCACGGGTCTTACCTCCAGCTCTGCTTCAGTACAGGTACCCTCTTGATCGGTCTCTTCCACAAGCTCTTTCTGTGGGTTTTCTTTCTTCTTTTCGGTCGTGCTCGCGGCATATTCTTCAACCTGCATCACTTCTCTTTTCTTTCTCAGGGAGGTTAGGTAACAGCTCCTACTCTCTGGTTGTTGTCCGCGGACCTCGCCTACTTCTCCTCCTGTTACTGGGAACTTGGCCAAGAAATGGTAGATAGAGACCACCATCTGGAACTTGTAGAGTGATACTCTTCCTAGCAAGGCATTGTATACCGTCGGGACTCGCACAACGGTGAAAACTATGTTCTCCATCCTTCGTCTTGGCGCCGATCCGAGCACCACCGTCAGTTCAATGGTTCCTGCGACTGGTATTTCGTCTCCAGAGAAAGCAACCAGTGTCCCTGAGTACGACTTGAGTGTCGTTGCCGAGACTCCGAGTTGCAAAAAAGCTTCCCATGCGAGTATATCAATTGACGACCCTGTGTCAATGAACACCCTTTTGACAGTCTTGGTCGCTATCTGAGCATGTATGACCAGTGGGTCGGAGTGAGGCATTCTCACATCTTCTACGTCTCCTGCTGAGAACACTAGTTCCGCGTGTGGTGTGTGGGCAATTCGCCTGCTCGTCGCAGAGGGTGGTTGTTTTCCTTCTCGTTCATAATTTTTCCTCTCCTGGTTGCTAGCTCCTGAAAGAGAGGGTCCTCCTGCTAGAGTGTCGATGTATCCTTCGGGTTCTGGGATACGCTCGACCGTGGACCTTAACCTTCCTTCCTGCTCTCGGGGGGCCTGATTTACTGACTCCTGAGGGGGTGGGGGACCGTTATGGCGTCCTCGTCGCCATCGACGCCCCCGACCCCTCCCTCGATATGGCTGAGGTGCCTCCTCGCGCTCCCTGTACTGGTCGGGATTCCTGTTTTGATGACAAGGATATTCCTCGTCTTGTATGTGACGCTCGACTGGGTGTCGATCGTCCCTTCTATTCTGGTGGTGTTCGCGAGGATGGTGTTCCCGGTCATGGTAATCATCCCTCCGCGGTTGATGTGTTTTATTGCGGTCATCTCCTTCTCTTTGATCATTTATCTGATGACGATGCTCCTCCCTCCTGTCAGAATTGAGGTGGACCTCATCATTTTGTCGGTGGTGTCCCGCCGATGGTTGTTTGGGCGGTTTTGCTACCCCCTTATCTTTCCTGAATTTTCCTGCAAGCTTGCTGAAAAAACCTTGATGCCCGCCATTTGCTCTTGAACTTGACGCGGCTGCTTCCTCTGCGTCTATCTGGCGAGACACCAAATCTCTTAATTGATCGTAATCCCTGGGTTTCTTTCTGAACAGGTAAGTCTTGAAATCGCCCTCTGCTAGGTTTCCCATGAGGATGATGGTCGCGGACTCATGATTGAAGTTCGGGATTTGAACAACCACACTGGTGAACCGGGCAAAGAAGTGACCCAGGGTTTCATCTCCTCCTTGTTTGATCGAGTTTAAGTCTAACATGGTCTTTTTTCTCGACCGCGCACTCCCAAAGTGAGACTGGAAGATCCGGTTCAAATCAGATAAGCTGCTAACTGAGCCTTTTGGTAGGTTAGTGAACCAGGTCAAGGCAATCTTGGTGAGTGTAGACAGGAAAGTCCTGCACAGCATGGCATCATTGTACTCATTGATCCCCATCGCGGTCATGAAATGACACATGTGATCTTCTGGGTCCGTGGTTCCATCGTATTTCATGAGGTTCACATCCCTCCATCGCTTGGGCACGGGCGCTCGGCAAATGTCCTGAGAGAAAACAGAGGGCAAAGCATCAGGGACGTCGATTTTCATTTGCGTGGAGCCGGACTTGGTGGAAGTAGATACGTCCGTTGAATGCTCTCCTCGTCGATATTTATTGGGCCGCATGTCAACTCCTTGCGCACCCTGATGCAAGGGATCAAATCCGTGTCCTGACGCTCCGGGCGCTAGGTTCCCATACTGATTCAGATTGATTGCCTCTGCTATGTTTGGCTGTCCATACGCGTCATACTGCTGGTTGTGGATGTGGGTTTTGTGTTTGCCTTGGTATGGGTTTTCATAATCATGGTAATGTCGCGGCTCATTGATCGGTTGATGCTGATGTTGAGGCTCCGGCGCTGATTGATAATAGTATTGCGGCGCGGTGGCTGGTTGATAATAAGGCTGAGGCTCAGGCGCCTGCTGAAAGTAATAATGCGGCTCTTGTTGTACTCCATGCGGCATGTAAACAGGTGGTATGTATTCCGGCGCATACGCCGGGTAATAGTGAGGCACATATGGTGATGTCCACATGCCTTGCTGTTCCTCCATCTGATGGACGGACGTGTTATACATACTGGTGGCCTCTTGCTCTGGCATCATGCTTTGGCTCATTTCATCCGAGTCTTCATTGCTATACATGGTTCCTGACTGTCACGAGTCATTGTCCGCGTTGTTAGTAAAAATACTTGGCAAGAAGTTGGTTATCTTATATTTTCAAATATACTTTCTCATACCCCCCTTCTTAGCGGGGGATTTTTCCAGAAACTTGTGTGTTTTCTGCGGATTTGAAAGCCATTTAACGGGTCCGCAGATATGCATCGCTCTTGACCCTAAACATATGTAATTCATGTAATAAAAAATTTAAAGCTGAACCCCTCAGGGTGAGTGGGTTCCCACAGACGGCGCCAGTGATGAAGCGCTCCCAAGAAAATTATATAAGGGACCCACTTTTGATGGGTCCCTGTGGGTTTAAACGCGAGTATACATTTTTATATTTCACGAACTTACCTGACATGCGAATCGTTTTATTCGCTATTTATCCTGGGCCGCGATTTATTCGCGTTCGTGAAATCTACCATAACCCGACACATTCTTATGGGAGTTCATCCATTTATTTTTAGGATTTAAGGGTTCATACCTGTCCGCGGGGATTCACCTTGTGTTTTGTTCGTCGCGGACGTTTAGGATATTACACCCTTTCTACCTTCTTAACTTCAGAATTCTCTGCGGTTACTACGTAGACCCCGCGGTTAACTTCTGATTCGTTCAAACTCTTCTCTCTTCTCCTTCTTCTTGTCGTGATTCCAAAAAACCGTCCCCTTCTTCTCCTGTTCAATCTCCTATTTATAGGGATTGGCCAGAGGCCCATATTTTGACACTTGTCATTATTGAATTGACATGTGTGGTTATCGTGGGTGGTGGGCATGATGGACATGTGTCATTATCTTATGTCCGCGTCCTCCTTATACCCTAGTTCTCCTTGGATGTCGTTTTCGCTATATTTGCGTCCGATTCTTTATCAAATTATTTCCGCATGGTTTCATCAATAGAAACGCGGTCTGAGACCGCGTTTCTTTCGTAAAATTAAATCCCCAACTCTGGCGCCAATTCTCTTTCCAGCTTTGTGAATAAAACGCGGAGTAGGACCGCGTTTTTCTGATGAACCTGCAAAAAATGAATATTTGTGTAAAATGTTTAAAACAGTGAATATTTTTGTAATTTTTTATTTATTTGTGAACATTTTAAAAAAAAATTCAAGTTGTACACGTGTTATCGTTTTATTGGTTTTGGATTTGGGAAGGTGCCTAATATATAGGGGCACCCCAAATTTGGGGAGGTTGTCAATAATGGTTGGGTTCCCAGATCAGATGAAAAAGTAAAATCAAAAGGGGGGCTCCCGACCATTGTGGATGCTCATGTGGTACGTTTGAGTTTATTACCACTTTAACTTATTAAATCATTTTTATTATTTTTATTAATTATATTGTATCTCTTTCCAACTAATTTATAAATTCAAAACAATTATGTTATGTATTTTTTTGTAAATAAGTATATAAATAAATAGAATGAAGTTCGAATCACATATATAATCGAATAGTATCTTACATAAATCCCGCGTCTTTAAGGCGCGGGTATTACACTGGTTAACCTATGGCTCATTAACTTTAAAATTTGTAAATGTGATTGATGAATTTAACCAAATACTCGATTAGAATTTTATTGAAAAAGAAAAGTATATTAAAGTGTATTTATTTTATTTTCTTCTCTTATAAAAGAAAAATATAATAAATGATTAATCATTGTTATGTTACAATTTTTTATGAATTCCAAACAAAAGAAGTGAACAACACCTTCTTTTATTATATAAGAAGTGATTTTGTGCATTTTTTAAAGCATAAAGTGTGATTTTACGCAATGTAGGGTTTTATGCAGTATTTTTTGTAATTTATTGGTTAACTATTTTTGTTCACATAATAAGACGATGGATTTGTGCAAATAATAATATTTTTTATTTACAAAATATGAAAATAGATAACGGATCTTTTATGTAATGCTAAAAACAATGGTTGATTTTCTTCAAAAAAAAATGGAAACAATGAGTGATTTTTTGCTAAAACTTTGGCAATAATGTATGATTTTGTTAATTTTTTTTTTAAAATAAAGGTGGTTTTGTCATTTTGTGTTGAATTTAGTTAAATGATAGATAGTTTTGTTCACTGTTAAAAGTAAAGGGGCTTTTTTATGAAAAATGAAAAAATAAAGGGTGGTTTTCTTCATTAAAAATGAGAAAATATGAATTTTGGACATGAGCCGAACTTTTGACAAAACTCAGGGATACCATTCGGACAAAAAAAAGTGTGGGACACCAACCGGAATTTACATAAACTCAGATGCACCAAACAGAATTTCCCTTAATTAAATTAAGAGTGAGACTATTGACAAGATAGTAAAACATCCACTGACAAGATGATTTCAATAAAATTGTACATAAACCCTTTTCAATTTAAGAAAATATTTACGAATTGAACCAAGAGAAAAAAACCCCTAAATGAATTCATCCTATTACTCAATCCATTCAACAATTGTTATCAAAATTCTCCAATCCAATCCAATAAAAAGCCCTAAATTGTTATCAAAATTTCCCTTAATTTCAGAGTGTTGTGAACAAATTTATTATTTATGTGACTCGTGTGTAGTAAGTTTTTCATTCATCTGTTCGTTCGTGTAGGAGGTAATACCAATCTGCCTTAGAGCTCGACGAGATTGCCAAAAGTACAAAGATCCCTCATGGGAACATCGTATGATTCACACTTCCTCATAAGTCATCTCCCTATAGTGGATTTTTGCTTTCCGTCTTTCCTGTGGTAAGAAGTTGTGTTAGCTCCTGCTATCCCATGTTATATACTTGTTCTAATTGGAACTTTGTTGATATGTATATCTATCTCATTACACTTGATCCATCCATTTTCTAACCTTATTATGTTAGACTGGTATTATCTTTTGTTGTACTTCTGTTGTGTTCCCATCGCATTGTTAGATGATTGTTTTGACTTCTTGTATATTGTCATGCTCGTTGTTATATACATATATTGATTTATTTTTAGGTGCTCATGCCCTTTCTTGTGCTAATAGTGTCATGTAGGATCCATGACTTATGACTTATGCGATTTTATTCTTCACCTATGTTATTGTTCGATTACTCTTAATCATGGAGTCGTGATAGTCTTGTCATCCTTTCTTTTATTCTTATTGCTTGATCTTTTGGGTGCTTAAGCATGTTAGGTATAATTGATTTAGTTATGTTTTGTCTTTACGCGTATATCATGCCTTGTATGACTATTGGTATCGTGCCTACCTACGTATTGTCCATCATTGTTTTTTCTTATGCTATGTCGTCATTTACCTCTCGTTGTGTTTTAAAGGCCACATCCTTCGCATGACCACACACACCACGATAGTTAAAATACACTCACATGATGACCTCTATATAGATGCAATGTGTTGTTCTCTTATAGTATGACACCTTAGGAGCATTATCCTATTTTGCATTATGACATGTGTATGATTTATCTATCACACTTGTTCTTATCCATGTATACACTATTATTGGTTGTTGTGATAGTCTTGCTTGAGCTTCTATGACTGACCATGCTATTACGTTGAGTTATTTGATACATCTTATTTTCATATACTTAAAATGGGAAGAGAAAATGTTCCAATTAAGAAAGAAACGAAGAAGGAGTTCGATTGAAAAGAGAAGCATACACATTGACGTGAAGCATTTCAGATCCACTCACCTTTACATGACTAGGATGTTTTCCAAGAGTCATGAATTTGGGATTATGGATTTAAAGTTAATATAAGTTGTCATTAATGAATTTGAAAATAAAGATAAGGCAATCTGAAGTGGGAGTATGTGTGCTTGTGGACTTGATTACAAGTTGCTCTTGTAGGAAGCAAGTATATATCCGAGACTAATTGATATAATAAGCCATTAACTTTCAATTTTAGCAGCAGGGCTTGTCCTCCTTTAAAGTGTGTATAGAGATGCTTACGAGGGATGTTAATAAGCATATGTAAACATGCAGGTGGAACACATAAACAATTGTTCACATAGCCATAGCAATAGAAACATACCCATACATAAAGCCATAAAGGTGATAGATAAATATTCCCTCCATCCCACAAAAAATGTCTTTAACTATTTATACACGTTTTCTTAAAAAGCTAAAAACTATATAAAATATCAACATTTTATTAAATATTTTTAAATAATATCATACATATTACTAATAAGTATAGAATTATTTTAAAAATTAATTAAAAAATGGATATTTTATATAGTTTTTAGTTCCTTAAAAGTGTGCATAAATAGTCCAAAGATAATTATTGTGGGACGGAAGGAGTATATTACAAACAAAAGCTATCGCCAAAGACAAGATGACGAGACTTGCTAGAACAATACAGACGCGTACCTACCAAATAGAAGATCGGTTAGAAAGTGACACACCTAAATTCAACATAACAAAGGATTAACTACACTACTGATTACAACAGAACCACCTTCAAGACACCAGAAGTACCACAAAAGTGAGGCAGTAGACAAGAAGGGTGGTTTTATCATTATCATGACTGGGAAGGTCACGCAACCACCAACGAGATCGATCTACCATAAGCCGGCACCAATGATCACTACACATGCTTCCCCTTTTTGTTGCTGCCACCCATTAGTATGGAGCAAGCAGAATCGTCATCCTCAACCCCATGTTTGTGCTTTATAGACTCTTCACATTTGGATGTCGTACCAACCCCCAAGCTGATCAATGTCCCACGCCATACAAGGTGACGCAGTGGGAGTAACAAAGGAGTCGTGAAGAGACTTAGTCAAGCGAGTCGGGTGGCTAAGACCCGGGAGGATGAACTCCACAGACGGGGGTACATCGAGCAACATCGAATCATAATCAGCCTATCTATAGCCAGGATCAGCCAAACCATATTCCTCCATTGCCGAAGCATCATCCACTAGAGCATCATCTATGAAATCATCATCACAATAATCAAAATATTCCTCATCGTCGACAGCACATAACACAGGGTCGGGTTGCGCTTCTAGAAGAGGGACAATATTAGCATCATTTGGGGGGGGTCCAGCAAGGGTTGGAGTGTGTTTGCATTGTAAAGGAATCAAATCACAAACAGAAAACCGAAATCGGCCATAGCCATAGTTTCTTGGAGAAACAGAAAACAAGAATGTGTTTGTTACAGTGAGTAACTGAAAACGAAGGAGAAACTAGCTATTTATACTGTCATACAATACGGGTATAAAGGATTGGGTCGGCCCATACAACTGGCCCAACTCATGTGACCCATATCCACCATCACCCCCCCTCAAGTTGGAGATGGAGAAGCCAGACCCAACTTGCTGGTAAGAGGCTGGAGATGGGTGCTCGGCAAGTTCTTGGTGAGTATGTCAGCTAGCTGGTGGGTGGTAGGAACATGATGTAAGGATATGAGACCTTCAATGAGCTTCTCCCTTACGAAATGGCAGTCCAAGTCAATATGCTTGGTACGTTCGTGAAATACTAGGTTTTTCGCAATGAAGATTGCTGCCTGGTTGTCACAATGTAAAGCAATTGGTTTGATTCCAGGAACACCCAATTCGTGAAGCAATCGGCTCAGCCAAGCAAGTTCTGTACATGCTCTGCGCATAGATCGGTACTCAGCTTCTGCAGAAGATAATGAGACACTTTGCTGCTTTTTGGACTTCCATGAAATCAGAGTATCACCAAGCATCACTACAAACCCACTGACAGATCTCCTGGTGATCGGGCAAGAGGCCCAATCTGCATCACAGTATGCCTGTAGCTTGTAGTCTTGACTGTTGCTTAGTAATAATGCATGTTTTATAGTGCCTTTGATGTATCTTAGCACATGTAAGCCAGCTTCAAAGTGAGGAACCCTGGGCTTCTGCATAAACTGACTTAGGTGTTGTACAGGGAAGCTTAAGTCAGGTCTGGAATAAGTGAGAAAATTTAATTTCCCAATCAGCTTCCTGTATAACGTGGGATTAGGCATTAAATCACCTTCATCTGGTAGTAACTTTTGACCCAATTCTAGTGGAGATGCTACAGGACGAGCATCTTCACATTCAAATTCCTTTAACAATTCTAGAATGAACTTCTGTTGGCTTAGAAGAATACCTCCATCAACTCTATTGAACTCCATTCCCAGAAAATACTGCAAAAAACCAAGATCTTTGATCTTGAACTCAGAGTGTAGCTCAGCCTTTAATGACACAATTTCTGAGTTATCATTCCCTGTCACAAGGATGTCATCTACATATACAGCAACAAATACCTCAGCTGTACCCTTCTTCTTGAAGAACAATGAATAGTCATTCATTGACTGTTCATACCCCTTACTCTTGAGAAATGAAGATAGCTTAGCATACCACTGTCTAGATGCTTGCTTTAGACCATATAGTGACTTGTTCAGTTTGCAAGCCTTGTTATGCCCATCTACTGTCAGCCCTTGAGGTATCTTCATGTACACTTCCTCATGTAGATCTCCATGCAAGAAAGCATTGTTAACATCTAATTGAAATAGATCCCATCCCTTTTTCAGAGCTACTGATACAAGTGTCCTGACAGTTGTCATCTTTACAACTGGAGAGAAAGTCTCAGTGTAGTCAATCCCATGCTTCTGAGTGAAACCTCTCACAACAAGTCTGGCCTTGTGTCTGTCAATACTTCCATCTGATTTTCTCTTCACCTTATACACCCATTTGCAACTGATGGCCTTTTTCCCTCTTGGTAAGTCAACAATGGACCAAGTGTTGTTCAATTCTAAGGCACTGAATTCTGCTGTCATGGCTTCTTGCCATTTAGCAAATTTGCAGGCTTCTGCATAGCTGTCAGGTTCATGATCAGGAATGACATCAAACCTATTATCATGATAAGAAGGAAATTGAACCGTGGATGTTAGGGTATGAGCACAAAAATGACTGTCAACCTCATCTGAGTGAACAGCACTGCATACATAATCATTTAGATACCCAGGTCTGGATGTCTGCCTGTCTGATCTTCTAACAACAGCATCAGAAGTACTTTGTACCTCCTGATCTACCCCCTGACTACTGATAATTGAAGGCTGAACCAACATCTGATCATCACTAATGTAAGACTGTGTGCCAAAACTCTGATGACTGAAAGGGGACTGAGTGTGACATGGAAAAATGTTCTCATGAAACACAATATCTCTGGAAACTTGAACCATTTTGGTGTCCAGATTAAAAACTTTATAAGCTTTCTTTCCTGTAGGATAACCAAGGAAGATGCATGAGCTGGCTCTGGCTACAAATTTATCTCGATTATGTCTCAAGGTAGATATGAAACATAAACACCCAAAACTTTTCAACAGATTATAATCAGGATCTCTGTTGTGAAGAACTGCATATGGAGATTTTCCTTTCAACACCTTTGAGGGCAATCTGTTGATAAGATGAGCTGCAGTTAACACACTGTCACCCCAAAACTGCTTAGGCAAATGAGCTTGAAACATGAGGGCACGTGCAACCTCCAAAATGTGCCTATGCTTCCTCTCAGCTACCCCATTCTGCTGGGGTGTAGCAGTACATGAAGTTTGATGTACAATGCCTTTACTGATCATGAATTCTTTCCCAGCTGTGCTTGATCCTAACTCAAATGCATTGTCAGACCTAATAACCTTGACTTTCTTATCAAACTGCTTCTCAACCAAGGCTATAAACCCTTTAATTGCAGATAAAGCAGCTCCTTTATTGCTCAGAAGCTGAACCCATACTGACCTTGTAAAGTCATCCACTATGGTTAGGAAATATTTGAAACCATCATATGTTGGGGTGTGATAAGGCCCCCAAACATCAATATGAATCATCTGAAAAGAATAGGAGGTATGTATAGAGCTAGTGGGAAATGCAAGTCTAGATTGTCTTGCTTTAGCACACACACTGCATGATGACAAAAATTCTTTATTCTGCTCATTGATCTTTACAAAAGGTAACAAGTTTAGCTTGTAAAATGGAAGATGGCCAAGTCTAGAATGCCATACTATAGTATCATCTGAGCTACTGTTACTGGCTTTACAAGAAACATCAAATTCATGAGAGTCATTTTTAGACTTTCCTAAACAACCAATCTTGTTGCTGCTGATGAGCTTGTCAACACTAGAACTTGTGCTCACCCACTTGACTTCTGCTTTCCCATCCAGATAGTAAAGCTGTCGATAGGCGTCTCCAATGACCATCCTCTTAGTCATGGAGAGATCCTGTAAGAAGCACCTTGTTGGTGAGAAACTGACAATACATTGTAAATCTTTGGCAAGCCTTCCTACTGATAACAGATTACACTTAAACTCATAAACGAATAACACTTCCTTTAAACTCAATCCATCCATGACAGGCACAGTTCCAATAAACTGAATCATAGTGATCTGGCCTGTGGGTAATGTAATGCTATAAGGATTTTCTAACTTAGATCTTTCTTCAAATAAAGAAGCATCAGAACACATATGACTTGTGGCTCCACTATCAATGATCCAAGTAGCCTTTGAAAAAAGATAAGCAAATGATTTCACAGTACCTGCAAATCCAGAGAAATCATCCTCTCTGACAGTGTTCCCTTTGTCACCCTTACTGAGCAGATCCATGAGCTGAGCATATTGCTGATGCGTGAGTTCTGGGACAACTGAATCAGCAGACCCTCCATCATCTTGAGTGCACCCTGCAAATCTTTTGCCTTTGGTGAACTTGCCATTGCTATCAGGAAACCCATGGAGGGTGTAACATCTGTCGATGTAATGCCCAATCTTCTTGCAATGAGTGCAGAACCGTTTATCCCCCTTCTTGGAATACCCAGTAGATCCTGATGAGTTCCCACTTCCTGAATTCCCACCTCCTGTAGAACCAGAAGAAGAACCCCTACTATATCCATGTCCACCAGAATTCAATTGCCCAGTAGAAGAAGATCCAGAATTCGAACCAGAAGAACTGGCAAGGAACGACGACCCCATCTCAGAACTAACACTAGCCTGAGTACCCCTTTGATCCTCTTCTTGCAGCAATAATGAAAACGCATCACTCAATGAAGGCAGGGGATTCATCATAAGCAAGCTACCCCTAACAGCAGTATATGATTCATTCAACCCCATCAAGAATTGAATCATCTTCTGAGTTTCATCATATCTGGTAATTTCTTGCAAAGCACCACATGTGCACACAGGAAATCTCATCATACTATTCATCTCATCGAGTAATGCCCTGTACTTTGTAAAGTAATCGGTGATGGAAGCATTACCTTGTGTAAACGTCACCACTTCTTTCTTGATGTTGTACATCTGAGTACCACAAACCTTGCCGTAGCGAAACTCCAGCTCATCCCAAATTCCTTTAGCTGTGTCAATGTACACCACGCTTCTCCTGATGTTGGGACCTATCCCATTGATCAACCAAGAAATCACCATGTCGTTACATCGCTCCCACTCGCTAAATCGTGGTGCATCTGACGGCGGCTGAGTCACCCTCCCGTTGATGAAACCCAATTTGTTTTTCGTGGAGAGAGCGATACGCATAAACCTCCTCCATTCTCCAAAATTTCTTCCATCAAACACCTGTGTTACCAATTGTAACCCAGGGTGATCGCTGGGATGCAAGAACAACGGATCTCGTGAATCTGGAGCTGCCATGGCGGAAAACTAAAACTCCTTTCGTCACAAACAGGGACGAAACAACAACCCGATACATAAACCAATTTTGCGGAAAACAAACTAAAACGAGTAGTGATCTTGATCACTGCTCTGATACCATGTTTGCATTGTAAAGCAATCAAATCACAAACAGAAAACCGAAATCGGCCATAGCCATAGTTTCTTGGAGAAACAGAAAACAAGAATGTGTTTGTTACAGTGAGTAACTGAAAACGAAGGAGAAACTAGCTATTTATACTGTCATACAATACGGGTATAAAGGATTGGGTCGGCCCATACAACTGGCCCAACTCATGTGACCCATATCCACCATCAGAGTGTAGCAACCAAATTCACCTCCTCCTGTGGGCCAGCAATTTTGGTGGTCGAGACCTCAGCCGACTTGCAAGAATATTTGGAAGAGGAAGAATCAGTAGACATAGACACGTACATTACTCCCAAAGCACTTCATCAAGTCTGCCTTAGAATGACCAAAGACCGGAGAAGCAGGGAGCCTCCTACCAGCCACCTTAATCCATTCCCCACCCTCCCTTTCAGATGATTCCACGGCAGCAGCAGCAGATGCGCCAAAGACAAAAGTTTGCTCAGAGGGATTAACAGTAGAAGCATTGCACAAGAGCCTTTAAGGGCAATTTTCAAATACATGGCCAGCTAGCCCGCAACAACCCCACCCTTCGGGGAAGTCCTTGAACCATATATGGTACGAATCGACTTCCCCAACTTCTTTCACCACAAATATTTTCCGCTCAACAATCAAAGTAAGATCAACTTAGACATATACTCTTGGATAACAAAATCTAGCACCTTTAGTATTAAATGCAGCAACTTTGATGACACATCCCAGTCCAGTTTCCTCAACAATTTCCCTCATCGGAAACCGAACCCAAAGATCAAATCTCTTCGATTCCTCAACAATTTCTCTTCGATTCTCCTAGTCCAACTTCAAAAGTTTGTATTATTTTAAGTTAAAAGTTCATAATTTGTATTATTTTTAGTTGATTTTAAAGTTTGTACTCCCTCTGGTCGGAAATAAACGATGTTTTAGAGTTTTAAGCGCAAATTAAGAAACCTCCTAATTATTACTTCCACCTTTAAATACCCTATCAAATAATTTTTAATCCCCCATCACATTTATTATACACAAATGTAATTGGTTAAGCAAAAAAAAATACTACAACTTATATTGATATTAATGCAAACGTTAAAAATAGGGTAATTATTACTTAAAAACATCAAATATTGTTGATCAAATTTGACATCCTAAAATACTCCGTATCAAATATTTTCGACCGGAGGGAGTATTATTTTTGGTTTATAGGTGGGTAGTTTGTATTATTTTGAGACTTTTTTTAGTTCGTATTTTTTTTTGTACATAATAGTTGATATTATTTTAAGTTATTTTTCCTTAAAAACTGAACTGTGTATATATACACATCCACCACATATTGTATGGGTACTAAGTATACACTATATATTTATATTTGTATATACACTGTATGTACTGCGAATATACAGTACATATATACATCCACCACATATTTGTATACAAAGTATACACTCTGTATATACATATAATATATACAGTGTATATATTTATTGTATACCATTGTTTACAGTATAATTATAATTATATGTATATGTTGTCCGTAATTATATGTATAATCGTATATATATGTTGTCCGTAATTATATGTATAATTGTTTGTGTAGTGTATATATATATATATATATGAAAAATCGTAAAATATAAAAAATATATGTTACGCATTTGAAAATCGCAAATTATATAGAAATTTTATATATTTTTATAATGTTTTTTTATTTGAGAGACAAAGTCCATCCCGTCCCGCAAAGGATTTAAAAAAAAGTAGTGAATCCTGTCCCGCAAAAATTATACGAGACGGACCGCGTGACGACCTCCGTCCCGTCCCGCACCCACCCCTACTTTTCTTAGCTTTGTATTTTGACTTTTTTTTTTTGTCAATCATTGCAGCAGTTACGCTCCTTAGGGAGTTTAATGCCCTCCGGCAATTTCAGACCCTTTCGGAGGTAGACTTTTGGAAAATAGGATCATCTGTTTTTGTTGAGGGATGTGAGTGAGACTATAAAGAGTCTTACATTGAAAGTTGAACATAACGAGTCTTAGTATATAAGTCGATGGACTACTCCTTCTAACGCTAATTGGTTTTAAAATGGAACCTCACTTGACTTGTGTGCTAGACTACTACCGCTCGTGCACACGACCCCTAATCGGATCAATCCCAATCATGTCCCTTCCGTTGAGGACTAAGATCCAGCACGATTTGAAAAAAACTATTTCAATCTCATCCCGACTCCGTAGCCTAAAAATTAGGAACTCGGGATTGCCACAATTCCGGCCCTCCAATGCCCACCCATATTTAATACGGAGTACGGAGTATATAACCTATTCAGTGTTGGAGCAAATTTCTCCATTTTAAATTTCATTTATATATTAATATAAATTTAGAGAAAGAGCCGCCTTCCAACTCTGCTGTCTCCGTC
The DNA here is from genome assembly GCA_963922045.1 of Persicaria maculosa. Classification (NCBI taxonomy): domain Eukaryota; kingdom Viridiplantae; phylum Streptophyta; class Magnoliopsida; order Caryophyllales; family Polygonaceae; genus Persicaria; species Persicaria maculosa. The sequence goes on along the minus strand of OY998267.1, from coordinate 25,468,845 downwards.
CTTCACTCTGCCTTGCCTTTGCCTTTGCCTGCTCTGTTCTCTCGCTCTCTCGCGCGCTCTTCCATTTCCAGTCCATCGTCTCCTCAAATCATCGTCTGTCCATCCAATTTGGCTTTCACAGTACACCGCTTACCCTGTTTGGTTGTGTTCTCTCTCATCCTCTCTTCAGTTGTTGCGTCGCAAATCTCTCAAGTGTTGCCGCCGCCGCTCACCACATCCATACATACCCAGCGCCTCTCACGCCCCTCGTCGTCTCTCAGCTCTCGTTGATTCAACTCCTTCCTCTCTCACTCTCTCACGGTATGTTCATTTTTATTCCCCTCTAAATTTATTTTTAGGGTTTCCAGATCCCGCCAATGTTATTGAAATTGGGAATTTCTAGCAAGTATATATATTCTTCTTCTTATTTATTTCGATCTACTCACGCACTGTCTGAAATTGAGATTGAAAATTTTCAAATTGGGGATTTGGTGTTGCTGAAACAGTCGCCTCTGCCAGTGGTGGATTTATTTGATATGAAATTTAGGAAATTTTAAACATAGAAATGCGTAGGCTTATTATATATGCATATGGTTTGGTTGATGTTTCAGCTTCTTCATTCAGGTTTGTGATTCCAATTGATCTGTCACTAGCTCAACAAAGCACAATGATGACAACAATTAAGAGAAACTGTGCAAACTCTCTTCATGTGGCTTATATGGATTTGATCCCTGAAGACATACTGATTGAAATTCTCAGGCGAGTACCGCTGGAATTTATTCTGTCATGTAAACTGGTGTCAAACAAGTGGAAGATCATCATCAATGACCCCATGTTTTTCAAGGCTTACTCAAATCAGACCTGTACGGCCTTCTTCTTAGGTCTCCAAAGGCTGTATTGCCTGTTCACAAGGCCCAGCAATCCGGAGCCTGCTATTCCTACCATCGCTCCTCCCTTTGTGGTACGCGAAATCCCAATCGGGCTGAGAGATCCGACGGTTCGTTGTCACTACCACTACAATTTTATTCTGCTTAATTCAGGATGGTCCAATGGGTGGACAGGTTGTTTTAATGAAAGAGGCGCCCTCTTCCTTTTCCACAACCTCTTCACCGGAGCTTCCTTCAAAGTGAAAAATGCCCCGATGCGAGGTCATGCTCTTTCCTGGATATGTTATGGCTTTGGTTATGATCCCTTGGGGGACGATTATGTCATCTTGGTCGTCTGCAGCAACTACCATTCTCTATCTCAAGGAAGTCGACGGAAGAGGATTTTAGGGAAAAATCGCTTTCAGAATGAGGACAACAGTTGGTTTTGGGTTTACAGCTTTGGAAGCAAGTGTTGGAAGCGATCCAGTGGCTTCCCATATTCCTCCGAGGAGGTCTACGAGTGGTTGACTCCCAACAAATGTCGAGCTCCTCTAGCTCACTGCATCAACGGCGTCCTCCATTGGCTTGTTTTCAACAAAGAAACCCAAACAGACATAATCGTTACCTACAATCTGCATAGTGGTACATTTGGGGAGTTTTCATCAGTCCCTGAAGATGCTACTAAGGATCCTCCTTGCTGGCCACCAGATGTGGTACTCCCTCATATCCAATCGACTGGAACGATGTGCTACACTCGGAGTTTAGCACATTTAAATGGACAGCTGTGTTTTATTTCCAAGACTGACTGTAAGCACCCTGGCCTCTTTAGCTACACCTTCAAATATGAAATGTGGGTGATGAAGGAGTACGGGTTTGGTGATTCATGGGAAAAGTTGGCAACCATCGATTGCACCAAGATAACGGACTCTACACCAGACTGTATACTGTACCGCCATTTCACCGTAGAGGGCAGTCCCTGGCGCTGGGATTGTGTAACACCGGGTATGCTATATGAAGGTGGAGATGGAAAGAAACTAGTGTTGTTTGTGTGCCACTACTATCAGAAACTATTTTGGTACGATGTGGCGGAGAATAAGGTTGAATTCGTAGACAGGAAGAGCTGGCACAGAGCTGAATGGAAGGATTCGCTTGGAGAATGGATAATGTCAATGCGAGGCTACATTTAACTAGCTGCTGATGTGCATTTGGGTATGGAGAACTGTATTGTTTTTTTTTTGTTTAATTCATAAGTGGGTATTTAAGGCATTACAATAAGGGAGGGGATTCGAACGGGTGACTTATTGGTGAATGAATCTTGATGTTAGGGGTGTGCTATTGCCTTTAACTTTAATTGAATCCAGGGTGATATGATGTTAACAAGCATGTCGTTCATAGAGCAACTTAAAGCATGTGTGAATCATGTGATGAAATTACCAAAATTTTGCAAGGGGGAAAAATCGTGTACGCCATTAAGTTGTTTGTTGAGACTTTTGAATGTTTGTGTGGCGAATATGAAAGCAAGCATATATGCGTTTGTTAATAGCTCTAAATCCTCTAACCAACCGGACTATATATTATTATAGGCATGTAGGAGGGATGATTGAAATGTTTGAATTTTTATTTTATTTATTTATAATCGGCAAAACTTAGGTTATTATTCTATTCTATAGAAAGACCAACCTAAATAATCTTTATGGATTATAGTACGGAGGTCTATAAAAATGACTACAAGTCGAAGTAAAGGGAAAGTCAGTAGTCGAAAAAATAAACCAACTTCATATTCGCACAATCAATTTTCGATGTTACACTAGCTTTCGAAATAGGTATGTATTTTTGTCTGAAAAGAGGTTGCTGACATTGATAGTCGGCAGTATCAAGTATCAACAGACTGCTTATGGACAAAATACATATCAATATGAGAAGCCGATTTTGACACAGTACATTTGGTGATAAATTGACTGTACGTATAGAATAAAATATGATCTATTTGTTTGCCCTAATATATTGCATCTTCCATTTTCGTTTGCTTTAGCATATAATTATAAGTTTATAGTAAATCAGATAAAGAAAACATGCATGCGTATATACCAAGATGGTGTGTAAACCTTAAGAAATCTCTACATGACTTAAAGCAAACACCTTAACAATTGTACGAAAAATTTCACCAAACGGTATTGTCTTTTGGTTTTATAAATAGTGGATTCCATGCATGCGTATATACCAAGATATATGATTCTGGTTGTGTAATTGTGCCTGTATGTGGATGATATTTTGTTCTTTGAAACTAATATGCATGTGATGAACGAAACTAAACCGCTTCTTTCCTCTAGTTTTGAAATGAAGGACTTAGGTGAAGCTAATGTGATTCTAGGTGTTAAAGTAACTAGAACTGAAAATGACTTTACTTTGTCTCAATCCAATTATGTAAAGAAGGTATTGAAAAAGTTTTACTGCTATGATGTAATGCCATTGAGAACGTCATATGATTCTACCACAGAGTTAGTGAAGAACTCGTGTAAAAGTGTTTCCTAAGAGAAATATGCTAAGGTAATTGGGAGCCCTATGTTTAATAAATTATACTCGGTCTGAAATTAGTTATGATATTAGTAGACTCAGTAAAGGGTATTTTTTACATTGTTCTAAAAGGGTATTGTGATGCTAACTAGATAAGTGGGACTTATGAAATTTGCTCCACTAATGGATATGTTTTTACATTGTGTGGTGCAACTATTTTATGTAATTTTGTGAAGCAAAATTGTATAGCATCTTCAACCATGTAGTATGAGTTTATAGCTTTAGACTTGGCAAAGCAAGAGGCTGAGTAGTTGAGAAGTTTGTTGGCATATATACCATTGTAGGGGCATCTAGCTCCATCATTTTCTCTACACTATGATTCACTTGATGTCGTCCGTATAACTAACAATGCAACAGAGCGTATAACAACAAGAAGAGGAACATATGCATCTAACATGAGGCAGTGAGACGGTTGATAAGATATATGGTATTTTGCTAAACTAGACAAACAAAAAATGGGTTGCAGAATATACCAAAATCTTGAGGTTTGCAAAAGTACGCGTGGTGTGTGGTCTACCTTTTTTAATAACTTGTGCAGGTGATAGTAGATACAATAGGAGGAGAGAGGAAAGTGGGAAAGAGGAGAGAAGAGAAAGTGAGTTGTACCGGATGCGGAGGGGTTCCTACAAGGAGGCTTGGCGCCCAAAAAAGGGAAAGGGAGAGGGGAAAAGTAGGAGAGTGGAATGACACCCCAATTTACAAGTAGCCGGTTATCCCAATTTTTTAAACCAGGATAGACCTGCAAATATATCAAGGCGGGTCTACGTTTACAACAAATCAAGGAGAGATCGATTTAGTTTTGCAAACAAGTTTGGGGATGGGGTTATTATTGCAATTCTCTCTGAGAAATAAGGTACTCTTTTCGGAGTATATGTGCAACCAGAGAGGAATATAGCAAATCCATTGACCAAAGAACTTGGATAGGCCACAATCTTGATAGCGAAGATCGGACCTAGGAATTTTCTTGGGGGGAGGACTGAACAAATTTAAATGATTTTTTTACATGTATATATCAAAATTATTTTTTTTAAAAAAATACATTAGAAAAATTATTAAAATTTTCATTTAATTATTTATTTTTAGTAGAAAAAATAAAAATTATCAAAAAAATGAGAATTTTTTATATGTATATGTAGAAAAAAATATTTTTGTTTAAATATATTGGAGAGAAATTTTAGTTTGTTATTTAATTGGACATTTTTAGTAGAAAAAACTCAGAGAAACAAAAATTTTGAAAAAAGTGAAGCTAAATTTGAAAAAAGTAAAGCTAATTTTATATGTATATGTAGAAAAAATGTTTTTGTTTAAATATATTAGAGAGAAATTTTAATTTGTTATTTAATTATGAAAAAAGTAAAGCTAATATAATTTGAATTCATGATCTTAAGTTAATAACTACACCTCAATTAACCTAAGCTATCTTTGTGATTTTTTACTCGTTTTACACCCTTTTGTCTCTAAAATTAGTAAAAATTACTAAAAAAATCCAAAAATAAAGCAAATCCCGAGCCCCTTAGGTCCGCTAATAGATCTACTTACTTGCAGATCAAGCAAATCCAATCTCAATTATAGCTATATTTTTTTTGAAACGAAAAGAATTTGGTTGAGAGAGAAGACCCTCTCTAGCCAAGAGCATCCTGGCAGATGATATCAACAAGCTTTGAATCGTCAGGGATAAAAGAACCCGAGAAGTCGACATCAAGATGCGATAGACGGTCAACAGCTCGATTGACTTCTTTGAAGATGTGACAAATTTGGACGGAGGAAAAACTACTCAAAGAGAAAGAGGAGTCAAAATAAGCATTTTCAACTTCTCTCGGGATGGACCAGTTTCCATTAAGACAATTAATTATTGTGAGATTATCTCCTTCAATAAGTAGGTAGGTAAGGTGGAGATTCGAGGCTGCTTGAATGCCTTTCCAGAGTGCAAAACTTTCAGTCCCAATGACCGATTTTAGAGGTGAAATACCCGCTCCAGAGGTGATTGGGTAACCCTTTGGTCACGGATGATGTAGCCAAATCTACCGTTGTTGGTGTTTGATAAGGCGCCATCAAAATTGAGCTTATGGTAGTTGGTTGGAGGTTTGATCCATATTGTCAGTTTTCTTCCTTTGCTTGTTTTAGAGTCGATCAGTGTAATGGCCCGAATATAAATATCCGGGATACGTTTCGAAGGTCGGATACCTTCGTTCGGATGTTGCAATTCAGGTACGGGTCGAGGTTTCAAACATCTAATCAGTCGAAGTTTCATAAATTCAGTTTAAACGAAAGTGAAGTGGAAATATAATTTAGATACAAAAGCCACGGCAAGGCCGGGTCAAAACCAAAACAAAATTCTAAAATTGTATGACCAGATTAACGGGGTTAGACAGATTTCTTTGCAATCGCCGGGGGACTTTCCCACGCCATATAAACAAGGAGCAATCATACCTAAAAACATATGGTGCGAGTGGGGTCAGACCGAGGCCCCAACACGCTCTATCCAGCAAGCGAACATACACATACGCTAATAATAAAGATGATGCAGATGCGGAAATTAAATCACACTCGCATGATCCTAATTTACAATATACGAGAAATAACTGTAAAGGCGCCCAAAGAATGCCAAGTGGCATGTCCCTCTCCTACCTCTGCACCCCTTTCCGTTAGTGCAGAGACCGGCCGGTTCGATGCTATAGCATATCATATCTCATCATCATATCTCATCATCATAACATAAATTAAAATAAATATGCCCGATGGTGCTGGGCTATCATCATGCTCATATCGACTCGATAGACTCAGGGCACCCGATGGGGCTGGGCTACCCTATGACCCTAGCAAAGACTCTAGGACTATCACAGATAACGGCCGTTCTGTTTCATACGCGTAAAGAAATAGAATGCTCAATCACAAGTGCAACCTAGCATGATACTACATGGCATGCTTTAATGCTTATGCAACACCTAGTATGTCATACATTCACAAGCCGGTAATCTCTTTCGAATCTGAGTAAGCCCATAAAGGAACTTACTTGAATAAGCCGAACAGCAGAGAACTAGGCAGAGCAGAATCCAAGAAATGAATCACCGATAGCAAGCAACGTCCAACATTCACAAACACCTAATAACATATAAATGCATAAGTCTACCTATTTCACACAAGGCGCCCTTAACTATCATTCATATCTCGTCTCATATCCCATTTCAGATTATTCCATCTCATTTCATCATCTCAATTCCGAAACAATATCTCAAAGAACTCAACTTAGAAAATCAAGTAATTCTTTTAAAATCGTACTTAGTCAAACCCGACATTACACATTTAAACCTTAAAACCAATTTCCAAAAATCATATTATAAAACAATTCCGGCATGCTTCTTATTCCAAAAACATTATATAAATAAACTCCAATATTAAATCATCAAGATAATTTCTATGCTCACAAATAATATTCATAAATCAACAATTCACTTTAAAATTCCTAACTCTCATATTTAAATCCTCATAAAAGCATCATATATAAATAATCCAATTAATATTATTTTTTAAACAATAAACGATATATAAGGATAAATTTCCAGGATAGTACAATTATAACCAAATTCCAAAACTATAATAATATTCAAATATTTTCCACATACTATCCATAAAATCTCAAAACAATAACCATAAGTATATACATAACCCAATATCAATTATTTTTACTTTTAAAACCTTTTAAATATATTAAAATATTTCAGAATATATATTCATGTCCAAAAAATCAGAAAAACATATAATATAAAATATATATAAATATATCATATAATATAAACTTAACACATAATAAAATAATACATACTATAAATATCAATAACTAAACAACTAACCCAGCCCAAACCGGAATCAAAACCCAACCCAGTCAGAAGCCCATGACCCGGATGACAACCCCAAACCCAATTCCATACCCGGATCCAAAACCAAGACCCAATCCCAGACTTTGTTAAAACAAAAATAAGGCCCAATCTTTATTTCCAACCCCAAAATCCGGCCCAGAAAATAGGCCCAATCCTGATTCCATGAAATGAAGGGAAAGAAAGGATCCGAATCCTAAATGATATAACCCGGAGAGAACGTCTGACCCGGCCCAACCCAAGAGAGAAAGAAGGGTCGTCTTCCTCCAGCGAACAAAGTGAGACTCGGACGACGCAGGCGGCGGGAGGAGAAAGGAAGAGAACTCAGGCCACCGGAGCTCCGTTCCGACTCAGACCCACACCCATCTGACCAACACACTTCCCCGACCCAGACCCAACCAAAAGGAGAGAAACGACGTGATGGAGGAAGGAGAGAGAGAGAGGGAGAGAGAGAGAGAGAGAAAGAAATAAAAGAAATAAAAGAAAAAGGGAAAGAAATAAAGAATCGGGTCCACTAAAGAATTCAAATTAGCGGAAAAGGCTCGAAACCCGCTCGTCCGACCGAATCCCGACTAAATCAAATTTAATTAAATTTTTAATTCAAGATGATCGAAAATTAAATGAATTTCAATCAATACTCGTAGCTCAATTTAATTTTATCACTACTCAGACTCGAAGTCGAAAATCGAATCCCGTCAAAATCCGAAATTTAGATTGATGCCGGAATGATTTTAAATCGAAACTTGATGCTCGAGGACGGGTTTTTATTCCACTTTTACAAATTGAATAAAATAATAGTATATTTAATTAAAATAATATAAAAATATATTCGGCCTTTACAATCAGTCACAACCGCCATATGAGAATCGTCAATCTTATAGCTATATATATACAAAGGTCGACACCTAAAGTTTTAAACTCACCAATAAGATCAGTTTATGCTTAATTCCGCTACCCTTTTCGTGTTTTGAGTACATATTCTATTTCAACGTTGTCTTCATTGAGTGCACCTGTGAAAGAAAATAGTGAAACCTTTAAAAAAACGTTGTCTTATATTAGATATACACCTTAGTTAGGAAGAAATATATTTCTTATTCAGTAATCTTCATACCACACTGCCGTAATCCACCACTGGTAGAAAAAACAGTCCAACGTGCTTACTCGCGGGTTACTGAAATTTTTTTGTTAGTGTAGGCATGTTCCATGCTTTGTTCAACCTACTGTATTATTATGTCTATTAATTAAACATTAAACATTTAAACATGAAGTAATTAAGTTAAAAACGATAGGTAAGAGAGCAATATATATGGGTAACTTTTGGCCAACATATTTCACATCAATTTCGGAGCCATTCCCTTTTCCAATTTCACTTTCATTACGGTACTCCACATTTTTATCGATTTTTTTTTTTCAAAAATCCTTTTTCCCAAATTAATCCTTAATTTTTGTGATCAGGAGTTAATGGGTGGCTATGGACCGACGTTATCACTCCGTTTATTACCATACACAGCATGATTGTGATTTCTGAATACGACCTCCTCTTAGAGCATCCACTAAGCGCGTGTTTGGCAATTGGGGAGTTTTTTAGGGGTTGGATATTTTTTAGGAGGTGGAGTTTATTTCGTGTATTATGGAGGTGTGGGAGATGGAGGTTTTTTTTTAAAAATAACCTTGTAAAAAAGATGATTGATGTTTGGTAGAATAAGGTTTGTAAGTGGGTATTGTGGATGAAAAGTCAAAAATACCCTTCAGATACGAAAAGGGGGGAAAATGAGCAGGGGCAAAAGTGTACAAATTTCCATAACCTGATTAAATAACCTCCCAAAGCTACCCTCTCCCAGCTTCCAAAATCAGAAAAAATAAGATCCACCTCCAACTCCATAACCTCAAGCCAAAGCTGCTTCCAAACAAGGAGTTTCAGAGCTTATTTTTTAAAAAAAACTTTATAACCTAATCTAATACACTATCAAACACGGCCTAAGGTTATACTATGGGTGTTTTAAGAATAAAATATTACTAAAGAAAACTGAAATTGTAATAGCATTAATTGAAAAGTCAGACATTTGTTTAAACCAATGTGAGTAAGGGGTTGGAAGAAGAAACTTTTTTTCTTAAATCAAGTGCAGTGCCCTGCCATTTACTTACATTTTTATTTTTTTCAATAAAAAAAGAGGTTAAGACACCCAAATGAAGATGTGTGTTGTGGGTGCTCTTATAACTCCAACCAATTAATTAACTGACAGACTATCTATAATATAACTAGAAAAGTTGTGTGCAAGCCCTCGTTAATGTGTATCTCTCCATTATTGTGTACCATTATTTTTTTTTTAATTTGCCACACAAATTAACAAATTAGCCATTTATTGTATAATGTTGTCATCCCCCTTCTTTGTGAAACTGTATAGTCTGTTAGTGTCAATCCAACATTCAAAATTAGGCGTTTACATTCAAATTAATTCACATAATTTATTATAATCGTTTCATGACCGATGGTTTCTTCCTCCTTCATATATACAGGGGTTCTACATATGTAGGTTTTTCAGATTCAAGGTCGACTGTGGGCGAGAGAAGCAGCACTGTCGAGACCAAAAGAGTAGGGCGACGGGCGAAGCGTGAGGGTTGCTCCGGGCGAGGGCTGTTGTGTTGCTGCGTCGGTGCCGCTACTGCCCATGGCTTAGCTGCTGTTGCTGCAGGCGAAGGGGAAGACTGTGAGACCTAATTGTAAGTTTCCCCTATTTTAGGTTTGATCTTTTGTCAATAATTCAATTAATTCGAGATTGATGAATGTTAATACACGTTATTGAATTAATTTTGTTGAAATGTTAAATTGATTTGAGAAATTGAAATGGAATTGTTAAATTAGGGTTTGAGACTTGAGATTTGAAAGATGAATTTGGGGTTTCAGGGTTTGTGTTTTAAATCAATCGGTTGGAGGGATGGTGATCACTCTAAGCGTCTATAGCTTACTTGGAATCTCCTCTGTTGGGTTCTATTTACGCAGTGAAGACGCCTATCAACGTCTGCCTATGGAGGATGCTTATGAAGGATTTGATGCCAAGGCGTTATCAGAACGCGTAGCTGAAGTGCTTGAGAAGACAAAGAGCATACAGAAGAAGCTATAGAGTCCACAATACAAGAAATGGAGAAGGATAGAGATCGCCTAGACAAGGCGAATATTTCAAGATCGGAGTTGAAGGTTTACTTGGAAAAGGAGGTTATTCAACCTCTATATGAAGGTCATATCACTTTTAGGCAGATAAGGTTTCCTATGCCGAAAGGGGTAAGGAATACGAGTTTCAAGGAGGAGTCGATGATCAACAGCTTTGTAAGCGAGGAGGTACGAAAGTACATCACGCCTAAAGCAAACAAAGACGGGAAGACGAGCATATATAGGATGGGAAGTGTGTTCAACACGATAGGGCATGCGTGTGTTGTTGTTGAAGAAAGAGCTAGAAGAGTACATGAAGTATGATGTCGGAGGTCACTGTAAGGATGATTGGAACCTGGCTCAGAAGCTTATGCTCCATGGATGTGATCCTCTTCCGCGAAGGCGTTGCTTGACAAGATCCCCTAAGCTTTACTTGAAGCCTTAACCGATAAATGAGTCGCTTTGGAAGATTCCGGATGGCAGGAATGTTAGATGGATCAACTATCAGTGCAAAGACTACAAAAGTGCTTATCGAGTAATAACCTGCATAAGGGGCTTCTCCAAATGTACTGGATGCTTTGAGATGGACAATGAAGCGCGTAAATGGGTAATTAAGAGCGCGCTTTCTGTCGATTTTCTGATCAATAATGTCCTATCTATCCACCCGAGGATGATGAGGATCGATCTGGATTACAGTGTGGACACAGGAACTTTCGGGGCGAGAATGAGAGTACGAAATGTAACGATTGCTTCGGCTGCACTGAACCTAGGGGCTCCATTCAGCGAAGTGATAGCACTCCGCGGTATGCTTCCTCTATATGTGACTCCTAATCAGAGACTACCATTCTTCGACAACACAATGGACTTGCTTCATACGACAGGGTTCTTGGATGGTTGTATTGATTTCCTGTTGCTGGACTTCATCCTGTTCGGTTTGGACCGGATTCTGAGGCCTGGAGGCTTGCTGTGGGTAGATTACAAGTACATGTTTCTGAAGTTTAGGTACAAGAGACACAAATGGGTGGTTGCTCCTAAATCCAAAGATGAGGTTTACCTATCTGCGTTGTTAGAGAAACCTCGGAGATTCGTATGATCTCCCTTCGCTTAGCTCCTAAACCATTCCCATGAAGTATGAACACACATTGTACTCGTTTATATGAAGCTCCAAACTGTAAAGAAAGAAACAATGTATTTTGCCAATTTATAGAATTTCATTAGCAAAAGCTTCTTTGAAATCCCAACCATATATGATATATATGGTCCATATTTGATTTCTGGATTGGGACGGTTGTTAATCAATACATCCTCAAATACAAAATTCAACTTAAATAAGCTCTATGTTAAATTCAACATCAAGGAGCTTCTACTGCTACAATATCACAATCCATACCATGATCCTGAGAAAGAAGACAGTACTACCACAATTATAAGCAAGATAAGTAAGATCCTCTTTAGACTAATCAATGCCCGAACATCGGAAGCAACATACCTTTAGATGATTTATGGAAAAAGCCCGGGACTAGAATTAAGTGGCTCGGGAACATATTATGCAGGATTGAGAGGTGTAGAATGCTTGTCATGAGAACTCTTTCTAGACTTGTCCTTCGATTTCTTATCCCTCTTCTTACTGCTCAAATCAATGAGATTTCAGCAGAGAAGAATAAGATTGAATGCGAGATCTAGATTAAACCGTGTATATGAAAAGAATGGACAATACTCGTCATGTGAGCTGCCATCTTGACAAGATTTCAGCTTCCGAGCTATTGTTTCCCATTTCTTTTTCATCATAGACTTTGACCCCTTTAATCTGTTGAGGTGCGTGGTAAAAAGAAATGAGGACAGATACATTATAGCAATCAGTGCTAATTCAAATACCAACTATACTATTCAGGGTAGTTGCATATGTACAATAGTTGAACCTAAGGTTGCTATTACAAATGGTATAATAAAGTATATCATCTGAAATCCGACTTTTTATATTGAGTGAAATGGTCAAATTTAACATGCTTTCAGTAGGAGATAAAACATGTAAATCAACGTAGTCTATAGCTGTATTTAACACGCTTAGAGTGTCCAGTATAGTAGCCAGTCTAGGAAAAATGAAATAAAACATGTAAATCAAATTACATTTAACGAGTCGGTTATACCCACTAAAACATTAGTTGGTTGAAGCTCTTACGCTTCACTCCGGCCTAATTACTGTCAGAGACTTGAGCTACCAACGAATTGCGCTTGAAGGTGATAACCTTACGGTGATTAACTCTATGTCTGGTGTATGGTACTGCCCCGGGAATAGACAAACAACTTAACTAAAACATGTCCCGTGCATCGCACGGGCATGCTTACTAGTATTATTAATTACTAAATACTTATACGTAAAATTAAATAAGAATCATAACTTTATATATAAACTGAACAATTACAAATATTTTCAATTAGCAACGAATCGATTAAACTAGTTAAATCTCGAAGCAATTTAATTAGGATTGGATATGCATGTAATTAGCTTAGCATGCCCTACCTATATACTATACTATTAGGGATGATTAACCCGATAAAAATATAAATTAATAAAATTAAATCTCAGTACATGTGACACGAATAAATTTACATCATACCATCATATGTAAAGCAACCAACAAGCACTAATTTAATTACTGATAATTACATATATGGTACTTTATAAAATCTGTGAAACTTGAATCCAAAACCATTTCAATGCAATATAACCCTAATTTTACGATATGATTCCCCATTGCACATAAAAAGAAAGTAAGAAAGAGAAACGAAAAAAGAAAAACACACCCACATGAAAGACGACAATTAACAGGGTGGCTCTGGCCCCCACCGCCCCTATTCTCCCCTCTCTTTACGTTACAAAATCTCACTCTCTCTCTCTCCACTACCCACAAACACAATTTCCATTTTAACACTTATTTTTTTACATCACAATTTATAAATTTTAACCACAAACACAATTTCCATTTTAACACTTATTTTTTTACATCACAATTTATAAATCTAATTAAAATTTGACTTATATTTATAAAATTTTACCAAATTGAAAAAATATTAATCAAATGATTTTTATATCAATTTCTCTAAAAATCCAATGTATACTATATTTCGATCCACACCAATCAAGCTACTAATAGCAAATGGAAAAAAAAAAAGCAGAAGTAAAAATATATATTTGGTTGCTTAAACAAAAAAGGATTTTGTTTAATTAATTACAATTCACTACAGTATCGAACTAACCCTTCCTTGGAGGTTTGTGGTGGAAAAATTAATGATTGAACGGCGCCGTTCAATGATTAAATTGCTCATCCCCTCTCCTGATCTCTTTCCCAACCACCGGCGTTACGTCCACCTCCCCCTCCCCCTCCCCCTCCTCCGCCGGAGACCCCTGCCGCCGTAGATCCAAACCCCCAATCTCCCTCACCCGATCGCGGGCGGCGGCGCCGTCCACGACCACAACGACGTCCCCACCTCTCTGGACCCTCATCCGGGACACTACCGCCGGCGGTTGCCGCCGCGCCGGCAAGGGAGGCGGCGGAGGCGGAGCGCCGATCATGGAGGAGCGGCAGATGGGGCAATTGGAGTGGGATCGGAGCCAAGTGTCGATGCACGGAGGGTGGAAAGCGTGCTGGCAGTTAGGCATCAGCCTCAAGCTCTCCGTTTCTTGAAACTCCGTCAAGCAAACGGCGCAGTCCGTCGACTCGACGAGGCCGTCCCCCTTGTTGTACTTGAACACCGTTATCGACCTTATGAACTGCTCGTCGAGGCCGCCGTCTGAGTTGACGGCGGGGAGCTGGAAGGAGGTCGCGCCGGCGCTGTCCCGGAGGACGAGCTGGTCGAGCCGCGTCTGGAGCTGGAGCTCGTCGTCGTCGTCGTTTCGCGACCAGCGGGAGCGGCGCCGCTTGCAGCACCGGGAGGCGAAGGTGTAGTAAGAGAGGAGGAGGAAGGCGGCGGCGAGGACGCTGATGAGGGCGATCATGAGCGGCGAGACTCTGGATGAGTCGGAGGAGTCATCGGCGTAAAGCAGCGGCGGCGGAGGCGGCCCGAGGAAGTAGTAGTTGTTGGAGGTGGTGCAGAATTGGGGGCAGACGGAGGAGCAGATCCCCTGCGAGCAGTCCCTGGGGTAGAAAGATGAGGACGCGGCTGGAGTGGAGGTGGAGGGGGAGGGCTGGGGTGCTGCCGTAGAGGATCCCATCTCGACCAACCAGGGCCGTTGGATCTGGCCGCGCCGGAGATGTGATTATGATCGGAGGAGGGGATGGGGAAGGAGAGAGATTGAGGGATTTTTTTTAGGTGAGTGGTGAAGTAGCCATATGGGCGGTGAGAAATTGATGATGGGGTTGGGTTGGGGGTTGTCCTTTTGGAATATTAATAATAAATCAACTAATCAAGTCAATGGGATATATCGAAAAATGGGATATATGGAAAAATGGGGATTCCACAATTTCTTTCGCTCCACTAAGAAAAAGTGACAAAGCAACTTCTAATATATCAAACCTAACTATGATTTAAATTTTAATCTTACATTGCAAGTTTACTAATTTTTATTTATATATATGGTTAATTATGACTTTTTTGTTTATACTACAAAAGTGGTGTTTGGTTTTTTAGATTTGACCGAAAGATTTAAAGAAATTAAATAAATTGACCGATCCGAACACCTAAAAAAAATGATAGACTAAGAGCATGCACATTAGAGGGCCCGGGGTTCGGGCCCTTAACTTATTTTTTTTCTGTCACATCAGCTTAAGAACCTCATTTCAGCTTTTTATTATTTGCACCCTCATTGGAGAGCCCGAGTCTTGGGCCCTTAAAGTTGCTTTTTACTATTTACATTTTTCATCTACTCAATTATTATTATTATTGTTGTTGTTGTTATTAACATTATTATTATTATTATTTATTTTTATTTTCGTTTTTTTATTGTTGGGAAGAGGGAAATATGTTGGGAAGATGCAAAGATGTTGGTATTGTTTTTTTTTAACATATGAAAAATGATAGTAGAAATTTTGGTATTGTTTTTTATTTTAAAAAAAATAATAGTATATGGGTATTATTTTTTTAAAAAAATAGTATTTGGTTACTTTATTTATAGGATTAATGGGCATAATACTTTTTTAAAAAAATATAAGCAAAATGGGTGTCTACGGGTAGATAAAATTATTTCACACTCGAATATAATTTTATTTTATCCTTTTAATTTCATAAAATGCCTAAAATTGAATTTTTAAGGAGAATTGTCCTCGTTGAGCATGCTAAGGGCCTCACAAATTGAGACTCTCATATAAGGGCTTTCAGATGGGGCTCTTACCACTTTTTGATTTTTCTTTTTTTTGATTTTGCTTATTTGGCAATTATAAGGGCTCAAAGGCCCTCTAATGTGCATGCTCTAAGGCATGGCCAAAGTATAGGAAAATCAAAATAAATTATACAAACAATCAATTAAGAAACATGCTCAAGAAGACTTACATGTGAACATCAAATGATGGCCTCGAATGGGAGTGTCTTCGACTATATGGTTATATTTTATTTTATTTTTGGAAATGAGGAAAAGAAATTAGAACATAACTATCAAGACTACTAGAATTATGTTCATAGACATCGGGTATAAACCGATGTTAATAAAAAAAATTCGACGTGTTAGTGGGTGGCGTTAAAAATCCAAACTTACCACATCGGTTATAAACCGATGTCTATAATGATTTATAACATCGTTAATCTTTGTAATATCGACTTAAATGCATGAATATAATTATATTTTGATTGATTCACCTAATGTTAAAACATTATTATTTTACATTTCTTGCTATCTAAAGATATGTAGAGCAACAAAAAAATTCACATTAACATCGATATTTTTTTCCAAAAACAATGTTGTAATATCTTATTTACATCAGTTATAGGTGATTCATTTCATGTTTATTAACTTTTCCTTTGTATTTTGTCTTGTTATTTCGATTAAAAAATAGTATACAACATTCAATATTTATAAAGACAATGTTATATGTATGTATTTAAATCAGTATATTTGAAATAAATGATGTCTAAAAAGATTATAAAATCCTTTTCTTTATGAATAACAATGTATAATTTCGCAAAAGACATCAGTTTTATTAGTCGTTTTGTTGTGTTTCAATACATTTAAAAATCGCTTTTTATTCTATTAAATGATGTATCATTTGCTGTACAAATAATCAAAATCAGATCAAATACATAATGAAATACTAAAAATAGATTCAAATCCAATTCTTATTACATCAACGCCATCCCCAAAAATATTGTATCACGACAACACACTAAAAACAAAATCAAGTTCTCAACTGATCATACATTATTTCATCAAGTTTCCTCATCTATCTAGCATTATTAACCAGCTCAAACAAAATCAGCTAGATAACAATAAGAACTTTACATTGTAGTCCCACTCAGCAACAATGGGACCCTTGTATCTATCTAGCCTTTGCCTTGACCATTCAAAATTCTTAAGCTCCAAACATCCCTGCATTGATAATCCATTACAACACTTTTCCTTCACCTTCAATGAATCACCAACCCGAAGGCCATTTAGTATCACTAGAAAGAAGCAAAAGCAACAGCAAAATGCGGTAATAAATTATAAAGTATATGCTTTATATAAAAAAACCATACCAATTCAATTCTTAATCTGATATTACTTTAGGTCTTTGCAATAGCAGCCATCCGCAAGAAAGCATCAACATAATCTGAATACTGGAAATATAGAGGACATATAAAAGGTCAGCTAGCAACTAGTCATAAGAACTTAGAAAGATAAATTATTTTAAACTGGGTTCTGCTTATTATAATCCTAGCAATTTTTTTCCACGGAAGCATCAATCAAATTCTAGATCATCAACTAATAAAACAAATTTGAAAAACTAGAAGACCAATAATGGACAATCATCATTTTTAAAACTAAAAAAGAGGGGATTTAAAAAAAAACATATGGAAAAAAATACAGAATGAACAATTCCAGTGTCTCAAATATAATAAACCATAGTGTTATATGCTTGAATAATGATTGTTGCCAGACTTGAGCTAAATGATAGAAATATACTAATATCATGCTGAACACTTGAACCTATTCAGTAAATGAGACAGAAGCAAAAACTAACAAAGGTCTAGCAACAGAGCAACCTTAACAAGCAAAGGCAAACCTATTCAGGACGTAGATTGATGTTGGTGGTTAAAATGGGATAATTACCTTCATGGAGATGTTTTTATAACTGGGCTTGTTGATAAGGGAAAATGCGAGCAAGATCACATCCGCACCCCTGTAGCTCAAAGGCCTCAGGATGCTATAGTCCTCCTGCCTGTGACAAGTATAAAACCTAATCACAGCTACATCATATCTATAAACTCTCACACGTATCTAACTTCTTTTACTTTTTGATTTGCCATTCCCTGATTCGGATAATCTATTTCCAAACATAGCTAAAGCCATGACTATTTTTAGAAATGCGCCATTAATAGTCAAATCTTAAATGCATATTAGAAATCACAGACAAAGGGTGACAATGATTTTTCAGAAGTACTTACTCAGTTAAGAACGTACAAGATTTATGTCATGATATCATAGTGTAAACCATCTAAAGCTTACACAGATGAGGGTAGTAAATTCAAAACCAAATATATCTAGATGCCTATCATATCCTTTTAAATTCAGTAAATTATATCATGTATCTTAGTTACACAGATAAAAGTATAGGGGGTTTGCATTAGGTCTAATTCTAAAAGCATGTAAAACAAGTAAAAGATTCATTACATACCGTTGGGAAAAGATCCAGGGGGTTTGCATTAGTTGCAGCAAAAAGTGCCACTGGGTGAGAGGCCTCAACTGAAGAATTTACAGCCGGCCCAGCCGCCAGAGGTCAAGATATTGGAAGGATATCAGCTTCCTCATCATCCTTCATAACATTATTTTAGGTGTCTCATGCATGTCAGCTTATAATTTCTTGGAGAAATAATGGAAAGAAGCGAAAAACCTATATTAAAAGAGAGATAAATTACACCAAATAACATGCACTTTGGGTATTACTCTTGAAAACAACACAAACTTTATGGGCAATAGCTATAAACAAGTGATGACTTTGTTTAGCGAAAAATTCAAAAAGTTTGTGTTATTTGATTGTATTAGCATGCCGACCCAATTTTGAATCGATGCTTTAAACTTTCAAATAACTAAAAACCCCTAGTGAGCAAATATAACAATTGATATTCTAGGTATCATGAAATCGATAGTTCATGAATCATGACAGACTCACTAAGCATTGATGTAAACATACACATATAAAATTATATAGTTTAAATTTCATGCGGTTTAGTCCATATGGAATTATGTATTCAAAAAGACTGCATACTATTGTCTCATGCACATGAAAATAATAAGGAACATATATGACTACTAGATTTACCCTATTTACTCCAAGATGCTCCTCCACTCAGTGACTTTGGCTTCCCCCAGGTATTAACATCTGCTTGACTATGGGAACCACCTGCACACCAGTCGCCATTCTACGAATCTAAAGCAGATTTGGTTCCATTAGAAGGAAATAAAAAGAATGGAGTCATAACACATCCCAAAACAAAAGCATATTGATAAACAACCCAAAACAGAAGCATCTAGATAAAACAAGCCAAAACGAAAACAGAAGCATCTTGATAACACAACCCAAAACGAAAACTCATGATCGAAATATATTATAAACCCTAGATCGAAAAATAATTAACCAAATAAAAAACCTAGATCTGATTTGAGGAGAAGCGGAACAAGAGAAAGAGAGAAGAATAAACATCTTGCCTATGGAGAAGAGAGATGGCGTCTGGCCGGAGAAGCAAATAGGCAGCGAAGGGTTGTAATAGGGATTTTGGGGCGAACAAGAAGGTAACCCTAGATCGAAAAATAATTAATCAAAACAAAAATCATGGATCTGAATTGAGGAGAAGGAGAACAAGAGAAAGAGAAGAGAAGCGAAATACCTTGCCTATGGAGAAGAAAAACGGCGTCTGGGGAAGCAGATCATCAACGAAGATTAAACAAGAAAGGGGTCGCCTGTAATGTACCTCAAATTCGTCAGAGATCAGAGAGACTAGGGTATGTGCAAAAGATGACGTCGCGACGGAAGAAGGCGTGAGAGGGGCAAGAGGTGAGGCGGTGCCGGAGTGGACATGGTCGACGAACTGGGTTATCGCATTCAGAGAGAGATCGAGAGAGAGAGAGAGATGTCGGTGGATCTGAATGTGAATGGGGAATGAGTTATTTTGGGATATTTGGGAAAGTGTTTAGATTTTTTTTCTAAGGCGAAAATCCAAATTTCAAAATAGCGGTAATTTTACCGCTTTTACTTTTTCAACCCATGTGAGCTTTGGGTCTCTCTTTTTTCAAAAAAAAAGCTGAATGCCCTTGTTTTTGGTTAAGTGATTGAGAACCGAGTTATTGCCGCTTAAATTTTCAACTTCATGTATTCAGCGCACTTTTAATTTTTTTTTAAAATAAAATTTTCACATCGTCCAAAAAGTTAAACCGATGTTTCTAATTTCAATAACATCAATAATTTTTAAAGTGATGTTACAAATACTTTTAACATCATGCGTTTTTCTAACCGATTTAAAAGACCTGATGTCTATTAACACAATTCTAGTAGTGCAACCATTAGCTTTAGTGTATTCTAGATCATCTTTGAGAATGAGAAAATAAAATTCTGCATTTTTCTCCAATTTTTCGTCGGCAAGGATACTAGAGAAAGGCTGAAGCACCATTTTCATATCCGACTGTATCAAAGAAATGTCGAATGAGAAAATAAAATTCTTTCATAGTCTCATGAGAAGCAATGGCAAAAAATCTCACATTAGTGCTATCATTCGGAGGGATGGGGAGCCCACCACATCTTCAAATGAGGTAGCTTCTGAATTTCTCTCTTTCTTTCAAGGCTTATTTGGCACCTTTGTAGCTACCACGCCGGCTATCCCCTCCTTTTTCGCCCATGGTGAGTCGGTGAAGGAGAAGGATAAGCCGATGCTTGTTGCCCCGATCTCTAATGAGGAGATCAAGCAAGCCTTGTGGTCGATGGGGGATGAGAAAGCCCCGGGAGCGGATGGATATACGACAAAGTTCTTCAAGAGCACATGGGACATTACCGGAGGTGAGGTATGTGCGGCTATTAAGGAATTTTTTTATCAATGGCTCCCTCCTTAAGCAATTGAACCATACCATTGTGAGTCTCATTCCTAATTAAAACCGATGAAGCAAACCAAGTTGAGAAGTTTAGACCCATTTCTTGTTGCAATGTCATTTATAAAATCATTTCTAAGATTCTTACCACTAGGCTTGAGAGATGTATGGGTTATATTGTTGGCCCGGGCCAAGGTGCTTTTGTGCCGGGTCGCCTTATGAGTGATAACATCTTTCTTGTACAAGAATTGTTGCGTAGGTACAATGTGAAGAGGGACACCCGACGATGTTTCCTCAATGTGGATATAGCCAAGGCCTACGATACGATCTCTTGGGACTTCTTGAGGTTTGCTCTTCATGCGGTTGGCATCCCGGAGAGGTTCATTGCTTGGACTATGGAGTGTGTCACTACCTCATCTTACTCCATCAAAATCAATAATGAGATCCATGGCTTATTCCCGGGCAAAAGAAGCCTTCGCCAAGGTGATCCTATCTCTCCTTTATTGTTTGTGCTAACCATGGAGTTTTTCTCTAGACTTGTAAAATTGGAGACTAGGAAACCAATCTTTCACTCCCACCAAAATTGCGAGCAAGTGAGAATCGCCCACCTTGCTTTTGCCGATGATGTGGTGATGTTCTGTCGAGGAGATGTGGCCTCGGTGAGGGTTCTTATGGGCTGTCTTCAAAAGTTCAAAGAAATGTCGGGGTTGGCGGTGAACTTGGAGAAATCGAGTGTCTTTCTAGCCTCGGTTCCTCCAAGCGAGGCGGAGGAGATCATCAATGCCACGGGATTCAAATGTGGTGTCTTTCCTTTTCGATACCTTGGCATCCCTATCGCTCCGCATGGACTCCGGGTGACTCACTACCAACCTCTCATTGATCAAATTGAAAAAAGATTGAATGCTTAGTCTAGTAAATTCCTCTCTTACGCAGGAAAGAACGAGCTGATTTCCTCGGTTCTCCAAGGGATCGAGGGCTTTTGGCTCTCCATTCTTCCCGTTCCAGAGGTCGTGTTGAGATCGGTGGAGAGTCTTTGCCGTGGTTTTCTTTGGAAACTGATGAAACCCGATTTTTGGAATCCCGTTCCCTAGGGTTCTGAGATCAAGTTGGACGCGGGCGAACTCAGACGATCGGGCTTACCTGAGACACGCGACGAGATTACCGTCGGCGTACTAAAAACTTGTGCCGATCTTAGCTCAAGCCATTCGCGGACCACCGTCCTCCTAGGGCTTCATCAAACGTCGGATCCTGCAGATCGGGACGAATCCCGCACGGGTAGGCTCTCTGAACCATCCAAAAACCGACCTCCAATTTTAAGGTCTCGTCCCATATTTATAGGAAAAAACCCAATGAGCCATTATCGACACATGTCCTGGGATTGACGACAAGTGTCAACACATGTCCCTCGGTTAGCGACAAGTGTCGCGTCGTTTCGGACAAGTGTCCTTCATATGGACACTTCCTTATATGTAACGGGCTTAGGTGGAATTTTCCATCAATTGGTTGATACATTATAATCAACCTAAAACCGGGTTTATTTATATAGAGGGAATCAGATTATTTACTCGTGATATCGTAAATATTATTATTTATGTTGGTGCATCATCACAGCTCCTCGGACCTTAGTCAAGTCAGGACTTAATTGGGGTTCGATCAGAACGATGCAATATATGTGCCTGTAACTTGTCCACCTGTGGGAAAGGACTCATTATGTCTATCTTTGGTGTAAAGTTTTAATTAAGTTCGCTTGGTCTAGGCTGTACCCACCTTTTAGTGGGTTGCCTACGTATCTCTTGGGAAGAGAATCAAGCCTTTGTAGTTCCTTTTGGGACCCTCTACGGACGAGAGCTCCAACTTTGAGGGACTTAGTTTATACTCACTACGAGTTCATCTCCGCGAGCTTACCAGCTACGAGCAAGAGGCCCTCTGCGAGCGATAATAACAGCTCCAACGTCGAGGGACTTAGTTTATACTCATATAAGAGTTCATCTTCGCGAGCTTATCAGATACGAGCAGGAGGCCCTCCGCGAGCGATAGCTTCAGTGTCGAGGAGCCTATCAGGTATGCTCCAAGAGCTCAGGCTACAATCAGGAAGCCCTATGCGAGCAATAGCTCCAGCGTCGAGGGGCTTATCAAGTATGCTCCGAGAGGCTCAGACTACAATCAGGAGGCCCTCCGCGAGCGATACCTCCAGCGTCGAGGGGCTTATCAATTATGCTCCGAGAGGCTCAGGCTACAATCAGGAGGCCATCCGCGAGCGATACCTCCAGCGTCGAGTGGCTTATCAATTATGCTCCGAGAGGCTCAGGCTACAATCAGGAGGCCCTCCGCGAGCGATAGCTCCAGCGTCGAGGGGCTTATCAATTATGCTCCGAGAGGCTCAGGCTACAATCAAGAGGCCCTCCGCGAGCGATAGCTCCAGCGTCAAGGGGCTTATCAATTATGCTCCGAGAGGCTCAGGCTACAATCAGGAGGCCCTCCGCGAGCGATAGCTCCAGCATCGAGAGGCTTATCAAGTATGCTCCGAGAGGCTCTGGCTACAATCAGGAGGCCCTTCACGAGCGATAGCTCCAGCGTCGAGGGGCTTATCAATTATGCTCCGAGAGGCTCAGGCTACAATCAGGAGGCCCTCCGTGAGCGATAGCTCCAGCGTCGAGGGGCTTATCAACTATGCTCCGAGAGGCTCAGGCTACAATCAGGAGGCCCTCCGCGAGCGATAGCTCCAGCGTCGAGGGGCTTATCAAGTATGCTCCGAGAGGCTCTGGCTACAATCAGGAGGCCCTTCGCGAGCGATAGCTCCAGCGTCGAGGGGCTTATCAATTATGCTCCGAGAGGCTCAGGCTACAATTAGGAGGCCCTCCGCGAGCGATAGCTCCAGCGTCGAGGGGCTTATCAATTATGCTCCGAGAGGCTCAAGCTACAATCAGAAGGCCCTTCGCGAGCGATAGCTCCAGCGTCGAGGGGCTTATCAATTATGCTCTGAGAGGCTCATGCTACAATCAGGAGGCCCTCCGCGAGCGATAGCTCCAGCATCGAGGGGCTTATCAAGTATGCTCCGAGAGGCTCTGGTTACAATCAGGAGGCCCTTCGCGAGCGATAGCTCCAGCGTCGAGGGGCTAATCAATTATGCTCCGAGAGGCTCAGGCTACAATCAGGAAGCCCTCCGCGAGCAATAGCTCCAGCGTCGAGGGGCTTATCAAGTATGCTCCGAGAGGCTCAGGCTACAATCAGGAGGCCCTATGCGAGCAATACTTCCAGCGTCGAGGGGCTTATCAAGTATGCTCCGAGAGGCTCAGGCTACAATCAGGAGGCCCTCCACGAGCGATAGCTCCAGCGTCGAGGGGCCTATCAAGTATGCTCCGAGAGGCTCATGCTACAATCAGGAGGCCCTCCGTGAGTGATAGCTCCACCGTTGAGGGGCCTATCAATTATGCTCCGAGAGGCTCAGGCTACAATTAGGAGGCCCTCCGCGAGCAATAGCTCCAGCGTCGAGGGCCTTATCAAGCATGCTCCGAGAGGCTCAGGCTACAATCAGGAGGCCCTCCGCGAGCGATAGCTTTAGCGTCGAGGGGCTTATCAAGTATGCTCCGAGAGGTTTAGGCTACAATCAGGAGGCCCTCCGCGAGCAATAGCTCCAGCGTCGAGGGGCTTATCAAGCATGCTCCGAGAGGCTCAGGCTACAATCAGGAGGCCCTCCGCGAGCGATAGCTCAAGCGTCGATGGGCCTATCAAGTATGCTCCGAGAGGCTGAGGCTACAATCAGGAGGCCCTCCGCGAGCGATAGCTCCAGCGTCGAGGGGCCTATCAAGTATGCTCCGAGAGGCTCAGGCTACAATCAGGAGGCCCTCCGCGAGCGATAGCTCCAGCGTCGAGGGGCTTATCAATTATGCTCCGAGAGGCACATGCTACAATCAGGAGGCCCTCCGTGAGCGATAGCTCCAGCGTCGAGGGGCTTATCAAGCATGCTCCGAGAGGCTCAAGCTACAATCAGGAGGCCCTCCGCAAACGATAGCTCTAGCGTCGAGGGGCTTATCAATTATGCTCCGAGAGGCTCAGGCTACAATCAGGAGGCCCTCCGCGAGCGATAGCTCCAGCGTCGAGGGGCTTATCAAGCATGCTCCGAGAGGCTGAGGCTACAATCAGGAGGCCATCCACGAGCGATAGCTCCAGCGTCGAGGGGCTTATAACTAATCCCAATGTATTATGCTACTATTAGTGTTTATAACACACAATTGGGCTCTACCAATATATATATATATATATATATATATATATATATATATATATTTGTCCATCCGCTTCAAATAATAGCAAGCAATGGGTATACAAGCGGTACCCAAATGTATAAATCCCCAATATGTGCATGAAATAATATATATACTTCATTCGATCCAATTGTGAAGGTATGAATCATAAACCCACGACGGTTCCTCCCACAAATAGGCCCTGATCTGAGAGACATATAAAGATCGCAAGAGATTTTACCTGTAATGGCAGGATATCGTGACATGGTAGGCTTGTGACTGTTTTGTCACTTTCACCTATTTCTTGTTCTTGAGAATTCTTATAAACACCATGTTTGTGAGCGGCTTGTGAGCAACTAGCTTAGCTTACGTAGTCTTCTCCCTGCAGGCTCCACTAGATTAGTGGGATGTGCTCAAAAACGGCTTTCGCAAGTATAAATATCTCTTTGAATTAATTTCAATAGCACGTTGGAAAAGCTAGGACAATGTAAACTCTCATCCAACCTCTCATATTCACAAAAGCTCCCGCATAACCTATTCAAGAGCGTTCGATTGATAAACGATTGTTTGTTTTCAGAACATTCGTGATGCGACTAACCGATTGCAACGCCGGATAGGCCTTGATAGAACTAAGGTTGTCAAGAAACAATCTTGAAGTCCAGAGTACCAGACGGTTGATGATTCCGGGCAAAGTACCGCAAAGCGTCTCGGTCGCAACTGATTTCATAACAAGCAGTTTTTACTATGTCGATTGCCTTGGATTCCTCAGATCATCCGCGGTCATTAAAAGTGCAGATCTTATGAGTTGACCGCGGATGAGTTCATGGCAGTCCGAGTGGTGCTGGGATAGGTGATATGCCACCAAAGAGATTGTGGTGACCAAGTCGCCCGCGGAGAAACCACACACGAGACGTCTGTGGAGTGGTCACATACAAATCCTTCATGGAGAAGTTACATCCCAAATTGCCCTCGACGAAACCACCTTCAAATCCCTCGCAGAGAGTTCATACCCGAATTGCTCGTGAAGAAGTTACCTGTTGATTCCTCGCGGAGAGATCACACGCGAACTCTCCGTTTAAGAACCAAGGGTCTGCGAGGAAGAAAGTAAAAGTCATAGATGAGTATCCCTCTCCATATAATAAGCTATAGGTGCGACCGAAGTATCCCGTTAGGGTGTGAACGAGAGGAGTCACGAGCTGTCAGTCAGCGGAAAACAATGGCGTTCCACGGATGAGTCCATACTCCTGAACTTTGCTCGTCCGTTGTCTGCAGGTCCGGGCGCCTAGCGAGATCTTGACGGGTGTCGATTTTTATAAGTAGACGAGCTTCCCCGTTCCAAGGTTGGGGGAGCTACTTCTTCAAACGCACATTTTGTCCTGCCTCGTCCGCGCAAATATAGCTTATGCATTTTCTGTTTATCGTCGGTAAGCCGCTTGCATTCCCCTCCCTTGCCGCTCATGACCCTCAATCAATAGATTCATTGTTTCATGCTCGTTGCTAGGTCATTGACAAATCATCATCGCGTTTACCCGAAAGGGCCGAATGGAAATCATCAAATAAGATTGCTATGAAGCAATATGTTCGATTCACCGATAGGTTGTGCTGCCGGGTGATGATGCTTCTGGCTCGCGGTCTTTTTGTTACCACCATTAGACAAGTACTTTGTTGTTTTCACGGTATATGATTTCTTGTACATAATACAAGCTTTGGACAGCTTGCAGAATAACATAAACACATACTCACTGTCATCTTACTTGCCCACCAAAAAATCAGATCTTAAGTTGCCCCACACATACGTGATTTAAATATTGGTAAAAGCAAAGCGTGGAAATGCAACCCTGCACCTAGCTTTCTCCACAGTAGTGCGTAGCAATCTCCAGAATTTTTGGATTAATATGTTAATACTTAAAAGGCTTATTAGTTCTCACGTGGTAAATAATGAAGATTTCTTTCGAATGAACATAAACATTCATCCAGAATATTTACCAGAGCTGCTCAATTATTCAACCAGGAGATCTCGTACAAATAAAAATTCAATCTAATCGAGCTAAATAGACGAATATTCAACTCCGATTTTAAATTACCCTTTAGTGCGAGGTCCCGAGATGTGAGATCGAAGTCCGCGGTTGATGACCATGATCGGATTTCTTTGTTTCATGGGTCTGTCGGGGGCTTATGAATGATGGGTCTGGGGCCCTGAAATCAACTTATTTTCTCCCCACGAGATTCATGTGTCGGCCTCCAATGGAGTTTAATAAACCCGTGACCTCATCACACCTACCTGAAGGCCGTTCGTGTCGATCTATCACCTCATCCGCGGTCAGAATGGGGTGATTTGCTTTTCACCTTTAACCTTAAAACTTATCTTCCACTGATTCCTCACACCGCATGTGATTTTGCCTGTGTTTGGTGGATGCTATTGGTAATTTGATTTAACTTAACCGGAGTTTTCAATGGTCGCGGATGAACATGCACGGTCTCCTTATGAAATTGCCGGTATTAGAAATAAACCACCAAATCTGCAGCGTAGGATCCTATTCTAGCATAAGAAGAGATCCCCTTCAGGCTTACGCGGTCAACGATGTTAGCGTTGTTAAATAATGCGAAAAAGGTTCCGCGGATGTGGGTAGATCATCGTCTACTTTCTGCTCATCCGCGGATGGAATATCTTGGAGATATCAGGATTATGGATCCTCTTCTTTATAAAAACGACGATCCTTGTGATGATGATGGACTATATTTAGTCATAAAAAATATGTGCAGAGGAGGGTCCTCATCATGAGTACACATGAATCTCCAGATCACCACTATATTGAAGCTTACATTCTATCAATTTTTTTTTAATGGCTGATTTTTTTTAAAATAAATCAGGTGGAGGTACATAACAATTTAGGCATTCACATATTTCAAGCCGTAGCTGCAGGGCACCTAAGCCGTATGCACCCAAGACAATGAATTTCCATTTTCGAAGGAATCAAATCCTACTTCATGTTACCTGTCTTATCTAAAAAATCAAAATTCACAGTTTTGGAACCTTATCAAAGTAAGACATGCGGATACTTACCTTGAAGCGTCACCTCTTCGGGTGAGAGGTTCCCACAGACGGCGCCAATGATGAAACCCGATTTTCGGAATCCCGTTCCCTAGGGTTCCGGGATCAAGTTGGACGCGGGCGAACTCAGACGATCGGGCTTACCTGAGACACGAGACGAGATTATCGTCGGCGTACTAAAAACCTGTGCCGATCTGAGCTCAAGCCATTTGCGGACCACCGTCCTCCTGGGCTTCATCAAACGTCGGAGCCTACCCGAGCGGGATTCGTCCCGATCTGCAGGATCCGATGTTTGATGAAGCCCTAGGAGGACGGTGGTCCGCGAATGGCTTGAGCTCAGATCGTCACAGGTTTTTAGTACGCCGATGATGAAACCCGATTTTCGGAATCCCGTTCCCTAGGGTTCCGGGATCAAGTTGGACGCGGGCGAACTCAGACGATCGGGCTTACCTGAGACACGCGACGAGATTACCGTCGGCGTACTAAAAACTTGTGCCGATCTGAGCTCAAGCCATTCGCGGACCACCGTCCTCCTAGGGCTTCATCAAACGTCGGATCCTGCAGATCGGGACGAATCCCGCTCGGGTAGGCTCTCTAAACCATCCAAAAACCGACCTCCAATTTTAAGGTCTCGTCCCATATTTATAGGAAAAAACCCAATGAGCCATTATCGACACATGTCCTGGGATTGACGACAAGTGTCAACACATGTCCCTCGGTTAGCGACAAGTGTCGCGTCGTTTCGGACAAGTGTCCTTCATATGGACACTTCCTTATATGTAACGGGCTTAGGTGGAATTTTCCATCAATTGGTTGATACATTATAATCAACCTAAAATCAGGTTTATTTATATAGCGGGAACCCGATTATTTACTCGTGATATCATAAATATTATTATTTATGTTGGTGCATCATCAGAAACAACCCAAGGTCCGATGGAGCAAGGTGTGTGCATCAAAGGAGGAAGGGGGTCTCGACTTCGTGGACCTCAAGAGTTGGAACTTGGCCTTCATGTGCAAGCACTTGTGGAGAATTGTGGAGAGAAAGGAGAGTCTATGGGTTAGATGGTTACATCATAAATATCTCAGCATAACTAATGTGCAGGATTGGGAGGCACATAGGAGGGATTCCCCTCTCATCAAGGGCATAATCGAGGCCAAGAACATGGTCTACTCCATGGGCGGTGACTTGGAGGATAGGCTGCGCGAGTGGTGAAGGCATATGAGGCTATTAGAAGGAAGGAGCCGAAGGTTAGGTGGCATAGGGAGGTTTGAGTTGCTAATAAGTAATAACACCCCAAAGCACTCTTTCATCCTATGGCTTGCAACCCTCGGTAAGCTCTCGACAAATGATAGACTCTTTTACCTTGACATTGACTTTGCTTGCAAGTTCTGTAGCAACGACACCCTTGAGACCCACGAGCACCTCTTCTTCCAATGCCCCTTCACTAAGGGCATTTGGGAGAGAGTGAGGAGCAAGTTCAAGATCCCATATGAGGTTGACTCCATTCATAGGGCTTTGAGATGGCTCCGGAGATACGCCAAAGCCAAGACTTGCCTTAACCGTAGCCGAAGATACGCCCTTTCCACCACCGTCTACCTCCTTTGGCATGCTCGGAATGCCCTTGCCATGGAGGGTAATCGGATACATGAAGATGTCATTGTGAAGCTCATCCTCACCCATGTCTACCGTCTTGCCTATGACTCCTTCCCCATCCTTGATGTTGAGAACATGTTGGCCTAAGTTCGACTTGAGAAACAATGTGTTGGTTTTGATTTTAGGGTTGTGTCCTAGGGCCTGCGTGCCTTTGGAGCCTGCGTGCTCTCAGGAACAACCCTCCCTGGGTTTGATTTTTGAGCTCATGTGTTCGGTTGGGGCTGCGTCCCCTTTGAACATGACTCGTTTTGTGTTTTTATGGCATGATTCTTGGGCCTGCGTGCCCAAGGTATGCTCTTGTGTGTTTTATTCATGCTTTGCTATGTGTCCTAATGGCCTATGTGCCGAAAGGAACATACACCTTAAGACTTGGTTTTGACTACTAATCCTTGGAAAGTCTAGGATGCGCCCTAGCTTTTAAAGGGTTGTAGTTTGATGTAAGGCCCTTGGGCCTCACATTCTTTATTCTTCGAATTTACGCGCACCCCAAACCCGGACTTAGTGCCGGGTGGGTTTTCTTAGGACTAAGGGCACATCCAATCTCTTAGGAGAGCTTTGAACACATAGATTATCGCCCTCAATAAAAAGGTTATCTTAAACCCTTTTCAACGGTACTAATAACCCCTTGGCAGAGGTCCAAAGCCTTGGCAAATACCGCAGATGAGTAATTAATTACTTGTCCCGCATCCTTGAGTAGTGACAAAGCATCAGAGTCATGGATAACAAACCCATAAGTTGTCAATCCCCTGCTACTATACGAACATAGAGCTATATACTAACATGTTACGACAAGAAGAGGTATGTACTAACGTGTTATATAAGATGATATATAATTTTTTTCTTATCTTATCTTAATGCAATTCAATCGATTTCGATCACTTTATATCTAAATTAGATATTGTACGACTCATTGAAGATATTATATGACCCATTTAAAATATTGATCCTTTCATTCATAAGTAATTTCATTTTTTTAAAAAAAAATCAAACTTTGAATATCTTAACATAAGAGCTAGTTTCACAACTATTATACTCCGTATTAACTTGTAATTGGTTATAATATACTGGTAGTATATTAATATTAATGATGATGTAGGATTAAATCGCTTAATGTTTGCATTATATCCTAATTCTTCCTGATTTTTAAGATCGAGTCAATTGAACATAAACTACAAGAAAGGGTTTGAAATTTTGAAGTCTGGGTAGAGGTGTCAAGATTAAACCATAAGAAACCGTGTGATTTTTAACTAGAAGTTCACAAGATGAAATAGAGGGAAAAAACTATGAATCAGAATTGGATTTTTCGGCAGCACTCGTCTGTCCCGAGCCAGAAAGAGCCTACCCAGCAGTAGATGGCCATGAGCAACAGTTAGCAATCACAAGGCAATCCATCGAGGGGAAGCGGAATCACTGGTGAAATCACAAATACTAAGCAAACCCCAAAATTTCCCACCATCCAAGACTCCTTCAAGGAGGGAGCTACCAACACTGTGAGTTTCAAGGACAAACTTGTTGGAGGGACGAACGAAAGCCACGCTATCGTCCACAAAACATCCAGCCTTCATGAAGAGTTCGAGCCTGAATTCATAGCAACTGACGACACTCCTCCGGAGGAAGATGATCCATTCTGTCTAACAATCGGCCTCAATAAGAGGGAGGAGGAGGAGCTCTGAAAGCCATGGCTAAACACGCTAATCATCAAAATGTTTGACAAGGGTTCGGGGTATATGCAATTACACAGAAGGCTATCCCAAAAATGGGGACTCGGTGCTCAATTCTCTTTAATAGATTTGGGAAATGATTATTTCATTGGCCGTTTCTCGAGCCAAGCGAACTACGACCATGTTTTGATGGAAGGGTCGTGGATGATTGGTCATAACTATCTTACAATCAGGAAATCGACTCCGAGATTTGATGCAAGTGCTAAGAGAATCACTAAGCTGATGGTGTAGTTGAGAATATATACTCGGTCTTCATATTGAGTATTTTGACCCAAGATTCCTTCGAATGGTGGGCCAGAAGATAGGGAAAAGTCCTCCAAGTAGACAATAATATGACATCGGTTGAAAGAGGTCAATTCGCGAGGCTAAGTGAGGAAATTGATCTAACTAAACCGCTTCTCTCAAAATTCCAGCTTGACGGAAAGATCTGGCTGATCCAGTATGAAGGTTTGAGAATGGTATGCTTCAGATGCGGGAAAGTGGGTCACAACACTGAGAATTGTGATCACGAGCAAGGAAAGGAGACGTCAGAAGAATAGAATCGGACACCGGTGGTGGAGGAAAGCTATAGGGGCGGACGCAAGCGAAGAAATCGCATAGCAGATGCCAAGCAGGGAAAGATGGGATCAACGAAAAGTCTATGTTGAGTAAATCGGCAACCATAGATACGAATACAAAGCAAGCCATCATTGAGGGATTTGAGAAGGCGACTAAGGTAAAGTCCGGAAATCAGGGAGGCCCGGGGATCGTGGGATCTTCAAGATACGCTGTGCTGGCCAATCTTGAGAAGAATATAGATTAGCATGAAGAATTAGTTAAGAAGGAAAAGATTCTGCAAGAGATAACTGAGATCAATCAGGCTAAAAATAAAGCAGTAAAAGGAGGTGGAAATAAAAAATATGAGTTGAGGCCCATGGGCAAGGAGAATAGACCCATAAAGCCAACCGGGGACAAAGCTGCTAGCAACAGCAGAGGGAGAAGGCTTGGATTAGCAGTTAAGAAATTAACGACCACCAAAAAGAAAACTCCTAACCCTAGAACCAAATTGATTATTAACCCGGAAATACAAGAAGTAAACGAGAAGTTTTTGAGGAACCTAGAAGTAGTTAATCAAGCCCCCCGTAAGCAGTCTCTAAGCCGGGAAAACGCAATTACCCAAGCAGAAATAAGCCACATACCATACCTACAAACCGACAATACCCGACTCTTACAATAGAACCCCATTACCCCTCTTAGACTACCACAAACGCTAACCAAAAGCACCAATTAATGAATCAACCTTTGCAAGTGATCAAGATCCTGATACAGGTTCGGAAAAGCTTCCTAATGTCGAACCACCTAATGGGCCCGTTTCTGGTACACTTTCCTCCAATTGCGAATCGGGCAAGGATGGATCTTTAGTTGATGGACACATTGGATCATCCAATATTATGTTGAGCATATATGCCCCAACTTCTCAGTAATTCGGTCAAGAGAGTGGATGCAACAACACAAGCTTTTGCAGGAGCAATGAATATGTCGAGTGATACGATATTCAGGGCTCTTCAAAGTACTTTGGTTTTTATGGATATCTTGAAAATATTAGCATGGAACACGAGTGGGGCGAGTAACAACACCTTCCTTGCAACACTTCATGATCTACTCCGACGGTATGATTCGTAAGTACTAATGCTAGTGGAACCACGGATAAGCGGGGACACTCCTGATAGGATTTGCAGAAGAATCGGGTTTGATGGTATGATAAAAATGGAAGCAGTGAGATTCTCGTGAGGAATTTGGGTTCTATGGAGGACAAAGTTAGTCGATGCCTACTCGTTGGTTCAACACCCCCAGCACCTCACTATGGAAGTCTGACGACAAGGGGAGGTTCCCTGGGTACTCTCTGCTATGTATGCGGCCTCGAATCAAGCACGTAGACTCGAATTGTGGAGAAGTTTGATTAAGTTTGCCAATAATAACAACAGATCATGGGTCTTGGAGGGGGACTTCAATGCAACGATGAATCTGACAAAACATTCTCCAGCCTCGTCGGTGCTGCTCAAACGTTTTTTGAATGGGCGGAATCCCTGCAACTCATTGACCTCGACTTCTCAGGGCCCCCGTTTACTTGGTGGCATGGGAAGCAAGAAAAGCATAGAGTTATGGCTAGACTTGACAAATCCCTTTGTTGTCCAGATTAAAGGCTGAGATCTTGAAAGCCTCGATTAACCACCTGGTGGCATCATACTCGGACCATGCACTAATCTTACTCGAACTGGAACAAAGGGCAGGAGGTCAGCCCACAAACAGACCTTTCCCCTTCCAATCAGAGTGGCTACTGAATGAAAACTTTAGGGACTTTCTAGCAGCCAACTGGAGAAAAGAAAATGAGGCGTATGTGGCCTTAAAGGTACTGGAGAGCGAGTTAGGACGATGGAATAGGGAGATTTTTGGGAATATATTCAAAAGAAAGAATAGTCTGATGTTAAGAGGAGGAAATCGAGTCTAATAAATATAGAATATAAATCAAACCAATTCCTTATCTGTGCAAATAATTACAAGACTTCCTCCCGTTGTAGTAGAAGGGTAGTCAAGATCGATCCACGAGGAAGTGTGTCAGCGGGATCTTATATAGTCTCAGAAAGCTCACGTCTTGGTCGACCAGAAGCCTCGATCTCGAGTTGTGGACTCGACGTCGACCTAGGCTATCGATTTCTACTACAGCAGAAAACCTGCAGAGACAAAAACGGCAGTTGATATCGACTAGAGTGGTCGATATCGATGTCAGCAAACGAGTCGACCTAGCTCAGAAGACTGTCATTCGACACAGGGTAGTCGATATCGAGTAAAGCACTCAAAATCGACCTCAGTCAGCAGATGCAGGAAGTAAGTACGTCAACACAAAAAACCGTCGACTTGGGGCAAAGTGGTCGATATCGACCTAGTTGGTCGAAATCGACTGGTTCTTGCAGAAAGGTTAGAATCGGCAAAGAAAGGCCGAAGACGAATAGAGTGGAGAAGAAGTATGAACAGAAAAGAACATATTTTTATGTTTCAACTATATAATAAAAGGCAAGTCCTGGGGCTAGGGTTTACCACAACGTTAACCAATGCATGCAATAAGGCAAATAAGAGAGACAATTGCGCTATCTCACCCGAGGGACAAGCCTTTGCCGTACACCAACGATTAGGAATACTCTTGCAAATAAACCTAATTGTCTCTACCAATTTTATGTTTATAACTCAAGTTGTTAGCATGAATCCCTTTTCTTGCGATAAGGACTAAACATAGAATCATAGGAGATGATATAGACACAACGATATCAACATCAAATACTTACATCAAACACGCATGGCTAACATTGGGCTCACCCCGACCCTAAAAGCTTTGGGGAACTACTCGCTCTTCATTGCAATAGACACCATTGATTGAAAGAAAAGAACTTGCATTAATAAAACCTTCAAAACCTTACAATCCAACGTCGGCTTTCGCAAACGCCAAACCCTAAAGCTCTTCTCTCTACTCTCTACTTCACTAGCTATTGTTGTTGTGTTCTGGAATTGAATGAATAAAAACCAGCCCCCTAGGGCTTTATTTATAGCTACTAATCGTTGCTAGCCAAGGAAAGTAGTTCCTATCTTCTATCTAAACTCTATCCTTAACAAGTACGATAAATCTTTATTTAAGTAAATATCTAAATTACTAATAAACATCTTAGGGTAAAAAGGAAACAACCCTTAAGACGTAATTTATCTAATTAAGAAGATAAACCGTGGCTTTGTTGATAGAACTTGCAATCTGCGTCTCAAAAAGCGCGTCCAATCCGTGTTGCATTCCAGTCGATATCGACCAGTCAGGTCGAAATCGACTTCTCTGTTTTCTGCTTGACGGGTTCCACTTCAATCGATTTCTGGGGCAAGGTCGATGTCGACTCAGCATTCGATATCGAGTGATCTTCTAGGTTGGTCTTTGTGGTCTGTCTCGACGCTCAGAGTCCACGTCGAGGTCTTCAGTCGATATCGACTAGTCTTGTCGACTTCGACTTCTTTTCAGCTTTACGTGGCTTCTTCGTTTTGACTCCGATTCTGCTCCCATTCCTACATATTTAAACCAAAACTTGTGCAGACTCTATTTCTTGCACGTTAGCTCATTCTACACAAATTTATATTATTTTTACCCTTTACTTTGGGAATTGAATGGAATATGAAGTCAAAAGATGCAAATAAAAAGACTACAAATATGTACATCATCTGACTAGAAGAATTAAAGAAGTAAGACACAAACTAAACAAGAGAGTATGCAATCACTATCTGGAACTTGAGGAGCGGCGTTCCAAAGACCTGGAGGAAGTTCTCAACCAGGAACAACAGATGTGGTTCCAAAAGTCCAAGGCTAGCTTCTTTCTGGAAGGGGGTAAGACACTCGGTTCTAACATTTATCAACGATTATACGACGAAGAGCGAATAAGATTCGATGATTGTAGAATAACGAGGGGGGGTTGGGTTGAGGAGCCGTCGGAACTCAAAAGTCTTGTTGTGAACTTTTTTGCTAATCTGTACTCGGGAGAGATTTCGAGTCCGGCTCAGCTAGCCTTGGACAGCCAACATATATATGTGGCGACTAGACCTGAGCAGACATGGGCTAACCCGCCCGGCCCGCCCAACCCGCCCTGTAAAATATGCGGGCTTGGGTAAGGTAATTGGCCCAAGCGGGCCGACAGGCCCGACCCGGTTGGCCCATAGAGCCGGGCTTGGGCTAAGGGTTAAGCCCAAGCGGGCCCGGCCCGCCTATATATATATATTACTTATTTTTATTTTTATATATATGTATTAAAATACTACGGAGTATATATATTGATTATATAATATCTAAACTTTTACATCTATTACTTTATAAATACTAATAGTATTTACATCGCATATAAATTAAGAAATACAATAGTACTAAATATATTATTTTCAAAAAAATTTCATTAAAATGAACCTACATAAAGATTATAGTGTGTAATTTCACAATTGTGTAACTTATATACCTTTGTTTTTGTATAAAATTTCAATCTTTGGAGACACTTAGCAAATTTGTGTAGTTTGAGATCAAACGTAAAAATAATAAAATAAAAATAATATTTTATGAAATTATAATGGGCGGCCCGGTGGGCTACCCGGCCCGCCCATGTGGGCGGGCTTGGGCAAGAGAGTTGGCCCAAAAACCGGGCCTAGCCCAAGCCCGGCCCGCTAAAGTGGGCCAAGATATTCTCATAGGCCCGGCCCAAGCCCGCCCATGCTCAGGTCTAGTGGCGACTCCTTTTAAGGGCGAGGAAGTATGGACAACTTTGAAGCAAATGGGGCCACATAAGGCGTCGGGGCCAGACGGATACCCAGCAATATTTTATCAGCGAAATTGGAGTACAGTTGGGGCGCAGGTGAAGGAGACGGTGTTGCAACTTTCTAATGAAAACAAGTCGCCTAGAGGATTGAGTGATGCCTTTATGGTGCTCATACCCAAAGTGGAGAACCCTTCAAAACCTTAACAACTCAGGCCTATTTCGCTCCTCAATGTAATGTTCAAGATGACGAGAAAAGTGATAGTGAACAAAATAAAGCCAATTTTGTCGAGCCTCGTATCCCCAACACAAGCGAGTTTCGTTATGGGTTGCCAGATCATATACAATGTTGTGATGATGCAGGAAGTTCAACATTCAATGGGAGACAGAAGGAGACGTCAGTGGATGATGATAAAGGTGGACCTAGAAAAGGCTTATGATCAGGTAACCTGGAGCTTCTTGAAAGCTATTCTTGAAAAAGCACAATTACCTACGAGGCTCATTAACGTCATAATGGCATGCCAGTCTTTGGGCAGAACGGAGGTTTTATGGAGCGGAGATCGGACAGGGGACTTCAACCCATGTAGAGGAATTTGACAACAAGACCCGTTGTCTCCCTATCTGTTTGTGTTGTGCATGGAATATCTGACACATATGATTCAAGACGTTGTGGAAGATTACCACTGGAAGCCAGTGACATTGGGGGTTGTGCAACTCTCCCACTTGTTTTTTGTTGACGATATGGTGCTCTTCGGGGAAGCGTCGCCGGAACAATGTCGAGTAGTAAAGAGGTGTCTTGAGAACTTTTGCAGGGCATCAGGGGAGAGAGTAAACTACGCAAAAAGCTTTGTTTTCTTTTCGAGAACCACCCCAGCTGCAGTTAAGGGGGGGATAAGCAGTGGCTTGGGTATGCCAATCTCGACTGAGTTTGGAAATTACCTTGGGGTCTCAACGACATGTGGTCGACTGATGAAGGAGCGGTGTAAATTCCTACTAGAAAAGGTATCGGCCAAATTAAGAGGCTGGAAGACCCGAACCTTATCCCTCGCATGTCAAATAACACTAGCTAAATCGGTTTTGATGAGTCTTCCTCTTTATACAACGCAGTCTACTTACATCCCCAAGGGAGTATGCGATGAAATGGATAAAGTGATTCGGAGTTTCATATGGGGCTCGACGACAGATCAGAAACGAATTCAACTACTGAGGAAAGAGGTTATGTATGCTCTTACAACGAACGAGGGGCTTAGGAATAAGACCGATGCAGGAGGCTAACCAAGCGGTCTTGGCAAAGCTTGGTTGAAGATTGCTACAAGATCCTTCGACCTTGTGGAGTAGGCTAATAAGAGGTAAATATTGTAACAGAAGGGCAGACATTAACGTGTTCAAAAGAAAGGCGAGGGCGTCGAACCAATGGATAGGCATTGTCCATGGTGCGGAGATCTTGAACCCGAGGTTAAAGACAAGTATTGTTAACGGGAGTTCCACCCTCTTTTGGGTACAACCATGGCTACAATCCAAAACTCTGAGAGAGGTGGTAAGACAAGAGGTGCCTGCCAGCATAGTTAGGGCCACAGTCTCAGATATGTGGAATAGGGAAGACTGGAGATGGGACATCATTGCACCCCTATTACAAGAAGAGTACATGCTGAAATTGAAAGCAGTTAGAGTGAGTGAACTGTCGGAGGCTAGAGACAAACTCTATTGGGGTCATATACAATCAGTCCGCTTCACCACGACTTCAGTACTTCAACTCTTGAGAAGGGACGATGGTCTTTTAAAGGTTGCGGGGTGGAAGCATATATGGAAAGCTCTCGCCCAACAGAGAGCAAGAACATTCACCTATTTGGAAACTCATGGTGTGGTACTAGCTAATGCAAAGAGAGCAAGGTGCCATTTATCGAACCACTCGATATGCCCTCGATGCGGGGAAACGAAATAGCTCTCCATTTACTGCATGATTGTGCAAGGGTGAAGGCAACATGGCAACAAATAAAGGGGAGGCAACTACCCACGACATGCTTCGTAACCCAGAGTATTCAGGAGTGGATTTTCACTAATGTGGATCCTCTCCCCATCTACCGTCAGTAGGGATACTATATGTTAGATGCGCCACCTTATCTGCAATAGTATTAGCTAGCTTCCTTTAAGATACGACAAACAGACACAAAATGAAAACAAGTTAAGATAAATTTTATATCTGCTTGTAACAGCTCAATATTCAAAAGACAGACCCAATCTCCCAGTAATGCATGAATAACTGCTAGGTTATTCCCTTCAATCACCAAGTTTAATAACGCCCCACTCCAAGGCTATCCAAAACCTATTATGCAAGCTTAAATCTTTCGCATAAACAATGAAGTTATATATCGTCACATTTACCACTTGACATGACTAAATTGACAGCATCTAAATCGCTAATAACAAATCCAAAGAAGCTTCACTAGACGACGATTTGGACCCATCAAAATTAAGTTTAATGAACACCACTGGTGGTTTCTCCCACTTAACAACTTTCTTCCAACTCGAGTTTGAAACGCTACCCTTCCAAGCACCACTTAGATAAACAAAAGCAAATTTATCCTTGGCCATTTTGTCTTCCGTCACATCCCAATGAGAAGCTTCCCACCAAGACACGACGAACGTAGACAGAAAGACCCTAATTTGGTACTGTAACCTTGTTGGTGTGACCAAAGACCAATAATAGATTATGGTGATAGCACGCCACCCACCAATAGAAGGTGATTAGGTCTTAAAAATTTGATTCAAAACAGCACCATGACTTAGCTGGTCAAAGGTGAAGGGTCCGAATGAAGAAATAATGCACTTTTTTTTTCAACCATCACTTGTTTATGGTCTTGTCTAAGAGAGTCGACCCAATTGAACTAAACCGATTGGATAGAGAGTTTAATAAGTGTTCGGTCATCCCTTCCGACTCTCCATCTCATCTATTCTCTCATCGTCTCCAAATCTCAATTCTAGAGGCTCCTTGTTGTCGCCCTAATCTCAAAGCGTTCCCAAATCCTAATCCATGAAGAGAACTATAAATATTTTCAAACATAAATTAAGACAATAATACTAGACTATATTTATTATTATTTTAAAAAAATAAATAAAATAATCCCAAAAATATAATTAAGCTCTTAAATTCAAATTTTGAATCTATTTATAATCAAATTTGAGTTTAAAAATATTAAATATAGTATATTTAATGATAAATTAGGTGAAAATAGATGAATGGGTGGTGAGTTGTAATAGAAACCTAAAGGGAAATTTTCTATAATTTTGAATTTAAAAGGTGGTTAAGTGAGAACTTCTATATTTAAAGGGTGGTTTTTTGTAAATATATATAGATAGATAGATAGATCATAAGAGCTATAGTCAAGATGTCAAAAGGACTATTGACAAGACAATTTTTCGTAAATTGCATAAGGTCCTTCCTATTTAGGCTCAACAACCACAATCTCAAAGCAATGTTCATAGATCTCACCATCTTCTCCCTTCCTCTCATCGGACCACCATGACTGCCTTATCACATTTTTATTTATTTATTTATTATGTGTCTCGTATTTGATTATATATGTATAAGCTTTAATAATTAAGTAGTAGTCTAGATTTATAGAATTTTGATTTTAGGGATTTTGTTGAAATCACGGAGACGAAGTGCTTCAATGTCACCTTGCAAATTCCACCACTTTCTTAATTTGCATTAATTTGGCAGAAACGACTTCGTTTAAGGGGTTCAATCTCTCAATCAACTACATATATCTCTTTCAATCTCTTTCGTTTTCACCATAGTCTATTTGTTGAAGAACTTGTGTCTCTTACCTTCATTTGATCTCGTCCGCTCCTAGAGAATCGAATTGAAATCAAATCAATCTCTCAATTCCAGATATTGTAAGGGATTCAGGAATCTAGGTCAAGAATAATCAACAAGCTCATGATTATTGGTCGAGCATTTGTATAAAGCTCACTGCTATTAACCGAGCATATGTCTTAGCCTCGGTTTACAACAACGAGGTAAGTGCAACTAAAACTAACAAAAGCATCAATTTAAGATGCAACTTATAATCAATGGAGAGTGTTACATGTTAAGACAATACAACATCAAGTTAATGAGCAACACCTTCTTGAAGGATGATTTGGCTTTTTCAATCTAGTTTGTGTCTGTATTTAGACCGAGAACTGAGCTTATGACGAAATTAGTAGCACAATAATTCATTGCTACATCTACGTTGTGCACTGTTGTGAGTCTTATCTACGATTGTTGCAAATCACCAAATCTGTCATTTACGTTAAAAAGGTTATTACCTCTTTCTAGTGCAACTTTGATATAGTCATACAACAATTGCAATATGTGAACACTAACTACTTCTTTTAGTTAATTTATCTGTCATATAGATACAATGGGCATCATCTCTAATATCCTTTGCACAATATCATTCTAATTAGTTGCTCATATTTAAGAAGCTCGGATGAAACAACTAAGCTAATTTAATAATGTACCTCGGTTGAAAGCGTTGAGCTAATTTAAAAACCTCATATGAGAGAGTCGAGCTAATTTAAAAACATCAAACTAGATGTATGAGCTACTCCACGATACTCCAGTACATCAAAAATACAAAAAATTCATTCAAAATCATCGAACTAAAGAAGGTATACGAGAAAACCGAATTTAGTCATCATCACCTTTTAAACAAGTTAAGTGTGTTTTTTAGCCTCACGTGTGATGATTTAGGATTAACACTTTGAGAGGATTGATGAACTTCTTCGGGACCTTTTTTCACTCCGGCACTTTGTAAATATTTTTAAAAATGAAAAAGGATGTGTGTGCAACTTTTGTAAATCATCTTGTCAATAGACATTTAGTCATTTTGTCAATAACCTCACTCTAGATAAAATGGATGGATCATGGATAGATAGATAGATAGATAGATAAAATGGATGGATCATGGATAGATAGATAGATAGATAGATAAAATGGATGGATCATGGATAGATAGATAGATAGATAGATAGATAAAATGGATGGATCATGGATAGATAGATAGATAGATAGATAAAATGGATGGATCATGGATAGATAGATAGATAGATAGATAAATAGATGTGCGGTTGGAGTTTCGTTAAATGTTTTTGAAAAAATCAAATTACACCTATATATTTGATAAGGGTATTTTGATAATTTATCAATTTTTTCCTCTAAAACTTAACAAAATCGGAGATGGAGTGGTTCTTAGCAAATAAAAGTTATATAAAGGGTGATTTTCTCTCGATTCCTGAAGCTCCATGCCGTTGCCCTCATCTCGAGGCGTTCCTCATGAAGAGACCTTTCGATGAAATCGCCGGGGCTGCCGCCGCAACCTCCACCGGCAATGGCAACCCTGGCGCCTTGAAGCCGAAGTTCTTGAGCAAGGCCGACAGGGAGCAGCTATCTCTTCAGCGCCGCCAACAAAAAGTCCAGGAGCGTAACCGCCGCTCCGAGGTTCTCCTCCAGCAAACTCGCTCCTCCGCCGATGGAGACGCTGGAAATTCGAAATCATCCGCCGACCAACACCGATCTTCCAGGGACAGGTATAGGGATAGGGAGAGAGACCGCCACCGTGATCGCGAACGGGGGAGGGGAAGAGATAGGGCTTGGGAGTCGGAGAGGAGGAACCGAGATAGGGATCGCGACGAGGATGCGAAGGCGAGGGAGCGTGGCAGGCAGGAGAAATTTGCGGAGAGGGAGAGGGAGAAGGAGTTGGATGCCATCAAGGAGCAGTACTTGGGCTCCCAGAAGCCGAAGAAGAGGGTTATCAAGCCGAGCGAGAAGTTTAGGTTTTCATTCGATTGGGAGAACACGGAGGACACCTCTCGGGACATGAACAACCTCTACCAGAACCCTCACGAGGCCCGTTTGCTGTTCGGGCGAGGGTTTAGGGCCGGAATAGATCGTCGGGAGCAAAAGAAATTGGCGGTGAACAACGACGTTGAGGTTCGGGAGGAGGTCAGGAAGAAAGATGGAGTGGAGGAGGATCCTGATGAGGCTGCTGCCTATCGCCTCCGGGAACAAGCGGCAGAGCTGTACGACACCTTTGATATGAAGGTTGATCGGCACTGGTCTGATAAGAAGCTTGAGGAGATGACGGATAGAGATTGGAGGATCTTCAGGGAGGATTTCAGCATTTCTTACAAGGGATCGAAGATTCCGAAGCCGATGAGGAATTGGCCTGAGAGTAAGCTGAGTGGGGAACTGTTGAAGGCTGTGGAGAGAGCTGGCTACAAGAAACCTTCACCCATTCAAATGGCAGCCATACCACTTGGTTTGCAACAGAGAGATGTCATTGGTATTGCTGAGACTGGTTCAGGTAAAACTGCTGCCTTTGTGCTTCCTATGTTGGCTTACATAACTAGATTGCCTCCCATTTGCGAGGATAATGAGGCTGAGGGCCCTTATGCTGTTGTCATGGCTCCAACCCGTGAGCTTGCTCAGCAGATTAAGAATGAGACGGTTAAGTTTGCACATTATCTAGGAATTAAGGTTGTTTCTATTGTTGGAGGGCAATCCATTCAGAAACAAGGGTTTAAGATTGGGCAGGGGTGTGAGGTTGTCATTGCCACCCCGGGTCGTCTTCTGGATTGTCTGAAAAGTCGATACTGTGTCCTGAATCAGTGCAATTATGTTGTACTTGATGAAGCTGATCGTATGATAGATATGGGTTTTGAACTCCAAGTTGGGGAAGTGCTAGATGCCATGCCTTTCAGCAATATGAAACCCGAGAATGAGGATGAGGAGCTTGATGAAAAGAGAATTTACCGTACCACTTATATGTTTAGTGCTACGATGCCAACTGCTGTGGAGCGGCTTGCCAGGAAGTATTTGAGGAACCCTGTGGTGGTGAACATTGGCACAGCTGGGAAGGCAACTGAGCTCATCACTCAGCATGTGATAATGGTGAAGGAATCGGAGAAGATGTATAGGCTGCAGAGATTGCTTGATGAGTTGGGTGATAAGACGGCAATTGTGTTTGTCAATACCAAGAAGACCGCTGACATGCTTTTCAAGTCCCTGGATAAGAATGGGTATCGTGTCACTACTCTACATGGTGGGAAGTCGCAGGATCTGAGAGAAATCAGCCTTGAAGGTTTCAAGACAAAGAGATACAACGTCCTGGTTGCTACAAATGTGGCAGGACGTGGTATCGATATACCTGATGTTGCTCATGTGATTAACCATGATATGCCTGACAACATTGAGACATACACTCATCGCATTGGTAGAACTGGTCGAGCTGGTAAATCAGGAATAGCCACAACCTTTTTGACTCTAAGTGATTCTGAGGTGTTCTATGATCTGAAGCAGATGCTCATTCAAA
The DNA here is from genome assembly GCA_963922045.1 of Persicaria maculosa. Classification (NCBI taxonomy): domain Eukaryota; kingdom Viridiplantae; phylum Streptophyta; class Magnoliopsida; order Caryophyllales; family Polygonaceae; genus Persicaria; species Persicaria maculosa. Next base: position 25,424,861 of record OY998267.1, on the reverse strand, counting down.
GTAATAGCCCAGTTCCTCCTGAACTTGCAAGACATGAAGCTTCAAAGTTTAAGCCTGGATCGATTCCCGACAGACCTCCAAGACGCAACGACACTGTTTTTACACACTGAATGGAGGTTTGTTGCTTTTAGTGATTGCGATGAGACTTTATTCTTCTGTTTTGTTTTAGATATCGTCATGCCAGTTGGGTTAACCCTACAATTTATCTTCATTTTATAGCGATGTTGAACCGAATTCATGTTTTACTGTAATGACTAGCATAGTCTGTTAACATTGCACAACTATTGGCCATTTCTGTTACTGTTGCTGTTAATCTTTTGCCCTTGTTCAGATATTAATTGATAGATTCTTGTCATGGTGTGGTTTCTGGGAGGTTTATGTGTATTATTTTACCATGTCGTCCATGTCTTAGGAAAATACAGTAAATGCATTGAAATGTTAAACTTGGGGAGTTAAGACGCAGGACATTTGGAGGATCATTCATTTGCTAGCTTGATTTATTGGTGAAAGCTGTGATTTGAGCATGTGCATGTGATACTGATGGCTGATGCATCATGCATGTTAAATAAAAGCTATTTGAAGAATTTTATAAATAGGATAGATGAGTTTTTGAACTGTTCATGCACACTTGGTTCACTGAATCCATCAGGGAGTAGTTCTAATTGTGCTGTGATCAAGCTGGCATCAGGTATAGTTGAGATTTGAGTTATGAAATGTCTGGTGAGGATTTTTCTGGCAATGAGATCTGAGTCATGAAACTACTTGATGGTGAACATGGCCTTCGCAAGGCATCCCAAGTTTGCTTGGTTTTTCCTGAAGGTTTCAAGTTCTCAACTGTTGTGCAATCTCTAGTATTTCTAGATGTAGTCAGATTTGGATGTGATTCCTGATTTGATAGCTGATGTATGACCAAATCAACCAGTTATCCTGAAAAAAATGTGAGTAGGATCATAGGTAGACCTGTCATTCGGGTCGGGTTCGGGTCGAGTCATTTCGGGTTCCGGGTAAAACGGATTCCAGGTAAAACGGGTCCCGGGTATATCCGGGCTGACTCGAACCCGGGTTTGACCGGGTTTCGGGTTGATTTCGGGTTCGTCAATTTTAACTTTTTTAATAAATTTAAAAATATATAAAATTTTAAATAATTTTTTAAAAACAATATCATGCGATTGGTAATAAGTATAGAATTGTTTTAATATTTTTTAGAATTTTTATCTTCTTAAAAAATGTGATAAAAAATCAAAAATCAAATACTATTGATCGGAGGGAGTATTACACAATACAAATAAATATAAAAGTTGATTTGAAATGAAAGATCAAGTGATTGTAATTATAAAATGTAATAAATTGGAATCTCCATAAAAAAAATTAAGCATATATAATTATAAATCAATCGGGTCACCGGGTCAATCGGGTCAAAATTACCGGGTCACCGGGTCTAAACTCAGATGACCTGGAAAATTACCGGGTACTTCGGGTTCGGGTCCAAAAAAATTTTCGGGTCCAAAAAACCGGGTCTTGACCCTGAATTTACCGGGCGTATGGGTCGGGTTGTACTTTGACAGGTCTAATCATAGGTGATGTATTTGATGGTTTTCTTCAGACTTCATTGTTTATATGTTGACATTTGTTTGGTAGGAAATCTGTACGTTTATCTTGGATGAGGTACCTTGGATGAGGTGCTTTTGTTTTGCTGATGCTGAGTTTTGTTCTTTGATTATGTCTTACAGGTGAGAAGGGAAGGAGAATTAGGGAACTGACATCTGTTGTGCAAAAGAGATTCAACTATTCAAGTTTCCTGAGAACAGTGTGGAGCTTTATGCTGAAAAGGTTAACAACAGGAGTCTCTGTGCTATTGCTCAGGCTGAATTGCTGCGTTACAAGCTTCTTGGCGGGCTTGCTGTTCGAAGGTACATTGTATTCTGTACCCTAAACTGATTGCTTAGTCTAATTGTTTTGTTCTATGCATTTATGATGTTACTTATGAGTGAAATCTATGCCTTACAAGATTCTGGATAAAATCCATTTTTTCTCTGTACAGCGTGTTGGTTAAATTTTTGTGGCAATTGCTGCTGTCATCATTACAGCGAGTTGGTTAAATGTTTGTGGCCATCTCGTGTCTGAGGTTGACTATAGTTGATTTAGCCATCCATCATTTTAAGTCTAGGTGATTTATCATTTCACTTTGGAGTTATGTAGTTTGATGGCAAATCTTAATAGCTCTTTCTGTAGATGGAACCATTACAACTCGATCTTTCTTTGAAGGATCAAGTTGCTGTTGTCATCTTTACAGCGAGTTGGTTCAACTCTTACGCCCATCTTGTGTCTGAGCATTGTTGCTTTATCCATCCATAGTTGCATGTCATTTTGATGCACTAGTTCACTCTGGAGTTCTGTAGTTGGATGGTAAATATTACTACATACTCCGTATATATATTTTGTTACTTTAGCATTTTGGAACTCAGTTTTTAAGGATTTTTTCAAGCAACCTCAAAATGGAAAGATTTACTTTTAAAAAGTGTTTTTTCCTAGTTTCAATGCATTAGCCCTTAGGGTCAATGCATTGAAACTAAGGTATAGAAAAAATGTGTGTTAAATTATGCTCTTTGGAGTGTAAAGAAAGTTGAATGGGATTAATATAGGGTTCATTTGAGGCAATGTGCTTATTGCTGACAAGTTATTTATCTGAACTGAATAAGCACTTATTTGCGCAGATAAGGCCCTTATAAATGAATTGCAAGTCTTTGGTGGTCTCATATTTGGTGGGGAAGCCATGGGTGGTCACATATCCCATTACTCTGCTATAATGCTATGGTTTCTTAGATTTGTGATGGAGAACGGAGCCAAGGATGTGAGCTATGTTTCATCGAGGTCATTTCTTTCGTCGTAGAGGGCTGAAAAATTCTTGTAGACCCTTTCCTCGTGTCAATTGTGGATGTCACTATGTGTTGTCCTTTTTGTAGGTTATTGTGAGTGGAAAGCTCGGAGCTCAACATGCCAAGTCAATGAAATTCAAGGATGGTTATGAAAAAAAATATGTTATGAAAAACATTCTTTTTGATATATACATATACAAAAAAAAATTCTTGCTTACGACGAAAGCCAGAAGCCAAAAGTGCAGGCCGCCCAGCAGGCTCCAGGTGAAGGCCTCCCTGAGGGAGAAGGCGGTGGTGGCTGCTATCTCAGCTGCCCTGACGGCCTCCATGAGGGTCGCCCAGGTGGCAGAGGCGGCTGACTTGGCCGCTTCACTGAAGAATTTCTTGCTCAGCATTGCTGCTGGTGGCGTCATGCTTGCAGCCATTGGCGGTGCTGTCGTCAGAGTGCCCTACTTCAACCCCGTCAAGAGAGGCTAAACAAACAAAACTGTCAGGAGCTGCTCCCCTCCCATGTTGAACTACTTGTATTCTTCTTGTTAAATTAATGTGATGCTGGTTGATCTACTTGCATTTTTCTTTACCTCCTGTTACATGTTAGCTTTACTTTCATGGTTGGCATTGGACGATTGATACTCGGTTCTCATATACAAGCAACAAACTGAAGGATGCAGCAATACTCAAAGGCGATTAAGCCTGTGTTCAATAAATTGCCAGGGACCCTATTTTGTTCAACGCTTTCATATTGATTTCTGAGATGGTGGTACCTTAAATGTACAACAGTTGGGCACTTTGGTTTATTCACTATTTCATTTTGATTTCGAGTTACTTTTCATAATAATACATGATTTCCGAGATTTGAGTTATGAAGTCTCTGGTCAGGATTTTTCTGGCAATGAGATTTGAGTCATGAAACTACATGATGGTGAGCTTGGCCTTTATAAGGCATCCCAAGTTTGCTTGGTTTTTCATGAAGGTTTCAGGTTCTCAACTGTTGTGCTTGTGGCTATGGTTTGAATATATGCATCCAGCTTGCAAACATCTCCATTAGCCATGGATGTTAGTTTTTGGTGTTCCCCAATTCACCCCAACTTAGACATGGCCACGGGTCCGGGTCGGCAACCCGGGGTACGACCCTAACCCTGACCCGAGATTCCCACGGGTCGACGGGTTCGGGTCACCCGCCGGGTCGACGGGTTGGCAGGTCGGAGTCCCGGGTCGGCCATGTGGTGTTGAAGGGCGGCGGGTCGGCTGTTGAATTTTTAAAAAACTAGCCGTTGCCTTTTTTTTTACTTTTCCACTTTGTAAATTTATAATAGGTTGTTTTGTTATTTTTTTTAATGGGTAAATTGCAACTAATATCCCAACCTTTAGGGATAATTGCTTTCAATACCCTAACCTTGTAAAATTTCCCAAAATATCCTAACCTATACCATTAGTTGCAATTAACAACCTAAATAAGTTTCTTAAATTAAAAAATTACCCATATCAAACAAAAATTGCAAAAAATCACCTATATTCATAAAATATTTTCAATGAATCCCTAATACATTTTAAAAAAATGAGAATTAAATAAATCTCTTACAATTTAACCCCACCTGACCCACCATCCAAAAATAATTATAATAGATATATATATATATATATAAATAATATACTCCTTTAAAATATAATATAATTACTTTAGCATCTACTCATTTAAAATTTTAACATAATCAATCAAAATAATTAATTATTTATCTAAAAAACATACATTATAATTAAAATCTAAATTTATATAAGTCTGTCTCGATACATGCCGATTTGTGCATCTATATATTCCCTGTATATTATTTGATACGATATATACTGTCTTTTTGGTTAATATTATGTTATATATACTAAAACTAATACATAACATCTTATAATGTATCACACATAAATTTCATGGTATTAAAAAAATGATTCTATAAGAAATGTTTGACATAATAGCTTTACAAAAATAAAATAAAGTAGATTTAAAAAAATAAATGGTAAAATATATGAGAACCATTTGCAATAAATAATTATATAATAAAGGTATATTAAAAATAATATGGTAAAAATAATAATTTTACCATATTATTTTTAATATATCTTTATTATGTAACTATTTATTACAAATGGTTATCATATCTCTTACCATTTATTTATTAAAATATACATTATTTTATTTTTGTAAAAGTATTATGTTTAAGATAAATAATTAATTATTTTGATTAATTATATTAAAATATTAAATGAGTAAATGCTAAAATAATTATATTATATTTTTAAAGGAGTAGATTTTATATACCTGTTATAATTATTTTTGGATGGTGGGTTGGGTGGGCTGAAATTGTAAGAGATTTTTTTTAATTTCAAATTTTAAAATATATTAGGAGTTTATTGAAAACATTTTATGAATATGGGTGATTTTTTGTAATTTTTGTATGATGTGTGTAATTTTTAAATTTTAAGAATCTCATCTAGGGTGTTAAGTGCAACTAATAGTATATGTTAGGATATTTTGTGAAATTTTACAAGGTTATGGTATTAAATGCAACTATCTCTAAAGGTTGGGATATTAGTTGCAGTTTACCCTTTTTTAATTCAAAAGTTGTTATTTTCATATGTAAAAAAGTAAATAGTGAGGTTATTTATTTGTTTGATGGTCAAAACTCAAAACTATTTATTTAGGTTTATTAATTTATACTCCGTATGTTGGATTAGTTAAAAAAACCAAATAATACACACATAAAACACAATTTTATTACAAACCGAACAACGATTACAAACTCGTACCGGATTCATTGCCTCGGTCGATATCGCGCTCGGCGCTTCATGCATGACATTACAACATAAAACACTAACTTACTTCCTAGTTCCTACTTTATTTAGTACTTCATAGTACGTTCATATTTGCATAACATCATAAACTTCACACAATACAAGACTAAAATACTAATTACCCGACGATCCCGATGCTTCGTCGACTTTTTCAGGATGCTTATTGGCTAGATGATTCTTCAAGTTGCCATAACCCAAGTTGTTCGTTATCTTGTACTTATAACCACAATAACGACACTCTGTTTCGATCTTCCCCGGGCCTTGGTCGACCTCGTTGAAATGATTGAACAACGAGGAGGAGCTCGAGGATCCGCTTTTACCGCTGGTCATTACGACAATTGACGGAACGACGGGATTGAATGAAATGTAAGTTATTTGATTGATGGGATGTGTAAGTAAAATGAATTGGGGAAGAGTGGATGTCTATTTATAGGCTCGAACCTACGTTCAACCCGAGCAACGGCTAGTTTTTTTTTTAAATAAACGTTCAAGTGGGACCCACCCAAACGGCTACTTTTTTAAATGTTACAACCCGTGTGACCTGCCGGGTCACGGGTTCCATTTCCCTCGACCCTAACCCTGACCCTCAACCCGAGCCAACCCTTCGACGCTTGGACCCGGACCCGGCGGGTCGCCGACCCGGCGGATCACGGGTCGACCCGCCCGACCCGTGGCCATGTCTACCCCAACTGATGTTTTTATGGATTACTGCCTTTTTTATGATCCTGTGCTTCACATTAGTTAAATGTGTGACCGATGACATATCAAGCCAAACAGCAAATATTTAAACCAGTAAACAAGAAGCTTTGGAAGATGCAAGGTCTGGTAAGAAACTGTCATTTGAGTAAAACTCAAAGCTGAGTAACTTTTTCCTCAATGAACACAATGCCTATGAATCAATCCATTGTAAAAAAATGTATGTCACCAGTACCAAAAATAAAATGCTCAGATCTAGCTGATAACAAAAATTGGAAAATCAGGCATATTGTATCCCATTCCAAGACATTGCTCTTTAGAATCCGGTGAACGACTTCTTCCCACCACCAGATGACCCAGCAGGAATAACTTTCAAAACATTGAATCGTACAGTCTTCGACAACGGCCTGTCAAAAAAAGAGCAATGTATCAAGAACTGATTATATAAATTGTCTCATTAGAAACCAGTCCGCGACATGCAGCGAAGTTGTATTTTTATGGAACTTACCTGCACTGGCCAATGACCACATGGTCTCCCTCCTTCACACGAAAGCATGGGGAGATATGAGCTGGAACGTTGGAATGCCTCTTCTCGTACCTGCAGAGGGCAGACATCATGGAAAGATCAGCCAAGAAGGAGAGGGTGAGGGAGGAATGGAAGAGATTACTATAGCCAGCCAACTCTAACTAACCTTTGATACTTCTTCACAAAGTGTAGATAGTTACGCCGCAAAATGATAGTTCTCGTCATCTTAGCACTATGGCATGTACCTGTGAGGATACGCCCCCTGACAGAGACAGTGCCAGTGAATGGGCATTTCTTGTCAATGTATGTACCTGCAAACACAAGTAAAGCAGTTACATAAGTTGCCAATTATATGATATATTGCCATCCATACATGCAGTACAACATACGCTGTTGGATTGTTAGTAGCTGACAGAACGGAGTTGGAATACTAGATTGATATTAGTAAAATCTCCTGGCCAAAAGTGAGATTGCACTCAATCAAACCAGCATATAAAGATTTTTTCTAGTTTCGGTTCATTGAAATTCAATGCAAATTTGCAAACATATGCAATTAAGACTCAGATTTTAAGGAAAATAAAGATTGACCACAAAACAGTGAGACACCCAATCAATCCATCATGTAGGAGCCATAGCAAAAAAAAAAAAAACAAGCCTCCATCTAATTTGACAAAGACACACCAATAATGAATCATTTCCACCACATTGCTAAAGCCAAAAGGCGAATTCATTGATAAATCGAAACATCATTTGGACAATGTCTGCAGCATCACAGCAAAGATTGAGAATTTGCTCAAATAAAAAGCATAAATTAACCCTGTAAACTGTTAGGAAACAGATAATAGCCAACAGGTAGAAGTATAGAAAGATAAAATACGGAACAAAGGCGACACCTTCAATGGCCTCTCTGGGGGTCTTGAAGCCAAGGCCAATGCTCTTCCAGAACCTGTTTCCTCCCTTCCCTGGCCTCTTCCCCTTCCCACTCTTGCTCGAGCTACACAAATTTAACCCCAAAAGTTCAATGTACAAGTACGAAAACAAAATCAACTGCAGTGGCTTTGAATCGCCGTGTTAATCCAGCTGCGGGAGATGGAGAAATTATAATAGGTTACCTGAGGAACACCTTTGGCTGCTTCAGAAAGGCCTTCTCCGTCTACAGAAGATTGAACCCCATAGAAAGGACGACATGAGTTTTAATAAGCCGAAATGAAAATAAAACACAGATGCAAAGATGAGAGGAACCTGTTCCGCCATTTTCGGGGCTTGGAGGTGTGCAATAATGGCGACAATGGAGGCTCCGCACCAGAGAAACCCTAACAAAATTTCCAACTTGCACAGCGGTTTTATCTAACTGCCCTTTTAATTTATTTGGGCCTATTGGGCCCGATTTCGTTACATCGCCCCGTGGAGTGGACCTGGCCATAAATTAGCAATTTTCTTTTATTTTTTGAATTATAGTTTTTCATTTTACAATAGGAGTTACAAATATTATTTTTGTTATCTTCTCGATAATCAGATCTGTCTTCGATCTCGAATTTTTACTTAATCAAAATATATATATATATATATTATTTTCGTTGTCAACCTCGATGTCTTGTGCAGTTGTGCTGCTCTCTTTTTCGATAGTCTTCCTTTTTTTTACGACCTCTTAATTTCTTAGATAACATTTTATCTAATATTTCAAATCTTTATTTTTTTATAAAAAAAGTTACAAATATTATTATATTCAAGTTTTATGAGTTTTAGTTAAGATAAATCATGAAGTTCCTATAACCTTTTTGATCCTTTCATTTTACAAAAAAAAAGTATGTGCAAAAAATATCTATAACAAAAAAAAAATCCATGTAATAATGATTATAGGAAAAATGATTGAAAATAATGTCAATTATCAGGTATAATATAAACCAAAGATAATACAAACTATCAACCTATAAGCCAAAAATAATTCAAACTTTAAAATCAAACAAAAAGAATACAAACTATGAACTTTTGACTTGAAAGAATATAACTTTTGAACTTGAATTAGGGGAAGAATCAAAACAAAAATTATTTATCAAAGTTACAAAAAACATCTATATGTAGTCATATTTTGCACAAATCCACCCCCTTTGTTTTTAAATATACAAAAACCACTCTGCGTGAAAGATGAAGCTCACCTCTTGATTGAATGTAAAGTTACGAAGAATTCCAATTTATACAATGAAAGAATTGAAGAGTTATCTAAACAAATCTTAGAAACAACAACGGATATTAAATTAATAATGTAAAAACTGGATGAAATCTTAAACAAATAAGACAAGGAGGCACTGGCAATTAAGTGGTGGATAACTAGATAAATTTAGTGAAAACCAACAATCAACAACTAAATCAGTTTATTTTATAGTTTGTATTATTTTTAGTTGATTTTAAAGTTTATATTATTTTTTTATATAATAATAGTTTATATTATTTCAAAAAAATTATTCTTATTATTTTTTTATAAATCCGATAATTGGTATTATTTTAACTCATTTTCATTATAAGAATAGTTTCTCATTAAAGATTGTGCACGTTTCTTCAATTTAAGAATTCATATAAAAAGAACAAAGAACTGTATAAAGTAGTGTGCCCTAAACCTTTTTGGTAATGGGGTTGTTCAGCGTATACCATCTCCAATGATATATATATATATATAGTATAAAATTTTAAATGATTTAAATATAAATTGTGTTCTAATTATTTTTGTAGTTAAAATATACTACGTACACATTTACATATAAGGTGTTAAACTACGAGCATCCAAATGTCTAGAAAAAATTAGCATCTTTGAATAAACTAAATATTAGTCTCAGTGGTTGTTTTTTGTTTTTCTTTTCAAATTTAATTTTATTTATTTAGATATAATCAACGGAGAAAAATATCAAAAAATAATGTGCATTTTTACACTTCTTATAATTAATATATATATTTTATTTATTTATTTGCAGTCACTCAAGGTGTGTTCTTAAAGCAATGCTTTTAATTTCAGTATTATTGGGCATTTAAAAGTAATGAGTGTGAAATTTAAAGAATTAATAAAAAAATTCAATATTTTATATAGTTTTTAACCCTTTAAAAAAACATATTAAAAAATTAAATGATATCTATTTAAGAAAAAAATCTATATAGTAATTTGAATATTTGGGATTTCTTTTAGCATGAATGTTTTGTGTATTTTTTTTTTTTTTTTTTTTGCGGAACTTAACATGAATGATAGCTTTTGAAACAATGGCAAAAAAGCATCCTAAAAGCAACGTTAGTTGAGGATAAAAGAAACCGGGAAAAAAAATATGATGCGATGCCGGCATCTTCCGCTAATGACTAATGCGATTGTAATGTGGTATTATATTCGAATAATTTGTCAAACACAACTCACGACTCACAACAAAGGGGACCCAAATTAATTTAAATCCAATAACCAACCCGATTTACACTTTGAACCGGATTCCAAATGTGTATGTAGATTCTTTTAAAACGGGTTTAGGAAGGCCCACTCAGAAAAGCCCAATATTAGGTAGGGCCCAGTGGCTGATGTGGTCAAAAAGTTACCGTAGCGAACAGTGAGAAGCCTAGGAAGCCGAGCCAGCAAAATCTAATCTTGTGTCGACTGGCCCTTTTTTAAGTTTTTTCAAACTCACTCAAAAACTCTGAAATGTGGACATGTGGTGGTGGACCATCTATGATGTATGATGTATGATGTATGATGATGTGTGTATGTATGACTATGACTCTATGAGATTTATTTTATGGGTGGGTCCACCCGTTAAGGAAGGAGCAGCTGTACGCAACGTATCCGGGGCAGGGGAGAGCTGTCCGTAATCCCCGTGTTGGCGTCTCCCGTGTTCTGTTTTCTTTTTTTGTTCGGTTCCCTTTCCTTCGCTACGCCACGCCTGCCTCATCTACATTTTTGTTATCGGACCAAATTACCCCTCATTAAAAAAAATAGAAAAAAATTGGTCAAATATCAATTTAGAATATCTAATTAGCTAAATGTCCATTTTAAATTGGCTATTAAGTAAGTGTCCATTTTATTTTCATAATACTCAAACTAACTCTATTATAATTAAACCACCTCCCCTCCTAACCCCCTTCTCCTCCCTCAATGAACTGTACCGTCTGTACGTCCATCTTCCTCCTAAAATCTCTCCCTCTCCGCCGGCAAAACACATCTAGTCCCTCAACTCCTCCTTCCTCTACTGCAGCGCCATCACCGTCTCCCGCCCCTCCGTCATCCTCTCCCTCCCCTGGTCCGACCCCGGCGCCTACTCCACCTCCCCTCCACAACTCACCGCCCTTGGAGCCGCCCCGCTCTCCGCAAAGATTCGGCATCTCCATGTTCGTGTTCTTCTGGAAGCTTTTTCGTCGAGATCGGAGGATGATCTGTTTTTAATTCCCGCCAGTTTGTGTTCTTTTGATGTTGGTGAGTTCAATTCCGGACAATTTCCTGTGATCTCGATTTAATGGTTACTTTTCTTGTTTTTCTTGATGGATTTGTTCTATGATGGTGATTTAGAATGATTAAGCTGGACGATTGGTTTGAATTTCGTGGCTGCTGGATTGGATTTTGTTTTGTTGCGTAGCCCTAGGGGTGATTGAACAATTTCCGGCCTTTATTGGATAGGTAAGTTCATTGAAGATCTATGCTTGTTCTTGGAAAATTTGTTACTATAGCTAGATTTAACGGAGTTTGTTTAGGGCTTGTGGGGCATCGACCGAGTGTTGATGGGGTTTTGCTGATTCTGATGGTTAATTAGAGTGTTTTACTTTTATATTTCAATATTTGTTTGGTAAATATGGGATTTGGCCATCATGATTGGTGTTTGGGCTTCTTGGAACAGGTGACAGTTGGAAGTAATGGTTGAAGGTGACAGAAGAGGTGTAGATTGCCCCTAAGAAAATAAACAATTAGCTGCAGCTTCAAGTTCATCAGTTTCTCAAGGAAATGGATTTGGATGAGTTGAACCAGATCTTGGTGTTGAATTGGTGTTGAATATTTGGATAGAATTGTTCGGGAATTAGATACAATTGAAGGTTTTGATTAGCTTAGTTATTTTTTGCTAAATTTGTGATAATAAGTTTTGAAAATACGGGTTGGTGACAATATCTTAGTGATAAATACGAGTTGGTGACAATATCTTGATGATAAATACGAGTTGGTGATAATATCTTGGTGATCATCAGTTTTCGGGTGATGAAATGATGTGGAATTATGTACATTAAATTTTCGTTTGCCTAGTTTTAGCCCCTCTAGGGTCTATGTTCCCCTTGTTCCAGGGTTTCAGTTTGGTGACAAAAATGAGTTAATATTTGGTGAGAAAGGTGATGACATTAATACTATTCACATATTTTAGTTTGGTGATAGTGTTTTGTAGTTGGTGAAACTATTTTGGTGATAATTTCATATGAGAGAAACTAGTCAAAATTTTAAAATTTTATTTGGTGACAATATTTTGATGATATATAATGTGGCGGTGACATTTATTGTTATTTTGACATATTTTTTGCTAGCATTAAGTTGTATGATGTTTGTATTTTGATACTCATTGCAATCTAATCATGGTGACTGTCTCAACTATTCCCATTTATTTTAAAAATTAATGTAGTCAACAATTGGGGATTTATAAATTATTTTCATTATCATGGTGACTAACTTAATGCATGATTTCCACTACTTATTGAACGGTGTTTGTATTTTTTTGTGATAGTTTATTTACATTTATTTATTCTCAATCTATGATCACTAGCTATACCTAAATCATATTGTACATCAAATTTTTGTTGGCTTAGGGTTAGCCCCTCTAGGGTTTATACTCCCGTAGTTCTAGGGTTTCAGTTTTGTGACAAAAGTGAGTTAATATTAGGTGACAAATGTGATTACATTAGTATTGTACACACATTTTAGGGTTAGGTCAAGGCCCTAAACCCTAAAGACTAAACCCTAAACCCCGACCCTAAACCACACTGTACATCAAAATTTTATTTGTTTAGCTTTAGCCCCTCTAGGGTCTATACTCCCCCAGTTCTACGGTTTTAGTTTTGTGACAAAAGTGAGTTAATATTAGGTGATAACGATGACATTGATTATGTACAAACATTTTAGTTTGATGACAATATGAAGAGGATGAAGACACTAGAGGGGAGATAAATTTGATGACAATGTTCTCTATTTAAGGATAATAGATTGATGACAATGTTGTGTATTTGGTAACAAGTGGTTTGTGACAATGTTTGGTGATAATAAGTTGGTGACAATAGGAGGTGGTGATAATGTTCTCTATTTAGGGATAATATATTGATGGCAATGTTCTGTAGTTGGTAACATTTGGTTTGTGACAATGTTTGGTGATAATAAGTTGGTGAAAATAATTTGGTGACAGTGTTTCATAGTTGTTAACAATAGTTTAGTGACAATATTTTGCAGTTGGTGATAGTATGTAGTTAGTGAAAATTTGTGGTGACAATATTTTATAGTATGTGACAAAAAGTTGGTGACAATATTTTATAGTATGTGACAAAAAGTTGGTGACAATGTTATGTAATTGATGACAATAGGTTGGTGACAGTGTTTACTAGTACGAGAAAAAAATTATGTTAAATGTCACTAGAAAAAAAAAATGTCACCAAAAAAGTCAGTTGTCACCAAAATAATTATCACAATAAGTGTCACCGAAAAAACATACACAACTGTCACAAAAAAACTATCACCAAATGCAGGCGTTGACCGAAATTGTCAATGTTGACCAGTCAATGTAAAATTAAAAATTGTCAAAGGGGGGAAGGAGGAAGGAGGAAGGGTTAGAGATGGGAAGGAGGGGTATTTTTGGAAAAATGGACATTTACTTAATTTTGTAAAAAAATGGACATTTACTTAATATTCACATCTAAAATGGACATTCACCAAATTTAAAAAAAAAATGTGTAATTTTATGTGTTTTTTAACAAGGAGCATGCAACACTAAAATATTGCTAATCACATAATCGTGGTCACGATCTTTCAATAAACTAAGACCAATCTCATTAACACTTGTCTTTCATATCGATGAATATTATAGAGGATAAACCCTTAGGCACTATTTGGTATCGATATCCTTATATTTAGATATCAGAATATCAACCTTAATATATGATATTTATTTTTCGGTATAAATAGATATTGATATCTAACTATCAAATTTGGGCATATTTGATATATTGATTTTGAGGGGATATCACTTAATATAGAGATATCAACTAATATCGATATCTTGGTACCGATATCGATATTTGATATTAAGATATCGATACCAAACAGAGCCTAAGGGCTTAGCGTTGGAGGTTCGCGAAAGATGTTGTCGGCTTGGAAAGTTAAGAACAACGGATATGATGGGTAGTGAAATTCATCGGTTATAGTTTTATCTTTGGCGAGAATTTCGTCATACAAATATCAAACGAATTATAGTATTATACACTCTCAACTCAACTCACATCGATTTTATTAGAAAACCCTCGTAGTTTTTGTTCAAGTTTGCTTCTAACGACAAAATAAAGTAAATCACATGTTACAAAAAAAAAAAACTTGCCTAAACATGATGTTGTTCTCTACAAAATGATGAATTGCATATGTGATTGACTATACTAAAATAACTAGAGTTGTCGCAAATTGTGGTTTAATGAGACTGTTCGACAGTAATTAACACGGTCAAAAGGCTATAAAAGTGTATGTGGGTGATTGAAATGGTCATTACCAACATCCTTCTCCTTTTTATTCACGTTTTTGAGATTGTGACTCTCATTGACAACTTTTGAAAAAACAACAAATGTGTTGACCATATCTCGCGCTTATTATAAGTAGACACCTCGTACGATATCAATGTTGATAGAGAACCCAACATCCTCATTTGCAAAAATGATCTTATAGGATCTAGCAAGGGTTGACCCTATTGGAAATTTTATCTGTATAAAAAAATGCGGTGCTATATGTTGCCCGATAATGAGTTGTTCGATATTTGATAAAAACGTCTAATCTATGTATTTAGAATATAGGTTAAGATATCAAATTAATTTTTTTTTAAATTTAACTCATTTTAGCTTAGAAATTTTTTCCAATATAATTTATTTATCCTATACATTACAAACATTGGTTACAAAGGTAGTGGATAACATCACAAACCGTACGACATTGGATAAAAATATCGATTAACCGGTCATCAATAAAAGGTTATACAAAACAATATTTGAATAAACTATATGCAAGACCACGTAACTCTTGGGTTTAAGTTATATGCAAGACCATAGAACCCTCGTCGAATCACAGAACTTTTGGGTTCAAGTTACATGCAAAAAAATACATGAAAGAGAGCCATATACTCAACTACAAAAAACAAAGGAAACGCGTCATGGTAATAGACGAGACTAATGGAGCTAAAGGAAGAATTCTGCAACGGATTAACTTAGAAGGTAGGAAATGAAAAAACTATCAACTTCTGGAGAGCCATTAACGGGAAACCAAATACAAAACACTCAAATAAATGAAAACGATTAGGTAGAAACATTCATCGATAATAATAAAAAATGGAACTTACTCCACATAGACTTGTATTAAAAATAATAAATACCTATTTACCAAAAAAAAATTGAAGACAGATTGTACGGGAAATCGAATAGGGTGGGGTTGTTCACCACAAACCAGTGCTTTGACACACATTACAAAACAAAGAATAAATGACCAAAACAACGTAGCCCGGATATGGGATCTGGATATAGTCTCCAAAATAAAGAACTTTCAATGAAAAATGCCACTAGAAGAAAATACCGACAAAAAACTAGACTTGCAAACAAAAGAATCAGTATCTCAGCCATTTATGCACTGTGCGACCAAACTAATGAAATCTATTCCTACTTTTTCATCAAATGCAACTGATATGAAAATTTGTATTGACTATTTCAAATGCAACTGATAAGAAAAATTATTTCGAATATTTAAAATTGACCCAATTATTAAACCAATTCTACAAAAGATTGACACGAACAATGATAACATCAAAACCAGATTAGTGATATCTTCAATAAAATGAGACAAAAGCAAAAAGAAAAACTTGTAATTTTTTTGAAAAACGAATAGAGATTAGAAAGAACTATAAACGATTCATAGTCCATCATAGAGCATCCTTTTGGATGAGAATTTGCAGTTCTACATGTGTGTTAGGGTAGTTGGTAATGGTTGAATGACCTAGAAGGGCCAATCTGTCTGCTATGCTATTAATTTCCCTAAATACGTGACGAATGTGTACTGTTTGAAATCGACAGAGGTCTATCAGAGAATAAAAAATGATCATTTCGACTTTCCAATGACATTTCAAATACCTTTTAAGTGCATTGATTATGCAACAGTTATCACCTTCTATTTCGATGTTCTGAATGTTAAGTTCTAATGCTTAACGGATTCCCTCTCTCAAAGTTGTAGCCTCGACTTTGATAACCAAGCACGACGGGATACTGACACCCATCATCGAGACCCAATTGGCTTCGTGATCTGGGATCACAAAGCCAATTGCAGAGTTCTCGTTATCTCGGAAGGACCCGTCAAAATTTAGCTTGAAACTTGAGTCTTTTGGTTTTTCTCATTTAATACCTTTTTTCCTTCTTTTCTCACACCTAGTTGAGTTGTTAGGATAAATAGACGTAGGCCTCACATTTATCTCTTCCTCGTCAATTGTAGCTATGTTCCAGTTAAGGATTTGTTATGTGATAAATTTGATAATGTTGTTGGCAGTACTAGCCTCATTTTTTAAAACCATTTGATTTTTGAAATACCAGATATTTCACAAGATGGTTGCCATTATTCCTATTTTCTTAGTGTCGTTGTCTGTTTTAGTGTTTTTATAATGGAGTATTCGTCTCTCACATTTCTATTCCATTTGTCGATAACTTTAAAAAAAATTCATCTACTTTTTGGATAATACTTTGGACATAATTGCAATCCATGAATAAATGGAAGAAATCTTCTCTATCATAGTTGAAGAACTCACATTGCATAGGAACTGCGATTCTGCGTTCTTCCATTTTTTCTTTTGTTGATGTTCTTGCTTGGAATGCCCTCTACAAGAAGTGTTTGATTCTAAGGGTACAATCTATGTCCCATATCCAATTTAGATCGGATTTACAGTAACCTGACCTTTTTTTATTTTGAAGAAGATTGATAGATGATTTTGTTGAAAACTACCCATTCGTGCTTGGTCTCCAATAAAGTCTATCCGTAATATTATTACTTGGGATTGAAATGTTTGTTATTTTCTCAAGTGTATCTTGGTTTAAATGATTTCCTAGTTCTCTCACAATCTTTTCATTGTTCTATGTTTTATTATTAGTGATGAAATCGTTAACTTCGGTCATTTCATTTATCGAGTTTTTATTTTTGACTTTTTCAATAAGAGGTGTGTCCAGGACCCACTTATCAAGCCAGAAGTTGATGGTTTTCCCATCCCCTACTTGCCGCTTAAGACTCGAGGCAAAGAGCTCCCTTAGGGACATGAATGTAGCCCATTGCCAAGGTGTGGAGTGTTTCTTTTTTGTATTGCATTAGGTTGCAATCTTTAAGGTATTTATGTATAACAATTTTGACTTATATTATCTGGCTCTGAAATGATTTTCCATCGTAGCTTAAATTGTAGTGCTGTGTTGGATTCCCTGGCTTTCCCGATACCTGTTCCTTCATTTTGTTTAGATTTACAAACATAATCCCATCTAATTAAAGGGTGATAATTTCCTTCTTTATTCCAATAAAAGTTTTTACTGATTTTGTCAAGTTCCAAGAGTATATTTTTTGGTAGGAAGAAACTTCGCATAATATATGTACGTTTTGCGCTTAGGTTAGTTGTTATTAGTAAACTTCTTCCTTCTCGAGATAGAGAATTTGCTTTTCGTTTTTGTAGTTGTTTTTTCGAATTAGTTACAATCTCCTCAAAGGTTTGCTTGTTCACCCTACCGTTGATAATCGGACACCCTAGATATTTATCTAAGGTCATCGTAGAGGTGATCTGTAGAGTGGTTTGTATTCTATTTTGTCTTGGTTATTTAATTGTGGTTTGAAACGCTAATTTATAATAGTTAACAGCTTGACCTGATGTTTCGCAATAGTCCTTTAAGATTTCCTTGATGCGTAAACATGCTGATTCGTTTGCGTATGCAAAAATGATAATGTGAACTGCAAAGGTAAGGAATGAAATTGTATTACCTTGGTGACAGATTTTTATCCCTATGTTACTGTTAGAGTTATTGCTTTCTTGTTGTAACATTCTAGCGAGTATTTCCACTCCCATGATAAAAAGAAACAGGGAAAGGGGGTCACTCAGCCTAAGACCCTTTTAAGAAAGAATTGTTCCGAGCGACCATCGTTTACTAGAACGGAGTATGAGACCGTGTTGATACATTCTTTAATCCACTTAATGAAAGTGGGATCGAATCCAAATTTATTTAGGATTTGAAAAATGAAGTCCCATACGATTATGTCATAAACTTTTTTCATATCAAACTTGTTTGTCATTAATCTTTTTGCATCTCTTTTGTTTCTAAAGGTGTGAAATATTTCGTGGACGATAAGAACATTGTCATGAATAGACCTGTCCGGGACAAATGCCCTTTGTACGAGATTGAATAAGTTTAGAAATAACGTTTTTCAGTCTGTTTGTGAGTATTTTAGAGATAATCTTATATACCGTTGAACACAAACTGATTGGTCTAAAGTGATTAATCGTGTTAGAGTTGTCACATTTTGATAATAGAGTGATAAATGTATGATTTATTTATTTAAAAAAATTTGCATTTCTAAAAAATCTTTGATCGACTTCTTTAATTATCGACGGTCCAATTATATGCTAATATTTTTTTTATATGCCAATAAAAAAAAAAGAAAAAACTTGTAATTGATTCGTTGAAACTTTTGATGAGCCCAAACCGAAATTCTTGACAACAATAATACAGATTATAGAACATGAAAAACTTCACGCTGCACGCACTCAAATTTGGTACACCGTCTATAGGAAACAACCTGTCAATTGTTGAAGGGTAGTTTAGTAATTTCATAAGAAATGGGGCTTTCTATATTATTATTATATGGGTTTGTTCTCTTGCCCATCACCATCTTCCTCCTCGCCAGTCGCCACGGCCACCACTCCCAAACCCTCCCCCACTCCTCGAGCCGTTAAATTCACTCCTCTTTCTCTCTTTCTCTCTCCAGAGCTGGAAGTGCCATGGTGGTAACCAGCAGCAGCAGTTCCACGCTCACTCCCTCCCTCCTCTTTACCATTTTCTTCTTCTTTTTCTTCTCAGAAGCTGCCCTTCACTCCCCCTCCGTTCAAGCACACCCCTTTCCAGGTACTTATTCTTTCTCTTCAGCTCTTTTTTTTTTCCTTTTTACTGGATTGTAAAGCAAACCAAACTCTTTGTTCATGACTCAGAAAAAGCTGTCTCCTTTTTTTTTAAAAAAACATACAAAATTGGTTCTCTGATACTGAAATCCCCCATTTTTTAAACATGATATTTGTGATTTACAGGGTGGGAAAAGGGGGTTGTGAGGAGCTTTAATTACAACAATGGAGGTGGAAAGGTGGTTTCAGTGGGGATAAGCAATGGGAGGGCTCTTCTGGCGGAGGGTCCCACCTCTGCTGATTTGACTCAGACCGACTCGTCCTCTTCTTCTCTACTCCTCGCACCTAAGCGGACTCGGAGAAAGGACCCTCTCAACAACTTCAAGCTTTACACCGGTGGTTGGAATTTCAGTGACCGCCATTACTGGGCTGTATGTTTCTACTTTACTCTTTTCTTTGCCCCCTTTTTTTAAATAAATCTGGAGTGTTTTTCCATTATTTGATGAAATTGCCCAAAATAGACATTTTAATTGAACTTAAATTTGATTGAATGGTTCTTAGCTGTTGCTTCTGTTTGCAGTAGTCACAAAGTGGTCCTTCAGGAGGGTTTTTGTTTTTGAAAGTTTGAAACTTTATCTTGTTAATTTGGCTATTTTATAAGTATAATGGATGATGTGTGAATTGTGATATAAAAAAGATCTGGTCTTGAGAGGTCCACCTTCCATCTAACTATTCAATTTTGGTGTTTTGTCAACATAACAATAATTTAACAGAGGATTTACCTCCAATTCCAAATGCCTAATTATTTTAGTTGCTGACTACATTTTACCGTCAACAGTATCAAATCAGGTTACTTTTAGATCTTTGTTACAAGGGTTGGTTTGTGTCATTATCTATCTCCTCTTTTGGGGATTCATGTAGATGTGTTTCAAGAAAAACCCAAAAAAATCTCATCCCATCCCTCTCCTAGAGGTTATGATGTGGAGTGTTGTCTTATTTTCATCTTCTTGTTTTAATCCTCTTTAATTGTGGATTTTTGGCATATTTATTTTAGTTGCCGACTCAGTTTTTTTTATTATTTGTGGCTATGCCATTGATACATCTAGATAGGAGCACTTGTTGATTTGGTGACCTTAGTCATGCCTTACAGTTACATTTATATATACACACACATACATACATACATACACTTGGGGAAACTGACACGAATGATTGATCATGCCATTGAACCATTTGTTGTATCCGTTTTAGATTTTATTTAAATTGAAATGCCATTTGATATCTTGAGCTTAAACCAAGGATGATTTGATCATTTATCTGATTGAAAAAATCCTAATTGAAGCAGGCCTTTGAGCTTTTCATCATCGTTTGGAATTTGAAGATATTATATACTGATTGTTTCTTTTTTCAAACTTACATGTCTTTTGTTGTTCGTCGGTTTGGTTGCAGTCAGTTGGTTTTACTGCTGTCCCTTTCTTCAGCATTGCTGCTGTATGGTTCTTTCTCTTTGGGCTGTGCCTTGCGTTCATCTGTCTCTGCCACTTTTGCTGTTCGCGGCCGCCTTATGGCTACTCACGAGTGGCCTACGCTGTCTCCCTCATTCTCCTCATTCTCTTCACCGTCGCTTCCATGTAATATTCCCCCTCTCTCATTATGTCCTCAGAAGTTGAGTTGTTAGCTGATTATCTGCGCCTAATTTGCAATCTATTGATCAAATAATTTCAGCATTGGGTGTGTCATTTTGTACACGGGTCAAAGCCGATTCCATCACAGTACAACATTGACATTGGACTATGCCATCTCTCAGGCAGATAATACCGTTTGGAAGCTCAGAAATGTCTCGGACTACCTGTCAGCTGCAAAACAGATAGGGATTGACAGCGTCTCTTTGCCATCTAATGTCCAAACTGACATCGATGAAATTGAGACCAAGATCAACTCATCTGCTTCTATGCTGCAAAACAAAGCATTGGATAATGCCGGCAACATACGGGATGTCTTGGATTCTGTGTAAGTCAACCATACCATATATTTTCTAACCTTTTCTATTTCTTCTTGTCTATTCAGTTACTCTTTGGGCCATAAATATTGAATTGATTGTAGGCATGGTTTTTCATTGCAGGAGACTCGCTCTTATTATAATTGCTGCTGTAATGCTCTTCCTGTCTTTTCTCGGGTTCTGTAAGCTCTCTTGGACAGACTTATCTTTCTTTTTTATTTTGTAATCACATCTTATGGTTTCAAGAAAATTTGTTAACTTTATTGTTTTTTGGCTTCCAGTATTCTCAATATTCGGCATGCAAGTGCTCGTCTACACGTGAGTCATTTACACAGTTGAGATCAGCTCAAGTTTTCCTTAGCTTTCTCTTCTTCTTTGCTAAATTTGCCACATTTACGAAACCTCCTTGCAGCCTAGTGATTTTTGGATGGATTCTGGTCGCCGGAACTTTCATATTGTGTGGCATATTCCTTCTTCTTCACAAGTGAGTTAAATCTGCACACTATCCTCTTTCCTTTTGTTTTATTCTCGTATGTTCTGTGATTCATGTCTGCCTGCTACGTGTAGTAATGAAATTTAAGTTCACAAATTATGCATTGTATACCAACATAGATGAAATCAGTGTGGTCATAACATTCCACCCTTTGGTTCTTTGAGCTTCAAATAATTTGGAATGCCATTGACACGCTATTAGATTTTTCCCAGACATCAAAACCTTAACCTCTTTTATTTTTCTGGTGAACTCAGCGTGGCTGCTGATACGTGTGTTGCCATGAATCAATGGGCCGAACATCCCATGGCTCACACTGCTATAGATGATATCCTTCCCTGTGTTGACAATGCGACTTCCCAAGAAACCCTGTTGCGGAGCAAGGAGGTTACGTCTCAACTCGTGGACCTCGTCAATCAAGTCATCACCAATGTCTCCAACATCAACTTTTCCCCCAACTTCAAGCCTCTCTACTACAACCAATCTGGACCCTTGCTCCCCCTCCTCTGCAACCCGTTCAATCATGATCTGACTAATCGTACATGCTCTTCTGGCGAAGTGGACTTGAACAATGCTACTCAGGTAACATAATGCTATCTAAGCTACAGAAAAAGAATAAAATTCATCCTATACATGTGTTGTCGATGCTCAACTCGCTAAGGGCGTGTTTGCTAATGCCACGCAGGTGTGGAAGAGCTATGTCTGTGAGGCATCACCCGCTGGGATCTGTACGACAACAGGGAGACTAACACCCGACTTCTACACCCAGATGGCCTCAGCGGTGAACGTCAGCTACGGTCTGTACAACTACAGTCCGTTCCTAGTCGATCTTCAGGACTGCACCTTCGTAAGGGAGACCTTTATTGATGTGCACAGGGATTACTGCCCTGGGCTCCGGCTCTACAGCAAATGGGTGTATGGCGGGCTGGTCGTTGTTTCGGGGGCAGTGATGTTCTCACTCGTCTTCTGGGTGATCTATGGCAGGGAACGCAAGCATCGCGTGTTCACGAAGCACGTCTTGGAGGAGCAAGCAAAATATACTCGAAGGTGAATGTGATTTTAGGTGTTGATTTTGGGGGTCTATACATTGACGGTGTTGTGGTTTTGGATCTAATTTATTTATGTGTATTGTGTTTGGTGTTTAATTAGCAAGATATTGTTGTATGTGTAAATGCAGTGAATTTGTTTGCCTGAATCTGGTTTCCTGATCTAAGTGATTTGTGTTTTAATTTAATCCTCCTTTGCAACAAACAGATTAAATGACAATTTCCTCATAATCTATATCCAGTCAATTTATTGAATTTTTTTCAAAAACAAAAGTTTGTTTTTTTTTTTTTTTCAAAAAAATAACAGTAACTGCACTTCTATAAGGCCGGGTTCTGAATACCTGGCCTTGGAGGAAAAAAAGAAAACTCTGTTCTCAATCTCTATCTATCTGATGAGCGATCATGGGAAGAAGATCTTCCGATTCAAGATCCAGCGCTCCGGTGCTCCCACTCAAGCTCTCCCTTGTGCGACCGGTCACCTCTTCAAGCAACCGATTCTCGTCACCGATGTCTGATCCGTTGTCGTCGTCGCCGGGGTCATCGCCTTCGTCGTACGCCGCCTCTTCTTCTTCGGCCGTCTCCGCTGCCGCTTCTCTCTTCCAGCGCTCGTCTTCTCCGACGCGCGTTAACCTACGCCATTCCTCCCCGCCGCCGGCGCAATCGGTACGCATCTCTTTCGATCGGCTTCTCTCCCCTTCGGCATCGGTTAGAGATCAGGTGGTTCCGAGGAGAAAAGAGATACCGAAGAGAACTTGTATGTGTTCTCCGACAACGCATCCAGGCTCCTTTCGCTGCAATTACCACAGGAGTCTGAGCAATCAGAGCCATAGCCAGTCGATTGCGTGCTCGCCTAGCCGCCTGAATCTCCGACGATCCGCGATGACTAATTCGCTCGTCAGGATCGGCACCGTCGAAGGCGATTGGGTGAAAAGAGCGTTATCGGCGCTGATCCGACCGTCGTCGCATCAGCAGCGCCGGCGAACCGATTTCCAGCCCCGGCCAAGTCGGCTCTCAGTCATGTCCAAAGCGGAAGACGGCACACCTTCTTCCGAGGTG
This sequence comes from Persicaria maculosa, assembly GCA_963922045.1. Taxonomy (NCBI): domain Eukaryota; kingdom Viridiplantae; phylum Streptophyta; class Magnoliopsida; order Caryophyllales; family Polygonaceae; genus Persicaria; species Persicaria maculosa. The sequence goes on along the minus strand of OY998267.1, from coordinate 25,400,966 downwards.
AAGTAGTTGCGATAGTTTGTGCATAGTAAGTTTCTTGTTCTTCTTTACTCCCATACTTGGATTCTTGGCCTTCTTGTTCGCTGTTCTGTAAAGTTTGTTGTGCATAGCTTGGATTCAGCGGATTCCACATATATATAGCGACTCTGCAGAGTTCCGTTCTGATTTTTTTGGACTGCTTGAAAGAGAAAGTGACAATTTTAACATTTGATTGTACAAAATACTCTGTAGATGTTTAGGCTGATCAATTTCCCCTGTCAATTTGAGTTTGAAGTTGAATGTAAGTTGAATTGATTGCTTTAATGAGCTTGTTCTTTGGTTGGGGTTGGGAGTACGAGCGCAGAGCGTTGATGGTTCGTTGCTGTTACGTTTACTTGACCTGCCGACCAGGTAGTCCGTATCGATTCCTTTAACGACGTCGTTTCATTTACTTAGTTGTCTGGCGTTTTATTTAGTTTTGTGTTTCATTATGAATTTGCAGGTAATGGAGATTTTTGATGTTTGATTAATTTACTAATCTATCCTTAGCGTGGTGAAGGGTTCCTGCTTTGCTGGATTTGGGACAATTAACGAACCCCTCCGTGAAACAAGGAACTGCCAACTGACTGTTAAAATTTTTGGCCACACAATTTTTTTTTTTTTTAATGAAGTATAGTATCAACTACTCAAATAAACTAGAAAGACAAGAAGATGAAAAATTAAAGTCTTTTAGTTATTTCCTCGACAACTCAGTATTTATTTTCGTAGCCAGAATTTGATCGGAATAGGAAGAAATGACTAGAAATGTAACTCCTTCACTTTTCTCCAAGGTGTTAAATGTGGTTTTCGTTTACCCGACAAGCCAATCTTCATTTTTGTAGCTAGAATTTGATCCGAATATGAAGAATTGATGACTAGAAATGTAATTCCTTCGCTGTTATCCACGGTGTTAAATGTGGTTTTCGACTTCGTTCACTCATTTTTTGGCCCCGATTTGTCTTGTCTTGGTGGAAGCTTGTATTGGTATGTATGTGTTTAGTTCCGGTAGAAGCAGCAGTCTCAGACACTCTATTGATTGAGGTAATCGTGGTTGTTTTCTTGATTTTCGAAGATCTCTCATCTAGGAAGGGGGACGTCGATAATCCACACTAACCCGGAGATATCTTTTCCCATGGCGGGTTGCTATCATTGTGAAACAGAATTCACGGTGCTTGACATTCACTTTCCGCCCCTTCGTCGCCCCATGCTTTCACGCGGACCTACGTGCTTGGTGTCTTGTGAGCGATGCTGGAATCCTTCCTATTGTGTGCGAGGCTGTGGTTGATTCTTGGTTGTGTCTTGACGGGTTGTCCATTAGCCGTTTACATTTCGACCTCTCGATTTCTTAGGCCTCGTTTGGTTAAACGTAGTAATTTCACTTCCTAGGAAGTTACTTCCCATGAAATAAACTTTCCATTAATTTTACTTTCCGGGAAGTATAAAAATATGTTTGGTTGAAACTAAATGCACATGAACTCAATTCCTATAATTTGTTTGGTTGAACAGGGAAATCTCATAGGAATTTATTTAAAATTACTCTTATAGCCTTTATTTATTAACACACCCTTTTTATTATAGGGATAAATTGGAAATTTTCTTAATCAAAATTAAAATAAAAATGAGATTTGGGAAAAAAAGAGAAGTAATTTGGAAAAAGCAAGGGGGAAGTAGATCTTACCCACCCCCTCATGGTAAGTTGAATTCCACACCATTTTGGAGGAATTTCAATTCCCGGGAATTCCAATTCCTGGGTTTTTTAGTTTTAGTTTTTTGTACCAAATATATGTATTGTCAATCACTTCTTGGGTTTTTATACTTCATGAAAAGTAGACAACTAACCAAACGATGCCTTAGACAATGATGTTGTCTAAGATTTTGAATTATTACCTTCATAAAAAAAAGAAGTAATTGTAATTATCGGCCTCTCGATTTATCAATTTTTTTTTGAACCTTATCGATGTAATTATCAAAAAAATTAAAAATCGTTTATTAATATATTCCTTATTTTTTACTAAGGCGTCGTTTGGTTACACTTTAACTTCCCGGGAAGTATAAATTCTCAGGAATTGGTTTACAATATATGTGTTTGGTATAAATTTTGAAAACTAAAAAACGTAGGAATTAGAATTCACAGGAATTGGAATTCCCATGAAAAGGGGGAATTCAACTTACCATGAGGGGGTGGGTAAGATCTACTTCCCCCTTTTCTTCCTCCAATCTTTTATTATTTTTTATTTTTTATAAAGAAAATATTTAATTTATCCACATAATGAAATGAATTTATTTATATATAAAGGTTATAAAGGTAATTTAAAACCAATTGCTATCAAATATCTTTGTTCAACCAAACAAAATACAGCAATTGAGTTCATGAGAATTTATTTACAAACAAACACATTTTCATACTTCTCGGGAAGTAAAATTTATGGGAATTGTATTTCGTAGGAATTAAATTCCCGGGAATTGAAATTCCTACATTTAACCAAACGAACCCTAAACCCATTATGAAATTTACATTACAAATTCAGGATATCGTCTCATCAATAAATTTAATTTTTGGTTTGCTTGTTTTAATCAAACCAAAAATTTACATTACTGCAGGATATGGTCTCATGAATCCACGTGTAAGGTAATCAACAATGAAGCCGTTGGGCGATTGACAACCAAACGAACAAGTTACAAGGTGGAATGACTTACTAGGATAATATATACACTACATATACAAATTAAAGATGTTGGCTAAATATCTAAGATATAACTAAGTGGCGAAAGTTGAGCCACCCACTTGTAACATCACCCAAGGTCCCAAACTTACACATAGGTAATGGTTTAAATGAAAATACTTTTTAATGTGTAAATGAGTCTAATTTATTAGTAAATGTGTCTAATTTTATAGGTAAGTAGGCCTAATTTTATAGATAAATAGATAAATGAGCCTAATTATAGGTAAATGTCATCTTCCTCGTACTTTCTATTTCTACGAATATTACCTTATTTCAATTATAAAAATTACAGATTTTCACCCATAATTTTTATTGAAATAATATTATAAGGTGAAAATATAAGATATCGTTATTTTAAATACATGCGGATTTTGTTAACCAAACACATGAAATCCAAAAATAAAGCTTCGACTTTGTGCTTGAGGACCAAGTATTATCTATCTTAAAATGGTGACATTGTGGCTTACGTTGACTATGTGCTTGCAAGTAATTTAATTAGTTTATAGTATAAGTTAGTTGAAATATGAAAATCAAAACACAAAAAAAGGAAAAAATGAAGGGAAAAAAAGATTAGAAATAGGTCGATTTCGTGTGAACTTTTTTACTTATTTCTCCATGAGACATCTATTTTCTTTGTTGGGTTTCTACTTCTATCTCTTCGGTGTCGATGATGTCATGTCAGTCTCTTGACTCTCTCATGTTCTCATCATTTGCGATCTTCCATTGGTCTCTTCCTTGACTTCTACTCTACCGATTTTATTTTGTTGGGATCACTTGTTTCTGGATCGTTCTTTTTTTTTGTATTTTTGTTTCTGTTTTGTTTCTTGGTCATATCATGATAGTTAGACAATATAATGGTGTTGTCTAAGATTTGAATTTTTACCTTGATAAAAAAAACATGAAATCCAAAAACGGTCGAAAAAAGTAGGTATGCACAACTCGGTTGGATTCAACAAAGGAATTTTAAAGTCTTCCCTTGGTCTTCATCGACTGTCTCTCTGCTGGTATTGTTTGCTGAGATATCTTGTATTTGAGTTATTCTTTTTTATATTTGCTTTATTTTCTAGTTGTATCATGACGGTTAGCTCGTCAGCCGATTCTCTTCGACCTCTCGATCTCCCAGATATTTTTATCGTATGGGATTTCGAATTATTATCATTTAAAAAAAAGGAATTTTAAAATGCATAATACATTAGAATACCTAAAAAAACTTCTTATTTGCGGACTAAAACTAATACTCCATTCAATTGCAAGTATAAGATATTTGACTTTTGTGCACGTAGTTTAAGGAGCTAAAAACTACTCCCTCCATTCTTTTATATTTGACATTTCACTATTCAAGCACGTTTTTTAAGGTACTAAAAACACTATAAAATATTTATTTATTTTAGTAATTTTTTTAATAATTTCATACTTATTAGTAATAAGTATAATATTATTAAAAAAATTGAATAAAAAATTAATATTTTATATAATTTTGACCTTTTTAGAAAAACGTGCAACTTTAAAAATGACAAACATTAAGGAATAGAGGGAGTATATAAAATATTGATTTTTTAATTATTTTTTTACATTATAATATTTATTATAAAATAATAAGTATTATAATGTAAAAAAAATTAATATTCTATATATTTTTTAGCTCATTAAACTACGTGCACAAAAGTCAAACGCGGAAACTATATACACCGCAAATCTCCACGTTAATTACGACGTGCATGCACGTAAAAAGCAACGTGAACGCACGTCAAAAAAAACGTGCAAATTGGACGGGGATACAACACATATACGTGCATGCACGTCTTGGTTACCGTGCCTGCACGTCTTTAGGAACGTGCACAAATGCACGTAGAAAACGATGTGCACATTTTGCACGTCCAAAACGACGTGCACTCTGCATGTCCAAAACGACGTGCAGGCCCGTCTTTAAAAAAGCCAAAAACGTGGCCCTTCGTCTCCCCACTTCACCGGCGCCGAGAGAGAGAAAGAGAGCGATTCCTAGAGCCCGAGATCTTTCGAGAGAGAGAGAGAGATGGAGAGAGAGACGACGGAGAGTGCCATCGACATGGAGAGGGAGACGGAGATGGTGGTCCCGACGGCGGATCTTGAAGCCGTGTGGGGTAGCGAGGTCGGGGCGGCCGTGGTGGCGGAGGGTGGAGGTAGCGAGGTCGGGGCGGCCGTGGTGGCGGAGGGTGGAGGTGTGGACCAGGAGGGCCTTGTGCCGGCGATGGAGGAGGTGGTGGTGCCGGAGGTGGTGGCGTCGGCGGTGGTGGCGGCGACTGTTGAGGTGGTGGAGGAGGAGCCCGAGGCGGTGGCGACACGGGCACTATTACCGCCACGGAAGCGGCGTATGGAGGTTTCCCCCGTCCCGAACCCACCGATATTTGAGTTATTTAAATATTTTATTTTATTTAGTTTTTAATTATTATTGTTTTTATTTGAGTTATTATATAGTTTTTATTTTATTTTATATAGTTTTATAATATAGTTTTTATTTAATAATATAGTTTTATAATATAGTTTATATTTGATAATATAGTTTTATAATATAGTTTTTATTTAATAATATAGTTTTATAATATAGTTTATATTTGATAATATAGTTTTATAATATAGTTTTTATTTAATAATATAGTTTTATAATGTAGTTTATATTTGATAATATAGTTTTATAATATAGTTTTTATTTAATAATATAGTTTTATAATATAGTTTATATTTGATATTATAGTTTTATATGTTTATAGTTTGTAGTATATAGTTGATAGATGTTATATTTTTTAGTTTATAGTTTTTATGTTATTATATGTTTATAGTTTTATGAGTATATAGTTTTTAGTTGTTATGTTATTAAAAGACTTTAAAAGACAATCAAAGACCTTAAAACATATTAAAAGACATGAAAAGCATTAAAAGACTTTAAAAGGCTTTAAAAGACATTATAAGAATTTAAAAGAATTGAAAAGACATTAAAAGACATTAAAAACATAATAAAAGACATTGAAGACATTAAAAGATTTTAAAAGACATTAGAAGATATTAAAATATTTTAAAAGACGTTAAAAGACATTAGAATACATTAAAAGCATATTAAAAGACAAAAAACAATCAAAGCATAATCGACTCATATAGTAGATTAGCATAAGTCATACAAGAAGTAACATAATCTTACACATTTCCCAATAACAGGCGACGAGACTCTTGAGGACTGACGGTACCCTTCGGGGTGTTCGGGGGGGGGGGGGGGGGGAGACCGGGCAGCTGCGAGTCAGCGTAGGATAGAGAGTGGGGGTGATGATATTGTAGAGGGAGGCGGTGAGGGGGATACGGTACCTGTTATTAGGGAGGAGACGTCGACCCATACAGTACACGAGCTGCTGCTATCTGCAGAGGGCGCCGAGCCGATCTCAGAGAGCACCCGGTACGACGACGAGGACAGCTTCTGGCGGGGTCTGCCTGATTTCCGTTCATCTGGTGATCCGTTGTCTGGGCAGCAGCTGCAGATGCCATCTCAGGATGTCCTCGGGGAGTTCATCACTGATTTCCGTGCGGATTGACAGGCGGAGCAGGTGCCTCCCGCCATCCATGAGGCTTCTACTTCCGCCGTCCCTGAGGATTCGACTTTTGCCATCCATCACGCTTCTACTTCCTCCATCCATGAGGCTTCGACCTCCGTCACACCGGCGTTGATATCGTTGGGTTCTGCGGATGACACGATCCCCGACGTGATAGAGGAGAGGCAGAAGGGGCAGCATGAGGAGAGGCAGGAGGGGCAACAGGAGGAGAGGCAGGAGGGGCAGCAGAAGCATAGGCAGGAGGGGCAGGAGGAGGTACGTGGTGCGGGTGATGCACCCATCCCTGCGCAGCCTGTTGGACAGGCTGCGCAGGAGGCAAACGATTTGCCTCCGGGCACTCTGCTTGTCTCTTACAGGCACCACCGAGCGTATAGGGTTTGGAGGGATGGGACTGTGGATCTTCTGCTGCTGAAGATCTACCATCGGGCGAGTCATCTGGATGCTTTTGACCCGTATGTGTACGAGGGCTCGATGACCTGGTGGCAGGAGCTCATTCCCACCGGCATCCCGCAGCTGCGGTCTCTGCATTGGGAGGGTGTGGACGCGCAACTGGTCACAGCATTCGTGGAGCACTGGCATCCAGAGACCAGCTTATGTTGAACGTTCTGTTTGATATGGTTACTCTTGTGATTATTATAGATACCAGATTTTACAGATGAGTTCTCGGACCCAAGGGTTTGGAATGACCGTAACGAAATGGTTACACATTTCAAGGACTTGGGACTGAAACACTGCATGATTTTAGTAATTAAGCGGTCATGGACGGGGGGCGTCAAACCGTCCAGGCGGGGTTCTCATTGCTTGCGAGCAATACAGGGAGTACCGACCACGCGGGAGAAAGCTCCGCAGCACGCAATCGAAGATAAACGGTTGTCCCTTCTCTCTACACGGGCACGAAGGCTCACCGGGTCAGTGGGTTATGACTGTAACCAACGGTGTTCATAACCACCAGCTTCCCACGATGTTGAAGGTTCACGCGTACGCCGGACGGATGACAGATGGAGAGAAGAAGATGGCTAGGTGGATGAAGGACATTGGTACTCCTCCAAAAGCCATTGGATACGGATTGAGGCAGTTGGATGGCCACAGCGTCACCTCATCGCGTTCCCTTACCAACACGCTCAACAAGATAGCCGCCGAAGAAAGGGGCAGTCGGACGATGACCCAAAATACTCTGCATCGTCTACGGGAAAGAGGTTACTACTACGAGTTCAGAAGACATCCAGATAACAACGACGTCTTGAGCGACCTCTTCCTAGCGCACCCCGATGGGATACGGCTACTCCGAAGGTTCCATTATGTCATCATAATGGATTGCACGTACAAAACAAATGCGTAAGTCAATCAACTATGCTTACATTATTACATAAATAGTCAAATTATAAATTGCGCTCGTACCAGATTTACACTTGCAGATATGAGATTCCATTGTGCGAGGTGGTTGGTTTCACACCCTCAGGCCATAATTACTGCATCGCCTATGCTTTCATGTCGCACGAGAACGAAGAAACGTACGCTTGGGTGTTGCGTCAGCTTCAGATCTTGCTTGGGTCTGTTCAGCCTCAAGCTATTATGACTGATCGGGAGCTAGGTTTGTTGGCAGCGCTAAATGTTGTATTCCCCAACGTGCAGCATCTCCTTTGCTGGTTACATGTGACGAGAAAATGCGAGGAAGCTGCACTAAAAATCACAAATAATTTAAGCCACGCAGGCATTTTCAAGGGCAACTGTTGGGGGTTGTTCCAATCGAAGACGGAGGAATCATTCCAGCGACGTCGTCGGGCGCTACACGAGAGATGGCACCCATTCCTAGGTGTGATGGCGTATTTAGAGGCAGTTTGGCTTCCTTACAGAAGGAACCTCGTCCGATGCTACACAGATAATGTTCTACATTTCGGCACGCGTACAACAAACAGGTACACCGTCGTTCCTATCTCCCATTACAAATATGATATGTCATCAAACATTTAGTGGTATGAATTTCAATGTTTACGTGAAACTGTGTACAGAGTGGAGGGTCAACACAAGGTTCTAAAGGAGGCACTTCACTCATCGACTGGGGACTTTTGCGTCGTGGTAGATGCAATCCATAGAGTCAATGATTGCCAACTACATGAGATGCAAACTGCTTTAGAGATCGACCGCTTCAAATGGCCAACGAGGTCGCATAAGTCAACTTTTTAGATGAGGTAAAGACTTTAATCTCCAAAAAGTGCTTCGACTATTTGTACAAGTTGTGGGAGGATGTTGTAAACCAAAACATTCCTCCGGAATGCACGGACCGACATTGGAGGGTTTGTTATGGGATTCCTTGTATCCATGAGATTCAGGCGTACGTCAGTTCCGGGACTCCGATACCCGCTGAGGATATCCACCCATTCTGGATGGATTTGTCATGGACGGACATCGACGACACTCCACTCCCGTATGAACTGTCATCTTCATACACGGCTTCCAACAACATATGCGACGATGACCTCCACCCACCCTCATCTTCAAGCGTTCGATCGAAAGGGAGGCCTCGGGGGTCGAGGAATGCCTGCAGAACCAACCCGTTGCATTACGAGGAGTTCAGGGAAAATTTTGTGAGAGAAGAAGCACGGGCTACTCGACATGCTGCTCGACACCGTCCACAAGCTACCACAGCTCGACGTGGACGTGATGATGTGTTCGGAGGGTTTAACTGGGGTCGAAACAACGTTGATCCCTTCATGCTCGGACATATTCAGGGTGTCAGAGACACTATTGGAGATGGTCACTGTGGCTACCGTGCTTTGGCGTCATTGACATCACCAATCGGCGAGTCTGCTTTCCCAGAACTTAAAGCGGTATTATGCAATCACTTGGAGGATCACGCCGATCTCTACGCCGGTTGTTATATGGGAGGGTACACTTTCCAGCAGTTCGTCGACAATCAGAGATGGGCAGGACCTGTGCATGGTGATAGGAGACGTTGGATAGAGCTACCCATCATGGGTTTAGTATTTGCAACGGTATATCAGATTCCTCTCGTCGTCCTAGCTTGGCATCATCCGTTCACATGTCTCCCTATGTCCTCGCTGACACCTGGTAACAACCCTCAATCAACAACTCTTGGTTTAGCCTGCATCGGAAACCAAGACCATTTTGCTGCGGTACGAATTCAAACGTCTTATATATCCTATTATTACTTTTCATCTATATTTTAATACTCTAACTCTAATTTTCCGTTCTCATAGGTCTGGTTGTGTCCTAACGCTCCTATTCTGCCGCCTGCACCAGAATGGGTTCAACATCATCTACCGAGTGTCGAAGGATGGGATGCTCCTTTTCAAGCTCAGTTTGACAGATTTCGAGCCTTACGTGTCGATGTCGGTCGCCCTTTACACTTTGTCTAGAGTTTATTCCACGAGTCTATTACAATTATCGATGTAAACCTTTTTTTTCCGTGTCTTGTAATATTATTCGCATATTATTCGAATGAAAACTTTTCTTAAAATTATAGAATTTTATTCTATTACGCGGCCATTCTATTAACATCTCCCTAAACCCTAAACATCACCATAAACCTTAAACCCTAACACCTTGGCCATAAACATCTATACCCTAAACCCTAAACCCTAACCCTAAACCCTAAACCCAATCAGACAAGTTGCACATTTGCACGTCATTGACCACGTGCACTTTTGCACGTCGTTGACCACGTGCAAATTTGCACATCATTAGTCACGTGCAGCCTTGCACGTCCAAAGCAACGTGCAGGCCGACGTGCACTTAGATGCCACCCCCACATTTACACGTTAATAACGACGTGCATGCACGTTAATTACGACGTGCAAATCCTTAACTACCATTTTCGGTGTATCTAACAACAATCGCAAACCTAGCCGAGCGACATCATGCAAAACTTCATGTTTTCTGCGATTATTCACAACGACCTCGATAAACTAAACAAATGTTTTTTTTTTCTGGAACAAGGACCCAAACTACAAACCTTTTATCGGTTGGGATAAAGTCTGTAGACAAAGAGTGATGGTGGTCTAAGACTCACTACTAGAATTCTGTTAAAATTATTCTGTTAAAGTTACTTTGGAAAATTCTTGCGGAACCACATAACAAATGTGTTAAAATTATTAGCGACAAGTACTTGAATAAGAAGAATATTTGGGACTACAAAAGAAAAAAGAACACCTCCTGGCAATGGGCAAAAACGATGGAGATTAACGAGGACTGCTTAATTTGGCAAGTAGGAAACGGGAAAACCATAAGATTCTAGAAGGACAAATGGCTACATAATGACACTAATCTTCAAGAAAAAAATCTCCATAACCATTTTGATGAACTAGAACCGATCGACCAATTCATAAAACCAGACAAAGTCTGGAACATACAAAGATTGAAAAACTCCTCCCTTAGACATTTTCGAAAAAATCCTTAAAGTTCATATTCTTACAAATGAAATTGAAGATAGATTATATTGGAAACCTAATAGAAACGATTGGTTCTTTACTGCTAGTGCTATAGACCACATCACGATAAACAGAAGAACCAATTTTGATCCTCTTGACTGGATTTGGAAAATTGATTGTCCGCCAAAGATAAAAAAAACTTCCTATGAAAAAACCTACTTAACGGAACCCCAACGAAAGTCAGACTACAAAGTAATGAAGTTCATGTTCCCTTGGACTTCCCTCTTTGTAACTATATTGGAGAAGATGCTACCCACATCTTTATAGAATGTTAGATTACGTTAACCTTTTTTGGGAGAATGGACAGACATATCGATTGAACGAATAACCCGAAAGACTGGCAAAGAAAACAAACCCTACAAGAATATAATAACAGAGATCTTTGCTAATCTATCGTCGTAGCAAAAGTCGATCCTGACTTTCTCCCTTTGGAGAATTTGGTCAATGAGAAATAGAATCCTTTTTGACAACAATGACATTAGTACAATGGAAGACTAGATAAAAAATATAAAACAATACTCCCTTCGATCGAAAATATTTGATATTTTAGGGGGTAAAATTTGATCAACAATATTTGATGTTTTAGAAGTAATAATTACAATCTTATTTACTTTTGCACTAATATCAATATATAGGTTGTACTTTTTTTTTGCTTAACCAATTACATTTTTGCATAATAAATATGTGATGGAGAAGTAAAAATTATTTAATGGGGTATTTAAAGATGGAAGTGACATTTCTTAATCTCCGTGCATATCTCTAAAACATCAAATATTTCCGATTGGAGGGAGTACATGATAAGCTGGAGAAAAGCACAAACCGAGGAACGAGAAGATGACATGGAGACCACAAGATCAATTACCCACCAAAAGAGGAAAAAAAAATTGTAAAATGGAAAAAATCCGTCAAGGGTTTTGTGAAACTCAACTTTGACGGAGCAAAGGTTGACTCGGGTTTCGCTGCTTCTGATTTTATTATTCACGATAGCCGGGGCAGTCCTCTCTTGTGGTTAGGGGTGTGCATGATTCGGTCCAAACCGAATTTTTGGGCCGAACCAACACAAACCGAACCTAACCGAAATTTTTCGGTTCGAGAATTTCCATTTTTCGGTTTCGGTTCGGTTTGTGTTCGGTTTAGGTTCAGTTTGTGTTAAACCGAAATTTTTTTATACACTACATAAATACATTGTATATATATTTGTATATTTTATATATACACACATACTTACTGTATATACATATATATAGTGTATATATACACATATATACATTGTATTTGCAATTATATATATATATATATTTTTTAATCTTGTATACTTTATAAAGCATACAACTACAATGTATATATATACACTGTATTTGTAACCGTGTATATATATATTTATTTATTTATATATATATATTTATTTGTAACTATATTTGTATACTTTATATTGGAATATGTGTATATATACTGTATTTTATATATATATTGGTATAGTTAAAATTTTTTTTTATGGAAATGCGGTTCAATTATGTTAAAACCGAACCGAACACAAACCGAACCGGCAAATAACCGAACCGAACCTAATACTTTCGGTTCGGCTTTCGGTTTGAAAATTTTGAGATTTTCGGTTTCGGTTCGGTTCGGCCCGGTTCGGTTCGGTTTTATACCGATGCACACCCCTACTTGTGGTGCCCGAGGCCACGGAAAGGTTTCCGCTGTTCAAGCGAAGTGTCTTGATCTTCAGTTTGGACTCTTGGAAGCTACTAAGAAGGGTTTCTCTCGTCTTGAGATGAAGAGTGACTGCTTGACGTTGATCAATGTCATGAAGGGGATTTGGCAGTTCCCTTGGGAGACCAAGATGGAGGTTTCGGATGCCCTTGGTCTTTGTCGCGCCTTCGAAAGTGTCATCTTCTCGCACACCTTCAGAGAGGGAAACCAGATAGCTGATAGGTTGGCGCACATTGGTCTTTCCTTGCCGTTTGTTGCTGAGCATGCTCCAGCTGAGATCGTTGACGTCGTCTATCAGGACGCTTTTGGACGGTGGGTCAACCGCGGTTGACCATCTCCAAATCTTTGCCTTGTATAAAAAAAAAATTAAGTGCATGTTAGTGTAGTACATATGATATGATCGTAGTACGTATGTACTCATCGAACCAAATAACACCATACTGAAAGTCAATTGTACAACTAACCTATAAACAACTTCCAAATTACCCTTTCAAACGTTGACTCTGCAATTTTCAATATTAAAAGGAATTACCTTACCAATGGGAGAGGTTACATATAATGTCATCCTTTCGCAGTGAACTTACAACCGAGATGAATCAGACTACACCTTACCACTGGTATTGATCGAAAATATATGTTAAACATCAACTAGCCCAATTAACTTGCTGACATCCTTGATAGATATGAATGACATCCAAGTTAATGTCATTCAATTCCCCTATTATTGAATATTCAGCTAGCATAATAGTATATACTTGAAGATAGACTTGCTGAAATTTACATCTGTTTAACAGTTGCAGATTAATCCCTCAGTTTATCGGTTCTTACATCGACAATTTGTGTCATATAATGGCATATGAGATGATCAAACTTACACTTGGAAGTAATGGTTGAGTAAATACATCATTTTTCCTTTACAGAAGAAGCAAAAGACTTTTCTCTCATTATCATATCCATTTCTTCCTTAATGATATGTATCAATGTCTCTTTTGCAAAGCTGCAAGATTCATGCCTTTCTCTTCGGTTTCGTGCTCGCTCAGGGGGTCACCAACAATGACTTCTATATATACATACATGATTGCCATTAAGCTTTTCACATTCATCCGATTCCATATCTAATCATTGCAATCTAGCTTAAAGATCAGCTTCTGAAATCATACAAGATGAGCTCTCCTATAGTGTTGAAGACGGTACTTCTAGTGATCTTCGTCGGGTGGCTTGTCGTATGGGTCATCATCCCTACTCAAAGTTACAAGGGCAAATGGGCTCCCAAGTTGAACCAGAAGCTCAATGGCATCTACATTGGGCAACAAGGTTTTTTTATTTTTATAATTTTTTTTGTTTTTTTTGTAATTTTATACTTGTATTGATCTTATGATGAGATGAATTTTATGCATCTCCAGGAACAAATCTTTGGTTGCTCTCGTTTCCGATAATCCTCATAGCTGCACTCGGTTGCATCTATCTCCATGTAAAGAAGGGAGAGTCATCCAACTTCAAAAGGTAAAATTTGAAATTGAATTTCAGTGTTAATACATTTCACTCATATTGATCAACCTATATATATATATGAGATTATATGTACTGCAATGCTTCAGAAGCAACCAAAATATGGGATTCGGTAAGCGTCCAGCGCTTGTGATGGCGCCTCTTGGGGTCGTTACAGCCACAGAGCTCACTTTCGCGGTCATGTTCGTCGCACTCCTAACATGGTCTTTTGCCCACTACATGGCCATAAGCATCAAGCATCCCCACCATCCCCTTCCACAAATGTAACCATTTATATTGTTATTTGTTGTTGTTGTTAATTTATCTCATCACTATCATCATAGATCATCACTATTTGGATTTCGACGTGCAGATGGAGAACTCATTTTCGTAGTGCTTGGTTAAGAATCGGATACGTTGGGAATATTTGCTATGCATTTATGTTCTTCCCGGTAACTCGAGGAACGTCAATCTTACCGCTGTTTGGACTCACATCCGAATCTAGTGTCAAGTATCATATTTGGCTTGGACACATTTCCATGGTACTTGAAGCTCTACACAGCGTTGGCTTCCTCGTCTTCTGGGCTATGCAAAACATGATGTCTGAGGTAACGTAACTTTTTTTAACACAAAAACTTAAGCCATTGTGTAAGAGTTTCACCTTTACGCCTCTTCAGGCTTGGCAGTGGAGCGACAGCTACGTATCGAACGTAGCAGGCTTGATTGCATTCATAGTATCAATCCCGTTCTGGGCGACGAGCTTTCCCCAAATAAGGCGGAAGATGTTCGAAGTTTTCTTCTACACACACCACCTTTACATCCTCTACACTTTCTTCTACATCCTCCATGTGGGTGTTGCCTACTTCGCCATGATCCTCCCTGGGATTTTCCTTTTCGCCATTGATCGATACCTGAGGTTCTTGCAATCGCGCAACCACGCAAGGCTGGTCTCCGCTCGCCTCTTGCCCTGCGACACTGTTGAGTTAAACTTTGCCAAGATTCCCGGTTAGTTCCTACATGAACTTAATGAAATCAACAATGTACTTTTTATTTTTAGCTATGATGTGAGTCTAAATGAATCGTCTTGTGTGATAGAGTTGCACTATTATCCCGGGAGTATCTTGTTCGTGCACATCCCGAGCATTTCGAAGCTGCAATGGCACCCGTTCACTGTGAATTCGAACGACAACATGGAGTCAGAGACGATAAGCGCCGCCATCAAAGTAACCGGAAAATGGAGCAGGAAACTGTATGAGCAGATTTCATCACCTTCATCCGAGGGCCTTCATGTCTCCGTTGAAGGACCCTACGGTCCTTCTTCAACTCATTCTCTAAGGTCTTTACCATTTCTGTCTTGTTTATAATAATATCGATAAGCTACTCCTCTCATTGTCAATTGGTTTTGAGATATAATCTTTCAGGCACGAGTCTCTGGTGCTGATTAGCGGAGGCAGTGGGATCACTCCATTCATCTCCATAATCCGCGAAATCATCATCCAGAAGAAGAGCAACCCAGCTCCTAAAGTACTTCTCATATGCGCCTTCAAGCACCATTCGGATCTCGCAATGCTGGATCTTTTGCTCCCGAACGGAGGATCACCGGTTGACCTCTCCGAGCTCAACATCCAAATAGAAGCCTACGTAACCCGAGACCACAAGCCGCACGAATCAGACAACCAGAAGCTAGTCCTTCACACAAAGTGGTTCAAGCCCAACCGACTCGACACCCCCATCACGCCCGTCTTAGGCCCCAACACATGGCTATGGCTATGCGTGATAATCGTGGCATCGTTCATCATGTTCCTCGTGCTCCTCGGCCTTGTGACCCGCTACCATATCTACCCGATTGACCACAACACCGGGTCGATCTACCACTACAGCTATAGGTGTCTATGGGACATGTTGTTTATATGTGTAAGCATTGTAGTTGTCACCAGCGGTGTGTTCTTGTATCAGAAGGGGAAGGCTGCAGCCACGGCGAAGCAGGATAAAAATCTAGAGGTTCCGACGCCCACATCTTCGCCAGGGTCGTGGTTCTATGGTGCCGGGGATAGGGAGCTAGAGAGCGTGCCGCACCAGTCACTCGTCCGAGCTACTCAGGTGCACTATGGGGGCAGGCCTGATCTCAACAGTAAGTGAAATTGCTAATGCTACTTTAAATCAATGGCGGTTCTTTCGAATTCGTAATAAAAATCGACTAACTGATATGGAATTGGTGCAGAATTGTTGATGGAGTGGAAGGGAAGTGATGTGGGAGTGTTGGTTTCGGGGCCGAGGGGAATGAGGCATCAAGTTGCGAAGATATGTTCATCTGATAAGGAAGGGCGATTGCAGTTTGAGGCCATGAGTTTCCAATGGTGATCCATCCACATCTTTTTACACTACTAATATATACCACTACTATGATACATACTTACAAGTACAACAAGAAGTTGTGTGTATGGGTTTGGAGTGCTTGATCTATGTCATTTTTTTTTACTTGTTGCAAATATCTTGTAAAAGGTGTAAACTTGGGACAAATTCCATCAGGATTGCATAAATTTTCTTGCATCATCTTTCTTGTAATTTATATTTTAAAGTGATTTCAAGTTCTTGTAATGTCATTTTATGCCAATTCATTTCCATTTCTTGTTGCAAATATCTTGTAAGAGCCGCACGTTTTCGGTGTGTTTTTATTGTTTGTGTTCTCGAATCTTTTTTCTCTGTTATAATTAACAAACTGGTATGAGAGTTTGGTTTTGTTGGAAAGATGTAATCTTTGAATGTGAAGAACGATAAGTTCCCTAGGAGAGAAATAGGTTTAGTTTATGGCAAATAACGATGTGAGATTTGTTTAAACAACAAGACTTGTAGGTACCACTGAAGAAGGGCCCTAAGGTCAAAGACGTTGCTAAGATGGTGAGTCTGGAAGAGAAGGCATATTCAATGATCATATTGTGCCTTGTTGATAGCATCATCACTAAGGTCTTTGACACTAGCTAGGACGATCACTGATTTTTTGCTATATTTGGAGAGTTTGTATATGAAAAAATCTCTTGCGAATAAGTTGATTATGAAACAATGCCTATTCAGACTTTGAGTGCAGAAAGGTATGCAACTTAGAGATTAATTCTAGATCAACTAAACACTTTATTACCTAAGTTATGTAATATATATTGATGTTAATATCGATGAGGAAGAAAGAAAACTATCATTTGATTGTCCGTGAGATCATGCTAGAAAGACATTGATGATCTAAAGCTTTAGAATCTATGTGTCTATTATTGTTATTGCATTGAGTCTAGGTAGAAATAAACAGATAGTTACTGGCTAATTCCTTATGTTTGATTCTTTCCTTATACTTACATATGTGTGTTTATATTTGGGAATTGAATAAATTTAATTTTAGCATTTACCCAATTGATGCGATCCTTCTTGGAAATGGGAGGTTTGATAGTGTTCTCGAATCTTTGGTTTTGCTCAGGGAGGCTCTTTAGCCGATCTTTGTAGTTGAAGGAAAGGGACTCAGAACACCTCAAAAGATTTGTGTTGTGATTGTTAGAAGACTCATGACCTTGGGGATGATAATCGCTAAAGGCGCTATAAGATTCTTTTTGCGAGGGAGGAGTCAGTAGCTGGTGGTGCTCGGCAAGGGTGATCGGAACTCGTGTTTGTCGTGGGCGGTTGAGAAAAGAGGGAGAAATGAAAGAAGAAGATAGGAAGGAGATGGTGACATTTAGAAACCAAAGAAAGGAGATGTTGAACTCGTCTAAGGTTTAATGAAACTAAACGTGCTAAATGACAATGAGGTTGAGGGGTTTATATAGAAATCCTCCTCCTAAAACCCAGAGTGTAAAGGGTGTATAGATTGACTCATGTATGCAAATACAAGACCCACGTGACCACGTTCATAAGGCCCAAGCCGCCCAAAATACCAAATACGAGTACTAAATATAGAATGGTTTAATAATAGAAATAGCAATAAATGTCTCAATATGTCCGCCTAGGTGTTGAGCTATGCAATATCTAGTGTTTGAGCACCCTCTTCCATTGAAGCCAAGACAAGGACATGAGCATCGACGTCGAACGTGCTGAAGCTACAAGTGACTCGGCGCACAAGGGACGATGTTGCTCTAGCGATGGCCTTGGTGCGGGTTCGATCAGATGACCTTGGAAGTGGACGAACATGGCATCCT
The DNA here is from genome assembly GCA_963922045.1 of Persicaria maculosa. Classification (NCBI taxonomy): domain Eukaryota; kingdom Viridiplantae; phylum Streptophyta; class Magnoliopsida; order Caryophyllales; family Polygonaceae; genus Persicaria; species Persicaria maculosa. The sequence goes on along the minus strand of OY998267.1, from coordinate 25,382,829 downwards.
CTTTCTCGACAACAATCATAGGAAGGGTTGCATCACCAATTGACGCAACTCTCTTTGTAACTCTGTCCATAAATTATAAAATATGAAAATATAAATGGTGATTTGAATTCCAAATTCCAACTATCAAAGATGAATATAATACGTAGATTATACCTTGAATCATGTTTAATTTTACTTGAAAGATTACTTTTTAAAGATATAAATAACTAAATAAGTAATGTGAATTACATATTCAAACGAATAAACCCGATTATCCAAGTCGAACATAATTTGACCCAAAACCCAAACAAACTAGACCCATTTTGATTCGAAACCTGAACAAGATTGGCCCGTCTCTTGGCCCGAAACCCAGCCGAGTCCGACCCGCTTTGACCCAAAACCCAAATGGACATGACCCAATCCAAACCGAAATCCGATCAATCTAAACTTCATTTTGACTGAACTCGACCCATATACTTGACCACATGTTTTACCAGAACTAACCCGACCCGAATGAGCCCACCTAAGTACATTCTTAATTTCTTACGTTCGAGAGTCAAGATCTCTAGGCACAGGCTCAAGGTCCATAACATGCATGAATTGAACGGCTTTATCGGCAATCTAATTTATCAATGTGATTTATAGTTCACCAAAACACTGCAGTAGAGCTCGGCCGCAATTAAGGGGAAAAAAACTTTCTTCCATGGAACAAATGAGGGGGGAAAAACAGCATACAACGATTGCATGGATGGAGTAGGTGACGATGGAGCGCGGTTGGGCCCGGCCGCCTGGGAAGCAGAGGAATGTATCTACTCTGGCGACTGGCGAGGGCGGCCATGAGGTACACTGATTAGCCAATATCCCCAATTGCTCGATTTATTTAGCCCTAGCGTTAGCAATTTGTGGATGCGCATACTTAATCTCGATGCAAATCGAACGAGGCTTGAATGATTTAGGATGAGGGAGGGGGTTAGAGCTGGAGAATTTTGTGCTTTGCTCTATTCAAGAGCGATTAAAACAGACAAATTGCATTTCTATCTGAAATCTGAACATTAAAGGCACGACCTTTAGATATTTGTAGGCAGACTGAAGCATTTTGTATGGGATGATCCGTCGTTGTAGGGGTTGAGTCTAAGCTCCTTCTTGATTGGAATCGATGTTAAATCACAAATTGAGGATTTTCTTGATTTCACCTAAACTTGCAGACACCAGTTTAAATTTGTAATTGAATCTAGTATACTTTTGCTTGTTCTTCAAACACCGCCTAAATATATTGCTGTCTTGTTTAACGGTATCAGTATCGTTGATTATTATAAGATCTGCTGATATCCTTGTTTTTATTATTATTAATATTTTTACATTTCACTTATCAGTTTGACATTAGGGGTGATAAAACCATCAACTTGCTAAATCAGCATGCATCTGGCAATCTAAACCACAAGGCAGATAAGATTGTACTCATTCCAAATTTCCAATCAATGCAGTACATATGATTGTACTAATTAAAATAAATCATATCAAAATCATTTGTACTGCCTTTATGTAAATGGCCAAGTCTCAATGCAATTTTGGATTATTAAATATCTGATCTCTTTGGTTTGTCGCCTACTTGACTTCGACGGGCTGAATCTTAGTCGATGGGATAATTAAGGATGCATTTGGTGAGGGCAGCAAATAAGCTTCTTATATGCTATTGGCACATCACGGTAAACCCATTTAATTCCCCATGCCAAAAAGGACCTCTATAAAATAGGAATGATATATTGTTAATTTATTTTTTGGATCTTAGTCCAGTTCAATAGAGTTTAGTCGCTCTACATTTGAATCTGATATTGTATAACACTATAACCCATTTGAATGGTTAATCCTCCCATTTAGAAGCTACTATATATGTTTCCAAGAGGATTCAAACTTTGTCGTGTGTTAATAAGTTGGCTTTTGAGCTTCATAAAATCCTTGATAGATTGATGTATGTGCTTGACATCTGAGGTTTAATAGCCCATCTGCCTTGGCCTATGTGTGTGTGTCCCTTTCTTTTTTGTTGGTGTTGGCAAATTAAAAATGTTAACACCAACTCTGATTATCACTTTCAATATGCTAGATGAAAGGTCATTAGACTCGTTACTATGCCATATTATTAAGCATTAAGCTGTAAATGAAATAAGGATTTGTGTGAACTTCCCTTGTGTGATCAGGAATACATGGTCCACACATATCAGGAATACAGTGTTAACTCCAGGATATGACAATCTTACCTTTTGTGGTCAGGAATATATGTTCCATACATATTATTCCATAAACAATGTGCGTTGACATGAACTTGTAATTGAAAGTAATTGGTGGGATATATCATATTTAGAATGTAGAGGAAGCAAATGACTTTTCGTACAATCCGTGTTTTCTCTGATGAATCTTGGGCGCGGCAAGATTCATGCCTTCTGCTCTCTTTTGCTCTCACGAATCACTAGCAACTTCTATATATATATAGACATGGTTTGCATTAGGTTTTCAATCATTACTAGTACAAAACTTCTGAATTGAAGTCATAGAAAATGACTAGCTCCCTTTCAGTCCTGAAGCTGGTGTTGCTGGCGGTGTTCCTTGGTTGGATTCTGATATGGTTCCTCATCCCGACTGAAAGTTACACGTTGAAATGGGCTCCCAAGTTAGACAAGAAGCTCAATGGCATCTATATTGGACTGCAAGGTTTATAACTTTTCCCTTCATATATGATCAAAGAGCTTAGTACTTGTAAGTTTAATACAGTATAACCTAACAATAAGATGAATTTTTATGCATTCTCCAGGAACCAATCTTTGGTTACTCACATTCCCGATAATCCTCATAGCTACACTTGGTTGCATCTATCTCCACCTAAAGAAGGGAAAGTCTACTTCCTGCTTCAAAAGGTTACTTCCTTTCATTCATCAACGTCTTTTTATTTGGAAGTGTTTAATTGACACTTGATTTTTTCCCCCAATTTCAGTACCAACAAAAATCTGGCATTCTCTAAGCGTCCGCTTGTGATGGCTCCTCTTGGAGCTGTTACTGCAATGGAGCTTACATTCGCGCTCATGTTTGTCGTGCTCTTAGCATGGTCTTTTTCCCATTACATGTACATGAGTGTCGCACATCCCTATAGTGTCAGGCCAGATATGTAAGTGTCTCCCAAACTCTACTTAAATCAGTAACTAACAACACACTGCAAAGTCCAAGAATCATACAAAGACTACTAATTGATCTCAAAATTTTCACAGGTGGAAAAGTTATTTCCGTAGCGTTTGGTTGAGGATCGGATATGTTGGGAACATTTGCTATGCATTTCTGTTCTTCCCTGTAACTCGAGGATCTTCAATCTTGCCCCTCTTTGGGCTGACATCTGAATCTAGCATAAGATACCATACCTGGGTTGGACATATCTCCATGGTACTTGCATCTCTACATAGTGTTGGGTTCATCATCTTTTGGATAATGGACAAGCAAATGTCTGAGGTAATAATACAAGCGTACCTCAAGCTCAATTTCCAGTTGCATGACTTGCATGATTGCATCCCATCATTGACGATAAATTGATCTGAACTTTGTCACCTTAGATTCTGCAATGGAGCAGCAGCTGGGTACCCAATATAGCAGGCGAGATTGCATTCGTAATCTCCATCCCGTTTTGGATTACAAGCTTTCCTCGTGTGAGGCGGAAGATGTTTGAAGTTTTCTTCTACACACACCACCTTTACATTGTCTATACGTTCTTCTACATCCTCCATGTGGGTGCAGCCTACTTCGCCATGATCCTTCCCGGGATATTCCTTTTCATCATTGATAGATACTTGAGATTCTTACAGTCTCGCACTCACGCTAGGCTGGTTTCTGCTCGGCTTCTACCATGCGATACTGTCGAATTGGACTTTGCCAAGATCCCAGGTTAACTCTATCATTAAACATAAAAGCATATCCATCAGTCTGACATTAAATGATGAATTACTCCTCCTTTATATATATACAGATCTACACTACAATCCTGGGAGCATCTTGTTTGTGCACATACCGAGCATTTCGAAGATGCAGTGGCATCCGTTTACTGTGACTTCAAGTGGGACCATGGAGTCGGAGACGATAAGCGCTGCTGTCAAAGTAGCAGGAAGTTGGAGCAGGAAGCTGTATGAACAAATTGCTTCCCCTTCCGCAGAAAGGCTTCAAGTCTCTGTTGAAGGACCATACGGCCCTTCTTCGACTCATTTTCTAAGGTCTTCTATGAAAAATACCGAAAGCCTCTTTTCGTATCCAGCTAGCTGGCAATTTAATGAACTAACCTGAACAAATATGTCGATATATCTTGCAGACATGAGTCCCTGGTGATGGTTAGCGGAGGCAGTGGGATCAGTCCATTCATATCGATGATTCGAGAAACCATCATGCCGAGCAAGAAGCAGAACAGCCCAGCTCTGCGAGTTCTTCTCATCTGTGCCTTCAAGCACCATTCGGATCTCGCAATGCTGGACCTTCTGCTTCCGAACGGAGGCTCACCAGTAGACCTCTCCGAACTCAACATCCAAATAGAAGCCTACGTAACCCGAGACGACAAACCACCCGAATCAGATAACCAAAAGCCAGTACTTCACACAAAATGGTTCAAACCCAACCCAATCGATTCTCCCATCGCGCACGTCTTGGGCCCCAACACCTGGCTCTGGCTGTGCGCGATAATCGTGGCTTCATTCCTCGTGTTCCTCGTGCTGCTCGGTCTTGTCACTCGCTACTACATCTACCCGATTGACCACAACACCGGGATGATGTACCACTTCAGTTACTGGTCTCTCTGGGAGATGTTGCTTGTATGTGTCAGCATCATCGTCGTCACCAGCTGCGTGTTCTTGTACCGGAAGAGGAGGGCTGCAGCTGGCGTGGGGAAGCTGCAGGTCCAGAATGTGGAGGTTCGGACGCCTACTGCTTCGCCTGGGTCTTGGTTCTACGATGCAGGTGATAGGGAGCTCGAGAGCGTGCCGCACCAGTCGCTGGTCCGAGCCACCCAGGTGCACTATGGGGGCAGGCCTGATCTCAAGAGTAAGTTTGACATATAATTTTTACATTAACAAACAATGTTGCTTTTTATGATTGATTGATCTGAATTGGTGATATGCAGAGTTGGTGATGGATTGCAAAGGGAGGGATGTGGGAGTGATGGTTTCAGGGCCACGTGAAATGAGGCATCAAGTTGCTAGAATCTGTTCATCTCCGAACTCATCACACTTGCACTTTGAGGCTCTGAGTTTCCAGTGGTGATTTACTGCATCTTTTAATTTGTGTTCAAGATGGGATCAGTTTTCCATTTAATGTAATTGAATTACCACCAAAAGTATTGTATTGTGTCTGTGCACCGAACATATGTATTTAATACTAGACACGTGTTAAGCCGATGTTAAAATAAATTTAGGATCCTTTCGTATTGATCGGTATATATAGTAAAATCTTGTTAGGGCAGTGGCGGATTCAAGGTGGGTGACAGCGACACCGGGCCGTCGCCCACCTCGACTCGAAAAAAATATAAGAATATATGTGTTATATAAGAAAATTAAAAGGTAAAATACAAGTATCCTGACTTAGTGGTTAAGTTTATCCCATTTTAAATAGAAATCAATCAACTCTTATTCAAATCTCAATAAGCACATATTTTTTTGTCGATCCATTTTTTATTATTTTAAAAATTATTATTTCTTCATATATTTTTTTTAAAAATTATTTCTTATAAAAATAATATAAAAATTATCAATAACCACCCCGAGAAAAATTCCGGATCTGCCCCTGTGTTAGGGTTTAGGGTGCACTTGGGATTTAATTCTGTAGGCGTTGTTCGGTAGGGGTGTACGTTACGTGAGCCGAACAAGCCGAACTCAATTTTTAAACGAGCTTTTTTTTTATCAAACTTGGCTTGTTTAGAAAATGAACGAGCTCAAACCGAGCTTTTTCAAGTTTTAAATAGTTCTACTTGGTCATAACATATTAACTTAAAAGAAATTTTAGAAATTCCATAAAATTCGAGCTTAAATCGAACGAATCGAGCTTTCAACCGAGCTTAATGAACGAGCTCGAGTTGAGCTTTTGTCGAGCCAAGCTTGTGTTGTTTAGTTCATATAACAACCCTATTGTCTGATGAAATTTTATGAGATGTGTTGTACACTTGGAATTTCAGATGAGATCTGAAACGTTTGCTGACCAATAGATGCACAATCTTCACAGTGGATAGCATGCCAACATCTACTACAAACATGGAAAGCAAAGTGAAAAATTTCAAACTGGACTCACATTTTGGAATGAGGTCCGATGGAGTTGATAAATAACTCGTTTATAGGTTGAGAATTGCTACAACCTATCTTATTTTTAAAATAAAATAAATGTAATATAAGTGATGTAGTTGTGACAGCACTGCCAGACTTTACCTTTCCCTAATTTGATTCAATGCATTGTCCAAATATAAAATTAATTTTAGTAAATATTTCATCCCTCCTTTATAAAAATCCCACAAAAATATTGTGAATTTAATTATAAGAAGGTCGAATTGCAAAAAATAACACGAACTTTAGGGATGGTTGCGTTTTGTGGCACCAACTTTAAAAAATTCTATAATAATCACCAACTTTGAAGGGTGGTTGTGGTTAATAGCACAACTATTTTATTTTAAAAGTACACCCCTTATTAACATTTTGTTTACAAAAAATCACATTTTTCCATTGTTTTTTAAACTCACTCACAATTTTCTTCTTTAAAAAAAAACAATTTTCATTTTATAAACTCAATTTCAATTTTTCAAAAAACATCATTTTTAAAAAATATAATTGTGATATTAATTGGTATCTTTTTAAGACATTCATTTTTTCATTTTAAAGACATTACTTATTATTTAATTTTTTTGAAAAAAACTGAGTTTATGGAGAAAATAAAATTAGTTTTTTTTAACGGGGTGTAAATAATGAGTGTATTCTTTTAAGAAAAAAGGGAAAAAGTAGTGTTTTATAAAATAAATTATATTTTTTAAAATTAAAAATGAAAATGGATTATTTTTTAAAATGAAATATGGGCATTTTTTAAAAAATTGAAAATTGAATGAATTTTTTCTACAAAGTATGTTAATAAGAAGTGATATTTAAAAAAAAAAGATGTGCCACTTATTGCAACCAGAACCAAAGTTTGTGATTATTTTTAACATTTTTAAAGTTTATGCCATTAAACACAACTATCTCTAAAGTTCATGCTATTTTTCACAATTTGCCCTTATAAGAATGACTATGTAAAAAACATTTCAATGCATTGTCCAAACTTCAACAAAACCCAAATCTTCGTAGCACAACTAAAGCAACCTCCATTCAATTGTTTTTTAGGGTTTGAATATCTTCGCTGCCATCGCTACGGAATGCAAAGCAACTTCCATTCAATAGATCAAAACTAGTAGATCATCCTACTTCATCAATTTCGACCAACAACAACAATATTATAAGGATATCTCGCTTTGGGTAGGGTTTTAAAGTCGATATGTATGTACCTTTTTCTCGATTAAGTCGAGAAAATGTTTTCGAATGACCCCAGAAAAGATCGGTTAACAAAATAGAAAAATAATAAAGTAAAAATTTGATAGAATAAAATAAAATAAAAATAAAACAAAAGTGATAAGCGATAGTAAGGGTTGTAGGTTCAGGAAGGCCGATGGATAATATGTCTCACACAGTTACTTCTCATCTACTCGGATCGCACTCCTCCATTGTATCCTCTTCTCAGTGAGTCTCGAAAAGATCTTGTCTAACAACCTCCTCTCACCTCTTCTTTGGTCGACCTTTACCCTGACTGCACTTTTTGATAGTCAGGTTGTCACATCCACGCACAAACACACTTTGATCTCTCATCTACATATGACCATACTATCGAAACCTTGACTCTCTCAACTTAGCCTGAATAGTGGTGACCCCTATTTTTTTCGTATAACCTCGTTTCTGATTCTGTCAGGTCAAGAAAGTCAACCCTCTGTTCCCTATTACTCAAACAAATAAGACCTAAATCTCTATTTCGAAAACTAAATCTATTTTAATAAGGTTTTGGACTATTATATATTGAGTAATTATTTTCTAAGGCTAAAAAAAGACTTTTATATAATTTGGGGAATACTATTTTGATCAGTACATGTTTTTGTAGGTTTTTCTAGCACTGCTCATCAGTTCAAAATCAGGTCGAACCAAACGGAACCTAAAACCAAATTTTTAGAAATTACAAACCGAAAACCAAACCTAACACTTTAGGTTTGATTCGGTTTAGGTAAACCGAACCTAACTAAACCTAATTGACAATTAATTATAAAAAAATTAAAATGTAAAATTTTAAGATAAATTATGTTATAGAAAATTTCTTAAAAATACACACAATATCTTATAATGGGTTATAATGTTTTTAATGAGAATTGATTTAATCTAAACTAGTGTCATATAATGTTTTTATTTAATTTAATAAAAGTTAAGTTTGAACGGACCAAACCTAAACCGAACTGAACTGAACCTAAAATCGAATTTTTAGAAATTGTGAACCAAAAACCGAACATATCTCTTAGGTTTGATTTAGGTCCAATTTAGTTGGCTCGGTTCAGTCCATAATTTCGGTTTGAATCGAATTTTGAACATGCCTAGGTTTGTCATATATATATATATATATAGGGGTGCGCTCCGGTGAAAACCAAAATTGCGGTAAAAATCTGTGAGGACCGGCTTTTTAGCTCGGTTCACTAGCTTTATAGCACGATTTTAAATAGAACCAATCTATAAAGTCACATATTTTAGCCCGGTGCTGAATAAACCGAGCTATAAAGTCACTAATGTAATTTTAAAACATGAATTTTCAGCACGATTTTTAGGTTCAACCGAGATATAAAGTCATGTGTTATTTTAAAACTGGAGTTTTTAGCACGGATTTTAGGTTGAACCGAGTTGTAAAGTCACTGTGTAATTGAGGTTTTTAGCACGGGTTTCAAATAAACCAAGCTATAAAGTAGTTCTCACGGTTTTTACCACAATTTGAGGTTTTCACCGGAGTCAATCCATATATATATAATGGATCAAATGTTAATAAGTCTTACAGTGTTAAATGTTAACAAATCTGAGGCGTTGATTGAGTGAAAATGGAAGGATGAGATTATTTGATTATTTGGATTAATTGATAATTAAAAGTTAAAAAACACAATCCCACATTAAAAACAAGCGTGTGTAACTCAAACCTAACCCTATCCTATAAGTGCGAAGGGACAAAGGACGATAGGGCGTGGAAGAGGCGGAGTTTGTGGTTGTTGGTGGCCGGAGGCAGCGATCGGCGGTTCGGCGACGACGAGAACAACATCCGACAGCCGTAGGCGGAGATCTCAGTCCGGCGGCACTGATGATCCTTCTCCTCATTAATCGGGGACTTTCGCTGACGGATCTGAGCACCGTCGTCCAATCGAGATCTGCGGTGGCGGCAGTGAATGGGGACTTCCTCTTCCCAATTGAAAATGAGTAGATGAGCGGTTGCCGGAGTTTCCAAGGTCGGGCAAGAAGAAGCCCTCAACATTCATGATTGACTGGCTTCCTATGTTACACGGATACGGATACGGGAACGGGGATACGATACGATATGGATACTGGGATACGGCAATCCAAAAAAATTTAGGATACGATACGGCAATATAAATTATATGTTGTTTTAAAGGTCTAAGTATAAATAATAGATATATATCATCAAAACATATATAAATGAAACTACATTAAAACTATTAAGTCTTTTAACACCGAGTCCAGAAAAATAACAAGAATGGCCAAGTCAAAATTCAATCCATAATTTATTTTTTTTGGAGAAATTCAATCCACATTTACTTATTATTGTTGGCATATTAGATATAAAAGGGAGGATTTTAATTTTTTGATCTGATTGTAATTGGACTTTAACTTTGGACTCAGCCCAATCCACATGTAGTAACTACAAACCCTAAACCCTGTACGCATTGAGACAGAAAAGTATTTTCCTTTTCCCTGTTCATCGTCTGTCTTCTACTCTTCTTCGCCGCTCCGCAAGGTTCCATCTTCAACCTCAGATATGGCGATTAATACAGTACTTCAGGTGGCCGGCCGGTGGGTGCCCATCTCCAGTGGCGGTTGTAACGGCCCGGATATAAATATCCGGGATACGTTTCAAAGGTCAGATACCTTCGTTCGGATGTTGCAATTCAGGTACGGGTCGAGGTTTCAAACCTCTAATCAGTCGAAGTTTCATAAATTCAGTTTAACGAAAGTAAAGCGGAAATATGATTTAGATACACAAGCCACGGCAGAGCCGGGTTAAAACCAAAACAAAGTGGGTGATTGCCATTTGTCAAGTTAGAATATATTAGCCGGATTCTTCGATTCGCCAAAAGATTTCCCCGTCACAGAAGCATGGAGCAACAAGAGCGGTACCTAACACTATCCACGAAGTCAGGCCTGGTGATCGCCTGTGGGTCCTCTGACCGCGCTGAGGCCACATAACATGCCTATGCCTAAATAAAAGATGACTAATGCGGTACAAGATTTAAATCACACTATCATGCCCCTAGTATATATAATATGCGGAAAAGAACTGTAAAGGGCCCAAGACAATGCCAAGTGGCATATCCCTCTCCTACCTCTGCACCCCTTCCCGTAGTGCAGAGACTGGCCAGTTCGTTGCTATAGCATAGAATATCCTCTTGGTGGTGCACTCACCCACGGTATCATCATAACATATATAAAAAAATACGTAAATCTTGCCCGATGGTGCTGGGCTATCATATCATGCTCATATCGACTCGATAGACTCAGGGCACCCGATGGGGCTAGGCTACCCTATGACCCTAGCAAAGACTCTAGGACTATCACAGATACCGGCCGTTCTGTTTCAAACACACAAAGTAAACACATGCTCAGTTCAATGCAATCCTAGCATGATACTATATGGCATGCTTTAATATGCAACAAAACTACACATTACATGACACATCAGGCAGGAGGTCCAGGTTACTGAGTAAGTCTCGTAGGATACTTACCTGTTGATGCAGAACAACAAGATAACACAAGCAAGGCCCCAAATGCAAGTCCAAAGCAATCCAAAAGCAATACACACCTATCATCAAGTCATTTCCATAAGCTACCAGACCAACATTCATACACACGAACCCAAGTTCTCAACATTCTCAAAACCGTCCGATAGTAAAACCGTTTTCCAAAATCTTAAATCCAAAATTAAGTCAACTCATGTTCAAAATAATTTCTCAAATCATACTTGGCCAAATTCCGACATTAAACATTTAAGCCTTAAAACCAATTTCCCAAAATCATGTTATAAAATAATTCCGGCATGTTTCTCATTTCAAAACATTATAAATAAATTCCAATATTAAACCATCAAAATAATTCTATGCTCACAAATCATATTTATAAATCAAGACCAACAATTCACTTTAAAATTTCCAATTTACATATTGAAATCCTCATAAAACGCATCAATCAAATAATCCAATTATTATTATTTTAAAATAATAAACAATATATAACGATTAATTTGCCAAAGTTTATAATTATAACCAATCCCAAAATAATATTAATATTCAAATAGTTTAACACCTACTATCCATATAAACTCAAAACAATAACCATAAATTTATTTATAACTCCATATCAATAAATATCACTTTTAAAACCTTTTTAAATATATAAATTAATAATTTCAGAACAAATAATTATATATAGTCATTTTCCTAAAATCAGAATTATTAAATAAAATAACATACATATATATACTAACATAACATATAACCATATATATAACACAAATAAAAAAACACAACCCATCAGCCCAAAGAAAAGGCCCACCCGAAGAGAAAAGAAAAGGAGCCCAACCCAGCCCAAGAAAAGAAAGAAAAGAGAGAGGAGAGATCCGGATGTGGTGCCCAGATCCGGCCTGGCCCATAAGGCTGAAAATGGAGGGGATCCGAAGGGGATCCGGACCCGGACCAAAAATAGGCCCAAGCCCACGTGAAGGTAAGAGGAGGCTCAGTCTCCCTCAAGCTCAGCAGAGCTCTGTTCCGCCGGAGGAGAAGAACGAAGAGGAAGGAGAAGGAATGGGTCCGGCCGGCGACTCCCTCCACAGCCCGACTCACCCAGGTGACCGGAATAGGATTCCGACCACAACTGGCTCAAAAGGACAGAAAAGAGAGTAAAGAGGAAGGAGGAAGAGGAAGCTCACCGGGGGGGGGTTTGAAGCTTCGTCGGAGGCGCTGGAGGCTCATCGGGGCTGCATCGGAGGTGTTGCCTTGTTGGGATCCACCTAGGAGGGTTAGGGGGAGGTCAAAAGGGTATCTTTCTCAGTTTGGGAGTGAAGAGAAGAAGAAAACGAAGCTCACCAAAGCTGGCCGGAAAACAGAGGAGGGGGATCGATCGATGGTGGGTGGCTCGACTCTTCGGGCTCTCCTGGGTGGCTCCTGGGGCCGTAGACATCGGTGAAGATGCTTCTGCTGCTAGGACACGAGGGAGGAGGAAGGAGGTGGCGTCAGGGTAGTGCCCGTGTGTGTGGCTCATGGAAACAGGGGCCGGAGGTGGTGCTTGACGACAATGGAAGAAGTGGGGAGGATGATGGTGGTAGCTTGGGGTTGCTTGGCCTCAGAGATCAGAAAAGAAAGGGAAAAAATAGAGAGATGGGTGGCTTGAAGTTTGGCAGAAATGGAGGAAAGGAGTGCCTTGGAGGGTTGTCAAAGGTGTGAGTTTGTGGGTTTGTGGGATTGGATCAAAATAAAAGGAGAGGGAGGAAGTTGCAGATGGTGAGGTGAGGCAGGGAACCAGCCTCAAGAATAGGTATCCGAGAGAGGGAGAGGGGGAGAGAGAGAGAGAAGAAAAGAAAAAGAAAAGAAATTAAAATATATGTGGCCCCAACAATACCCAATTCAAATTAGCGGAAAAGACTCAAAACCCGCTCGCCGATCGAATCCCGACTAAATCAAATTTAATCAAATTTTAATTCAATTTCAAGATAATCGAAAATTAAATAAATTTCAATCAATACTCGTAGCTCAAATTAATTTTTATTAATGCTCGATCTCGAAAGCGAAAATCAAAATCCATTTCTAATACCCAATTCAAAACTATATAGAAGTTCGTTTCCGAAGGATTAATAAAATTCAGTTGCTCGAGGACGGAAATTTCAAAATTTCTAGAATCTTAATTTTAAAGTCGTACATAATTTAATATCTTAAGAAAATAATATTTTAAATTTTCCGGTCTTTATATTTATCCACCTCTAAAACAAGTCTCGTCCCCGAGACTAAAATCATTTTTAAAGCAATGGGAAAGAGTTTGAAATCAGTGAGTCCGAGGACCATGTCCAAGGATCTTGTAATCATCTCGGTTGCGTCTTCCGGGATTCTCACAACATCCTGGTCACGGCCGTGAGCCCGTGACATCTCCGAATGGGTCTTGTCGAGTGTGTAATAAGCGCCCCTATCACATCCTCGCTTTGACCTTTCGGAAGTATCACAACTCTAAAAGCATTATAGCGTCCGACTAGGTCTTAGCAAGCAATCTATAAGCGCCCCTATACAATGCTTGTATCCACTTCGTGAGACGTCATAATGTAAATCCCGTTCGTAAATCCTCAAAGCGTTTTGTAAATGGAAAGATTGTCATCTAAATCATCGAAACTCGCGACTTCTTAAAAACCCCAAGTTGGCCATTTTTAAAACCGCTCAAAATCTTCAATTCCAATGTTTAATCAAGCAATTTTACACCAAAACAAGTCAATTTCTTTCAAATCAAGATTTTGTCAAAATCTCCCAACAACCACATCAGTTTCTCGCATATCAATCAATCAAATTCGGAAGGTAGGAGCTGGAATCATCCACCTCTAAGGGCTAATCCCATATTCTCTTCCTAGGTTCCAAAATCGAATCAATCTATCAGTCTCAATTCAAGCAAGATGCATAAGCCATAAGAAATGCATAACTGTATAACCATCCAATCTCCAATCAACGCATCACACAACAAGTCTCAACATATACCAGAGTAGTGCCACAAGGTCACATCAACATCTCCATATCATATTAAAGGTCGTAATATGCATCTCAACGACATAAAAAAATCATAACAACGTCCCAACATCACACCAGAAATCATAAAAGTATCTCTCATCACAGAATCAATGAACCAAAACCCATCATCAACACATCAACACAACAAGGTCAGGTTATTAAGATTCAGCAAAGGGGAAGGCCAGTCAATATGTAAATCACCAAAACGTCGGCATACTCGCAAAACATCATCTCAACTCATACAATGTCATATAACGAGTACTTAGCAATCACGTACCATTATCTCATATATACACATACGTCATATTCATGCTCCAAGTCATATTCATCACTTACTCATTCATAATCATGCTTTCACATAACAACATATCATCATCTCATGATTCATATAACACATCCTAACATGCTTCTAGGACAACATAATAGGATAGCAATGCATCATTATATCATGATCATACCTGTCACTGCCAACTAGATTTCCATATTGCATATCAACATGTAATATCAGGTCATATCAGGTTTATCATGGTCGCTATCCAACATCATGCCAGTACATATTAGCAAATCACATAATCAAGAAAATTTGCATGTCATACAAGTTAAAATAAAACGCAAACCCCGCTCGCTCGTCCCCAACTCTCAAGCCAAAACCAATCCTCATCTAAACTCACCAACTCGGATAATATCCCCAAAGAACCCCAACTCATTTTGATACTCCAGTCTCACCCCTAACTTCACCTAGCGCTCTCACTAGCAATCCACCTCTAAGAATCCGACCCTCATCTCTGTTTTCACACTCGAGCACCCTTGCATCCTATGATCTCGATACCCCCAAAGGTTATTTCTTACATTTCTCACTCTTCCCAAGATATCACAACGTAGAACCCTTCCAACCATGCATCTTAAATAAAACCTCCTCGATCACTACCTTACCAACCTATCCTAACCATACCCCTTATCCAAGATTCACCTAAGAGCTCATCGAAATCATCAAGCATTACCTCTTAAAATTCCCGAACTCACTCGGTCCAGCCTAAGTCAACACCCTCTTCTGCAACTTTCCCTTACCACTGCTGATCATTCTAATCACTCAAAACCTTTCTCCACTCTCTGACCGCTCAACCAAAAGGACCTCACTCACATATTCAAAGAAGAAGCAATCATGGACATTATTACACGTAAGGACTACATCATATCAACTAGCATTTATATTAAATAGCATCATTAGTTCATCATTAAGCATTGCAACTGTGTTTAAAGTCTCAATTTACTGTCATGCTCAATAAGTATTGCAAAACATCATTTATGAACCTAATCAAGTCAAGCTAGCACATCTCATCATAACCACATCTAATAAACAGTTCAGGTTCTCAGCATTTGCAGTTCACATTATAGGCAAGGAATTTAGATCATGCTTGACATCTCAGAGTAGCGTCACATTAAGTCATCAAGGCACATTAGGATTGTAAGGCATCGAATCATATCATCATAGTCAACAGACAATCAAGCAACAGTCATCACATCAACAAACAGCTTTCAACATCAAGTCAGTGCGATATCATCATCAACAAGTTCAGAAAGGGTTAGCAATTCGAATAGAGGACGCTCCCACCTGCAAGTCATATCGTACTCAACAATCGTAATCCTCGAAGCGAGCTTGTTCCACCGACATTGTTGATCCTGAGGCCCGTGGGTTATGGGCCCACGCTTCCGCTGCGCTGCTCTATCGCTATTCGACTTCCCGATCCTTTTTCCATGCGGTCGCTCGTCCAATGTAACGGGTAGGAGTCTAAGTTAGCGGAGATAGGGTAGTGACAAGAGCGGACATCCCAATGTTCTCAGAGACAAAAATGGACCAAGCCAAAGATGACACGACTAGAGACAAGACTCTGACTCGGGAATAGTAACGATGCCCTTAAGAAAGTCTATAAGGTCCCAATTGTGACAACACGCACGAATTCATTATGGAGCATATCAATCATATCAATCCACACTAACATGTACCTATCTCGGGGCAACATTCGTATTCATATCAAAGATACAATCAAGTCCTACGCTGATGTTTGTGAAACAAGCTAACATTCCAGTATTCCATGGAAACAGATATGCCTAGCAACTTCAAGCAAGATAGACGGAACCAGCAATGATCATATATGATTCGAAGTCATGCGGAATTTAGTGAAGATATCGAGCATCACACGAGATCATATAAGGGCAACATAGTAATTATCTTATCTGACACAATGATCATATATTAGGTCAAGCATGGCACGTAATCATATGACGAGATACATTTAGAGAGCATGGGTCCCACATGATACTAGCGATTCATGAGGTGATACAAGCATAGTCAAGAGTCATTAAGAGGAGTTCAACATAATATTCCCGAAATATGAGGCATCACCAAAAGTAACAAGGAGAACACCATGGGTGCTAGATTATAATAATGCTAAGAATGAACCATCATAGAGTACATATATGGTATTATAGTTATCGCATCATAGAACAAGTACAACACGTGATCATTTAGCGGTTCATATTGGAAGTCATAAGGATTACATGATACTAATAGCACATATCGAACAGGTGCACAATTAAAGTAATTCAACTAGATTCATTTCGATATTCATACGTCATGCAGGTGTAAAATCATGATATAGAGTGATGTGCGATCAAGCGAGATGTCAAGTCATAGGTTCATGCAAGCACGAGAAGCCATCATAGAGTAATAGACATCTTTACCATGTAAGCATGCTAGGTTTGATCATCACGGAAAGCTAGTCAATCATCGAATTCAACATTAAACTCATCAGGACGAGTGAAACATGTTAAGAGAACAGAAAGAGGAAAGAGCCACACTATCAGGTACCTAGTTCAAGAGTGAATCAACAATAACGTAGGCAAAGTAGAATTCGCACAAGTCACAACCAAGGGCCCAACATGTTACTAGTGGTTCAATATAACATATGGTACATACATGCACTTGACTGGTTAATACGACGGTATGCAAGAGTTCATTCAATCACATCTCAACGACATAGTGGCACGAGAGGAAAACGCAACGAGGTATAGAGCAAGTCTAAGCAACATGGCTAGAATATGAGGACATGAGTTCAAATTGATGTATACTAGGGTAGAACATGTATTTATCAAGACTCGTTCACACTACCATATTCTCACTTAGCACAATTAACGCATAGCAGTTACTAGAATAATCAACAACCGTAAATCATAGAATAGGTGGGCATGCTATAGATTCTTGTCACAGAATGAATGATAAGCATCGAGGCATCATCGGCTAGCATGCTAACGAGTACATCTTATGAGGCATTCATATAAAGAAGAGTCGATCACACTATCATGAACCTATTCATGGGGAGTACATCAATTGTACAACTTCCTAGCATATGACATCGATAATCGTGCCCTAGTATGACAATGTAATATACTAAACAGATCATGTCGGAATGATATGGACATAATAAATGTAGTTCGAACCTATACAATGGTCATCATGAGCATCAAAGCACATAAGCACAATTTCACACTAAGGATCAATTGTAGGTCAAGGAGTAGTGCATATAGAATCACACAATCATGAACAAGGCAATCAAGATAACCCGATAGAAGTCCATAAGGGCAACATTGACTCTTCCCAACTGACTCATTACCCATCTTTCCCGTGGGACTCGGATACGAATTTTCCGTGACAAGAGGACACTGATGGATCGTCATAAGAATTGATAACGACAGCCTCGTAAACATATCACTCTCTAGCTCGGAATTTCATCAAGGATCGTCTTCCAATACTCTCTCGGTCAACCTCTATATTCAATCACGATTCCCGACACCATGTGTTTACCAACCCAATTCCCGTGGAAGACCGATATTCGAAGGGAGGACTCGATTGAATTGTCAAAAGGGTTCATAAGGAAAGGGGCGGTTCCACAAAAGCTGAGCTTAACCATATAAGAAGGAGGGTACTCCCGCTATTCCGTTCGCACAAATCGTTCCAATATTCATTCAATAGTTAGAACATACAATCAAATGTTTAACATATCAAGCACTCAATCATAGAATCAGTTAATGACAATTACAATGATCTCCTTGGAGTCTTCCCAACCCATCTGTAAAGAACAAGCTAGTATTTCGCCTACCCATTTCCGACTACATCCAATAGGGATGGTCTAGCGCCTTTTCTACCCACTCGATCCCTTATTAGGTCGGTTTTTTCCCCTTTTATAACAAATCAAGTTCATATTTAGTCCAATTGAGTTAGACATATTAAGTTCATTTTGCCCCTTTAAAACGCTTCCAAATCTTCGAAATCCATGGACGGTTTTCCAAAACATACACCCGACCCTTGCGTACCCGAATTGCACAACCTCGCTCTGATACCAACTTTGTAACGGCCCGGATATAAATATCCGGGATACGTTTCGAAGGTTGGATACCTTCGTTCGGATGTTGCAATTCAGGTACGGGTCGAGGTTTCAAACCTCTAATCAGTCGAAGTTTCATAAATTCAGTTTAACGAAAGTAAAGCGGAAATATGATTTAGATACACAAGCCACGGCAGAGCCGGGTTAAAACCAAAACAAAGTGGGTGATTGTCATTTGTCAAGTTAGAATATATTATCCGGATTATTCGATTCGCCAAAAGATTTCCCCGTCACAGAAGCATGGAGCAACAAGAGCGCTACCTAAAACAATCCACGAAGTCAGGCCTGGTGATCGCCTGCGGGTCCTCTGACCGCGCTGAGGCCACATAACATGCCTATGCCTAAATAAAAGATGACTAATGCGGTACAAGAATTAAATCACACTATCATGCCCCTAGTATATATAATATGCGGAAAAGAACTGTAAAGGGCCCAAGACAATGCCAAGTGGCATATCCCTCTCCTACCTCTGCACCCCTTCCCGTAGTGCAGAGATTGGCCAGTTCATTGCTATAGCATAGCATATCCTCGTGGTGGTGCACTCACCCACGGTATCATCATAACATATATAAAAAAAATACGTAAATCTTGCCCGATGGTGCTGGGCTATCATATCATGCTCATATCGACTCGATAGACTCAGGGCACCCGATGGGGCTAGGCTACCCTATGACCCTAGCAAAGACTCTAGGAATATCACAGATAACGGCCGTTCTGTTTCAAACACACAAAGTAAACACATGCTCAGTTCAATGCAATCCTAGCATGATACTACATGGCATGCTTTAATATGCAACAAAACTACACATTACATGACACATCAGGCAGAAGGTCCAGGTTACTGAGTAAGTCCCGTAGGATACTTACCTGTTGATGCAGAACAGCAAGATAACACAAGCAAGGGCCCAAATGCAAGTCCAAAGCAATCCAAAAGCAATACACACCTATCATCAAGTCATTTTCATAAGCTACCAGACCAACATTCATACACACGAACCCAAGTCCTCAACATTCTCAAAACCGTCCGATAGTAAAACCGTTTTCCAAAATCTTAAATCCATAATTAAGTCAACTCATGTTCAAAATAATTTCTCATATCATACTTGGCCAAATTCCGACATTAAACATTTAAGCCTTAAAACTAATTTCCCAAAATCATGTTATAAAATAATTCCGGCATGTTTCTCATTTCAAAACATTATAAAGAAATTCCAATATTAAACCATCAAAATAATTCTATGCTCACAAATCATATTTATAAATCAAGACCAACAATTCACTTTAAAATTTTCAATTTACATATTGAAATCCTCATAAAACGCATCAATCAAATAATCCAATTATTATTATTTTAAAATAATAAACAATATATAACGATTAATTTTCCAAAGTTTATAATTATAACCAATCCCAAAATAATATTAATATTCAAATAGTTTAACACCTACTATCCATATAAACTCAAAACAATAATCATAAATTTATTTATAACTCCATATCAATAAATATCACTTTTAAAACCTTTTTAAATAAATAAATTAATAATTTCAGAACAAATAATTATATATAGTCATTTTCCTAAAATCAGAATTATTAAATAAAATAACATACATATATATACTAACATAACATATAACCATATATATAACACAAATAAAAAAACACAACCCATCAGCCCAAAGAAAAGGCCCACCCGAAGAGAAAAGAAAAGGAGCCCAACCCAGCCCAAGAAAAGAAAGAAAAGAGAGAGGAGAGATCCGGATGTGGTGCCCAGATCCGGCCTGGCCCATAAGGCTGAAAATGGAGGGGATCCGAAGGGGATCCGAAGGGGATCCGGACCCGGACCAAAAATAGGCCCAAGCCCACGTGAAGGTAAGAGGAGGCTCAGTTTGGGAGTGAAGAGAAGAAGAAAACGAGGCTCACCAAAGCTGGCCGGAAAACAGAGGAGGGGGATCGATCGATGGTGGGTGGCTCGACTCTTCGGGCTCTCCTGGGTGGCTCCTGGGGCCGTAGACATCGGTGAAGATGCTTCTGCTCCTAGGACACGAGGGAGGAGGAAGGAGGTGGCGTCAGGGTAGTGCCCGTGTGTGTGGCTCACGGAAACAGGGGCCGGAGGTGGTGCTTGACGACAATGGAAGGAGTGGGGAGGATGATGGTGGTAGCTTGGGGTTGCTTGGCCTCAGAGATCAGAAAAGAAAGGGAAAAAATAGAGCGATGGGTGGCTTGAAGTTTGGCAGAAATGGAGGAAAGGAGTGCCTTGGAGGGTTGTCAAAGGTGTGAGTTTGTGGGTTTGTGGGATTGGATCAAAATAAAAGGAGAGGGAGGAAGTTGCAGATGGTGAGGTGAGGCAGGGGACCAGCCTAAAGAATAGGTATCCGAGAGAGGGAGAGGGGGAGAGAGAGAAGAAAAGAAAAGAAAAAGAAAGGAAATTAAAATATATGTGGTCCCAACAATACCCAATTCAAATTAGCGGAAAAGACTCAAAACCCGCTCGCCCGATCGAATCCCGACTAAATCAAATTTAATCAAATTTTAATTCAATTTCAAGATAATCGAAAATTAAATAAATTTCAATCAATACTCATAGCTCAAATTAATTTTTATTAATGCTCGATCTCGAAAGCGAAAATCAAAATCCATTTCTAATACCCAATTCAAAACTATATAGAAGTTCGTTTCCGAAGGATTAATAAAATTCAGTTGCTCGAGGACGGAAATTTCAAAATTTCTAGAATCTTAATTTTAAAGTCGTACATAATTTAATATCTTAAGAAAATAATATTTTAAATTTTCCGGTCTTTACAGCGGTGGCAGTGGAAAATGGTAGGGAGACGATGAGGGATTAAACGACAAGCTCTTAGAGGTCGAGGATACCATATCCTATGCCGTATCTGAACAACTTTATCAAAGTCAACGATACGTTGACTGTATCCGAGACTGGGATACGCGTATCGGACCCGTATCAGCCCGTATCCGCGTATCCGACCGTATCGGATACAAAATACAGACCTCCCAGACGTGTCCGGGTAACATAGCTGGCTTCTCCATCTCACAGCGAATCGATTAATTAGTGTGTTGATTAATTGCAGGTAATCGTTATATGGTTACTTTATTTATGGGTTCTTCCAAAGTTTCAATTAATTGCAAGTAGTTGGGAAGTAGTGTTTTGAGTAATTGCGTTTTGGAAGATAATTTTGCTTGAATTTACTGTTTTGAGGGTTGGGAATTGGAAGCGCTCCTCGATCCTTTAACATTCGATTTAGTTGATTTTCACTAATTCTGTCAATTCAATTTATCAACTATTCGACAAGTTTAGAGGCACTATTCGTTGATAATAAAGAATTATTCATATGTATATGGTTAATTAGATGTGAGAAATCAAGAATTACATTTACCTATTCTTTCAACCTAGCGAATAATTACTATCAACTTAGCGAATAATTACTATCAATCTAGCGAATAGTTGCAAAATTGACCAACCTTTTCCTCTTTACAGACGAATAATAACGATCAATTTAGCGAATAATTACTATCAACATAGCGAATAGTTGCAAAATTGACCAAATTATCTAAATGATAACTCCTATTTACACTAACGATCAATTTAGCGAATAATTACTATTAACCTAACGAATAGTTGTAAAATTGACCAAATTATATAAATGATAACTCCTCTTTACAAATGAATACTAACGATCAATTTAGCGAATAATTACTATTAACCTAACGAATAGTTGCAAAATTGACCAACCCTTTTGCTATTATCTAAACGATAACTCCTCTTTACACACGAATAATAACTATAAGTTAGAGAATATTTAATATCACCTTATCGAATAGTTCAAACAGTGCACCATACAAAAAAACAACGTTACCAAACCAAAAAAAACGTTACCCCACAAAAAAATACAACACACGCGCACGTAATTCAGCAAGTGGGCAAGAAAGAGGTGGGTCCCATTGATTTTTAATTAAAGAAAAAAAGCCAAAATTGCTAAATAATCTCAGTCACCCATTTCATTCAATCAAAGACCCAAATCTGTTAACATTTAACACTATAGGGGATAGAAACACTATATATATATATAGGGTGTGGTTCGGGTGCACACACCCCTTAAGATGTACTTTGTACACAAATCTGGGCCTTTGATCTAAAAGAATGAATGGTTATGCTTAAATGTGTTTTTTTTTAATTTTTGCTTTAAAATTAGTGGGACCAGGTTGAAATTTCAACTTACCGCTTCCCTTCCTGCGCATGTGGTGCGTGATTGTTGGGGCCACTTCAACATGACTCCAACACACACGTTCTACTACCCCTAGCTTTTTTTATTTTCTTTTTTTTTTAATCAAAACCCCTAGCTTTTTCGAATATCTTGGTCTGCTTTTTTCTTAAATACAAAATATTTATGGCTTTGTGTTTTGTGAAAAATCGTCGGTGGGACACAGTTAATTTCTTTCATTTTAAAAAGTTGACAATTCCAATGAATAACTTTTTTATATGCTACCGAATAATGTTAAGTTATATTTTTCCATCTAGTCCAAATCAAAATTTACCAATTTCACTGAATAATTTGTCATATGCTACTAAATAATGTTTTTTTGTTCATTAATTTCAGATAAAAGAAACCTCAAATCCCTAAACAATATTTACGATTTATATGAATAATGCTTCATATTTCACCGAATAATGTTTAGTTGTGTAATCATACTTGTGCGATGAAGATTTTTTATGTTGTTTGTCAAACGAAGACTCCATATACTAACGAATAATTAATCAGATTTCACCGAATAATTGATCAACACATTACCACTAGTAATCAAACTTCATCATATACGTCTGAATAACTGACGGATAATTAATCAAATTATGCATCTAAAAAATCAATACACTAAATTAGACACATACGTCTGAATAATATTTTACATTTCACCGAATAATGTTTAGTTGTGTAGTTATACTTGTGTGATGAAGAGTTTTTATTTTGTTTTTCAAACTCGAAAACTCTATATACTGACGAATAGTGAATCAGATTTCACCGAATAATTGACCAAAAATCGACACTGAAAAATTGACGAATAATGAATTAAAATATGAATCTCGAAAACCTTACACTAAATTCAATACATACATATGAATAATTGTTCGTTTTTTCCCAAATAATGCGGGAATCATGTTGATTAAGCAACAAAGTTCATCCCTAACCCGATTTCGCCGATATCCCTAACGCAAACACAAACCACCCACCCGCCCCCACTCGCCCACCACTCCCGAGAATGAAACAAACGCATCAGATCCCCATCGAGCCATCGACCACCATCGCCCTCGTCGACCACCATCTCTGTCGATCATTCTTCAACTTTTGGTAATCCCCATTGAACCATTACAATTATAACTACAATCGGAGTTTAGACATTAGATGATGGTATAGTTTTTAGGCTAAACAAGTCAAATTAAAATCCAAAAAAATCAAATCCTCTGATAAAAATGAATACACAGAAGCAATCAAGAAGAAAAGAGGCCGATACATACATATAATTAATGGAGGGTTTGATCCCATACGATCTTCACTCCATCAAGAAGCAAAAATGCAAAGGCCACTAACGCACTCTCCGATGCCTCAACAAGGAGCCTCAACTGGAACGCCTCTTCACCGGCATCGAGTGCCGACATCGCCACGATCGCGCTCCTCGACCTCGCCTTCACCACCGCCTTCAATTCACCGTCGCTCGGGGGTCGTCGCTCGGGATCCGACAACCTCCCCTTCCATTGAAGGCAGCGAACCAGTGGGCCGTCGCCGATCGCCTCTCCCAGTCGCCACCGCAAATCACCTAGATTGGATCTCGCCGCCCCCGCCGATTTCGCATTTGAACACCGAGCTCGAACCTGCAAAACCCTTTTCCCATGTCTTCCATCGCCCCTGTCCTCGGAATCCACAATTAATTTCCCCCAAAATCTTCATCACACGCGCTACACAATGAGATGGTGATTTTACCCTGCGGGGCCCACCATTTATTTTTTTTTTTTAAAAAAGAAAAAACCTCTTTAATCTGGGCCATCCATCGCAATACGATCAAGGGTCCACAATTGTGTACAAAGTACACTTTAAGGCTTGTGTACAAATGATCTATACTATATATATATATAATGTTATGAAAATCATTGTTGAACCGGATAGTGTCCAAGTCAGAGTAATCAGTGAGAAGTATTTAAAAGGGGCATGTATTTTACAATACAAAAAAAAAACTATCTTTTCGTGGCAATGGTCCAAATTGATGCCGATTCGTAATATGTTTGCCCAAATTCTGAGGTGGTGTGTGGGTAATGAGGTTTGACATCAACTTTTGGACGGATAATTGGGGTTACGAAAACCCTTTAAGGGATCGAGCAACTCAGCCGCTTGTCAAAGACCAATTATGTTGGAAGGTTAGCTGCTTTATTACGCCATCTAATACCTGGGATGTGGATAGATTGGAACTTGAGTTGGTTAATATTATCCCGGAATTCACATAAAACATATCTGTAACCTAATTCTACCGGTTAGTCAGTTTTCTAATAGACTATATTAGGTCCAAGGCTCCAAGCCCATCAGGTTGGTTCGCTATTAAATCAGTAACGTCACAGGGCAAAGAACATCAATTTTGAATGTCAATGGATTTGGAAGCTTGACGTTCCACCTAAGGTACGACAGTTTGTGTAGAAGATTGTGAAAGATGGTCTTCCATATAAGGGAAGGTTGCAATGTTCTAATATTGC
Source organism: Persicaria maculosa (assembly GCA_963922045.1). Taxonomy (NCBI): domain Eukaryota; kingdom Viridiplantae; phylum Streptophyta; class Magnoliopsida; order Caryophyllales; family Polygonaceae; genus Persicaria; species Persicaria maculosa. The sequence continues at coordinate 25,357,559 of OY998267.1, read as the reverse complement.
AGTTCCTATGGGATGTGTTTTTTGTGATTGTCCGTTTGAATCTACGAACCACATTTTTGTGGACTGTATTATGACTAAGCAAGAAAACAATTGTTGGGTCACATGAATTGCACCATTCCTATAATTTCAACTTTTAACTTTGATATATTCAAAATCATGGGGATGTTCTGCATCGTATCAAGGCTTTTACTAGCTTTTGGCTTGTATGGCTGACATTGTGCTTTACGTATCCATTTGGTTTCATTGTAACCAACTAGCCTTTGATAATGCCCCCGGAGTTACCTTACAAAATATTAAGGTATTCCTCCTTATAAGTAAATAAACTTGGGTACAAGTTAAGCACTTCAATTTGGAGTATGACTCTCTTGACAAGGAAAAGGGTGGTTATCGATGCGGTCTTTTCTACGTTGCAATGGAGGCAAAGATTATGCGGTGTAAAGAGTGTCATTGGGATAAGCCCCCTTCGAATTTCTGTAAATTAAATTTTGACTGTTGAAATTTGAATTCAGGTACGGTTCGTACGAATTTGTCATTCAGGACCAGGATGCAAATGTTGTTAGTATAGGTGGGGGCACTTGCCATAACACTTCAATCATTTATGCGGAAGCGTTAGGAGTCCGTAATGGCGCTATGCGTACAAAAGATTTAGGAGTTGACAATCTGCTTAAACAACAACAACAAGCCCAGTATATCCCGCTCAGAGCAGGGTTTGGGGGGTCGAGTTGTACGCACCCTTGCCCCAACTAGATCGAGATAGTGTTTCCTAGTGACCCATCACAAGACATCAGAGACAAACACGACTCCACGGCGGCATACAAGGGAATATATGGAAAAAGAATAGCACACACTCTCTAGAAACTGTAATTTCAAAAAAAAAATAAGAATAAAGATGAAAAATATGCACGTAAGAAAGTTGTGATAGAAAGGGAGTATGATGCGGGAAACATTGCGCCCGACTAATGTTTATCAATTCGGATAGCATTCCTCCACTGCATCCTATTGCGTGTCATCTTCTCAGTGAGTCCCAGAACGGCCAGGTCCTGTCTAATCACTTCACCCCAACTCTTCTTTGCATGCCCTCTGCCCCGACGAACGAACGCTTTCGATAATCAATTTGTCACATCTATGCACCGACGCACTTGGATCTCTCCTCTGAACATGTTCATACCATACGAGTCTCAATTCCTGCAACTTAGCCTAAATACTAGTCACTCATACCCTTTCTCGGATAGCCTCGTTTCTAATTCTGTCGCGCAAGGTAAACCTACTCATCCACCTCAGCATCCTCATCTCAACCACCATTAGTTTCTGTTCTTGTGTCATATTTGTCGCCCAACACTCTGCCCCATATAATAAAGTTGGTCTCATCACCACCACTTTGTAGAACTTACCCTTGAGTTTGAGTGGAACTTTTCTGTCATATAATACTCCTGATGCAACACTCCATTTCTGCCTACTTACTTGAATCTGATGCTTTACATCCATGTCTACACCTCCATCGCTCTACATCACATATCCCAAATACTTGAAACTGTCTTTCTTCGAAACTGGGTCCCCACCCATAATGACACCCTCGTCTTCCTCTTCCTCCTTGCCCAACCTGAAAACCACGTACTTCGTCTTCATCCTGCTCAATCGGAAGTCCTTCTGCTCAAGTTTATCCCTCCATAGATCTAGCTTGCTGCCAAGGTTATTAGGATCGAGATCCTAGGATTGGATCGAGGTAGGACCCTAGGATCGGACCGTAGGATCGTAAGATCCTACAAATGAGGTAAAATAAAATATATAATATAATAAAAATAAATTAACCATACCAAATAATGCAAATACCATGATTTAAAAATGAAAAAATTAAAAAAAAATCAAATAATGTCATTTACCTTCATACTAGTTCAAGGCTAACATTCCAAAAAGGTACAATAGACGACATAACATCTATTAAATGAACTAATAAGTTCATACCTAATGTTGTATACTACATTATAATAATAACTAAAAGAGACAAATCATACAATTATTCAATTATTATATCCAAGTTCATCATAAATCATGGTATATGAAGAAATTGAATTTTAGGATTGAGGGACGACTGATTCTCGATCTCTCAAAGGAGACAATGAATGAGAAAAACAAATTAAATCCTTAATATTAAAAAATTCAAAACTTACACTAACGAGGGAAATGGGCTAGGAAAAAATAGGGTCATCTGGGCATGGATTTCACTTAACATTCACAAATTCAAAACTCACATAGGATCTTACGATCCTAGATCGATCCTAATAACTATGCTTGCTGCTAACCCCTACTCTCGTCTCATCCACCAGAACAAAATCATCCACAAATAGCATGCACCACGGGATCCCACCTTGGATACTACTCGACACCACATCCATGACTACAGTAAAGAGAAACAGGCTCAAAGCCGAGTCTTGGTGCAAGCCCACATGTACCGCAAAGTACTCAGGGTCCTCACCGTGTGAGTACACACTAGTCTGTGAACCTTCATACATATCATTGACAACCCTCATGTATGTTTCTGGAACCCCTTTAGCTTCCAAAGATTCTCATATAAGGTCTCTTGGCACTCTATCGTATGCCTTCTCCAAATCAATAAAAACCATATGCAAATTTTTCTTCCATTTCCATTCCCTGTATTTCTCCACCAAACGCCTCATCATAGAAGGAAATAATATGCCCGTTATAAAAGCGTTGTCGGGTGATTGGAAATACCCTTGGAGTATTGACCTCCACAAACGAATACTAAACTATTTCTTGCTTATTTTAATTATGTTTCTATTTCATCGTATTTTTAGGAAAGCTAATGCTATAATCGATAAGGGGAAAAAAAGATTACTCATCTGACTTATAAATATCCCTACCGACGAAAATTTGGAGGAAGATATAGAACTTCGGATTCTGGTTCGGAACAACGCTCTTAGAGTATCCCCAACAGATTCTCTATATTTTATTCAGAATGGGGAATCAAAATCCATTTTCTCCAAAAAAACTTTATGTCAATTCCAACAAGTTCTCCATTTTAAAGAATTGGAAATTAATAATTTTTTTAATTACAAATTAGTATTTGGGTTAAATTCCAGTTTCAAATTAACCATTAATCTCTAATTGAATTTCTAATGAAGAAATCAAGTTTGACATATTTATTAGATCAAAAGGCTGATTGACAATAACTCAATTAAGTATATGGAAAAAAAAAGAGACAATGGCAGAATTATCAATTATCGACTGCATAAATTACTAATTAATTCAAAACACAAGTTCATATATAGGTTGTACATTGATGACATGCGGCATGAAACAATTTAAAGAGTTAATTAATACTTACTCATCAGATCGATTATTAATTTTAAATACCTAGCAATCAAAATAATCTTTGGAGTCCAATAAGACGACGAAGAGGAAGGCGGCAATTCGACTAGTTGCAAGCCGCAATCTCTCGCACAACGGCTGCTCTGGAAGCCTTTTCTGACAGCGAGGTTTCGACTAAGGTGACGGCGAAAGCCTGACGGAGAACCTTTGCTGCGAAAACTCTTCGATTTGGGAGCCCTCGTCGTTGAAATTGAGCACGTATCTCATCGGATCGTAGCGGAACTCGAAGGTGTTGCTAGTCCTCCGGCTTGCCTGACCGTCGATATTGAAGAAGAAGCTGACGCACTTGATCTCCTCCGGTAGATCGTGGGTTATGGGGTGAAAGAACGTGGAAAAGGCTGCCTGCAAAAAATTTGGCGTTTGCTGCATATATAGGGAAGACAACCTAGTTTTCCTACCGCATCCCTATTTTGGAGAATGGGTTGGAGAAATTGTTGGGCTAAAAAAAAGCCCAATATTCCTCATATACCCAAAATTCTCTAAAATAGAGCAACTGTTGGGAATGCTCTTAGGGTGTGTTTAAGGGGTGGAGGAGGTGGAGATGGGGGAAATTCCCCCACCTTTGTGAGAGAGGGTAAAGGAGGTGGGGTGAAATGCCACCCTTCCCAACCCTTAAATGAAGGTGGAGGGGGGTGGGGAAAAAAACTAACCCTTAGCTAGCTCGGTTCTATTCTAGTCTTTTCTTTGTTTCGAAGAGAGAGAGAAAGAAAAGGTCAGTAGTTGACGTTAAGGTGGATTCGTAAAATTAGATAAAAGTTGGGCTTCAAAAGTTGACAGCCGCTGCGATTTCGATTCTCTACTTCAACCTTCTTTCCATCTCTCTTCCTTATCCCATCTCTCTCTCTCTCCCACTCTGAAAGATAAATCCGATGCCTTTTTCTGCTGCTACTTCACTACTGGGAAGATCTCGGCCGTCGACCCACCGACTCGCCGTCGCAATCCAACGGCTCACATCCACCCGCCAACTCTCCTCAACTACCCAACAAGGAGGAGCTACAGAAGGGGACCCAAATCACCAATCCTCTTCCTCCGAATCCATTTCGAGATCGATTTCTGGATGGGTCATTGGTGCCACTCTGGGATCGGCCCTGGGTGCTTTGTATCATCACTGCAGTGTAGAAATTGACGATGCTGGTGGTTACAAGAACACCCGATTTCCTGTTGCTTTCGCCGATTGGTCCTCTACTCCCGCTGCTGAAGCTGTTAAGGCTTCAAGTTCTGTTGATTCGTTCTCTGAGAAGAAATCTAAGTTCCTTTTCGGAGGTTTGTTACAAATCCTTCACACTGTTGAATGATTGCAGCTTTTGATTTTGAGTTGGTTTGCTTTCATTCATGCTGCTCAGCTTGTTTCTTGATCGAATTGTGGGGTTTTGCACTGTTGTTGAATGATCACTGTTTTCATAAACCCTTGTTAGAAAACTGGCATAGTGGCATGCTTGATGCAGTGAGAATTTCTGCTAATGAATCAATTTGATGATTTAGGATTTGTGGTGTTGGGTGTCTAAGAAATCAAATTGGGGGGTTTTAGTTTGGATAAGGAATTGACTTTGGCCATGAAGAATTGACCCCATCATCCATCACTGTTTTCATAAATCTCTATGGAGGAATTGGTCTTAGATTCTTAGTCTATGTCATTTCCAACTGAATTTATCTTTGTTCATCCTCCAAGTCCCTAGCCAAACTTGAATGGAAATAGGATACCCTCAAATATAGTTGCCATAGGTTTAACACAAGGATATGTGTGTCCTCTTTTCCATATTTTCTGCGGAAATGGAAACCGGAGACATTGCCTCTTCTAGAGTTTCTATGTTTGGCTTCCTAAATAAATATGCAGGTTCATTTGGTGACTTTCATGAGTCAGTACTTTTCTATTACTAGCATAACCTCACCTTTCTTTATTTTATTAGAACACTCCCTATCTTGCCAATTGATGGTCAAATGATATTTAGCATGTGCAGTGGTATTTCAACCTCCTTGCACTCTTAATGTCTGGTTTTGCCTATAGACATTAATCAGATTTATTTAGCATGTCAAGTGCTTGCATATATATGCTTGTGGATTATTACTTGGGAAAATTACATGCATAATAATGGCCATTTATTGCGATGGTTCATCATACTATTTTTAGCTTCTAGAGTCTATTTCATCCCTCGTAATAACTGGCATCAAAGATTTAGTTTCACCTCTTTCTTCTGATTTGGCAGATGCATACAGAAGGAAGGTTTTCTTTAATTACGAGAAACGTATTCGATTACGAAGCCCTCCTGAAAAGGTATCCACAATTGTGTCATTCGTGATGATTCATTTTTATGTTCTGCGTTCTATATCTGAAAAGCTAAATTGTAGCTAAACTTCGTATCTTTACTAAAGCATGGAACAAGCACAAACAACTAATCTCTAAGGGTCCTATCTCAGTAATCAGAGGGTTTTATTGTGTTGAAGAAGCTAGATTCTTGCACTGTATAATGTTGATAAATTGGACTCAATTTGTCTGCATAGTTCTAGTGTTTCCTTCTTTGTCAAGGTTGTAGTGTCGGTGGAATTTAATGTATTTGTACAGGATAACTTGAGGCTTGGATATGTGTTCTTACCTTTGTCCTCCTTGAGCATAGCTTTCTTGCCTTCAGGCTTTGGCCCAATGATAAGTATGTGTATTTAAATTATTAATTTTGTTTGCTCATGTTTTGCCTTATATTGACTTTTATGCTTAAATTTGTATATTGACAATGTCTTCCTTCAATTTCTTTCTGAAGGTATTTTCATACTTTGCAAGTTTCAAAGATTCAGACGGAGGGATTCTCATGACTCCTGCAGATTTGATGCGGGCTGTTGTCCCAGTGTTTCCACCTTCTGACTCAAATTTAGTTAGAGATGGATACCTTAGAGGGGAAAAGTCTCCTGGGGAACTACGTTGTCCTCCTTCTGAATTTTTTATGCTCTTTGATGTAGACACCGATGGCCTAATATCTTTCAAAGAGTAAGTTGATGCATTTTTTACATTTTCTCTTCTGATGGAAATTTCATTTCAAGAAATCTTCCCATGTTATAGTTTGAAGTGTCTAGTGAGATTTTTAGCCCTTTCCGAACTCATCCTTTCTCTCACTCGCCTTGGTGCGTACTTCTGAGTAGTTATTCCCAATGCAAATGTGACAGGTACATATTTTTTGTAACACTGCTGAGTATTCCTGAGTCGAGTTTCTCTGTGGCTTTTAAGATGTTTGACACTAATGGAAACGGGTTAGTATTTCCAGGGCTCTGGCTTATCTTAAGATCTCGGCATACTTGGTATTCTATTATTTTGATGTGCTCACTGTTCTGGTTAATGTGTCTTTCTGATCAACTATCATTGTCTCTTCTTTTAGAGAGATCGACAGGGAGGAATTCAAGAAAGTGATGGCCCTGATGCGCATTGCCAACAGACAAGGCGCTTCCCATAGGGATGGCCTCCGTCCTGGAGATAAAATTGGAAGATCTGTGGAGAATGGAGGCCTGGTTAAACTCTTCTTTGGAGAAAATGGGATGAAAAAGCTGAAGCATGATGATTTTGTCCAGTTTCTGAGAGATTTGCATGATGAGGTATCCAACTATCCATTATGATCCCACATCTTCTTCAGCACACTATGATTAGTTTTTCCTCAAAATAGGTTTTGTTCTACTGAAGTTAACATTTTTACATGCATACTTCGTTTAGATACTGAAATTGGAGTTTGCACACTATGATTATTTGGCGCAAGGAAGTATAGCCGCCAAGGACTTTGCCCTCTCCATGGTTGCATCTGCCGACTTGAAGCATGTAAACAAGTTACTAGATCGTGTTGGTGAAATGGACAAGGATCCCCATCTTAGTAAGATGCGCATCTCAGAGGATGAGTTCAGAAATTTTGCTGAGCTCCGCAGGAAATTGGAACCATTGTCTTGGGCTTTATTTAGTTTTGGGAAACTCAGTGGTTTGCTAACAAAAAAAGACTTCCAGCGTGCTGCATCACAGGTATGGTATGCACTTGTTAGTATTACTATACCCCTATATAGAAAATTACAGTGCACTAACTCTATATGAGGTAGAGAAGTTTTAGTAATTTCTAATTTCTCGTCACCAATTGGTTTTGATTCTGGAATTTCCAGATATACCTCACGAACATGGTAAATTTAGGTATTGCTATTAAAGTAGGAGGATGTACATATCAGCTCCAGCAGAAACTTATCTAATGAGCATGTTTAGCCCTTTCTGGGTTAGTGATCGAATTTTGTGTTTAGACGTTGGGCATCCAAATAGTAGCGAGAAAATAGTTCTGGAGCTATACCAAACAGGCCCTTTGTTTGCAATCTAAATGTTTGCGTAGTTCATATTATTAGTTTCATCATAATCAGACATAATGGCTTTGCTTCCAATATCTCAGGTGTGCAATGTTCATTTGACCGAGAACGTGGTGGACATCGTTTTCCATGTGTTTGATGCAAATCGAGATGGGAACCTCAGTGTAGACGAGTTTCTCAAAGTCTTAGAGAGCCGGGAGAAGGACATTGGAGGTGGGCATGTTGAGGATGGGATTTTCTCATGGTTTTCTTGCTGTTGGAATTGTGCAGAGAGGCGCTCCTCCATCTCCAGGTTTATATGCTAGGAAGTACATACGACACCCTCCTTCAGGAATCGCTTGAACACACGTCACAAAAAACGCCTCCTTTGCAAGAGCCATGACTCCATATAATAGGGGAATTTCAAGGAGATTAACTAATCTTTGTTCTGTAGATCTGTTTGCTCGGTAATGCCTTCCTTAATACTGTTGTAATTCATAGGGAAACTTGACATTCGATTGTTTCACTTAAAATAATACTGTGCCTATGCGTGACGGTTTATCGCTGTATATTTTCACTTAAAACTGCACAAATGCAAATTTGATTGCTTTTTTTCCTAAATGGTCGTCATTTCCAGAACACAGAATCTGGGTGATCTGTTGATTCTTGCAAACTAATTCAAGTTGGCTCACAAAATGAAACAATAATGGATGTCATGATACAGATGATCATCAGCCAAAGTGGGTCATCATCTGCTATAAGCTTCATTATTGTGTGTATACTTTCTTGCCAGAATTGAATTGATTTGTTTTTTTTTTTTAGTAAGGTAAGGTAAGGATTCGGAGAGGGTGGGACCACCAACTAAGTGCATCTTTTCAAATGGGATCTCTAAGAATTGGATTGTTGAAGAGGGCGTTGTTGTCTTTCGTGTGAAGTAGGAGAGCAATCTTGTGAACCTAGTTGACTTCACCAAAGATATACATCAAGTGAACCTCTTGAAAGGGTCCAAGAAGAAAGAGGTAGTTTGAAGTGAGGAATTCAAAGTCCCAAGGTGTCAGAGACCGAGGATGTTATTGATGATAACCAGATAGTCACCTTTGAAGATAACATAAGTTAGAATATTAGATCAAGCTCAATATCTTTGTAAATACCGTGATGGAGTGCTAAACCTTCCACGGCTACCACTACAGACGACCAACATTGCGAATAGAAACCAGGTTGAATGGAATCTTTGGCAACTTGAAAAAAGCAGAATTATTTATGATTCACATAATTTTTTTACAGTTATTTTGTGAGATACTCTTGAGGTAAACCATATTTCATATGGTGTACAAAAATTTAAATTATTTCGTATGGTACCCTTGAATTTTGTGATATTTTTGTCTCCTGCTCCTCCATTAAGCTTAACATTTTTCATTTATTTAAAAAAAAATTTTAAAAAGGAAATTCACTTTATTTGACAAAAATGAAGACATTAAGAGATAATGAACTTTATAGACCATTTTCATTGTTTTTTTTTAAGTTTATAGACCCCATAATAAATGTTTTAATTATATAGACCATTTCATATATATTGTTCCATTTATACCCTTCAATGCTTTTTATTTTTTTAAAAGTTAACATCATTAATGATAAATTTGAAAAATGGGTACAAAAAATATCTTCAAATAAAATATAATATATATTATAAGGAAAAAAATAATAGTTTATTATATTGAATCCCTAATAAAATATCTAAGTACGTATATTACAAATAACATTATTAATTATTCTAACACAATAACTTGTGTATTGTGATACAATATTTCATCTTAATTGTAATACAATACTACTATCTTAGAGATTCCATATTGTAATACAATGAATAATTTAGTGTAATTTTTATTGTAAATGTATTATAATTGATTATTCTAATCGCATATGTAAATATTACAAACAAAGCTAATGTCAATATATATGGTATGCTATAAATTAGTGCATGCTCGTATTATATGAATGTAGAATTTTTTAAAAAATTATAATTATCTTTAACTATTTTTTAAAATAGTTTTCAATTTTATTATTAAAGTACATAAACTTTTTTATTAAACTAAAGCAATTAAGGATAAAGAAGTACAGTAATAACACCAACAAAAGAATCTATATATTTAAAAGACTTATTATGGAGTCTATTAACAAATTATAAAAGAGGTCTTTATCCTCCAATTATATCAAACATTAATGATAGTCCTTTTAGTATTTTGCTATGTCACTCCAGCTTGATCCTGCCTTGTATTTCACTCATTCTGTACAACTTTTTGTTATTTAATTACAAATACGTCAGCAAGAATCAAAATCAGAATTGCTTTATCCAACACCAAAAGGGATGAAATGAAAATATGAAATGACAAAATATAGGGATGAAAAATAAATAAATATATAAATAAATAAAAATAAAATAAATGTTTATGTTAAAGAAAGGGAAAAAGAGGAGGAGGTAAAAGATGGCAACCGGGCACCGGCCAATGAGGAGGTAGCAAATTGGGCTAACCGTGTGGGGTTGGTCTTCGTGGGCTTATAATGTGGGTCCATTGATAATGAAAGATTAACCCCCACAATGAGTTGGCCTGCTTCCACTTAATTGGGATTTTTTTAGGTATTAGGCTTTTTATTTTAATTAGGTAAGAATTCGAGTCCAGACAAGCCTGAAACTCGAGAGGCCGACGAAAAACTCGAGAGACGGACGAAGGTTTGGATAGTCATATTATAACTAATATATTAATTTAATAGTATTTCATTAAATGAACATGCTAAATTAGGATTTAGGAAGATATGATATTTAATGATCGTAACCATTTTGAGCTACATTTAACTACCACTCTACTATCTGTAGGCTTGTGCAACTCAAAACTGAGAAATCGAATTACTTTTTTGATATAAAAAGAGAAAAAACTTGACAATATATACTTTTCTGTAATCTATAACCTTCTCACCGAAATCTTTCTTTCTTACTTATATTAATTTATCATCTTCTTTATTTTCATAAACTCGAAAAGTTTTGTTTATTATTTTTGTAGACATATAGAGTAATTAATTATCAGTCTTTCTATTCTATACGTAAGATAATTTGGAAAAGATTCCCTACAAAAAAAATCGACTTTATGAGCCTAATTAAAATAATGGTTTTTCTATCTTATACCCTCACAAGGTATAGGATAAGCAATCCATATTGGAAAAATTTTACTATATTTGGATGCATATACCCTAGAAAAACATTATTAAAAATGGCTAAATTCATTTAAATTTAAAAAATCTTTCTAAATGTAGCCACTTAACATACACTCTTGGAACATGGGTTAGAAAAACCGTTAAAATAAAAACTAAACTAATTAAAATTTGAAAAATATTTTCAAATTATTATTCTTATCTTATACTCTTGAGGCATAGGATAGAAAAACCGATTAACTAAAACTAAGTCAAATTGATCATGTATGTTTGAATTTTAATGCATTATAATTTATAATGTAATTTTTTTACCTAATTTATAATATTTATTTAAAATTTATGTTATTTTAAGCACATTATAAAAAAAATTAACCAACCACTATTAAAATATTTATACATTATACATTATAAATAAAATAAATTAAAATCCAAACACTCCATCTATCCTCAAAATTTACCACGGAGTAGTAATTTGTCTTTAATAAATATACTACTTATCTCGAGTAAGTCAACCTTTTTTAAAAGTAATGGGTCAATGTGGGACCCCTAGGAAGGATTCTACCCAGTCAAAACAAACCCGATCCAGTCGACTCGACCCGAACGCCCGGAAATTTTCCGACCCGAACCCAGAAATTTTTTCTAAACCGAACCCGAAAACCCAGAAATTTTCCGGGTAATCTGGGTTTCGACCCGGTGGCCCGATTGACCCGATTTACCCGATTGACTCGGTTGATTTATAATTATATATGATTAAATTGTTTTTATGGAGATTCCAATTTATTAGTACATTTTATAATTACAATCACTTGATCTTTCATTTTCAAATCAACTTTTATACTTGTGTAATACTCCGTCCGATCGATAATATTTGATTTTTTTTTATTTTTCAACACATTTTTTAAAAAAAAGATAAAAATTCTAAAAAATATTAAAATATTAAAACAAATCTATGCTTATTACTAATTGCATGAAATTATTTTTAAAAAATGATTTAAAATTTTGATATTTTATATATTATTACATTTTATTAAAAATTACGAGAAATAATAAAAATCAAAATTTTGGATCAAATATAGTATATAATTACAAGCACTAAAACTTATGAACCACGTCTTTAATTTTAGAATTTTAAAATTATCGCAAAATTATCAAATCATAATTTTTTTAATTTAAAAAAGAAAAAAATGACAAACCTGAAATCGATCCGAAATGACCCGAAACCCGGTCATACCCGGGTTTCAGTCAACCCGGATATACCCGGAACCCGTTTTACCCGGGACCCGAAGTGACCCGACCCGAATGACCCGTTTGACAGGTCTGATTCTACCCGGAGTATCGATTAGGCTGTTAATCGTACCCGTTCTTTACGACATTTACACAAAACTATTAGTCATAAATTACATTACATTGAGTTTATATACGGTTTTTCCTATCCAATATGATTTTCGTTTTAGAAAAAATATATACTTAATTAAAATACATTAGTCAAAATTTTAATTAAATTTTTATGATCGTTTATTTTTGATATAGTATATTTTCCAATTGAAAATCTGATCGTATGTCTTAGGACATAGAATAGAAAAACTTATATAAAGTAAAACACTTCATATTTATACAGTAAAAGAGTGTTGTATAAAAGGCATCTATATTTTAGGTATCTACCGTTTAAGTGCTTGGTGATCTCCACTTGGTAAAATGCTACATAAAAGTAAACCATCTACATTAATCCATTTAGAGTTTGTAAAATGTTTATCACGAGGATTAAATATTTAAGATAGATATTCCTCGTTTAAGCAATATATTTGTTTTTTTGTTCTGTTTCTTTGTTTTATAAGTAGTAGATATTTTTTTTTTCTTAATACTCTCTTCGTTCATAAACATGTCGTTTTAGCTCCGGATATAATTTTTAAAAATAGTTAAACTACCTGATTTACCGCTACTCCATAATGCTTAATAGACTCTTTAAATTCTTCAAAATAAAAGTACAATCACAATTGGAGCTAGGGGTGTTATGAGAACACAAGTAGCTCGAATTCGACTCGCACTTGCCTTGATAAAACTTAGCTCGAGCTCGTTCATCTTCTAAACAAGTCGAGTATAAGCACATTTTTAAGCTCTGTCCAAAGCTTGACTCGATCGAATTAAGCTTGAATTTTATTGAATTTCTAAAATTTTATTTAAATTACTGTATAATGAGCAAGTAGAACTGCTTAGAGCTCAAAAAAACTCGGTTCGAACTCGTTCATTTCCTAAACGAGCCGAGTATGAGCACATTGTTAAGCTCAAGTTAAAATTTATACTCGGCTCGAGCTTGTTCATATCCTAAATGAACGGGATATGAACACACAATACTTGGCTCGTTCGACTCGAATACCAACCCTAATTGAAGCCAAAATTTAAATTACCATGACAAATTCAAATGCTAAAAAGTAAGGGTAAATTGGGAAATAAATAGGCATAATGTCTAAAATAACATGTCTTTTTGAACAAAATTATAACTTTAAAACAATATGTTTTCGCGAACGGATGGAGTATCATTAATCCATTTAATTTTTTTTTCAGTTCATTATTATTGAGACGAATTGAAGTGACTTATTTTAATCATACATTGGCTTATTTATATACTTGTTTTGCATGACATTCATATTTTAAGTTGAGCAGTTGAGTTTAAACTTGTAATGAGAATATAGTTGCTCATCTTCTTAAGGCGTAGTATTTTAATTTTAATTTTACGACCATGAACAAAGTTTTTGTAGGGGTTTCCTTGTAATATTTTGTACTCCATATCTTGCTAGCTTGCATGCTGATCTTGATTTACTTCAATAATAACTAGTGTGAGTCCCGTGTCTAAGACACGGGCATTTGTTTAAAATTTTGAGTTACATTCTAAATTTCTAATGCAGGTATTTTTTTTTAAAAAAGTTAAGTGGTAGATGCACAAAAGAATTTCATCATGTATGAAAATGATGGAATAATACAAACAAAAATAATGGTTTGTTGAAAAATTTATTTACCATTCCTTAATCAAATAATTTCTCAATAATAATAATAAAGAGAAATACTAATCCAATGTAAAATGACAATTGATTATAGATTTTTATAATGTGCTCATGAACATACAATTAGAACATAAAAATGAAGAAAATCATAGGCTTGTACTCTGCATAAACTCTAGGGGCTGAGACATTCAAAATAAAAGTAAAGACATTTATTTAAAATAAACAAATAAATATACGAGGGTTAATCATAAACTCCATTGATTATAAATATAGATGATTAATCATAAAATTCTAAATATATGAGGCTTATTAATCAAATTCGAAATATTTTTTATTTTCAAAAATATTTATTTATTTATAATATTATAAATTGGAAATGAATATAGAAAAAAGTATATCATATAGTTTTATTTTTTAATGATATCATTTATTTTATTTTTTTATTAATTAAATAAATAGCTTGATAGTGGGGATAGTGATGTGGTTAGTGGAGTTAGTGAGATGTAATTAAAAGGTGGTTATTAGAGATGATTAGATGTCATGTGGTGCCAAGTAGATGTTAAGTGAAAAAGAATTGAAGTTAGAAATGATGTGGCATGCTCCAAGTTCTGACATGTGGATCTGAGCCTTCTCGTGCAACCACTTAGGATTGTCTTACTTTTGGTTTTTATAATTAGTATAGATGAGATTCCTTAGGAAAAATAAAAGTAAACGCTAGCTCATAATTTTTTTAAAATAATGTGGGTGTTTTCGAGGTTGTTGACTACTCCCTCCGATCTAAAATGTAAGATTTTTTTACTTTTTGACACATATTTCAATGAGCTAAAAACTATATAAAATATTATTTTTTTTAAATTTTTTTTTACAATCTAATACTTTTTACTAATAAATATTAAACTATAAAAAAAATTTAATAAAAAAATAATATTTTATACAATTTTTTAACACATTAAAATACATGCAGGAAAGTAAAAAATCAAACATATTTAATACTCCCTCTGTTAATTAAAACTTGTCGTTTACTATTCATGCACGTTTTTTTAGAATGATAAAAACTATATGAAATAAACTTATTTAAAATTTGTTTTTATAAATTCATACTTAATAGTAAAAAGTATGAAATTATTAAAAAATATATTAAAAAAGTTAATATTTTATATAGTTTTTAACACCTCAAAAAGCGTGCGTAAATAGTAAAACGTCAAGTTTTATTTTCTTTTAAATGATTTTTGGTTATTTTTAATTATTTTAAAAAATAAAAAAATTATTTTTGAATTTAATTTAATTTTATCTACATATAGACACCACTTAAGCATATCTTTGTGCATTTTTTTCATCTGAATAATACCAATATTTTCTTTTTTTTAAGCATTAAAAAATTACATTTTATACTTTTATGATATGTTATTATACATTTAATTACTTAATAATAATAATAATAATAATAATAATAATAATAATAATAATAATAATAATAATAATAATAATAATAATGGAAGAATTGAGTAAATAAAAGAGAAAAAAGTAATTTAAGAGCACAAAACTCGAACTCACAAAAGGGGGTCAATAATAAAAAGGTTGAAATGAGAGCCGATGTAATATAAAAAAAGGAAATTTCGTCTAGTACCCCTGTATTTAAAGCAATTCCTGTTGGTGTCCAAATGTTTCTTTTTCTTTTCGAATGGTACCCCTTAACTTTTGTAAACTTCCGGCCCGTGCCCTTAATCCAATTCAAATGTAACTCCGTTAATATGAAACCCCACCTTCTTCCCCTTTGTGACGCATAAACTCCCGCTAGAGTTGGATCCATGAGCGCCAATGGGGGTGCTGTTGGAACGGTGGAGAGAGAGGACGTGACGTGGAGTACCGAACTAGAAGAGGAAGAAGGAGGAGGAGGGGTTGGTTGGAAAGAGCGCTTCAACAACCCCCACACTTTGGACTTCGATAAGGGCTTCTTCTCGTCTGCAATTGCCATCTTCGATTGTGGGTTGTGCAATTGGTGGATGAACGCAAGGAATTCAAAGGTGGGTAGTCATGATTTGGGTCAGTGGAGGAAGGGGGTGGTTCTCGCTTTCAGAAACGAAAAAATCAAAGATTGAACTCAACCCAATTCTGGATTCAATCAACACATAACCTGGAGGTTGAAGGTGGTGGAGCAAAAGAAATTGGGATGAACCGACTTGAGAATTGACACTTTTAGAAATTAGGAAGAAATCGGGAGGTTGAAGGTGGTGGGCTCGCTCTCTGGATGCAGACGGCGATGTCTTCCTTTGATGCCTTTAGCAACGACATCAGTGACGAGGTCGAGCCCTCCAATCACCCTTTCGAAGAAGGCTACATGCCCTTCGATGCTGACTCCTCCTCCACCAACCACGTTGTCGTCTCCTCCTCTGCCGCCGAGTTCCCTCCTCCTAGCTACGACAATGGCGAATTTCCAGGCGATGTCGTTATTGAGGACGCTTATTGTTTTCAATTGTTTTTTAAAAAAATAATACCAGAGTTAGAGTTGAATTGTAGTTAGGACGCGGGGCGGAAGTTTACAAATTAAGGGGTATAAGAACACTAACCAGAATTGCTGTAAATACAGGTGCACCGAACGAAATTTCCCTATAAAAAACATGAGTAAATTAAAGGGTTAGAGGTTAAAGACTCACTTTTGTGTTACCATCGGACGTCCGTAACACGCTCCCCACCTGATCGTGGTTGCGTGTGATTCATGTTTCAACTTCCGTTCTTTGAGTACTGGACAAATTCCCAATTTCCTACCTCCTACCGAGTATTTCTTCTTTGTTTGATTTGTCAGAAGAAAACCCTAGGCGGCGCCTTCCAAATTTCCAATTTCTTAGCGATAGCGTCTTCTTCTTAATTTTATTTTTTTAAAAAATAATTCCCGGACAGACAAGGAATAAATAAATAAAATCCCATTTCCCATCTCCTCCTAAAAATTAAAAACCACTGAAAACCTCCCCAGCTTTTTATGTCCACAACATATTCCCTTGCAATAAATCAATCATATTCCCAGAGATTTCAATCCCTCCCTTAACACCTTTGAAAAATTGATTCTTTCTGGGTTTTCTCACCTGGGTTTGCTCTGAAATCGCTGGCAACACAAGAGTAGAAGACCAATTAGAGAGGTAACAGAGCCCTCTCTGTTTCATTCTAGTCTCTTTTTGTACCTTTTGCCGGCTGTATTAGTGTTTCCGGTTCATCTGACCAAGTAAAAAGAAGGTGGGGTTAGCTTTTTTTAGCTGATTTGGAGATTTGGGTATTCATCATAAACCCCAAACGGATTGAAAGTTTAGGCCTTTTGTGATTTTAGCTTGTAAATTGTTGTGGTACATCAAATGGGGAAACCCACTGGTAAGAAGAAACCTCAGCCAGAAGCTCCCAGAAATGGAGATTCTCAGTCAAAGCCCAACAAGCACTCAACCTCAAGCCCTAAGGCATTTGATGAAGACACCGCTGTGTTCATCACCTTGTCTCAGGAGCTCAGGGAGGAAGGCAACAAGATGTTCCAGAAGCGGGACTATGAGAGCGCCATGTTAACTTTTGAAAAGGCCCTCAAATTGCTGCCGAAAACACACATAGATGTGGCCAGCTTGAGGACTAATATGGCGTCTTGCTATATGCAAATGGGGATTGGGGAGTACCCAAGAGCTATTAATGAATGTAACCTTGCTTTGGCGGTTGCTCCAAAATACAGCAAGGCTTTACTTAGGAGGGCTAGGTGTTTTGAGGCTTTGAATAGGTTGGATTTGGCTTGGAGGGATGTTTGCCTTGTGTTGAATATGGAACCGAATAATCTCACGGCGTTGGAGATTAGGGATAGTGTGAAGAAGGCAATGGAAGAGAAGGGTATCGAAGTGGGTGGGATTGAAAATGGGTTAGATTCAGCTCATGAAGTGGTTGTTGATGGTTCACGCAATATGCGTAAACCTGTGAAGGATAAGAAGTTGATCAAAGAGAAGTCAAAGTACAAGAAGAAGAAGCAGAAGGAGTCTAGAATCGAGGAACAGGAGAAGGGTTCTGTTGTGGAGGTTATGGAAGATAAATCAAAGCCCAAGGATAAGGAGGTTATGAAGAATAAATCAAAGCCCAAGGGTAAGGAGGTTGTGAAGAGTAAATCGAAGCCTGATGATAAAGAGGTTATGGAGGATAAATCGAAGCCTGAGGATAAGGAGGTTGTGCAGGAGGAGATTAGTATTAAGGAGGAAACTGTTGTGGCGAGGACAGTGAAGTTGGTTCTTGGAGATGATATAAGGTGGGCTCAGATGCCCATCAATTGCAGTCTGTTGCTGATGAGGGATATTGTTCGAGATCGGTTTCCTAATTTGAAAGGTGTCCTTATCAAGTACAGGGATCAAGAGGGTGATTTCATTACGATTACTACCACAGATGAATTGAGAAAGGCAGAAATGTATGGTGGCTCAGAGGGTTCGCTTAGGCTGTACATCACTGAAGTTAGTCCTGATCAAGAACCATTATATGAAGGTGTTGATGATGAGAAAAAATACCTTAAAGGTGAGAAGGAAATACACGATGTCAAGGAGAACAAAGGTTCAACTTGTATCGATGTTTGGATCCTCCAGTTTTCTGAGCTCTTCAAGAACCATGTTGGGTTTGATTCAGATGCGTACCTGAACCTTCATGAGGTCGGGATGAGGTTATATTCCGAGGCTATTGAGGATGCTGTTTCAACTGAAGATGCACAAGATTTATTTGACATAGCTTCTGAGAAGTTTCAAGAAATGGCAGCATTGGCATTATTCAACTGGGGAAATGTTCACATGTCCAAGGCAAGGAAGCGAGTGTTTCTCTCAGACGATCATTCAAGCGAATCAGTGCTAGCTCAGTTTAAGGCTGCTTATGAGTGGTCAAATAAAGAGTATAAGAAGGCCAGAATGAGGTATGAAGAGTCACTCAAGATCAAGCCAGACTTTTATGAAGGGCTCCTTGCACTCGGCCAGCAACAGTTTGAGCAGGCTAAGCTTTGCTGGATTTATGCTGTCAGAAACAAGGTTGAATTAGAGGAGAGTGCATCTTCTGAGGTTCTTCAGCTTTTCAACAAAGCAGAGGACAGCATGGAAGCAGGTATGCAGATTTGGGAGGAGACAGAGGAGCGACGTCTAAATGGGCTCTCCAAGGAAGAAAAGTATAAGCCTATGTTGCAGAAGGTGGGTTTGGGGGATCTGTTAAGTGATATGCCTTCTGATGAAGCTTCAGAACAGGCCAAGATTATGAGGGCACAGTTACACATTGTATGGGGCTCCTTGCTCTATGAACGTTCGATTGTTGAGTTCAAGCTGGGATTGCCAACATGGGAAGAATGTTTGGAAGTCGCAGTTGAAAAGTTTGAACTTGCAGGGGCTTCCAACACCGACATAGCTGTCATGGTAAAGAATCATTGTGCGCATCAAGCTGCACAAGACGGTATGTGATTTAACAGTTTTTCCATGCTCCAAAGTTTTATTGCTTATTCTTTCCCTTCTTTGGCTCTCTTTTTAGTGTTGAGTGAGAACTTGCTAAAATGTGTGTTCAGGCTTAGGGTTCAAAATTGATGAGATCGTTCAAGCATGGCATGAGATGTATGATGCCAAGAGGTGGCTTCTTGGAGTTCCTTCTTTCCGGCTTGAGCCTCTGTTTCGTAGGCGTGTTCCAAGACTTCACCAAATCTTGGAGCAACATGTATAATTCCATTGCAGTGTTTGATTTCTGCAAATGTGTTGAATTTGCATCAACATTGCTTCCTTGATGCTGACATCCATTTTTCAAGTAAGTCATTTGGGTTTTTAGCTTTCAAATCATCTTCATCTTTTGACTCTAAGATATGGCTACACAAACATATATTGGTGCAATTAAAACACTTGAAACGATGAAACTCACGGAATATATCAAAATATGAAAGCTACTAATTCATCAAGCACCTTTTCTTAAAAATATATACGCTGCCAGCTAGTTATACCTTAATCTCTTTCCTTATTATAGCATCCTACTTTAGTCGGGAGTCTGTTCATTTTTGCTGGAGGCTAATAGATATTATCTTTTCTGGATACACTAATGATGGGGTTTTCTCCTTTTGCTCCAAGTGCTATTGTATGATTATTAATGATTTCTATGATTAAGGTCAGGAATCAGGATCATATTTGACTCCATATAATTATTAGGATTGCAGGCTTGAGAACTCATTCAGGGACCCCTAGAGTGAGAACCCACAGATGATCATACCGGAAAAACTTGCAACAACTTAGTTTTTGCACTTCTGACTGGGATGAGATTCTTGATTAAAATGATAGTGTTTGAGTTCTTAGTGGGGAGATTTGGACCCCAAGCAAGATTGAAACTTCAGACAACTAGACGCAGTATTGTCATTGTTAGTTTTACAGGATAGGGGTAAAAGGTAGGATGGGTCTGTTAATTTCGTATTCGTTGTTGCCATTCTAGATGGGGAAAAACTGCTGCATAACATGTTTGAGAGTAAAAAGTTTAACCAAGTGTTTTGCTTGTGATGGCTCATGACTTAATTGCTGTATAGTACTTGATGCTGCTAGTAAAGTAATCACATCACATATCTTCCATTTTCCATTGAAATTTAAAAGGGTTGCTTTCTTTTCTTCGTCTATCTTAATATAGAGAACAATCTGTGGAAACGAAAAGAGGTATTCTGACATCTGTTATGCATCATCCAAGTGAATTTCCATGGACAAATTTTCAGTGCAAAGTTTGGTCCTATGTTTTTTCTAACCTTGATTTATCTTGATGTAGTATTGCAGGTTGTTTTTTTATTATGGGATTGCTAGAGTGCGAATGTCGACAAGTTATAGTTGATGAATGTTCAAAGGATTGGCCTATAGTATCAGTGTGGGATTGAGCTACAGATGCAGGTTTTACTTCATATACGACGCCGGGCTTCTTTGGAACTCCTTTTCATTCATTTTTATTTAAATTTAATGAAATACTGGTAGCAGCACAGGGTGGTGCATAATGTTATGTGCCAGTACAGGAGTTTGCTGGTGTTACAAGTTTGAAATTAGGTCATCAATTTGTTTTGTAAAGTCATTGTTTGTTGCAAGAGGGGAAAAAAAAGGGCAAATAGCTTTTGTGATTTAACTTTGCATTGAAGATTGGTTGTAAGAAGTCTTTCACGGTGATGCGTTTTTTGGTCGGCTTTTTTGTTTCTACACAATGGAGAATTTGTTGTGGGCAACATTTCAG
Source organism: Persicaria maculosa (assembly GCA_963922045.1). Lineage (NCBI taxonomy): Eukaryota > Viridiplantae > Streptophyta > Magnoliopsida > Caryophyllales > Polygonaceae > Persicaria > Persicaria maculosa. The sequence continues at coordinate 25,336,464 of OY998267.1, read as the reverse complement.
TCCTTTCCGTCAGACAAGAGATGACCCATTTTGCGTCGAATAGGTTCAGACTTCAGTACACAATGTTCAAGTTCAAATAACAGTAAATAGTACTGGAAAATCCGTAATTAGTTTTAATTATTTGGAGTATATACAGTTGGTACGAAGTCAGTTGTTATAATCGTTACTAATCAATTTTATAATCGGTTGGTACCAAAAATTAGGGTTGTTATATTATCAAATTGATTACTAGTATTAATGAGCAACTTTTGAAAGTTGGTTAGTTGGTAATGTTTAATTCGGTTTGTCATGGGTAGGGTTGTTATGAGCTGAATAGCTCGAGATTGACTTGGAATTGGCTGGAAAATAGCTCGATTTGAGCTGATTCACTTAATTAAATAAGTCGAACCTGAACATGATTTTAAGCTTGATTTTAAGCTTGGTTGAAAGCTCAACTTGTTCGATTTAAGCTCGAATAGTTCGAATTTTATGAAATTTCTAAAATTTCTTTTAAGTTAATATATTATGACCAAGTAAAATTTTTTAAAGCTAGAAAAAAATTAGGCTTGAGCTCGTACATTTCCTAAATAAGTCAAGCTTGATAAAAAAAAGCTCGTTTAAAAATTGGGTTTGGCTTGGCTCGAGCTCGTTTAACAAACGAACCAAGTTTGAACATGTCAAACTCGACTCGTATATTATTAATACTTCAGTTGTGTACATATTTCATGCAATAGATTATTTTATATCAACTCGAATAACACCCATGACTCATGGGTTAGATACCACCCCTAGTTTGCCTTTTATTCTTAGGAAAAATTGAGGAAAATAAACTCAAATCTATATATCCATATCTATATTATTTTTAGTTGGGCTTTTTGCTAAAGCAACACACATTAGGGAAAAAGCTTGCACGGCTAGCATGATCCGAATAAAAATTGGGTAAACCGGATAGTACTGAAACCGGCTGGGCAAGTAGAAGGTTAATGGGGTGGGGATTGTACTGTCTTAAAAAAAAAGCAGAAAGACATGGAGGGTGAGAGGGGAGTGTAAAAAAATAAAATGAAAAGTAAATGTCATGTCATATCAAGTACAAGAAAAAAAGTAGGAGAGATGATAATAAGTAAGGAGAGAGAAAAGTATTTGAGAGAGAGTGTGCTGAAAAGAAGAGAGATGAAAAAGTCAAAGAAACTATTAATGAGGGGGGAGAGAGAAATGAAGAGAGAGAAAGGAGGAGAGTGAGAATTAATTGTGAGAGAGAGAAAAGGAGGACGAAGGAAAAGAATTAGAGAGGGAAAGTAAATTTTTTTTTATAGACTATAGGGAAATAAATGTGGGACTAGGAAAAAAAGGAGAGAGAAAGGAGTATCGATGGACAAGAGGAGATGAAATTGCGTTGAATTGTCATCCGTGTTTGTACATGTCACCTGTCTATTTGATCATTCCAGCCTCGGCGTTTGTACATGACACCAGTTAATATTTACATGACATTGTGTGAGATTTTTCCTACTTTTATCATTCATCAATTATAGTTGTTAGGTCAATTTTCACTACTTTATCTAAATTTAGAGCAAAGTAACGAGAAGTAACAAGCAAATTAATGAAGAATTAGCAAGCAAATTATGTGGCATGACTACAATCTGAGGGGTGCTCAATGCGATACTTTATTGATGGGTAAGTGTGGTTTTTATTTTTTTTGTTCTTCATTTGCGGTCATCCCTTGGTCCCTGTACTTGCATTTATAGATGAGAGTCTCTCTATCTATTGAAGCAGGGGTCGGGGTTGACAATGACTGGCATTCAAGTTCCTCAACTCTACGTTTAGGGAACGAACTTAGCCTATACAACTCCATGTGTCGTTGGGAAACAAAGATATGACATCCGTTATATAGAAGTTAGGTCATTTCGTCGTTAGTTTTTAGGATCAAGAGGTATCAAAAGAGGGAATGTCAGTTGTCTAATAATACCTGTCAATGTGTACACTATACATGCCAACAGTTAAATTCAACTGTCCACTCTATGATTTCGTACTAAACACTTTATGATTATCTACTTGACATATAGTCCACTAATGGATTTGCGAATTAAAATGTGAAATTTCGTTGGGTCAAAGAAACCCCTTGTTTAGAATGAAATAGGAGAAGAGTTGAGATTCCATATACTTCCTACTTTATCCTCACAATGTATCCATTGAGGCTTTAGAAGGTTTACCTTTTAATTGCGAGATAAAATGAACACTTGATCAACGCCTTGATTGTTTTTTTGGTAATGTGATTAACGCCTTGTTATATAACATTTGAGTAACACTAAAAAATTCAGAAAATAGCTTGTACGTTATTTCTTCCCTAGATCTTGATTTGTTTACAAATGCTCTTTTATTTATAAGAAGAAACAACATTAGGATTATAACAAACTTCCGTTGATGCGATAGAAAGGCACAAATACACCACAGACACAAGCACAAGAACAGGTAATGACAGCTCAGACTTATACTCTTGTCACCTAGTAAGATATACATGACGCATATTAGATTGTACATGACAACCCAATAGGATATACATGACGCCTATTCGTTTTTATATGACAACCCAGTAGGATATACATAACGCCTATTTGTTTGTACATGTCACAAGTACATGCCGTCTGAAATAGACTTTTATTAAATCAATGAAGATTTTGCCATTGTTCTACTATATTTGAGACAAATCACTTATTCAAGAATCACTTATGAAATCAATGAAGTTTTTTTTGTTACGAAAACCTAAGCATGACAAAACGTTGGTATCCCTTGGTCCGATCCCTACACTTGTATATATAGATGACAATCTCTCTGTCTAATGAAATAGGGGACAAAACGTTGGTATCTACTCTATAATCAACATGTTCAAATTGAATTCAAACAACGCAAATTAATGGTGATAAGATGACAATCTCTCTGTCTAATGAAATATGACAAAGAGCATTATGGCTTGTTTATAATGGCCATGTTAGGCATGTTTTGACAGAAATATTCTTCACATATAGCCTATTAGCTCAATGGGAGAGCATTGTGGTCATACACAAAGATGTGTGTTCAATTCCCACACAAGCTTATTATTCATGAATCATTTAAGTTATATGCTTGTCAAAATTGGATTTAGCATGTTAATGTTGATGGAGATTGTAGCTCAGCTTTGCTCAATTTCAGTTTCTGTCATAGCCTATTTGCTGATGTACCATTTTTGCTCGACACATGAATTTTTTTACTTGACACGTGAATTGTTTTACTTAACACGTGAATTGTTTACTTGACAGGTGAATTGTTTTATGTGACAGGTGAATTGTTTTACATGACATGTGTGAGATTTACCGACTTCCATTAGATATCGATATTTTTTTACAAGATTTTACCCATGGGTATACAATACGGATATTTGAAATTATATTTAACAACTATATACACACACACACTAAATGGACCCCTTTCTTCACATGATGAATGAGCTCCTCGAAGAGCTCAAATTCCATATAGAATGAAATAAACCATTAGTTTAGTTTTACATGACGCTTACTTTAGTTTTACATGACTCTTACTGAATACTGGTATTTAACAAATTAACAAATCGCACATGGAATTTGATAGACAATATTCTTGAGCCAGCACTAACACGAAAAAGTGCTAACAGATTAACAAATCCCCATAGTCGGTGCGCGTCAACAAATTCGATTGTCAGCACGAACGGCGCCAGCAACGTCAGCATTCCCTGCGTCAGCAACAGAAAGTGCTAACACGAAAAAAAAAATGCTGAGGGAGAGGGGGGCACATGGGGATTGACAGTTTGCCAAATATTTCAATAAGGTGGATACTTTGCTAATTTGACCAATATTTATGGATACTTTGCTAACTATCCCTTGTTTGTAATGTGATACGAGGAGAGGAGAGAAAAACAATTATTAAAATTAAAGACAAACAATATTTAAAACAACAAAAATGAAAAGATAAATGCAATTGGTCGAAATACTTAAAATAAAGGTAGAAAAGACAAATTAGAATAAACTCTTATGTTTTAAGAATTTATATATAGAAAATTGTAGATAATATTTGGGCAATAATTTACTATCATCTTATATTTTGTGCCATTTTTACCATCTCTAAAGTTAATACTCCCTCCATTTACTAATAAATGTCGTTTAATTTTTTTGTACATTTTTTAAGAAGTAAACAATTATATTAATTATCAATTTTATAAAATTAATTTAGTACTACTTAACGCTCCCTCTGTTTTTTTATATGACTTGTACTAGTTATGCACATTTAATTAGGATGATAAAAATTATATAAATATTAATTTTAAATTTTTTAAAACAATTTCATATTTATTAGTAATAAGTATGAAATTATAATTTTTTAAAAGTTAATATTATATATATATTTTTATCATTATAAAAAATCGTGTATAAATAATATAAGTCATATAAAAAATAGAAGGAATAATAATTATCAAAATATATAATATTAATAAAATATTAATATTTATATAGTTTTTACCTTCTTAAAAATGTATCAAGTATTAAAAATTCAAATGACACTTTTTTTATTAAGTAAAAATTCGAGCTTAGACAAGTCTGAAGCTCGAGAAATTCAAATGACACTTGTTTGTGAATGGAGAAAGTGTTGAAGTATAATTTTCAATGGTTTTTAGAACTTTCTAAATGCTTAAAAACCAGTTGGGATCACTTATTATACTTTGTGTGACACTCAGTGTTGCACAAAATTATTTCAGATAAAAATTGTTCATAAAAGAATTCCAAAATATTATAATAATGTTATAATTGATAAGTCATATATATTTGGTAAAAATATTAAAAAAAATTATACTTTAAGAATTAATCTTGAGAAAAATATTGCTATTTTGTGATTTTTACTCATATTTATTTTTAAGAAAAACATTTTTATGATTTTTTAAAATAAATTTTTTCCATATTTGTATGAATCATCATTTATATTATAATTTAAAATATTTTTTAAAATTATTATTATAATTTAAAATATTTTTTAAAATTATAAATTTTGATATAAAATAATTTTGTGTAACACATCTTTTTTATTAATTAAGAATTTAAGATCGTATATATCCGAATCTCCATAGACAGGTCGAAATATACATAGAAAATTTTTGTGTAATACAAATAAAATACATGATCTTCAATCGAAAAAAACTGGGAAAAAAAAGGAAAACCTGAAAGAAATACGGAGTAAAAGACCTGAGAGAAAAGAAAAGGTCAAAGTCAATTGAAAATAAAAAACATTTCCCCAAATTGAAAAACCCTAAAAACCACTCTCTCTCCTAGGGTTTATGGCAAACTAGCTGTTCTTCCTTCCCAGATTCAGCTTTGTTTCTTCCGCTTTTTTCTTCCCATTCTCAGCTCTCTCCATTTATATTCGTCTCGGTTGCGTTGCTTAAAATGGAGAGCTTGTCCTCAAACGAGATTGCTTTGGAGGGACTTGTCAGCTCTGCTATGGGAGCCTTGCTGGTTGAAACTCTGGCTGCTGCTGCTTCGAAGCTTCTTTCCTTTATGCTGCTTTTGGTATTATCCGTCTCTATCTAGATCTGTAACTTTGTCTTTTAATTTATATGATTTTAGAGTCTTACGTTTTATAAGAGGTAATTACGCGTTCTTCTTGTAATTCATTCGTCAAATTGGCATGTGAAAGGTGAGTTTGCTCTGGCTTACTGGCTCGGCTTTGCCAGATTTCCATTTTATGCTTATTGGATTAGCTGAATTTGAGTTTTTGTGCTCTGTGTTGGTCCATTTGCTCATTGCAACTTCAGATTCATTTAGAAATATCAGATTTGGTTATGTATTCCAGTGTGTGGTGTGCATTTTTTTCCTGTAATTTGCCTATTGTTGAATGTATCTTCCCTGATAGGATAGCATTTCCCAGTTCATATTCATTTATTCTTGTATGTCACTGTGGAACCTTGCACTGAAATGCTGCATATTATGAGGGAATCAGCTGCTTGATTGGTAAATTATCAAGTTATGATTGATAAAGTATCAAATTCTGGAAACCTGATTTCAATACGTAACGATTTATGATAGGAGTGACTTATTATATGAGTGGCTTAACTCAAGCGCGCGTGCATTGTAGGATAGGTTAGACAAAGAGCAATTACTCAAGCTATTCTATGAGAAATTGTTCAAGTCTTCTCCTTACAAGAATCAGATCTGGTGAGAAATTATAAGATATTTGTTTTTGAACACTTTTCTGTGTGCGGTATGTATTGTGATTCCTGTTGCTGAGTAGTCACTTTATTTTTTCATTTGGAAATTCAGTACTTAGCTATTTAGATAGTTTTTGATGTTGAAGCCTTGGAAGGTTGGATATAGCTTGCTCAAGTTTACTAGTAGTATTTTCAGATTTGACTGTGAATTATTTCGGCCAACACAGTGTTGGAAAAACATTTAACAGTTCAGCCAACTGAGCTCATTAACCCTGTGTGTTTGGGTGTTCTTGCTGTTCAGCTTCCCTTACATTTCAATGTTTAATCCACTCTGTGAGGGATCATCCCACATTCTACCCAATAAAGGATTCTCAGTGTCTTTATTATTATATCCAATCATCTGAAGGCATGAAATTCATCACGTCTATTTGTTCTGTTTTCAGAATGGATCTTTGCCAATACCTGATGGAAGCCTTGTGTTACCACAGGATCCTTTTGCACCCAAACGGTCAGTTAAATGTGCCTCATAAGTTGTTTCTCTGTATCATGTATGTTCTTTGATCAGTTTCCAGGAGATGATGGATCCTGCAGATACTGATTATGAACAATCATTTCCTTCCCAGGTTGCTATTGTCTGAAATTCATGAAGCCAAGCAGCAAGAGCCCGAAAACAAGGATGGTGATGACAATGAAAGTGACGAGAATGGTGAAGAAAAGGCTGTGGATGATCAGGATGATGAAGGTGCTGAAGACGATGCAGAGGGAGAGGGAGAGGGTAAGGATGAGGAAGAAGGAGATGTAGAGGATGGGCCAGACGCCAATGGCGATGACGATGCAGAGGAAGAGGATAATGATGATGATGATGATGATGACGACGACGATGATGCAGAGGAAGATGACGAAGATGATGACGATGATGACGACGATGACGACGATGGAGGAGAGGAGGATGAGGATGAAGATGAGGAGCCTGAGGATGAAGAAGCTGACGAGGAAGAGGAACCACCTACTAAGAAGAGGAAAGGAGAGTGAGTATGAAGTTCCACTTCCAAAGCATTTGAGCTCTGTTATCAGAGTGGTAGAACACCAAGTTAACCGTTACGGGTTAAGGTATGTAGGAAACTTGATTACGCCTTTAAAATGAGCATGTAAAAGTAGTACCGGAACAAAACTGTTCTATTAGAAATCATGTTTGATGTCTGCAGTTTTACACATTTTAGAGCTTACTGTAATAGATTCCATGGTCTTGATTTCCCAGGCCAGCTGAATTCTGTTATGTTGCTTACACTTTCGGTTGATCTGCCAATGCTAAGAAATTGCTCCAACTAATCCACAATTGATTATCTATCAATTTTATCATCATTAATTGATCAATAAATTGATGTACTCCTGCACTTTCTTTTTATCAATGACTGAAATTTCATTCACTTAAAATCAAACGAACTGACATAGCGAGAAAAGACTACATGATATGATGCAGAATTTCGTTAACACAATGAACAAATAAATTAATGTAGTTAAATTACTCAATTCAACAAGCACACAATGTCAACAAATGGATTAATCAAAATGTGATATGATTTGATAGCATTTGAGCAGCTCAAATCACGATCGATCAGTAGTAGTGCTTCCCCTTGCGCGAAACGGATGAGTTGACACGACGGCATGACTTGCGAACTTCACCCTGGTTGCCCGTTAGGACTCCTACCCTACCGAGTTTAACCATCGCTTTTCCAAACTTGATCTGGAACAGAGTGTTGTCAGCTGCGTATTTCTCCGCAATGGCTTTGGTGGAAGGATCAATCGCTATCAGCTGATCAATCCGAAGGACACCCTTGCGCGCTTTGATGGCCTTGTAGAAGCCATTGTCGACAATGTTTCCGCTCTTTGGGGTTTGGTCGAGGAATACGGTGTTGTTACCTAATCCACTGCGTGGGCAAGCTCTCTTTAGAGTTGGGATGATCGCGGGATTCAGGGTTGGATCCATCCTTCCAGCAACACCGTTGAAGTTGTAGAGACGGTCTTGGAAGACGATACAATGTGCTACCCCAACAGTGTGGGCACCTACACAAATGTGCGATTCAACACTCGACATTACAACATTACACGAGCGAGATAGTGTGGGATCGACGAACATAAGCAAGATTGTACACACACACACACACATATATATATATATATATATATATTTACATGTACCTTGAAGAAGAACAAACTCCTCCTTGTTGATTCCTTTAGTAGCGAACGCCTGGATGGCGTTAGCAACGGAGATTGTCGGCGGAGGGAGAGTAAAGACTTCGGTGGCATTTGAAACACGCCCATCTCTTCTTCCGGTTTCTACATTGTACCAGTAACCCCTTGCCTGCATTTTTGTATATATAGTTGTCGAATGTTAAAATGTGATTTTAGGGTACAAATTGCACAATTCGGATTGTTAAAATGTGATTTTTGTATATATAGTTGTCGAATGTTAAAATGTGATTTTTGTATATATAGTTCTTCGGTGGCATTTGGGGTAATGGGTTCAAATCTTATTAACCTTATTTTTTTTATAATTTTTATTTCTCCTAGTTTTCGTCTACTATAAATGTCTTATTAAATACTCCGTAACACTTTTAAGGTCCTCTCAAATATATTTAATAAAAACATTATTTTCTATATATAGATATAAAAATAATTTTCAAATTTTTTAATTTCTTGTTTTTCTTTAATTATTTCATAAAAATGTCTATTTAAATCACAAATTTAAAGTTTTTCTAATATATTTAAACAAAAAAATTATATTTTCATTCATACATGCAAAAAAAATTCTTAAAATTTTTTTTAGCCCCCGCTAAAATAAATTCTTAAGATTATAGTTATATATAGTTAGATGTGCAATATGCCAATATACTCCGTAGTTATATATAGTTAGATGTGCAATATATATGCCAATATATAACTTACCATGACAACAGAAACTCTGGTGGCTATGGCGATGATATCGGCGCATGAAACGACTCCGGGGCAAAGCCTTTCCAAACTTGACTTCACCTCATCAATGACTTCATAACCTCTTACGCCCGAATTTGGAGGCGAAGTCTTCTCAGCGTTTTTCCCGTCCAACAAAATGGAGGCGTCGCATCCCTATCGATTCAGTTACGTCGAAAATATACACAATGAAGTTGTGTAAAAAGGAATTCGCAATTTCGCAAGCACTAATAAATTAAAATTTAACTCACTCGAACGAAGCAATCATGGAACTGCATGCGAAGCAGAGCAGCAACGAGCGTAGGGTCCTTGATGAACTTGGCCTTCACTATTCCGAAGGTGATGGATTCGACATCATATTGGCCACATTTGCCATGATAGAAACCGACCCTCAGATTGGCGAGGCAGTCTCCGGCAAGTGTCGCAAGAACTAGCAAAAGGGCTAGTGCCACTTGAGATGTAACCTTGGCCATGTTAATGATCGATCGATCGATCGATCAAGAAAACTATATGTGATGAGATTAGAGTAATTAATGTGGGTTTGGTGTGGGAGTAAGATACCAACTATGTTGAGAATTTATAGGCCAAATTTTCCTACTGATCATTAGTTTAATTATAATTAAGACGTGCATAGCTTGTACGATTTCTGTGAATGGGCATGTCCTTTCTTTACCCTTTGTCCGATTCAGATTATATTTGTTTTTAATCAAGAAAAGATGTTGAGACGTTAATTAATTTATGAAGGAAATTGATCGACATTGACTTCATTAATTAAACTTAACCTTGATATAATTTGCTGGCATTGGAGATCTCCGTACCAAATGGTTTGAAGCAAGTTACAAATCTAGAGCTCACAATCAAGCAAGCAAGTTATGAGAGTTAAAAGAATGAAGATGTATGCACCCTTTTCCTAAATTAGCCGAGATGGTTTTTTCGAGAGAGCCATAAACAAAATAGGCATACAAACACTCAAGAATAACTAAATCAAGGAAAACAATTGCACCTACATGCACATGAGTGCAGATGGAAATCTCATTTCAAAATGTCCAAACGGATAAAGTTTGGCCTCTTGCATCTTCTCCTCAATGTTGGTGACTCCAACCTTGTTCCAAATGACCTCTTTTTTTTTTATTGTGACTAATCTCCCATGTCTGCACATCCATTACAACATCCTCATTTCTGTCAATGACATCTTATAGTCTTACGCCTTAGTGATTGGCAAACACTCGATGCCATACAATAAAGTTGGATGGAAAAACACCTTGTAAAATTTCCCCTTCAATTTCGAAGGCAACTTTTTATCGCAAAGGGCACCTGATGCACATCTCCATTTTTTCCAGCCCACTCAAATCTAGTGTTCAATATCTCTATCAATCCCTTTTCGCTTTTCATAAAAAACCAGGTACTTGAAATTCTCTTTCATTGGGATTTTGTCCTCTCCCAACACAACTAGTGCCTCTAGCTCTCTAGACTCCTCGAAGCAAAACTGCACATATTTAGTCTTGGTTCTACTCTATCGAAAACCCTTAGTTTCAAGCAACCCCCCCCCCCCTCCAATTGTCCACCTTGCGCGCCAATACATTCTTGTGTTGTACATTAACACAATATCGTTTGTAAAAAGCAAGTAACAAGGGACCTCTTCCTGGAGTGGCCTAGACAATGCATGCATCACAAGAGTGAACAGAAATGAACTAAGGGTTGATACCTACTTTAAACTCACCTGAACCTAAAAGTACTTTGAGTCTCCACTAGATGTGCTAACACTTGTCAAAAATCCATCGTACATATATTTATGATTATGATGTATGTCCCTAGTACTCCCTTGTCTTTCAAGAAGTTCCATCACAACTCCCTAGAGACCTTGTCATAAGCCATGCCATAAGCAAATTCTTCTTTCTGTACACGTGTCTCGCTCAACCGCCTCTTCAAATGAATGGCTTCCATGGATGACCTGGCAGGTAGGCACGGAACCAGGAATAAAATTCGAGATGGGCTGAATTTGTATATATTTTTTTTTCTACGTTCACATTAATAGGGAAAAAGGGAGGGATGGCAGTTGCAAAGGGAAAAAACATAAGGCATTTGCTTTTCAGGGGATTTGAACCCACTACAATATCCCATAATTTCATAATTCATTGCCAACTATGCCATCATCATTTATGTGTAATACCCCAACAAAGATCAGCCCACCCCTAGGTCTGCCCCTGCTGCCAGGCATGAAAACCGAACTGGTTCTTAAAAATGTGCACCAACCTCCTCAATCTGAATTCTATAACTCTTTCCCAAAGCTTCATTACATGAATCAAGAATTTGATTCCTATGTAGTTTCCTCATCATTGAACATCCCTCTTGCTCTTCTATATAAAGACTAGCTTGTCCAGTCTCCAATCCCTAAGTATCTTAGCTATCTTAAGGATAACTTTGAAAAGAGATGTAAACCACTCAAACCTCTTGACCCCTAGGCACTTATGAACATCCACATGTATTTCATCTGGGCCTATTTTATTATTTTTCATATTGCAAACAACTCCCTAACCTTCTCCAAGGAAATACATCGGTAGAAACTATAGTCAATGCGTCCACTTAGTTGGAAATCCTATCAAGTGGATTATAGCCCTCATTAAGTAGATTTGAAAAATACCTCTTCCATCTCCCCCTAAATGTTTTGACATATTGGTAATTTATATATAGTAAAATTGTTTACTAGTGTTTGGATTGTGTAACTCGTCTCTAGTATTATCTAGAAGTTCAAGTTCTTGTTCACCAGGATGCATTTGAATAGTGGTCATGATGGAGTTGACATCTTTCATATTCTTGCTTTTGTCAAAAAAAAATGTAGTAAGAAAGTTGATATATATTAGCTGACACTCATGGGATATATATGATTGCATGTGAGCTTGATTGTAATGACGGTGCGAGGCAAGTGATCACACCATGTAATAGAAGGGAAAAATGGTCTTTTGACATTCATAAAAAGCTATCATAAATATATAGCATAACCGAATATAAAAGATGACAAGGGAGAATGAACTGATATGACCTCCTAACAAACTTTCTCTTTATCTTCTCCAACTACTCATTTTTTGTTAATTAATTCTTGATCAAACAATAGTAACTTTTCATGGTATCAAAACTACACAGTTGTCGATTGATCAAATCAAAGAAAGAATTTGAAGAATTACAGAGCTAGAATTTCAAAGGAAGATGGAAGAGAACTTTGAAGCAATTTTATGATGAGAAATTTGTAATACGAGCAACTTGAGTAATCCTTTGTCGCTCTCCAGTTCAGATCATCCAGGATCTCAATGGATCTAACTTCATGAGTTGGAGTCATGGTATGAAGATGGTACTAGGTGCCAAATTCAAGCTATTGATGGGATTCCGCAAATAGAGGCGAACACAACAAAGATGCAGAAGTGGTTAAGGTGCGACAATATATATGATCCGTTGCTAGATCTTGAATTCCATGGAGAACAACATCACTGATGGGTTCATGTATATCGATTCATCAAAATAGCTACGAGCTAGACGAGATAATTGAGTGATTTGCATAAATTGATGGATTGATATTGTACCAATTGAAGACCTTGAGTAATCTTACTCAGGGTAACTAGACTATAGTGGAACACTTCGCGTAGCTATAGAAGCTATGGGATGAGACATTCAGCTTAGAAGGAATGCCAAAGTATGCATGTGGTGCACTCAGTAGGTGTTCATGTGAAATGGTCAAGAAACTTGAAGAAATGGATAACATGAACAAGCTAATTCAGCTCTTGATGGGATTTTGAATGATGTGTATGAAAGTGTCAGGAATGAAATACTCGTTATGGATCCTCTTTTGTCGGTGAATAAGTTGTTTCACATAGAGAAACATGATGTGGTCAATGAATGATCAAGCACAAGATCAGAGTCTAGTGTTTTTGTTGCTTAGAATTTGACGTATGGGAGGAGAGATTCGAATATTAATAAGGCCAGTAAGAAACACAATCATTGCATTGTGACATGGCATTGGAAAAAATGAATGCTTCAAGATAATAGGATATCTTGAGTGGTTCAATAATCTTGGGAGGAAAGAACCAATGAAAATCGATAGCATCACTTGTTGAGATGTTATAATCACCACTAGATGCATCTGATGCATCATTGGATGACATTAAACCTACCCCAAATCGTCGTGTTTTGGGATGGTCGTTACCCTTACAAAAAATCCTAAATAAACCTACCCCAACTCAAACCATAGCAAAAACAAATAACACACAAAGAAGAAGACAAATGTATCACACAAACCTATACTCGTGGAAATTATCGTATTGCACCAATGAACACCGAGGCTATGCAGTGCCATTCTTCTCTATGATTTGTCATTGTCTTCTTCTCCTCTTCTTCTACACCAGCAACCTACCTCAACCAGCCACAACATATCTTTCATAGTCGCAACAAATCAACCACATAAGGAAACCAATCTTCTTACTCAGAAGCATGACTTTCTGCAAGGGTCGTCCCAACCCTCAAATATGTGATGAGGTCTTCAAGACCTTCTCATTTTATGTCAAAACTACAGAGACACTAGACACAAATAATAAATTCAAAGAATTTTGCAAGTACCAAAACACAGAGGTCCTTGACAACCCACAAGGTCTCAAACAATCTATAACCATTATTAATCACAACTATCATCCTTGAAGTCAATCCTTATTATTTCATCCCATTTTTTCTTAATAGTGAATAAAAAGACTTTCATAGATATACCAAGGGCAATGTATCTCCTTGGACGTTCAGGATGACAAGCTTGTTTACGAAAAAACAAGAAACCCATTGGGCAAAAGCCAGTTTGCAAAAAACGTTACTGTTAGCAATATTATTTTAGGAAGTTTATATTTGTGCATATCGAGTATATATTTATGATTGTACCCTCATGGTTTTTACCCAATGATATATATATATATATAGGAGTAGGCCTCTGAAATCCATCGAGGACTCAGTTATCCAAACACTTACATGGTATCAGCCTTTTTTGTGAAACCCTAATTTCTCGTTTCACAAATTATATCGATCCCCCGCCACCGCCGCTCCAACGGCTGCCCCCCACCCTCCTGTCACCGCCGCCGCATCCGCCGCCACCCCCTTTTTCAGCCACCGCCGCTCCTTTTCGCCGCCGCCGCTCCCTACCGCTCCCGATGGCTAACGTTGTCAACCCCCCGCCGCCACCGCAGCCACAAAACTCTTTTCATTCCACCAAATCCGTTACCAACATCAAAAACGAAATTCCCCTAACCCTAGACCTCAAGAAGGTTCAATACCACACCTGGGCAGAACTCTTCACCATCGCTTGTCGGGGCCATGACGTCCTCGCCCACATCGACGGTTCCGACCGCCCCGATGATGTCCCCGAGCCTCTCTGGAACTGACTCGACTCCATCGTGCTCGGATGGATCTATGCTACCATCTCCGAGGATGTTTTGATAACCGTCCTCCAACCCGGCTCCACCGCTCGTGATGTTTGGCTCTGCATCAAGGGCCTATTTCATGACAATCAATCCACTAGGGTTGCGGATCTTGAGAGCAAGTTCATCAACACCCGTCAGGAGAGCTTCCCCACCGTCTCCGACTATTGCCTTGCCATCAAGGCCATCGCCGATCAACTTGGCGATGTCGGACACAAGGTCAGTGAAGAGCACCTTGTCCTTCAGCTCATCAATGGCCTCTCCACTAAGTTCGACATCGTCGGTGGCATGATCAGCAACACCTCACCGCTCCCAAACTTTCATGGTGGCTCGCAGCATGCTCTCTAGGGAGGAAAGTCATCAGGGCCGCCCTCAGACACCGTCCCATGTCCTTGTGTCCTCCAAGGACTTCCTGCCCACGGACCCTTACCCTCGACCACCACCCACCAACCAACCCAGGCCGACCCAGCAGCGCGGTGGCCGAGACCGAGGCCGTGGCAACCGTCGTGAGCACGACAACCAAGGTGGCGACCGCCGCTTATCCACGCAGCCACCGTGGTACCCCCAGGCTCACTGGGCGCCCCCGCCCTGTCCCTATCCAATGTGGGCGGGCTACCCCCCGCCATCGATGGTCCGCCCGTACCGCCCTCCACCACAGGGGGCCCCGTCCTCGGCGCTATTCTCCTCGCAGCTGCAGCCGGCGTCACCCATGCACACCGACCTCTCCGCCGGTTTCTCCACCACAGGACTTCAGCAGTCGGACGACAACTGTTATATGGATATCGGGGCCTCTTCTCACATGACGAACGCGCAAGGTAACCTACAAACTGTTTTTAATTCTAGCACTTTACATTCTGTCTATGTCGGCAACGGCGCACCCCTTTCCATTGTCGGTTCGGGCCAAGCAACCCTCCCTATTGAGCCACCCTTTCGCCTTAATAACGTCCTACTTGCCCCTAACCTAGTAAAAAACCTCATCTCTATTCGTCAATTTACCATTGATAATCACGTGGCCGTTCAATTTGACCCGTTTGGTTTTCTTGTGAAGGATCTATGTACGGGGACCCCAATCATGTGGTGCAATAGTTCTCGCGACCTCTACCCTATAGCCACAGCCAAACCGCTTCCCCCATCAGCCCCGTCCATCAACGTCATCCTGGCGATCATGTCCTTCATAGTCTTCGTTCTAGTCATTTCATTTCTTGTAATAAAGTATCGGCTGTGTGCACTTCGTGTGAGATCGCTAAGAGCAAAAGACTCCCTTTTCATATTTCTCAGTCAGTTACCATTGCACCGTTTGACATTATACATTGCGATTTGTGGACATCGCCTATTCCAAGTGCTAGTGGTTTTCGCTATTATTTGGTTGTTCTTGATGATTTCACCAATTTTGTTTGGGTCTTTCATCTACGCCACAAATCTGAAACACAAAGTCATGTTGTTACCTTTCACAACTTTGTCAGAACCCAATTTAATTTGCCTATCAAATCCATTCAGTGTGACATGGGAGGCGGGTTCGACAACAACATTATCCGCTCATTTTGTCAACAACACGGGATAGACCTCCGCTTCTCTTGTCCACAAACTTCACCTCAAAATGGCAAAGCGGAACGCATTCTCCGCACTCTCAATGATCAAACCCGAACTCTCCTTCAACATGCCTCTCTACCCCCCACCTTTTGGGTTGAAGCACTTCACATGGCCACTTACCTTCACAATATCCTACCATCCAAATCCGATGACAACTCCATCCCAACCCTGGCACTCTACCATCGCTACCCTTCCTACAATCACATTCGAGTGTTTGGTTGTCTTTGCTTTCCCAACATGAGTGCCACTGCTCACAAGCTCTCCCCATGGTCCACCAAATGTGTCTTCTTAGGCATATCCCCAAACCATCGAGGCTATCGTTGTGTTCGCTTGGATACAAATCGGGTTGTAACATCTCGCCATGTGATTTTCGACGAACAATCCTTCCCCTTCGCTTCCCAACCTCAGCCCCCGTCACCACACCCCAAGTCCCTACCGACTCCGACACATACCCACCCCTCCTCCGCCATCTCCTTGGCCGTACCCCACCCATGCCGCACCCGCGGCTCCATGCAGCGCCCGCTGCCCCACTCGCCGCAGCACCTGCTGCAATCCCCCCTGCAGCGGCCGCTGCACCATTGCCGCGGCCGCCGCACCAATGCCGCGGCCGTCGCACCATGCAGCGCCCGCCGCCCCACCCACCGCAGCGCCTGCTGCAACTCCCCTTGCAGCGGCCGCCGCACCCATGCCGCGGCAGCGCCCCTTGCAGTGCCCGCCCCACCCTTGACAACCCGGCCCCAATCCGGGATCTTCAAACCCAACCCCAAGTACAACCTTCTCACCCTGTCCACACACATACCCCCCCTACCTAAATCACCACAAAAGGCCTTACAGGACCCGAACTGGAATGCCGCTATGGTCGATGAGTTTAGTGCTTTAATTAAAAATGGCACGTGGGACCTCGTTCCTAGGCCTCGGGACTCTAATATCATTAACTGCATGTGGTTGTTCAAACATAAGTATAAGTCTGATGGGTCACTTGAACATAACAAGGCTCACCTACTTGTCAATGGCAAGTCTCAAGAGGTTGGTGTGGACTGTGATGAAACCTTTAGCTCGGTCGTCAAACCTGCTACGATACGCACTGTTTTGAGCATCGCTCTCACTAAGGACTGACCTATTCACCAGCTGGACGTCAAAAATGCCTTCCTGCACGGCAACCTGCAGGAGACTGTGTATATGCATCAGTCGCCAGGTTTCTATGATCACTCACGCCCCTCCCACGTCTGCCTTCTCCGGAAGTCTCTCTATGGGTTGAAACAGGCGCCTCACGCCTGCTATCACCGTTTCGCCACGTACCTCACTGGGATTTGTTTTCAGGGCAGTCAGTCTTATCACTCCCTCTTTGTGTTCCATTTGGGGTCTGACACTACCTACCTCCTACTGTATGTCGATGACATTGTGCTCACTGCATCCTCTTCATCCCTATTGTCTCGCCTGATGACATTGCAGCGTTCGGAGTTTTCCATGACTGATCTTGGTCCGCTGAGCTACTTCCTTGGCATCTTTGTGACTCGCACTCGTGATGCGCTTTTTCTTCATCAGAAGAAATATGCTCTTGAGATTGTCGACAAAGCCCGGATGACGTCTTAAAAACCTGCCACTACCCCTATCGACTGCAAGTCCAAGCTCGATGCTGCCTCCAGTCCTAAGGTTGATGATCCTACAACCTACAGTAGTCTGGCGGGTGCCCTCCAGTATCTGACGTTCACTAGGCCATACATCGCCTTCGCCGTCCAACAAATTTGCTTATACATGCATGATCCCCGTGAGCATCACCTCCAGACTCTCAAGCAGATCATCCGGTACATCAAAGGCACCAGTGACATGGGTTTGCACCTCTGTCGCGGCCGGTTCGACACCCTCACAGCCTACTCGGATGCCGACTAGACGGGTTGTCTAGAAACTCGCCGCTCCACCTCTGGCTTCGCGATATACTTCGGCGATAACCTCGTCTCGTGGTCCTCCAAGCGTCAGGCGACCATCTCTCGCTTCAGTGCCGAGGCCGAGTATCGTGGTGTCGCCAACGCCATGGCAGAGACCTGCTGGCTCCGCAACCTTCTTTGCGAGCTTCATGTTCCGCTTTATGCAGCCACCTTGGTCTATTGCGACAATGTCTCCGCCGTCTACCTCTCCTCGAACCCGGTTCAGCACCACCGGACCAAGCACATCGAGATTGATATCCATTTCGTCAGAGAAAAAGTCGCCCTAGGCCAGGTTCGGGTATTAAATGTCCCTTCTGCACATCAGTATGCGGACATTTTCACAAAAGGATTACCTACTCCTCTTTTTACTTCTTTTCGTTCCAGTCTTGCTATTCGCTCACCTCTAGCTGCGACTGAGGGAGGATGTTAGCAATATTATTTTAGGAAGTTTATATTTGTGCATATCGAGTATATATTTACGATTGTACCCTCAGATTTTTTACCCAATGATATATATAAAGGAGTAGGCATCTGAGATCCATCAAGGACTCAGTTATCCAAACACTTACAGTTACTTGTCGTTACAACTATGGATATTTGTTTAAGACAAGATTATGCTTTATGGTGACAAAGTTAAAAGTTTGATTCATTGGAAGCCCGTCTTAGTAGACACATGAAATGTTTCGTCATACTACACTTTAATTTAGTAAAACATGTTTAGCAGTCCTTCACTTGAGAATTACAGAAGCCACGTTTCAGGGGCCAAAAAAAAAAGTTTTATAACGGGTACATTTTGCCTTTTGAAGTAAATTGCTTGGTTTTTAAAATTTAATGCTAGTTATAAATCTCTTATTTAAGGAGATTTAAATATCAAATGCTCACCAACAACCCACAACTTGAATTGATCGAGTACTTGTGTGCATATAAAAGTATCCTTTAAAATTAAATGCCAAGTTGGTTTAATTTTTTCCGATTGGAAGCAAGACGTGATTTCAAGTAAATTAACGCTAACGGAGACTACTTAACAGTCGTACGTACCGTTGTACCAGAAAGCCAGAAAACTTGCACAGTTGATCGTTCTAACAAATTTTAAATTAACGGATCTGAAAAACAACAACTTAGTAATCATCAACTACTCAGTTTGTTTCAAAAATACGAAAGAAATCATAACAGAGATCTTGGTGAAGCTATCCGCAACATAAAAAAACAAAACTTGTCATTATCTGCAGAGGGTTCGACAGAAGTAGTTATTCGAGATTAATTACCATAGTTCTATAATATATAGTCGTAATTTAGGCAAAGCCACAAGAAGTTGCAATCTAAGAAGACATTGCAGTTAATTGGAGAGAAGATATGAAAATATACACCCAACATGAACCCTGAAACCCTCAACAACTATCGCCGAGCTCAAACCTAAAACCAATTGACATTAAAAAATAATAGTCCCCCAACTTATATACAATTTTTGGCTTTCAAATACAATAATTTGGAATACTTTTTTTTTTTTTTTATCATTTCACATCTTCCACAACAATCCTATCCAAAACATTTTTATAATTTTTCGTGTGCCTCTTTGATACCTTAAAGCGTCGATCGACCCATCTAAGCTCTAAACCACTTGATCATCTCCAATGCCAGCAGATTCTTGATTTAACAAATTGAGTCAATGTCGATCAATTTCCGTTATTGATCTCTCGACATTTTTTCTGAATAATAATTGTAATCTGAACAATGCAAAAGGAGAATAATAGAAAGGGCACCAAGCTATGCACGTCTTGCACCCTCAAAACTAAGTCAGCAAGAAAACTAACTTGGCCTATAAATTCCCATCCAAGTTAATCCAACATCAAACTCGATCACGTAAATAACTCAATCTAATCAGATATAGTTTTCTTGAGTTAAGTGATCGATCATTAGAAGATGGCCAAGGTAAAATCTCAAGTGGCCCTAGCCCTTGTTCTCATTCTGGCGACTCTTGCCGGAGAATGCCTTGCCGCTAATTTGAAGGTCGGGTTCTATTATGGAAAATGTGGTAGAAATGACGTTGAATCGATTGTCTTTAGCGTGGTGAAGGCCAAGTTCATCAAGGACCCTACGCTTGTTGCTGCTCTGCTTCGCATGCAGTTCCATGATTGCTTTGTTCGGGTATGTGAGTTCATTTAATTCATTATATGCAGCAATCTATATTATTCATGAACATATGTATATGGAAGAAAAAAAAAGTTGGTTATATGAATTCCTTTTCATATATGTAAGTATGTAACCTTGCTTTTTCGACATAATTGATATAGGGATGCGATGCATCCATCCTTTTGGACGGGAAAAACACCGAGAAGACTTCATTTCCGAATCTGAGCGTAAGGGGTTACGAAGTCATTGATGAGGTGAAGGCAAGTTTGGAAAAGCTTTGCCCCGGTGTTGTTTCATGTGCTGATATCATTGCCATAGCCACCCGAGTTTCGGTCGTCTTGGTATGTAATAGTTAATTTCATATGTATAATTGATACACTAAAATCACACACATATATATATGACTATCTATAAATGCAGGCAAAGGGTTACTGGTACAATGTAGAAACTGGAAGAAGAGATGGGCGTGTTTCAAATGCGACGGAAGCCTTTGCTCTCCCCGCGCCATTTATCACTGTCCCCGACGCTATTAAGGCGTTCGGTTCTATAGGAATCAACAAGGAGGAGCTTGTTCTTCTTCTAGGTACAACATGTACTTGAATTTAGTACAAACTTTATTACTTGTGTACTTAAATATATTGTGGTACCGTTTTTAGGTGCCCACACTGTTGGGGTGGCACACTGTCTGGCCTTCCAAGACCGTCTCTACAACTTCAACGGTGTCGCTGGAAAGACGGATCCAACCCTAAACGCGACACTTATCCCAGCCCTTAAGAGAGCTTGCCCACTCAATGGATTCGGTAACAACACCGTGCTCCTTGACCAAACCCCAAAGAGCGGAAACATTGTCGACAATGGCTTCTTCAAAGCGATTAAAGCACGCAAGGGTATCCTCCGGATCGATCAGCAGCTTGCAATTGATCCTTCCACCAAAGCGATTGCAGCGAAATACGCAGCTGACAATAGTTTGTTCCTAATCAAGTTTGGACAGGCGATGGTGAAGCTTGGTAGGGTCGGAGTTCTCACCGGTAAGCAGGGTGAAGTTCGCAAGTCATGTCGCCGTGTCAACTCAGTTGTCGCCAAGCCCTGATGATCGAGATTTGAGCTGCTTATATGCTATCTCAAATCGTTTGTGTACGACTGTACGAGCTTATTGAATTGTGTAACTTAACTGCATTCATTAATTTATCTGTTATTGTATTGATTAAAATATTCTGCATGTAGTCTTTCCTGGCTATGTGACTTCTTTTCATCTTGTATTGAATTTCAATGGTTAATAGAAATGAATTATCCGGGTTAGTTGCGGTAATTAATTTTATGTGTATTGAGTTTCAGTGATTGGTAAAAAGGTACAAGGCTAAATTAGGCTAAAGAATTATAAGAAATAACTATACGATCGAGTAAAACCCTATGTTCCTCAAACACATGTGAATTTATCTTTATATGATCAACATATATATTTGACTAGCTAGGCCCGTCTACGAGTTCGACGGATGTAGAAAAATATAAGAAATACGGAGTATATAAGAAATATATGATCAACATATATAAGAAATAACTATTAAAATGCTGCATATTATGTCACTGTGGAACCTTGCACTGAAATGCTGCATATTATGAGGGAATCAGCTGCTTGATTGGTAAATTATCAAGTTATGATTGGTAAAGTATCAAATTCTGGAAACCTGATTCCAATACGTAACGATTTATGATAGGAGTGACTTAACTCTAGCACGCGTGAATCATAGTATAGGTTAGACAAAGAGCAATTACTCAAGCTATTTTATGAGCAATTACTCATGTCTTTTCCTTACAAGAATTAGATCTAGTGAGAAATGGTAAGATAATCGTTTTCAAAAACTTTTCTGTGTGCGGTGTGCTATTGTGATTCCTGTTGCTAAGTAGTCACTTTATCTTTTCATTTGGAAATTCAGTACTTAGCTATTTAGATAGTTTTTGATGTTGAAGCCTTGGAAGGTTGGATATAGCTTGCTCCAGTTTACTAGTAGTATTTTCAGATTTGACTGTGAATTATTTCGGCCAACACAATGTTGGAAAAACATTTAACAGTTCAGCCAACTGAGCTCATTAACCCTGTTATTAAATGTAGATAGATGACATCATGTATGACATATGCTATCACTATAAATAGCATTTACTGTAACCGAATTCAGTTGAATAATTAATAACAGATTCATCATCTTCATCTCTTTCTCTTTGTACTCTCTCTTTCTATTCTCTCTCTGTTCATCATCTTCAAGATCTGAGACATCAAGATGGTATCAGAGCTTTGATCAAATCAGATCGTGTTCAAGATGCAAAACAGAGCAGAGACCTCCGGCGGTGATCGTGATCGCCGGCGAGATCAGATCACATCAATGGATTTGCAGAATCCGTTCTTCATACATCCGGTCGACAATTCAGGGATGATTCTCATGAGTCTGCAGCTTACTGGTGAGAATTATCGTCGGTGGAGTCGAGCTATGATGAAAGCTCTCTCTGTGAACAAGGTGGGCTTCATTGATGGATCTTTGGTTGAGAATGCTGAAAACTCATTGATGTGGCAACGGTGTAACGATATGGTATGCTCGTGGATTCTGAACACTGTATCGAAGGAGATATATGTCACCATAGATGAGTTTGATTTAGCGAAGGAGATGTGGGATGATCTCCAAGAAAGCTTCGGTCAACGAAATGGTCCGTTGATTTTTCAGATCAAGCGCGAAATTGCTGGATGTAATCAAGGGAGCTCTACTGTCACTGATTATTTCACAAAGATGAAAGGTCTATGGCAGCATCTGGCAGGAATTGTCACACCGATTAAGTGCACCCGTGGAAACTGTACTTGTGGTATCTCTGAGAAATTGGAAGCAGCTGAGCAGGCGGATAAGTTAATGAGGTTCTTGATGGGGTTGAACGAAGAATATGATGCTGCAAGAAGGCAGTTCTTGATGTCAACTCCTCTGCCATCTGCTAGTCAAGCACACTCATTGTTGGTTCAAGATGAGGTGAGTCTGAAGATCACTCATGGTGATAAGGCTGGGGATACAACTGAGTCTGCTGCACTCATGGGAAAGCATCAGGGTGAGAAGTCTCAGAGTGACAGACCTCGCAAGGAGAAATGCACTCACTGTCATGGTTATCACAAATCTGACAGATGCTGGGAAATGTTTGGCTACCCTAGTTGGCACAGCAAGAGCAAGTTCAAGCCACAAATGCCCAGATGTGATGGTTCGGATGAGAAAGGGAGATCATCTAAAGCTGGGAATGCAGCTGGAGAAAAACAAGAAATGGTTGCTGATCAGCCATTCAAGAATCTGTCATCAGAGAATCAGAAGCTGATGTTGTCTCTGTTACAGCTTATGGAGCAAAGGTCCAAGCCATCATATGAAGTAAATCTGGCAGGTAAAT
Source organism: Persicaria maculosa (assembly GCA_963922045.1). NCBI lineage: Eukaryota > Viridiplantae > Streptophyta > Magnoliopsida > Caryophyllales > Polygonaceae > Persicaria > Persicaria maculosa. Next base: position 25,312,813 of record OY998267.1, on the reverse strand, counting down.
TTCTATGCTAGGTACAATCCCTGTACTGAGTACTCTTACCCTTCTTGACACTCTATACATACCAAAATTCAAGTTTAATCTTGTTTCCATCAGCAAGCTGGTTCATGATTTTGGTTATGATATGCATCTCATATCAAATACAATCTTCATCCAGGACCCTGCAAAGAAGAAAGTGATTGCAGTTGGTGAGGAAATTGAAGGCCTGTACTATCTGGCTTCTGAATCCAGAATGAGGGAAATCATCTCCAAAAGTTCTTGGTGCAACTTTGTGTCTTTACCTATGTTCTTCCTTCTGTTGACGGTGTCTCAAATAAATGTGCATTGTGGCACCTTCGTCTTGGTCATGCACCTCTTGAGAAACTCAAGGGTGTTTCTAGTATTCAGTCTTGTATAAAGTCTGACTCTGATTTTGTATGCACCATTTGTCCTTTGGCTAAACAAGTAAAATCTTCTTTTCATACCAGTTTGTCTCATGTTGATGCTGTGTTTGAGGTTATACACTGTGATGTTTGGGGTCCTTATGAGACTCCTGTATACAATGGTCACAAATATTTTCTTGCCCTTGTGGATGATAGAAGTAGGAGTGTGTGGGCATATCTTATGAAAACCAAAGCTGAAGTTTCTTCCCATATTCAGTCCTTTATTGCTATGGTTGAAACCCAGTTCAATTCAAGAGTAAAAACTGTGAGGAGTGATCAAGGAACTAAGTTCTTCAATTCTAAACTATACACCTTCTTCAAATATAAAGGTGTTGTTCAGCAAAATGGCCGAGTTGAGAGAAAACACAGATATATCCTAGAAACTGCAAGAGCTCTTAGGTTTCAAGCCTCTCTTCCTGTGAGATTCTGGGGGGACTGTGTTCTTACATCCACTTATCTCATAAACAGATTGCCCAACTCCATTCTTAAACACAAAACTCCATATGAGTGCTTGTTTGGTGAGGATCCTAACTATGATCAGCTCAGGGTATTTGGGTGTTTGTGTTTTGTTTCTACCCTTGCCACAAACAGAAAGAAGCTTGATCCCAGAGCCGATGCTTGTGTGTTCTTGGGTTATCCTTATGGGTTTAAAGGGTATAAAGTGTATAACCTACAATCTCACAAGATATAGATAAGCAGAGACATAAAATTCTATGAGCATATTTTTCCTTTCAGCTTAGAGTTTGATGCTCAAAACCAATTGGCTACTCTTGAGCCTTGTGATGGTTCCCTGCCATTAGAGTCAAACAATTGTCATCCTTCTCATTCTCTTGACTTTATTCCTGTTGACATTTCTGAGATACCTTCACCACCTTCATTAAATCCTCCTACACAAATTGAGTCCCATGGTGATTATACACCTACACCTGTGCCTCCTAGTTTTGATGAAGTTCCTGCTTTAAGTCATAATGACAGCAATCCTCTACCTGTGAGACATTCTAGCAGGCAATCAAAACCCTCTTTCTGGATGAAGGACTATGTGTGCAAGGTCCCTAAAGATTTAGCCCCTACAACCTCCTTTTGTAAAACAACCACACCCCATCCTATTGCCTCCTTTCTGTCATAAACCTCTTGCTCTGCCTCCTACAACAAGTTCATTTGTAATGCTTCTGCTGTATCTAAACCTACTTGTGTGCTTGAGGCATTAAAACATCCTGCTTGGTGTGAAGCTATGTTGACAGAACTAGGTGCACTAGAAAGGAATAACACCTAGACCTTGACATCTCTGCCACCAGGGAAATCTGTTGTGAGTTGTAAATGGCTATTCAAACTAAAGTTTAAGGCTGATGGTACATTAGATAGGCATAAGGCTCGTCTAGTGGCTAGAGGGTTCTCTCAACTGCAGGGCATAGATTATAGTGAAACATTTGGCCCAGTTGCAAAAATGATTTCTGTGAGAACTCTGTTGTCTATAGCTGCTGCTAAGAATTGGAGCTTGCATCAGTTAGATGTGACAAATGCTTTTCTACATGGGGACCTTGAAGAAGAAGTATACATGGAGCTTCCTCCTGCCTATCATGAGCTCAAGCAACTCCCTTCTCCCACTCAGGGGGAGAGATCCAAGTCAGGGGGAGAGTGTGAGAAGTTAGTGTGCAGATTGGAAAAGTCTCTATATGGCCTAAAGCAGGCGCCTAGGCAATGGTTTGCCAAGTTCTCTCAAGCAGTCAAGGAGGCAGGCTATCATCAATCTAAAGCAGATTATTCTCTTTTTGTTAAAAGAGAAGGGAAAACAATTACAGCTCTACTTGTGTATGTAGATGACATGCTAATCACAGGAAATTGTGATGAGGAAATAGCCAAGCTAAAAGCTAATTTGAATCAGCAATTCCAGATGAAAGATCTAGGAGGAATGAGGTACTTCCTAGGTATAGAAGTGGAAAAGAGTAATGAAGGCATACACTTGCATCAGAGGAAATATGCCTTAGAATTGCTGGAGGGTGCAGGAATGCTAAATGCAAAGCCTGTGGCAACTCCCCTGGATCCAAAAATAAAATTGTCCTCAGAAGGGAGATGTGAGAATGTTGATCAGGAAGCCTACAGAAGGATTGTGGGAAAGCTCATCTATCTCACAATTACAAGGCCAGATGTGTGTTATGCTGTGCAGATACTGAGCCAATTTATGCACAAGCCAACTGATGATCATTGGCAAGCAATGAAGCATGTTCTGAGGTATCTAAAGCAGGCCCCTGGACAAGGATTACTGTTATCTGCTAAGTCAGATATGAAGCTAAGTGCATACTGTGATGCAGATTGGCAAAGCTGCGCAATGACTAGGAAGTCATTAACTGGATTCTGTGTTCTCTTGGGAAACTCCTTGATTTCATGGAGAACAAAGAAGCAATCGTATGTTGCCATGTCATCTGCAAAGTCGGAGTATAGAGCTATGGCAACAACTTGCTGTGAAATCACATGGTTACTTAAGCTACTGAAGGATCTAGGAGTGAGTCATGAAGACCCTGTGAAGCTACAATGTGACAACCAGTCAGCAATGTATATAGCCAAAAACCCTGTGTATCATGAGAGAACAAAGCACATCGAAGGGGATTGCCACCTTGTGAGAGATAAGGTTCTGAGCAAGGAAGTGACACTAGGTTATATAGCTACTAAAGATCAGCCAGCTGATGTTTTTACTAAAGCAATTTCATATGATCAATACATGAGAAACCTTGGCAAGCTAGGAGTTGTGAATGTATTTGAGAACACTTAGAACTCCTATCTTGAGGGGGAGTATTAAATGTAGATAGATGACATCATGTATGACATATGCTATCACTATAAATAGCATTTACTGTAACCGAATTCAGTTGAATAATTAATAACAGATTCATCATTTTCATCTCTCTCTGTACTCTCTCTTTCTATTCTCTCTCTATTCATCATCTTCAAGATCTGAGACGTCAAGACCTGTGTGTTTGGGTGTTCTTGCTGTTCAGCTTCCCTTACATTTCAATGTTTAATCCACTCTGTGAGGGATCATCCCACATTCTACCCAATAAAGGATTCTCAGTGTCTTTATTATTATATCCAATCATCTGAAGGCATGAAATTCATCACGTCTATTTGTTCTGTTTTCAGAATGGATCTTTGCCAATACCTGATGGAAGCCTTGTGTTACCACAGGATCCTTTTGCACCCAAACGGTCAGTTAAATGTGCCTCATAAGTTGTTTCTCTGTATCATGTATGTTCTTTGATCAGTTTCCAGGAGATGATGGATCCTGCAGATACTGATTATGAACAATCATTTCCTTCCCAGGTTGCTATTGTCTGAAATTCATGAAGCCAAGCAGCAAGAGCCCGAAAACAAGGATGGTGATGACAATGAAAGTGACGAGAATGGTGAAGAAAAGGCTGTGGATGATCAGGATGATGAAGGTGCTGAAGACGATGCAGAGGGAGAGGGAGAGGGTAAGGATGAGGAAGAAGGAGATGTAGAGGATGGGCCAGACGCCAATGGCGATGACGATGCAGAGGAAGAGGATAATGATGATGATGATGATGATGACGACGACGATGATGCAGAGGAAGATGACGAAGATGATGACGATGATGACGACGATGACGACGATGGAGGAGAGGAGGATGAGGATGAAGATGAGGAGCCTGAGGATGAAGAAGCTGACGAGGAAGAGGAACCACCTACTAAGAAGAGGAAAGGAGAGTGAGTATGAAGTTCCACTTCCAAAGCATTTGAGCTCTGTTATCAGAGTGGTAGAACACCAAGTTAACCGTTACGGGTTAAGGTATGTAGGAAACTTGATTACGCCTTTAAAATGAGCATGTAAAAGTAGTACCGGAACAAAACTGTTCTATTAGAAATCATGTTTGATGTCTGCAGTTTTACACATTTTAGAGCTTACTGTAATAGATTCCATGGTCTTGATTTCCCAGGCCAGCTGAATTCTGTTATGTTGCTTACACTTTCGGTTGATCTGCCAATGCTAAGAAATTGCTCCAACTAATCCACAATTGATTATCTATCAATTTTATCATCATTAATTGATCAATAAATTGATGTACTCCTGCACTTTCTTTTTATCAATGACTGAAATTTCATTCACTTAAAATCAAACGAACTGACATAGCGAGAAAAGACTACATGATATGATGCAGAATTTCGTTAACACAATGAACAAATAAATTAATGTAGTTAAATTACTCAATTCAACAAGCACACAATGTCAACAAATGGATTAATCAAAATGTGATATGATTTGATAGCATTTGAGCAGCTCAAATCACGATCGATCAGTAGTAGTGCTTCCCCTTGCGCGAAACGGATGAGTTGACACGACGGCATGACTTGCGAACTTCACCCTGGTTGCCCGTTAGGACTCCTACCCTACCGAGTTTAACCATCGCTTTTCCAAACTTGATCTGGAACAGAGTGTTGTCAGCTGCGTATTTCTCCGCAATGGCTTTGGTGGAAGGATCAATCGCTATCAGCTGATCAATCCGAAGGACACCCTTGCGCGCTTTGATGGCCTTGTAGAAGCCATTGTCGACAATGTTTCCGCTCTTTGGGGTTTGGTCGAGGAATACGGTGTTGTTACCTAATCCACTGCGTGGGCAAGCTCTCTTTAGAGTTGGGATGATCGCGGGATTCAGGGTTGGATCCATCCTTCCAGCAACACCGTTGAAGTTGTAGAGACGGTCTTGGAAGACGATACAATGTGCTACCCCAACAGTGTGGGCACCTACACAAATGTGCGATTCAACACTCGACATTACAACATTACACGAGCGAGATAGTGTGGGATCGACGAACATAAGCAAGATTGTACACACACACACACACATATATATATATATATATATATATTTACATGTACCTTGAAGAAGAACAAACTCCTCCTTGTTGATTCCTTTAGTAGCGAACGCCTGGATGGCGTTAGCAACGGAGATTGTCGGCGGAGGGAGAGTAAAGACTTCGGTGGCATTTGAAACACGCCCATCTCTTCTTCCGGTTTCTACATTGTACCAGTAACCCCTTGCCTGCATTTTTGTATATATAGTTGTCGAATGTTAAAATGTGATTTTAGGGTACAAATTGCACAATTCGGATTGTTAAAATGTGATTTTTGTATATATAGTTGTCGAATGTTAAAATGTGATTTTTGTATATATAGTTCTTCGGTGGCATTTGGGGTAATGGGTTCAAATCTTATTAACCTTATTTTTTTTATAATTTTTATTTCTCCTAGTTTTCGTCTACTATAAATGTCTTATTAAATACTCCGTAACACTTTTAAGGTCCTCTCAAATATATTTAATAAAAACATTATTTTCTATATATAGATATAAAAATAATTTTCAAATTTTTTAATTTCTTGTTTTTCTTTAATTATTTCATAAAAATGTCTATTTAAATCACAAATTTAAAGTTTTTCTAATATATTTAAACAAAAAAATTATATTTTCATTCATACATGCAAAAAAAATTCTTAAAATTTTTTTTAGCCCCCGCTAAAATAAATTCTTAAGATTATAGTTATATATAGTTAGATGTGCAATATGCCAATATACTCCGTAGTTATATATAGTTAGATGTGCAATATATATGCCAATATATAACTTACCATGACAACAGAAACTCTGGTGGCTATGGCGATGATATCGGCGCATGAAACGACTCCGGGGCAAAGCCTTTCCAAACTTGACTTCACCTCATCAATGACTTCATAACCTCTTACGCCCGAATTTGGAGGCGAAGTCTTCTCAGCGTTTTTCCCGTCCAACAAAATGGAGGCGTCGCATCCCTATCGATTCAGTTACGTCGAAAATATACACAATGAAGTTGTGTAAAAAGGAATTCGCAATTTCGCAAGCACTAATAAATTAAAATTTAACTCACTCGAACGAAGCAATCATGGAACTGCATGCGAAGCAGAGCAGCAACGAGCGTAGGGTCCTTGATGAACTTGGCCTTCACTATTCCGAAGGTGATGGATTCGACATCATATTGGCCACATTTGCCATGATAGAAACCGACCCTCAGATTGGCGAGGCAGTCTCCGGCAAGTGTCGCAAGAACTAGCAAAAGGGCTAGTGCCACTTGAGATGTAACCTTGGCCATGTTAATGATCGATCGATCGATCGATCAAGAAAACTATATGTGATGAGATTAGAGTAATTAATGTGGGTTTGGTGTGGGAGTAAGATACCAACTATGTTGAGAATTTATAGGCCAAATTTTCCTACTGATCATTAGTTTAATTATAATTAAGACGTGCATAGCTTGTACGATTTCTGTGAATGGGCATGTCCTTTCTTTACCCTTTGTCCGATTCAGATTATATTTGTTTTTAATCAAGAAAAGATGTTGAGACGTTAATTAATTTATGAAGGAAATTGATCGACATTGACTTCATTAATTAAACTTAACCTTGATATAATTTGCTGGCATTGGAGATCTCCGTACCAAATGGTTTGAAGCAAGTTACAAATCTAGAGCTCACAATCAAGCAAGCAAGTTATGAGAGTTAAAAGAATGAAGATGTATGCACCCTTTTCCTAAATTAGCCGAGATGGTTTTTTCGAGAGAGCCATAAACAAAATAGGCATACAAACACTCAAGAATAACTAAATCAAGGAAAACAATTGCACCTACATGCACATGAGTGCAGATGGAAATCTCATTTCAAAATGTCCAAACGGATAAAGTTTGGCCTCTTGCATCTTCTCCTCAATGTTGGTGACTCCAACCTTGTTCCAAATGACCTCTTTTTTTTTTATTGTGACTAATCTCCCATGTCTGCACATCCATTACAACATCCTCATTTCTGTCAATGACATCTTATAGTCTTACGCCTTAGTGATTGGCAAACACTCGATGCCATACAATAAAGTTGGATGGAAAAACACCTTGTAAAATTTCCCCTTCAATTTCGAAGGCAACTTTTTATCGCAAAGGGCACCTGATGCACATCTCCATTTTTTCCAGCCCACTCAAATCTAGTGTTCAATATCTCTATCAATCCCTTTTCGCTTTTCATAAAAAACCAGGTACTTGAAATTCTCTTTCATTGGGATTTTGTCCTCTCCCAACACAACTAGTGCCTCTAGCTCTCTAGACTCCTCGAAGCAAAACTGCACATATTTAGTCTTGGTTCTACTCTATCGAAAACCCTTAGTTTCAAGCAACCCCCCCCCCCCTCCAATTGTCCACCTTGCGCGCCAATACATTCTTGTGTTGTACATTAACACAATATCGTTTGTAAAAAGCAAGTAACAAGGGACCTCTTCCTGGAGTGGCCTAGACAATGCATGCATCACAAGAGTGAACAGAAATGAACTAAGGGTTGATACCTACTTTAAACTCACCTGAACCTAAAAGTACTTTGAGTCTCCACTAGATGTGCTAACACTTGTCAAAAATCCATCGTACATATATTTATGATTATGATGTATGTCCCTAGTACTCCCTTGTCTTTCAAGAAGTTCCATCACAACTCCCTAGAGACCTTGTCATAAGCCATGCCATAAGCAAATTCTTCTTTCTGTACACGTGTCTCGCTCAACCGCCTCTTCAAATGAATGGCTTCCATGGATGACCTGGCAGGTAGGCACGGAACCAGGAATAAAATTCGAGATGGGCTGAATTTGTATATATTTTTTTTTCTACGTTCACATTAATAGGGAAAAAGGGAGGGATGGCAGTTGCAAAGGGAAAAAACATAAGGCATTTGCTTTTCAGGGGATTTGAACCCACTACAATATCCCATAATTTCATAATTCATTGCCAACTATGCCATCATCATTTATGTGTAATACCCCAACAAAGATCAGCCCACCCCTAGGTCTGCCCCTGCTGCCAGGCATGAAAACCGAACTGGTTCTTAAAAATGTGCACCAACCTCCTCAATCTGAATTCTATAACTCTTTCCCAAAGCTTCATTACATGAATCAAGAATTTGATTCCTATGTAGTTTCCTCATCATTGAACATCCCTCTTGCTCTTCTATATAAAGACTAGCTTGTCCAGTCTCCAATCCCTAAGTATCTTAGCTATCTTAAGGATAACTTTGAAAAGAGATGTAAACCACTCAAACCTCTTGACCCCTAGGCACTTATGAACATCCACATGTATTTCATCTGGGCCTATTTTATTATTTTTCATATTGCAAACAACTCCCTAACCTTCTCCAAGGAAATACATCGGTAGAAACTATAGTCAATGCGTCCACTTAGTTGGAAATCCTATCAAGTGGATTATAGCCCTCATTAAGTAGATTTGAAAAATACCTCTTCCATCTCCCCCTAAATGTTTTGACATATTGGTAATTTATATATAGTAAAATTGTTTACTAGTGTTTGGATTGTGTAACTCGTCTCTAGTATTATCTAGAAGTTCAAGTTCTTGTTCACCAGGATGCATTTGAATAGTGGTCATGATGGAGTTGACATCTTTCATATTCTTGCTTTTGTCAAAAAAAAATGTAGTAAGAAAGTTGATATATATTAGCTGACACTCATGGGATATATATGATTGCATGTGAGCTTGATTGTAATGACGGTGCGAGGCAAGTGATCACACCATGTAATAGAAGGGAAAAATGGTCTTTTGACATTCATAAAAAGCTATCATAAATATATAGCATAACCGAATATAAAAGATGACAAGGGAGAATGAACTGATATGACCTCCTAACAAACTTTCTCTTTATCTTCTCCAACTACTCATTTTTTGTTAATTAATTCTTGATCAAACAATAGTAACTTTTCATGGTATCAAAACTACACAGTTGTCGATTGATCAAATCAAAGAAAGAATTTGAAGAATTACAGAGCTAGAATTTCAAAGGAAGATGGAAGAGAACTTTGAAGCAATTTTATGATGAGAAATTTGTAATACGAGCAACTTGAGTAATCCTTTGTCGCTCTCCAGTTCAGATCATCCAGGATCTCAATGGATCTAACTTCATGAGTTGGAGTCATGGTATGAAGATGGTACTAGGTGCCAAATTCAAGCTATTGATGGGATTCCGCAAATAGAGGCGAACACAACAAAGATGCAGAAGTGGTTAAGGTGCGACAATATATATGATCCGTTGCTAGATCTTGAATTCCATGGAGAACAACATCACTGATGGGTTCATGTATATCGATTCATCAAAATAGCTACGAGCTAGACGAGATAATTGAGTGATTTGCATAAATTGATGGATTGATATTGTACCAATTGAAGACCTTGAGTAATCTTACTCAGGGTAACTAGACTATAGTGGAACACTTCGCGTAGCTATAGAAGCTATGGGATGAGACATTCAGCTTAGAAGGAATGCCAAAGTATGCATGTGGTGCACTCAGTAGGTGTTCATGTGAAATGGTCAAGAAACTTGAAGAAATGGATAACATGAACAAGCTAATTCAGCTCTTGATGGGATTTTGAATGATGTGTATGAAAGTGTCAGGAATGAAATACTCGTTATGGATCCTCTTTTGTCGGTGAATAAGTTGTTTCACATAGAGAAACATGATGTGGTCAATGAATGATCAAGCACAAGATCAGAGTCTAGTGTTTTTGTTGCTTAGAATTTGACGTATGGGAGGAGAGATTCGAATATTAATAAGGCCAGTAAGAAACACAATCATTGCATTGTGACATGGCATTGGAAAAAATGAATGCTTCAAGATAATAGGATATCTTGAGTGGTTCAATAATCTTGGGAGGAAAGAACCAATGAAAATCGATAGCATCACTTGTTGAGATGTTATAATCACCACTAGATGCATCTGATGCATCATTGGATGACATTAAACCTACCCCAAATCGTCGTGTTTTGGGATGGTCGTTACCCTTACAAAAAATCCTAAATAAACCTACCCCAACTCAAACCATAGCAAAAACAAATAACACACAAAGAAGAAGACAAATGTATCACACAAACCTATACTCGTGGAAATTATCGTATTGCACCAATGAACACCGAGGCTATGCAGTGCCATTCTTCTCTATGATTTGTCATTGTCTTCTTCTCCTCTTCTTCTACACCAGCAACCTACCTCAACCAGCCACAACATATCTTTCATAGTCGCAACAAATCAACCACATAAGGAAACCAATCTTCTTACTCAGAAGCATGACTTTCTGCAAGGGTCGTCCCAACCCTCAAATATGTGATGAGGTCTTCAAGACCTTCTCATTTTATGTCAAAACTACAGAGACACTAGACACAAATAATAAATTCAAAGAATTTTGCAAGTACCAAAACACAGAGGTCCTTGACAACCCACAAGGTCTCAAACAATCTATAACCATTATTAATCACAACTATCATCCTTGAAGTCAATCCTTATTATTTCATCCCATTTTTTCTTAATAGTGAATAAAAAGACTTTCATAGATATACCAAGGGCAATGTATCTCCTTGGACGTTCAGGATGACAAGCTTGTTTACGAAAAAACAAGAAACCCATTGGGCAAAAGCCAGTTTGCAAAAAACGTTACTGTTAGCAATATTATTTTAGGAAGTTTATATTTGTGCATATCGAGTATATATTTATGATTGTACCCTCATGGTTTTTACCCAATGATATATATATATATATAGGAGTAGGCCTCTGAAATCCATCGAGGACTCAGTTATCCAAACACTTACATGGTATCAGCCTTTTTTGTGAAACCCTAATTTCTCGTTTCACAAATTATATCGATCCCCCGCCACCGCCGCTCCAACGGCTGCCCCCCACCCTCCTGTCACCGCCGCCGCATCCGCCGCCACCCCCTTTTTCAGCCACCGCCGCTCCTTTTCGCCGCCGCCGCTCCCTACCGCTCCCGATGGCTAACGTTGTCAACCCCCCGCCGCCACCGCAGCCACAAAACTCTTTTCATTCCACCAAATCCGTTACCAACATCAAAAACGAAATTCCCCTAACCCTAGACCTCAAGAAGGTTCAATACCACACCTGGGCAGAACTCTTCACCATCGCTTGTCGGGGCCATGACGTCCTCGCCCACATCGACGGTTCCGACCGCCCCGATGATGTCCCCGAGCCTCTCTGGAACTGACTCGACTCCATCGTGCTCGGATGGATCTATGCTACCATCTCCGAGGATGTTTTGATAACCGTCCTCCAACCCGGCTCCACCGCTCGTGATGTTTGGCTCTGCATCAAGGGCCTATTTCATGACAATCAATCCACTAGGGTTGCGGATCTTGAGAGCAAGTTCATCAACACCCGTCAGGAGAGCTTCCCCACCGTCTCCGACTATTGCCTTGCCATCAAGGCCATCGCCGATCAACTTGGCGATGTCGGACACAAGGTCAGTGAAGAGCACCTTGTCCTTCAGCTCATCAATGGCCTCTCCACTAAGTTCGACATCGTCGGTGGCATGATCAGCAACACCTCACCGCTCCCAAACTTTCATGGTGGCTCGCAGCATGCTCTCTAGGGAGGAAAGTCATCAGGGCCGCCCTCAGACACCGTCCCATGTCCTTGTGTCCTCCAAGGACTTCCTGCCCACGGACCCTTACCCTCGACCACCACCCACCAACCAACCCAGGCCGACCCAGCAGCGCGGTGGCCGAGACCGAGGCCGTGGCAACCGTCGTGAGCACGACAACCAAGGTGGCGACCGCCGCTTATCCACGCAGCCACCGTGGTACCCCCAGGCTCACTGGGCGCCCCCGCCCTGTCCCTATCCAATGTGGGCGGGCTACCCCCCGCCATCGATGGTCCGCCCGTACCGCCCTCCACCACAGGGGGCCCCGTCCTCGGCGCTATTCTCCTCGCAGCTGCAGCCGGCGTCACCCATGCACACCGACCTCTCCGCCGGTTTCTCCACCACAGGACTTCAGCAGTCGGACGACAACTGTTATATGGATATCGGGGCCTCTTCTCACATGACGAACGCGCAAGGTAACCTACAAACTGTTTTTAATTCTAGCACTTTACATTCTGTCTATGTCGGCAACGGCGCACCCCTTTCCATTGTCGGTTCGGGCCAAGCAACCCTCCCTATTGAGCCACCCTTTCGCCTTAATAACGTCCTACTTGCCCCTAACCTAGTAAAAAACCTCATCTCTATTCGTCAATTTACCATTGATAATCACGTGGCCGTTCAATTTGACCCGTTTGGTTTTCTTGTGAAGGATCTATGTACGGGGACCCCAATCATGTGGTGCAATAGTTCTCGCGACCTCTACCCTATAGCCACAGCCAAACCGCTTCCCCCATCAGCCCCGTCCATCAACGTCATCCTGGCGATCATGTCCTTCATAGTCTTCGTTCTAGTCATTTCATTTCTTGTAATAAAGTATCGGCTGTGTGCACTTCGTGTGAGATCGCTAAGAGCAAAAGACTCCCTTTTCATATTTCTCAGTCAGTTACCATTGCACCGTTTGACATTATACATTGCGATTTGTGGACATCGCCTATTCCAAGTGCTAGTGGTTTTCGCTATTATTTGGTTGTTCTTGATGATTTCACCAATTTTGTTTGGGTCTTTCATCTACGCCACAAATCTGAAACACAAAGTCATGTTGTTACCTTTCACAACTTTGTCAGAACCCAATTTAATTTGCCTATCAAATCCATTCAGTGTGACATGGGAGGCGGGTTCGACAACAACATTATCCGCTCATTTTGTCAACAACACGGGATAGACCTCCGCTTCTCTTGTCCACAAACTTCACCTCAAAATGGCAAAGCGGAACGCATTCTCCGCACTCTCAATGATCAAACCCGAACTCTCCTTCAACATGCCTCTCTACCCCCCACCTTTTGGGTTGAAGCACTTCACATGGCCACTTACCTTCACAATATCCTACCATCCAAATCCGATGACAACTCCATCCCAACCCTGGCACTCTACCATCGCTACCCTTCCTACAATCACATTCGAGTGTTTGGTTGTCTTTGCTTTCCCAACATGAGTGCCACTGCTCACAAGCTCTCCCCATGGTCCACCAAATGTGTCTTCTTAGGCATATCCCCAAACCATCGAGGCTATCGTTGTGTTCGCTTGGATACAAATCGGGTTGTAACATCTCGCCATGTGATTTTCGACGAACAATCCTTCCCCTTCGCTTCCCAACCTCAGCCCCCGTCACCACACCCCAAGTCCCTACCGACTCCGACACATACCCACCCCTCCTCCGCCATCTCCTTGGCCGTACCCCACCCATGCCGCACCCGCGGCTCCATGCAGCGCCCGCTGCCCCACTCGCCGCAGCACCTGCTGCAATCCCCCCTGCAGCGGCCGCTGCACCATTGCCGCGGCCGCCGCACCAATGCCGCGGCCGTCGCACCATGCAGCGCCCGCCGCCCCACCCACCGCAGCGCCTGCTGCAACTCCCCTTGCAGCGGCCGCCGCACCCATGCCGCGGCAGCGCCCCTTGCAGTGCCCGCCCCACCCTTGACAACCCGGCCCCAATCCGGGATCTTCAAACCCAACCCCAAGTACAACCTTCTCACCCTGTCCACACACATACCCCCCCTACCTAAATCACCACAAAAGGCCTTACAGGACCCGAACTGGAATGCCGCTATGGTCGATGAGTTTAGTGCTTTAATTAAAAATGGCACGTGGGACCTCGTTCCTAGGCCTCGGGACTCTAATATCATTAACTGCATGTGGTTGTTCAAACATAAGTATAAGTCTGATGGGTCACTTGAACATAACAAGGCTCACCTACTTGTCAATGGCAAGTCTCAAGAGGTTGGTGTGGACTGTGATGAAACCTTTAGCTCGGTCGTCAAACCTGCTACGATACGCACTGTTTTGAGCATCGCTCTCACTAAGGACTGACCTATTCACCAGCTGGACGTCAAAAATGCCTTCCTGCACGGCAACCTGCAGGAGACTGTGTATATGCATCAGTCGCCAGGTTTCTATGATCACTCACGCCCCTCCCACGTCTGCCTTCTCCGGAAGTCTCTCTATGGGTTGAAACAGGCGCCTCACGCCTGCTATCACCGTTTCGCCACGTACCTCACTGGGATTTGTTTTCAGGGCAGTCAGTCTTATCACTCCCTCTTTGTGTTCCATTTGGGGTCTGACACTACCTACCTCCTACTGTATGTCGATGACATTGTGCTCACTGCATCCTCTTCATCCCTATTGTCTCGCCTGATGACATTGCAGCGTTCGGAGTTTTCCATGACTGATCTTGGTCCGCTGAGCTACTTCCTTGGCATCTTTGTGACTCGCACTCGTGATGCGCTTTTTCTTCATCAGAAGAAATATGCTCTTGAGATTGTCGACAAAGCCCGGATGACGTCTTAAAAACCTGCCACTACCCCTATCGACTGCAAGTCCAAGCTCGATGCTGCCTCCAGTCCTAAGGTTGATGATCCTACAACCTACAGTAGTCTGGCGGGTGCCCTCCAGTATCTGACGTTCACTAGGCCATACATCGCCTTCGCCGTCCAACAAATTTGCTTATACATGCATGATCCCCGTGAGCATCACCTCCAGACTCTCAAGCAGATCATCCGGTACATCAAAGGCACCAGTGACATGGGTTTGCACCTCTGTCGCGGCCGGTTCGACACCCTCACAGCCTACTCGGATGCCGACTAGACGGGTTGTCTAGAAACTCGCCGCTCCACCTCTGGCTTCGCGATATACTTCGGCGATAACCTCGTCTCGTGGTCCTCCAAGCGTCAGGCGACCATCTCTCGCTTCAGTGCCGAGGCCGAGTATCGTGGTGTCGCCAACGCCATGGCAGAGACCTGCTGGCTCCGCAACCTTCTTTGCGAGCTTCATGTTCCGCTTTATGCAGCCACCTTGGTCTATTGCGACAATGTCTCCGCCGTCTACCTCTCCTCGAACCCGGTTCAGCACCACCGGACCAAGCACATCGAGATTGATATCCATTTCGTCAGAGAAAAAGTCGCCCTAGGCCAGGTTCGGGTATTAAATGTCCCTTCTGCACATCAGTATGCGGACATTTTCACAAAAGGATTACCTACTCCTCTTTTTACTTCTTTTCGTTCCAGTCTTGCTATTCGCTCACCTCTAGCTGCGACTGAGGGAGGATGTTAGCAATATTATTTTAGGAAGTTTATATTTGTGCATATCGAGTATATATTTACGATTGTACCCTCAGATTTTTTACCCAATGATATATATAAAGGAGTAGGCATCTGAGATCCATCAAGGACTCAGTTATCCAAACACTTACAGTTACTTGTCGTTACAACTATGGATATTTGTTTAAGACAAGATTATGCTTTATGGTGACAAAGTTAAAAGTTTGATTCATTGGAAGCCCGTCTTAGTAGACACATGAAATGTTTCGTCATACTACACTTTAATTTAGTAAAACATGTTTAGCAGTCCTTCACTTGAGAATTACAGAAGCCACGTTTCAGGGGCCAAAAAAAAAAGTTTTATAACGGGTACATTTTGCCTTTTGAAGTAAATTGCTTGGTTTTTAAAATTTAATGCTAGTTATAAATCTCTTATTTAAGGAGATTTAAATATCAAATGCTCACCAACAACCCACAACTTGAATTGATCGAGTACTTGTGTGCATATAAAAGTATCCTTTAAAATTAAATGCCAAGTTGGTTTAATTTTTTCCGATTGGAAGCAAGACGTGATTTCAAGTAAATTAACGCTAACGGAGACTACTTAACAGTCGTACGTACCGTTGTACCAGAAAGCCAGAAAACTTGCACAGTTGATCGTTCTAACAAATTTTAAATTAACGGATCTGAAAAACAACAACTTAGTAATCATCAACTACTCAGTTTGTTTCAAAAATACGAAAGAAATCATAACAGAGATCTTGGTGAAGCTATCCGCAACATAAAAAAACAAAACTTGTCATTATCTGCAGAGGGTTCGACAGAAGTAGTTATTCGAGATTAATTACCATAGTTCTATAATATATAGTCGTAATTTAGGCAAAGCCACAAGAAGTTGCAATCTAAGAAGACATTGCAGTTAATTGGAGAGAAGATATGAAAATATACACCCAACATGAACCCTGAAACCCTCAACAACTATCGCCGAGCTCAAACCTAAAACCAATTGACATTAAAAAATAATAGTCCCCCAACTTATATACAATTTTTGGCTTTCAAATACAATAATTTGGAATACCTTTTTTTTTTTTTTTTATCATTTCACATCTTCCACAACAATCCTATCCAAAACATTTTTATAATTTTTCGTGTGCCTCTTTGATACCTTAAAGCGTCGATCGACCCATCTAAGCTCTAAACCACTTGATCATCTCCAATGCCAGCAGATTCTTGATTTAACAAATTGAGTCAATGTCGATCAATTTCCGTTATTGATCTCTCGACATTTTTTCTGAATAATAATTGTAATCTGAACAATGCAAAAGGAGAATAATAGAAAGGGCACCAAGCTATGCACGTCTTGCACCCTCAAAACTAAGTCAGCAAGAAAACTAACTTGGCCTATAAATTCCCATCCAAGTTAATCCAACATCAAACTCGATCACGTAAATAACTCAATCTAATCAGATATAGTTTTCTTGAGTTAAGTGATCGATCATTAGAAGATGGCCAAGGTAAAATCTCAAGTGGCCCTAGCCCTTGTTCTCATTCTGGCGACTCTTGCCGGAGAATGCCTTGCCGCTAATTTGAAGGTCGGGTTCTATTATGGAAAATGTGGTAGAAATGACGTTGAATCGATTGTCTTTAGCGTGGTGAAGGCCAAGTTCATCAAGGACCCTACGCTTGTTGCTGCTCTGCTTCGCATGCAGTTCCATGATTGCTTTGTTCGGGTATGTGAGTTCATTTAATTCATTATATGCAGCAATCTATATTATTCATGAACATATGTATATGGAAGAAAAAAAAAGTTGGTTATATGAATTCCTTTTCATATATGTAAGTATGTAACCTTGCTTTTTCGACATAATTGATATAGGGATGCGATGCATCCATCCTTTTGGACGGGAAAAACACCGAGAAGACTTCATTTCCGAATCTGAGCGTAAGGGGTTACGAAGTCATTGATGAGGTGAAGGCAAGTTTGGAAAAGCTTTGCCCCGGTGTTGTTTCATGTGCTGATATCATTGCCATAGCCACCCGAGTTTCGGTCGTCTTGGTATGTAATAGTTAATTTCATATGTATAATTGATACACTAAAATCACACACATATATATATGACTATCTATAAATGCAGGCAAAGGGTTACTGGTACAATGTAGAAACTGGAAGAAGAGATGGGCGTGTTTCAAATGCGACGGAAGCCTTTGCTCTCCCCGCGCCATTTATCACTGTCCCCGACGCTATTAAGGCGTTCGGTTCTATAGGAATCAACAAGGAGGAGCTTGTTCTTCTTCTAGGTACAACATGTACTTGAATTTAGTACAAACTTTATTACTTGTGTACTTAAATATATTGTGGTACCGTTTTTAGGTGCCCACACTGTTGGGGTGGCACACTGTCTGGCCTTCCAAGACCGTCTCTACAACTTCAACGGTGTCGCTGGAAAGACGGATCCAACCCTAAACGCGACACTTATCCCAGCCCTTAAGAGAGCTTGCCCACTCAATGGATTCGGTAACAACACCGTGCTCCTTGACCAAACCCCAAAGAGCGGAAACATTGTCGACAATGGCTTCTTCAAAGCGATTAAAGCACGCAAGGGTATCCTCCGGATCGATCAGCAGCTTGCAATTGATCCTTCCACCAAAGCGATTGCAGCGAAATACGCAGCTGACAATAGTTTGTTCCTAATCAAGTTTGGACAGGCGATGGTGAAGCTTGGTAGGGTCGGAGTTCTCACCGGTAAGCAGGGTGAAGTTCGCAAGTCATGTCGCCGTGTCAACTCAGTTGTCGCCAAGCCCTGATGATCGAGATTTGAGCTGCTTATATGCTATCTCAAATCGTTTGTGTACGACTGTACGAGCTTATTGAATTGTGTAACTTAACTGCATTCATTAATTTATCTGTTATTGTATTGATTAAAATATTCTGCATGTAGTCTTTCCTGGCTATGTGACTTCTTTTCATCTTGTATTGAATTTCAATGGTTAATAGAAATGAATTATCCGGGTTAGTTGCGGTAATTAATTTTATGTGTATTGAGTTTCAGTGATTGGTAAAAAGGTACAAGGCTAAATTAGGCTAAAGAATTATAAGAAATAACTATACGATCGAGTAAAACCCTATGTTCCTCAAACACATGTGAATTTATCTTTATATGATCAACATATATATTTGACTAGCTAGGCCCGTCTACGAGTTCGACGGATGTAGAAAAATATAAGAAATACGGAGTATATAAGAAATATATGATCAACATATATAAGAAATAACTATTAAAATGCTGCATATTATGTCACTGTGGAACCTTGCACTGAAATGCTGCATATTATGAGGGAATCAGCTGCTTGATTGGTAAATTATCAAGTTATGATTGGTAAAGTATCAAATTCTGGAAACCTGATTCCAATACGTAACGATTTATGATAGGAGTGACTTAACTCTAGCACGCGTGAATCATAGTATAGGTTAGACAAAGAGCAATTACTCAAGCTATTTTATGAGCAATTACTCATGTCTTTTCCTTACAAGAATTAGATCTAGTGAGAAATGGTAAGATAATCGTTTTCAAAAACTTTTCTGTGTGCGGTGTGCTATTGTGATTCCTGTTGCTAAGTAGTCACTTTATCTTTTCATTTGGAAATTCAGTACTTAGCTATTTAGATAGTTTTTGATGTTGAAGCCTTGGAAGGTTGGATATAGCTTGCTCCAGTTTACTAGTAGTATTTTCAGATTTGACTGTGAATTATTTCGGCCAACACAATGTTGGAAAAACATTTAACAGTTCAGCCAACTGAGCTCATTAACCCTGTTATTAAATGTAGATAGATGACATCATGTATGACATATGCTATCACTATAAATAGCATTTACTGTAACCGAATTCAGTTGAATAATTAATAACAGATTCATCATCTTCATCTCTTTCTCTTTGTACTCTCTCTTTCTATTCTCTCTCTGTTCATCATCTTCAAGATCTGAGACATCAAGATGGTATCAGAGCTTTGATCAAATCAGATCGTGTTCAAGATGCAAAACAGAGCAGAGACCTCCGGCGGTGATCGTGATCGCCGGCGAGATCAGATCACATCAATGGATTTGCAGAATCCGTTCTTCATACATCCGGTCGACAATTCAGGGATGATTCTCATGAGTCTGCAGCTTACTGGTGAGAATTATCGTCGGTGGAGTCGAGCTATGATGAAAGCTCTCTCTGTGAACAAGGTGGGCTTCATTGATGGATCTTTGGTTGAGAATGCTGAAAACTCATTGATGTGGCAACGGTGTAACGATATGGTATGCTCGTGGATTCTGAACACTGTATCGAAGGAGATATATGTCACCATAGATGAGTTTGATTTAGCGAAGGAGATGTGGGATGATCTCCAAGAAAGCTTCGGTCAACGAAATGGTCCGTTGATTTTTCAGATCAAGCGCGAAATTGCTGGATGTAATCAAGGGAGCTCTACTGTCACTGATTATTTCACAAAGATGAAAGGTCTATGGCAGCATCTGGCAGGAATTGTCACACCGATTAAGTGCACCCGTGGAAACTGTACTTGTGGTATCTCTGAGAAATTGGAAGCAGCTGAGCAGGAGGATAAGTTAATGAGGTTCTTGATGGGGTTGAACGAAGAATATGATGCTGCAAGAAGGCAGTTCTTGATGTCAACTCCTCTGCCATCTGCTAGTCAAGCACACTCATTGTTGGTTCAAGATGAGGTGAGTCTGAAGATCACTCATGGTGATAAGGCTGGGGATACAACTGAGTCTGCTGCACTCATGGGAAAGCATCAGGGTGAGAAGTCTCAGAGTGACAGACCTCGCAAGGAGAAATGCACTCACTGTCATGGTTATCACAAATCTGACAGATGCTGGGAAATGTTTGGCTACCCTAGTTGGCACAGCAAGAGCAAGTTCAAGCCACAAATGCCCAGATGTGATGGTTCGGATGAGAAAGGGAGATCATCTAAAGCTGGGAATGCAGCTGGAGAAAAACAAGAAATGGTTGCTGATCAGCCATTCAAGAATCTGTCATCAGAGAATCAGAAGCTGATGTTGTCTCTGTTACAGCTTATGGAGCAAAGGTCCAAGCCATCATATGAAGTAAATCTGGCAGGTAAATTTCTATGCTAGGTACAATCCCTGTACTGAGTACTCTTACCCTTCTTGACACTCTATACATACCAAAATTCAAGTTTAATCTTGTTTCCATCAGCAAGCTGGTTCATGATTTTGGTTATGATATGCATCTCATATCAAATACAATCTTCATCCAGGACCCTGCAAAGAAGAAAGTGATTGCAGTTGGTGAGGAAATTGAAGGCCTGTACTATCTGGCTTCTGAATCCAGAATGAGGGAAATCATCTCCAAAAGTTCTTGGTGCAACTTTGTGTCTTTACCTATGTTCTTCCTTCTGTTGACGGTGTCTCAAATAAATGTGCATTGTGGCACCTTCGTCTTGGTCATGCACCTCTTGAGAAACTCAAGGGTGTTTCTAGTATTCAGTCTTGTATAAAGTCTGACTCTGATTTTGTATGCACCATTTGTCCTTTGGCTAAACAAGTAAAATCTTCTTTTCATACCAGTTTGTCTCATGTTGATGCTGTGTTTGAGGTTATACACTGTGATGTTTGGGGTCCTTATGAGACTCCTGTATACAATGGTCACAAATATTTTCTTGCCCTTGTGGATGATAGAAGTAGGAGTGTGTGGGCATATCTTATGAAAACCAAAGCTGAAGTTTCTTCCCATATTCAGTCCTTTATTGCTATGGTTGAAACCCAGTTCAATTCAAGAGTAAAAACTGTGAGGAGTGATCAAGGAACTAAGTTCTTCAATTCTAAACTATACACCTTCTTCAAATATAAAGGTGTTGTTCAGCAAAATGGCCGAGTTGAGAGAAAACACAGATATATCCTAGAAACTGCAAGAGCTCTTAGGTTTCAAGCCTCTCTTCCTGTGAGATTCTGGGGGGACTGTGTTCTTACATCCACTTATCTCATAAACAGATTGCCCAACTCCATTCTTAAACACAAAACTCCATATGAGTGCTTGTTTGGTGAGGATCCTAACTATGATCAGCTCAGGGTATTTGGGTGTTTGTGTTTTGTTTCTACCCTTGCCACAAACAGAAAGAAGCTTGATCCCAGAGCCGATGCTTGTGTGTTCTTGGGTTATCCTTATGGGTTTAAAGGGTATAAAGTGTATAACCTACAATCTCACAAGATATAGATAAGCAGAGACATAAAATTCTATGAGCATATTTTTCCTTTCAGCTTAGAGTTTGATGCTCAAAACCAATTGGCTACTCTTGAGCCTTGTGATGGTTCCCTGCCATTAGAGTCAAACAATTGTCATCCTTCTCATTCTCTTGACTTTATTCCTGTTGACATTTCTGAGATACCTTCACCACCTTCATTAAATCCTCCTACACAAATTGAGTCCCATGGTGATTATACACCTACACCTGTGCCTCCTAGTTTTGATGAAGTTCCTGCTTTAAGTCATAATGACAGCAATCCTCTACCTGTGAGACATTCTAGCAGGCAATCAAAACCCTCTTTCTGGATGAAGGACTATGTGTGCAAGGTCCCTAAAGATTTAGCCCCTACAACCTCCTTTTGTAAAACAACCACACCCCATCCTATTGCCTCCTTTCTGTCATAAACCTCTTGCTCTGCCTCCTACAACAAGTTCATTTGTAATGCTTCTGCTGTATCTAAACCTACTTGTGTGCTTGAGGCATTAAAACATCCTGCTTGGTGTGAAGCTATGTTGACAGAACTAGGTGCACTAGAAAGGAATAACACCTAGACCTTGACATCTCTGCCACCAGGGAAATCTGTTGTGAGTTGTAAATGGCTATTCAAACTAAAGTTTAAGGCTGATGGTACATTAGATAGGCATAAGGCTCGTCTAGTGGCTAGAGGGTTCTCTCAACTGCAGGGCATAGATTATAGTGAAACATTTGGCCCAGTTGCAAAAATGATTTCTGTGAGAACTCTGTTGTCTATAGCTGCTGCTAAGAATTGGAGCTTGCATCAGTTAGATGTGACAAATGCTTTTCTACATGGGGACCTTGAAGAAGAAGTATACATGGAGCTTCCTCCTGCCTATCATGAGCTCAAGCAACTCCCTTCTCCCACTCAGGGGGAGAGATCCAAGTCAGGGGGAGAGTGTGAGAAGTTAGTGTGCAGATTGGAAAAGTCTCTATATGGCCTAAAGCAGGCGCCTAGGCAATGGTTTGCCAAGTTCTCTCAAGCAGTCAAGGAGGCAGGCTATCATCAATCTAAAGCAGATTATTCTCTTTTTGTTAAAAGAGAAGGGAAAACAATTACAGCTCTACTTGTGTATGTAGATGACATGCTAATCACAGGAAATTGTGATGAGGAAATAGCCAAGCTAAAAGCTAATTTGAATCAGCAATTCCAGATGAAAGATCTAGGAGGAATGAGGTACTTCCTAGGTATAGAAGTGGAAAAGAGTAATGAAGGCATACACTTGCATCAGAGGAAATATGCCTTAGAATTGCTGGAGGGTGCAGGAATGCTAAATGCAAAGCCTGTGGCAACTCCCCTGGATCCAAAAATAAAATTGTCCTCAGAAGGGAGATGTGAGAATGTTGATCAGGAAGCCTACAGAAGGATTGTGGGAAAGCTCATCTATCTCACAATTACAAGGCCAGATGTGTGTTATGCTGTGCAGATACTGAGCCAATTTATGCACAAGCCAACTGATGATCATTGGCAAGCAATGAAGCATGTTCTGAGGTATCTAAAGCAGGCCCCTGGACAAGGATTACTGTTATCTGCTAAGTCAGATATGAAGCTAAGTGCATACTGTGATGCAGATTGGCAAAGCTGCGCAATGACTAGGAAGTCATTAACTGGATTCTGTGTTCTCTTGGGAAACTCCTTGATTTCATGGAGAACAAAGAAGCAATCGTATGTTGCCATGTCATCTGCAAAGTCGGAGTATAGAGCTATGGCAACAACTTGCTGTGAAATCACATGGTTACTTAAGCTACTGAAGGATCTAGGAGTGAGTCATGAAGACCCTGTGAAGCTACAATGTGACAACCAGTCAGCAATGTATATAGCCAAAAACCCTGTGTATCATGAGAGAACAAAGCACATCGAAGGGGATTGCCACCTTGTGAGAGATAAGGTTCTGAGCAAGGAAGTGACACTAGGTTATATAGCTACTAAAGATCAGCCAGCTGATGTTTTTACTAAAGCAATTTCATATGATCAATACATGAGAAACCTTGGCAAGCTAGGAGTTGTGAATGTATTTGAGAACACTTAGAACTCCTATCTTGAGGGGGAGTATTAAATGTAGATAGATGACATCATGTATGACATATGCTATCACTATAAATAGCATTTACTGTAACCGAATTCAGTTGAATAATTAATAACAGATTCATCATTTTCATCTCTCTCTGTACTCTCTCTTTCTATTCTCTCTCTATTCATCATCTTCAAGATCTGAGACGTCAAGACCTGTGTGTTTGGGTGTTCTTGCTGTTCAGCTTCCCTTACATTTCAATGTTTAATCCACTCTGTGAGGGATCATCCCACATTCTACCCAATAAAGGATTCTCAGTGTCTTTATTATTATATCCAATCATCTGAAGGCATGAAATTCATCACGTCTATTTGTTCTGTTTTCAGAATGGATCTTTGCCAATACCTGATGGAAGCCTTGTGTTACCACAGGATCCTTTTGCACCCAAACGGTCAGTTAAATGTGCCTCATAAGTTGTTTCTCTGTATCATGTATGTTCTTTGATCAGTTTCCAGGAGATGATGGATCCTGCAGATACTGATTATGAACAATCATTTCCTTCCCAGGTTGCTATTGTCTGAAATTCATGAAGCCAAGCAGCAAGAGCCCGAAAACAAGGATGGTGATGACAATGAAAGTGACGAGAATGGTGAAGAAAAGGCTGTGGATGATCAGGATGATGAAGGTGCTGAAGACGATGCAGAGGGAGAGGGAGAGGGTAAGGATGAGGAAGAAGGAGATGTAGAGGATGGGCCAGACGCCAATGGCGATGACGATGCAGAGGAAGAGGATAATGATGATGATGATGATGATGACGACGACGATGATGCAGAGGAAGATGACGAAGATGATGACGATGATGACGACGATGACGACGATGGAGGAGAGGAGGATGAGGATGAAGATGAGGAGCCTGAGGATGAAGAAGCTGACGAGGAAGAGGAACCACCTACTAAGAAGAGGAAAGGAGAGTGAGTATGAAGTTCCACTTCCAAAGCATTTGAGCTCTGTTATCAGAGTGGTAGAACACCAAGTTAACCGTTACGGGTTAAGGTATGTAGGAAACTTGATTACGCCTTTAAAATGAGCATGTAAAAGTAGTACCGGAACAAAACTGTTCTATTAGAAATCATGTTTGATGTCTGCAGTTTTACACATTTTAGAGCTTACTGTAATAGATTCCATGGTCTTGATTTCCCAGGCCAGCTGAATTCTGTTATGTTGCTTACACTTTCGGTTGATCTGCCAATGCTAAGAAATTGCTCCAACTAATCCACAATTGATTATCTATCAATTTTATCATCATTAATTGATCAATAAATTGATGTACTCCTGCACTTTCTTTTTATCAATGACTGAAATTTCATTCACTTAAAATCAAACGAACTGACATAGCGAGAAAAGACTACATGATATGATGCAGAATTTCGTTAACACAATGAACAAATAAATTAATGTAGTTAAATTACTCAATTCAACAAGCACACAATGTCAACAAATGGATTAATCAAAATGTGATATGATTTGATAGCATTTGAGCAGCTCAAATCACGATCGATCAGTAGTAGTGCTTCCCCTTGCGCGAAACGGATGAGTTGACACGACGGCATGACTTGCGAACTTCACCCTGGTTGCCCGTTAGGACTCCTACCCTACCGAGTTTAACCATCGCTTTTCCAAACTTGATCTGGAACAGAGTGTTGTCAGCTGCGTATTTCTCCGCAATGGCTTTGGTGGAAGGATCAATCGCTATCAGCTGATCAATCCGAAGGACACCCTTGCGCGCTTTGATGGCCTTGTAGAAGCCATTGTCGACAATGTTTCCGCTCTTTGGGGTTTGGTCGAGGAATACGGTGTTGTTACCTAATCCACTGCGTGGGCAAGCTCTCTTTAGAGTTGGGATGATCGCGGGATTCAGGGTTGGATCCATCCTTCCAGCAACACCGTTGAAGTTGTAGAGACGGTCTTGGAAGACGATACAATGTGCTACCCCAACAGTGTGGGCACCTACACAAATGTGCGATTCAACACTCGACATTACAACATTACACGAGCGAGATAGTGTGGGATCGACGAACATAAGCAAGATTGTACACACACACACACACATATATATATATATATATATATATTTACATGTACCTTGAAGAAGAACAAACTCCTCCTTGTTGATTCCTTTAGTAGCGAACGCCTGGATGGCGTTAGCAACGGAGATTGTCGGCGGAGGGAGAGTAAAGACTTCGGTGGCATTTGAAACACGCCCATCTCTTCTTCCGGTTTCTACATTGTACCAGTAACCCCTTGCCTGCATTTTTGTATATATAGTTGTCGAATGTTAAAATGTGATTTTAGGGTACAAATTGCACAATTCGGATTGTTAAAATGTGATTTTTGTATATATAGTTGTCGAATGTTAAAATGTGATTTTTGTATATATAGTTCTTCGGTGGCATTTGGGGTAATGGGTTCAAATCTTATTAACCTTATTTTTTTTATAATTTTTATTTCTCCTAGTTTTCGTCTACTATAAATGTCTTATTAAATACTCCGTAACACTTTTAAGGTCCTCTCAAATATATTTAATAAAAACATTATTTTCTATATATAGATATAAAAATAATTTTCAAATTTTTTAATTTCTTGTTTTTCTTTAATTATTTCATAAAAATGTCTATTTAAATCACAAATTTAAAGTTTTTCTAATATATTTAAACAAAAAAATTATATTTTCATTCATACATGCAAAAAAAATTCTTAAAATTTTTTTTAGCCCCCGCTAAAATAAATTCTTAAGATTATAGTTATATATAGTTAGATGTGCAATATGCCAATATACTCCGTAGTTATATATAGTTAGATGTGCAATATATATGCCAATATATAACTTACCATGACAACAGAAACTCTGGTGGCTATGGCGATGATATCGGCGCATGAAACGACTCCGGGGCAAAGCCTTTCCAAACTTGACTTCACCTCATCAATGACTTCATAACCTCTTACGCCCGAATTTGGAGGCGAAGTCTTCTCAGCGTTTTTCCCGTCCAACAAAATGGAGGCGTCGCATCCCTATCGATTCAGTTACGTCGAAAATATACACAATGAAGTTGTGTAAAAAGGAATTCGCAATTTCGCAAGCACTAATAAATTAAAATTTAACTCACTCGAACGAAGCAATCATGGAACTGCATGCGAAGCAGAGCAGCAACGAGCGTAGGGTCCTTGATGAACTTGGCCTTCACTATTCCGAAGGTGATGGATTCGACATCATATTGGCCACATTTGCCATGATAGAAACCGACCCTCAGATTGGCGAGGCAGTCTCCGGCAAGTGTCGCAAGAACTAGCAAAAGG
Organism: Persicaria maculosa; assembly: GCA_963922045.1. Taxonomy (NCBI): domain Eukaryota; kingdom Viridiplantae; phylum Streptophyta; class Magnoliopsida; order Caryophyllales; family Polygonaceae; genus Persicaria; species Persicaria maculosa. The sequence goes on along the minus strand of OY998267.1, from coordinate 25,285,708 downwards.
GCTAGTGCCACTTGAGATGTAACCTTGGCCATGTTAATGATCGATCGATCGATCGATCAAGAAAACTATATGTGATGAGATTAGAGTAATTAATGTGGGTTTGGTGTGGGAGTAAGATACCAACTATGTTGAGAATTTATAGGCCAAATTTTCCTACTGATCATTAGTTTAATTATAATTAAGACGTGCATAGCTTGTACGATTTCTGTGAATGGGCATGTCCTTTCTTTACCCTTTGTCCGATTCAGATTATATTTGTTTTTAATCAAGAAAAGATGTTGAGACGTTAATTAATTTATGAAGGAAATTGATCGACATTGACTTCATTAATTAAACTTAACCTTGATATAATTTGCTGGCATTGGAGATCTCCGTACCAAATGGTTTGAAGCAAGTTACAAATCTAGAGCTCACAATCAAGCAAGCAAGTTATGAGAGTTAAAAGAATGAAGATGTATGCACCCTTTTCCTAAATTAGCCGAGATGGTTTTTTCGAGAGAGCCATAAACAAAATAGGCATACAAACACTCAAGAATAACTAAATCAAGGAAAACAATTGCACCTACATGCACATGAGTGCAGATGGAAATCTCATTTCAAAATGTCCAAACGGATAAAGTTTGGCCTCTTGCATCTTCTCCTCAATGTTGGTGACTCCAACCTTGTTCCAAATGACCTCTTTTTTTTTTATTGTGACTAATCTCCCATGTCTGCACATCCATTACAACATCCTCATTTCTGTCAATGACATCTTATAGTCTTACGCCTTAGTGATTGGCAAACACTCGATGCCATACAATAAAGTTGGATGGAAAAACACCTTGTAAAATTTCCCCTTCAATTTCGAAGGCAACTTTTTATCGCAAAGGGCACCTGATGCACATCTCCATTTTTTCCAGCCCACTCAAATCTAGTGTTCAATATCTCTATCAATCCCTTTTCGCTTTTCATAAAAAACCAGGTACTTGAAATTCTCTTTCATTGGGATTTTGTCCTCTCCCAACACAACTAGTGCCTCTAGCTCTCTAGACTCCTCGAAGCAAAACTGCACATATTTAGTCTTGGTTCTACTCTATCGAAAACCCTTAGTTTCAAGCAACCCCCCCCCCCCTCCAATTGTCCACCTTGCGCGCCAATACATTCTTGTGTTGTACATTAACACAATATCGTTTGTAAAAAGCAAGTAACAAGGGACCTCTTCCTGGAGTGGCCTAGACAATGCATGCATCACAAGAGTGAACAGAAATGAACTAAGGGTTGATACCTACTTTAAACTCACCTGAACCTAAAAGTACTTTGAGTCTCCACTAGATGTGCTAACACTTGTCAAAAATCCATCGTACATATATTTATGATTATGATGTATGTCCCTAGTACTCCCTTGTCTTTCAAGAAGTTCCATCACAACTCCCTAGAGACCTTGTCATAAGCCATGCCATAAGCAAATTCTTCTTTCTGTACACGTGTCTCGCTCAACCGCCTCTTCAAATGAATGGCTTCCATGGATGACCTGGCAGGTAGGCACGGAACCAGGAATAAAATTCGAGATGGGCTGAATTTGTATATATTTTTTTTTCTACGTTCACATTAATAGGGAAAAAGGGAGGGATGGCAGTTGCAAAGGGAAAAAACATAAGGCATTTGCTTTTCAGGGGATTTGAACCCACTACAATATCCCATAATTTCATAATTCATTGCCAACTATGCCATCATCATTTATGTGTAATACCCCAACAAAGATCAGCCCACCCCTAGGTCTGCCCCTGCTGCCAGGCATGAAAACCGAACTGGTTCTTAAAAATGTGCACCAACCTCCTCAATCTGAATTCTATAACTCTTTCCCAAAGCTTCATTACATGAATCAAGAATTTGATTCCTATGTAGTTTCCTCATCATTGAACATCCCTCTTGCTCTTCTATATAAAGACTAGCTTGTCCAGTCTCCAATCCCTAAGTATCTTAGCTATCTTAAGGATAACTTTGAAAAGAGATGTAAACCACTCAAACCTCTTGACCCCTAGGCACTTATGAACATCCACATGTATTTCATCTGGGCCTATTTTATTATTTTTCATATTGCAAACAACTCCCTAACCTTCTCCAAGGAAATACATCGGTAGAAACTATAGTCAATGCGTCCACTTAGTTGGAAATCCTATCAAGTGGATTATAGCCCTCATTAAGTAGATTTGAAAAATACCTCTTCCATCTCCCCCTAAATGTTTTGACATATTGGTAATTTATATATAGTAAAATTGTTTACTAGTGTTTGGATTGTGTAACTCGTCTCTAGTATTATCTAGAAGTTCAAGTTCTTGTTCACCAGGATGCATTTGAATAGTGGTCATGATGGAGTTGACATCTTTCATATTCTTGCTTTTGTCAAAAAAAAATGTAGTAAGAAAGTTGATATATATTAGCTGACACTCATGGGATATATATGATTGCATGTGAGCTTGATTGTAATGACGGTGCGAGGCAAGTGATCACACCATGTAATAGAAGGGAAAAATGGTCTTTTGACATTCATAAAAAGCTATCATAAATATATAGCATAACCGAATATAAAAGATGACAAGGGAGAATGAACTGATATGACCTCCTAACAAACTTTCTCTTTATCTTCTCCAACTACTCATTTTTTGTTAATTAATTCTTGATCAAACAATAGTAACTTTTCATGGTATCAAAACTACACAGTTGTCGATTGATCAAATCAAAGAAAGAATTTGAAGAATTACAGAGCTAGAATTTCAAAGGAAGATGGAAGAGAACTTTGAAGCAATTTTATGATGAGAAATTTGTAATACGAGCAACTTGAGTAATCCTTTGTCGCTCTCCAGTTCAGATCATCCAGGATCTCAATGGATCTAACTTCATGAGTTGGAGTCATGGTATGAAGATGGTACTAGGTGCCAAATTCAAGCTATTGATGGGATTCCGCAAATAGAGGCGAACACAACAAAGATGCAGAAGTGGTTAAGGTGCGACAATATATATGATCCGTTGCTAGATCTTGAATTCCATGGAGAACAACATCACTGATGGGTTCATGTATATCGATTCATCAAAATAGCTACGAGCTAGACGAGATAATTGAGTGATTTGCATAAATTGATGGATTGATATTGTACCAATTGAAGACCTTGAGTAATCTTACTCAGGGTAACTAGACTATAGTGGAACACTTCGCGTAGCTATAGAAGCTATGGGATGAGACATTCAGCTTAGAAGGAATGCCAAAGTATGCATGTGGTGCACTCAGTAGGTGTTCATGTGAAATGGTCAAGAAACTTGAAGAAATGGATAACATGAACAAGCTAATTCAGCTCTTGATGGGATTTTGAATGATGTGTATGAAAGTGTCAGGAATGAAATACTCGTTATGGATCCTCTTTTGTCGGTGAATAAGTTGTTTCACATAGAGAAACATGATGTGGTCAATGAATGATCAAGCACAAGATCAGAGTCTAGTGTTTTTGTTGCTTAGAATTTGACGTATGGGAGGAGAGATTCGAATATTAATAAGGCCAGTAAGAAACACAATCATTGCATTGTGACATGGCATTGGAAAAAATGAATGCTTCAAGATAATAGGATATCTTGAGTGGTTCAATAATCTTGGGAGGAAAGAACCAATGAAAATCGATAGCATCACTTGTTGAGATGTTATAATCACCACTAGATGCATCTGATGCATCATTGGATGACATTAAACCTACCCCAAATCGTCGTGTTTTGGGATGGTCGTTACCCTTACAAAAAATCCTAAATAAACCTACCCCAACTCAAACCATAGCAAAAACAAATAACACACAAAGAAGAAGACAAATGTATCACACAAACCTATACTCGTGGAAATTATCGTATTGCACCAATGAACACCGAGGCTATGCAGTGCCATTCTTCTCTATGATTTGTCATTGTCTTCTTCTCCTCTTCTTCTACACCAGCAACCTACCTCAACCAGCCACAACATATCTTTCATAGTCGCAACAAATCAACCACATAAGGAAACCAATCTTCTTACTCAGAAGCATGACTTTCTGCAAGGGTCGTCCCAACCCTCAAATATGTGATGAGGTCTTCAAGACCTTCTCATTTTATGTCAAAACTACAGAGACACTAGACACAAATAATAAATTCAAAGAATTTTGCAAGTACCAAAACACAGAGGTCCTTGACAACCCACAAGGTCTCAAACAATCTATAACCATTATTAATCACAACTATCATCCTTGAAGTCAATCCTTATTATTTCATCCCATTTTTTCTTAATAGTGAATAAAAAGACTTTCATAGATATACCAAGGGCAATGTATCTCCTTGGACGTTCAGGATGACAAGCTTGTTTACGAAAAAACAAGAAACCCATTGGGCAAAAGCCAGTTTGCAAAAAACGTTACTGTTAGCAATATTATTTTAGGAAGTTTATATTTGTGCATATCGAGTATATATTTATGATTGTACCCTCATGGTTTTTACCCAATGATATATATATATATATAGGAGTAGGCCTCTGAAATCCATCGAGGACTCAGTTATCCAAACACTTACATGGTATCAGCCTTTTTTGTGAAACCCTAATTTCTCGTTTCACAAATTATATCGATCCCCCGCCACCGCCGCTCCAACGGCTGCCCCCCACCCTCCTGTCACCGCCGCCGCATCCGCCGCCACCCCCTTTTTCAGCCACCGCCGCTCCTTTTCGCCGCCGCCGCTCCCTACCGCTCCCGATGGCTAACGTTGTCAACCCCCCGCCGCCACCGCAGCCACAAAACTCTTTTCATTCCACCAAATCCGTTACCAACATCAAAAACGAAATTCCCCTAACCCTAGACCTCAAGAAGGTTCAATACCACACCTGGGCAGAACTCTTCACCATCGCTTGTCGGGGCCATGACGTCCTCGCCCACATCGACGGTTCCGACCGCCCCGATGATGTCCCCGAGCCTCTCTGGAACTGACTCGACTCCATCGTGCTCGGATGGATCTATGCTACCATCTCCGAGGATGTTTTGATAACCGTCCTCCAACCCGGCTCCACCGCTCGTGATGTTTGGCTCTGCATCAAGGGCCTATTTCATGACAATCAATCCACTAGGGTTGCGGATCTTGAGAGCAAGTTCATCAACACCCGTCAGGAGAGCTTCCCCACCGTCTCCGACTATTGCCTTGCCATCAAGGCCATCGCCGATCAACTTGGCGATGTCGGACACAAGGTCAGTGAAGAGCACCTTGTCCTTCAGCTCATCAATGGCCTCTCCACTAAGTTCGACATCGTCGGTGGCATGATCAGCAACACCTCACCGCTCCCAAACTTTCATGGTGGCTCGCAGCATGCTCTCTAGGGAGGAAAGTCATCAGGGCCGCCCTCAGACACCGTCCCATGTCCTTGTGTCCTCCAAGGACTTCCTGCCCACGGACCCTTACCCTCGACCACCACCCACCAACCAACCCAGGCCGACCCAGCAGCGCGGTGGCCGAGACCGAGGCCGTGGCAACCGTCGTGAGCACGACAACCAAGGTGGCGACCGCCGCTTATCCACGCAGCCACCGTGGTACCCCCAGGCTCACTGGGCGCCCCCGCCCTGTCCCTATCCAATGTGGGCGGGCTACCCCCCGCCATCGATGGTCCGCCCGTACCGCCCTCCACCACAGGGGGCCCCGTCCTCGGCGCTATTCTCCTCGCAGCTGCAGCCGGCGTCACCCATGCACACCGACCTCTCCGCCGGTTTCTCCACCACAGGACTTCAGCAGTCGGACGACAACTGTTATATGGATATCGGGGCCTCTTCTCACATGACGAACGCGCAAGGTAACCTACAAACTGTTTTTAATTCTAGCACTTTACATTCTGTCTATGTCGGCAACGGCGCACCCCTTTCCATTGTCGGTTCGGGCCAAGCAACCCTCCCTATTGAGCCACCCTTTCGCCTTAATAACGTCCTACTTGCCCCTAACCTAGTAAAAAACCTCATCTCTATTCGTCAATTTACCATTGATAATCACGTGGCCGTTCAATTTGACCCGTTTGGTTTTCTTGTGAAGGATCTATGTACGGGGACCCCAATCATGTGGTGCAATAGTTCTCGCGACCTCTACCCTATAGCCACAGCCAAACCGCTTCCCCCATCAGCCCCGTCCATCAACGTCATCCTGGCGATCATGTCCTTCATAGTCTTCGTTCTAGTCATTTCATTTCTTGTAATAAAGTATCGGCTGTGTGCACTTCGTGTGAGATCGCTAAGAGCAAAAGACTCCCTTTTCATATTTCTCAGTCAGTTACCATTGCACCGTTTGACATTATACATTGCGATTTGTGGACATCGCCTATTCCAAGTGCTAGTGGTTTTCGCTATTATTTGGTTGTTCTTGATGATTTCACCAATTTTGTTTGGGTCTTTCATCTACGCCACAAATCTGAAACACAAAGTCATGTTGTTACCTTTCACAACTTTGTCAGAACCCAATTTAATTTGCCTATCAAATCCATTCAGTGTGACATGGGAGGCGGGTTCGACAACAACATTATCCGCTCATTTTGTCAACAACACGGGATAGACCTCCGCTTCTCTTGTCCACAAACTTCACCTCAAAATGGCAAAGCGGAACGCATTCTCCGCACTCTCAATGATCAAACCCGAACTCTCCTTCAACATGCCTCTCTACCCCCCACCTTTTGGGTTGAAGCACTTCACATGGCCACTTACCTTCACAATATCCTACCATCCAAATCCGATGACAACTCCATCCCAACCCTGGCACTCTACCATCGCTACCCTTCCTACAATCACATTCGAGTGTTTGGTTGTCTTTGCTTTCCCAACATGAGTGCCACTGCTCACAAGCTCTCCCCATGGTCCACCAAATGTGTCTTCTTAGGCATATCCCCAAACCATCGAGGCTATCGTTGTGTTCGCTTGGATACAAATCGGGTTGTAACATCTCGCCATGTGATTTTCGACGAACAATCCTTCCCCTTCGCTTCCCAACCTCAGCCCCCGTCACCACACCCCAAGTCCCTACCGACTCCGACACATACCCACCCCTCCTCCGCCATCTCCTTGGCCGTACCCCACCCATGCCGCACCCGCGGCTCCATGCAGCGCCCGCTGCCCCACTCGCCGCAGCACCTGCTGCAATCCCCCCTGCAGCGGCCGCTGCACCATTGCCGCGGCCGCCGCACCAATGCCGCGGCCGTCGCACCATGCAGCGCCCGCCGCCCCACCCACCGCAGCGCCTGCTGCAACTCCCCTTGCAGCGGCCGCCGCACCCATGCCGCGGCAGCGCCCCTTGCAGTGCCCGCCCCACCCTTGACAACCCGGCCCCAATCCGGGATCTTCAAACCCAACCCCAAGTACAACCTTCTCACCCTGTCCACACACATACCCCCCTACCTAAATCACCACAAAAGGCCTTACAGGACCCGAACTGGAATGCCGCTATGGTCGATGAGTTTAGTGCTTTAATTAAAAATGGCACGTGGGACCTCGTTCCTAGGCCTCGGGACTCTAATATCATTAACTGCATGTGGTTGTTCAAACATAAGTATAAGTCTGATGGGTCACTTGAACATAACAAGGCTCACCTACTTGTCAATGGCAAGTCTCAAGAGGTTGGTGTGGACTGTGATGAAACCTTTAGCTCGGTCGTCAAACCTGCTACGATACGCACTGTTTTGAGCATCGCTCTCACTAAGGACTGACCTATTCACCAGCTGGACGTCAAAAATGCCTTCCTGCACGGCAACCTGCAGGAGACTGTGTATATGCATCAGTCGCCAGGTTTCTATGATCACTCACGCCCCTCCCACGTCTGCCTTCTCCGGAAGTCTCTCTATGGGTTGAAACAGGCGCCTCACGCCTGCTATCACCGTTTCGCCACGTACCTCACTGGGATTTGTTTTCAGGGCAGTCAGTCTTATCACTCCCTCTTTGTGTTCCATTTGGGGTCTGACACTACCTACCTCCTACTGTATGTCGATGACATTGTGCTCACTGCATCCTCTTCATCCCTATTGTCTCGCCTGATGACATTGCAGCGTTCGGAGTTTTCCATGACTGATCTTGGTCCGCTGAGCTACTTCCTTGGCATCTTTGTGACTCGCACTCGTGATGCGCTTTTTCTTCATCAGAAGAAATATGCTCTTGAGATTGTCGACAAAGCCCGGATGACGTCTTAAAAACCTGCCACTACCCCTATCGACTGCAAGTCCAAGCTCGATGCTGCCTCCAGTCCTAAGGTTGATGATCCTACAACCTACAGTAGTCTGGCGGGTGCCCTCCAGTATCTGACGTTCACTAGGCCATACATCGCCTTCGCCGTCCAACAAATTTGCTTATACATGCATGATCCCCGTGAGCATCACCTCCAGACTCTCAAGCAGATCATCCGGTACATCAAAGGCACCAGTGACATGGGTTTGCACCTCTGTCGCGGCCGGTTCGACACCCTCACAGCCTACTCGGATGCCGACTAGACGGGTTGTCTAGAAACTCGCCGCTCCACCTCTGGCTTCGCGATATACTTCGGCGATAACCTCGTCTCGTGGTCCTCCAAGCGTCAGGCGACCATCTCTCGCTTCAGTGCCGAGGCCGAGTATCGTGGTGTCGCCAACGCCATGGCAGAGACCTGCTGGCTCCGCAACCTTCTTTGCGAGCTTCATGTTCCGCTTTATGCAGCCACCTTGGTCTATTGCGACAATGTCTCCGCCGTCTACCTCTCCTCGAACCCGGTTCAGCACCACCGGACCAAGCACATCGAGATTGATATCCATTTCGTCAGAGAAAAAGTCGCCCTAGGCCAGGTTCGGGTATTAAATGTCCCTTCTGCACATCAGTATGCGGACATTTTCACAAAAGGATTACCTACTCCTCTTTTTACTTCTTTTCGTTCCAGTCTTGCTATTCGCTCACCTCTAGCTGCGACTGAGGGAGGATGTTAGCAATATTATTTTAGGAAGTTTATATTTGTGCATATCGAGTATATATTTACGATTGTACCCTCAGATTTTTTACCCAATGATATATATAAAGGAGTAGGCATCTGAGATCCATCAAGGACTCAGTTATCCAAACACTTACAGTTACTTGTCGTTACAACTATGGATATTTGTTTAAGACAAGATTATGCTTTATGGTGACAAAGTTAAAAGTTTGATTCATTGGAAGCCCGTCTTAGTAGACACATGAAATGTTTCGTCATACTACACTTTAATTTAGTAAAACATGTTTAGCAGTCCTTCACTTGAGAATTACAGAAGCCACGTTTCAGGGGCCAAAAAAAAAAGTTTTATAACGGGTACATTTTGCCTTTTGAAGTAAATTGCTTGGTTTTTAAAATTTAATGCTAGTTATAAATCTCTTATTTAAGGAGATTTAAATATCAAATGCTCACCAACAACCCACAACTTGAATTGATCGAGTACTTGTGTGCATATAAAAGTATCCTTTAAAATTAAATGCCAAGTTGGTTTAATTTTTTCCGATTGGAAGCAAGACGTGATTTCAAGTAAATTAACGCTAACGGAGACTACTTAACAGTCGTACGTACCGTTGTACCAGAAAGCCAGAAAACTTGCACAGTTGATCGTTCTAACAAATTTTAAATTAACGGATCTGAAAAACAACAACTTAGTAATCATCAACTACTCAGTTTGTTTCAAAAATACGAAAGAAATCATAACAGAGATCTTGGTGAAGCTATCCGCAACATAAAAAAACAAAACTTGTCATTATCTGCAGAGGGTTCGACAGAAGTAGTTATTCGAGATTAATTACCATAGTTCTATAATATATAGTCGTAATTTAGGCAAAGCCACAAGAAGTTGCAATCTAAGAAGACATTGCAGTTAATTGGAGAGAAGATATGAAAATATACACCCAACATGAACCCTGAAACCCTCAACAACTATCGCCGAGCTCAAACCTAAAACCAATTGACATTAAAAAATAATAGTCCCCCAACTTATATACAATTTTTGGCTTTCAAATACAATAATTTGGAATACCTTTTTTTTTTTTTTTATCATTTCACATCTTCCACAACAATCCTATCCAAAACATTTTTATAATTTTTCGTGTGCCTCTTTGATACCTTAAAGCGTCGATCGACCCATCTAAGCTCTAAACCACTTGATCATCTCCAATGCCAGCAGATTCTTGATTTAACAAATTGAGTCAATGTCGATCAATTTCCGTTATTGATCTCTCGACATTTTTTCTGAATAATAATTGTAATCTGAACAATGCAAAAGGAGAATAATAGAAAGGGCACCAAGCTATGCACGTCTTGCACCCTCAAAACTAAGTCAGCAAGAAAACTAACTTGGCCTATAAATTCCCATCCAAGTTAATCCAACATCAAACTCGATCACGTAAATAACTCAATCTAATCAGATATAGTTTTCTTGAGTTAAGTGATCGATCATTAGAAGATGGCCAAGGTAAAATCTCAAGTGGCCCTAGCCCTTGTTCTCATTCTGGCGACTCTTGCCGGAGAATGCCTTGCCGCTAATTTGAAGGTCGGGTTCTATTATGGAAAATGTGGTAGAAATGACGTTGAATCGATTGTCTTTAGCGTGGTGAAGGCCAAGTTCATCAAGGACCCTACGCTTGTTGCTGCTCTGCTTCGCATGCAGTTCCATGATTGCTTTGTTCGGGTATGTGAGTTCATTTAATTCATTATATGCAGCAATCTATATTATTCATGAACATATGTATATGGAAGAAAAAAAAAGTTGGTTATATGAATTCCTTTTCATATATGTAAGTATGTAACCTTGCTTTTTCGACATAATTGATATAGGGATGCGATGCATCCATCCTTTTGGACGGGAAAAACACCGAGAAGACTTCATTTCCGAATCTGAGCGTAAGGGGTTACGAAGTCATTGATGAGGTGAAGGCAAGTTTGGAAAAGCTTTGCCCCGGTGTTGTTTCATGTGCTGATATCATTGCCATAGCCACCCGAGTTTCGGTCGTCTTGGTATGTAATAGTTAATTTCATATGTATAATTGATACACTAAAATCACACACATATATATATGACTATCTATAAATGCAGGCAAAGGGTTACTGGTACAATGTAGAAACTGGAAGAAGAGATGGGCGTGTTTCAAATGCGACGGAAGCCTTTGCTCTCCCCGCGCCATTTATCACTGTCCCGGACGCTATTAAGGTGTTCGGTTCTATAGGAATCAACAAAGAGGAGCTTGTTCTTCTTCTAGGTACAACATCTACTTGAATTTAGTACAAATTAACTTTATTACTTGTGTATTTAAATATATTGTGGTACCGTTTTTAGGTGCCCACACTGTTGGGGTGGCACACTGTCTGGCCTTCCAAGACCGTCTCTACAACTTCAACGGTGTCGCTGGAAAGACGGATCCAACCCTAAACGCGACACTTATCCCAGCCCTTAAGAGAGCTTGCCCTCCCAATGGATTCGGTAACAACACCGTGCTCCTTGACCAAACCCCAAAGAGCGGAAACATTGTCGACAATGGCTTCTTCAAAGCGATTAAAGCACGCAAGGGTATCCTCCAGATCGATCAGCAGCTTGCAATTGATCCTTCCACCAAAGCGATTGCAGCGAAATACGCAGCTGACAATAGTTTGTTCCTAGTCAAGTTTGGACAGGCGATGGTGAAGCTTGGTAGGGTCGGAGTTCTCACCGGTAAGCAGGGTGAAGTTCGCAAGTCATGCCGCCGTGTCAACTCAGTTGTCGCCAAGCCCTGATGATCGAGATTTGAGCTGCTTATATGCTATCTCAAATCGTTTGTGTACGACTGTACGAGCTTATTGAATTGTGTAACTTAACTGCATTCATTAATTTATCTGTTATTGTATTGATTAAACTCTGCTTCATATCATGTAGTCTTTCCTGGCTATGTGACTTCTTTTCATCTTGTATTGAATTTCAATGGTTAATAGAAATGAATTGTCCGGGTTAGTTGTGGTTAATTTTATTTGTATTGAATTTCAGTGATTGGTAAAAAGGTACAAGGCTAAATGAGGCTAAAGAATTATAAGATCGAGTACAACCCTATGTTCCTCAAAGACATGTGAATTTATCTTTATATGATCAACGTATATCTTTAACTAGGCTTGTCCACGGCTCTGACGTACCCATCGGGAAGTTGTAACCCGAACCCGAACCTATGGAATAGCGGATCGACTGGTCAAAGTGACCCATTGGATCACGGGTCGACCTACCGGGTCTAAAATAAATTTTAAAAAAAATGGTTTTTAAAAGGTTTTTGCGCGTGGTTTTGAGTTAGAATTGTCATATTTGTCATTGAAAAAAGGAGGGAAGAAGGACTTGCACTGATTTTCAGTTGCCTATGTATTATTTCGTCTTCTAAAAATCGTCTTCAAGCCCCAACATAGGATAGTGGTTTTCTAAAAATCTTTGAAGACCGGTGACCTTAATTCGAGGGTCAAAATACGCTGCGAAGAGAAAAATATCAAGAATATTTGTGTAGTAGGATAACCATTTAGCCCTCATCTCCATCAACTCAAGGCATGACAGATTATCGGTATCTATCACCTGTCGTTTAGGATGATTGCAACGTTCATTGCGGTAAAACAAAACAAATGTGAGGTGGGGGTGTAAGCATGACTAAAAGTTTTGGTAGCGTCGTGAAAAACTTTAAAAACTTCTATGATGTTTCTTGTTGTTACCCAAATGTCACAAAAAAAAATGGACCCTTCGATGTATTGGGCAACGAAAACGAATATATAGGTGATCTTTGTACAAATACGATTCATGAATCATTAACTGGAGTTCAACTGAGTGGCAACATCCCTAGGAAATTCTTTGGTCTCGCCTTGTTTTGCTTAGAAAAGGCCTTCACTGGGCACATGGTGTTTTACTTTTTCGGGGGCCTTAAGAACAAAACGAATAAGTTCGACATAAGATTGTAAATATCGTAAAGTGTCCTGAACACGTAAGTTTAAAATGTGCGGTGCACAACTAATGTAGAAAATTGTCCCTCCGGTCTGCAGGAGGCTACAATATTGAATTAATTCTTCAATAGAGGTCGTGTTAGTGGAGGTATTGTCAAAACCAATTAAAAAAACTCTTTGGGTCAATTTTTATTCTTGTAAAACAATTAAAACCAAACGAGCTCTGTTACGAGCCAAGTGTTACTCATCAAATAGGCGAAAAGCCAAAACTCTCTTCTGCAAAGTAAAGTTTTTTTTTTCTGCAAAGTAAAGTTGTTATCAACCCAATAACAAGTGATATCCATATAAGATTGCTCGAGCCAAAGATCGGTTCAAATATCACTAAAAAGTAAAACTTTTAAATCAGAGTTATTGTGAAAATATGCAACTATTTGTTGATTTCAACATATAAAACGTTTCTCAATTTTCCTAGTGATAGTTTGACGAAAAATGGGGTGGTAAGCAGGGTTAATAGTGTTACTAATCTAGTTGTTAAAATGTAAACGATGTGTAAAGTTATAAGGTAAACCTTCCGCAACTACCATTTCCGCAAATTCATTACTACTATATTGAAAATCATAACTAAATAAGTAGGGGTGGGCATGGGACGGGACGGGACGGGATTGGGGTAATCCCGCGTCCCGTCCCTCATTTTTTTGTGGGACGGGATCGGGACGGGATTGAATATTTTTTTTCCAAATCCCACCGGGTCTTATCCCTCGCGGGACGGGACGGGACGGGACTTGTCCCTCTCATAATACTATATAATTGCTTTACAGAAAATTGCTTTACGAAAACAAAATCTCAGTCACTGTAATACTAGATTTTTGTTTTAGCAAATACCGTAATACTATATTTTTTTTTGAACAACCACTGTAATACATAGTAGACTATTAGGTATTCTATTTGTATATTTGATTATTGTATATTTATATTACATGTTATTATTTTTTTAAAAAAAAAACTAATATCCAGTTTGTATGACTATATTACGAGTTTGCTATATTAGACTACATGTTATATTTGATTTTTGTTTGAGCAAAAACTAATAGCCACTGTAATACTATATTACATGTTATTTTTCAGTTAATGCCTCAAATTTTTTTAACAGCCACTGTAATACTATATTTAGACTATTAGGTATTCTATTTGTATATTTGATTATTGAACACATTATACATATAATTTTATGACTTTAATGTTGGATTTAAATAAATGTTACTGTAATATATATATAATATAAATATATTCTTAGATATTTTTATTAATTTTAATTATATATATTTAATATATATATATGTGCGGGACGGGACGGGATTTGCGGGATGAGAACTCTTCGTCCCACGTCCCGTCCCGCACGCGGGACGGGATCGGGACGGGATTGGCACGGGATGCGGGACGGGACGGGATTTGCGGGATTTGTGCCCACCCCTATAAATAAGTCAGAAGGATGGGATGCTTGTTCTTGATATGCACCGACCAGTTTTGAAAAAATTGTAAGACTCGGGGTCTTAAGAGAAATTGTAAGACTCGGGGTCTTAAGAGGCGCCAGCCCATGCCACCTAGCCCTCTCAGGTCCGTTGCCCTCACTTGAAGCCTGAAAATGAAGAGCTCTTGTGACATGGGTAGGGTTTGAATCACTTATAAATCACTCCCAATATCCTTATGATATCCGATGTGGGACGGGGTGTTACAATCTCCACCACTTAAAGCACTAACGACCCCATCAGGCCCAAGGGATTGCCCTCCGGGAGGAGCGTACCTGAGCATACTGTCAGCGCACCTCCGAGCCCGGAGTCGGCTCTGATACCACCTTTTGTAACACCCCTTTTTATAACCCAAGGGAATGTCACAGCGCCAGTTATTACTCGGAATTTAATGTCTTTGTAACCACCTTAGGCTCATAGGGACATGAAACCATCCTCTAATAAACAAGATGATAATAACTAAATATATAAATGAAATACAATTAAATAGCGGAAGACTTGAAATAAAAAAAATAACTATTTATTAATCTTTCCTATAAAACCGAGGATTTTAATTTACAACCTGATAACATTACAGCAGAAGACATTTAAGTGATTTTAACATTGTAATTACGCTTTAAAATTTCTAGATATATCGTATAGGAGTTTAAATGCTTTCTTAAATTAAAAAGTCTTCCGCTGTAATGTTATTAGGTTGTAAATTTAAATCCTCGGTTTTAGAGGAAAGATTAATAATTATTTATTTTATTATTTCAACTCTTGCGCTATTTAATTGTATTTCATTTATATATTTAGTTATTATTATCTTGTTTATGGGAGCATGGTTGCATGTCCCTATAAGCCTAAGGTGGTTACAAAGACATTAAAGTCCGAGTACTCACAGGCGCTGTGACATTCCCTTGGGTTATAAAAGGGGTATTACAAAAATATATAGGAAAAAATTCCTCTTTTCTACACCGACCAATAACCCATTCAGTGGCAGCCGCATGAATTTCTAGAGGGGGGCGAAATTTTTGGTTCGGAAATTTTTTTTCTCGGTATATATAATAAAGAAATTTTTAAAAAATATATTGAAAGAAAACCATAAATTGTGGTATAAATATGATATTTTATTACGAAAATTCATACAATAATTTAATAATTTATATATATGTGTGTGTAGCATGATTAAGATTTTTTTTAAAATATTGAAAGAAAATTATAAATTTTTTAAAGAATTTGTCATTGGTAAATGAAAAATAATGATAGAATTGAAAAGTATGACCAAAAAACTCATAAATTGTGGTTTAAATATGACATTGATAGTAAAAAAATTTCATATAAGTAAACATTAGAAGAATTTTTTAAAATATATGTGTAACATAATGAATAATCTTATGAAAATATTAAAAGAAAAATATAACCAAGAAATTCATAAATTGTGGTTTAAATATGACATTGATAGTAAAAAATTTTCATAAAAGTAAAAATTAGAAGAATTTTTTAAAATATGTGTAACATAATGAATAATCTTATGAAAATATTAAAAGAAAAATATAAAATTTGATCTAAATATGACAATTATAATAGGAAAATTTTGATAGGAATAAAAAGTAGTGTAAGATTTGAACCCATCACCTCGATCTTGCTTCGCTTATATTTCCTTCCCTCTTTTTACCAATTAAGCTAGACAACTTTTGTGTTTCTTTTTACATTTTTACATTTTTAATTTGTTTTAAATATTACGAAACTCCGTTAGCGGGGGGGGGAGCTGCCCCCGCGCCCCCCTGTGGCCGCCACTGAACCCATTGGAAAATCTTACGATTATAAAAGAGATAAATAAACATTTCAAAGACTTGCGTTTTCTTTGGCAAGCCATTTGGGAACCAAGAACAATATCATTTTTAAGAACATAATTAAAATTTCCATGACCCAGATTTCTTACTGCACTATGAAAAAGGTAGATACCTAGAATCAAACACAAAATAAAGAAGACCCACAAAAAAAACAGAGAGAGTCTCCAATTGGAGACGATCACCAAGAGGCTTCTATGTACAAAGTAAATGTAGATGGCTCGGTCAAACCCTCAGTACATTGCTAGGTTGGAGGAATAATTAGGGATAGTTTTGGATAAGTTCTTGATATTTTCCAATCGATAGTGTCGACAGGCTCAGTGTTGCAAACTGAGGCGACTGCTGTTTGTATTGGAATAAAGGTAGCTCTTAAGAAAGGCATCTGTAACATTATTGTAGAAGGAGAAAGTCTTCATATAATCAAGGTCATTGAAGATAAGATGAAAGTACCATGGGAGATCCTCAAGCAGGTTGAGAAGATTCACCAATTGAAGACAAGTTTTGATAGTATCACCTTCAGACACTGCTTTTAAGAATCAAATGGGTTTGTAGACTACATTGCCAAATCTAGAGAGTGTTGTAGTATGTCTACCATCCCTTTGAACATGGAGCTTTGTACCATCATCTGCAAGGGTGATCAAGGATGATTTTTGGTCTCCAAAAACATCCTCATTTTGCCCACTGTAAAAATACAGATGCTATATTTTTTAAATCATTTTTAATTATTTTTAATTATTATTCATTTCTTTATTTCTTTATTTTTAAAATTATTTTTATATCTTCTATATTTAGTTAAAATTACAACTAATAAATATTTATTATTAAATTTAAATTGATAAATTTAAACCAACCTGTGCCTGACTCATACTAATAGTACTGAAATCTCAAGCAAAAAAAGGGGAGTTTTAGGGTAGTTTAGTCATTTTCTTCATTTAACATTTCAATAGCGGCATAGGTGGTGACTTGTAAATAACATGCAGTTAATGGGATGTTTTGTGTAATAATGTATTTAACGGGTGATTAAGTGTAAAAGTGTATATATAATAGGCAGTTTTCTGTAAATTTCCCTTGTATGTGTGTTATTTTGAATCTAATCTTGTATATATATTTCGGTTTCGTGTGAGGCAAATAAACCCCTAATTATGTGTTTCCGAGAAAAACACACCCACAATAACTTTTAAAAGTTAAAGATAAAATCCACTTTACTTTAGTTTTTCAACTTCAGTTAGATTAAAAACTCGTCACTGTACAGGGTAGGGGTGGAGTTGGTACATTATCGATTCATTTTTTCATTTACCATGTACCAACCAATTTGAATTGGTAATCGTAAAATCCCTCCATTACCAACCACCGAAGGGGCTGGTTGTACCAACTTTGGTTACCAATTAAGTTGGTTGTTACATGTTGGTAATGGTAATTTATCAACTTTCAAGCGTTGAGAAAAAAACATACAAATACAATACAACCAATTAAGTTATTCCAACGCTTAGGTTTTTGTCTAAACCAATAATATTTAAGTACGAGGCTATGAAGACGAGGCTATGGAGTGTGGATACTGCCGACTGAGATAAAGATATCGATGCGAAGAGGAGGATGTGAAGGCGTACCAAAGGAGACGAGGTTGTGAGATGATGAGCAAATACTTCAAAGGAAGGAGACGAGGTTGTGGAGGAAGGATCGATACTTACCTTCTATGAACGAAGGAGATGAAAATGAACTCGAATTCAATCAGAGGGTGGCCGCCACCATTGAAGTAGTTGAAGCCGAAGAAATGGAAGAAAACCTAGATCTGAATAAGGGTTCAGAGGCACTACTAAGGCAGAGCGACACTTTTTTCTTCTCTTAATTTCTCAATTTACCTAATTGCATTTTACATAAAAAGTTAAAAACTTAAAAGAATTACAAAATAAAGCTAAAATTCAATATAATTGGTTTGGTAGGAATTGGTTGGTATTACCGTACCAATCAATTTCAAATCGGTTGGTAATGGTAATACCCACTTTCCATTTTCATTACCGTTACCGTACCAATTATATTGGTAACCAATATAATTGGTTATCAATTATATTGGTTCAGTTGGTACATGTTGGTTCGGTTTTCATGATAATTTTTCCATAGTCCTAATACGTATGGGGTGTTGATTGATTGATACTAGATTACTTGAAGACCTTTCCTATATACTCCTTCTGTTCGGAACATCATGTCATTTACTATTTACATACTTTTTTTTAAAATGAAAAAAACTATATAAAATATCCATTTTTTATAAATATTTTTTTAACACTTTCATACTTATTAATAATAACTACAAAATTGTCAATAAATTATAAAAAAATAGTCATTTTGTATAGTTTTTATCATCTAAAAAAACTTACGTGAATATAAACTATATATTTTGGTGAACAGATGGAGCACATTTTTGAATTATTTTGTTAAATGTCCATATTATTATTAATAACGACATCTCTCTCGATTCCCCTATCTCCCTCATATCTGTCTCAGGATGAGAGGTCTCACGATTCTCATCCTTCATCTTCTTTCCCTTCGTGTAATCTCTCTTTTCCGATTGTTGCTCCATAGTCTCTCCAATCTCTCTCTCCGCTCCCGATTGATTGTGTCTGAAGTCGATCTAAGTCGCTCCTATCATCTCCTGTAGATCTGAAGGCGATGGAGGACCGGGGAGGAGAATCTGAAGTCGGTGGAGTAGATCTGAACATGGCGGAGACGGCGAAGTCAATCCGGCGGTGCTGCTCCAGATTTGCGTCGGGAACCGCTGCCTGATAGTCCAGCTCCTCCACATCTATGATATTCCCCCCTCCCTGAGGCGCGCATTGGCGAGTTATTTCAACACCGGTGGCGAGTGACGTCAGATCTGAAATTTGAAGCCGAATCTT
The DNA here is from genome assembly GCA_963922045.1 of Persicaria maculosa. Lineage (NCBI taxonomy): Eukaryota > Viridiplantae > Streptophyta > Magnoliopsida > Caryophyllales > Polygonaceae > Persicaria > Persicaria maculosa. The sequence continues at coordinate 25,266,544 of OY998267.1, read as the reverse complement.
CCCCTCCTTTGTCATGTTGGTGCCGGATTGGAGGTGAAGCGATCGAGATTGGAGGTGAGGCGGTGGATCGATGCGGGGAGGCGGCGGATGTGTTGCTCTCTACACTCTATGTGAATCGATGGAAGAGGAAGATGACTTTGGATTGAGATTCGAATCCTCCGCATCCTCCTGGATCGAGATTAGAGGTGTCCCTCTCAATTCTCACAAAGCAGCGGAGAGTCGACGGGGCTGGTGGTCCGATGATGAGCCGGCGAAGTTGGCGTCTGGATTTTGGTAGGAGTTTCTTTCGTCATGTTCATCTGATTTCCTTCTCGTTCTTCATTGTTTTTGCTCGATTGTGAACTATATATATTGAAGAGTGTGTTATTAGATTTGGAATTTTTTCGTTTGGAAAGGGATTCAATAATATGCCTAATGTGTTTGATAAATTGCATAAGAGAAATCAAAAGCAAATTTGATTTCAATTGGAAATTGCAAAACCTTGAATCCTACTGTGAAATCCTACTGTTATATGCTTTCAATTGGAAATAATGCGCCTACTTGCTTTCAATTGGAAATAATGCGCCTACTGTTATTTGCCTTCATTCTCACTATATATGTGGTTTGATTTTTGTTGTAGCAAGCAGTTGTATACTGATTTTCATGTTGTTGTAGTATTGTACGTATACTGTATTGTAGCAAGCAATTACTTTGTTTTTTTATGACCATCATTCTCAACGTCTTAAAAATTCAGTGTCAACAAACATTTGCGTTATGGTTTCTATTAAGTTAAATTGTTGTTAGTAAAATTAAATATTTCAGTGTCAGCAAACGTTATAAAAATTCAGCGTCAGCATGAAAATTAAGTATTTAGTGCTGACATCGTTTTTATGCGTATTTTTATGTTTTTACATCGTTTTTAGTTGGATATTATATATGTAGATATATATGTTATGTTTTAAGTTAATGATTTTTAGCTATTGATTTTTTTAGGATGTTGATTTTTTTTGTGAGTAATGCAATTTGTATCCCATTTATTTTAGTGCTGACATCGTTTTTAGTTGGATATTATATATGTAGGTATAAATGTATGTTTGAGTTCTTAAAAATTGGTTTGTTTTTTAGTGCTGACATCGTTTTTATGCGTATTTTTATGTGCTGATATCGTTTTTGTACGTATTTTTTAGTGCTGACATCGTTTTTATGTGTATTTTATGTAGGTATATATGTGCTGACATCGTTTTCGCAATATAAGAGATGGAAGAAGGACGTTAGCATTGTCGGCGTAAGCAAATTTGGCGTATCCGGTGTCGGCGTCAGCAAACTACTTTTGAGAAGATTGAGAAAGTGATTGGGACTTCAATAGCTTCAATGCTTTCTATACTGAATTTGTTTTAATTGCTCACCGATATTCTTTGTTTCTCACTACCAAAAATAAAATAAAATATTCCTTTGTTTCTTTTTTTTTGGTAGAACATTCCTTTGTTTCTTTTCTTTTCCCCTTTTATATTTTATATAAAATTTCTAATGTTATTTGATTTGTGAAATCCAAATCATTGGTAATGACTTAATACGTCAAATATATTGATCTCCGATGTCAGCACCGTCAGCATCCGTAGACGGTGTCAGCAATGCTAACGTCAGCATTCCAACGTTGAGAATGCTGACGCGCGCGGGAAAAAAAAAATTGCTGACGCGGAGGGGGGGCAAAGGGGGCACACAGGAGGGGCCACAAGGGATGGATAGTTTACTAATTATTTCAATAAGGTGTACAATTTGCTAATATGGCCACCATTTTTGGACATTTTTCAAATTGCCCCTTTTTTTTGGGTAGGGTGCGCCTGGGGTTTTCAATTTTATATGTCTGAGAGTCTGTAACCAACCGGGCTCAAAATGGGCCATAAGGGCCTCTGAAGCACGCGTTGGTATACTTTGTTGTTCTTCGGCATAATGAAAATTAGCAGAATGGGATAAATGAACCAAGTGATCAAACGATCGAGCTACACATTTAATTAATTTCCATGAATGTATATATGTGAAATATAGACATTGCCAAATTTAAGGAAGTTGGTAGTAGAGTCTGATATGATTATCTCAATCTTTTAAGGACATTTATGTCACACAGTTGTTAAGGCAATAACTATTATATTCAATTTTGATATCTATCTATATAACTTGTTAAAACCAAAGATTTTCGCTGGTGTGTCACCAACTTCCTTATCCAATGAGATTTTTTTATTCTAATTATTCCTTTTGCCTTTTTTTCTTCCAATTTTCCCCTTTTATTTTTTTTACCCATTTACTGACCATTGGGTTTAATTCAAAACATTGAATTAAATCTAATGTCTACTATTAATATTTATATATCTTTATATATTATAATAATAATTTATATTAATATAATATCTTAATTTAAAAAACTTTTTGATGAAGTCTAACTTTATGGCAAATATTTTTACCATTTTCTTAAAGATTTAAAGTCTACCTTCATTATTTTATACTAACTTTTATTAATATTTTATAATATTAATTTATTATGTTATTAAAATTTTATTTATTAAATATCGCGCCATGGCGCGGAGATTATACTAGTTTGTTATATATTGAGACCTCTAAGTTTAGCTCTAAGAGTACCCACATTGCACGCACTCATTTTGGGTGTCTTACTATTAAAAAAAATTAATTTTTGGTGTCTTAATGTCAGAAGAAAGTTTCTAGCAATGGAAACTTTGAACAAATTTGAAGACACTCACTACAATTATTGTAATAATTACTGACATATTTATTAATTGTTTTAATTTGAAGACACCCACAAAATGTGGGTTGTGGGTGCCCTAATAGCAAAAAGCCTCTGTCCAAGAAATGACCGGCGAAAAATCTTTTGATATTTATATTAGTTACGTTAACATGATGGTCTCTAAGCATAATTTTTTTATCTTAATCCAGTTCGATCGACTCAGTCGCTCTACATCTGGATCGGGTACTATATGACCCATTTAAGGGGTTGACCCTCCCACTCACAAGCAACTCCATGTTTCCACGAGGATTCGAACTTCGAATCTCTTGACATGAAATGTAACCCCACAACCGTTACATTAACTTGTGATTGGTTCTGAACATAATTACTAAACTCAAAAGAAAAAATATACATTTTTTTTAAAGAAAAACAAAAAGTAAAATGAGTTTAAATCATGACCAACTTGATAGTACAAATTGTTACCAAAATGGGCAGTCTTAAAGGGAGGAATAAGGAACATATTCAGGTGTTCCACGTATTGTAGATCGAGATCGAGAAGACAATGGAAGAGGGTGACAAGTCATAGTCCAGAAACCAGCATTCTCAGAAAATCACATGCCCCTCACCAACAATTCACATGTTCAATCATTCACTTTTCTTTCTATGGGGATCGAGAAATTTTGAGTGGATGAAGATGTACTTGAAAACTAGTCAATCGTATCATTTCAAATGAGAGTATGAAGATCTACAATTTTAGAGCTGGTTTGGTATAAGAGTATATAAAGAAAAATAAAATGAAAATAGATTTTTGTATAGGAAACTATGCTGTAGAGAAATTTTATAAATCTAAATTAGAGAAAAATACTAAATTTCACTTTAAAAATAAGATAAAATGAATAATGATTAGAGGAGTAGAGAGGATATGATTAGGGGTTACCCTTGTTCAAATGGGTAATTGAAAAGAGTGAAACAAAATAAATTTTGTATAAAGTTAGGAAATAGGAGTAATTATTAAAATTTCTAACAATGTATTTTGAATTAAAAATAGATCTCGTTTTCATTTACCTTTTTAAATTTTATACCAAACGGACTGTTAAACTCGGCCAACAAGCTAGAGGGAGGTCGTGTGCGGGTCCATGTACGGGAGACACGAACAAGACATAAACCCAACGAGGTTCCATTTCAAAACCAATTGACAGTGAGAGAAGTAGTCCGCCAAACTTATATGTTGTTCATAATATCTTAATATTTTCAACGTGAGACAATCCCATATTCCAACACGGACCCTTATTCACAACAAATTGTTGTGAACAATGCTCACTTCTATGAGCGAACTGTGTCTAAATAATTCACTTTTACATTTGAAAACATTTCTTCAATCCCAAAAACATTTATATAATTAGTATAAAGGCCCGTTTGTATTTGCTATAATATTTGAAAACATAAATGAAAATGAGATGGATTTAGTCTATTTATAATTTAAAATATATTGTTAGAAATTTTAGTTATTAGCCTCATTTTTCAAATTTTTATACATAGTTTGTTTTGTTTTTCTTATGTAAATAAGAGATAGTCATGCATATATATTAGGGGTGAGCATGGGACGGGATGGAACGGGACGGGACCGGGATGATGCCCGTCCCGCTTTAATTTTTTCGGGACGGGATTTACCTTTTTTTTAATCCCACACGGGCCTTATTTTACACGGGCCTTATCCCACACGAGACGGGACGGGACCGGGACGAGACGGGACTTGTCCCTCAAATAAAAATAATAAAATATTATAAAACTTGAAAAAAAAATGTTTTCATAGTTCATGCTTCATAGAATGATATCATCATAATGTTAACACTCATAACAACACAATTTCATACAAAAAAACATTGTCAGCAGCACAAGCCTCCTGTAACCTTAACCGATTAGAATTGAATAGAGATTTCACTATTTCAAAATGGAGAATAAATTATTTTGTTTGCCTCCTAGAGCCCAAAAGCTCATAGTAATTTTTTGTTTTCAAATTGCTTACAAGCCTTACAATATTATTGTAACTTGTGTTTAAAATAACTAAATATATCATATAAATCACTAAATTATTAAATTATTAAAATTTTTAGTACTACCAAAATTAAAACTCTTGTCCCGTATCAATATAAATATAAATATAAATATAAATATAAATATAAATATAAATATAAATATAAATATAAATATAAATATAAATATAAATATAAATATAAATATAAATATAAATATAAATTTTTATTTATATATATAAATTATATAATATATATATGTGGGACGGGACCGAGATTTGCAGGATCCCATAGTCTTGTCCCGCATAATTTTTACGGGACGGAACCGGGACGAGATTCACTTTTTTTTTCCTGAAATCCCACCGGGACCGAGACGGGTCCGGGACTAGTCCGGGACGGAACCGAGATGTACGGAATTTGTGTCCACCCTTAATATATATTCTCTATACTTCTCTAACCATTACTCCTCTTATCTTATTTTCATGTAAAAATGAACATTTTTCTCTGGACTTACAAAACTTCCCTTTAATAAATTTTCCCATACAAAACTTATTTTCATTCTATTATACTCCGTATAATATTATACAATAGGACCCTAAAACTGTAACAAAATAAAAGTCGCAATCAAAGGGAGGTGTGTTCCGAGGCCAGTTAATGTCCAATGGATTGCTTAGCAAACAAAAATAAACGAAAATTGGAACATGATCTGTTGATTAACATGCTTGCACGATTATACAAAAACTGTAACCCACAACACAACACAACACAACACTCCTTAATTCAATCAAATCGATCGCCTCCTTTCGAGTTGTCCATGTGTCAAACACCCCCCCCAATAAATATATCATATTATTTAAACCCCTCCTTCCAATTAATCTCCCCATCCATCTCTCAAATCTTAATCTCTTTCTCTCTCTATTCCTCCTCCCGCGCGCCCAAATCCTCCATTAACGCCTCCTCTGCTCTTTCTCTCTCCTCATCCTTTCTTCAGGGGAGAAGAAAGAAACAGATCGAGTCGCGTTCGTGCGTGTGTTCGTGCGTGAGATATATATATAGAGAGAGAGAGAGAGGGGAGGGGGAGGGATCGAGATGGGACCCCAAATGCCGCAAGTCCTGGCAATGGAAACGCATGGAATTAGAAACGGCGTCGTATGGCCGAAGCCAGCGCCTCCGGAGCCGGAAGCGGCAGGCAGTCTCCGGCAGGGGATAACGACGCTGATGAAGAGGTGGACGGGGCTCCAGATGGCCCTCCAGAACGAGTGGGGCGGCCCCGATTCCAGCCTGAAATATGACCAGCTTGTCGTCGATCTCCTCTCCTGCCTCTCGCATTCCAAGGGTAATTTCGTCATTTCCCATTCATCCATTCATTCATATATATTGAATAATTGGGATGTTACATTTGTGTAGGACCGTTGTGTTTGGAGGAGTTGGAGAGTTTCCTCCACGAACGCATGCTGCTTTCTTTCAACACGGAGATGGAGGATGGTAGCATCGATTTGGTAACATTATATATATATATATGAATTAGTCTGATTTTGACGCGGACTCAGATACTTATGAAAATCCGAAATTGAAATGACACGAGGTCGGATTAATTTCAGGTTGCGGAACAACTGATGATGTTGCACGAGGACTTCTTGCATGGATGCTATGCATGATTTTAATCGATTTAGCAATCGTCGAAAAAGGATTAGGGTTCAACAAATCGAGGGGTATTATAAGCACGCATCAAGCAAGCCTTGTGATTTCTTGCGATCGAGCGACCAGCACGTACGTTATATGTCCATAGGTCGAGATCAACCGATAAAAGACCTAACCAGGTATGTCTTATTTAAGTTCATTTGTAAGTAGGTACATTTATTAGAAACCCTTACATTTTAATTGTAACGTACTGCCTAGGTACGCACTTATATGTAGGATTGTAGGGGCATGGGGCAGTCCAAGTTAACTGAGATACATTTTTTTTTTTGTTGAACGTTAACCGAGATACATATAAGCATGCACAATGGTACGTGTGGTAAATATCGGTGGTTGTACGGACATGTATAATGCAAGAAAACTTTCAAGATTTTAATTTGTAAAGCTCGAGAGATTTAGTTGTACTTGTTGTCTTTTGTGATTGCCTTACATAAGAGTTTGTTCTCACTCTCTCTCTCTGCTTAATTCAGACTCGATTGAGTATGAAAAGATTTTAAAATTTGATTTAAATTGAGACTTTGGTCGAATATCTCAAATTTTGTAGAATTTATAAAAAATTTCATAGATTACCGGTGTATGATGAAAAGGTAAGACAACTATATGAGGCAATCAACTCGAGCTAGCTCAACTCAGGATCAATTTGAAATAATCTTATTCAGGCTCATTAATTCACTTTACTCAAAAATTGAGTATGGACACATCTTTAAACTTTAGTACGAATTCTATCATACTCAACTTAATTCTAAAACAACCAATATTACTCGATTCATTCAACTCTAATAATACCCTTAATTAAGGTTGGGGAGGGTATGCTAATTTTAGCCATCCATGATCAATACTAAAGTGATCCGAAGGCACGTTTTCTCTATATGCAATCCAAACTCAATTTACATCTCTAAACGTTAGGAAAGATAAGGGAAGACCACCGGAGCGAACCGATCGAGGGACTTGACTTATCCTTTTGGTAAAGGAATGCCACTGTTGGAAAGGTTTGGTTAAAATGAATATCATCATAATGTCAAGTAGCAGTAGTTGTTGTAATAATAGTTGATTGACCATATCTTTTGATGGAAAAGTAAATTTTCATAAGTCGGCATTACGAGTAACGTACATTGGGGGTATTGAATCAATGGAAACAGAATATCCAAAGTGTACTTCAGATCACTAACTATATTGTACTTGATTGATAAATATTTAGGATGGTCAAGTAAAAATAAACACATTTGAAGAGACCGTGGGAAGAACCAAATCACAATTGACAATGGGGAAGGTTCATTCACTCCTCCAACAAGGAAGATTTGTTCGGAGTAAAACAAAGCTTGCGATTAAATCTTACTATGTTATGCAGAGTTTCGGCCTATCATAAAATATCCACAAGGTATTAGACCATATAAATAGATCATTCTTTTAGATCAACTTCTTGAACCATAAACTGTTGATTGGACAAGATAAAATTTATAAACCAAAGAAGTATGGTGGGATATGCCTTCACAAGTCAAAAGACATGCATGGATAATGTGCTACAAATGAAATTACTTGGAAAATTCTAACTGAATCCGATAATGCTTAGGTTAGAATAATCAAAGAAAAATACAAGAAAGAGGCGACACTATGGGAATATGAAAAAAGACAACAAACATCTTAGCAGTAAAGAAAATTAATGGAAATAAAAAATGAATTTTGTGAAGAACTGATATGACAAATAGGGAATTGAAAAACAATAAGATTTCTATTAAAAAGACCAGTTTATTGTAGGAGAGAAACTTTGGGAAAAATATTTCAAACATTGGTTTTAACGAACAAGAGAAATTTCAAAAATATATAGGGTCTGCTAAAAATTGAAAAAAAAAAGAATTAAGAAAGGTATCCCTGATAATATCATAAGAAAAATCCTTAATATACAAATTCCAATTAAAGAAATTGAAGACAGATTGTGTTGGAAAGTTAGCCGCAATGGTTGCTTTTCCCTTTTGAATGCCCCAAAAAAGGTGATCGGACATGATAGGCTCCAAGAAAGTGAAATTACTTGGATTTGAGAAATTGATTGCTTCTTGAAAGTGAAAATCTTCCTATGAAATTTGGTGATGAATGGAACCCCAATGAAAAATGACTTGTTGAAAAGGGTGTGGCGGTGCCCCTTGAATGCATCTTTTACAACCATTTTGTAGAAGATATGATGTAGACCACATATTTACAAAGTTTCATTCCCTCAGTTTGATTTGAATGACTGGCAGGGATATTGAAACAATAATAAGAAGGGTGAACACAACAAACAAGAATATAAAACAAATTGTTACAGAAGTTTTTTCATGTCTTACCAAAACTCAAAGAGCTCTTTAACAATGATTTGGAGGGGGGGGGTATTTGATATGAGGGATATTTAGGATTACAACTACAAAACTGAAAGTATTCCAATCCATTGGGAATAAATGGAAACTAAAGTACCAGGAAACATACTCAAACAAAGAAAGAAAAATAATTTTCATTGGAAACACTTTGTTGGATTTTTCAAGATCAATTTCGATGGGTCAAAGTTATACACAGGAGAAGTTGCGGTGATTTATGTGATTCGAGACCACCATGGTGTTATCCTAGCTTACAATGCCTCTTTCTATGGATCTGCTTCAGTGTTGATGGCAGAAGCATTGACTCTTTGTCTCGGGTTGCCGACAACTTTGGAGTTAGGGTTGTGTAGGATATGATTGAAATCAAGGGGAATGGTCTTATGGTTATTAACTTGGTCGGAGGTTGTTGGAAGTTTCCTTGTGAGATTGACTTGGTGATCACTGATGTTTTTCTCATGGTTCAATCCTTCGACTTCGCTTCTTGCTCTCATGTCTTCTGTGAAGTCAACCAAGTGACGAAGAAAGCGACATCCATTCTTTTGTTGTAGGACTAACCGATTGCTTCTCACCCAAAGCTTCTTGCTCTCATCCTAAAGAATGCTAATAGGTGGTGGGTCAGCATTAGTTTCTCAACTCTCTTGTGTTCTCAGCATTTACATTGCATCCAAGAGTCTTCTTCAACTTGCACACTTGTTGGTCTGATTACTGCCATAATTAATATTAATTGTGTCGATCGATTTTCTTTATTGGTGTGTGTTTCCTTGTTATTATCATGATAGTTGATCCATTTGTTATATGTTCGACTTCTCAATTTATTAGATAAAAATTTTCCTAAATTCTTACCATTATATATAAAAAAAGGATACTAGTCCTGACTTTGCTTCTTTTGTTTGATTTTTTTTCAAGACTTAAGAGTATGGCTTCGTTAAGCATTATTATTTTTTATTAAGTAAAGATGTGAGATCAGGCAAGTCCGATTCTCGAGAGGCCGATGAATCGGCAAATGAAAATCGCCTAAACATACAGTAAAATAGAAAAGGGCACATCGAATTAATTAAGCAGAAATAAACTCTACAACAAGATGACCTAAGTAGAAATACTCTCAATAAGTTGAGGACGCCGACAAAAAACAAAGTTAAGCACCACCGAACAGTAGCATTGTGGGTCAACGATACAGTACGAATATGTCTCTTGTGGGTAGTGTAGACGAAACTCCAAGGAAGCTTCTTCCCAGGTATGGAATTACCCTGAAAGCACCACCACGATTTCAGCCAGTCCCGACTCAGGGATCCACAACCCCAACCAAGCAGAAGAACTCCTAGCGACGCTGGAGGTAGCTAGAGCCACACACCGCTCATGCAAAAGCGTCAAAAGATTCAACCAATCGGAGACGAAATTTGATCAAGCCTTCGGAATTTAAATTATAAGCCATTTCGAGCGGGATTTCAAACCCTTACGGGATTCGGAGATATTTTACATATGTATAAACAGAAACTTATACATAAATAAAGGTTAACACTGACAATGTTTATGGAAGCATCACCAAACAGAAGCACCGCGGGTCAGTGATATATCAGAAATTTATCTCATGTGGGTAGTGAAGATGAAACTCCAAGTAAGCTCCTTCCCAGATAAGGAATCATCCTGAAAGCACCACTACGATCCCAACCAGTCCCAACTTCGAGCTCCATGACAGTGGCGAAGCCTGAACCCAAAAAGGGTGGGGGCACACCGATAATAAACGACAATTAATAACACAAACTCGTACAATATATAATGTCATCAACACTACAAAATAGCGATAAAAAATACGGAGTAAAATAATTGATTAGTAAAAAATTATTAATTGCTAATTAGAGTTTTATAATGAAATAGTTCAACTCAACATAGGGTAAATCGATTTTTTGGGTTTTTATACCCTAAAAATGTTGAATGATAACCTCATTATTGAAAACATCTTTTTCAACCTAGCAGACAAAACTCTCAGAGAGAAAATCTTCTCTTATATTGTTGCGCAAATATGGCTTGATAATATCCATAACAGAAAAACATATATTCATACAAAAATCAATTAATCCTCAATCTTTTATATCTATACCTATCAAAGCATCATGATTTAAACACCTTTAAAGCCTGAAACATTATGACAAATGCTGCCTTCCTCTTTGTTAAACCTAACCAGCGGCCGCCGCGCCCTATCACTGTTCCTTCACCCCTCCTCCCCGCCGACCAGCCTTTTCGGGCTCCTCCGCCTGCAATTCACCACCAATTGCCTGCAAATCAACTTCAGATCCTCCCTAAACATCATATTCTCTCAAAAAAATATGGGGTAGCCCCCCTACTAAAAAATCGTCTTCAATGCGATTGTTCCAAGCTTGAAAAGTTCTATTCATGTCGGCAAAATTGATGTACTGACAAGTCGGTTCTCGACCTATGGACATGGGATCTGCTATCATTGTCTGTGCTGTCTTGGCGATGGGGATTTGGGTGGAGATGTGGGTGCGGTCGCTTCTCTCTCCTTCTGCTACTTGTTTTCGGTGTCGCCTCTTGGTCGGCTTGTCCCGATCTGTACCCCTACCAATTGAAACTAAAGTGTCAACATGTTCGTTCTTCTCACTGGGGCTCTCTTAATCATCTTTTGCATTTCACTGTTCAAGTGAGTTTAGACCTTATGGTCTTCATGAGTACTTATTTCGGTCTCTATAATCCTTGCTTGTGATTGTTTCTTCATCACACCTTTCCTTGCTTACTCATGGTTCGTAATTACTCTACTTTCATATGCATTAGGACTCACAATCCCTATCCCTATTTCCTTCAGTTTGATTTGCACCTTTCTTGTCATTTTGTGTGGTGTTTCAACACTCATTTCGGTTCCATCGCAGCTTCTACTTACTGTTTGGAGGCTCTGACCGATGCACAATTGGAGTCTGTGTTTTATAAACATCACATTCGCTTATCAAGCACCTTGATTTGCATTTCCGGTTTACTGGAATCATTTGTTCATAGTTGTGGGTTTCTTATAAATTGTCAAACCCTGACTCAATGTTATACCTGTCGCTTTGTCTTACCGTCTTGGAAGGTGGTTAGGTACACACGGTCCTCACAGGACCTAAATTATGGCTCACCCTGTGCGATGTGTTGTTGTGTTCTCACTCATACCAACACTTACCTTGTTTAAAACATTGGCTCACAAGCCCTCTATTTTAAATGGTCCATTGCTTTATCTATGATATGCTCTCCTATTGCCAATATGTGTTCCTACTTCTATTTCTACTTCCTCTGCTGTTTGCCATCTATTGTGTGCAGGTGGGTGTCCTGGATTACTATGGTTTCTGCTGCTGTCGACTCCATGGCTGTCTGGGACTGCTTCTTCTACAGCTACTACTACGGCTGCTCTCTGTACAACTACAATCTCAACAACAACTTCTGTTACTTAATGTATCACCACTATTATTGTTTGAGATTCATACTATCTCACTCGGAATTGTCAGGCCTACAAGCCATACACAATGATCCTACGGGAACTACAAATCATTACAAGGAATTTCTAATCTTTGTAACTACCCTATATCAACATTACATACAATGTGCTTACAGTGCTTTCAATACCAGTTGCAGGAATGAACTTGTGTCTTATGAACCCACTTTTACACATATGTACTACTTCATCTTTTTATCTTATGATAACCTCTTATTTAATTACCATGTCATATTTGATGGCTTTAAACAAGTATTTTACATGCATAAAACAACAATCCCACTTTATAAAATCAGCTCTAAGAGTTGGTTTTTTACGAGGGGTTACTTCATTTTCATAAGGTCGATAAGTATGATATCTAACTATGTTTCAACTACGTTAGGAAGCTCACAGCACTCTTCAACTTTTTCAAACAATTATGAACCAAAATCAGGTTTTAAATGAATATAGCCTCCTGGAATTGTCGTGGGTTCAAAAGGCAAAACTTTTGGACAAATACTGAATTATTCTACAGAGATAATCACATCAACGCTCTAGTTCTTCTCGAAACTAAATCAAACATAGCTCCGGCTGATCACTTTTGGAAAAAATGTGGTTTCACAAACATGGCTTTCGATCCCGCCATCAGTTTTAAGGGGGTGTCTGCCTGCTATGGAAAGAACTATCTCCTGTGGAAGGAGAAATAAAGCTTATTTCGGTTCAGTCGAGACTCATAAACATTGATTACCACGACTGTACTATTAGCAAGTCAATGTCCTTCCTTTTGGTCTATGCTCCACCAGACTACGACTCGAAACAACAATTCTGGGATTATATCTTGCATTATGCTGCTACTCTTCGATTCCCTTTCTGCATTTTGGGTGACCTAAATGAAATTGCAATCCCAGACGACAAATTGGGAGGATCAGCACCTCACCCAAGACGTTTCATCGGATTACAACAACTGAAAAATGATCTCCAGCTTCTGGATGTCCCCACTCATAGGGGAAGCTACACATGGCAGAGGAAAAAAATTGGTACAACTGACAATAGTTACGCTAAACTTGATCGTTTGCTAGCCCAAACAGAGTTTATCTCAGCCTATGATGGGATAAGGGTTAGAATACACCCTTTTACAACCTCAGATCATGCTCCGATCTCGATTGATTTACGTTCACAAATTAACATACAGAAGAGACCCTTCTATTTCGAGTTAGCATGGACTGCCATTCCGGATTTCAAGAATATTGTAACTCAGGCTTGGCGAATAAATCCAACAGGATCAAACCTTTTCAAAATCGTTAAGAAGACTGCTCTGCTAAAAACATTAGCAAAAAGATGGCATAAACGAACTTTTAATAATATTCACAAACAGATCTATCAAACGGATGAAGAGCTTTTACGGTTACAACAAATCCTTCTCGTAAACAACAACACAAGTGATTTTCAATGACACAGGAGACTTTTGAATAAACGTTAACGAATGCTTGACTTCCAACGACGTTACTGGAGCCAGAGAGCAAAACTGAAACACGCAAAACTAAATGACACAAACTCTGCATATTTCCACCGCATAGCCACGGCTAAGCGAGGAAGGAAGATTATTAAACATCTAATTACGAGTTCGGGATTGCATCTGTGTGATAATAACCTTATCAGAGAAAAGCTTGTCTCCAACTTCTCAACCCGTTTTAAGTCATCGTACAATCACAACTTATCCTTCACAAATGATCTTGACGTTATTACAACTGATATTTCTGGCATTGATAATCTGGAACTTACATCAGTTGTCACTAACTCGGAAATCAAAACGGCATTGTTCTCTATTAAGGCAGATAAATCTCCAGGTCCGGACGGAATGCCGGCGGGCTTCTACCAACAATACTGGGATATCGTAGGTCCGTCGATCATAAAAGTTGTTAAGTCATTTTTCTTATCTGGGAAAATGCTGCGACAGATTAACCACACTTTTATAACTTTAATCCAGAAAAGGGACAACCCGGAAACGGTTAACCACTACAGACCGATCAGCCTATGCTCTACAATCTATAAGCTCATTTCAAAAATCCTAACAAACAGATTATCAAAAGTTTTTGAAAAACTGATACACCCTTTACAGAGTGCTTTCACAAAGGGTAGAGCCATCTAGGATAATATTCTGATTGCACATGAAATTTTTCACTCCTTCAGGATAAACAAAGCAAAATGTGGTTACATGGCCGTTAAATTGGATATCGAAAAAGCATATGACAGGGTCGAATGACCCTTCTTTTTTGAGATCCTTCACAAGTTCGGTTTCGACAACAAATTCATTCTTTGGGTCAAAGAATGTGTACAGACAGTTTCCTATTCCATATTAATCAATGACGAACCGTCGACACCTTACCTACCCACAAGAGGTCTTAGACAAGGTGACCCACTATCTTCTTTCCTGCTTATCGTCACAGCAGAGGTTCTTGCCAGAACGCTCCAACGCCAGGCTTCCGCCTCAAAAAACCTAGGTTTCACACTAGGCGGGGGGGGGGGGGGGGGAATAAGGGTTCCCTTTCTGGCCTTTTCTGACGACATAATGTTATTCAGAAAATCAAACCAGAATACATGCATCACCCTATCAAATACAATACAACGTTTCTGCCTCATTTCGGGCCAGAAAGTTAATCTGGACAAATCTAGTTTCCAGGTGTCTGTTGGTACTGGTGCTGCTGCAATACACAGTATATCCACAACTCTGGGGATCCCGGAGACAAACAATCTAGAAAAATACCTTGGATGCCCAATTATTAATGGACGGGTCAACCGAGATACATTTGCAGACGTAGTTCTGAAAGCAAAACAACAGCTAACTAAATGGAAAGCTTCTTCTCTGTCAGCTGAGGGCCGCAAGGTTCTCATCAAAGCCAATCTAAGAGCTCAACCATTGTTCCTAATGCAAGCTTTCATGCTGCCTTCCTCAATTTTACATGAATTAGATAAAGTTTATATGCAGTTTTTTTGGAACAAACAACAAAAATCTACTAACCTAATCAGTTGGGACAAAATTTGCTCCGACACAATGGAGGGCGGCTTAGGCATTTATAAAGCTGAAACAATGAATATAGCACTACAAATGAAATTGCTGTGGAAAATAATCGCAGAACCTAATAACATCTGGGCCAGAGCGATATCTGCAAAATACCTAAAAGGCACGACGTTAATGGACTATGTCAAAAAGGGAAATACTTCGTGGCAATGGTCGAAATTGACAGCCATTAGGCATTTATTCAAACCAGGACTTCGTTGGACGGTCGGTGATGGACAATCGATTAAATTCTGGGCAGATAATTGGGTACTCAATACCCCCTTAAAAGACACGACGTCATCATTGCTGAATGAAAAAATGGCATCTTGGACAGTGGCGCGTTTTATTACCTCAGATAATAAGTGGGATTATGATGCTCTAAAAAATGACTAACAAGGATTACTTAGTACCACCATCATCGGAAATATTACAGAAGTACGACTACCGACTAATACTTTACAAACAGATTATACTGGGGGCCCTGTAAGAACGGGTGGTTCTCCACAAAATCAGCTACAAATATTATTCACACCCACGACGGTGATCCGCATTTTGACTGCCAATGGCTGTGGAAGCTTGATATCCCAAACAAAATAAAACACTTCCTTTGGAAAATCTCACGTGACGGACTTTCAACTTCTGAGCGGTTACAAAGATCTTATATGGCGGTCCCCTCGGGATGCAACTTCTGTGGAAATACCAAGGAATCTACACTACACTTACTACAGGATTGCCAAATGACTACAGCCATACTTCTAGAACTACATATCACTGTACCAAATAACTATACTTCTTACGACGAAGCGAAACCGAATACTATTCTAAACCATATCTACTCTTTGGTAGGATAAAAAAAGTTTACTTATATGGCTTTTGCTTAGTGGGGAATATGGTACTTTCGAAACCAACTGGTTTTTCAAAATAATAAAAATGCTTCTTACCAAGCCATTTCCTTATTTTGTAAGTCAGCCAAGACTACGTGGGATGCTAGGAAAGACATCCAGAGCCACACAGAAAACTTGAGCTCAAGTAATAAGAAGAATAAACATAACATAACCTCAAACCTGGTTAAAAATTTGAATAAAAACAATATGTCTTGGGATAAACCACCACCTGACTACTTCAAGCTAAACTTCGATGGTTCCCATTTTCAGTCATTGTTGGGAACGTACGGTTTCTCCATCAGAGACCATCTTGGAAATATGGTATCTCTAGGATCGGGGATTTGCAATAATACCTCGGCAGTCTACACGGAAGCCTTGGGCCTCCACATGGGAGTGATAAGGGCTAAGACCCTCGGAATTCAAAAACTTCTGATCGAAGGGGACTGGTTGGTTGTCATAAAGGCTCTCATGGGTGACTGGGTGTGCCCATGGAATATCGAGCTTCTGATGGCCGATACAATTATAATTCTTAAATCTTTATCTCATGTCACTATTCGTCACATTTTCAGGGAATTGAACGCGGTTGCTGACAGGATTGCTCGTCTGGCTTACTGCGTCCCTACCGATGATAGCTTCTGCAATGATCCTGAGCTCTGTGATCTCGTCCACTTGGACGCGCTAAGAAAGAGGCCGGACCGTCGGCGGCTTTTCTAATTTTTATCCTGCTTCAAAAAAAATACCTACCAAAGCATCTTCATGATCCCAATTTATGAATTTTTTTTGTTGAAACCGAATATTAAAAGTCTATTTTATCGATATATTTTGTTAGTTTTAAAATTCTTAATGGATTTTAACATAATTAATAAATTAATTTTATTTTTTGCCTAACAATTTCTAAAATATAATTATATAAGTAATAAAACATACTACCTCCGATCCAAAAAGGATGTCGTTTGACTTTTTAACACGTATTTTAGGAGCTAAAAACTATATAATATATTAATTTTTTTATTATTATTTTTTTATAATCTAATACTTATTACCAATAAATATTAAGTTGTGAAAAAATAATTTAAAAAAAGTTAATATTTTATATAGTTTTTAGCTCCTTAAAATACGTGTTAAAAAGTCAAACGACATTCTTTTTGGATCGGAGGGAGTATAAGTTAGTCCAAATTTAGCATGGATAATAATTTATTACTTTTTTATGTCATTTTTCATACTCCGTATTTCTTATCTCCTAATTAAAACATGATGAAAATTAATTAAAAAAATATTTTACTTTTGGTACCAATATATATCATGATTATCACCATATATCATTTATCATATATTATTATGGAGGACTATTATACGTGGATGAATTAGGGTTAATTACTTGCAACCATTAATATAAATTATTATCCATGCTAAATTCAAGACTTCAATGACCACTATTTTGGACACTTTGAAGGGATATGAAACGTTGGAAGAAAAAACAAATCGTTAATTAACTTCAATTTTATTGAATTGATTGTCATAAATTTAATGACCACCGTTATAAGCTCATCGGCTACTCAATATCTTTATATATATATGATCAATGGAAAAGGGTATAAGGTCGAGTCTTCTGTAAGTTTTTTAAAAGTTAAAAACCAAATTAAAAAATAGAAGAACAAGAACTCATTAAAAAAAACCCACGGGACCTAGGAAAGGAAAAACTCAAAGATCTTTTTGCTTTTCGGAGTATACTTATTTATCGATTTTTTTTTCAAAATATTCACTAAAAAATAATGAATTAACAAAATATTCAAACATTCAAAATATTTACAAAAATATTCATTTTTTGCAGGTTTGGCAGAAAAACGCGGTATGAGACCGCGTTTTATTCACAAAGGGTAAAACATGAAATTGGAAAAAAAAAGTGACAAAAATTAACAAAAGAAATGCGGTCTCATACCGCGTTTCTGTTAATTTTATATATAGGGGATGAATTTCATAATTTTGTAAAAAATTTTACATAGAGACGCGGGTTCATCTCTTGTTTTTCTTTTTCTAAAAAAAAAATTATCGGAATTAAAATTGAAACAAAAAGGTAAAGCGTCTCTTGATCTCTTCTCCTTCCTTTCATCCATGGAGCCAGATCTACTGCCATCGCCGGCCTCCCCACCCACCCTCGCCGCTACAACCTACGTCCCCGCCACCCTCTCCATTGCAGCCTCCCTCTCCTCTGCTAGATTTCTGCCGCCACTCCCAGTCCTCCATCACCGGCCCCGCCTCCCCGCCGGATCCCCCTTCCACGGCGCCTGCATCGGCGGCTATGCCCCCCATCCTCCTCCTCTTCACCTTCCTCCCTGCCCACCCTCCGAGGCTGCCTCTAACCGACCTTCGACCTGGCACCAGCCTCCATTGATGGACGGAAGGAGAAAGATGGGTAAAGCGCGGATTGAAATCGAGCGCCGCCGGATTGAAACCGATCTGCCTCCGGTGTTCTCCGGCCTCCTCTATCCTCCTTCCCAGCGAAATCCAGGCTTCGGCTTCCCTATCTCCTCCATCTCAACAGGCAGAAGGCGATCGATGTCGGACTCGGAGCAGCCGAGTGGGAGGAAGATGGCCTGATTACAATCAGCCTCTTCTTTCAATTCCGGTTAAAAAAAAAAGAGAGACGCGGGTTTCTAGTGTAAAATGTTTTACAACATTACGAAATTCATCCCCTGTATAAAATTAAAACAGAAACGTGGTGTGAGACCGCGTTTCTTTTGTTAATTTTTTTGTCACTTTTTTATCCAATTTCATGTTTTACCCTTTGTGAATAAAATGCGGTCTCATACCGCGTTTTTCTGTTAAACCTGCAAAAAATGAATATTTTTTTAAATATTTTGAATGTTTGAATATTTTGTTAATTAATTATTTTTTAGTGAATATTTTGAAAAAAAAATTCTATTTATCTATATTTAATCAATTAGATTTGAGTGGGTCAATACTCGGTACGTATATACTCTCTTTTTTGATGAATTTATTTTATATGCCAACAAAATGTTTTGAAATTCATTTTTTATTGATATAATTAAGTTAAATTCCTTAACTCTTTAATTTATTAAAAAAATCAGCAATGAAAAAATCATTAAGAGTTTGGGATGGGAATAGTTGATTTTTTTATAAAGACTATCAACACAATCACTTCAAATGGATAAGAAATGTGAGTTTAGCATTACATACTAGCTACTTTGACAAGTCTTCAAATTTTCAAACACCAATAGCTAGAAAAAGAGGTGAAGAAACTGACCACTAACACTAAACCGATGGTGAGCCCAAATCAGTCATCGTAAGCATTGGAGATAAAAATCAAGACATTTAATGAATAAACTCATAAATAAATTGTATTAGCCGACTCGATTTAATTCAACAATAGTCAGGTATTATTATATGAATTAATTTGCCAAACAGGCCATTTTTTGGGCCTAAATTGGACAACTGTCCACGGATGTATCTAAATTAGGTTAAAGTCCACCTTTTTATTTTATTTTGTGTGCCCTTGTTTACCGTCATCAATCACCGCCTCTCTCCCTCCCTCCCTCGTCCCCGCCCCTTCTTCGCAGGCTCCCCTCGTCGGCATTGACAACAACAATCCGGCAGCGAGAGCAAGAGAGATGGTCTCATCCTCAGGCGATCCGGCGTGTCTCTCTCTCCCGTTCTCGACCGGCCTCTTCTCTCTCCCATGGCTTCCAGGCAGATCTCACCGATTTCCGCAACTCTCCCATGTCCGGTTTCCACATCTCACCGATCTCCACATCTCTCCCATGGTCGGTTTCCGCATCTCACTGATTTCGTCTCTCTCCGCTTGCCAGATCCGTCCTCCGCCGAATCTGCATCCTCCGATCCGTCCTCGATCTCCTATGACGCCGCATCTGAATCCGCCGTCGAATCTACATCCTCCAAAAACGCTTTGATTCCGCTCAAGCTTCCGATGATTGCTTATCCCCTTACCATTTCCGTATCCAAGACATCTATCTCGAGCAATTCAAAGGTACACATGCTTCTTCGTATTGCTGTCTCTCACTCTCGAACTCAATACGGCCTAACGTTTCTATAGTCTGCGATTCACCGGAGTATAATAAAAGAAAATTGGATAGTTTTGCTTTTGAATCATGAAAATCAAACTGAGAATTCATTGATTTTGTATACGTTGTGGAGATTATTGGAATAGGATTATATAATTTCAGCTTTAGGGTCCTGTGATTTCGTATAGCCTTTGATTTATCTTCATACATCGTACTTGATTCATTTCAATGATGATAAACTGGAAGAAGTTGAATTTTCCATTTAATGTGTGATTCGTATGTGCTTATTGAATATGTGATTGAGTAGAGCGGTTGTTACAACTTCAATCTTGTGTTAGAAATTAAGTAGACAGAAGGAGATGACTTGGTGATTGAGATTCAATAAATTGTCTTGACCTTTCCTGCTCGTTTACAAAGTGTGAATCATGGAAACCTACTGTTTGAATTTGGCAGTGATCATAGCTTTGATCCCTTAACATTTTATAAAGTGTGAATTTGGATGAAATTAGTATGACCTTTTTTCTCGAATGGTTGAAATTATTTTCGTAATTGCTGAAATTGGTGTGACCTTTTTTTCTAAATTTGTTGTAATTGCTGAAATTAAGGTTTAATCAACCCGATTTCAGCACCACGAAAAAAAAGTGCAAACGCGAAAAAAAAAAACAAAAAAAAACTCCAGTTTCAGCAACGTTAAGGGACCCAATATTTCAGCAACAACTTTGGGTTCAGCAACAACTTCGGTTTCAGCAACCCCGGTGTCGAAGTGATGACGCAAAAAAAAAGAAAAAAAGAAAAAAAATATCTTTCCTTTTTTTGTTATGATGGAGTGGTGTCACATATATAAAATATAATTTCAGCAATTTTTACATTTAATTTCAACAATTTCTTTATTTTTTCTATATCATTGCATTATTTTAAAAATACAGTTTCAACAATTTTTACAATTAATTAACAATTGTCTTTAAAAGACAATGTAAAAAATAAAAAACTAATTTCAGCAATTGCAAAAATAATTTAAGCAACTCCAGTTTCAGCAACCCTGGTTTCAGCAACTCCGATTTCAGCAACTTAGGTTTCAGCAACGCGCAAAAAAAAACTAATTTCAACAATTTCAGCAACTTCGGTTTCAGCAACACGCGAAAAAAAAAACTAATTTCAACAATTTCAGCAACTTCGGTTTCAGCAACTTTGGTTTCAGCAACTTTTGTTTCAGCAACGCGCGGAAAAAAAACTATTTTCAACAATTTCAGCAACTTCGGTTTCAGCAACGCGCGAAAAAAAAAACGCTGAAATAGGAGTTGCTGAAATCAAATGTGCTGAAACAGGAGGGGGGCACAGGGGGCCAGCGGGCAAAGGGGCAAAGGGGGCAAGGGAAGGAAGGTGGACATTTTGCCAATTTGGAAGGAAAGGGTGGACATTTTACTAATAAAGGCCCTAATTATGGCCTATAGCACAATTCCCCCTTATTATATGTATACTTTTGCAAGATTCATCTATATACAAAAAATAGGATGATATAATAAAATGTCTTAACAAGATTTCATTATTCATTTTTTCAAAAGGAAAAAAAAACTCAAACCTACTCCATTCTATATAAGGTGTTTCTTCTAAAAAAAATTAAAAGGTGTTTTTTTATTAAAAAAATTATTTTACAAGGTGTCTTCTTGAAGAAAAAACCCATAAAAATACAAAGATTTAATAATTAACTCACACTAAATTATCAAGTATATAAAACTAAAATTTATATTTTGTACACATATACTGTTTAGATTAGTTAATGAGAAGATATAAAATAAGCTCTTAAATAGACTTATAAAATAGCAAAACTTATATTTACATCTCGTGTGTAGCACAGGTATATGCCTTGGCAAGTGGTTATATAAAATATAGATATACATACAATTATTTCAAATACTATTTTTTTAATGTTATGGGTTGCCTTGGGGCCAAAGCAGAAAGTATCGGGCCCAAGGGGTTTTGAGTACGTGCAATTGTGTGAAACACTTTTTTAATTAATTAATTAGTTAAAATTTTAATTAGTTAAGCATTATTGTTACGCATGCTAAACACGTTTACAAATATAGTTTTTGTTTTATTTAATAAAGTAAATCAAATCATAGTTTTCAACACCCTAAAAAATTAGAAAAGCATCTACTACTAAATATTGATTTTTTCACTTAATCACCTGCTAAATTTAAAATTATATAAAATTACCCGTTAAATACGATTTATTGACAAATCACCACCCAAATAAAAACATCCATCAACACATCAATAAAAATGACTAATTTAACCCAACTTTTTAATGAAATTTCCCTTTTATATCTATTAAAACACATCAGACTTGTAATTATCGAAAATAAAAAAGTATTTCTTTATCCCACCATCATAATTCATATATCAATAAAACCTTGAATTTATAAAATTTCGGTAAATATACATCTAGTATGTACAAATGCGGATGTTTAATCCATGAAAAATAGTATATTGGTAATTTATAAAATGTTTTCAAAAAAAAACTTGACATAATTTTATCATGGGTGGTGATTTGTTACAAATTGCATTTAATAGGTGGTTTTATGTAAATTATAATTTAATGGATGGTTAAGTGAAAAACTTGATATTTAGTGGGTGGTTTTATGTAATTTACCAATAATAATAAATCAAATCATACACTATCGACGAGAATTTTTTATTTATTTTATAGTATAAAAAACACAACTTAGCTCTTAGATTTCATCTTTCCAAAATGGCTGATGACTACAAAACATTTTTTTTTTAAATCCGAAGACTACAAAAATTCTAATTGTGTGCACAACAAACTAAACATTGGCATCATGACATAATGGCTTACCATTCTAATGAACCACCCCCTTCATCATCATTCATAACCCGATCCCTAACTTATAACATTCAACGTACAAGTTAATAAATTTTAATGGGACATAACTTGTGGGGTTCACAAATAGACTTTTTAGGTAATTCTGGTGGGTTATATTATATGTTTATATAGAACGGATCCAGAAATAACTTGAAAGAAAACTCAACTTTATTATTGGAATTTTTTTAATATATACTGCTTCCGTTTGTGAAAATATGTCATTTATTATTCATATTCGTTTTTTAGGATGATAAAAACTATATAAAATATTCATCTTTTTATAAAAAAGTTTTTCACAAGTTCGTACTTATTAATTACTTTAGTAACTATGAAATTATTAAAAAAAAATTATCAAAAACAAGATATTATATATATATATATAGAGGTTGGGTCATGTGTTAACAACTCTTACGGTGTTAAATGTTAACAAATCAATATTCGACAAAATTTATCAAATATTCATCACAGTCACTCAATTATTCATCACAATCACTCAATTATTCACAATTTCCCAAATATTCATCAATGTTCGGCAACATTTAAGAAATATTCATCACAGTAACACAATTACGGGATTGGGGGTGGATACACGCGCAAGGGTTTGAGTTTTTTGGGTGATAATTTTTTTTAATTGGCAATAATTATTAATTGAAATGAATCTCTTAAATATTCTCGAAAAGCTTTGATGAATATTTGAGTGACTGTGATGAATATTTGATAAACTTTGCCGAATATTGATTTGTTAACATTTAACATCGTAAGAGTTGTTAACATTTGATCCGTATTTTATAAATATATATATATATAGAGGTTGGATCCCGTGTAAGCAACCCTTACGGTATAATTTGTGAGCAGAGAAATTATTCGCAGGTACCAAGCGATTATTCGTGTATAATAATGTAATTATTCGTATGTATGAACAAATGTAATTATTTGTAAATATATATATATTATCCCCTAAAAATGCGTATATGAATAGTAAAACGACATATTTTTGCGAACAGAGGAATTATAAGATATAATTTTTGTAAATAATATATTAAAAATATTAAATATGTTGTTTAAATAGTTAAGAGTGAAAAAAATCCACAAAATAAAAGCTATTCGGATTTGAATTTGAAGACCTCATAATTCTAATTCTCAACTCATACAAACTAAGCTAACAATATTATTTGTGATCTTTTACTCTTTTCTATCTTTTACTCTTTTCAATCTCTCTTAACTCTTAAATTATCCAAAAATTAAAAAACATGTATATATTTTCCATCGAGCCGATTTTGACCATAGGTAACCTCTTTATATTTAATCATTTAAATTAAATAATATAAATCAGCATCTTACAAGCAATTTCTTTTTGCTGCTGGACGATCATACAAGCAATATAATTAGTGCATTACGCCAATTAAATTCACCCATATATACACTAAGAAATCAATTGTCAAGTGCTAAGTATATATAGCTAAGAAACTTTATTTCCATCTTTACATACACCTCTTCTCAATCAAACACATCACACATGGGTCTCCTTAAGCTCCACAGTCTCCTCCTCCTCCTCTACCTCTTCCTGCCCTTAACCATGGCAGCCACCAACTGCTCCTCCACCTGTGGGAACCAGACGATACGGTTCCCATTTCGCCTGAGCAAAAGCCCATCAGCATGTGGCTATCCGGGCTTCAATCTGGCCTGCAAACAACAGCAGACAGTTCTCTCCCTGCCTGGCTCCGGCGACTTTCTAGTACGCGAAATCAACTATACTGCACAAAGCATACGAGTGTTTGATCCGGGCAATTGCCTTTCGAAGAGGCTGCTTGGTGGATTAAACCTCTCCGGGTCCCCTTTCATGGCTGTTTTTTCAGCCAACTACACCTTGTTTAGCTGCCCAAAGGAGTTTGACGGCTTGGGTTTTCAAGTCATCGATTGCCTTGGCAACTCGACAAGATCGGTTCTGGCCATACTCAATGGAACCTCAGTGGATTCAATGGTGGCCAGGAGTTGCCAGAAGATGGATCATAGTTTGATGGTCTCTGGTGGGAGTTCACCAGGGTTCTTCAAGGGTGATGTTCTTGAGCTGAGATGGGATTCGCCACCGTGTCAACATTGTCAAGGTAAAAAGAAACTTCTCCTTTGATTTTTCTGCTTTCTTCCATGCTCTTGTAGCTTAGTGTTGCTTAGCGAAGAGTTAGGGATGTTTGGTATTGATATCGGTGTCACCCATACCCATATGGCCATATCTATGTTTGGTAAATGGGTAAATCAATATATGGATATCAAAAGTGATATCTTCATCCCATACCAAGAGGTTCGAAGTTCAAATCCCCTTAGAAACATGGAGTTGCTTGTGAGTGGGAGAGTCAACCCTTAAATGGGTCACACAGTACCCGATCCAGATGTAAGCGATTGAGTCATTCGAACTGGACTAAAAAAAAAGTGATATCTCCATATACCCATTCCTTCGTATTTTGGCCCTTTTCCATATCTCCAAAATTTGGGGGATGTCAGTTTTTTTAACGCTTCATCGATCTCCTTCTCTATTTGCTGCACCTTTTCTACCAAATGGGTTATCAGATATCGAATATCAAATTTGATATCCATATTGTTTATATTGATATCTAATTTTCATACCCATATACGTATATGGATACCTTGGTGTTATCTTAGTAACTAGCACGTATCAATCAAGTGTTCCAAGTATGCTTTTCTTGTTCGAACTATAGGAAAAGGAAGCGTTCTTATTGACATGGATTGAAGTAACTGAACTCACTTAACACCTCTTGAACTTCTTGTACATATCCCTTGACGTTTAAGTATGGTTGTCTTTCTATTCTTCAGCGACGTATTTGTCTTAGTTTGCGAAACTTATTTGTTAGAGAACGCCGACCCTGTGAACACTTCCTTTTTTGGCTTGAGTGTGGCTCCTTGGCTTTTTTTACTGTGTTCATAAGTAAGGCAGGTTAGGTTGATAACTTTCAAGATCGTGAAAAAGGCAATCAATCACAACGACTTAATTAAAATGAATTTGTTAGCAATTTCAGGGGGCTCAACGGAGGCATCACCCAACGATCATACTTTCAAGATCGTTGCCTTGTCAATCACCCTGCCGATCATGGCCTGTTCTGTTGCTATCTGCATCTTCCTATCCACACTCGACCGGAGAAACACTGACAACATGTTGCAACACCCACAGCTTGCCCCAACCAAGGGGCTTGACCAAGCCACCATAGATTCGTACACCACAGTGGTTCTTGGAGAGAGCAAGCGGGTTCCTGGCCTTAACAGTGACACATGCCTTGTATGCTTATCAGACTACATTCCAAAGGAGACGTTGCGGTGCCTACCTGAATGTCAGCATTGCTTCCATGCTAACTGCATCGATGAATGGTTGCGAATAAAGGGTACTTGTCCGATTTGCCGCAACCCACCAAGTATACATGAATGTAGTTGATTGAAGATAGGTCAGACTTAAGTATGATAGATGTGTGTCGAATCTTCGAGTTCGAGTGTAAACAAATGTATATTGCAGTTCTCTTTTGTGCCAATTGATCTTCATCAACCATGTTCCCTGTATGAAAACTATAGAATCAAATTCAGATTGATGCAATGCAATAGTTAGTTGATTTTTTAGTGTAAAATGTAACATTTCAAACTTAAGGCCGGCCAATAAATTGAGAGGTCATGTTTGGATCCAAACATATGCCCATTAGATTTAAGATCCACTACAACCGTGTAAACAAATGTTTTTATATTATTTTATAGTAGATGAAAAGTAAAAAGTCTTTGACGAACAAAGATCATCCCTGATCACGCCTAGAGGTGATGTTACATAGCTTCCTATGTGAAGGGATGTTAATCATATTACAATTCATCCTAACTTTATATATATAATTAGCACTAGTATTTGATTATCTGTAGCAGTGTTAAAGCAGTCGAAATCACCTGTAGCTATTAACGTAGCAAACCCTGTAGAAGTGTTTCAATTGGTTCACTTGTAATTACTTTTAATATATAATTAATAATAAAATCAAATTAAATAAATCAACAAAATCTTCAACATTCCCTTTTTTCAGCTTCTTTCCATAACCGTTATTCCTCACGATCCAATCTCTGTTCGGATTCGATCTCTCTGTTTAGTGTCATCTCTCTTCCACGAAATTTCTCCGTTCGACAAAGTGTTCACCCGGCTGTTGTACATGTCTTTGCACCAAAGCTAATAGTAGCTTGCACGAGACACATTCTAGGTAATTTAACTAACTTCATTTGCTAAAGTGGATTAGATTTCAGTACAATTGAACTTCTGCTGAATTATGTTTTTTGTGTAAAGTTGTCTTCATTTTTCCGTATACTGAATTATCTAATGCCTTTCAATTTTATCTAAACTTTTTCATTTCAATAATTTACCTCGAAATTGAATTATCTGCCTTTGAGTTTTGCTCATAAATGCTTGTGATCATTCAAGCAACTTCTGAATTTAGTTTAGATTGTTTGAATAGTTGTTTCAAAGATTTTTTGGACTGTATGACCTTAATTGCAACAGCTTGCAGAAAGCGGATCTTATAAAGAAATTTCTGTCAAATTTATAAGCAAATTAAGTATATTTGCAGTCTTTATTTGCATTGTCTTCATCAATTGTATCATTATGCCATTGAATGATTTCTTATATTTATCAGGTTCTGGATACTGTACAAGAAGTACAACCACGTCGTCGATTAGAATTTTAGCAGGAAGAAAACCCCATAAACTTTTGTACCGATGATCAAATGATGGAATCGCTTCATTCTAAGATACCTAGCTAAGGATATTGTTCCGAGAGTTGGTATGGAATTTGCAACTGAAGATGCGGCATATGAGTTCTATAATGCTTACGCATTAGCAACTGGCTTTTCTGTTCGAAGAGGTTGGTCTCATAGATACAATAACCCAGTGATCGATAGAGTTTTTGTTTGCTCAAGTCAAGGTAAACGAGAAAGTGACAAGCGTGATGCTTTTTACAAGTCCCATAGACCCGAGACAAGATTTGGATGTTTGGCCAAGTTAAAGATTAGTTGTTGGAAAATAGGCAAATATCGTGTTGTTGACTTCATTGCAAAGCATGAACACAATCTGGCAAGCCCGAGTAAGGCTCACTTATTTAGATAACACTGAAAGGTGTCAAACTCTCAAGCCTTGGAAGTTGACTTGGCTGATATTTCGGGCATCGCTCCTAAAAATGCTTACGAGTTCATGTCTAGACAGGCAGGAGGTCGGGAAAATCTTGGTTTTTCTCAAGTGGATTATAGGAATTAATTGCGCACTAACCGCAGTTTACAGATGAAGTCGGGTGATACAGGTGGTGTTCTCGAGTATTTGCAGAGTATGAAAATAGAAGATCCTTGCTTTTTTTTATGGTATTCAAATGGATGAAGATGATATGATAACTAACATTTTTTTGGGCTGATGCCAAAATGATGGCAGACTGTGATGATTTTGATGATGTCGTTTGCTTTGATACCACATATTGAAAGCACAAGGATGGTTGACCAATTGTGTTATTTGTTAGAGTGAATCATCATAAACAAACGACTATCTTTGGTGTGGCATTATTATATGATGAGACTGCAAATTCATTTATGTGGTTGTTTGACACATTTTCAAAGGATATGGGTGGCAAACTACCAAAGACAATTCTTACCGATCAAGATGTCGCAATGAGAAAAGCACTTGCTTCACAATGGCCAGGGGCTTGTCATCGTCTTTGTATTTGGCATATCTTTCAAAATGCGGCAATTCATTTAAGCCATGTTTTTATAGATTGCAAGGATTTTCTGAGGGATTTTAGCAAGTGTATCTATGACTATGAATATGAGGAAGATTTTCTAGACGCTTGGAGTAAAATGCTTGACAAGTATGGACTGCAGAGTAATGAATGGCTGGAGAGGATGTTCAATATGAAAGAAAAGTGGGCATTGGTTTATGGTCGAGACACATTTTGTGCAGATATGACCACTACACAACGAAGTGAAAGCATGAATAAGATGATCAAGCATTATGTAAGTTACAAGCATGATCTAAGAAGATTTTTTTCAACATTTTCAGAAGTTGCTTATTGATCGTCGTTATGATGAGATGATTATTGATTTCAAGTCCAGTCAAAGTCAAGTTGCAATGTTTTATCCTGCAGAAATTTTGAAGCATGCTGCAAGTATATATACACCTAAGGTGTTCAAGTGGTTTCAAGAAGAATTTGGTAAATCTTGTGATTGCCATCTTGAAGTTTGTGATGAGACAGGAATGCTTGTGAAGTATATGGTCACGCCCTATAAGAAGAATCACAGTTTTATTGTCTGTTATGATGAAACTGAAGAAACTGTGTATTGCAATTGTAGGAAGTTTGAGTTTGTTGGCATCTTATGTAGTCATATATTGAAGGTTTTCTCTTTCAAGGGCACTAAAAGAGTTCCTAGCAAGTACTTCCTAAAAAGATGGACAATGGACGCCAAAAAACGCAGCATGAAAGTTAGTATTGAAAGTTTACATACCGATGAGGATCCCAAGTCAGCAATGGGAAGGCGATATCGAGAGTTATCTCGTCTATCTACTCGCTTGGTCACAAGAGCTGCAGAAGTTGAAGATGGGTACAACCTTGTGAAAGAGGGTCTCATTCATTTGATGAGAAAACTTAATTTAAGCTCAACAGGAAGGTTGACACAACCAGGCTTGCAGAATTTTCATATGCCGAGAAGTGATCCACGTCCTAATATGTCAGAAAATTCAAATGACATGATGAAGGTGGGAAAAGGAATATAGCCCAAGCCAAAATCCGAAAGTCAATCGAGTAAAAGGCCGAGAGGTGGTCTTGAAACAGGAAGGACTAAAATTAGAAAATCTAAGCATAATATAGCAACATAGGACAATTTGGTTTCCCCTATGGACAATCGTATAGAGGAGCATACAAATTTTGCACATCATCCATAGGTATAACTGAAGTTTTCTTTATTTTCACACTCTTGAACATTACTTTTTATTATGTATTATATACTTAAGTCAAGTAAAATGCAGGGGAACTAAATTGTGCATCCATTGAGATACAATTTTGCATCTTCCATGTATGAACAAAGTGGCACATATATATTTCCCGTACCTGCTCAACCTCAATTTCAGCCTAGCCATATGGCATTACTAACGAGCATTGGTGTGCCTCGGGTGAGTATAACAAATTGCTCAACCTCAATTTTTTATGGATGTACCTTTGTTGTATAATTGTATTTCTAAATATATGACTATTGCAGGTTCAGTCAGATGATGGTTTGGAGAGTTAGCTAAAAACAGTAGCAATATAGACAAACTCTACGTATCAACTATAATATCAGGTTAATGATTATACTAATTTCTCATATAACCATAATAGGAATTATAATCAATATACCGAATATTTTGAGTTATTAATCTACATTTGATTTTCTATCAGGTATTGTCTTGTAGAGAACATGAGAGATGAAAAAATTTGGGGCATATATTCTCAAGAAGACTTGGACTTGAGTGGAAATAAGCGAGACTTGTTATCCATTTGATATCTCCTTTTTTCTATCATTAGAGTTAGGGGTTTTTTTATTTACAGTCATTAGGTACCTCTTTGTTTTAATTTACTGCTTGTGTGTTATGAGACTTGTTGATACGCGACACCTCGAGCATGCACCAGTTGAACTCGATCTCATTGTCAAGTCGTAGGGTGGCTCTATTGTGCACCAGTTGAACACGACACCTCGATCATGCACCAGTTTGTGTGGACAAATTCAGTGTTACTAAAGGCTATATTGTCCACTGTGCAGTCCAAATATTAGCTTCTGTATTAGTTGAAATCTCTGAATATTAACTTTTAGATAAAAAAGTAATAGTGTTCGGTAGCCAACATTGCAGCAAATTGAAATATTTAAAATTGCATAAAAAGGCATGGTTATAAATATAACAATTTCATTCCAACTTTCAGGATCCTGGCCCAGATGGGGCTGGAAGATATTCAGAGCATATGTTTCCCGAAGTTGAAGAAAAGGACTTCCGTAAAGGTTCGCATGTATATCTAGAAAGCTTGTTCTCTGGCACTTGTCATGAAAAATATTTGAACTTGTACTCGGAATGGAACCAAGGCTATGTCAATAACCTTATAGTTGAAATGAGTTGAACGATGGAACAAAGGCAATTCCAATAATTGACATAAAGAATACATTAAGTATCGCATTTTGATTTTCTATATGATCATCTGCTCAAAATATTTGGGGCAATTAATTGACATAAAGGAATAAAAGGTTGACCCAATAAAATCTCATCTATCTGTCATTAGTCATTACACATGTACTCCATGTATACATACAGAGGACTTGCAAAACTTATGAGAATGAATAATTTGTGACTACATAGGTATTCCATGTATACATACAGTGGACTTGCAAAACTTCTGAAAATGAATAATCTGTCATTACACATGTATTACATATATATAAAGAAAAATAGCTCTAATCACTCTTGCTTACTAGTTCAAATGTAACCGTAAGTCTTGTTCTTCCATCAGAGCATTAATCCCTATTCTTCCATGAGCATTAATATGAGCATCAATCTGCAAATATATTCCTATTATTCCACATCTGAGCATTTCATCAACCAAAAATAATTCTTGTTCTTCTATCTGAGCATCAGAGGAAAATGAAGTTGAGCACAATGCCATGGAAGCCAAAGGAGCATTTGCTGTCAGCTATGATGATGATGAGTATTTTATAGCAATGGAGACCACATCGATGATCCTGATAGAAGAGAACTCGAGAAGTTTGTTGCCATCTTGATCAGATAAACATGCTGGGGATGAACAAGACGACTTCAAGGCTGCGTTTCTTGACCAAATGGCTCATCACTTCTCTGCTGCAACTCAGGTTATGTTGGGGATGAACAAGACGTCTTCAAGGCTGCGTTTCCTGACCAACTGGCTGGTCACTTCTCTACTGTAACTCAGGTTGCCTGGGCCCGATGGAACGAACTTTGCACACAAACACATGAACAGATGATCTCATGATATCCCTGTACAAAAGAAACTGAGACATGAGATGATTTGGTAGACATTAATCTGCAAAAACAAATGATCAGATGTCCCCCTTATAACAAATCTCCTGTTCTTCCAAATATAATTCCTTGCCAGAATTCCCAGTCGTCGAGCTTCCAAGCGAGCGTCGGATCTGTCGGTCATGACCTCGAGCCTGCTAGTATCAACCACGGATGTTGTCAAAGAAAAAGCTGATGGCGAAGGGTAGGGAGATCAACTTGCGAGCGCACCAACGAAGTTCTCCAACAATCCACCGCCAATGTTGGAATTTGGAAGTCTGACACCTGCTGCCACCCTAATAGCTTCTCCGCCACCCATGATTTACTTGGAAATCAATTGAGAAGAAGGTGAATTCGGATTGAATACAGGGCGGGATTGTGAGATAGATATAACTCCATGAGAGAGAATAAATTAGGAAGGAGATTGCGCAAACGGATGGAAGATTTTGTTGATTTATTTAATTTTATTTTACTGTTAATTATATATTAAAAGTTATTACAGGTGGACCAATTAAAACACTGCTACAGGGTTTGCTACGTTATGAGCTACATGCTATTTGGACTGGTGTTAAAGATATGTTGAAGCTTTTTTAGCGCATGGATCTCCTTGATCATTTTGAGAATTTTTTATGGTACTTTGGTGTTATCTTCGATGGTTGTGATTACTCCAAGAATATCCCCTTCAACTATAATATTTCTTATTCCTCGAAAGAGTGTTGTCTTCATTCCAGTACAACAGGATATTGCCTCTGTTTGTAACACTGATCCCGACGGGATCGTAAGTTGAAAAATATCAATAACCTGATCATTACTATCTCGAATGAGTCATCCGATGTTGTATTCGTACGAGGGTTTAACAAAGCTATCTACATTTAGTTTGTAGAAGCCTCTTGGTGGACATTCCCATTTTGGTAGCCTTTATTTTCTCTGTTGTACGTTGTTTGGTCTCTTTTGTATGTGCCTGATTTTAGTTATTCTCGTTCATAATTATATGGTGAATGATTTATAATATTGATGTGTTTATGCTTTTGTTGAAAATAATACAATTTCTCCATTCTGAAATCGCATGCCACAAGAAACACAACTCATTAAAGTATTTATTTATTTCCTTCATGGCTATAAGGTTATCCAAAAAGTTTTGGGATATTATCAATCGCGTTATTGGATATGCGAAAAAAAGGTGTTAGAGTGTCTTCATCTTCCTGCTTACAAAGACAACATTGGGAGGATACTCTGTTAAAATATTTATTCAATCGTACTTTTGTGGGTAATCCATCAGTTTTTTTTTTCTAAAATGAAGTTCTTCATTTTATGGGGTAATATTAAGCTTCCAAATCCACGTATAGTTGTTGTCATCACGTGGGGTTTGGTTGATAAATTTATGCGTTGATTTGGTCGTAAAGAATCCATTTGTATTTGGTTTCCGATAAATATTCAATAAAGATTGTATCATGGAACATTCTCATAGAAACCGGGAAAACCCAATAAATGGTCTGTTTGGCGCAACGTACACCAATCATCATACATCATCAACACATGCATATCATCATCATCATCATCATCGTCATGATCATCGTCGTCGTCGTCATCATCATCATATTATACCTTATTATAAATCTATATACATATACTAAAATCGATGCATAGCGTCCTATATGGCGGACTGTGGTTGATTCTAGGAAAAAAAATTCTATGTGACGCGTTATGGTTGATTCTAGAAAAACAAATATGTTATCACAGTTTATAGAAAGTTATATAAGCCACAATCTTTCTATATATATATATATATATATATATATATATATATATATATATTAGTTAATTGACAAAAACATAAATAAAAAATATTTCATATTCATACTTACCAAAAATATTAATAGATAAATATGTAGTATTTGATAAGTGCTATTTTATACAGTATATCTCTAGATTATTTTTTGGTGGAAAAAATTATTTATATCAAAATTAATTATTTAATAATTATTATTTTATTTATATCTATATAATTTTTTGAGATCAAAATAATTTATGAAAATATTATGTAGCCACAATCCATCCGTAGATAGATATTTTAGTAAACTAACATAATAAATATATACTATATATTTAATAAAAAATAATATTAAAATATTTTAAAAAACATTTATAATCTACTAAATTATATGATATTCAATTAATTGTAGATTAGGAAAAAAAGTAACTTATAAATGTGAATTCTATATATATTTTGAGAGAATCTAAATAAAAATATTTAGATTTTTTTATAATTTGTCAAACTAAATCTATATTAATTGTATTAATGTATTCTCCGTAATAATCTCTTCCAAAAGAATTTTGGGAACATGCTTTTAAAACGACAATTCCGTTTCTACATGCCTTCTCGAATGTTGGATGGATTTCCGACAAGGTTGATTGTCGTTCCCAATACGGTTTTGCCATATTTCATGGGTTGAATTTGATAAGTTGGATGCCTCGTAAGCAAAAGGTTGTGGCTCGATCGAGTATCGAAGCATAGTACCGTGGGTTGGCTTATACAATTACTGAATTGTCCTGGATCAAGCACCTTATTCATGACCTTCGACACCCTCTTGCTCTGCCACCCACTCTAATGTGTGACAATGTTGGTGCCACTTTCATGAGCAAAAACCCAGTCATTAGCTCTCGGTCAAAGCACATTCACTTAGACGTTCACTATGTTCGGGAGCAAGTCGAGGTCGGTGATCTCTAAATGAGTTATCTCCTCTATGGATTAGTTAGCTGACATATTCACAAAACCTTTAAGTAAGGACAAGATAGCCAACATAAGGACCAAGCTCCAAGTGCGACCAACCCTTGGGTTTGCCGGGGGGTGATAACCCACGTTCTGTCAAGTGTTGTGAATTTGAATTAGTCTTCGCCTCCCTAGTTTTTGTGAAATTAGTTTCCTTATTTTTAGCAACGGTGTGAATCCACTTTCCCTGTGTATAGGGTGGTTAGGATATTTTTTGTAATATATATATATATATATATATATATATATATATATATATATATATATATATATATATATATATATATATATATATATATATATATATATTGTACCTTATTTGTTGAATAGAGATGGAGAAGGAAAATAATTATTCACACTAATTATAGCCTAAAACACCCGTTGACTTGTTTTAGGCTATAATTAGTGTCATTTTTATGTTTATTTTAACTAGTCATTTTTAGAGGATGTGTTAGCGCTACTAGTAAACTAGGTGGAAGAAAGCACACAATAAATAAAAGCATGATATGCGATTTAGGGTGAAAACCCTTTGACTACACACAAGTAGAGTAGGATGGTAACCATAACCTCCCTTTGCCTTAGGAAAGCTTTGGAATAGGTCTACTTCTTTTATTGATTGAAAAAACTATAACACCCTAGTACAGCCCATAGCAATAGTTGAGAACCGTTAAACACCAATAAACCTAAGTAAAACTACCCAAATCCAAACATTAGCAAACAATCAAAACAACGAAACAAAACCATCAAATGAACAAATAAACATACAACAAACCACACACGGGTCGTCTTCCTAGTTTCTTAGAACCCTCATTTTTCCTATACAACTCACCGGCGATAAGACCTCCGTCTTCAAGCAGCCCTCCTTCCTTGACTTCTTCACAATCCTTTCCTCTGATTTTAGTACGAAGAATGTTCATGTTTTCCATGGAAATCAACTACAACGTATAGCCTTAAAACATTTATTTTTCTCTGGGGGGAGGGGAGAGCCTCCTCAAAATGGAAACAAATATTTTATCTCATAATAAAATATTTCTCAAATCAATACATAAAGAAGCGTTTTGATTGGTCGGATTTTAATAGGGAGAAAATTCACAAAATAAAAATAGAATTTTGCTCATATGCCTCCCCTTATGCCTCTCTCTCTCCCTCTCCATCGCCATCTCCCTCACCTGCTCTATCATCCATGGCTTCTACGACTGCCTCATCAAGCTTGCCTTCGTGCTCTCCTCCCTCTCCCACTCCTTCCCCCCCCCCCCCATCAAGCTCTTCTTCCTTGCCTTTTCTTTTATCTGGATCCATGTAACCCTTTGCTCTTGTGCTTCCTCTTGTAATTTATAGAGATTTAAAACCCCAAAACTTGCTTAAAAACTTGAAGATGGATATGAAGATCTGCGATTTTAGCCTTGCGTGCACCGAATACTCCCCCGTCCAATCCATGATGGAGTACATGACCACTCGGTGGTACCAGGCTCCGGAGATCCAACTCAACTCTGACCGGTATGGAAGCGAGGTCGACATCTAGTCGGTTGGATGTATCTTCGCTGAAATGATGTGGAGCACAAATTTTAAAAGGAAGCATCTCCTTAGACTAGATCAAAAGAATCCTTAGAGTTGCAAGAAAGCAATCGGCTTTAGAACTGACATTCATCACTTGCGACAAAGTAAGGAAGTTTCTAAATGGAGCATCCTATCACATACGTCCAATAAGAAAGTTGTTTAAAACATATAGCTGTGCAAATAGATTTTTAAGGGAAAAAAAAAGGAATGCCAGCTACTAAAGGTATAAAGTACAAAGCACGAGTAGTTGCAAGAGGATTCAATCAAAGAGAGGGAGTAGACTACAATGAGATTTTCTCACCATTGGTCAGACATACTTCTATTAGGGTGCTACTAGCAATAATTGCACATCAAAATTTAGAGCTTGAGAAACTAGCCATGAAGACAACTTTCCTACGTGGAGAGCTGAAGGAGGAGATAGGTTTCCCGGTTCCTAGAAAAGAGGACAATGTTTGTACACTGAAGAAGTCTTTGTATGGGCTGAAATAGTCACCGAGGTATTGGTATAAGAAATTTGATAATTATATGGTGCATCTTAGTGATAATGCGTATTTTAATATGCATTATAGGAAGTGTTCTAAATATCGGATATATCGGCGATATATCTACGATATCGGCATATCGGGTGAAAATATCGGTCAACGCCATATATCGCGTCAACACCGATATATCGGGTCAATATCGGCGATATACCGGGTCAACACCGATATATCGGGCCAATATCGGTGATATATCGGGGATATTTAGAACTGCCAACTTTGATAAGGTAACTTTAGCCTTTATGAATGAAGTTGTTTTTATTTTATCAAGTTTATTTGGTAATTTTGCAATTTAAATATTATTTTTTTCATGTATATTTTTACATTTTGAAGTATAAATATAATACTTATAGTTAAAAATTAGCGAAACCGATAAATCCGATATATCTCGATATATCCCCGATATATCATTTTTACTCCTAACCGATACGACCCCGATACGCGATATTTAGAACCTTGATTATAGGGTAGTTTTAGGCACATTCCATTGTTTTATATCCATGTTTTAGAGTTATTTTAGTATCTTGTACTTTTAGTAGTGAAATTCGAAAACTACGCTATTTTATCGGTTTTATGTAGTTTTGTGGTTCCAAAGTGGTGGAGAGCTAGGGAAGATGCTGAAGAGGAAGTCAGAAGCTTGGAAGGATTAAGGAAGGAGAGAAGAAAGTAAAGTAGATCAAGCTAAGGCGCGGAAGAGCAAGGAATAGAAGCAGATAATGCAACTGTTGCGGCGACGAGTTCTGATTTACCGCCGCGAGCCAGATCAAGAGCCAAATGTTCTAAGTCACGGCCGAAAAAACCACTTTTTATCATGGCGAGTCCTATCGCTGAGCATTATCCCACGAGTTGTGGTGAATGAAGACTGGAGCTAACCTAGCACTCTCCGTCGCAAGTTTTACTATTCACTATCGCAAGATTCACTATTTGTCGCGGCAAGACCTGCGAAGATCAATCTTAAGAAGAAAATTTTACCTTTGGTTTGGAAACTCTATCAACTTAGGACGTGTTTTCTTTACATCAGATTGTAGTCTATCATTTTAGGCTATAATTGATTAGGAGATTTTTATCCATTTAGAAGATTTTAGTTTATCCAATTAGGTTTTATCTTATCTTTTTATGGGCAACTAGGGTTGTTAGAGCCAATCTTAAACCAATATAAAGCCCTTTAGGGTGGGTTATTTTCATAACATTCAAAATTCAATTCAAGTAAGCAATTAAGAGTAATCACCCAAAAAAAGAAGATTTAGGTAAGCCATAAGTGGCTAATTTTTCCTTTGTTTTGCCTATGTTTTCGAAGACTTGGTTGGGTGAATTGTGAGTATTAAATTCAATTGATCGACTTGATTTCATCAATTTCTTGATAGGGTTTTATTCTATCGAATTTATGTAAAATCCGTAGAGGCATTCTTAGGATTGTGAATACCTTTGTTGAAATATGATTAAGTAGGAAGTTTGACATATATCTTAAACATTGAAATAGGTGTTATTCATATGCTCGGATTCTTAGGACGTTGTGTTATCTTTATGTTAAATCTCAACCGTATTTTGATTGTATTGAAGTGTAAGGGATTAATTGTGCTCGTTGTACTTTAATCTATTCAAACTAAGATGATAGGAATATGTTAGAAAAATATAACAACTTGAGTTTCATTCGAAGATCAATAAGCCAACCAATGTCGATGAATGCATACGTGGAACGTTTCTTTTTCTTAATTTACTTCTAAAGCTTTCAACTTTTTCTATTTTACTTTTTGTGAACCAAAGATTCAAACTATTCCCACTTTTGTTACGTTGTAGCGTTCAAATTACATTAGAAATGATAAATCTCCTTTTGCGTTTGACTCCGCACTTGTGGCTATACTAGTTTGATGTGGGATTTTTCTTTGTCGGAAAACCAACGACTTTCTTCCCGTCACTTAGATATAATAAGAGTCTATATGCAATGTTCTAAAAGGCGCTAGGCGGTGGGTGACCGCCTAGCGCCTAGGCGGCTAGGCGGGTGCCTAGGCGGCGCCTAGGCGGACTTAGAAAAAACATGATTATTTCCTCATCTTTTAACGTATAACACATGCCAATGATTCATATAATGTAATAATAATCCATATTATCACTCTTAAACCCAAATTTACGGTGCTTAACTAACATTTAAGTAAATAAACGCAAAAGTACACGTCCGACTAACGACTTTAAAACTCCTAAAAATCAAAACCATAGGTTTGACTTAAAAGCAAATATATCTCGACTTGGGGGATAAAAAAACCCTAAATCGACTAACCACATGCCCAAAAGCTAAAATTAAATAATCGTCGGGCTAGGCGGGAATAGGCGGTGCCTAGGCGGGTCTAAGTGGTGCCTAGACGGGTCTAGGTGATGCCTAGGCGGGTCTAGGCGACACCTGGGCGGTGCTTAGGCAGATTTCCGCCTAGAGGACCGCCTAGGCTTAAAAATTCCTAGGTCCCCTCCCGCCTAGCGCCTACCGCCTAGGCGCGATTTTTAGAACACTGTCTATATGATTGTTGTGTACCACAACATTTTGGAGGATGATGCATACATTTACATGGTATTGTATGTTAATGATAAGTTGAATGATGCTAAAAACAAGGCAGATATTTAGAAGTTGAAGGATTGTCTTAGTATAGTGTTTGAAACCAAAGATTTGGGTGCTGCTCGGAGAATTTTAGGAGTAGAGATTTATTGGGACATGAAGCAGAGAAAACGCTTCCTATCGCTTAAAGGGTACATCAAGAAGATATTGAGTAGGTTTGTAATGTCTTCAGCCAAGCCTATAGATACTTCAATGGAATCTAACAGCAAGCTATGAATGTACATATTTCAAACTGAGGAGGAGAAGGAGTACATGTCTCGAGTTCCATATGCTAGTTCAGTTGGGAGTTTGATGTATGCTATGGTCTACACTCGACCAAATCTAGCATTTGTTGTTAGTGTTGTAAGTCGATTCTTGGTTCAATATGGGAAGGAACATTGGCAAGCTGTAAAGAGAATCTTCAGGTACCTCAAAAGCACTTCAGATGTTGGTTTGTGCTATGGGAATGATGTAAAGTGTTTGGATGCCGGGTTTTTAAATTCTAATTATGTAGGAGATTTGGATAGTAGGAGATCTATGATTGACTATATTTTCACTCTTGGAGGTTCTGTGGTGAGTTGGAACGCAACTCTATAGCCTACGATCACTTTGTCTACTATATAGGCCGAGTACATGGCAATGACAGAAGCTACTAAGGAAGGAATACAGCTTAAGGGATGTGAATGATCTAGGCCTACATCAGGATCATGCTTTAGTGCATTGTGACGACTTGAGTGCAATATGCTTAACCAAGGATCAAGTCCATCATGAGAAAATGAAACACATTGATGTTAGGTACCATTTTATGAGGAATGAGAAGAGAATCAAGGTGAAGAAGGTGGGAACAACTAATCCCGTTGATATGCTCATCAAGCTAGTTTTGAAGAGCAAGTTTCAATATTGTTTGGACTTGCTTAATACCACAAGTTGTTAAGTTGTCCTTCGGGGCAAGTCTGAGTCCTCATTTGGGGACAAATTTGAGGTAGAGGAAACTTCTGACACTTATCATGGTGCATTCGCTTTTGAGAGGCTTCAATTCAAGTTTGAGATTTGTTAATATGACTTGAATATGCTACTGACCGGTAGTCCTCGAAAAAGGGTTCGGGGGGGCAACGCCCCACGACAGTGGAGACCTAATTATGAAGGTTATGGCCCATAATTTGATCTGTTTTGGGTTTATAACCCATAATCTGATTAGACTTTTATGAGTCACTATATATACTCATCAAACACCATATTATTTTAACCAGTTCTGTTATTAGCCTCCTTAATAAAAATTCAGTTTCTCTAACCGTAGACGTAGGTAACACACCGTTAAACCGAACCACATAAATCTCTGTATCTTTTTTTTTGTTTATCCTTCTCGTTATAACAGATACCAATGCCTAGTAGCTTCCAAACAATTGCTAATGTTGCTAGTGAAGTCCTAAATATGAAGGTTACCAAACTGATTGATTGGAATTCGGGTAGTTAGGATGAGAATAAGGTTCACGAGCTACTTCTTTGTGGCGTGGAGATTGTATTCAAATCAGAGTAGTTGATTCTCCCATCTATGAACTTATTCTGTTCTATTGTGAAAATGAGATCGTTACCGTTCGATCGGTGTACCACTTGCTACATGAGGAGAGAATTGCAATGGATGGTGGCATTGGTTAGTCAAACAAAGAGAACATAACAAAGTCATGGAATGGGCTTTGAGACTCAAACCATATTTTGAAGGTGAAGTCTTTTATACGCAGAGGGTGTGTGAGATCTTACCATGCGAAATTCATCTTATTTGATATAAGATAGCAAACGATAATGCATGAGAGTTGTGTGGAAGGATAAAAAATCGGGATCCATATCATGTTTGAATGTAGGTTTGCAGGGAAAGTCGGGAAAAGAGTAATTGACGTTGATATTTTTTACAAGAGCTTTATCTCAGTTATGATACATTCATATCCGCTTTTTTTACCACCACAAAAAGTAAGAATTAAATTAGGGATATGAGATAGTTATAAACTTTGTATCAGAATACAAGATATGAAATCCAAAACCTGGTCCATTTATGTCCAAGGCCCGGTCTCGACGGATAAACGGACCGGGCCTAGACATAATGATATGAAATCCACGGCCTGGTCCATTTATGTCCAAGGCCCGGTTTCGACGGATAAACGGACCGAGCCTGGACATAATGAGCTTGTTCATTGTGTTCATGCCCACAACCATTTGCCCTCGAACCTCTCAATTGCTGGATTCATGTATCTAGCCTCTAGGAATTCCAATACCTCCAAGCTTGACCTCTTCGCCATAGTTGCTTCGTTGGACCTCTGCTTCTGTCTCGTTCATAAACAAACAAGCAATCAGCAAATCAAGATCTCCAGGACAGGTATAAAAGAAAAGCATAGGAAACTCCCTTTTCTCTGATTTCCCGTTTTGCCCCTTGAAGCTTCCACCCTACTCCGGCGCATCGTTGCCGGTGAGTTGTACTTGCCTTCGACGCCTCCGGCGGCTGCTTTTCTATTAGTTCGTTATTTTTTCTCTTCATTTTCTCTGATTTCGTTTATGTTCTTTAAGGCCATCGGAGACTACCGATGGTGGTGAAACTAGGGTTTTATGTTCCGTGCTTCCGTTGTCTTAATTTCGCCTTCGTGGTTTCATTTTCTAGTGATGAAGCTAGGGTTTGATCTGTGCTGAGGAAATTGTTTATCTGTGTAAAATTTTCATGTTTAGCTGCATTATGAGTTTGTATGCCCTGTGCTGAAATTGGAGTCTTGTACATAATTTTAGTAAAGAGGAAACTGAAAATGTGATATGAATCCATAAATTAGTTGCAGTACGGCTCCGCCTGACAACTTGTCAGTTGTCACCTGTGTCCATAGCTTCATGAGGTGTCAAATTGATAAAATTACAATTTAAAGAAAATACTATCAAATGTATCATTAAAAAAGTTTGTCGACCAAATCCAGGATAAGATCACAATTTTAAGTGTAAAACCTCGGGAAATTTCGATGCTATATGCACATTGTCTTAATATGCTTTCCTGAAATTGCAGGCAAATTATATTTGGGCCTCATTTGTGACAATGCACAAAGAGGGTGCAATGGATGTTGACGGACCTCAAGCAGCTAATGGTCGTGGATCAGTGTTAAAGGAAAATGGATTGCTTCTTTTCCCAGTTTCACCACAAGAGACAGGAGAAGGCCTGCCATATGCACCCGATAATTGGCCAAACCCTGGCGATACATGGGGTTGGAGGGTGGGAAAGAGAACAGCTATTTCTGGCTACTACTTGGACAGATACTTGTATCTTCCCCGTAGTCTTCAGAAATCCAGACGGGGGAAGGATGGTTTTGCAAGCAAGCTTTCTATTATGCAATACATTCAAGGTCGATTCCCTAGTGCAGATGTTGATTCATTTTTCGCATCTTTTAGTTGGAAGATACCTTCCAAGCAAGCATTTCTTGTGAAAGGTGAGAAATATCACATCATCCAATTCTTACTGAATGATTTTTAGTTTCTGGCATTGTTTTATTATTTTGTAGTTGATACATACATCCTTCAACCTTCTTTTAGTCCACCCTCTTCATCTTAATCTATCCAACTGATCATCTCCAATCATTACAACTTCTATGTCCACATAAAGCGCTATACTAGTTATACGCTTTAGCTACTGCTCCTTTAGTATCTTTGTTCAGCAACCGTGTACCCTGCTTCGCACCCTCAGATCTAAATAATCAATTGGCCATGATGATATGGATTATTGCTTTTATCAGCTATATGTACCTTCTGAATTTTGAGGGATTGGTTTGCTTACTTTTGAACCTTATTTTGTTACTTAGTTTCTCCATTATGCTCTTATTTTTCACAAGGTTCGCAATTTCAAACCTATTCCCACCCTTTTGTTTTGTAATTGTGCCTTATGTGCTTTTTCTTCTTTTTCCATCTAGCACAAGATTTCAATCATTACCATACTGCTCTACCTCTTAATTTTATGCCCACAAAGATGTCTTTGGTTGATTTTATTACTACCTGTGTATATGTTCAAGTTCCTTTCCCACTGTATTTGTTAGTTGAAATTTAGGTTAAATCTTGTTTTACATTTGGTATGATGAAGCTTTAGGTTTGAATGATGGCCCTCAAGCTCTGATGTTAAACTTTCCTTTTTCTGTTTTTTTAAAGAGCATCACAGCTCCTCGTGCATGCTGTCTGAAGACATATCGGAACCATCTTTATCTGATTGTCAAAATGGTGGTCCTGTTTGTAAAGCTGGAAACAGACGATGCCCCAGTTTGACAGAAGAAGACAAAGTTGCCCCAGTAGGCACCACTATGTTTTGCGATATATGCTGCAGCGAACCCAATTTTTGCCGAGATTGTTGCTGTATCCTTTGTTGTAAGACAATTGACTCGGCATTTGGAGGTTATAGTTTCATCAGATGTCAAGCGAAGGTTAATGATGGCTTAATTTGTGGGCATGCTGCTCATTTAATATGTGCTTTGCGTTCCTACATGGCTGGGACTGTTGGAGGAACCATTGGGTTAGATGCTGAATACTATTGTCGGCGTTGTGATTCAAGGACTGAATTGGTCGAACATGTTGCTAAAATTTTTAAACTCTGCGAGTCTGTTGAATCCCTGGATGACAATAAGAAGATGTTAGAGCTTATCCTTTGTCTTCTGCGTGGCTCACTGAAAAAAGATGTAAAGAGGCTCCAAAATCGTGCCCAATTGGTTTTGCAGAAGGTATTATCTAAGATTAAGTTTATTTTCTTTGGACAATGCCCTTTTCTCTTTTCTTTAGGTTTCTGAAAACTGGTATTTGATTGA
Organism: Persicaria maculosa; assembly: GCA_963922045.1. Lineage (NCBI taxonomy): Eukaryota > Viridiplantae > Streptophyta > Magnoliopsida > Caryophyllales > Polygonaceae > Persicaria > Persicaria maculosa. The sequence continues at coordinate 25,222,114 of OY998267.1, read as the reverse complement.
TATGATTCTCCATCAGTTGGAATGCGGTAATGTTCTCAGCGATATCTGGAAATTGGATGATGACATCCCCATTGTCAAAATAGGTACATTTTCTGCTGATTCACCTAGCCTGAGTTAATTTCCCATTCACATGTGACTCTATGAGTACCTACGAATCAGTTTAAAAGCCTATATTCTAGTTTATCTATATAGTTATATGTGCTTGATCCACTTTGGTATAGTACTGCTTTACTTTGTCTCTGCTGTAATTTCTGTGAAGGAGTTCCTATCCTGACAGCCCCATTTTCGCTTGTTAAATTTTCATTTTGCTGATCTTATCCTTCTACAAGCATATAGATACACAATATGTTTTGAGAGATGTACTTGTGGAAATATTTACTTCACTTCAAGCCGTTCTAAAATCTGTAAGCACTTTACAATTAACAAGCACTACGCCTAGGTTACTTACAGGGGTATTCCTGTAGACTGTGGTGTGTAGTTTTACAGCAATAAGAGAGGTGGCTACCTTCACTTACTGCGTACTACTTCCCTTTCCTGTATGATGCCACCACGTGATCATCCTTAAAGGTAGCCAGCACCGCCTCAGCCGGAAAATTAGGGGTTTGCGAATGGCGCATGCTTTTTGTACCTTCTGTTTCCCATCTTTCTTGCACTGTCCAGGTGGTAGGGTGGCTGCCTTCTCCATCTGATGGTTTGCCCCTCCCTGGTGGCTGCTGAAACATACATGGATGGTCTTGGCCACCACTATCTTGCAAGCTAACATGCTATGTTTGGCAACTCTTTTTTTGAGAGTGCTTTGCATTTCAGGAGCTTGTTCTGTCTTCCCGACCCCCAAAAGAAAACCTCTGCAGATTTAAGCTTATGCTCTCGTTTCATCTTGTTGTCCAAATGAAGCCGTAATTTATAAGCTCGGTGCTCTTGATCAGTCAGGAATGATTCACTTGATAGCTTATAACTTTTTCTTGCGGCAGATTAACCACTTTGAAATTCTTCATACTCTAGACTGATGTTTATTTTCACGTGTGTCCGAAGCTGAAGATGGAGACAACATCCGAGGTTCAGAGCAGAAAACTCCTTCACGACAGAAAACTCCTTCACAAGCTTCTGGTGGTATTCATAGTGAGCGTGAGAAACTCAATGAGGAAATCAATCAGATTCTCCAGGAACTAAAAGTGTCGCAACAGTTTGAATATAAGGTTGCCCAAAAGAGGCTTCTTGCCCAGAGGGACCACTTGTTCCAACTTTACCAGCAGCTGGACACAGCAAAGTCCGAGTTGGCACAGCGTCTTCCGTCAACTAGCATTGCCCAGGCCGAAGAGAATATAAAACGAGAAATTAAGAGACTGAAGGTGATGGAGAAGGTGGGCAAAGGATTCGGAAGGGTTCCTAGAGATGTTATAGCGGAGTACTTTGATCTAGACATGAAGGATTAACCTCAACCTAACCGAGGCTCGGAAACTGGGTTTTTTGGTGGGAAGAGATGAGACATCACATGTGAGTTCCTGCTTCCTTTTTGCTTGGTCATTCATTTTCCAAACCAGGATTCTAGGACAGGAACTTCAGCATATAGTCATGCTGCCGATGCTCATAGAACCAGCCCTTTCTGATTTTGGAGGTCCATACACGCTAGGGTCTAAGGGAGTGCTTGTAAGTTTAGAAATCTACGAGTTTTTTTGCCCAAGTTGTGTTGCGAGCACATGTTTTGAGACGATGTGGTCGATAGCATGTCGTGCTTTGCATAGGTTTTTGTAAGGCAACTGTCTCTTAATCACCCTCTGAGCATTGTGTAGATCATTGTGTTGTGTGCTATGCTTGTGATATCTTTTCCACAAGTAGCTTATGGCAATATGGCCCCATTTGTTAGAGGAGTAGTGAATGGAAATGACATAATTAAATCTTATATGAAAGAAGTGAATGTTCATTTCTTATTTTGGGAGTCTGAGGGAAGGGGGAATTGGTAAGAGGGTGATGGGGAATATAATTATCTTATCTTAAAAGTGAAGGAAATCCTGTCCCTAAAGCCTGTTCCACGTAAATACTCCCTCCGTTCGGCAAAACATGTCACTAGTAGCTAGTTTAGGAGATAAAAACTATATAAAATAGCTAGTTTTTAAATTTTTTTTTTGTAATAATTTCGTAGTTATTATTAATAAGTACAAACTTGTTAAAAAAATTTATTAAAAAAATGAATATTTTATATAGTTTTTATCATTCTAAAGAAGCGTGCGTGAATAGTAAACGACATGTTTTGCCGAACGGAGGGAGTATTATACTCTAAATTAACGTTAATTTTTTTTAAAAAAATATATATTTAGCTTCTACAAGATTATTATAACATATTTGAAAAAAAAATCTCAAAAAATCAACTTATAAAAATTTTGGAAAATTATGTAGTAAAATAACATATTTTTATAACTTTTAAAAATCTTTCTCTCTTTATAATTATTATAGTTTTTGTAAATTGATTTTTCGGATTTTTCGCATAGTAACCCTAATGTCTTGCCTATTTCGCACGGTACCCAACTCTTTTACATATTTCGCCAAATAACCCTAAGGTTTCATTTTATTGGCCAAATGACATTCCCTCCCAAATTAACTTTTTTTTTTAATTCCTCCGGACTTGTACTCTATTCTTGGGTGGTGGTGTTTGTTGTAGTTGTAATTCTTGTTGCACTTGTTAACCTTAATTGGTGATCTTAGCTTATGTTTTGGTTGTATCAAATGTGCCCACTTTGTCGAAAGAGAAATCTAACATCCATCAAACTTCAAAACGTACCATTTCTATGTGTTTTCATTCAAGAAAGCAATAAGAAAACTTACATCATTGGAAGTAAACAAAAGCAAAAATTTCCTAACATCTTGAAGCAATAAGAAATCAACCATTTGTTACGGGCTAACGCTGGACAATATTTAGTAGGAAATCCATACAACCAAGTCAAAAGAAGGCAATCAAAATCAGCCTTAACATAAGAAACACGCACATGATACGAACAACAATTATTGACTTTTCGGATTCTATGCGGCTGAGCACATCACATCTTGGAGTTGTTCTTCATTGGTTGTCTTCTTCTTTTCTTTCTTTTTTCTCTGCTCAACTTGAATTCCTTGTTCCTTCATTTCTCTGGCTATTAGCCCACCCTTACATGTCTTCTTGTTATAGTTGAATGCCTAAAATAGCAATATCGAAAACAACACCATTATTTTCACGTCTTGTTATGTAAAATAATGAAAATAAATTTTCAAGAATGATGTGTAATTGATAGAAGTTATTACCTTGCATTGTGAACATTGGACAACACGAGATCTCTTTGCTGGCGGTTATTGACCCTCTTGTCATAGCCTAACTCGTGAAGGTCTTCCAACCAGTGGCAGACCCAGTATTTTTGCTAGAGGGGGCTGAAAACTATAGTGCAAGGAGCACCAAGGCGTAAAGGGCCCTGGAGCCTAGGCCCAAGGCGCATGGTGAAGGCAACAATTCAAGACAATAATTTTTACTAAAAGTAACATGATAATCATATTATATATGCTTAAGGTTCAGTGCATTCAATAATACCCTACTAATGATGCAGAACATGAAATAAACTAGAATCTAGATAATATCCTACTAAGGAAGCATATGTATAAGACAACTTACATGCTGAAAAACACCCCAATTCCTCTCACAACCAGTAGTACTACAAGTGAGGCTAATAACCCTTATTGCAAATCACAAATTCATTCACAAATTCACAAAATTCAATAATATTACTTCTGACACTTCACCAAGCCAATATTAATTCAATTCACAAATTCACAAAATTCAATTCACAAACGCAAAATTCAGTTAACAAATTCACAAACCCTAATCAAAATTTCTCAAAATCACAAACCCTAATTACACAAAATTGGTTTCCAAAATCAAAACCCTAAAGGCATTCTCGTATCCTACCTATAAATTGAATTTCAAATCAAAATTTTGAGCACAAATGAACAAAATATAAGTTACAAGGTGCAAAAAAACTAAACTTTTTGATCAAAAAAGGGCCTGATGTTCACAGTAGCGGGGTCTCGGAACAACACTTAGCAGTAGCCAGCCACTGAGCGATGTCGCCGCCACGCCGGAGAGGAGCGATAGCCAGCCACTCGACAGGGTGCGCCACTGCATGCGGGGTGCAGGACCTTCGCTTCGCCCTATGCTGTTGTGCTCTTCGGCCTGGTTTGGAAGGAAAAAAACCCACCCAGTAATTAAAGCGTTAAAACCCAAAAAAAATCGCATAAAAATAGGGGTTGATGGAGGCTCGAACACGAGTCTATTGCCCTTTCCCTTTCTTCCCTTCTCATTAACCAAGTGAACTGAGCGGATTTTCTTATTCATCAGTCACTTTAGCTATAAATATTACAAAAATCTCAGATATATAAAAACATGTTCCTCTCTTCCAAAACCCAGAGGGGGGCTAAAGCCACCCGAGCCCCCCTATGGGTCTGCCACTTCTTCCAACTCTCCTTGTCATGGTTGGGGACTGATTCTTGGAAGATCGAAGGTAGGCCACTATTCTTCATCCGACACATGCCTATAATTCGCCAAGTATGTTCTCTTATACAGTCGAACTGAATACCAATCTGATACATAATGCTCGGGATGCCATCTCAGCTTGCGTATAGCTAGGATTGGGCATCCGGCCTGGACTGGATCGGACCCGACTGCAATTTTCGATCCGGTCCAAGACCGGTGGACCGGAAATTCGGAAACTTTGGATCGTGGATTGGACTTGGACTACAATATATGGTCCTGGGTTTTCTGGTCCACGGAGGTTGGACCGGATTGAAAATTAAATGAATTTACTTTATAATATATTTTAAAGTTATTTATTAAATGTGAAAATAGACTTAATTATATTATTTTTTCTAATACATTAATAAAAAATAATTTATAATGTTTTTTTATTTGGTCATTTTTTAATTTTATTTTAAAATATAATCCCTCCGTCCGGAAATAAATGATGTTTGATTTTTTTTGCACGTAGTTTTAGGAGCTAAAACTACATAAATCTTATTTATTTTAATTAAAATCTTATATATATATATATATATATATATATATATATATATATATATATATTATAATAGGAGAAGTCGCCTAAGCCATGTGGCGGCTTCTCCTTTAATGTAGGGATTTTTAGTTACTTAATAATTAATTTATTTATTTTGTATAATTGTATTTTCTTTTAATTTCTTATAATACGAATCGGTTAAGATATTCTCGATAATGTAGGATTTTTAAGTTACGTAATAATTGATTTAAGTTATTTTGTATATTCGGATTTTCTTTTAATTCCTTATTATACGAGTCGGTTGAGATATTCTCGATAATGTAGGATTTTTTAGTTACGTAATAATTAATTTATTTATTTTGTATAATTGGATTTTCTTTTAATTCCTTATAATACGAATCGGTTGAGATATTCTCGATAATGTAGGATTTTTTAGATACGTAATAATTAATTAAGATTAGTACTGGTTCCATAATATTTAATTAGTTTAGTACTGGTTCCATAATAAAGATTATTATATATTTTGTCTCTAATTAATTATAGATATATTTTACGCGTGGTAGTTATGATTTAATATTTAATTACAAATAGTTTTATAAAATTTTTAATGTCACATATATTATTATTAAAAAATACCGCACAAAAGTGCGGGTACTAAACTAGTATATGTATATTTGCTTGTATATGTGTACTCCCTCCGTCCGGAAATAAATGATGTTTGCGTAGTTTTAGGAGCTAAAAACTATATAAAATCTTATTTATTTTAATTAATTTTTTTAATAGTTTAATAGTTATTAGTAATAAATATTTCTTATCGGCTCCACTTCATTGCCTCTTTTGGAGGGATTGGACCTTGCTCTCAGTTCATCAGTCCCCCAACACCAATCGAAACAAATTCCACAAATTCCCCCGAATCCTATTTGTGTGTAATGATCGTAGAAATTGCAAACAGATCCAAAATTGCTATGTTCCATATTCACTAGTTGGGTCAAAAAATCAAAATGCCCAGAATTTGACAAAGGGATTGTTCAAGAGAATTTCAAACGGGACATGATTATGGGTTATCAGAGGAGGAGAAATTAAAGCTCAAACGTACTTGAGGTGAGGGAGCCAAGTTGACTTCAATCTCTCTACACGAGCTGTTCTTGCTCCCGGTTGCTGGGTTCCTACCCTTGACGAGCTCGAATCCTCGTCGAAAAGCTTTTCTGGTGTCCCCTAGCGCAATCGACATCGAAAGCCCTCTCCGCTGCTTTGAACCATTTTGGGTTGACAGCCTGCAGCAGGCTTGATGAAAGCGATTTCGGCACTCCACTGTGCTCTTTCCCGTCGAGTCGTGTGGACCTCACTCTCGTCCATAAAAAAATCGCCCCCATCAAACTTTCCCTAATTTCTGTTTTGTGTTTCAAAATGAACGACTCGGGCTAGCTGGGTGCTCCTCAGAGTTTTGGCTATGGCGGTGGGGTTGAAGAAAAAGGGGATTTTAGTTACTGAGCAAAGACAAGTATAAAAGCTGATATTGGAAATTAAAACTAATAAATCAAATTGGGCTCTTCTACCAAAGACTGTACACTCAGCATTAGACAAAATAAACCGGGATTTTCTTTGGAACAAAGGTCCTAAGCATAAACCATTGATAAGTTGGTTTGAGGTTTGTAATACCAAAAAAAACGGGGGAATTGGACTCAGAAAATCTGAAGACATGAACAAAGCATTGCAACTAAAACTAATTTGGAAAATACTAGCAGAACCATCAAATCCTTGGGTCTCTTTAATCACGGAAAAATATTTAAAAACAGATAACATATTACATTATAAAAAGAAACCGGGATGTTCCTGGCAGTGGAGTCAACTGACAAAACTAATCTCTCTTTTCAAAGAAGGTATACGTTGGTCTATCGGAAATGGAGAAGGTATAAACTTCTAGACTGATCACTGGATGGGTATTCAGCCCTTAATCAACTTGGCTACCAACATTGAGCGAATAGATAGTTCTGTCCTCGTTAAGGAATACGTGACTGACAACAAGTCTTGGGACATAGCTAAACTTTACAACGCCGTACAACTGCATTTAACACCTGATGTCATAGAAGCCATTACATTGACGCCTTTGCCAAAAAATATTAACACCGACAGAATATATTGGAAGTGGAGCAGGAACGGTTGGTTTGACACCAAGTCGGCTATGGATATGCTAAACAACATAAACCACCACCACAAAGCTGACACGAAATGGATATGGAATCTTGACCTACCACCAAAAATCAAAGCTTTACTTTGGAAAATTTTCAAAAACGGGTTGCCTACTTCCGTCAAGCTAGCTTCTCGGGGGTTGGGTATACCTACTAACTGCCCCCATTGTGATTCCACCTATGAAGACCTGCAGCATCTACTGTGGTTCTGCTCAATCACAAGAGAAGCCATAACTATGATGGATGTGACATTGGTTGTCAAAATAAACAATTGCTTCCTGCAGGATAAGGAAATCAAAGACACTATATGGGATATTAAGGAGGAAATTGGTCTTCACCGTTTCTTGAAGTTATGCTTCACTTGGTGGAGAATTTTGTACTTCAGAAATAAATCACTATTCGAAAACAAGGAAACAGATATAAGAAGCGTACTAGCTTTTTGCAAAAATCAGAACATTCTATGGAACGTTATCACATAAATCTAATGACATCACAAGCACCCATAAAAGCAATGAAACTGAACTAAACAACATACCGAGAAAGGCAAGAACAAAGGCCAGATGGCAACGGCCAACAATAGGTTTTCATAAACTAAACTTCGATGGAGCATTCTCCGACACCTCCAAGGGGTCTTATGGCTTTCTTATTAGAGATAGCTACGGCAACCCAATCATCTCCAGTGGTGGCCCTAGTCCTATTCCTTCAATAGTGGGCTCCGAAGGGATTGGGATGTGGCTGGGTATCAATTCGGCAGTAGAACAAAACATAAAAAAACCTGGAAATAGAAGGTGACAACCTCACCATAATAAACAGTCTGAAAGGTTTTGGGAAGCTTACTGGGGACTCCGAAATGATTGACTCTGACAGTCTGGTCTCGCTGGGTTTCTTCCGTTCTCTCTCGATTCGTCATGTCTTCCGGGAAGCTAACCGAGCAGCGAACCATCTATCGCACTTGGTTGACGCTTTCCACGGTATGGGGACTCCTGACGACTCAGCTCTTCGTGATTACGTCCTCAGGGATGCTCTTGGCTTATAAGGGGGTCTTTCCTCCGGCCAAATTTTTTCCAGTTCAAAAAAAAAATCAAATTGGGCTCAGCTAAAAAAAAAGAAAGGGGTTAAACATGACCCTGATGAAAGCTAATTAGGCCCACATCAAATGAATGTGGAATGTAAATCCATATTTGTTTAAAAAATGAAACGAAAGTTAAAGAAAAATGGGACCTATATGCATTCAGCATATCTCGAGAGGATATACATTAAATTGTCAAATCAACCCACTAAAATATAAATATTATATAATTGGCATAAATTAAAACTTTGAGTTTGATCAAAACATAAAATTAAACTCGTCAAATATTCTTCACCGATTAATTCTAGTGGGTCAATCTTAAATCGGCTTCAACAAAAACGGAGTCAAAACCTCAAATCGAGTTTTACCAAATATAAACTCGGTTCTAAAAGAACTACGTATAGACTTGATACTCTTTTACGATTTATGTAGGAAAGTCGGTATAAAATTTAACATACACCGAATTCAGTCACCCGTTCCAAAGTAAATCAAATTTATCCATTTTAAAAGAACTACGAGTGATTTGATCTCGTTTAATCGAGCATACGTAGGAAGCTCGACATAAAGCTCAAGCTCGTCGAGTTCAATCGCCAAACCGAAATAAAAATTAAATCGGTTCCCGGTAGAACTACGTAAAGACTTGATGCCGTAAAACGGCTACGTAGGTAAGCCGATATTAAATCGCAAAACATATGTCGGGTACAGTCGCTAATCTATAATTTCACTTTTAAAATGAAAACGAGGTTAAAATTGAATTTAAATTAAGTATACATGATTTTTCGTGTAAATGATAGCCGTTGAGTTGGGAAACCCTTCCGCGAAGGTGTGCTCAGTTTATTCGGGTGATACACGAGAAAATCTCATGCATATGATAGTGTGATTTATGTTAGTGCTACCCTACCGAGAAGGTGGGTTCTAATACGATCCAATGATGCATGAAAATCTTCAAGACATTAAAACACACAAACTCAAACACTATGAACTACGTGAGGCTTGATTCTCTTCCAAGAGATACGTAGGCAACCCGTTAAAATTCGGGTGCAGCCCAAATCACAAAGAATCACTCAAATCTTGGTATCGATACGACTTCGAATCAAGAGGATAACCAAAAGGGGTCGAACTCAAATATTCAAAATCAAATAAAATGTGTTGTACAATTATTAGCGCATTTTTGTCCAACATATTTTTGGCACGCCCATTGGGACCCTTTTTGTCTTTTCATCTCTTAGTTTTATTCAATACTAATATTTATTTATTTTGGTTGCAAGGAAAATGGCACCAGTTGCGACTGTGAACTTTGATGAGCTACCGGCCACTTTCATGGTGAAGGGAGGTCGTTGAATCAAGAGACGGTCGTTCGAAGTTCGCTTTGAGGTTAGTAGGGATTCCATCACCGCCGAGATCCCACTCAAGAATGTCTTCGGAGCTCTGCCGGCTCCGGAGGATGAAAAAGTCACCAACTCGGTGGTAATGTTTCCCCTACGAGCCTCAAACAAAGAAAGCATGAAGCTCAAAAGAGTTGCAAGTCATGAGGGCAATAAAGCTAAGCTCGAGAAGCTCGATGAAAAGAAAGTTGACAACCCATCAGCCAGCAGCAGGCTTGTACTCCATAAGGGTGCTATCAATGTTCCCAGTCCGAGCGGCACAAAGCCCGGAGAGGGAGTTGCTCGAGGACCCATCATTCAAGTTATAAGAAAGAATGTTGGGACAGATGTGACTCCCGTGCAATCTGTACCCATGGCCAAGAAGGCTAGCAAGTCCAAGGGAAGGAGGGGGCGCAAGTGCGGCTCCCAACGTGGGAAAACCGGAGCCCTTCGTAGGCTAGCCCGATCTCCTGCGTTGGAGCAAGCCAACGCTATTCTATGGAGGGCTGCGAAAGATCTCCTCGAGGCAGACAAAGCCATCATTGCACCTCAAACCAAAAACCCAAGCCAAACTTCCTTTGGTTCAATTCCTTTGGATATGACTCATGTGGAACAAGTTATGGTTACCTCCTATTCGGAGGGGGAGGCTGAAGAAGGAGCGTCAAAATGAAAGATCGAAAAGCCAAAGCTCCAAGGGTTAAAGTGGTAAAACCTTTAGAGCCTCAAAAGGATGTTCAAGCATCTTCCCAAGCCCAGGACAAGGGAAAGGGTATAATGGTGCCGAGAAAAGCTACCTCACTCCCTATTTATATAGAGGGGTATGAGGGGCGAGTGACAAGGTCAATGTCTAAGACCACGTCATACGCCGGCGCAGTTGCTCGTTATCCGAGTCCGCCAGCTATACAAGAAAAGAAACAGAGCTCTCCCTTATATGGAGATTCAAATTCTTTGTTCCATGAAGATGAGTTTCCAATGGCGGTCTTCAGAGGTATCGGATCGAATGATGGATCCGAAGAAGAAGTTGAAAGCATGTCAGTCCTAGTGACCGGTGCTTCAACCATTGAAGAACAACTCCAGGAATTATAGAAAAACTAGAAGAAAGGGATGCTCAAATTTATCAAAAGTCGGTCTTTGATAGTTCGGAGGGAACGGAATTGTATCATAATCCGCAGGATAAAGCTTTCTATAACCAATCACTGGCGGACTTTGAGCGATCTTAAATTCCCGAATCCCTTGAGCAATTAACTTCTTTATCTCTTGGGGAGAGATGGAGGAGCTATAAGGAGTTGTATTTGAGCATCCCTTTCTTCTAGTTTTTTCTGTAATTCCTAGAGTTGTTCTTCAACGGTTGAAGCACGAGTCACTAGGACTGACATGCTTTCAACTTCCTCTTCGGATCCATCATTTGATTCGATACCGCTGAAGACCACCATTGGAAACTCATCTTCATGGAACAAAGCATTTGAATCTCCATATAAGGGAGAGCTCTGTTTCTTTTCTTGTATAGCCGCCGGACTCAGATAACGAGCAACTGCGCCGGCGTATGACGTGATCTTAGACATTGACCTTGTCACTTGCCCCTCATACCCCTCTATATTAATAGGGAGTGAGGTAGCTTTTCTCAGCACCATTATACCCTTTCCCTTGTCCTGGGCTTGAGAAGATGCTTGAACATCCTTTTGAGGCTCTAAAGGTTTTACCACTTTAACCCTTTGAGATTTGGCTTTTCGATCTTTCATTTACGACGCTCCTTCTTCAGCCTCCCCCTCCGAATAGGAGGTAACCATAACTTGTTCCACATGGTTCATATCCAAAGGAATTGAACCAAAGGAAGTTTGGCTTGGGTTTTTGGTTTGAGGTACAATGATGGTTTTGTCTCCCTCGAGGAGATCTTTCGCAGCCCTCCATAGAATAGCGTTGGCTTGCTCCAACGCAGGAGATCGGGCTAGCCTACGAAGGGCTCCGGTTTTCCCACGTTGGGAGCCGCACTTGCGCCCCCTCCTTCCCTTGGACTTGCTAGCCTTCTTTGCCATGGGTACAGATTGCACGGGAGTCACATCCGTCCCAACATTCTTTCTTATAACTTGAATGATGGGTCCTCGAGCAACTCCCTCTCCGGGCTTTGTGCCGCTCGGACCGGCAACATTGCTAACACCCTTATGGAGTACAAGCCTGCTGCTGGCTGATGGGTTGTCAACTTTCTTTTCATCTAGCTTCCCGGGCTTAGCTATCTTGCCCTCATGACTTGCAACTCTTTTGAGCTTCATGCTTTCTTTGTTTGAGGCTCGTAGGGGAAACCTTACCCCCAAGTTGGTGATTTTTTCATCCTCCGGAGCCGGCAGAGCCCTGAAGACATTCTTGAGTGGGATCTCGGTGGTGATGGAATCCCTACTAACCTCAAAGCGAACTTCGAACGACCGTCTCTTGATCCAACGACCTCCCTTCACCATGAAAGTGGCCGGTAGCTCATCAAAGTTCACAGTCACAATTGGTGCCATTTTCCTTGCAACCAAAATAAATAAATATTAGTATTCAATAAAACTAAGAGATGAAAAGGCAAAAAGGGTCCAACTGGGTGTGCCAAAAATATGTTGGACAAAAATGCGCTAATAATTGTACAACACAATTTTTTGATTTTGAATATTTGAGTTCGACCCCTTTTGGTTATCCTCTTGATTCGAAGTCGTATCGATACCAAGATTTGAGTGATTCTTTGTGATTTGGGCTGCACCCGAATTTTAGCGGGTTGCCTACGTATCCCTTGGAAGAAAATCAAGCCTCACGTAGTTCATAGTGTTTGAGTTTGTGTGTTTTAATGTCTTGAAGATTTTCATGCATCATTGGATCGTATTAGAACCCACCTTCTCGGAAGGGTAGCCCTAACATAAATCACACTATCATATGCATGAGATTTTCTCGTGTATCACCCGAATAAACTGAGCACACCTTCTCGGAAGGGTTTCCCAACTCAACGGCTATCATTTACACGAAAAATCATGTATACTTAATTTAAATTCAATTTTAACCTCGTTTTCATTTTAAAAGTGAAATTAGATATTAGCGACTGTACCCGACATATTTTTTGCGATTTAATATCGGGTTACCTACATAGCCGTTTTACGGCATCAAGTCTTTACGTAGTTCTACCGGGAACCGATTTAATTTTTATTTCGGTTTGGCGATTGAACTCGACGAGCTTGAGCTTTATGTCGAGCTTCCTACGTACTCGATTAAACGAGATCAAATCACTCGTAGTTCTTTTAAAAGAGACAAATTTGATTTACTTTGGAACGGGTGACTGAATTCGGTGTATGTTAAATTTTATACCGACATTCCTACGTAACTCGTAAAAGAGTATCAAGTCTATACGTAGTTCTTTTAGAACCGAGTTTATATTTGGTGAAACTCGATTTGAGGTTTTGACTCCGTTTTTGTTGAAGTCGATTTAAGATTGACCCACTAGAATTAATTGGTGAAGAATATTTGACGAGTTTAATTTTATCTTTTGATCAAACTCGAAGTTTTAATTTATGCCAATTATATAATATTTATATTTTAGTGGGTTGGTTTGACAATTTAATGTATCTCCTCTCGAGATATGCTGAATGCATATAGGTCCCATTTTTCTTTAACTTTCGTTTCATTTTTTAAACAAATATGGATTTACATTCCACATTCATTTGATGTGGGCCTAATTAGCTTTCATCAGGGTCATGTTTAACCCCTTTCTTTTTTTTAGCTGAGCCCAATTTGATTTATTTGTTTTAATTTCCAACATCAACTTTTATACTTGTCTTTAAACTAAAATCCCCTTTTTCTTCAACCCCATCCCCATAGCCAAAACTCCGAGAAGCACCCAGCTAGCCCCAGTCGTTCATTTTGAAACACAAAACAGAAATTAGGGGAAGTTTGATGGGGCGATTTTTTTATGGACGAGAGTGAGGTCCACACGACTCAACGGGAAAGAGCACGGTGAGTGTCGAAATCGCTTTCATCAAGCTTGCTGCAGGCTATCAACGTACCCAAAATGGTTCAAAGCAGCGGAGAGGGCTTTCGATGTCGATTGCGCTAGGGGACACCGGAAAAGCTTTTCGACGAGGATTAGAGCTCGTCAAGGGTAGGAACCCAGCGACCGGGAGCAAGAACAGCTTTCTTCTCCAATATTTCATTGACTTAGGGTTTAAATCGATTGTGTCTTTCAATCTCAGATTCTCAAATCTCAATATTACTCTTTCTTCTCCAATTATAAAAAGGGTTTATTGAAAATGTTAAATTTCGGTGGGTAATCCGACGTGGGGGGCCACGCCCAAGCGCAACACGCGCTAACCAAGCCGAGCACACAAGCTGAGTGGTGTTACATCCTAAAACCAATTGGTGTTAGGTAGGCTAGCTCACTAGCTTATATGCAAGGCTTGGATTCATCATTTTTTCAATATGGATACTATCTCATTTCATATTCTCAACAGAGAAGTTACAGTAAAATTGATATTGTAATTAGTGGGCTTTGTAATTATTTGTAGTAATTGAGTTACTCATCACTCGTCAGGCCTATTGATATGTGCATGAAACAAGTACTTTTTTGTTTTGTAAGAATTAATATTATTAAGATTTTATATTAATAGGGGCCTCATTTTAACAATTGCACAGGCCCCCGAGATGGTCGGGACGGCCCTGGGTTAAGGTGTCACCAATTTTACGTTAACTCAAATGAAATAGTTTGAAAATTAGCTTTTGGAATTGTCGAGGCATAGGGAAAAAAACATTCTGGACTGATATACACGCATGGTGTATAAATGATTCAATCCAACTACTAGCACTAGCGGAAACAAAAACTGACAAAGTCCCGGACGAAAATAATTGGAAAAAAGCAGGTTTCGATAATGTTGTGTGGTCACCTGCTTTTGGGAAGGCATGGGGAATTGGAGTTAGGTGGAAATCCTATCAAATGCCTCCCAAATCTGTAACTCTGGAGTGCCATCTTCCCATAATTATAGCACTCAATTATTCGAATCTAAACAAAGATTTCTCGTGTAGGATCTGGTTCGTCTATGCTCCACCGGATCATAGTGAGAAAGAAGCTTTCTGGAATCAACTTACACAACGAATTCAAAACAGCCCACTCCCAAACATTATCATGGGGGATTTAAATGAAATCAACTATTTTGACGATAAATTTGGGGGTGCCCCAACAAATCCGGTTAGGTTTAAACAACTCGAAAGGTTTAAGGATGATTGTTCATTAATTGACATCCCTGCATTCGAAAATCCTTTCACATGGAGAAAACAGGTTAAAGATCCTAGGAACATTAACGAAAAATTAGATAGGGTACTTGTCCAACATCAGATTCTACAAGTCTTCCCTGCTTTATGGACGAAGAATGGAGCTTCGTCGTCATCGGATCATTGTTCAATTACAATTGATCTAAGTAATCATTGTTCTTACAAAGCCCCTCCTTTTAAGTTTGAAAACGTGTGGACTCAATAAAAAGATTTTAGAAACGTTGTCTAACAAGCGTGGAGGGGATGTTTTAGCTAACTTTCAAGACTAAACTTCTTTTAAAAAAAGGCAAAAGAGTGGAATAAAAATACTTTTGGAAACATTTTTCGACAACTCCAAGAGGTAGAAAACCAATTACTTCAAATACAATCTAGAAACATAAATAATCAACCCTCCGCTAGTAGGGATCTTAAAAAAGAAAAGAGCCTGTTTCACAAAAAAAAAAAGAGTTTCTTCTCTTCCAAAATAAGTACTATATATATAGCCAAAGATTTATAACAAACACATTAAACTAACAGATACAAACACTTCTTATTTCCATAGGATTGCAACGGGAAGAAGGAATAGAAAGATTATCCATTCCATTACCACGGCTAATGGTAGAAGAAAATATTAGACTGGAAATTAGAAGAGATTTTGAAAAGAGATTTAAAAGTGAAATGATAAACTATGAAAGACAATTGGCCGCATTAGAGGTTAATTATCACTCCCTCCGTCACCGAAGAGGAAAACAACTCCTTAGTCCAAACTCCCTCTAACGGAGAAATCAAGGTTGCTCTGTTCGGCTTAGGGGCAAATAAATCCCCAGGCCCTGATGGGATGACTACGGAATTTTACAAAAAGTACTGGGACATTGTTGGTACTAGTATCATTCGGGCGGTAAAGAGCTTCTTCTATTTTGGCAAGTTATTGAAGTAGATCAACCACACGTTCATTTCTCTACTTCCAAAATGTGACAATCCATCCACAACTACACAATATAGACCAATTAGTCTATGTACAACCACTTATAAAATTATCTCAAAAATCTTGACAGAAAGACTAAAAAAATAATTGGAAAACTGATTCATCCCCTTCAGGGTGCATTTGTTTCAGATAGATCTATACAAGATAATGTGCTTATAGCACACGAGATCTTTCATTCTTTCAGAACCAGAAGGGGTTCAGAATGATGGGTAGCAATAAAACTGGATATGGAAAAAGCTTATGATAGAGTGGATTGGAATTTTATTGAACTTGTTCTGCGAAAATTTGCATTCCATCCAAATTTTGTACAATTAATTATGGAATGTGTATCTTTTGTATCTTTCTCAGTCCTGGTCAATAATGGCCCAACAGAATTATTTACCCCTTCAAGGGGTATACGCCAAGGTGACCCTCTGTCTCACTTCCTGTTTATCTTGGGAGCAGAAGTCCAAGCCATAAAATTATCCCATGAGGCAGAAATTAGAAAACATATTGGATTTAAATATGGGAAAATGGGATTTGTATCCCTTTTTTGTCATTTGCCGACGACATTATCATTTTTTCAAAAGGTAGTTTATCTACCTGTCAAACTGTCAAATCTATCGTGGAGGACTACTGCTCCATTTCTGGGCAAAAGGTGAACTTTCATAAGTCTGCATTCCAAACATCGCTTGGAATTGCAAGGAGCAAAATAAACGACATAGAAGGATGCTTGTGCATCTCGAATGAATGCTCATTAGAAAAATGTCTTGGTTGTCCGATTATTAATGGACGCGTAAACAAAGACACATTTGATGAAATTGTGTGTAAATCAAAAGAGCAACTTGCGAAATAGAGGGCTAACTCCATCTCTCAAAAAGGTCGTGTAGTACTTATAAGATCCAACTTATCAGCTAAACCATTATATACCATGTAGAGCTTCATGCTCCCGACCACCATTCACAAAGAACTTGACCAAATAAATCGTGTCTTCTTCTGGAATAAAGACCTCCCGCACCGCCCTCTCATCAGCTGAGATAGGGTGTGCAGAATACTGAGGAAGGGTGGTATGGGAATAAGAAAAGCTGATGAAATGAATATAGCATTGTAAATGAAGCTTTTTTGGAAAACTAGTCGATCCTTCAAGTACATGGGTTAAAGTGGTTAAACACAAATACCTTAAGGATAAAGATATTCTCAATTACAAAAACAAAGGACATAGCTCATGGCAATGGCCTAAACTTTGCCCATTGATAACAAAATTTAAAACAAGACTTATATGGTCAGTTGGGAATGGTAAGACAATTAAATTATGGACGGATAACTGGATTGATACCATCCCACTAATACAACGACCTGAATCTCCACCGATTGTGAACAACGAGGAACTGGTAAGCGAGTACATCATCGGTGGAAAATGGTGGATCGAGAAATTACAGTCCACCCTACCAACTCGATTGTTGAGGACATTATATCAAACCCAATTTCGACTAATCAATATGAGGATAGGCTCTATGGGTGGCCGAACAAACATGGATGGTTCACTACCTCTAGTGCATACAAACTTATCACCCACAATAGAGCGGGGGAGGATGACATAAATCATTGGATATGAAAACTTGATACCCAACCAAAGATTAAAAATTTCTTGTGGAAACTCTGCCAAACTGGGTCCCTAATAAAGCTAGGTTATCCCAGCGAGGTGTACCCATTCCAAATACTTGCGTATTCTGTAATGATGCGGTGGAAGATGACACCCACCTTTCTTTAGAATGTCAAGCACATGCCCTTCAAGGGATCCTCACACTATATGAACGACAGGAAATTCAAAGTCTCATTTAACAATCAAGAGAAATAAAACCAATTCTTGGTTTCATTGGTGATAGGATAAGCAGTACCAACAAGGTTAGTCCCCAACAAGATGGTGGACTATATGCTTCTATAGAAACCAGATCCCCTTTTCTAACAAAGAGATCCCTACTAACGGAGAATTATCTTCGATGACTCAAACAGTTTTGGATAACTGGAAACACGCATGTAAATTCACTAAAGAATCATATCATAATAGCCATTCCCGAAATTTAGTTACAACAAAACCTTTAAAAAACTCTCGAGGACGTAATTGCAAGTGGGGGAAACCGCTCATATGCACATTCAAACTAAACTTTGATGGGTCATCATTATCCAACCAAAATAGCTCTTGTGGGTTTATTATCAGAAATTGGGAAAAAATCCCTATTAGTATAGGATATAAACAGCTGGAAAGACAAACTCCTATCAAACCTTAGCTGGAAAGACAAACTCTTCGTGATAACTCCAGATGCCCATGGAAAATTGAAATACTAATGTCAGATATTAAATTGCTCCTCCAGGGAGTCTAACAAATATCCTTCTCTCATATTCCCTGCGAAGGCAATACAGTGGCCGATAAGGTTACACACCTTTGTCACTTTGCCTTGAGGAGAGAGATTTTCAATGATTATGTTCTACAGGATCTCATCCAACCCAATTACCCACCCTCAACATGATGAAACAAGGCAAAGCAACCTCGTGAAACCCACTCCAATGCTCGGACAATAAAGCTAGCAAATACAATTTTCAAGTGCCGCTTAACCTAGATGTACTAGCAAAATGCGAGAATTGGAGGAGAAGCTCTAAGAGCATTTTTAATGGTGGTACTTTAGTTGAATATCATAACCTATTAAAAAATAAAAAATAAAAAATAAAAAAGTGGAGGATAATCAATAAAGTGAGTACCATAGGTATGATTCTCCTCTCACATAATTACATTGGTTTAATAAAAAAATCCGACATTTAATTTTATTTTCTCTTTTTTAAATTTGTTATGATACTCGTAGTACCACCATTAAAGATGGTCTAACTCAGCATAAGGATTCACCAAGTCCAACACGTCAATGAGAGAACACGGATGGCATAACCAACAGAGTAGACATCGCCCAGACAAAGCAAGCAATACACCCAGATACCCGGGCAAATCCCCAACAGCAACATCCCCGAGCACATTAAGCACAACAGACGCCACTCCATGTCTAA
This sequence comes from Persicaria maculosa, assembly GCA_963922045.1. Lineage (NCBI taxonomy): Eukaryota > Viridiplantae > Streptophyta > Magnoliopsida > Caryophyllales > Polygonaceae > Persicaria > Persicaria maculosa. The sequence goes on along the minus strand of OY998267.1, from coordinate 25,203,185 downwards.
CCTGCAAATATTTTGGCTACGGATGAAGGAGAACTTAGACCCCAAATCCGAACGACACCACCTGCCCAAACAAAGGCGATGCCACTCAAATTGACCACAAAATCTCAGCAGCACCTCAAATTGACCACGCAGCTGAAACAACACATCCAAGAAGGAATCAAGGACCCATCAAGCTGAACCACAAGCACATAACCACCATTTATACCATAATTTAGCTAAAGGAAAAGCGAAACAGGACCAAAGCAACATCAAGCCAAGCAGCCAATGAAACCACCTTACACGAAAGAAACAGTCCCTAATCCGAGCCCCAACAGCAGCAGCAGCAGCATCCAGCTCAATCAAACAGAAGCTCACACGATCAACAGCTAGCAGCAAACCACCAATAATGGAATTAAATCCGCCCAGCAGCTCACACGATCAACAGTTGATCCCAAATCTTAAATTTAAAATCACCAAAAAACTCCAAAGAAATGGAACACAAACCAGATGCCCAAGATCTGATCCAAACGATCCACGAAACCTGGCGCCGGAGCTGAGCCACCATGAACAGAAAAGCAAATAGCAGCCACGCCGAAACCAGGAGGAACCATAACCAGCAGTTCCACTCAAACCGGTCTCACCGGCGAGCCGCCCAAACACACCGTCCACCAGCAGGCCAGAAGCGACACAAGATGAGGAGCACCCGAGGTGAACCGCCAATACCCACAAGGGAAGCAACCCCCGCACTCAGATCCAGAAGAAACGCACCACCGAGATCCAAACGAAGAACACAGCGAAAAATCACAACCCTTCCAACGGATAGTACTACCTCAAGACAGCCAAGCAAAGAGGGGTTGCAGATCCACCTCCCACACCACGGGGCCGAGCCCAGAGAACAGTTCCAAGTTCGGAACACAGCGATGGAACCCCCCACCCAGGCCGAGCACCGGAAACGCCCTAAAATCGCCTCCAAAAGATAGGCCCAAAAACCGAGGCAAAGAAAGAACCGGAGGGAGACAAATGAGCAACAAAAAAAAAGCATATGATAGCATCTAGTTTATACATGCTTAGAGCATACATTTGGTGTTTTATGCATTTTAGGTGTCTTATTGTCTTGTTTCAGTTATAGAGGTCTACACCCATGTTATTTTAAGTGCCACTAAACTGAACTAAACAAATACCTCGCCACTATGCTTGAGGAGAACTAGAGGTTACTTCTCATAAGAGAAGATCGTAATGATTCGAACCACTGTACAGCAGTCTCACTGGGTTTCCCTTTTTGCGAAACTCAGCTCCATACTCTGAAATTTGAATGAACCCAGATCCCGATACGCTATTCCTGTGCTGCAGCATTGAATAACAGTGTTGGGATATCGTTAACAACATAAATATATTTTTTACAAAAAACACAGACATATTAAAACATCCGCATTAAAACTTTAACAACAATGTGTAAGATTAACTATACACATTTTTTTTTTGGGGGGGGGGGGGGGGGGGGGGCTCTGCTTCTTGGGGTGGTTCCGAGTTTCAACAAACAGATATGGATGTCAATTCACCCACCACCACAAAGACTAAAAATTCAAACAATTTTGCACAATTGAAACTTGAAGATAAGTTATCATCCATTAGTAGTCCTGTAACAATTTTTCAAAAGATTAGAACACCTAGTCAACCATATAGCAATTGGGAGTAATGCTCAATACAGCTAGCACAAGTGATGGAGTGAAATATGGTGGATAGTGCGCGGATTTGCCACACGTAAAAAGGATTCACAGCACACAGCTGTCACTAAAGTCCTAAAGACCACAAAATTCTCCCTGCTACTAGTATAGAGCATTTGCATTTCCAAAATAAGTACCTAAAATAGAAATACAGAACAAAAAAACTACATTACACAGTAAAGCTCTAATTTCAATTATCTTGCAATAAATTCTCAAGCAATATTGATGATAAACAGAATAAAGAAGAAAAACAATTTGAAAGAACCAATATACTTTGCCATATTGCACCAACAATGCCACAAAAATGTGAAGGATCAAACCAAGTATTCTATATAATTTTTGGTGTACTGATATACTTTGAAAGAACCAATATACTTTGCCATATTGCAGGTTTGACATATTGTGGCAAGCAGCAATACTGACCTCATGTTCTGGTATATAAACAATTATTGACTGATTGCACAACTTCGATAACACCTGGCATGAGAAGAGAATAGGGGCTATTGATAGCTGCAGCATAATTTTTTAATGGAAATATTTTTAAAACAAGGAACTGTGAAGTACAAGCAATTTCATCTAAACCATAGAAATTAATTGAATTATTGAGCTACAAAAGGATTACCATTTACAATGTATGGGCTTTTACTAAGATCAAGATGCAGGGTACATGCATCAATAGTACTCCACCGGTTATGGTAGTGCAACATTGCTACATTAGAAAATTCGCAACCCTAGTTTTATTAACATGAATTTATTGTCACTTAACCATGAACCATAGAAACTCCTTGGCTTCAGCGCTTATCATGTCCATATTGTGGTGTCAGGCAGTTTTGATAAGCTCCAGCAAATTCTTTATAGTGTCATCTAGTGCTCAATGGCTACTGTGACAAAAGATATAGGCTAAGAAGAAGGCAGAGAGACTAACAAAGTGTGACACTCCTAATTTCATGTAGGACTTGATCCCTATTACCCTCCACCATGTAGGAACAGCACTATTGGCCAACCAGCAAGCTTCCTCGATAACTTTCATACCCCTAATGGCTCTTGCTAGCCAATCTAGCAGGTTGAATAGATTAGCAAAAATTACATGGTATGAGATGAGACGATGTACAATAATAATTTACAATTCAATATGGCAAAACAAATCAAAATAGAAGATAGAAGAGGGTCAATGAGGGAAAAAAGTCCAATGTTACATTTCAACCCTTTTTAGTATGTGGTTGATATAGTGGCATACTTTTCTTTAGCTCCATAATACCCCAATACAAATTTCTAGTACAAATGTAAATAGAACCATATCATCTTACTCAAACTGTAAGAACTATGTTGATGGTTTAAGTGTATTGACAAGCCACTAAATGAAGAAAGCTCCTCCCTTTGGGCACTGTGGGGGTTTAAGTGCCACATGGACAAATTGAAAGGGGGAGGGGATTTAACCTAAAAAGGGAGCTTAAAAAGTCCCAGCAAGCAAGCGGCCCTAAAAAGGAGCATTTAACCTTGGCGCATTTTCTACTGTTTGTGTATTTTTGTAAAGAAAATATTTTATTTAGAAACATGCATTTTAATACAAATTTGTTATTTAAAAGAAAAAGAAAATTTCATGTACCTATAGACTCCCATATTTATATATTTTAGCCAAGTTATTTTACGTAGGTGCCTTGTAGGGGGGCTCTTTCACGCAAGAATTGTTTCTCTTTTTTTTTTTTATCTAATGCAAGAATTGCTTCAAAAACAGGGTAATCAGATAAAGAAAAAAAACGAGGAAAAGAAAAAGGTTCAACTATGCTGTACAGCCAATAAAGCTCTACTCTAAATAGAACTAATCATATAATCACCGGTTGATAAAAATGGAGAAAGAAGGAAATCCATCAGAAAAAAATTTTGCTAAAAAGAAACTGCTCGCATGTCTACCTATGTATGGAGATGGAAACATGAAAGTCTGTAACAGTGACATTTTTACTTCGAAGAACAAGGAAAGAACAAAAAAATTTGCCAAGTTTCTTTATAGTTTGAAATCTGAACCAAAAGTCTGATCAGTTGCAACATTAAGATTACCAAAGCTCTAATCCTTTATAAAGTACTTACAAGCAACTCGGACTCTCCACCCCAAAAGTCTGATCGTCTAATACGTTGGCAATAACTGAAGAAAGGACTCAGGCATAAGGATATTGACTCAATAAAAGATTTTCACAAAAGATCCAAGATCAGGAGTCTACCGTTTCAATGACTCCTCCACAGTTATGGCAATAATTGCCTCTTGATACTTGTAACGCTCTTTCTCATCATCACATATAACCTCTTTTACGGCCATTCTTAACTCATCTACATCAAAAACCAGCACATCTCTACATAATTTCTCATTTGAAAAATGAAAATCAACATACGGACCTAAAAGAAGTCATTAATCATTAACAAATATCATATAACTTGACAGAAAGACCATTCTTTAATCAATTTCTTAACAGGTGCCAATGGGATGTTTTCAATGTAAGAAGTAATCAGTTTCTTAACCATAGAAACTTAGAATGTTAGGAGCAATTTTGCCACGTTTAAAAATAATACGGAGTAATTGTCAAGACTATCACTTGAATCTTTTTTTTAATAAGGTAAGAATTTGGGTGAAATCAAACCCTGCTCACCCAAGAGCGTTCTTTCGGAGGAGAGTGCAAAACTCGGAGTGACCTATAATAGAAGCACCAACCATAGAGAACCGGAGATGTGCGACCTTGTCTCCACCGAATCACTTGAATCATTTATGCACTTAACATCTTTCTTCCAAATAAAGCATACAATCTAAATACAAAATTCTTATGGAAATGATATAAATAAAAGGGATCAAAAGATACCAGCATTCTCTGACTCTTGTCTCGAACTAAGACGGACACCCTTGTTCATAGCCATTCCTTTAACCTGAATTCAACAATCCAAATATGTTGTTAATGGAGCCAGTAGAGATTGTCACTACTCTTCATATTCAGCATAACACAGGGAAAAGGATCAGGTGTTTATTACAAATATGTCCATAGCCATTCCTTTAACCTGAATTCAGGTGTTTATTACATATCTTTACTCCCCTTATCTTGCCATTCACTTATATCAAAACACAGGGAAAAGGATCAGTCAATCTACACTACCTAATTCCACAAATGTAACTATTGGACAAGCAAGTTTAACCTCCATTTATTTCATTATGCTTTCGCGTCTTTTAACAGACAGATCACTTATTAAACTTCACATTCTTTACCTTCTCTGTGAAAATAAAGTCTTGAGAGTTCGATCTTAGCAAAGTTGACATTTTTTAAGTTATCCACTTATCCCTTTAAACATCTTGTCTTCATTCTTCCATAAAACAGCACCACATATCTGTAAATTAGAGCCAACACTATTCTTTGGTTATTTATTTCTTCTTTGATGACTATCATCCACATGGTTAAGGTTTCAGGCTTCCTCACTAAATCTCAAATACATCTCTATTGGTGAATGCTTCGAATTAGTATCAGAATAAGATTGTACTTAACCCTTAAAATACAATGTTCAACTCCTTTGCAATTGAGCTTGGATAATGGAAACCAAATGGTGAAGATGAATAAAAACTTCCACCAGTCCATGCCACAAATATATTGATTATCTGATAATAGAAAAAATTCCACCAGTTCAGACCAAAATCAAAAGACTTAAATAAAGGTGAGGGAGAGGGAGAGAGACCAGGGCACGAAACATGCAACGGCCATCGCCAGTGACCTTCTGAACCGAATACCGCTCTGTCTTTTTGATGGGGGGAGTAAATCCACCGCTGAATCCAAAATTGCCATCAAAACAAGGAGCATATCATCTGTCAGCAGCTATTTTGTACAGAAATAAATTAGGGTAAAAGTAAATCCTTACAATGTCGGCGCAATTTTTGCAAAGAATCCGCTCCTAACGAGCGTCGATGGCCATGTGAATGATTTGGAACCGGAAACAGAGCGAACGGGAGAGGAAACGAGCACGAATTCAGCAGTTCCATTTCTCAATTGCTGGAAAATGCTATCTGAAGAGAAATTTGGCGAATGTAAACAAACGATTCGTAGAAGAAGAAGAAGAAAACAACTGAATCATGGAAGCAGACAGAGAGTAAGGAAACCATTTGAAGGTTCGGTGTTCGTCATTGAAGTAGTTCGGTGTTCGTCTTGTGAGATTGTGACCGATGAAAGAGCGGCGCCGCGGCTGCGCAACCCAATTTCACTTATTCGGTTAATGTAGTCTACGTAGACCTGTCAAAATCCGACTCCAAAAATCCGACCCTTATCCAGTAATTTTCCGCGTTTGAACCCAGAGTTTTTAAATTCGGGGTCCCAAATCCATCCGACCCCGAATTACCCGAGACTTTTAGCGTCGAGACCCGATGATCGATTGGTAGGGCTGTTATCTGAGTCAAACCGCTCGAGCTCGGATCGGAAAAGCTCGAGCTCGGCTCGTTCGAATACGTAAAACAAATCGAGCTTGAACAAGGTTTTGGGCTCGAATTGAGCCCGAGCCGAGCTCAAAAGCTCGTTTTTTTCTTTCCGAAAATGCCCCTAGGGCAAATCAGGATGAAAGGCTTAAGGAAATGCTTGAAAATTGATCGAATGCACCGTCTGCTCGTCTCCTACTCTCTCCAACACTACTCTCTCTGTCTTTCGCTCCGTTCCTTCAGATCTACTCTCTATCTTTGTCTCTGATTCCTCCCAATCGATTCTACTCTCTCTCTCCGACAAACTTCGCTCGAGCATGACCCAATATCCCATCTCTCAGCGAGTTAGCGTTTATTCGTTCGAAGTTTTGGACCCGAAATTCATACGTAGGTATGGCTTTTGTTTTTCTCCAATTGAAGCTATGGATTTTGTAATTAGATTTCTCTCTAACCTTGGGTGGTTGTAATTTGTTTGTTTTTTTGACAGATCTCAGACTTCTCCTAGATCTCCTCCTAGGTTGGTTTTTTCGCTACTTCATTTACCTTTCATCCATTGTTGAGTTGTTGTGCGAGATTCGACTATTCTATGTCTGGTCACAAATGCCATGGCCAGGTTCTTAAGAAGGGTTTCCATAATGTTGTTTGAGATTCAAATCTCTTTGATTCACTTGTACAGTTGTTTTGGGAAAGTTGATGTTGTTGCCTACATGTTCGATGAAATGTCTCAAAGGGATTTGGTGTCTTGGCTTTCGATGATTGGCGCTTTGTTTAACATTGGGGATGCTTCCACTGCGCATTACCTATTTGATAAAATGTCTAGATTGAAAAATTTTGCTATGTTGTTCAATATTCATCTTCCTGTTGTTCAATGTTCATCTTCCTGTTGTTCTTTGTACAAATTAATTAATAAATATGGTTGATTATAAAATTGTATAACTTAAAATTGATGATTTTTATAAGAAATTTATTCACCTTCATGTTATTCTTGTTCATCTTCCTGTGTAATTTGCATTTAGGCCTTTGGATACAAACCGAGCCGAACGAGTTTGAACGAGCCCAACTGGCGAGCTCAAACAAGCTTAGGCTTGTTCGTTCAGCTTGTTCGAGCTCAAACAAGCCGAGTTTGAGTTTCACCCTGAGCTCGCGAGCCGAGCTTGAGCGCCAAAAAAAGATCGAATAATTTTTTGGGCTCGAGCTCAGCCCAGCTCGTTTCCCGTTCGAGCCAAGCTTGAACATGTCAAGCTCGGCTCGTTCGGCTTGAATATCACCCCTACCCGTTGGGTCAAAATTGATCTGGTTAGTGAACACCATGTAGATACTACACGGGCACTGGATAGACCTTACACAGTTTCGTCATGTAATTGTGTTTGATAAGGTCACTCGTAAGTTAAATAACGTATATATTTTATAATTATAGTATGTTTAGAACACTTATTTTTATAAATATGATTTTATGCTCAAAATATTTATACAATATTATTATAATAATATTTATAAATTTAATGATAATATTATTATTTAGTTTAATTTGACATATTTATATTACAATCTAATTTTTGATAATATTTTAATATTCTAAAAAAAATAAAAGTTTGAGTTTTTTGACCCGTTGGGTCGACCCAAACTCGAGAAAAACCCAGTTTGGCTCGACTCGGAACGGCCGATAACCCAATTGATCCGAAACTCGATCTACTCGGGACCCGAATGACCCGAACCCGACCCGAATGACCCGATTGACAGGTCTAGGTTAATGTGATCCATAAATTCCATTTTTATCGGGTAAAAATTTAAAATACGAGATATAAGTCTGGTAAATCGGGAGCGTTAAACGGATAAATCGTCAAGATAAAACTGACAAATACAACAACCCACAATCTATGAACTAATCGACCAAGGCAAAACGAGAAAACAACCCTAAACAATCTATGCACCAAGTAGAAGTCCGGATGAGCGAGGATAGAAGACTCGGCGAGAGGAAATGGATTGTGAGCACATGGAAAAGCTGACACGATGTCTCAACACTAGGGAGACGGAAAGCAAAAATCCATAAATTCTAGTTGTTAGTCTTGGAGCTTGTTTTAGCCTGGGTGAGTTTTTTTCCCAATAAGGAAAAGGTTTAGATAGATTTAGGGGAGGATGTCGTTGTCAATCGTGTGTAGAAGAAAAACGATTATATAACTACCATGTTGACTTTGCGAAAAGCGTGAGGCGAGTGCACCCCATAGAACCTCTTAACAAGGAAGAGTCAATCGGTGATGAGAATTTCGATCACCCACGGTGAACACCGAAAGCCAAGAATGTTATTGATGACTATCAAATGGCCGTCCTCGTTGGTCACTCTCGTCAAACCGTGCTCAATAGCTTTACAAATACCTCCATAAAAAGGCGTCACCTTGGTGGTCGGAGAAAGAGCTACACTGTGAACCATTGAGTGTCCTGACCTCTACTCATTGATTCCTAATTATGAAACCTATAAAAGTATCATTAGAAGCCAGCTTAGATTGATAAAATTAATTTTATAGCTACCTTCAGGTAATTTACTCCACTGGATGCTTTTCTCTTTCCTTTGTCTTTTAGATTTTCTTATTTGTTGGGCTCACAAATCTTCATCATGAAAGTTGAATTTTTTTTTTGTAGTTGTTGTACGTCTTGTATATGATGTCTGCTAAAATGACCATGTTTTATGCATATCTTTTGTGCCAATTTCTATCTTATATATGCATTATGGTTTGGGAAGGCATTGAATTTGTGTAGTATATGCTTTGAATCGAAGCCGAAACGAGAACTGAAGAATCAAAACAGAGCAGTCGATCTCGACTTACCCTCTCGACATTGATTGGAATAATGGCTCAGAAACTAAGTACAAGACACATGGAGAAAGACCAACTACTGGAAGAGCACTCGACATGACGTAAGATCGACCAAAGTGCTTGACATTGATTGAAGTGATCGATATCGAGGAACTGGTCGATGTCGACAGAGTCAAAAAAATATGACCGAGATCGAGCAGAAAGAAGAGCGCTCGACATCGAGCAAAGCAGTCGACGTCGAATGGATCCGTTGACAGTAGCAGACGCGTTCGAGCAATCCTAGTTCGGGGAGAAGATTAATTAGCCACGTTTTTATATCTTTTCTAGATAGAGTTAATCCTTATGGGTGTATTCCTATCTACCATAGGGATATAGTTTATTTTCTTATTAGGTTTATATCTTTGTCATTATTAGATAGAGATTTAGATATATATACCTCTTTTACTAGGATCAGGATTACCTCTCCTAGGCTAGCTAGGAGTGGTGAGCTATAAATAAGGCCCTTGGGAGCTGGCTTTAGGGATCATTCCAGCAAACACAATACAATCAACACAAAGTAGAAGTTTAGGTCTTAGTTTTAGGAAGCTTTAGGAAGCTTTAGAGTTGGTACATTTTTCTTCGTCTTCGAGCGGTTTACTTTATTAAAATCTTTTGAAGCAAGTTTCGACATCATTTTAAATCGGATTTTCAGATGGATTTTTCTCCTACTACCGGTTGTGATGCTTCAAAGGGCGAGAGGATCTTGGAGCTAGAGACTTCTCTTCTCGCCATTCGTGAGGAAAAAAACCAAGCTATAAAGGAGTCAACTTGGCGTCAAATTGAGCTGGATCGCTACTTCTCGCGGACAGACGGGGATATTGTGCTATCTTGGTTGCAAGTCCCAGGTCACCATTCTAATCTAGTCGACGATTGGATCAACACTCCCGACTGTCTTCAATTTATGGCCAACGCTGTTCTCGAATGGTTGAAAGGTGACGAAGGACAGGAATTCATTCACGAAAGATACATGGACTGCTTTTACCTGAGTATAAAGTCAGGCATTTTTCAAAGCGTGAAGAGATCTGCTGAGAATCATGGAGTTCCATTAGAAACCTTTGATCCTAGCGACAATCGGGAGGATTGGGGTCCACTCAACGATGATCCCGATGTGACCAGCGTGACCACCCCTTGAAAGTCTTTGTTCACGTTCTTCCAAAAACTGTCGATCCTTTGTTATTTTGCGAATAGATTTTCCTCTAATGTTGTGTGGATATTTTAGGAGCGTAAACTTTGGGGTTGCTTGTGATTATTGTTTATTTTTATTTGAACTTTTCAGGAGGATGGTCCTCCGTTTTCTTTTGAGATTGGTATTTCGCAATTTTTTCTCGAGGGGTTTTCCTTAGATTTTTACGAAACTAGACATCAGCAGACATGCTTATTGATTTAATTCCTATAGAGGAATTGGTCCTCCAATATTTTTACGTAATCGATCTCCCTATATTTTGTATCTGAAAATGTATAGACTTAGTGAAACCAATCACTGAAAGCTCCGACGATTTTCATTATTGAATAAGGGGAATTAACATGCAGATTATTCGATCGAAAGGTTTGAAAAGAATTTTTAACATGAGCTTAAACCGCTCGTGGAGAGCATCTAGATTAATCTCCTCGTTTCCATAGGATTGCCTTCACCGCAGTTGTCTGCCTCCATGACGATTACTTGAAACCGAGAGTTTCCTTCATGAACACCATGGCTCAACCCGCGTAGAGTCCATTAGATGATGCGAAATCATGCCAGTCTTGATCTAACCAGTACTTTGGTTACTTTGGCACTGAATTCTCACTTGGATAGTATGATGTTGGTAGGAAAGAGATATGATTATCTAAAAGAGTCGATTTTTATTATTTGAAAAAATGAAAAACGGTCTTTTTACAAACTTAGATCACGGATTGTTTTAAGATAACTAAATCCATTGAAGGTCGAGACTCAACCCTGCTTGCACACTAAGCTATGCCTTGGGAACTTCCTCACTATCATTGTCCCACTCCATTATGATCACCTGAAACTGATAGTTTCCTTCATATGTGAACACCATGACAGATCCACTCTGTCATGGTGTTCACCTGAAACTAGGCCGATGTGAACTCGTGCCATCCTTGATCCAGCCAGTATAGATTGTCATCATCCTTGGTTATTTTTACGTTGAACTCTTGTTCGGTATAGATCGTCAAGTAGACTTGATCGAGGACTATTGGTCCATATTAGCTTCCGAACATGATTGGGAGTTGTTGTGTACAAAAACCATGAGTGTTTGTTAGTTGCAAAAATAATGGTACAAAAAGTTTCCGAACTCGTGTTGAGTGACCCTACTAGATTCCTTAATTACTCTTCCACATCAGTGACCCTATCGAAGGCTCATGGTCTTGGCTCAAATGAGGCCATTTTTGTTTTGTTTTTGTCAAACAAATGTTACTGTCGTTATTCTGTTATATTAAAAAAAAAATTGTCCTTTCCTAATAAAGCCAAAAGTACACCCATGACTATGGGCTCTCTACCCAACAAACTTTAAAGCGCGTCTATGTGCTTTACTTTATTGACAGTGCATGCGTGCAACGTGGAAAACTTTTTTCTGCGTGGTAATTGTCCCGCGTGGCTCGTATACGTGGTCGATTACCTTTCGTTTTTTAGTATACATTCACCCTAGCTATCCTCTTTAAAAATCAGTTGCATAACACTTCATTCTGAATTACATTTTTCCGCGAATATAACAAGAAATTTATTACGAGATTAAGCATGCTTACCTTATTCTAGGGGAATCAAAAGGTCGGGCATCCCCTGAGAAAGCCCGGAAATGGGAGACTGTGGAGACTAGTGAGTGAGACTATCATCACTATTGCGATTGTTGTCGGGCTCGATTATTATTACTTCAAAATGAGAATCCCCCTCATACACAAACGTCATTGCTTCTCCTGTGCGGAGTTGGTTGGCCGCTGCAAACTCGCGCTACCCATTAATCAGTCAAAATAAGTTATTGTCTCCCTTTGCTACCTTAACCTCGAACTCTTGATTTGTACGCGACCATAGGAAAACCTGGTCTAGAATTTCATCCCCAAACTGCTAGTGAACTTCTTCCCCAAACTGCTCATAGGAGTAGACAAGCCGAAGTCTCAAGAGTTGTTCTTCTGTGAGAATGACCCTATAGAAAGCTCATCGAGGAGGATCGAAAGACGCCATTTTTTTTATAAGTATTTCGATTTAGGGGGAAACCATAGCGGCACCATCCCCCCTTTTATCATGAACCTTCATTTATCACTATCCAAATATGCCTTTCAAAAGTTCCGAGGTTCTGATAGTGTTCTCTGCCCAACACATCTAGGGTGTATCCGTGACCTTGCCGCTTCTAACGCCCTGCATTAGTTCCATGTAATGTTTAAGATTCCTTGTGCCCATCCTGATAGTCGTCCGCAAATGGACCTTTGGATCTTGCTCTAGTGAGAGGACTTTGCTTCTCTGTAGGTTTAGGGCTTCGATATGGCCAACATCTATGATTTATAGAGTACTGTGCTAGAGTTTTATAGGGAAAATAAGCATTTGAAGTGAAAAATTAAACAGAGCTCACTCGAGCAAGGATATTTGGATAGTATGATGGTGGTAGGGAAGAGATATGATTATCTAAAAGAGTCGATTTTTATTATTTGAAAAAATGAAAAGCGGTCTTTTTACAAACTTAGATCACAGATTGTTTTAAGATAACTAAATCCATTGAAGGTCGAGACTCAACCCTACTTGCACACTCAGCTATGCCTTGGGACCTTCCTCACTATCATTGTCCCGCTCCATTATGATCACCTGAAACTGATAGTTTTCTTCATATGTGAACACCATGACAGATCCAGTCTGTCATGGTGTTCACCTGAAACCGGGCCGATGTGAACTCGTGCCATCCTTGATCCAGCCAGTATAGATTGTCATCATCCTTGGTTATTTTTACGTTGAACTCTTGTTTGGTATAGATCGTCAAGTAGACTTGATGAAGGACTGTTGGTCCATATTAGCTTCCGAACATGATTAGGAGTTGTTGTGTACAAAAACCATGGGTGTTTGTTAGTTGCACAAATAATGGTACAAAAAGTTTCCGAACTCGTGTTGAGTGACCCTACTAGCCTCCTTAATTGCTCTTCCCCATTAGTGACCCTATCGAAGGCTCATGGTCTTGGCTCGGATGAGGCCATTTTTGTTTTGTTTTTGTAAAACAAATGTTACTGTCGTTCTTCTGTTATATTAAAAAAAACATTGTCCTTTCCTGATAAAGCCAGAAGTACACCCATGACTATGGGCTCTCTACCCAATAAACTTTAAAGCACGTCTATGTCCTTTACTTTATTGATAGTGCATGCGTGCAACGTGGAAAACTTTTTTCTGCGTTGTGTGTTTATTACGTGGTCTAGCTCTAATGGGAAGACTTTGTTTCTCTGAGAACTTAGAGCTGCAATCAGGAAGCCTTCAGCGGATGGACCTCGAAGTCCATCTGCAACGGGAGGAATTTTTTTCTCCGAGAGCTTAGAGCTGCAATCAAGAGGCTTTCCACGGAGGGACCTCGGGGTCCAGCTCCAGCGGGAGGACTTTGTTTCTCCGAGATCTTAGAGATGCAATCGAGAGGTCTTTCATGGACGGACCTCGGGGTTCAGCACCAACGGGAGGACTTTGTTTCTCCGAGAGCTTAGAGCTGCAAACAGGAGGCCTTTCGTGGATGAACCTCGGGGTCCAGATCTAACGCATCTACATGCTGATTTTCAACCCTTGGTACTGCCACCAAAGTGAATCGAGTGAATGCACGTCGTAGAGCTTCTACTTTCCTGAGGTAGTCTAGGAGCAATCCGGTTTTGGCTTTATACATTCCTCCAACCTGCCACTCGACAACTTCAGAGTCCGTAAAGGCTTTTATTTGTGTGGCTCTGTGGATCAGAACCAATTCCATACTAGCTAGAAGGGTTTCGTCTTCAGCTTCATTATTAGTCGATTGGAAATCCAAGCGATAAGCAAAGCTCAAAGTATCCCCATTAGGTTGATTAATGGCGACTCTAGCCCCACTCCCCTCCCGATTTGCTTCCCCATCCACGTGGATCTCTCGTTCAGCTCCCTCATCCTGAGGATTGTCCTCAAAGCTGGTCTCTACCACAAAGCCTGCCAGGGTTTGAGCAAGTTGTACTCCCCTTGGTTGGTATAAAATATCAAATTCGGACAACTCCACAACCCATCTGGCCATCACTTCAATGGGATGTCCATGGAAGTATGGGCGAAGCCTTCCTGCAGCAAAAACCAGACAAAACATCCTTTCAATTGGTTCATACCTGGTTTTAGTGTCTTGCATCATCCTGCTCACGTAGCAAACTGGATACTTTTCTTCCAAAGTGAGGATGACACTCAAGGTTACCACTCCAACGGATAACAACTGTAGAGGTTCTTACTCTTCTGGTCGGCATAGAGTTGGTAGTTCTGTGAGGTATTGTTTGATTCCTTCGAAAGCTTCTTGCAGTTGAGAAGTCCATCTTATCGACCCTCTAAGTTTCAAGAGAGCGAAGAAAGGCTTGGATCTTTCAGTTAACCTTGAGCAAAACCAATTGAGATAATTGACAACTCCGTTTAGAATATGAACTTCTTTCAAGGTCAGCGGGGGATGCATGTTCTAAACTGCAATTACGTTTTCTAAGTTGACATCAATGCCTCTCTGGGTAACCATAAAACCCAGAAATTTTCCAAATTCAACCCCGAACACACATTTTTTAGCATGAAAGCACATACCACTTCTCCGCAAGGAATCAAATGTCTCTTGTAGATCGGTTGTGTGATCCTCCTTCCTTTTACTATTGACTACAACGTCGTCCAAATAGACTGAAACCTCGATAACCTTCACCTCTCACAGGCCGCCACCCCTTGCCATACATATGCAGGTGTGTTGTTGTTTTTAAAAAACCTCAACAACCTCCATTAATCCCTTTCAAACGGGTAGGATTGTTATATAAACTGAACAACTCAAGCTCTTCCGGAGATCGGCTAGAAAAAAGCTTGACTAGAGCTCGTTCACTTACCTAAACAAGCCGAGTTTGAACAAGATTTTAAGCTCAATTGAAAGCTTGGCTCATTCGATTTAAGCTTGAATAGCTCGAAATTTATGTCATTTTTAAAATTTCTTTTAAGTTAATATGTTATGATCAAGTAGTAGAACTGCTTAAAGCTCGAAAAAAGTTCGACTCGACCTCGTTCATTTCCTAAACAAGCCAAGCTTATTGTTTTTAAAAAAACCTCAACAACCTCCATTAACCCCCTTGCAAACGGGCTCTAAGAGCATGTTTATCGGATGTAAGCTAGTATCGATGCTTGGTTTTTATATAATAAAATATTGGGAATAGTTCAAGTATCAGGGTTATGGGATACTTGGCAAGCATTTGGCAAGTATCGCTTATTGGGTGGGTGCATTAAATGAAGTGTCAGACTGCAATTTTTTTTCCGGATGAATTGATAGAAAACACACCGTTTTCCTCTCAATTTAGTGTGAAGTGCTGTGTTTCACAGGTGAGAGAAATTGAGAGGGTGATATTAATTTTGACATATATAAATTGTAATTTTTGAAATTTAAAATGTAAAAAAATAATTTAAAAAATCACCACAATATTATATTTATTTTTCTCTATAGATAGATATTAATTTTGCATATATTTTAAAATATTTAAAAGATATATAATTTTTTGATACCATTATATGCAAAAATACTCAAATAATATTAATGTAAGAAGATGAAATAATTAGTGTTTTGCGAATTTCGTATTATGTTTGTGAAGTTACAATTTCGTTTATGTATTGTCTTTGATGTAATATCGATCCTCTGATTTAATCAATAAAGTTTGGCTTTTTCAAAAAAATAATAAAATTGGGTACACTGTCGGCTTAGGGAAGATTTGAAGGAATATATTTGGCAAAAAGGGGCCAATCGTGGATGCAATTAGTATTTTCCGCTTTCCTAATTACGTTATGTTATTGAAACAATTCTAAAGTTTATGCATTGTCTTTGTTGTAATGTCTTTTTGTTTATTTAATTAATGTCGTTTTTTTTGTTATATATAATTCACACTATTTCGTTTATAAATAATATGAATTTAATATTAATATTTTAATAATAATAAATGAATATAATAATATAATCGAGAATGGAAATAATTGTCAGGGAAGGGTATATTTGTAAATTGAGTGAGTATGAAAATATGAGTTTTGGGATGCTAGAGATGTTATTGATAAAGTGGGAAAAATGATAATGAGATACTAGGATGATGTGACGGAGAGAGAAGAATAAAATA
Organism: Persicaria maculosa; assembly: GCA_963922045.1. Classification (NCBI taxonomy): domain Eukaryota; kingdom Viridiplantae; phylum Streptophyta; class Magnoliopsida; order Caryophyllales; family Polygonaceae; genus Persicaria; species Persicaria maculosa. The sequence continues at coordinate 25,186,908 of OY998267.1, read as the reverse complement.
TTAGTATTCCTAGTATTCCAGTATCCCTGGATAAACATGGTCTAAGGCCTAAACATTTATGAGGTGTGGTTCACTTTTGCAATTTCCTTGGGTTTAGTTTTGCAATTTGTTTCGGCGATGGTCTACTTTCTGCAGTTTTCTCTTTCCTAAAATTAAATCTGTGGCGAGTGAACTCAGAAGGGGAAGATACTGCAAATTCCCCCCTCATTTTCTCGCCTGTCTCCCCAATTCACGTCGTCTCCGTTTCTCTTGCCGGCATCGGCGCTAATAGTCTCAGGTAACCCTGATTATCTCTTCCTCGATCCAGCGCTTTAGCCGACGCTCTCTTACCGTTCTCGATCCATCTCTGTTTGCCACTGAGTCTCTGATCCATAACGTGAAATTGTTGTTTTGTCACGATAATGCGGATAATTTTTCAGTTCAACTTGAAATTTGGTACTTTATGTTGTTTGGTGGACTGAACCGAAACGCAGAGTTCGTAATTTGTCTTTTTTCTTCATGGCGCTGGAGAGATCTAGGGGTCGGATTTGCTCTTGTTGTTAAGGTTAGCGGACGTGTTCAATAGCGTTTTAGGAATGGCGGAGTGGGTTTTCAGTTTCCAACTTTGATCTGCAGGTTTGATGCGTCAGAAGTAGCTAATTTGAAAGCTAGGGTTTTTTTCTCCCACAAAACGAAATGAACTATTGAAGATCTAGGGGTTTTGAAAGTAGCATTTGAACTACGTATGGTCACATTGTGTTTGGTTGTGCTTTTTAGATGCTGGACTTTTTCTGTGTCTCCACTCTTTAGTGAGGAGCTAGGTTTGTGATGAAATGTGCCAAGGAGTTTTAGGCATATTGGAGGTTCGGTTTCCATTGCTTATGATCACATTGAATTGACCTTAGAGTGATGTACAATTGGACATTCTTAAACTTGTACTTCGGATCACTCTAATGTTTTCTTCAACTTTAAGTGCTAATTTGAATTGATGTGCAAATTATAATCAGAATGCAGATTTGCTTATTTCCCAAGTTAGGTAACTGTGTTTTTGAAACACAAATTTACATTTCGGAGGATTTAGCAGTTTTTGTCCCCAAAATCTTGAAATTTTTTTATGAGAAAAGAATAGAGGAGATACACTTCATTTCTTACTCATTCTTTTTAGGGTTAAAGCTTCCGAATTCATTGGATGAGATCGCATCAATGCTAGTTCTACTATAACTATGTTTGACTTGTAAACATAGGCACATTTAGTGAATACTGAATAGACTAATATAATCTTCTTACTAGGTTTAGGGGCGGAACAATATTTCTGTCCGGGTTACTGTCCTGCATCATTTGCACTACTCTTGCCTATAACCTATTGCTGTAATCTAAAGTTTTGTTCCTGTTTAAACATGTTCTAGCTGAAGACTGGGACGGGTAGTTTGCAAAGTCACTACGGACCATAAACATGGCTGCAGCAATGGTACTGGACCCAAAACCATTCATAGAGGGGCCAACTTCTATTCCAGCTACCATATCTGATCCCATGGGATTTTCAGACCACGCATCTGATGATGATGATCTCTATGGGCGATTGAAATCTCTAGAGAGGCAGCTAGAATTTGTTGACATACAAGAAGAGTATGTAAAGGATGAGCAGAAGAATCTGAAGAGAGAGCTACTACGAGCCCAGGAAGAAGTGAAACGCATTCAGTCAGTCCCTCTAGTTATTGGCCAATTTATGGAAATGGTTGACCAGAACAATGGTATAGTGGGCTCAACTACTGGATCCAATTATTATGTCAGAATTCTGAGCACAATCAACCGGGAGCTATTGAAGCCATCTGCCTCTGTAGCTTTGCACCGCCATTCTAATGCTTTGGTTGATGTCTTGCCTCCAGAGGCTGACTCCAGTATCTCTCTTCTAAGCCAGTCTGAGAGGCCTGATGTTTCATATAATGTAAACTATCTTGCTCCCTCCCCCAGAATGGGCATTTATTTCTACATAAATTTGCAAATTCCTGAGCTTGTGCATTTGGATTTGTTATATATAAAAATTATGTTATCCAATTGATGATGATTTGTCTCTAGTTTATGGGTTATGTGGTCTTATTTGTTTCCCCACAATCTGGTATAAGGTGCACCGGTGGCCGGGCATAGAGGATTTTGTTTTGGAAATTTTCACATCCTTGTTCTAGGACTTGTCTGCTCCTTGCCTGTTTGATCCGATTTCTAACACCTGTACTTTTAAAATTTTCCTCTGCATTAGATTTGCTTCTTCAGAGCCAAAACTGACAGTTTTCTTTTTTGTTCTTGATCTAATTGTCTGGTTAGGATATTGGAGGATCTGATATCCAAAAGCAGGAAATTCGTGAAGCTGTAGAACTGCCTTTGACTCATCATGATCTTTACAAGCAAATCGGTATTGATCCCCCTCGAGGTGTATTGCTCTATGGTCCTCCTGGCACTGGAAAAACTATGCTGGCTAAAGCTGTAGCAAATCATACAACTGCTTCCTTCATCAGAGTTGTTGGATCTGAGTTTGTTCAAAAGTACTTGGGTGAGGTATGTCTTCAATCTCTTCATTGCTCATTGGTTGTTACTTGTTAGTGTTGCTTTGCCTCTCCCTCTCCCAAAGACTAAGTCAGTCATGCTTTTAGTTCTGCCTATCAAGTAGGTGATTATTTATTGTCTTGTTTATAATGCTGAGTTCCAATTCATCTGGTGCAGGGACCAAGAATGGTACGGGATGTGTTCCGTTTGGCAAAGGAGAATGCACCTGCAATTATCTTCATTGATGAAGTCGATGCTATTGCTACTGCCAGATTCGATGCACAAACTGGCGCTGATAGGGAAGTCCAGCGTATTCTGATGGAACTACTGAATCAGGTGTCGCTTGTGTTCAAGTTCAAGTCTCATGTAGTAATTGGATGTTTTTTCTCCCACACTTTGTTTCTTATTTTTTCGTGGGAGAGTAGTTTGCATAAAATGCCAAGTTGTACACATGTTGAATGCCTTGCTAGTTTTCCTACTATAACTTCAAAACTCTTTATTGTTCAATCTTTCCTCTAGATGGATGGCTTCGACCAAACTGTAAATGTAAAGGTCATTATGGCAACCAATAGGGCAGACACATTGGATCCTGCACTTCTCCGGCCAGGACGACTTGATCGCAAAATTGAGTTTCCTTTGCCAGATAGACGCCAAAAACGGCTTGTCTTCCAGGTGCATCCTTGATCTCTATACAAGAAATTCAGTTTCGCTTTCCCTTGTAGGTGATAGCTTACGTGACATTCCGCTTTGTGCTATGTCAAGTTGTCAACTGCTTGTTATTGTTTCTTCCTTCATATTATAACTTGGACAAATTTTGTTGTGGTTGTGACAGTTAATAAGTCTGCAGAAGTCATTGCTTTTGTTAGTGCGTTACTTGTTGTCCGAAAATTTTTAGACAAAATTTAATTTGTTCTGCTCACCATTTCCTCACCAATTACTTATGTCCCAGGTTTGTACATCCAAGATGAACTTGAGTGATGAGGTTGATTTGGAAGATTATGTGTCACGGCCCGATAAGATTAGTGCTGCTGAGGTTAGTATGTCTTGGATTTGGACTTGGCTTACAGTTGATTTATCTATGTTCATGTAGCTCCAAGTAGGCTTCTTTGTATCTTGCTTTACCTAGTCGTTGCCAAGCAAAAGCTGTGATGAACTATGAGATGAAATACTTGCAGCAACCATGGTTTGTCTTGGTAGTTCAGTTTAGCCCACTCAATGGAATTCAAGCCTGTTTCTATCTTCTTGTTCATAGAATTGTTGGTCACTTGATCAAGTGATTGACCTTTTTATGATTATTACCAAAACCATCAATAGTTTTGGCCTCAATGCACTCCTCATTTCCAATTAACTTTCTGCTCATTCGTCGCAGATTGCAGCAATTTGTCAAGAAGCAGGGTTGCATGCTGTAAGGAAGAATCGCTACGTCATCCTTCCGAAGGACTTTGAGAAGGGTTACCGATCAAACGTCAAGAAGCCGGACACAGACTTCGATTTTTACAAGTGAAGACTAGATTCACAAACAAACATCTATTTCTCTTTTCCAGACATGATCGGTATTCAAACATGAATGAGTTTGGCATTGACGACACACTCCTTATTCCCGGAGATTGTGAAGTCATTCTGATTTCTCGTTTTCACGGTATTCATTGAACCTATTGTCCCTTTCGTCTCTACTCCTGTGGATTTCTACTGTGCTGTATTTGGGATCAGAGGGATATTATACTTGCCACTTGACTTCCTTAGTTGGCCAATTTATTTTTCCATTTATCAATTTATCTTCCAACAGGTTTTTCTAAGAATTTATCAGCTTCTGAACATCTTACCTGATCTCATGAACAGATGATTGAAATTGGCTATTGCTGCAAATGCAATAGGTTTTGAAGATGCTAATTCATGACAGCAATGGTAAGTGTAAGTGGAAAACTTGCATAACTTGAACAAGAAACAACACAGAAGTGCGATAAATCGCGCTGATAAAAGGATCTCTGAAGTCCAGAAATGATGCATTTTCAGATAATCAAGATTTCGACACGAGTTTTATTCATCAACATATGAAGTATGAACATATGCATGGAAAAACTGGAACAATAGGCAATCCTTACATAGTAGTTGATCACCCCCGGAAGCCTCTCACTTCAAATACAAGAGACCAAAAAAACAAAGCTACTGTACGGTCACTAGCTTCCCTATATTACCCCTCGCCGCTTTCTCCCGTCCACCGCTACCGCCACCACTGCCACCACCGTTCTTCGGCACAGTCACAACAAGCTCCCCGCCACTGCAAACCGCCTTGGCGGCCTCTGGCTGGGCGCTTGCTGGGAGCCGAAACCTCCACATATCAAGCTCCAGCTCATCAATCAACAGCAACCCAACCTTGCCACCACCATTCATCTTCACCACAACCTTCTTGACACCAGGGTGAAGCTCCACCATGTGGGCCCTGGCATCCACCCTTCTGCCGCCTCCAAGAAACCCGTCCTTGGCGACAAACCTGAAGCAGTCAGGGCGCTCTTCGACGGAGACATCAGCGTCGGAGTTCAAGGGCAGCTCCAGCACCTTGCTGAACACATGGGGTAGCCTCCTCAGCTTCTTGTTCTTGCTCTGTAGGCCGCTCGGTGTGCCCATTGCAGACTTCGATAGCTCCGATGATGGGTCTTGCGAATCTGATAGGTGTGCCGAGAAGTTGCGTTTTGTGGGCATTTGGGTAGGAAGGAATAAAGAGTTCAAGTGGAATTGGACACCAAGGGAATGATTTTTTAGAGGTGGAAAAAAGTATGGAATATTTTCAAGATTAGGGGGATGTAAGGGAATAATATGGCGGGTAAAGTAGACAGTACGTGTGATGGGCGGTTGTTATTCAATTTGAATTGGTTGAGGAATATTGGTTTTATGGGTAAAGATTTTGATCGATTTGGGGGAAATTTGATTCCTTGTTTGGTTTGTATTTTTTAAGCTAAATGGAGTTGCAAGGTGGAGTTCTGAGGGTTTTTTGTGGTTTATATATAGGTAGAAAGTAAACCAGTTTTTTTTTTTTTTTTAAATTATTTATTTAAGCAAAGGAAATTGAAGGGGAACCTTCGTATTTGATAGTATTGGTTTTGGCGCGTAACGGTTGCTTATTGAACAACTTACACGATGAGGTGGTTAACCGTGTGGATGTTGTGTTGTGTTAACAATTGCACTATTTTAAACATAAAAAAAAATATAAAATCATTATCAGTAAAGGATGATTTTACCAATATGATGTAAAGTATGAAGCCCCTTTTAAGTAACGATCAATGTGAAATCATGATGATAGTGTTGTGAATAGAGCATAGATTGGAAGGTTGCCCTATTTTGAATATATACAGTACTCGATTCGGATTAAAGTTACCTAAAAAATGTTATGGACTTGTCGAGAGTAATGTGCTAAGTTGAAGGTGATTCTAGTATAATTATAAACCACCTCAACAAAAAATCTAAATGTCCGTGGGAAATTGAACTAATCATATCCGATGTTAAACTCCTTTTATCGAATTTGAAAGAAGTTGTCTTCTTTCATGTTCCCCGTTTAGGCAACAGAGTGGCTGATAAGGTTGCACACCTTTGCCACTCTGCCTGCGGTATCGATATTCACAACGATATAGGTCTTTTAGACCTCATCCGCAAGGATGCTGCCGGGTAGAGCTCGCTCGCCCGAATTCTTTCCTAATCAAAAAAAAAAAAAAAGTAATGTGGTAAGGGAAACTAACCATGAGCCTATGCGTAATTGACATTGATCGTTACTCGAAACCTCTCGAATTGATATATTGGTAGTTGGATTATATGGTAGTTTTTGTAGGATTTAAATTGACGGGAGTTTTAATTAAATACTCCATCCGATCTAATATTTGATGTTTTGGGTGAATTTTTTTGATCAATAATATTTGATGTTTTAAAAATAATAATTACACTTTATTTACTTTTTCGCTATTTCCAACCTAAATTGTAATTTTGTTTTTATTTTAACTAATCAAATTTGTGAATAACAAATGTGATTTCTGTCATAGAAATTTATTTTATAGGGTATTTAAATATAAATAAAATATTTCTTAATTTTTGTGTTCGAGTTTAAATCATTAAATATTTTAGATCGGTGGGAATACTAACAAAGTCGGTGAAAGAGGAGCCAAATTTTGGGATAAATTATTTTTAACCAACCTTTCTTTTCTTCTTTTTTTCATCTCACTATAAGTTGTCTTAAGGTTTGAATAAACCTACTAGATAAACCATTTTGAATTTTGATAAGGGAGATAATATTGCACCCATAAAATTTACTATATGCATCATAGCTGCGCCTCTTGAGTCACACCCCTATGGTCCCTACCCCTCTCGAGTCATGTGACTCAAGAGGCGCAGGGTATTTTATGTAAATTATCATGTGCCTCTTGAGTCACAAATGTGTGACTCAAGAGGGGCAGAGTGTATTTTTTTTAAAAAAAAATGGGATATGTGATGTAAATAGAAGATCTGTTTGATAATCTGTCTTTTGACATGATTAATATATGAAAACCATAACACGGTTTACAACTAAACTATTAAAATGACCGAAACTGTATTGGATTTATTTTATTTCTGGCTATAAGATCAAAATCTACCATTCTAATACAAATCTTAAGTCATTGTGTAGGTGCTTCAACTCGTTTTATATTTTGGTTTGATTTTTACGACACCCATCGATGTGGGATGTGTTTTTTTACCCAACAGTTTGTGGTTTCCAAGAATATAGGTAAGAGGAACGTCATTCTCCCAAAAACATCCCTTTTCCATATTGGGTTTCTGCTTTCCATCTTCACAACACCGAGATGTCCCATTACTCTATTGAATCTCCCTTATTTTCGATATTCGCATTTTTCTCTTAGTCTTTCTCAAATTGTACTCCACTTGGTATAATTGTTGTTGTGATTAGAAGTGTCAAGGTTGTTTCCCCTTTTGATGTGTTTTGCGAATTCTCCTATGTATCTCATAACCCCTCTATTGATTTTTTAAACTCTTAATTTCCCCCAAAAATATTTATTTAATATTTCAAATTCATATTTTAAAACCGTGACAAACACTCACAAGCTTGCTCACCCGAATTCTTTCCTAATCAAAAAAAAAAAAGAAAGCTCATCCCAAAAGTCAGGAGAACAAAGATATCCCGCTCGAGAAAGCGTTTTAAGTTTAACCCACCCAAAATCAGCGGTAGATGATTTTCCCTGCCCAACAAGTCAAAAACAATGGGAAAACATATATTATCCCCATTCAATGTACGAGGGAAAGTAAGGTTGACAAATTATACGAAAATTACCATACCAGTGATTAGTGATTACCATCGTGTCGATAACCATTATAAATTGGTGTTGTAGTGGTAAACGTATATGGAATATCACGGTTATCGTAGTTACCATTACCGAGTGTATATATATATATACACACACTTGGTAATGGTAACCACCAAGGGCGGAGCTAGGGGGTTCCTAGGGGGTCATGTGCCCCTCCTCTCATACGACGAACTACCTAGGTGTATTCTCCTCGTCGATAGCTTCGTTTTGATATATAATACGCCCTAATTCGACATCTGAGTAAAAAGTTATGAATGTTTAAAAATTAAAGGTATATTAATTTCTTTAATTTTGTTTCAATAGACTATAATACTTTTATATTTTACTTAAATTAACATTCACATACTATAATTCATCTCGAGAGCTTCGAAATGAGAGGTTATACTAATCATTGCGACAATTAGATAAGAAGTTACACAAGTTTAAAATTTTGATATCTGATTATGCATTATTATATGTTATGAGTGCAACAAGTTATATATTGACTAGGGGTGTTATTCGAGCCAAACAAGTTCAGTATTGCTTGATTATATTTAGCTCGTTTAGAACGAGTCGAGCTCGAGTCAAACCTATATTTGAACTTGAGCTCATACTCGGCTTGTTTAGTAATTGAACGAGCTTGAGCTGAGTTTTTTTTTTCCAAGTATTATGCAACCTTACTTGCTCATGACATAGTAACTTAAAAGAAAATTTGTAAATTTCACAAAATTCGTGTTATTTGAGTTTCAATCGATCTGACCCGAGTTTTGAATCGAGTATAAAAATGTGCTCATAAAAAGCTCATTTCGTAAATGATGCTCGAGTCGAGCTTTTATTGAGCAAAACTCGAGCCAAGCTCTAACTATTTAGCTCATATAACAACCATAATCTTCACTTAATGTTTTTATATTGCGTTTCCTATACTTATTTAGTTAAATTTTTTGTTTAGGATATTTCATTTATATATTTATATTTCTTTTTTTAGGTGCGAAAAAAATGATAGCGTTTATCATAAACCGATGACATTTTATCTTAAAATAACATCATTTATTATCGTATTATATATAATTCTTTATGCCAATTTAATCCAAAACTATATCGCATGGACAATTGTGTCCCCCTTCGAAATTTTCTTGGCTCCACCACTAGTAACCACGATAACTAAAGTATATTATAATTTTTAAAAATTTATTTTTTAATGTTAGTATAATATATATAAATAACTAAAGTATATTATAATTAGAGCTAGGGAATTGCCCAAACTAACCCACTATCCGGACAGGTTTGCGCCCATAACCCACTATCTAAAACATTTGCAAAGGTTAACCCTCCCCCCTCAAAAAATTGCAACTCGGCCGGTGAAAAAGGGAAAATGTAACCGGGACAGAGGAGAGAGGAAGTGAATGTGGAGAGAGAGAGAGGAACCGGGGGAAGTTAATGAGGAGAGAGAGTGAGAGAGAGGAAGATAAAATTGGACAGTTTTATTAAAAAACTGTAAAATCAACTGTCGATCTCACGGGCTTACAAAAGAGGAAGAGAGAGGGCAACAATTGCTCATGCAAACCTGAGGAAAACAAAAAGAGAAGGAAGAAGAGGAAGAAGACGACAGTGCAAGAGAGGAGAAAAAAAAAGCCGAGCCGACATTGAACAGGGCGATTTTGAAGTAAGTAAACCCTAACTCGGCCGATTAATTACCTATTGCTTGGATTCGTAGGGAGGAACCAATTTTTCATTGTGTGAAAATGGGATAAAGGGGTCGAATAGGTTGACAGTTCGCAATTTCCCCCTGTCATGTAGGAAGTAATCGGCGTCAAGTTAAAAACAAAGAGTGGAAAGTTTGGGAACTCGGGTGTGCGCGACGGGGAGAGAAGGTAATTTTTGGGAATGGAGAAATTGGGGAACGTTTATGTCGAATCCAAATTATCAGGAGTAGGGTGACTGTAGATACGTTCAATTTAGGGGGATATTGGCCGAAATGGGGGGAATTAGGGTTAGAGGAAATGTTAGAAAGGGTGAGTTTTCATATGTGTAGGTTGAAATTGTGCAGGGGAACTGAATATTAATGTCAGTAGGTCGAAATTTCAGATGAAAAATTTTGAAACTCGTGTACAATTGGAGATGTAGAGATTGAATAAGTCGACTGTCATGTATGAATATTAAGGTGTCATATATAAATGTCTTGGTGTCATGTAAAAATGGAAACTGCTGGGTTGGATATGTGGAAGGAAAACTGCAGGGATGAATATGGAACCATTGGGTGCATTCAATATTAAGATGAATAAGTTTGACATTTGATATGCATAGGTTCTGAATAAGTAACTATCATGTACATTTTGAATGCTGGAATGTTTGTGGGACTGATATGAAGGGAATTGTGGGTTGGGGGACACGAATTGATTTCGAGATTACTGCTTTTTTGTCTCCCAACATGCAGGATATCTGGTCAATATAAAAAATGTCGCACCGGAGTGGAAAGAAGATTGTCGACCCTAGAACTCAAACCTCCGACGCGGTATGATGGGCTTTCGTTCGAGTAATGTAAGTTGTGATTGTCGTGGTGCAACATGGCTGACATGTTGAAGTTTGTGCAGGCTGTGTACGCTGTCGAGGAAGACAGACACTTCAAAGCGCGATGTAACCAATACTCCCAGATGCAGCTCCTAGTAAACATTGACAACTGGTTGAGCGAGTCCCAGTGGAAGCGCCTGATGGACAGCCCGTTGGGGGGCGTTGCGAGACTGAGCACAAGGGTCCAGTTCTCCGGGTAGCTTGTACACTACGTTCTCCAACGACAACTGGAGACGAAGAAGGAGCATGAAACGTGGTACAAGATCCATGATGCGGTCGTGAGGTTCTCAACAAGAAAACAGTTCACATTAATGTCTTTTGCTACTGCTTTTTTTTTTGTCTTAACGGTCACATGTTGAACAATGTTGATATTTCTCAAACACCCCACTTATATATGCTAGCCATTCACCATCCATACTCCCCACAATTCGGTGAAGTTAAATCTTCATTGCCATTTAACCACCTCTCCAACAACCCTTCAATGAAACGACATCCTCATCACACCACCGTGCCTCCTCATTTGACCTCCCTCCCCGACCTCTCCCCATTGTTATATCATCCGATAACTCAAGACGATGGGAATGAGAGTGCAAGTTTGTCAATCATTTCATTGGTTTAGATTTGTGCTACTTGTATGATTATACTACCTTATTTTTGTTTTTTTATGCAGGACCAATGCCACCGCCATACCAACGAAATCAAAAAGTAGAGATCGTCGGTGGTGAGGCTGGGATGCTCGGGTCGTTCTACGAGGCGACCCTTGTACGCAAAATGGATCTTAGCCACTGGGAGGTGGAATATGTGACCCTCCTACACAATAACAGAAAAGACATGCTGAAGGAAATCATCCCGGTTTTACAAATTCGTCCTCATCCGCCTCATAATATTTCGTATGACGCCTACTTGGTTGACGACCTTGTCGACTGTCGCGTCAACGATGGGTATTGGTCCGACAAGGTCGTTCGTGTGTCCGGTTATGGGAATGACTGAATTTTCTCGGTCAACTCCCCGCTGAGCAGGGAGACAACTGATCATCGTGCCCGCAATATGCGCCCACACTTCGAGTGGAATGGATTCAGATTCAGATTCACCACGCAGCCGCATTTTCGCTACTTGTTACCGTAAATTTCGATTTCAATGTCGTGTATTTTGCAACTCTCTTTTAAATGTTTGCTCCGGTGTTGTATTTATTTAATGCTAGTGAATCTGTCTCCCAGATATCGTGTCTAGTATATTTCAATATGTGACATGTCATTTTGCATCGGGTGTCCAGTTAAAACTAACCGCTTACACGTCAACCTACAAATTACCTCCCACCCACCTTCTTCTTCTTCTTCAATGGTTTTCTCTAAAACTTAAGATTTAATTATAAGTATATTTCTGCCCCCTCAATTTCACTCTCACTATGACTCTTAAATTTGGACCAGTCACATTAAAGCATAGTAGTGTCGACACGAGGGAACAAAATCATGACATCCAACTATGGGTAAATATTATAAATGAGCACAATTAAGATAAGATGTCATTATAGTGAATCTGCTTCTCCCAGAAATCTTGTCCAATCGATTCCGCATGTCGTTTTGCTCTGTTTCTCTGAGCAATCTTGTCCAGTTAAATTCAATATGTGACATGTGGCTTTGCTATTGATGTCCAGTTAAAACTTACTGCTTACACGTGATCATTCAAATAAACCCCCGCCCCCTTCTTTTTCAATTGGTTTTCTCTAAAACTTAAAATTTAATTGAAAGTATCTTTTTATGCCCCCTCACTGACATTTTCACTGATCTCTCTCTCTCCTCTCAGACTGCCACTTTTCTTTTTCACCCCTCTCTCTCTCTTATGTCCTCTGCGACTGCAAAAGTGTACTTTTTCCCTCCTCCTCCATCTCTCTCTCTCTCTCTCTCTCTCACTTGTCTTCTCTTTTCAGGAGTAGAGCTCTCTCTCTCCCTCTCTCACTTTTCCTGCTACCGAAACCATGTCCAGATGTCCCCCATTGGGTCACCTGCTACCGGCTACAGCTTGCAAGCGGATATTCGCTTTTCAGCAAATTTTTTTCGGATTGGGTTACTCATGCAAAGAATCCGGATAATGGAGTTGGTTTAGCAAATTCCCCTTATAATTATTAATAATTTTATTATAATTTTAATATGTTATCATTTAATTTAATGTGAAATATTAAATAATAAAAGAAAAATATTAAGTCCAATTAAAAATGTATTGCCTACCCTCTCTGGATCTCGCCTCTCTCTGTCGAATAGTTGAAGGCTCGAAGCAGCTCCACTCTAGACTTCCAACGAAGAATCTTAACTCAATTCGGCCAGCTCGTAACGAAGTAGCGTCGTTCCGAACTTCCAGCGAAGATCTCTCAATTGCCCTCAATTGGAATCTGGCTAGTCCTCACATATTTTTATGAAAGTCTCATTCTCAACATCTGTAAGTTTTAAAATCCTTGCTTTCTATTTGCTAGGCTTGATAACCATGGTATCGTACCGATGATAACCACAAACATAATTACTAACATCAGTATAGTTACCATAATTTGTTGTTAATACGTTATACAAAAATTTGCGTACCATATATAGGTGGTATGGTAATGGTAATCACCATTTATTGGTGGTTACCGTATCATGTCAATCTAAAGGGAAACCATCCACGAAACTAGGGGTGGGCTGATATATGCTGCAACCCACCCCCATTTTGTTATAAAACAACAAAGCATATGAAACATTTGTGATTTTTTGGCATAAATGTTAATACTATGTGTTTGTTTCCTTTTGGTCTCAGGTTCGAGTCTCCTCATGTACTAATTTCCCCCTTTTTCTATTTTATTTCTTATGCATTCCCTCTCCCCCCCCCCCCAAATTTAGCTCATCTAAGATTCTAATCCAGGACCAAAATTCTAATACTGGCTCCGTCCCTAAGAGAAAGTGATTTCCTGTACCACATAGAACGATACCTACACAAACATCATCCCTCCGCCATCCTTGCCAGTAGGGGGTGTGCTTTTTCCCCGCCCACAAGCAATAGGCCGAACCTTTTCTTGGCAATCCTCCTTGTAAGTCGTGCACTTCTTAATAGTAGGGTAGGCTAGAATCACCTCTTAATTATACTATCATCGGTAGAAAACTAAAAAGTGAGCTCGGGATTCGAACACAGGTCAATTAATAGTAGGGTAGGCTGGAATCACCTCTTAATTATACTACCATCGGTAGAAAACTAAAAAGTGAGCTCGGGATTCGAACACATGTCAAAATGCAATGAAGATCACCTACAACTTTTACTACAACATTCCCTACATCACTAAATTATTTTTACATTTATTTAATTTTAAAAAAAGTTATAAAAATTATATTCATATTTTAAACATATATTTTTATATGTTTATAAACTTTTATTTTGAAAAATCACGTTTTAAAATTTTTTATAATTATATTTAGTGAAATAATGCCTTTTTAATTTTTAAAAATTTTTAATACATGAATTTTCAAAATAAAAAGTTATACACATATTAAAATAGATGTGTAGAATATGAATGTAATTTTTTTTATATTTTTTTAAAATTAAATAAATGTTAAAATAATTTAGTGATGTAGGGAGTGGAGTAGGAAGTGAAGTAGAGGATTTTGATTGGTCAAAATTAGGGGTGTTATGTGAGACAAGCTACTCGTGATCGGCTCGGGATCGGCTCGTATAAAACTCGGCTCGGGATCGATCATATTCAAATATGAGCGAGTATGAGCAGAATTTCAAGCTCGTCACGAGCTCGAGCCGAGCTCGAGCTTTATTCGAGCTACTCGGATAGCTCGTTTTACATGCATAATTACAGTTTTACCCTTAGGGTTTTTTTAGCCCTTTTAGGTCTTCTTTGCCTCCATATATAAAAACCCACTCCTCAACCCTCCCAGACTCCCAGTTGAAGCGCAGATCTGAAATCCCTAGCTCTCGCCAATGTCGCTTCACCGCCTCCATCGTTAATGCTCATCAGAGTCGCCGCCTCCAGCCATGGTGCCTCGCCGGAGTTGCTGCCGGCCTCCATCCTCAAGTTTGCTATAATTAATCGTCCCTTTTCGCTTCAACTTTCTCGTCTTTCCCTTCTAATCCCTTCTTTGTTCTAACTTCTAACCCTTCTTCTTTCAGATCTAGCCATGCCGCCTCCATCCTCAGTGCCTCCCACCAGGGTTACCACCTCCAATCTGATAAAATCTATCCTTCCTTACCTCTTTCCTTCTTCTTCTTCTAATTTCTTCACTAATTTGGTCACCTCCACCGCCAGTGGACCTTGTTCTTCTCACTTCCCACCGTTACAGATCCCATCTCGCCGGTGTCGTTGCGTGTGACCTTAATGACTCATCGGAGCCGCCGCCTTCAGCCTCAAGTTCGCTGATTTTAGAAACCCTTTTCACCACCAATATCCTTTGTTTCTATGAAATCCCTCATTTTATAAAATCCCTAATTTTAATTTTTGTATTGTGGCAGATTGCAAGCAGTCAACAAATGTAGATTGTGAAATTTTTTGAATTGATTGTATATAGCAATCGGCAGATCCAGTATAAATGACATTTTAGATTTTCAAGTTGAAATGTTTGGGTGTGCATTGACATTTTAGATGCAGTGTAAATGACATTTTAGATTTCAACTTTGTATATATGTTTAATACAAACGAGCTAAACGAGCTTGAAATATAACAAACTGGAAAAACAAGCCCAGCAAGCAAAAGTGCAAAACGAATAAACGAGCTCGAAAACGAGCCTGAAAAAAACGAGCTCGAGCTCGGCTCGAACAAAACGAGCTAAACGAGCTCGAGCTCGAGCTTGCTTGATTGCTCGCGAGCCGAATATGAACATAAAACTAAGCTCGAAAAAAAAATCAGACTCGAGCTCGAGCTCGGCTCGATTATAAACGAGCCGAACATGAGCACCTTAGTACTCGGCTCGTTCGACTCGAATAACACCCCTAGTCAAAATGAGTGTATTATACAAGTTGAAACTATCTAGGGTATTATGACTTTTTATTAAAAGTTTACCATAATTAGTTAAGTTCTTAATTTTTTGGGTGGGTTGTAGCAAAGCTCAACCCACCCATAAATCCGTATCTGACCATGACACCCCCACATCGACTCACAACTTCACATATGCAACCCTAAATTCACACATTCGAGTTATATCAAGTGTTAATATAACGTTATCGAGCCATTTTGGAACAACTTCTTCAAACTACAACTACAACCAACAAATTTTGTCCCAAGTTAAAAATATATACGAATTGAAATACTAACATATCTACATATATATACTCCCTCCGTTAATATTAACTTTTTTAATATATTTTTTAAATAATTTCATACTTTTTAATGTTAAGTATGAATTTATAAAAATAAATTTCAAAAAAAGTTAATATTTCATATAGTTTTTATCATTCTAAAAAAGCGTACATGAATAGTAAACGACAAGTTTTAATTAACAGATAGAGTATAATCTTTTAAAAAGCATCAAAATCTAAGTTTTAGCTTAAAAGTCGTACGAGATCTAGTAGAGTAGTTGATATTTAATGAATGTAGGTGGGATTTATCCTTCAAATCGTGTTGAAATCGGGTTGCAATATAGGTGACTAGGTTTGTTCAAACTGCCTAGATTGGATTGAATCGGATCAAACTGAGTTTTAAGATTTGTTTCAAGACTGATTGATCGGATTTTTCTAAAATTTGTTTCTTTTTGTCCATAAATCGTTTGGAACATTTTCTTTAAAGTTTTTAAGTTCTTTACTATAAACTAGATTAGTGCCCGTATAGTTGTGCGGATATTTTTTATTAGGGCTGTTATTCGAGTCGAACGAGCCGATTATTGCTTGTTTATATTCAGTTCGAGAATATGAACGAGCTCGAACCGAACCTAAATTTGGATCGAGCTTAAAAATGTACTCATACTCGGCTCGTTTAGGAAATTAACGAACTCGAGCCGAGCTTTTTTCGAGCTTTAGGTAGTTCTACTTGCTCATTATACACTAACTTAAATGAAATTTTAGAAATTTTATAAAGTTCGAGTTATTCGAGTTTAATTCGAACGAGCCGAGTTTTGAACCGAGCTTAAAAATGTTGAATAACCTCCAAGCCGGGACTGCAAGATCGATTGCGTCCAAAACATTAATCTTGCTTGGATCGCATTGTCCCAAGTCCCAACTCATAGCCCTCTAAAATACAACGGTAAAATGATAGCCCATGCTCTTTTAAATTAACAAATATTAATTTATAGATTAATTAATAAGTCTATGAATTAATAAAAATCCCGACGCTATTAATTTATAGAGGTTCTAGTATATATAGAAAATAAAAGAATCAAAATCGTTGGTCGGATCCCCAAACCCTTTTTTTTTACAAAGATATCTAGCAAATTACGGAATTTTAAGGGAACATTTTTTTGGGTGCTCCACACATACCCACAAATCAATGCCAAATGTGGCAAATTACGGAATTTTAGGTATACTCCCAACATTTTTTTGGGTGCTCCACACATACCCCTAAATCAATGCCAAATGTGACAAAATTTTACTGTACAATATCGGTTAATTTCAATAATTTTAAGCGAATGTTATTTACACCACAAAATTTACTATTTACACCACATATCTCACTTTTTATATATTTTTTTAAAATACACACTGCTCCTCTTGAGTCACACACCTGCCCCTCAAGAGGCGCAGGGTAAGGGTCAGGTATGTGACTCAAGAGGAGCAGGGGTGTGATTCAAGAGGCGTAGGTGTGGTGCATATAGTAAAATTTATGGGGTACATATTATCACCCTAATTTTAACATACTCCCTCAGATCTTAAATGTAAAAATAAAAAATAATAATATTTTAACTAATAATATTTATACAGTTTTTAACTCTTTAAAATACCTACACAAATGTAAAAAATCTTATATTTATGATAGGAGAGAGTAACAATTAACGAGTATTTAAGTGGGTAATTTCAAAAAATCATCCTTTTTTTTTTCTCTCCAAATCCTCCAATTGCCATCAGAAACATACATCAAACAAAACCAAATTAGTAGGCACCATCAAATCCCATTTTACGAAACAAACTCTTGGAATTGGCATTTTCCATACTAAAATCCAAAGAACGAAGCTGCGAAGGACCTTCTGGGAAAGCTATGTAACAGCCCTTGGCAGTACAGCCTCATTGTTTTACAAACTGACACCATTCATTGAGTAGCAGACAAATGGTTAGCATTCAGATTGCCGTTTTAAGTTATTTGGCAATTTCTAGCAATGCTATAGCCATAGATCACCACTTCTCAGTTCTTACCTCAAAAACCTATAGCTCATAAAAGCCTTCCTCGGTTCCTCTGTTGTTAACTCCAGTGTCTGCAGTGACATTTTCAAACTGGTGGTTAGGCATTCTCCGTTTTGGATGGGCTGTCATGCTCACGATGGCGGTGGTGCAGTCTATGACGACGGTGCAATCTTCTCTGCCTGCGAATCTGCTGCCTGGTTGGATTGTCTGTGGAATTGGGATGAGGAATATCCTGGTTGACATCTGAGTAACCGAGGAGGTAATCAAAGAGATCATCCTGTTCAAGCCTGTCGTGAACAACCTGCAGCAGTGATAAAACAAATCATATCAAATGAAAAAAAAGAAAGAAAAATTCAAAGAACACTAGCAGTCCCATCATATATGCCTGCTGAAACTATAACCATATACTTTGATTTAGAGTACAGTGAACCAGTTAGACCATCAATCACTGCCATTGATACAGCTTAACGAACTTAACCTATCCAATCTCCTGTTTACCAGAATTAAGCCATGGTTATGTCTTTGCGAGCCTAATGGAACAAAAGAAGCAATGGGCAAGGGCAAGCCTTCTATTCTTTTCCTCAGCATGCGTTAATAAATGCTAGAAAGCCAATTAACTAATTCCAGCTAAGTTAAAACCATATGCTCAGTACTTACAACTCTTTGATTGGATTCTGCAGCTGCCTTTTTCAATCTTTCAGTATCAATATCCTCCTTTTGCAGCGAATTATTAATTTTCTTGTCTTCTTCAGATTCATCATGACCATAGGTATCTGGTGATCTCTGAATCTGAGCAGAATTATCAATGAAAGTATTTCGTTGTCGGTACATTCGTTTAGGCTGACCGGAGATTGAATCATCAAACAATTCCTCTGAGAAGAAATGCTTCGAGATAAGATGCATTTTCCTAGGATCATTGCCATATCTACGCAGCATTCTGTTAAAAAGAAAAAAACGAAACAAAAAATATATTATTTAAGCATTGTAATGAAAGCCATCTCTGCATTCAAACTTCAATTTAAGGGTGTCCTGTGTCTTAGGTACCAATTAAACCACCTTCTTTCTCAGAATATCAAAGCTAGTTTCCAAAATAGGCATGGCAATAATCAAAGGATAGTTTAATCTTGATTCTTGACGATATTAGGACTTTGGGGGCAAGAATACACTGATTTGAAAACAAATACATAATGTTGAAGAGTTGCAGGGAAATGAAAAACAAAGAAGGTCTTATGACCCTTGAACAGACAGTCATGTTTACAGATTTAGCATTGACTGATTCTGAAATCTTGCATGAAGCTAGGAATGCTAACTGGTTTGATTTGTAATTTGAAATTCCACCTTCACGAACGGAAAAGAATACTGTTTTGTCATGTATATCAATAAGAAGTGAATGACAGTATATTAGAAGGCAACAGAAGTAGATTTCCACCTTCCGCTTTATACATACTTGAAAGGTCAACCAAGACTGTTTGTTTATCCCACATAAAAGATGGAAATTTTGATATTAAAAACAGACACGTTCGATACCTCCAACTTACAGACACGTTCGAGACCTCCAACTTACATTTTCGCTAACTCGTGCTTCATTCGTGTCCCTTCCATTGCAAGAATATGATCAACACATGAATCAACAGATTTATTAAGGCTCCACATTCCAGATATAAATCCAACACCTGAAGATGGAAATTATTTTGTGAAAAAAAATTAACACATAATATCATCACCAACAACTATCAATGGATGTACAATGAAAGACAAATTGACCTGATTCGACTATCCTGAATCTTTGGATTAATAAGCCCAAGAAGAATTAAAGGTTTATAGCATCAATTCCCAACTGATGACTATTAGATTAGAGTCATTAGACAATGTTATTTCTGGGTTTAGAAGTGAACCGAAGTGCAATTGAGGGAAAAATACAATGCCAGGAAGTGACGATCACTGTACATAGCTGATACAAATAATTATCAGAGACAAAGAGCCTTCCAATTACCTCCAGCAAGACAGGAACGAAAAAAACCGCTCAGCTTCCCAGTAGCTGCAAAAAACAATCAAAGACAGTTACTAGATAAGCAAAGGGTGGAAGGTGCAAGTGATGAGAAAAAGGACACTTTCATTTGACTAAATAATATAGGTACTTGCAACACTAAAATACAAGTCCTTCCAAAGATGAATTGTTTATTGATAAGCTCACTTGCCCAACTAAATTGGCGGAGTTTTATTCTGTCCTAAATCAGAAAGGTTGTAGCTGCCTTAGTTGCATCGTTTGACTCGATAAGGTAATCAAAGATCCATCCTCCTCCATGGAGTAGTGCAGAGTGAGCAATTTTGTGGTGGGGGATCAGTAGAAGGCACTTACGTACTTTAGTCAATTCAAGTTTTGAATCATATAATTCGCGAAAGAGGTATGCAACTACACTGCACTGATGGTCAATACTGTGCTTCCAGTTTCACAGTGCAAAAATCCAAGATGCAAAAAGGAAGAAAAAGACCTAGTCAGGATTCAAAAGAAGAGTAAGGCCAATATCAAGTATCAATATATGAAAAGATGAAACAATTTCCACAATGCACGATTCTACAAACCCAATTTCATCATTCAATCACGAATTGAACACAAATACACATTGACGCCCAATTCCAATATCAGAATATCAAATGAAACATAACAGCAAAGGGGGCATTCAGTGAAAAATAACCGAATCAAAGGATGCAGAGAAAATAAGAGCGAAATGTATACCCATGAAGACCAGTCCCCCAGCGATAGAACCTCCAAGAGTAGCATCCCTAACCGCATTCGACCTACAAGCAAGTATCAACTGAGCTTCTTGCTTGGTGATTTTTGCCTGCAACAAAGTAATACCAATGATCATACCAAATTCGAGCCCTGCTGTGAAGAAATTTGTGATTGGAATGAAACTTCAAATCCCTAATAAGAGAACGAATTCAAGTCGGCGAATGAATGGTGGAAGGAGTAGTTACGTCTTTTGAGGTGAAAAGAACTTGAGCGAGTTCCAATAGAGCGTCCGCCATTTTCCGATTCGTCGAGATCCAGAGCGTGGAATTTGGATAATGCGATCAAAGAACCCTAATCTGAAACAAGTACTAGAGAGGAATTGGGGATGATACTCCAAAGTCACCTGAGGCAATCGAAGTATCAAACTGCAAGTAACGAAGGGATATTTACTTTTATTGCCCCAACACATTGGCATATTTTCATCTCGTATCCTCAAATTTCAAATTTTAGGAAAATTCACCCGGTAACAACTTTTATGTTGCATATAAATGTTTGAAAATATCATTTCGGAACAACGAAAACTCTGAAATTGATTTTGTAATCCATAATCATGAAGCAAATTAAGTCTTGATGAATGGTGCTCATATCCCATCTTGCTCAGTTATCAGGGCCGATGTTACAATATTAAGAGAGGAAAGTTGTAAAGCACTTAAATTTAATATTCAAAACATCGAAATAGAATGTGACAATCTTTACATTATTAATGCATTTAAGAGTGTTTGTCTTTTTGGAAATGCCCTTGAGAAGTAAAAATGATTACCTCTAGCTTCCTAATAAACCGCTGTCGATTTCAAACAATCCATATTCTTCACATGTTTTAAGTAAATTAGCTACACAAGTAACAGACAAATTGACTCTTTTGGGTCATACAACCACAATATTCAACCATATCACATTTGTAGAACTATAAGTTTTCATCAAAAAAGATGTTCTAGGACAGATCACTGATCGTGTTTAGTTTGTCCTAATCATTTTTTTATTTTCAATATATACCTACACAATTAGCGGACAAATTGAATTTTTTAGGTCATACAACCACAATACTCAATTATACCACATTTTCAGAACTATAAGTTTCATCCAAATGGATATTCTAGGATGGACTACTGATCATGTTTAGTTTGTCTTAATCGTTTTTTGTTTTCAATATATATTAGTTTAGTATCCATATCTTGTGCAATTTTTTAATATTAATGCATTTCACATTAAATAATGTATAAAAATATTATAATTAAATGCTAAAGCATAACTACCCATTTATCATAATTTTTATGCTCCAACCAAGTACAACTATAATAGATTTATTATACATAATATAGGATGGTACAGCCCAGTCAAGGTTGCCTGGTAGAGTGGAGTAAAGGAGGTGGTGACGAGGTCCCGGGTTTGATCTATGCCTCTGCTCCTTTTCTTCGATGAAAATCCAAGGTTTTTCTTGCTTCCTACTAGTGGGTCGAGCCAGTCGACATAAGTCGGTTTAACTGGTGTGTGGTTCTTGCCGGCTGGGTCACGTGCTTGGGATTTACCACCGAAGGTATGTTCATTGTCATAAAAAAATATACTCCCTCCGATTGTAAATATACGACATTTGACTTTTGTGCACGTAGTTTAAGGAGTTAAAAACTATATAAAATATTGATTTTTAATTATTTTTTTACATTATAATGCTTATTAATTATAAGTATTATAATGTAAAAAAATAATTTTAAAAATCAATATTTTATATAGTTTTCAACTCCTTAAACTATGCGCACAAAAGTCAAATGCCTTATATTTACAATTGGAGGAAGTATGATGGTAGATATACCCACGTCTATTTTTTTAAAAATCAATATTTTATATAGTTTTCAACTCCTTAAACTATGCGCACAAAAGTCAAATGCCTTATATTTACAATTGGAGGAAGTATGATGGTAGATATACCCACGTCTATTTTTTTAAAAATCAATATTTTATATAGTTTTCAACTCCTTAAACTATGCGCACAAAAGTCAAATGCCTTATATTTACAATTGGAGGAAGTATCATGGTAGATAGACCCACGTCTATTTCTTTTGATCTAAGTTGTAATTTTATATTTTATGATACTTCTCTTGAACAAATTATTCTGTTACTATTTTGATGTTTTGCGATGCGTATCTAATAATAATTCGTAAGGGCAATGCCCTTGTTATGACCAAAAAAAATGTATATTTCTAAATTTTTTATGATTTTAAATAAATTTTTATTAATACCTGGCAGCAGAGACCTGTCAAGCCAGTTTGTATTTATAACTCATATCATAGGTTGATTTTTTATTATTTATTTATAAGTCACTCCAGTTCCAATCATTTTTTTGAACAAGAAATAATTTAGCTGTACGCAAAGCATACTAGCTAAGAGCATCATTTCAGATGATTTCACTAAGAACAACGTCAGGAGGAAAGACGAGTCAGAGAAGTCGATCCCAATGTGAGATAGACGATCAGCAGCTCGGTTACCGTCCCTGAAGGTATGAGAGATATCATATTCCGAAATAAATGTCAGAGCAAATAGAGCATCAGATAATAACATCTCTAGTTCCAATCATTATTTAGTTTTGAACACAAAGGTCCAACTCTCAAGGTTAAGGGTGTGTTTGACAGTAGATTATAGGGTAGCTTTAGGGGATTATGGGGGTTCCAAAAGAAAAAAGCTAAAGCTATGGTGTTTGGTGGGAGTTTTTGCGAGAGGTGGGAGTTTTTGTGAGAGCTTCGAGAGTTGCAACAGGAGATTATTTTCCATGAAAAATTAATCTTGGGGGCAAGCTTTTGGAGCTTTTGTGGCAGCTTTTTTTTTGGAAACACAAGTCACTTGGGTATTTTTGTCTTTTTATCACAAAACATCTTCCAAACCTTATAACTCTCATTTGTCAAACACACCCAAACAAGGAAGTTCCAATCATAGTTCAGTTTCAAACACCAAGATATAACAATCTTAAACAAAAGATATGGGTTTCTAATCAAAGATGCACAATGAATGAGTTTTCCCTAATTTTGTTATTCCAATCATATGCCAAGTCAAAAGAGATAGGTCTAGATTTTAGTTCATTAGTTTTTGGTTCAAAGAGCTTAGGAATAAGAGAAAGCAAAAACCACAACAAGAGAGAAGAGTGAAACAACCTGATTATGTGTTCGCGGATACATATCCGTTCAATATATGTTCTTTTGTCGATAGATTATTGTTTCTTCGTTACGTGAACATTGACTTTTCTAGTCAACGATGTGCATCATCAAACACAATCCTCATGCGCAAGGAGAAATAAAGATTCTCTCTGGGGAGATAACCCCCCCCCCCTCAGAAAAAAGAAGAAGAGCAGAATCTAGTCATGGTTATTCAATTATGGATATGTTTGCCTTTTTTTTGTTAAGGTAAGAATTTGAGGTCCAGACAGTCCTGACTCCTCGAGTGGTCGACAAAGTCGGCGGATGGCAAACTGTCAAACATAAAACCTAAAATAAGAAGATGCAATACAAATAGTGACAAGCAACAAAACTAGGCAAACAAATGAACCTAACCCTAATAAGATGAGAACAACGTAGACTGTTGTTCCACCTTCTTGTCAAATGCCATTTTTTTAATCCACAAATATGTAGAACCTTCTTTGATTGTCCGGTGAGAGGGGCGGGTACAGATGGCACATCACCGAGAATGAACATCACTCAAAAAATGTGGAACTCAGATGCGTTCATTAGGTGGGACACAAATGACGCTGATTAGCTAGAAACAACCACCTTCAAGGGGAATCCCCTTTTTTCTTTTTCAAAATTTTTTTCTTTCATCTTCGATCAATCTCCCATTTCATCCCAGCTTTCTTTTTTCCTATGTTTTCTTCTCTTCTTTGCCATCTTTTATGCCTTTTTTATCTCTCTTTTGGTGAAACAAATGTTTTTGGCTACTAGAATCTATTGGGTTTTCCATGCCTATAGTCCATGGGTTGATTTTGAGACTGATTGAAAGCTTTTGAGGCTCGATGTAGTTTGGTTGAAGGTATGGTGTTCAGTGATAGGCTAAAAACTTAGTCATAGGCTAAAAACTGATCACTCCCACAATTATATGTGATTGATTGTACTATATCAAGGTGTCAAACTCAAGGACTATATGAGTATTAGTTGCCACTGCACTTAGGACTGATTTAAACTAAGTCAAGAAAATAATTGGGAAATATATATTTATATAATCTGAGAAATTAACAAACGCAAAATAAAATAACTATACAAAAGTGGTTTGGCATAAAGGATACAAGGCAAATCTAGGGCTGGGGATTTAACAATCATGCATCATCGATAGACTAAAAAGTTTTCTCACTTGAACGAATCTGATTCGGTATGAAGGAGGTTACCTAAGCTCATTACTAATCTCCTCTCAGTCTCATAGTAAATTGTATCTAATCGGATAATAGTTACTATTGTGAAAAGTTAAACTAAAGTTAGACACATTAAGTTCTTAGAATCTAAGCATGTTCGATCATTCTAATATCTCCTCTCGACCTCAATTAGAACAAACATAACCTAGAGTTTCTATCACAACCTATTGATCCTCAAGAGATCTTAAATCATCCTATTATATCACTCATAAGCAAATATTAACATCTCATGTTCAATCATGTAGTTCCAATAATAACAATCACCTCTCGGTCTCATGCAATCATCTATCTTTCAATTAGGGTTATCTCCTCTCGGTCTCAAACCCTAAATAGGGTCTATTCGAATATAGATTAGGCTATACACTCAATAGGATTAAATCAAACACGAATCAAATCACATTCAAGCAATATTAAGCATAAGTTTATCTCAACATAGCCAGGATCACCCAACCCTAGATCGAAGATTCAAGGAAGCATAATATGATAAACAACGAAATAAATCATAGACAAAAATAAATCATTGAAATAAAATAGAACGAAAACAAGAACTTCGTCCTAGATCCAGAGTGTATAGCCCAAAAAAAAAACAAGAACATTCCTAAAACTAAAACTAATCTAATCTAAGAAAAAGAAAGCAAAACCCCCCAAATCTCCAATATGACATTTTCAACCTTCTTCCCTAAAAAACACAACATTCAATTATTATCTCTACTTCCCACATGCATTTTCCATTGTTGTTTAAGTGATCAATAATTATCTTGGAGTCACCTTTAACTATTAGTTTCTGAATCTGTAGTTGTTTAACATGTATGAACCCTGTTCGTAGGGCCATAGATTCAGCGTGGATTGTGCTTTGCTTGCCTATTCTATTATAAATCCAATGGCACTTTCGGTGTTTTAGGAAGAGGGTCCATTGAAGTTAAGTTTCATATATCCAATTGGAGGTTTTCTTCAAATGGTCTTCCGATTCGTCGTTAGGATGAGCTCTTTTTAACTGAGTGTTGGTGAACCTCATCATCCTCCATTACTAAGGCTCTTCTCTAATTTTGGAGTTGTGATGCCATAAATTGTTTGACTTCACCCAGATTTGGAATTTGTTTGTTATGAAAGGTTACATTGTTTCTAAAGCCCCAAGTTGTCCATCGTTGCAGTGCCAAATCTTTTTTTGAGTATCAATGAGTTTGCTCACCCAAGATTACCAGGGCTACTCAAATGTCTCTACTGATGATTATCTTGCTCTTTTCTATTACTCGGTCCGCCTCACAAAGTATAAGCATCGATATATTGCATAAGGAGCATTCGAGAAAGAGATGTATCTCATCTTCCGTCGAACCCCCACAAAATGTGCAATGAGATGGGACAGGAACACCAGTTTGTGCAAGTATGCAGTTTGTTAATTAGGAGCCCATTTTATGCTAATTTCCACAAGAATTTTTTTTTACTCTTAGGTTGAATGTTGATTTTCCATAACCAATAGTTTAGATCATCCATTTGTATCCACCAAACGAAGTGTAGATGGAATCCAAACCTTTGAAGAACTTGAATAATGAATTCCTAGTCTACTCTGTCGTATGCTTTTTTCACATTTAGTTTAGATGTTATCCACCCTTCTTTACCCCTTTTGGTTTGGAACGAGTAGAATATTTCATGCGCAATCAGGATGTTATCTTGGATTACTCTATCTGAAACAAAGGCTTCTTGTAACGGGTGAATAAGTTTGGTAACATTACCTTTTAGTCAGTGATGATCTTCGAAATGATTTTATAAATTGTTAAACATGGTCTGATAGGTCTATAGTGCGTAGTCGTAGATGGATTATCGTATTTGGGGAGATTTATAAAGGTGTGATTTATCTGGCGGAGCAATCTACCAGAGTGGAAAAAACTCTTAACAACTTTTATGACAGATGGTAGAATCATTCTTAAATTGAAATGCTTAAAAAAATCCAAATGAAATTTTAAACAGGGAATATACTAGGAAAATAGTCCATTTACAAAAGTAACTCCCCCCACCCCCTCCTTCCAAATTTTGCAAAACTAACCAGTGGGTAGGGCTGGCAAATGGTACGAAAATTACCATACCAACCACCTACCAACCACAAGCCACACTTGTTGGTAACCACACTTGCGGTAACAACACTTGTGGTAACCACCATGGTGGTAACCACATGAAGGTGGTACGGTAATGGTAATAAAGTATGAAATATCATGGTTACCATAGTTACCGAGTATATATATATATAAATTATATATAAATTATTTTTTTTATTAGTTTTTACCTTTAAGGCTTTATGTTTTAACTTTTAACTTTTTATTTTTTAGTTTGTGTTAATGTAATTAACACAAATTTAAATTGGTCCTTTACTGAGTAAAGGGAAAACTGGAAAGCGGCAGCCACAACCCTAGTGCTCTTCGACGTCTTCCCTAGTTCGTTCAATTTCAAAGTTCTTAAACAAACACAAAGGGGAAAGTCGAAAGCGCCAGCCCTAGTCTCTCCGTTGAGTCCGTTCAAGGCTTCCGAGGCCGCTCAAGCCTTAAGGGTTGCCCAATTTCAGAATTTCTCCCTTGCTCTCTCAAGTCTCAATGGCTCGTCGTGGATCATTTGGAAGAAGCGGTGGCGTCAGAAGGAATGCATGAGGTAGAGGGTTATTTATCCCTAGGTCGGTTGAAGTCGGCCTTCCGGTAGGTGGCCGAGGTACAACTGTTGAACTTGGTTTATTTGATTGTGAACTTGTTTGAATTGGTTTGTTTGAATTTATTTGAACTTTTAAGAGGTGGTAACCATGGTAATATACTGATGGTAACCAAAAGTCGTGGTTACCACATATGTGGTAACCACGACTTGTGGTTGGTACGTGGTATGAAAGTTTTCGTACCACCAGTTGGTGGTTGGTATGTGGTAATCAACATTTTTGGGTGGTTACCGTACCATGCCAACCCTACTAGTGGGCCCAAAAAATTGCAGAAAAGCATGTGAAAGGAATGTAGAGAGAGAAACAAAAAGGGGCATTTTGAAAAGGAAGAAGACGAAAAGGAATGGAAGACAAATAAGAGGAATGGCACGGGATATACCTATACTGGCACGTAAATAAACGTTAGTGGTACAAAGAACGTGTTGAGTGGCAAGTAAGAACCTGCCATGAAATTGATGTTTATTGTTATATTTGAAATTGGGTTTATCCATTAGATCAAAAGAGTTGACATGAGATATACTTATACTGGCATGATGAACGTATTTACTGGCACACAAGAAATTGTCATGAACTTGCAATATTAAGCATAGACAAACGTATTGGCTGGCTCCACCTGTGATCGAAATTTAGTCCAAATATATATATTGAAAGAAAAATGACCGGTCTGGTTGTACACATCCAACTGCATAGTTAAATATTACTTACACATTAAATGATTGGTCTGCTTATACATATCCAAAATTTGTGCACCGTTTGGCCTCAAAAGCAATCCTTCGACCTCTTGCATTTTATCGTCAGATGAGATTTCACGACAACCCTCAGATGACGTTGCCTCCCTAAACTCCAATTTGATTGCATGAGAGTATCATGGTCCTCTTCCGAAGAGCTATCCAAGTGGAAGGAAACTACCCGCGCCCCATGACCAACCCCAAAGATAGTTTCCTCCTCATTTCTATTGAGACATATTACTTGTTTTTCACGGTTCTTCTTAGGTACTTTGGTTGTCGTCTCTAGTTCAATGGTTTTCATGGCGGTCTAGATTTTAGGGGTTGGTCTCGACGTGCTAGTTATGTTAATATCTGTGTCAGGTGCTATGGTCTCCATGCCATATACAGGCTCTTCTGAAACATAGTCGGTATTCAGTTCAACCAGCGATGTCGATGCATCGGCTACCATACCCTCCCTTATATCGCCCATCAACTAAATGGATAGGTCACCTTTGGTGGAATTGTTTGTTGGAGACGAATCCCAATCAGAGACATCATCCACTTGAAATGGATGACATCACTCATTGTTCGTTTCGGGAAGGTATGTCAACTCCAACTCATAGCAGAAGGGGTCCACCCACAACTTATTCATGATCATGTTCCTCACCTCCTCAAACCACAAGATCTCCTCTATCGTCATTGCTCTATGCAAATTTTGTCCTTTGAACACCCAACCACCTCGTTCACGTTCCCACCAACCGTCGAACATGAGAGTGACAAAGACCAACCCTTTCTCCCCTGCGAAAGTAAGAGAAAAAGGTGGTCTTATCACTATCGATTGGGGATATGAAGAGGATGGGGAGTATTCATAGCTGTAAAACGAATACCACAAGTGTACTCACCCATATTCGTTACTATATAATGTCTGAAGTTGGCACGTGTTACCTCTCGTATGACATGCAATATGTAAAGACCAGAAATTTTACATTATTATTTTATTAAAATATTGATTTATGATTGAGTTAAACTCTAAACTTCAAAAAGTTTTTGAAAATCTCCATCCACGAGTGATTTATTTTATTTAAATCCTTCGAAGCGAATTCCGACATAATTTTGAATTAGATTTAAAAGCGGATTTTATTATGCTATTTTTAGTCCGAGACTTGAAAATATTTATCGGATTATTTATTAGTTCAGATTTGAAAATCATTATTTATTCCAGATTGTGTCGGGATTGTAGAGTGAGCGGGTTTCGGGATTTTAAAATTTGTAAGTTATGGGACCACTTTACTTCATTTCTTCTCTCTCTTTCTCTCTCTCCCTCCTGCAACTCCCACGCCGAACAGCACCAGCTGCCCACTCCTAATCTTGGCTAGGCATCTCCATCTCCCATTCTCCTCTCTTACACCTTGCTTCTCCCAAAATTGGCAAAATGCCAATTCAACCTTGCAGGACCCCATCCCCTCTGAAATTGTTTGATTCCTTCCTAAAACCTCAGCCTTCCTCACCTCTTCATTTTTATTTCAAACCCAAACCCACAGCATCACACTCCCCTGCATTCCATTCTCCAGTTCTCCTACCTTGAGCCTACGACAAACAACGAATAATAACCTAGCCCTTTTTGTTTTCCCCCGTTTCTGTCTTCGAAAACCAGCCTGAGCACCCCACCACGCCTCATCCTCCTCCACTGAAGTTCAAGCAGCAGCAACAACTGTAAGGCAGCTCCCAATGCCAGCACTGCCTTCCCCTGTTCCCGAAGTCGAGAACCACCCGAGCGCCCCTGAGCACCACCTGAGCGCAACAACAACAACATCGGCCACCACTCCCTCCGACGTAATTGAGTCTGATTGATTTATATATTTATGGTGTGGCACGACCGTGCGTCCTACTTCGGTTGTGGTATGGACATGTATGGTGCGGTACGACCGTGTGTCCTACCTCGGTTGTGGTATGGACATTTATGTTAGATATACCTGGTGCGGCACGACCGAGCGTCCTACCTCGGCTATGGTACGAACATGTATGGTGGATTATACCTAGTTCGGTACGACCGTGCGTCCTACCCCGGTTGTGTTACAGACATGTATGGTATAGTTGGAGATCTGGGGATATGCCACTTGGCATTCTGTGTTGATCCATCTAATCGCTTTCTATATATATATATATATATATAAATTTTCAACATGCTTGAGTGTTTAATATTCCGTACTGCATCAGAGCATCTTTATTTAGGACTACCGCATACTATGTGGCCTCAGCGAGGTCTCCAGGACCTACATGCGTGGCTCGACTTGACTCCTTTCTTCATTCTTATTTTTAGGTATATAAATGTATACTCTTAACTCATGTTGTATGCTGTTTAACGATGGGTACATATGGCGTATTATTAGAGGCCGACAAGACACTTGACACTACTACAA
The DNA here is from genome assembly GCA_963922045.1 of Persicaria maculosa. Taxonomy (NCBI): domain Eukaryota; kingdom Viridiplantae; phylum Streptophyta; class Magnoliopsida; order Caryophyllales; family Polygonaceae; genus Persicaria; species Persicaria maculosa. The sequence goes on along the minus strand of OY998267.1, from coordinate 25,156,215 downwards.
TGTTTTGGGTATTTCAAGTACTTGCATATTTCTGTTTTGACCCGGCTCCGCCGTGGCGTCTTGTATAGAATTTATATTGATTACTTGTTGTGCAATTCAAATGTTTTCCGTGACTTAGAATATAGGATAGGTACAAGTGTGTTAACACCGGGTCCCCAATGGGCTTCTCGAAATTTAGGGTACGAGATCCCTACTTTCCCCACTGCTCCTTTGTTTTGAAACCTTCAACCCGTACTTGGATTGCAAGATCCGAACGAAGGTCTCCAACATTCGAAACATAACTCGAATATTTATGTTTGGGCCGTTACACAATATTCAGTTGTTGTCCCGTTTCTCTTATTGCCTGACATGCAACTGAGTACTGAGTTGTCTATCCTTCCCAATCCACCTTTAATGGTGGCACTTTTGGATTCCCTCCCACCCTTTAATTTTATTGTACTTGTGATCGATATGTCTCTATCTTTAGTACTTTTATAGGCCTCCCAAACCCCCCTCCAATTCAAGCAAGACCCCCCTAAAAAAACCCTCTAATTTCAAGCATCTCTCCCTTTTTTTAGGCGGGAACACCTTAAGCATTAAATTAACCCATGACACTGTCATTTTTGCAAAACTCCATTTTTTTTTGTCTATTCATGCAATATAGCCAATTTTAAATGGCATAAACACATTATAGGAAAGAAATCATTCACTAAATTAGCACCTATTTGGTGGGATATTTGGTATTTCATAAATTAAATAATTTTCAAGTAGAAAACATAAAATATACACTATCGGTTTGTCAATTGTGTGTCATAAGCCTAAGGGCATATGATAAGGATATATATATATATATAGGTGCGCTCCAGTGAAAACCAAAATTGCAGTAAAAACCTGTGAGGACCGGCTTTTTAGGCCGAATCTGAATAGAACCGATCTATACACTAGTAGAAAATCAATAATATACCCGGGCATTTTTATATATATACCCCGAATATGACAATATAGTGCTATGGGGTACAGGTAGGGTGGGGTTAATACTCGGTCCGACTTTATACCTCGGATATATTTTTCAAAAATCCGGGGTATAAAACCTAGCCAATTTTTTTTTAAAAAAAAAAGTGCTCTGAAAAACACGCCCGGGGTATATTCTGATAATATCCGGGGTGTATTCTGATAATATCCGAGGTATAAGGTATACTCAATCCGGGTTGTAAATGTTTTTTATCCGGGGTATAAAACTAAAATAATCTGGGGTATATACATGTACCCAATTTCCTCCAAAAAAAACGCCCGGGGTATATTCATTTAATATCCGAGGTATATATTACATCCAGTCCGGATTGTAATTTTCATTTATCCGGGGTATAAAACTGAAATAATCCAGGGCGTATACTAGTATCATTTGGTCATATGTTTCATGGTACATATACCGGATAAATATGATCCGGGGTATATAATTATTTTTTTATAAAAAAAAATTTCAAACCCATTCCTATATTATCATATTCAACCTGTTATTTGACCTCCAATTTCATCCATTCACATCAATGTATGGCAGTCACTAAATCCACAATTGAGCAACACATTAAACAAAGTTCCAACTACTTAAACATTTTCAAGCTAAGGCATGTTCAACATCAACAATAAAACAACATTATGTTTCAAAATACATACATGAACTCACATCTAATAAGAGATATCGCAATTAGCCTTCCCTATAAAAAAAATTCAAAAAAAAGGGATCAAGATTGGCATAATGGAATTCATTATCTATAAACTCGCATCCTTCAGAGTCATTGTTCTAAAAATCGCGCATAGGCGGTCCCTATAAAAGAATTCAAAAAAGAAGGGATCAAGATTGACATAATGGAATTCATTATCTATAAACTCGCATCCTTCAGAGTCATTGTTCTAAAAATCGCGCATAGCCGCCTGGGCACCGCCTAGGCACTAGGCGACCCCCTCCACCTAGAGTTAAACGATCACCTAAGCACGCCTAGGCGTCCGCCTTGACCGCCTGGGCGCCGCCTAGGCGCTAGGCGGCCCCTTACCGCCTAGGATCCGTCTAGCACTTTTTAGAACACTTTTCAGAGTACCTCTCATAAACTCAAATCCTCCACTCCATCTCTTCTGTCCAACTTTGATAATCTGCAATGACAACTTTCATGTAAGTTGGTCCAAGTAGCTTCTCAAATTGTGCTTTTGCTTCAGTTCTTCTTCCTTTCTGAAATGAAGGCAGACCATAGTAAATTAACCAAGTAACTATTGTATGCGAATACTCAATTACTACATTCTTTCTTTCTTTTTTGGTGACAGGAGGTGATTTCTTCTGGTCCTTGTATGTCCAGTTAGACTGGTTAGCCATATGGCTCGAAGAAACTAACTAAGACTGCGTTATTTTCGTCATCCTATTTACCAGAGAAAAATATTTGTTTTGAATAACAGGTAAAAGACAAGGATTAACATGGGAGAGCTCAAGTTTACTTTACAAGCCCCAAATCTATATCTCCAGCAAAACAGATGTTGGGATTTATTGAACTACCTAAACGCTTTATAAGAAGTTTTTTAGTACTTACACAATATCCCCTTCAATGAATATTTCAGGCCGCTCCTTTATCAGATTTGCAAGAACCCAAGATAGTAATCTTCTCACCGTAAACTGTATTACGAAAAGGGGAAAAGATTCTTTGTGAATAAAACATTCAAAATCAGTTAAGTAAAATAAATGGAATTGCCAAAACTAACCCGCTCTTCTACATCTTGTGTATCAACATTGACCTTGTGAACTTTCACAGAATCACAAAGAAGCTCCAGTCCCCCTATACATGTAGTAAATGAATGTCAGACAAGATTTTTACAACCATAACATGATCAAAAAGATACGAGCCTGAAGATAGCAAAAGGCAACCCCGGTTATACACAAACTTACAAAGAGCAAAGGTGTTAAGACACTGGGACAAAACACAGCAGAGGCAACCAAGAGATCAACCGAGGCCTTATTAAGCAACCCAGAAATGTCCAAACCCAATCAACAGCAGCAACAAGTAGTAGATAAAGTTGGGGGTATTAGGTGAAAAGTATGTTTTTAGTCTCCAATGTCTATAAATTCAATGTAATTGGTTGATATTTAACATTGATAAATTCGATGTTTGGCTATGACCAAGTTTGATTGATATACTAACATATTGAAGACTAAGATCAATATAGATTTTTTTGTAAATGTACAGTACTATTACAAACTAGAGAAATATTTCAAGTTTGGGTCCAAGAAAGAAGTGTTTCGCTATCCGGCGACTGGAAACAGAAGGGAACTCAAACAAAAAATTGCAACACAAATATACTGAATGATCAAGTATAAGCCGTTCACGTTGTTATACACGTGTGTGTGCTTCTCTAAATAGTAAAAAAAACCTATTCCATGGAAGCTTAAATTCAAACAGCATATCTATAGCAATATAACACCACTTGCAGCTACTAGGGATTCCCAAAACATCATTCCTCTTCTTATGTTGATTATACATAAGCTATCATTCTATCAAACCCAAGTTCTTTGATAAACATCAAGCAAACAATACTCCATGGAAACTGATGGAATGATGCCCGAGTATGCACCTGCTGCATTAACAACCTACAACGCCTTCTATGAAAATCTAGCCGCCAAACATTCAGTCCCCAATAGATGATTATATAATCATACTTTCAATTAAACAGAGGAATAATAAAAAACATATATAATCAAGACAGAAATTGTTAGCATGCTTGCATGCATGTAATTATTACTTTATTTCTAGGTTATGCTATAGGCTTTTACAGCTTTTATAGGTATTACTTTTCCTGCACCATTGTTACATTTTAGCTTCTCTTACAAGCTTTCTAGACTAGTCTCTCTATATATTCTGTAACCTTCTCTCAGAAATATTAGAACAGATTTTTCTCTTCTCCAACCTTCTCTTTTACTTTCATGGTATCAGAGCTTTTAGGTATCCATTAACCTAAACCTTTTTTACTGGAGTTTCAGCCTTCATTGCTGAAATTTTCCATCTCTTTCTTTCTTCCAGCCTTCATTGCTGGAAATTTCATCACAAATTTCAGCCTTCATTGCTGAAAAATCATGTCTTTAAACAAGGAAATTTCAGTCTCTAGTACTGTTCCTTTTAAGAATGAACTTCAAAGCCTTAATTCCTCTTTTCGTTTCAACGGAAAGAACTATCTGCTTTGGTCTCAAACAGTAAGGACTTACCTCAAGGGTAAGGGAAAGGGGGATCATCTAATAGACCTTCCCCCTAGGGAAGATGATCCAACTTTCAAAAGTTGGGATGAAGCTGACTCAATGGTTATGTCATGGCTGTGGGAATCCATGGAGCCCAACATTAGCTTGACATGCATGTTTCTTAGCTCATCCAAAGAAATTTGGGAGTTTCTGAAACGATCCTATTCGAAAGCAAAAGATGATGCCCTCATCTATGAGATTCAAGTCAAAGCTGCTAGTACTAAGCAAGGAGATCTCTCTGCAAGTGAATATGTCTCTCTACTGCAAACTTGCTGGCAGGAGCTAGACCAATACCAAGTCTTGAAGATGAAGTGCTCCGAAGATGCAGCTCTTTTCAAGGATTTTATCCACAAACAACGAAGTTATCAACTTTTGGCTGGGTTGAACTCTGAATTTGACCTAATCAGAGTTCAAATCCTTGGCCAAAAGGACTTCCCATCCTTGGAAGAAATTATTTTCACTGTTCGGACTGAAGAAAGCAGGAGAGCTGTAATGCTAGAGCAAAAGATGGTGGAAGGGTCTGTTTTGTTTGCTAGAGGGGAGAAGAAAGACGAGCGTTGGTGTGCCCATTGTAAAAGATCCGGTCATATCAAGGAAAGGTGCTGGAAACTCCATCGTAAACCATCAAACAAAGAGTGGAACACCAAAGAGAAACCTAATCCCCAGGTCAACCTGGTCACCGGAGGAGGGGGTGGTACTTCTGGACACACTCAAGGGATTAGTGCTGCTGAATTCGAAAAATTCAGAGCCTTCTTCAACTCCCTAGAAAAACCATCAGGTGAAACTTCTTCTAGTCCACACACTCTTACTCTATCAGGTAACCCTTCTATTCCTTTATGTTTGAGAACTTCTGAATATCCTCATCCTATTCAATGGATCTTAGATTCAGGTGCCACTGAACACATGACCAATTGTTCCCAAAATTTTCATAACTTCCAACTATGCCCTAAGCCTAAACAAGTGTTGACAGCTAATAGTTCGATAGCTCAGGTTAAGGGTCAAGGCAATATAAACCTTTCAGAAAAAATTAGCCTAAAAAATGTTCTCCATGTTCCTACCCTCTCATCCAACTTGATTTCCATAAAAAAACTTTGCAAAGATCTTCATTGTTCAGCACTATTCACTGATTCTGATTGCGTTTTACAGGACCGGAACTCGGGGAAGAAGATTGGTCATGCTAAGGAAAAGAATGGTCTCTACTATCTTGATCCTCTTAGGAACAACCACAACCATCTGTTTTGCCATGCTTTGAACACCACTAGTAGCAACAATGTCATATGGTTACTTCATTATCGGCTTGGTCATCCATCCTTTCACCTTTTGAAGCATTTGTACCCTGAAAAATTTCAAGGAATTGACATTTCTTCCCTTCAATGTGAAGTGTGTGAAAAAGCTAAACACACTCGTGTTCCTTTTCCCATTAGTAGTACAAGAAGTTGTTCTCCTTTTGAGTTGATTCATAGTGACATTTGGGGGCCATCATCCACCCTTAACATTTCTGGGGCTAGATGGTTTGTTACCTTTATTGATGATTGTACTAGAGTCACATGGGTTTTCCTCCTAAAACAAAAATCTGAAGTTAGTTCCATTGTGTCTATCTTTCTTTCCATGATTCATACCCAATTCGGGAAGCAAATTAAGAGATTTAGGACCGACAATGCAAGAGATTACTTCAATCAGTCCATTTGTTCTCTTTTTCAAAAGCAAGGGATTATTCATGAATCATCTTGTGTTTATTCCCCACAACAAAATGGAATTGCCGAAAGAAAAAATAGACATCTTCTTGAGGTTACTCGTGCCCTACTTTTTCAACACAATGTTCCTAAATATTTTTGGGGGGGGGCCCTTCTCACAGCTGCATTTCTGATCAACCGCTTGCCCACCAAAGTTCTAAATCTCCAAAGTCCTCTTGATTGTCTTCAAAACACTTATCCGGATTACAGAATATCTCACCTTCCTCTTAGAGCATTTGGTTGTTCTGTTTTTGTGCATGTTCATGGTCCTCAAAGAGGGAAACTGGACCCACGTGCAATCAAGTGCATATTCTTAGGGTACTCTTCCACACAAAAAGGATACAAGTGCTACCATCCTGCCTCAAAGAAAACATATGTTTCTATTGATGTGTCCTTTGCTGAAACTATACCATTTTACCCCTCCAAGGATGACACTTCCCAACCTTTTGACCCTGAACCTCAAACCATTGACACTTTGAAGACCTTACCTCCACTTGAACCTTTCATTTCTGAGACTCTCCCGCTGCAGCAATCAGAGCCGCAGGATCATGAGGATAGTCAGCAACCACCATTTGTCCCAACCACATCTTTCTCCCTTTCTTTGCCATCATTTCCTAAGGTTTATTCAAGGAAAGTAAGACCCATTCTAATCCCAGAGCAGGAGCAAACTTCTTCACCGGCGCCTGGAACTAAAAACATGACAGAAGAAGGTACTCTTTCTACAACTCACTCTATTTCTCATTTGAACAGCCCAGAAACTACTGATTTGGAATTGCCTATTGCCATTCGAAAAGCAACTCGTTCTTGCACAAAAACTCCCCTTTACCCTTTAGCTAACCATGTGTCCTTACATCGGTTCTCTCCCTCTCACAAAAAATTCATTCAAGGCCTAAACCACATTCCCATCCCAAAAAATGTTTCAGAAGCTCTTAAGATAAAGGAATGGAGAGATGCTATGAAAGAGGAGATGTGTGCGCTAGAAAAGAATCATACTTGGGACATTGTTAACAAACCTTGGGGCAAGAATGTTGTTGATTGCAGGTGGATTTTCACACTCAAATACAAGGCTGATGGGTCTTTGGAGAGGTATAAGGCACGCCTAGTTGCTAAGGGTTTCACACAAACTTATGGGATTGATTATCAAGAAACATTTGCACCGGTCGCAAAGATGAATACTGTCCGTGTTTTGTTATCCTTGGCTGCTCACTCTAGTTGGCCTCTTTGGCAATTTGATGTCAAGAATGCTTTTCTCCACGGAAATTTGGAAGAGGAAATATATATGAAAATTCCTCCGGGTTTCTCCTCTTCCTCTTCATCTCATCAGGTGTGCAAGTTAAAAAAGGCTCTCTATGGCCTTAAGCAATCCCCAAGAGCATGGTTTGACAGGTTCACATCTGTTATGAAAGCTGCTGGGTACAAGCAAAGTCAAGGGGATCACACTTTGTTCATCAAACATTCCGCTTCAGGGGGAGTGACTATTCTCCTTGTATATGTTGATGATATTATTGTCACAGGTGACAACAAAATTGAGCAGGAGAAACTTAAGCAAAAGTTGGAAGCTGAATTTGAAGTCAAGTCTCTTGGTAGACTTAAATACTTCCTTGGAATTGAGGTTGCTCATTCTTCTGATGGCATCTTTATTTCCCAGCAGAAATACATCACTGATTTACTTGAGGAAACCGGGAAGAGTGGATGCAAACCAGCTTCAACTCCTATGGATCCAAATCACAAAATTGGAGATTGCAAAGAGGAGCCAACTGTGGATAAAGCAATGTACCAAAGATTGTGTGGAAAGCTCATTTATCTTTCCCATACTAGGCCTGATATCGCTTATCCAGTTTCTGTCTTGAGTCAGTTTATGCATGACCCAAGACAACCTCATCTTAGTGCTATTTACAGAATACTTCACTACCTAAAGGGTTGTCCAGGAAAGGGGATACTCTTTAAAAGAAGGAACAAACTCATCATAGAAGCCTTTACAGATGCCGACTATGCTGGATCCATTGTTGATAGAAGATCAACTTCTGGGTATTGCATGTTCCTTGGAGGAAATCTTGTTACATGGAGGAGTAAGAAACAAAATGTTGTGGCTAGATCATCTGCTGAAGCTGAGTTTAGAGCTCTTGCACAAGGTTTATGTGAAATGTTGTGGCTGAAAATTATTCTGGCAGACCTTAAAATCAAATTGGAAGAGCCTATGGTTCTATATTGTGACAACAAATCTGCCATTAGCATTGCTCACAACCCAGTCCAACATGACAGAACCAAACATGTGGAGATTGATCGTCACTTCATCAAAGAGAAGTTGGAAGAAGGGGTTGTTAGGATATCCTTTGTTAAATCAGAAGATCAACTTGCTGATTTATTGACAAAAGGCTTCCATTGTTCCAGATTTGATCATTTGACTTCCAAGCTTGGATTGATAGACCTCTACCATCCAACTTGAGGGGGAGTGTTAGCATGCTTGCATGCATGTAATTATTACTTTATTTCTAGGTTATGCTATAGGCTTTTACAGCTTTTATAGGTATTACTTTTCCTGCACCATTGTTACATTTTAGCTTCTCTTACAAGCTTTCTAGACTAGTCTCTCTATATATTCTGTAACCTTCTCTCAGAAATATTAGAACAGATTTTTCTCTTCTCCAACCTTCTCTTTTACTTTCAGAAATTACTAACTCTAACCAAGCTAAGAGCAAAAGTTAACTAATTCTAAAGTAATAGAAAATCAAAACTTGAGAACGATAACAATCTAATCAATCTACCTTAATTTTTGAATGTCTAGATATTTCAGAAAAAGAAACGGGGAGAAAAAGAACGAAAAATGGGAATATATAAATGGAGATAACAAGAGATTACCTGAATTCAATGGTGAGCTGCATCCATATCTAGATTTTTTCAAAATTCGAGGTTGATAACTTCTTCTCCCCGGTTGGCAGCTGGGAATATAGCGAATGAAATTCGAGGTTGAGTGAACAATCACAAAGGGACACTTTTTTCAAAAGAAGTATAAGAAATAAAAGTTCCTAAAAGCATCAATTTAGTTCTGTACACATAAATTGTAACAAAAAAAAACAGTGAATTTTATGGTTAACTATAGTCATCTTTATTTAACAAAATCACATAATTATCAATACCAAAAAACCATAACAATCAAAGATCGACCAAATTTTACAACCATTGTTGGATGCAATGCAGAATAAGATTAAGCTAATTTCAGATGTTCTAGGAAAGACACCCATTAATTCAGAAAAATAGCTACTGCGGTTCAATACATAATCTCAAGCCTAACTTACATCAGGAACCATCACATCTACTAGGGATATATCAAGCCATTTATAGCATTATAAATAGATTAAGCATATACACATCTACTAGGGATACTTCTCACTTTCTTCTGAAATCCTACACATCTACTAGCGAGGTAAACAGGAAATTAGTTCTAGCAACCTCACCCTAGACTCTAAATTGCTCCTCTCTATATTGCTATTGAATATGTTAAAGTCATATTTTGTTGTTTATTTGGTGTTAATCTATTCTTACACTTATATTATTGCAGGTTCTATGTTTTAGCACTACAAGAGTTCGGCAATAGTCTATAGTGATTTCTGTTCATATCAATGATATCATTGTTAATGGAAACATGATGTGAGATTGCACTGACCTATAATTAAGCACTTTGTTTAATTTCTCATAGGCTGCCATGTATCAATCCTATTTGAAGCATCTGACCGTGAAAATTGGAATCTACTAGCGAGGTAAACTGTAAATTATAAATAGATTAAGCATATACACATCTACTAGGGATACATTGAAGTTTAAAGCTGCAAAAATAGGATTTCAATTACAAGAGGGTGGATGAAAATTAGGGTTTTGAGAAATCTAAAAATTTGGGGCTTTGTTTACCTAGTAAGGGGATGGAGGTTGGCGGCTAAGGGGAGGGTGTCGAAGAGGAGTGCGGTCGATGGTTGAGGAGGTCGGCGGCTGAGGAGGCCGGGAATTGCGGCCTGCGGGACTGTGCGGCTGGAGGAGAGGAGTCGGAGTCGCCGGTGAGAGGAGTCGGAGTCGCTGGTGAGAAGAATCGAACTGTGCGGCTGGAGGTGAGAGATGGCAGTGAGAGATGCATGGCATCACTAGAGCCTGGAGGTGAGGAGGGACGGGCAAGCGAAGCGGTCGAAGAAGGCTGATACCCCAGAATTACGTACAGTATTTCATTTAATAAAAAAAATAACAAATAAAAAGTAAACAAACAAAGATGCTTTACCATTTATACCTTGGAATTTCTATGGTATATATATATTGTGGGGTAAAAGAGCAACATATATACCCCGGATATTTATTATAAAAAAAAAAGCGCCAGGGGTATGTAATTCATTTTGTATGGAGTATGTATATATCCTGGATATTGGCAAAAAAACACTCGAGGTATAAGATATGATTTTATTAATACCCCACCTCATATACCCCATATATTTTTTTATATAATCCGGTGTATATTTATTTTAGTATTAAAAAATGAAAGAAAACTTGCTAGTTAGGCCATTACACCCCACAATTACGAGATCCGGGGTAATAGATCATGGGGAAAAATCCCAATTTTCTACTAGTGATAAGCTACAGATTTTAGCCCGGTTCTGAATAAAACCGAACTATAAAGTTACTATGTGATTTTAAAACATGAGTTTTCAGCACGGTTTTTAGGCTTAATCGAGCTATAAAGTCATGTGTTATTTTAAAACTGGAGTTTTTGGCACGGTTTTTAGGTTGAACTAAGTTTTATATATATAGTGTATGGATCATTTGTACACAACTTTTAAAGTGTACCTTGTTCACAAATATTATTCGGTGAAATGTGAAACATTATTCGGTGAAATTTGAAGCATTATTCGATGAAATGTGAAACATTCTACCGAATACTGTTATGTTTTCTTTTTCCGTTCAGTTCAGATGAAAACATTCCAATTTCACTGAATAATTTGTAAGATAACAGTATTCGGTAGAATGTTTCACATTTCACCGAATAATATTTGTGAACAAGGTACACTTTAAGGGGTGTGTACACCCGAACCACACCCTATATATATATATATATATATATATATATATATATATTCACTCTCTATACACCCGAAAACATTCCGTTCAGTTCAGATGAAAACATTCCAACCACACCCTTCTCTGTACTAGTCAACAACGGTCCTACTGATATGTTCTTCCCCTCTCCTGGCCTGCGACAAGGGGATCCTCTATCTCCTTTCTTGTTTATCTTAGGGGCAGAAATTTTAGCTCGAAAACTCTCAGCAGAAACAAATGTGGAAAACAGTCCAATTGGATTTTCCTTCGGTAGGAGTGGACCTAGGGTCCCCTTTCTATCCTTTGCCGACGACATCATTATTTTTACAAGAGGCAGTGCTGCCGCGGGACAGAAAGTTAGGGATATAATTGATTCATACTGTAAAGTTTCTGGACAAAAAGTCAATTATCATAAATCTAGCTTCCAAGCCACAAAAGGCATTTCGAACTCTAGGATCTGAGAACTTAGTAGTTGCTTAAGTATTACACATGAAAACTCATTAGAAAAATACCTTGGATGTCTGATTATTAACGGCAGAGTAAACAAACACACTTTTGAAGACATCATATGTAAATCTAAAGAGCAACTAAGTAAATGGCGAGCCAATGCTCTATCACAACAAGGACGTGCAATCCTCATTAATACAAACTTATCGGCCAAACCGTTGTATACAATGCAGAATTTTTTGTTACCCTCATCAATACATAAAGAGCTTGACTAGATTAACAGAATGTTCTTTTGGAATAAAGATCTACAACACCGCCCGCTTATTAGTTAGGATAAGATTTGCAGACCGAAAAAATATGGAGGAATTGGGCTTAGGAAATCGAAAGAAATGAATGAAGCCCTTCAAATGAAACTACTTTGGAAAATATTGGCTGAACCAGATAATGTCTGGGTGTCTCTCATTAAACACAAGTATCTTCGTTCAGGTAACATCCTTGAATACGTGAAAAGTGGAGATTCTTCATGGCAATGGGCCAAACTGACAACTCTTATAGATAAATTTAAGACTGGCCTTATTTGGTCAGTAGGAAATGGTTCATCTATCAAATTTTGGACGGATAATTGGATTACAACAAGCTCTCTGCTTTCTAGGGATGATTGCCCCCAAATTAACAACATAGAAGAAACTGTCAGTGACTATATTTTAGGTAGTAGATGGTGGACGGAAAAACTTAGCAATACATTACCAAATGACGTAGTCAAAGAAATCCTGGACATTCCACTTCATGTTTCCCCCTTTGAGGATCGCTTATACTGGTGGCCTGATAGGGCTGGTTGGTTCACCACGTCAAGCGCATATAAGCTAATCACATCTCAATCCTCATTGAGCATAGACAATAACGCCTGGCTATGGAATTTGGATAATCCGCCTAAGATCAAAAATTTTCTATGGAAAGTTTGTCAGAATGGCCTCCCTACTGCCTCTAGGTTAGCTCAACGTGGGACTTTTGCACCTTCCACCTGTCAACTGTGCAGTTGAAGATGACGTTCACTTCTTACTAGAATGCCCATATGTGCGCCGTCTCTTTCGCTTACCTACACACGTAAACTCAACTATATCCAGTATGATAAATCATTCACAGGAGATAAAACCTATTTTCATTCATCGGAAACAAGCTTACATCCGTTGCCAAGGTGGAGCTTGCCTTTTCTTGGTGGACGGCTTGGTACATTCGAAACCAATTTGTTTTTAGACAGGTCCCCATACCTCATAGAGAAAGTTCATTACGTATCATTAAAACTCATAAGGAAAATTGGAGTAAAACAGCTCACTTTGAGTATAACTTGGATGAGGACTTTCCTTTATGCACACGAATCTCCAAACATCCAAGGATGAAAAGAAAGCATGGTAACATCACTTGGCGAAAACCCCCTAGGGGTACTTTCAAGTTAAATTTTGATGGATCCACAATTTCAAACAATGATAGCTCGGCTGGAGCCGTAATTCGGGACTGGGAAGGACATCCGATACACATCTGTTATAAAAAACTTGGCAAACAAAGTCCTTTGAAAGCGGAAGCGCTTGCTCTTAAACTGGGAATCCAAAAGGCTCTACAACTCCGTATCAATAAACTCCACATTGAAGGTGACTCCATGATAATCATAAACCACCTAATTAAAACATCTATCTGTCCTTGGGAAATCAAACTGATTTTATCAGATGTTAAATTTCTACTATCGACTTTGAAAGAAGTTTCCTTCTTTCATGTTCCCCGATTAGGCAATAGAGTGGCTGATAAGGTTGCACACCTTTGCCACTCTGCCTGTGGTGTCGATATTAACAACGATTCTGGTCTTCTAGACCTCATCCGTAAGGATGCCATCGGGTAGAGCTCGCTCGCTCGAATTCTTTCCTAATCAAATATATATATATATATATATATATATATATATAGGGGGTGGTTCCCTTGTGCACACCCTTAAGATATACATTGTGCACAATTATGAGCCTTTGATTAAGAGGAGATAAAAGGCCAGGATTAAAAGAGATTTTTCCTTTTTTCTTTTTAATATAGTGGGACCCACATGGCAAAAAAAATCCACTCCCATTCCCTTAATTTGTTTTGTGCGTGTATCCCACCCCCTCACATCACCCTTGATTTTTTTTGTTTTCTTTTTTTTTTTAAATATATAAAATATTAGTGAAGAAAATGCTTTTTTCCGGAGGGAAATAAATGCTTGTTTTATAAATTTAGTACGTTTTATAGATTTGACAATTTCACCGAATAATATTTCACTTTCTACTGAATAATATTATGTTATTTTTTTCATTTAGTTCAAATAAAAATAACAATTCCATTGAATAATTTGTCACATTCTACCGAATAATGTTTTTTTTGTCGATCAATTTCAGATAAAAATAACCACAAATCCCTAAACAATACTTACCTATAATACGAATAATGATTCATATTTCACCGAATAATATCTCATATTTCACCGAATAATGTTTTGTTTTATGTTGTTTGCCAAACCAAAGACTCCATATTCTGACGAATAATGAATTTGATTTCACCGAATAATTTACTAACTCATTATCACTAATAATCAAAATTCGACACGTACATCTGAACAAATAACAAATAATTAATCAAATTATGCATCTCGAAAATCAAACATTAAATTCGATTAAAATAAACACATTCGTCTGAATAATTCGTCATTTTTTCCCGAATAATGCGGGAACAATTGACAAAATATTCCAGATTTGATCAATAACTTGTACAATTTCAGACCGAAATAGTCCAGAATTGATCAAATACTACCTACCCATGTGTTGATTTTAATGAAATTAGGCTCTTCGTCTTCTTCGCTCTCGCCCCCAATCCCTCATTCAACACCGCCAGCACCTACCCATGTGTTTCCGGCCTCCCGGACTTACCCATTCCGATGACCTGCTGACCAATTGGACACCACCATTTCGAGATGAATCAATTGGCGGAGATCAGCGACATCGTCAGAGCAATCACAGCACTGCTAACTGTCGCAGATTACAACGAAGGCCATAACTTGCTCTCGGAGGCGAGTCGGAACGGAGCCAGAACTTGTAGGAGTTGCAGCCAGACCCTCGCTGATTGCAACGAAGCCCATAACTTGCTCTCAGAGGCGACTGGGAACGGAAGCCAAGGAGGAGAACGGAAAGGAAAGTCGGAGGCAAATCGAAAAGCCGCCATAGCTGTTCTTCCTCCACTCCGCCTTCTTCCTCTAGGAAACAATTCGCCGCCGAATCGACGATTCGCCGCCGCTCAGAAACACCACCACCTTCACCGCCGAGGCCGGTCGAGGAAGCGGTCGGCCATGGCTGCATCCCCATCTCAAACGAAGAAGAATATATTAATTAGGAATTTAGTGTTCCTTTCCACACACGCGCCTACATTAGGAGAGTACAGCGGTTTCCACATCTTGTGTGTGGGACCCACTTAGTTTTAATTAAAAAAAAAAAGAAAATCTACTTTTAATATCATCCTTCCATCCACACCCGATTAATAGTCTACAATTGTGCACAAAGTACACCCTAAGGGGTGTGCACAATTGATCCATCTTATATATATATTCACTCAGCTGCATAATGCAAAGTATTTTTCCCCACCGAAATCGATGGTTAACCGTACCATATAATATAAAAGTCGGGAAAATTGACACTCTCTAGTCTCTCCATTATTAATGTTGAAAAATTAGACCAATTCTAATTGTTTAATGAATTAGACTAACTGCATTACTCGTCCACTTCCATTTCTATCATCGCATCTGCTTATAATTACCCATCATTTCCATAATGACGCCTTTCATATACTGCTACCAAAATATACAACAAAATTAAGTGGATTAGCGAATCTGTTAAAATTCCGAGAAACTCTGATCGGGTAGTATGAAAATGAGAGTCATATCAGGTTTATTTTATTTTTAGTTATAAAGCCGGAATTCACTTTTCTAACACAAAAGTTTAAATCATTTGTGTATAAGCTTCCCCAATTTTACATACCCACCCTCTTTTTAATTAATTTTTTTTGTTGTTACCTTTTCTTTTCATCTTGGTCATTTCCATAGTTTATTGTTATTCCCCCTGTTTTGTTTGAGTTGTTTCTTCTTAAACCACGTACCGGTTTCTCTTGATCAATTATTAGACAGACTTAACACACAATTTTTAACGATTGCTTTCCTCTTAGTTCAAAATAATTCAAGAGTGTGATCAAATTAAATTAAAATTTAATGTCAAACTTCTGAATCATGACATATATATTGGCTGAAAAAGGTCCATTAATTTAATTACTTATTTGCTCAACTGATCAATCAAATAAATTATCATCATCCTAATTTTGAGTCACATGCCCACCATAAAATCACTTTTTTACAAAATTAATAATATAGTAAATCCCTTTGTTTAAATAAAAAGACACCATTATTAGTTCATTTTATGTTATCCAATCCCTCTACATTTTAGCTGAGGCAATCATTGATTTCTGGTTAAGTGGGAAGTTGACATTATTAATCCTACAGTAAATTTTGTTTTTAGTATGAAGCAATCTCTCATACCAATTTTTGCAAATTAACATGACAGATTTTTAATTTTTATAGTAATTAATTTCTTACTCTTTTCTTAGTTAGTTTGGAATTTTTATTTAAAAAAAAAACAAATTGTGTACGAATGCAAGCTTCCTTTAAACGCAACTCTATGTACAAAAAACACCACCACCAAGATCAATGAGATCGATATGAGAAAGAGATAACCATCAAATTTGCGACTCAGAGCAACAAGAGATTCAGAAAATCCCCTATTTGCCATTCTTTCTCGCTAATTCCGATCACGAAAACGAGTTGAAAGAAGATTCATCTCCAACTTGCGAAGCACTAGCAGATCTGGCGTACTTCTTTACAGAAGAAGACGATGAAGATGAAGACGGAGAGTTGTGCGACAACGACTTGTCGCTGACGGATCTCCTCCTAAGCATCAACCTCATGCCATCGGCGACTCGAAACGCAGGGTTGGACTTGTACTTGCGACAAAACGACATGTGCGCCTTGACTGCATCTTCCAGCTGCTTCCTCCCGCCGGCAGCTGCCGAAGATCCTCCGCCGAGTTCATCCCTGACTGCCTCCGAGCACAGCCCGCACAGCCATTTCCCGTTGAATTTCGCTTTCACGCCCTCAATGTAATCCAAAGTACAGTCCTCTTTCAGCCCGCAGCACTCGCACTTTACCAGCTCCACGTCCATTTTTAAGGCAAAAAAAAAGGTGAAAAGCTTTTGGCTTTAATGGCGGAAATCTAGGGATTTCAGTCAGATTAGGATTGAATTGATTGAATTTTGCATCCCCCAACTCTTTTGTTGGATAGATAGAGATGTGTGTTAGATAGAGAGAGGGATTAGAAAAGTGGGGGAGTTGAAAAGGGGATGAAGTGAGGGAATTTATAGTGGGGAGGTGAGGGGGAGAGGGCCATAATTTGCTCCATCTTCTAAGGGTGGATAGGTCAATACTTTGCCATTTCATATAATTTGGGTCGGGTTCGGTTTTCGGTTTTACTTGATTGGATACCATTCTTTTTTTTTTCTTGCAATTATTAAATGGTTGTTGTAAGGATAATCGAAACCGAAATCGAAAAAACTGAATCTGAAATACTGTTTTTTTTGTTAAAAAATAATTTTGTGATCGTTCACCATTTTGGATATGACAAAAAAAAAATAGGTCTTCAACAGCTTTGTTAAAATTTGTTCAAAATAATTTTTATATTATTTTTTATTCAAATCTAATAATTTTTCCATTTCTAAGGTTTGAAGAATATTTAATTTTAGGTAAATTTCTCTATTTTTTTTTTACTGTTTTCCTATTTAAAAAATTAGGAATTTGTTGAAATAAAAAAACCTTTAAAATTCTTAAAATAAAGAATTTGTTGCTAATTACTCCTTTTTGATAACCATCGAATATCAAACCGAAAAAAAAAGTATAACTAAGGTTAATAGTAATTAATTAATCATATGATTATCATTAATTAATAATATTGTAATTGAACTACCGAGTAATAATCAACCAATCAAACCCCCACCTCTTGGACAAAAAGAAATAGAATCTCTGCAAATAAAGAAATTAACAAAAAATGTTTAAGAAAAAAACAAAAACAAAATAAGTTTTAAATTTTGGAAAGGTTGTGGATTGTTGTAGAGTTTTTGCTCTGTATCCCCCTAGCTTGGATTAGGGAGGGGTTACTGGCTTTCTTATCATTTAGCTGTTTGAATTGACAACTACTTTAATTTGGTTGAATTGGTTTCTTACATTAATCTTTAGACCATCCGCATCAATGCGGGTTTCTTGAGTTTCTTAATATCACTTTATCACTTTCTCTCTCCTTAAAAACCCCAACTTACTTTTTCGTCCACATTCATATGAGTTTCTAGAGTTTCTTAATTTACTTTTCACCAATTATTATCTATTATATATTTAAATAAACATAATAATAACATGTTATACATTATCTATATATATGTATTATATTATGCGTTAATTAATATAATAATAGTATATAATAATTTTTTTAAAAAAATATCCAAAATGTAAAAATAGATAATAAAATTTAATGCAAACAACTTCATTGGAACAAAACAAACACCGAAATACAAGAACAATAAAAATAAAATACAAAGAGTACTCTCCATCATACATGAAATGGAAAATCATCGAAATACAAAAGTAATAAAAATAAAATACAAAGAGTACTCTTAATCATACATGAAATGCTTGAAGAAAATTTTAATTTTCCTAAGAGCCATTTCCAAACTTTTGCCATATGTGTTCAACCAGATCTTGCTTCAGTGCATAGTGTGTAATTTTATTCCGAAGTTGCATTCGCTTTTCAATGTATTTCTCCATGGGGACGGGTCGCCTATTTGAATACGAAGTGTCGGTATCCTCAACTTGATCGAACTGCGACAAATCAAAGGAAAGTCTGTAGTTCTCTCGCTCGTCCTCCACTATCATATTGTGAAGGATTATACAAGCTCTCATTATCCTCCCTACCAAAGTAATATCCCATGCAAGTGCTGGGTTTTTAACTATGGAAAATCGGGCTTGCAGGACTCCAAAAGCTCGTTCTACATCCTTTCTAGTAGCCTCTTGGTATTGAACAAACAACCTAGCCTTCTCTCCTTGTGGGAGCTTGATAGATGGTATAAAAGTCGCCCAGTTTGGATAAATACCATCAGCTAGATAGTAGGTTAAATGATATTGATGGTCATTGACTTCAAAGTTAACTGGTGGAGATATCTCTTGTAGCACATCATCGAATACAGGAGAACGATCAAGAACATTGATATCATTACACGTACCTGGGGTGCCAAAGAATGCATGCCAAATCCATAGATCATATGATGCTACTGCCTCTAACACGATGGTTGGTCTTCCGTCTTTGCCTTCAAACTGGCCTTTCCATGCAGTCGGACAATTCTTCCATTCCCAATGCATACAATCGATGCTACCGATCATACCCGGGAACCCGCGTTGTGCTCCTACATGAAGAAGGCGTTGTATATCAGTTGTATTTGGTCTCCGGATGTATGTATTACCAAACAAAGCTATGACACCATCCACAAAATTGGATAAGCATAGCCTCACTGTACTTTCTCCAAGTCGGAGATATTCATCAACCGCATCTGCACCCACACCATATGCCAACATGCGTATAGCTGCGGTACATTTTTGTAGTGCAGATAACCCAAGTTTTCCAGTGGCGTCGGGCTTCTGGATGAAATAATCGATTTTGCTTGCTAATTGGTTCACAATGCGTAAGAATAATGGTCTACGCATCCTGAACCGTCTTCTAAAAATAGCATCAGGATACACTGGAGATGGGTTCTCCGAGAAATAATCTGCAACTAACCGATCATGACCCTTCTCACGCTCTCTATCTATGTAAGCACGTGGCCGCCTTGGGATAGAACTTGAGGCCTCGCCTCGTGACTTATTTTTTGTAGTTAAATACAACCATTTTGCGTAGGCCTTTTCAAGGTCATCGGAAGATGAGCCTGAATAATGGGCGAGGAACTCATGCATTTCTTGAGGATCCATGAGGGATTTGTGTTTACAATGATAGGAAAATGAGAGGGATGGTAGTGAGTGGAGTAATGTAGTTGAAACGGATGAAAGTGAATGGAGGAATGCCGTTGAATTTATAATACCTCAAATAGCATCTTGGCAAAGCATCTTTGCATGAGGGATGTGTGAAAGCATCTTGTCAGAGCATCGAAACCATAAACTTTATCTTCTACTCGCAGAGCATCTTATCAGTGCATCGAAAGAGTAACCTCTATCTTAACTTCTTATCACAAAGCATCTTCTCAGAGCATTGAACGCATAACATTTATCTTCTTTCTGCAAAGAATCTGAATTGAACATTGAATGCATAATAGTAATACAAATATCAACACAACGATGTAAAACACTTGAACATTGAATGCATAATAGTAATACAAAAATCAATACAACGATGTGAAACACTTGAAAACATACCTAATACAACAATGTGAAGCTCCACTTCACTTAGGGAAATGAAACACTTGAAACAACATTACCAAACAAACAAGTTGCATTCCGACCTTGTCAATTGTCAGGAAACAATTCTCTCACAAGTCCGTCCCTGCATTTGATCTGCCAATCTTCAAGGTTAGGCTCCATTATCAGCTTGTTAAGCATCGCAAACTTTTGCGCAATCATGTTATCACGAGCAGCTTTTGCCTTATCTCCTTCCATCTCCTTGTTTCTTTCTCCAGCTTGCTCAAAAAAGAATTGAACCGCATCTTCAGCCTCTTTGCTGGCTTGATCACTTGAGCTCCCAATAACCTGCTTACCCTTTCTTTTGGTTGCTTTTATGCCTTCCGGCCGCACTGGAGCACTCTCACTTCCAGAAACACTTGAAGGGGTGCCCGATCCTTCACTGGAAGTGTACACTCCAAATTCATTCACCTTGGTCCTCTTTGAGCCTCCTCCACTTGATGTAGAATTTGATGCAACCCACCTGTGGAATTTGGGCTCGGTATTGAGCTCACGCCATGCATGCTCAAACAGGAAGTCGTACCCAAGATCACCCTTGTAAATAGCGTGTGCGTTCCGCATGACATCACAATCATTTTCCCCACTAGCTTGCCGATTTTTGGCACTCGAATAAGCACCAACGAATTTGGCCACAGCTTGGGATAGTGTATACCATCTTGGTTTAACGGTGGAAACAATCCTCTCGGGCCAGTCCTCCTCCCTATTAGTGTTGTAGTATTCTGCAACTCTCTCCAAGAATGCTCCTGCCGTTTGTTGAGTGTTTGTTCGAGCATCGGTGGTAGTGTTAATCCAACCACTAACGAGCAATAAATCTTCAGCTTGACTCCACTTAACTCGTACTCCTCTTTCACCCATGGCTCTTCCGCGAGAGGCTCTCCCACGTCCAGCTTTCCCACGAGCGCCTCTAGCACGAGTGCCTCTCCTACGATTTCCTTGCTCTTGGTAACCCTCGAGTGGTGATTCTTGAATCTCGTCGAGGCTTGCTACTTCCTCAACTTGTGGCCACATATTATTTCCAAAAGAGCTCCCATGAGATGTTGGGGTAATTGGTGATTGTGATGAATACATGTTTGGATAAGAGAAATTTTGAGTGTTTGGATTTGGAGAATCTCCCATACTCGTATACAAATTTCTAAAACTATAAGGATGGTTGGGGTCATTCGGATCCATCTTAATGCGAAAAAGATGGTAAGATAAATGAGAGATGGAGAAACCTGGAAAATGAGGATATGGGGGATAATGAAGTGGAAGATGTAAATGAAGAAAGCCATATTTGTAGGTAAAAGGTTCCCCCCTTCTCCTCCGAATTGCATGCAATTTCATTTCATTTTTTTTATGCAATTTCATTTCATGTTATTAAAACACATTCACAAAATGTCAAATGCATGCAATCACCTTCGGTGATTTTGGCTTGAATAGGCCAATTTTGGCTTTTTATAAAAAGAGAAAGTCATGCATGTACTGCCCACTTTTGTTTTTTTTTATAAAAATGGGCCCCACTTGTTTTGTACAATTTGAGCTGAATGGGTTTCTACCGTTTTTAGTGGAGTTTCGTGGGTAGAAACTAAGCTATGGGTTTCTTACCTTTAATGTTTCTCTCTCCTATTTTATATTATTATTTACTCCTAAGAAACCCACTAAAAACTTGCAATGCAGCTGCTCTAAGTATTTTTTTAGATCATACTACAATCAAACGGGACGCCCTTGGACGGTGATTTAATCGCGATTAACCACCCCTAAATTAGGGACGGTGATTTAATCGCGATTAACCACCCCTAAATCATCACCTTATATAAAAAAAGATGGAATGAAATAACGACACCTATGACCTAACCTCCAAATATATGTAACTAATCTTATTAGTGCTAATTTGCGCGATTATAAAATAAATTATATTTTATTATAATTTTAAAATAATTTTTAAAAAATAAAAGCATATGTCTTTTCACTCATGAAAAAATCACAAGTCACAATATTTGGGTTCGTATGGGGCGGGGTTAATAAACTGACTAAAATTATAAATAAGGTAAAATATATAAACTGTTGGTAAAAATAGTTAAAAATTTAAACAACAAGATAATCTCTATCTTGGATGGGATTGAAGCAACCAACATATAACAATGTTCGTCGCCTAAAAGTAACTCAAGCGATGAGCATTTAAAGAGTTGTTGTCTGAGCAAACACATATCTTGACCACTGAGCACCTGACTTCCGGGAATCATCAATATTTTTCGCCTAATTTACTCAGACGACGAACACATTGGAAATGGTCACCTGAACAAATGTCAAAGGTTGACCAATAGTTGGTAGTACTCAAGCGACGAACACATTGGAAATGTTTGTTGTTGGAACTATACTTATGCAACGAACACATTGGAAATAGTCACCTGAATAAATGTCGAAGGTTGACCAAAAGTTGGTAGTACTCAGGCGACGAATATGTTCCAATTGTTCGTTGGTGGAACTTGTTGAAAAGAATCTTCCTACGACTTTCTGACAACGTTAATATTGAAGCAACAAACAAATTTAAAGTTCGTCGCTTGAATGGAGGAGCTAGCTAGCACATTTACTGTACTTTATTCAGGCGACCAAAAGATATAATGCTCATCGCCTGAATAAAGGGGTCCTATGTCCGTAACAGACATGAGGTAACGAATATTTTCCTATGTCGATATGTCACATGAGTGAACTTTTTTAATTGTTGAATTAACTACGGTGTACTTGGTACATAAAAAGTGAAACCCACCCCATTTTTTTGACATCTTTCACCATCTTCTCCATCTCCATCCTCTCTTCTCCACTTTCTTCTCCAAGGGGGATTTTTTAGGTATGTAAATATATATATATATATATATATATATATTGTATTTTTTTGTGGCTTTTTCATATATTATTGTATGTATTTAAGTTAAAGATGTTATATGGTTTGATGTTTATTTAATTTTTATGATTTTGAATATATGTTGAGATTGTGATTGTGTTGAAGATTTTGTTTAAGATGTTGAATGTAATTGTGATTGGGATGTTTATTTATTGTATTTTTTTATTGAGATTGAAATAGAGATTTTGATTAAAATTTTTATGTTTTGGATTTTGTTAAAGGTACGTTATATGGTTTGGGATGTTTATTTTCATGGTTTGTAATTTAAGATTGAGATTGTGATTGTGTTGGAGATTGTGAATTTTTCAATAGCATGCAATTTTTCTACAAACTTCTACGCTCTCTAATATGGCTACAAAATGTACTTTTTTGAAAGCATGTAATTTCTTCCGTGCTCTCTGATATGGCTGCGAACTTTCTGCTTGATTCACTCTCGGTTTCAGAGGGGCTCAAAGGCGACCCCAAAAGAAAAGGGAGGTCCATGGGTTGCATCTATGGCTACAAAGAGGAGGGAGCTGGAGGAGAAAGTTGTCAAGGCTTAGGAAGATGTGAGGAACGCCACCAAACAAGCTTCGTCTGCTTTATCGCGCATTGTTGTGTTAGAGAGCCTCGTGCAGGAGCTACTCGCAGCTAGACAAGGCATCCCTTCGCAGGAACAAGTTAGCCCTTAGGTGAATGACCCTCCAAATAATTCATGAACAAGGTTTTAATTTTATCTCAATGTCGGAACTATTTTGCTAGACTTTTTTTTTGTAAATATCAAATGGTTGTTAGACTTGTACTGGAACTGTCAGGTTTGTGTATGAACAGACATGGTTATCCCTATGAACTTTGGTATTCTGCAGGTTTTTGTGAATTGTGAAATGTGTATGAACTTTACAAGTTTGTCTTATGATATGTGAAGTGTGAATTGGTTTTATTTGTGTGAAATGTGTTTTGCTGTGAAATATCAATTGGTGATGTGTCAATAGGTGTGAACTGACTGTGAATTGGTGATGTGTCAAAAGGGAGCAACAATAGCTTCCAAATAGCATTTTTACCAACTCTTTTTTCTAGCGACGAACATAGGGTAAACCCGACATAAGAACAAGGAAAAAGAACCAGGATGTCACTCACACAATGAACTTATAATGCCTTCATCGTCGCCTTAAGAATCAAGCAACGAACATTGATCAATACGATCGCTTGAACAACACTCATACATCACCAATTTTTTCGTAACTTCCAGCAACGAATATTATTTTCGTTGGTTCAATATACAAGCGACGAAGAAAGAAACCCTTGTGGTCACTACAACTTGAAAAAAAAACCTCCTTCACACTTTAACAACAATCTTAGTTAGGCAACGAATGCCGGTATTTTCATCGTTTGAGAATTCGGATATTCTGAAAATATCCATATGATTTCAGGCGATGAACTTTCGTCGTCACTTGAATGGCTAAGGCTGATTGCCAGACCATTGACCATATTCAAGCAACAAGTGGTTTGTTTGTCGCTTGAATAGTCTCAAGCGATGAACAAACTGTCTTTTGTCGCCTGAATAACAAAGGCACAGGCTTTTGGAGCAATCAGCATTCAGGTGGCGACATATTCATCGTCGAAATGGTCAAGTGATGTGGGGGTATTCAGGTGACGACTTCATATTCGTCGCCTGAATTGCGCCAGGGCATAGTTTATGGAATAAAGAATTTGAAAAATGTTGTTATACATTACATTGATTAAGTTAAATCATAGCACCAGTTACCTACACAAATCCAGAATGATGTTTTAACTTGTGATTTTAAGATATAGGTTAAAAACATCAACCAAACTAATCAAATACAATAGTTTATACTCTGTACTCAAACTAAATAAACTGATCAAACTAAATAAACTTTTTTTTTATCAATGCATATTTGATAGTAAATTATTAATTGATATTTTTATTGAATTCGGGTGGTGAAATTCATTCAAACTTGCTAAAGATTGAGCAAAATTGTCAAAAAAAAAGTGTCATTAATGGAAAATGTCTTGCACGTTGGTGTGATGGAGAAGAAGGATGTTCTTTTTCTTTTCTTTTTTACAATATTAGTTTTATTACCCGCGCGTTTCGCGGTTTCTTAATTAATAAATTATATATTATTTTATTATATTTTGTTATCATAGTTATACTCATAAATATAAGATTGTAAGATTTGATATAAATCTTTTAGGTAAATATAATCAAGATATGACTATGTTTTAATTTTTTTTATTAAAATTGTTTAATTGTAATTATCAATTAAGGTGGACACATAAGATGATAGGTGGTTAAAAAAAAATCGTTAATTGATATGGCTTAAATTTATTGGATACTCATTAATTGACGTGTCAAAAAAAAAAACTCATGCCAGATTGCACCAGAGAACGACATAAAAGCGAATCGCACCAAAGCTCATCACATAAGATTTCCACGTCTCTATTTTAGTATTATAATATTGATTGAGCCTTTTTAGCCCACTTCCAAAAAGAAACGAGATAAAAAGCCCCCCTTTATTTTATTCATGGGATCCTATTTAGCTCGACTCAGTTTACAATCTAGCTAAAAATCCTTGGTCGTTGCGACCAACTTTGAATGTGGTCGTTATGACCACATTAACACATTTCTAACCGTCTTTAATTGATCGTTGCAATCTATTTTATCTCTATATATAGTCGTTACGATTAACCATGGACTAATTAAACAATAATTCTATCATAGACTAAACAGAATTCTCGTTCTTAATTTACTTGATTTGGGTAAGAGTAGAAGAAGTTGAGGTTAAGAAGCGCAGCGTTTTGATATTCGGAGATTATAGTCTTTTGTCATCTTATACTACACCAAGTGCGTGCATGTGCATGCCTTGACTATTCTTTTGCTTTTGGACATGTATACATTAATATTATCTTTTGAAATCTAATTTGATTAACTTAGTCAAAATATTTAATTCCAAATATTTAATCCAACCCCAAAATGTCTAATTAATTCGGAAATATATTAAAATTTTCATAAGTTAAACTTAATTAATCTAGCTCAAAATTCCCAACTCGGATTATATAGATATAAACTAATACTTTGAGCCAGAATCATTATATATAATAGTATATAATTATCCGTCTTTATTAATTAAAAAGTTTAAATTCAAAGCATATAAAACTTAATTGACACGTTTTATAGTAGATATTGGGCATATTTCGGTGAAATCGATGTACAATAAATAAATCCAAGTTGCAAAGTTTGCAACTTGCAAATCTAGATGTATAATGCAAGTATATATGCAACTTCTGTTTAAAATTACGTGTTACCTTAGATCGTCAATCATATGATTCTTACGCACATATCAAAAGGCCTACCCAATTAAGTTGCCGTCCAAATTATATATTGATCTATTATGATCTCGATCTCTATATTAATTCTACAGGGAAATGAATTAATTATTAAAGATAAAATTTCTAGAATATTAATCATATATATATCATGTTGTAGTAGTATGTTTTATTTAGAGAAGAAAATTATGCTAATTTTTTTTTGGTAAAAAATTATGCTAATTTTTTAAGGAGAGAAAATCCATATACATTTTTCAAGGTATGTTATATATATAATTGAAAATTCATATACACAACTGAAAATTTGACTTAGCTCATCAGTACCGTATAAATGCATGGTCTATTGTAGCTTATAGTTCACCCATTTGAAAAGATGATAATTGCAGCCGACAAATACCATATACCAAATTCGTTTAGATTTCACACTTAGTAATAATATAATGTAAAAGCAAAAGATAATATTAATGTATACATATATAAGTCCCAAAATCACCCTAGATCGCAAGAAGAGGAGGAGGCCATGCGTGTCAGTGTGCGTTTTGATGGACGATGACTAGCCTAGCTATCTAAAACCAATTGGCGATAGAAGGAGTAGCCTAGCATACAAGCCGAGTGAGGTTCCATTCTAAAACCAATTGGCGATAAAAAGAGTAGCCCACCGACTTATATATTGAGGCTCGTTATATTCAACTTTTGATGTGGGACTCTATTTGGTGTCATTCACATCTCTTAACACACAACAATTCCATGTGCAGATTCTTATTCCAGATATTCTATTTTATAGAAGTTTTCTATTTCTAGTTTTTTGCTTCTTTTTTGGTTGGCTTTCATTTGGTCTATTTTCAGTTTTTCACTTTTTTTGTTTAAGATTTCAATTTTTTCATTTTTGATGGGTCATCCATGGGTTCAATGTTTTTTTGTAATTTATCATTTCGTGTACCAACAACTGTAGCCTCCAAATAGGGCACGAAAAAAAAAGTGCAAGTGGGGGAGGTTGCGCCACACCAAACTTGCCCTCGGGGATTTTTGATATTTCCTATGGCTGTTATTTTCGGCCTCGCTAGTACTTGTGACTCCCTTTCCATCATGTTGTTTGTTCCTACTTGCTTGAGCATTATTCTTTCTCCTTTTCTTTGTTCTGTTGTCATTGTTGACCCCTTCCAATCGTTCCTTGCATGTTCTCAACATTTGTATCTTTGTTTCAAGGAGTGATCATTTTTTTTATATGTAATTGATATGTACTACGTCTTTATAGTAAAAAAAGTTGTAGCATTTTTTAATATTGAATGCATCACTAACAAAATTATATGAAATTACAAAAATAAACAATTGGGTTTTTATAGGCTAGTGTATTATGTAAAATTAGTTTAAAAAGTTCCCTATTTTAGAAGATATACATATAAAAATTTCAAAATGATAAATAAATTAATAGATTGATAAATACTTGGAAAAGGGTCTTGAAAAAAATTACAATGTAACTAATTATTCTTAAAAAAATAACAATGGAAATTAATAAGTTCAAATATTAACACCTATAGATAATTTGATTGATTCTTACCTTAAATGATTGATAAGAAATATATATATGACTTTGTTTCTAAATTTAGAAAATATTAAAAAAAATAGGCACATGTGGCAATTTAATTGACATATCAAATTCTAACTTGTTGAAATTTTAAGCGATAAATTTTTCACCAGGCATGTGGCAAATAAACCTATTTTAATATCGGTTTTTCTATTTGGGGCATAGGATAAGACACTAAATTGGAAAAGATTCCCTACAAAAAAGGCAAGCGACCCTAAAAAATCTAATTAAAAAAAGGCTAAACTAATTAAAAGTTTAAAAAAATTTCCCAATTTAGTGTCTTATCCTATGCTCCAAATAGAAAAATCGTTTTAATATTATATAAGATGAGATTCCCATTTAGAGTCTGATTTTAAAATAGTTACTATATGTGTACAAATTAACGGTGAAGGTGAAACCTTGCTAATTTTGGATAAAGTTGTTAGATGGCCAAGCTCAACGACTCACGCGAGTCATGGCCTAGCTATGTGCCTACAGTATATAATAATAGTAAGATTAAAGAGACGTGAGATATACATGGAGTGGGACTGCTCATCTTCATTGAAAGTTCTTTGTTAATATTTCTTGAAAAGTAGTATCTAGCTAGTAGCTAAAGAAAGAGATCGAGGAAAGTGAAAGGAGAGAAACTTCAATGCGCAGTGTTAGCTATGTTTTCTCTAAATTCAACTTGTTGGACCCTCAAATTATATAAATGGAGTGGTTACAACTTACCATTCATTTCATTGATGTTACTATTATTTTTGAAGGGGTACAATCATATATGTTCGGTGTCATTTTGGATTAAAGAGTTATCAAGAACTCTATATATAATACAATAATAAATGATATTATTTTAGGATAAAATGTCGTCAGTTTATGATAAAGAACTCTTTATTTTTGAAGGAGGTGCTCGTTGTCTCCAGCGGGTTGCATGGCCGACGTCGGCATCTGTCTCTCCTGGGTGCCATCCTTGTGCCACTGTTTCCGCTCCGTGGCTTACAAGCCTCATTTAGACTTGCCTTTTCGATCCAAAAAAATATACAATTGTCTGGCCATTCTCGTTTTGGCGTGGCCTACTTGGGGCCCAAGGCCAATTACTTTGGGTCCAAGTGCTGACCCGTACGATAAATGGATAATTAAATAAAATAAAATTTTAGTAAGTTATAATAATTAACTATATACAAATAATTCCCTATGGGGTTTACGTAAATCCCGTTTGGGTTTCTGGTGCTTTCGTTTCAGACGTTGTGAGGCTCTACGTTTGGTGTGACTGAACTTTCTTTTCCGTTTGATGGGGTTCTGGCAGTCGGAGTCGGGATAGGCTGGGGTCGTGGTAGTGTGTATCGAGGCGTCTCCTTTCTTCGGAAGAATTGTTCCTTGGAGGTTCGTCTTCACTGCCCACAAGTGACTCCGGAAGAATGCTGCTTTCAGGGTAGTGCTTGGCTTTCGTCTACTTCCTCGTCTTGTTCGGTTGAGTTGTGTTTTGTTTCGCTTTGTAGTGCGCATTTGCCTGTATGTTGCACCATCTTTGTATTTTTGGTTTATTTTTTACGGTTATTCGTCTGCAGACTTGTCGGCCTTCGAGGTCCAGATATGTCTGGCCTCGAATTTTTACCTTATAAAAAAAATGATAGAATGACATTGTTTTTTGACTTTTTTCCCACTATAAAAAAATTATAAATAAATAAAATAATCGAAGAAAAAACTAATAAATTAAGGATAGAAAACACAATACAATAAATATTGAGTCAAATGTAATTTGTTGTACTCTAACATAAAGGAGGAGCACGATGTTCCTAACACAGGAGCATGAAGAGGAGATGTTTTCTATACAGGTGATTCAGGATGATAGGGAAGATTCTGGAGAGGAGGACATGGATTATGAGCCTACTCAGACAGTCTAGCTTTGAGGCTGGTTTGTCCTAGCTATTTGGCGAGAGTTGACAATAGGTTGCATGCTCTAGAGAAATCACTTCCCACAATTCAAAGGGAGCTTAGGGAGTCTTGGTAAGAGAGTCTTCGCCAACAGGAGAACCGAATCAAATTAATAGCAGACATGACTCACAATATAGAGAGGTGGGTTCAGCGTCAACACCGATGCCAATCGCACCGCCCACCACCACCATAGTAATTTGGTTAATTAGTTTGTCTTTTCCCTCACCTAATGTTCTATTTGTTGTCTTTATATGATTTATTTTCATTGAGGACAATGAAAAATTTAACTGTGAGGGAGGGTTTAGTGTAGATTTGCATTCATGTTAAATTTTTGTTTTAGTTAGTTCACGTTTAGTTTATTGCATTCACGTTTTATATTGTCTTTAATAAATTGCATAAAAAGAAAAAAAAATATAAAATCCCAAAAAAAATATCATGCATTGCATACATATGTATTCTTCTAAACACCCCATCTTCCCTAGTAAGTCCTTTATTCTGTTTTGAGCATAACCATAAAAGTTCTATGACATGTTTGAATTGCTTAGCCTTATCTTATACTTATGTTTTTTATGTGAAACATGATTTGATGAATATAACTAAGCATGTATGATCTATTGCTTTAGGTGTAATTGAAATCCAACAAAATTTTGTCCTAGTGAGATATTTTTAGCATTATAGGAATATTCATTATTTTCCCTCTGCTTTATTGTGTAATTATACTCTCTTTGTGCAATTACCTTTTGGTATTGACATATGTATCTATTTTTCGAGGCCAATTTTTACATGTTTGTTGTCGATGAGTTTCAAGTGTTAGGGCATTATTTTTCTTAGCCTATTATTATCCATATCTTCTTTGTGTTATGTCCATTGCTTGAAGCCATGATGAGCCTATTAGCCTTTTCTTTGAAGCTCCACAAAATTATATCCTTAGCCGATGATAGCTTGACCCCATTCGGGAATTAGGATTGGAGTTGATGATGATTTGATGATGTTGAGTCGATGAGAGAATGCTAATTACATATTGAGAGGTTATGACTATGGATATCATGCAAGTTATTATTATTCCTCTTATTTGTATTGTTGGCTCCAAAAGGAAAAAAGAGAGAGAAGAAAAAAAAAGAAAAAGTAAAGTAAAATTCAAGAAACTTGGGACCTAAGAATGATAAAATTCACTTAGGGCCGGTAAAAGTCCAAGAAAAAAAAAGAAAAAAGAAGATAAATTAAAATAAAGATTCATAGACTTATTTCATTTGTGAGAGTTGGATTTGATCGGTTGAGTTTGATATTCTTTTGTAAAGTTAGTGATTGAGTTTGAGACATCTTAAGAAAGAGTTATGATTGAAGTTGATGTTTAGGTCTAAGATCTTAATTCCCGAATTATAAGCACCACGTAGTCAACTATGCCCTACTTTTTATACCATGCCCCGTTACAACCCTGCAAAAGACCACTTGATATTACTCGCTGACATCAGCATCCATGGTGGAGATTTTGGTGTTTCTATGTCAATGCCTACTTAGCTTTTTGCACATAACATTGAGTTGAGATTTGTACTTAAAGCCTAAATACATTGAGAGTAAGTGAAACACGTTTTCTCGGTGAGGTTGGATGGATATTTACCTATTGCTTTGATCGTTCATATACATGTTATGATTGTGCATTGATGTTGCTTTTGACGAGGCACAGATATGAATGATATGCTTGTGGGATGAATGGTTGTTGCTTTGTTTTATTTTGCTCGAGGATTAGGAAAGGTTAAGTGTGGGGGAGTTTGATAATGCATATTTTAGATATGCATTCTAGGTAGTTTTATAGTAGTTATAGTGTGAATATTGCATGATTTATGTTCAGTTTGCATATCTTATCATTTGGTGGTTGAAGTTTGGAATCTACCCATTTTATGGTTAATTCTGCAAATTTGTGGATTCGGACCCAAAAGGGTGGATCAAGGGTGATTTTGGGGCTTGGCTGAAATGAGGCTTAGGAGTGTCCATATAGAGACGCGCCAAGATGGAGATGAGATGAAAGCACAGAGAGGAAGACAAGGGTCTTAACCTTAATCCATAAGTAGCCAGCACATCTTGTAGGAACGGTTTAAGAATCTTGAATGTGTAAAAAGATTGACATGGTATATCACTTTTAATGGAAACGATGGTTGGGTTGACAACCAGGTGACAAATTCGATGATATGAGAGTGATACTATTTAGATGATGAGCTTTTGGGAATTTTTGCTACTCCGCCCCTCTCTCCCTATGCAAGAGTGTAAGGGATATTATAGTGTGGCTCTCTATATGTCTATATAAATCAAAACCAAAATAGTAAAGTATAAACCTAGAAAGAAGTCCAAGGATCATGAGATCAAACCAGGGTCGTGCCATTGTTCTAAGGGGCTTTGTGCTATTAGTTGTGCTCAAAATAAAATGGTACAAATCTAATGTATTAAAATTGCAATAGTCAATAAGAAAAAAACAAGCATACTTCTTATATATATATCATAATAACTTTAAAGTTTAAAAGTACCAAACAAATCTTACAATGCCAAACTAGCATAAATTATTCACTTGAAAAGTATCATCCGTCTAATGGTCTTCGAAACAAAATCTCCAATGAGCTCGTTGTAATCAACTTTCTTCAAAAGGTCGTTCTTAATTGCTATTAAAGCTAATCCATTAAGCCTTTCTTGTTTCATTGTAGAACGCAAATAAGACTTCAACAACTTCAGCTTCGAAAAACTTTTTTCCGCAGATTCCACTATCACATGAATAGTCAACAAAATTCTATAAGCAATAATGGCATTAGGGAAACAATGATAATGTTTTAGAAACTCTAAAATATCAAGAGGTCCCATCTTTCGATTAGGCAAAAAATCTTGAAGCAATTAGTTCTTGAGAGCTTTGTGTCTGCAGTTCATGTGCCTTCCAATTTGCATATAGCTGGTTGATATTATGACTAAGGCGTTAGGTGCCCAACAACACTTGTTTCTTGCTTGCAAGGTAGGTATTGTGTTTTATTCCACACGCCCACCTTGAGAGGAGGGTGTAGAGTATGTTGATAGATATAATATAGGTCGGTGATAGGAGTTTGTTGGGAAAATCGGTTAAGAAATAACAGTGTGTGTAACAACCCTATAACAACCGTGGATATAAATAGCTTATATAGGTGTAAATACACAATAGGTTGGAATACAAATTCTAACTACACAAGTTACATATCAAAATCTGAAATTGGTTTTTCTCTTCTCTTCTTCCTTCCTATTGCATTTGTTCCATCGTTTACTGTAATGATGATTGTATGATGATCACAGTTCATCTAGACATGGTTGATTGATAAAATTTAGATTTCGTTTTTAATCTCATTAGAGATCGACAAACTCTCTTATGAAGTTCTTAGATATATATCCACTCTTTAACACTACCAATTTATCTTGACTCGTGAGTAATGTTTTTACAAAATTCCCTAATACTAGGGATGTAGATCGACAAACTAAAATTATAATCATTCCTAGCAATAAAATCTGTAGTTGAGTTTGTTTCCCTATATATAGTAGTACTGAATGATGACAATCTTGAGTTTGTTGCTAATACGCTGGATTTTTTCTATGATCATTAGGATCTCCCACATTGTGGTTCCCTTACCATTAATTACTTTGACCACTATTTAATTGTTACCTTTGATATTGAGTTTCTCAATACCTAAAGATATGGCTCGCTTGATTCGTAAGTAATTTTATTTCTAATCTTTGTTTTATTAGTGTCGTATCATTTTATTGCCTATATCTGCTTTTTGGGAATAAAAAAGTATTTAATTTGAATAAATAAAACCTTGTTTGATTTCAATTTTAAATTTATGATATAGCACATAGCTAGCCAACATTGTTTGGGCTTTTATTATTTGTATTGTATTTGTTAATGCTTAATGGTTTGAGTGTCTCACACTCTCACATGACTAATCCCATTCACATGCATTCTATTTGGAAATGGGATCTTTTCCCTCTAAACAATTCCATTTTTGTTACCCACCCAAATGAATGATTGAAATATCATTTAATTAACATATTTCACATTAATTTCTCTTGATTAGAAAAACAAACCCTAAAAATTTGATAAAGCCAAAAAAAATAAAATTAAAAAGCAGTAAAAGTCTATATAATAATTTTTATTAATAGATGTTTAATGTTCTATAAAGGTATGGGTTAGAAAATTTTATATATATATATATATATATATTATTTGTGAACACATCTTACAGTGTAATTTTTTAATAAATTTAGAACATTAGATTAAGTAGATCAATTATTGTGATTAAATTATTCTTATGAAACAACATAATTATTCAATTCATATATAGCTCATATAAATAATCATATTGCAAAAGAAAATAATGTTTATATGAAAAGAGTTGAAGTTTGCCGTCCACAAAAGAGATCTCATTATAAAGTTGTCAAATGATTAATTATAGCTGTTAAGAGTGTGTTTGGGATTGTTTACCTTATCCATCAAGTGTTAGGATACCGGTAATAATCAGTGGTGGAATTTGGACAAAATTTTCGCAGGGTCGAAAATATTTTTTTGTTAGGGTTTGGAACCTGATTAAGCTAGGAAGCTCGTTGCTAAACCTTTTCATTTATACGAAAGAATCAAAGTAAATATAAGAGGGGACTTATGCCAAAACTCCATAAAAATAAATAAATTATGGAGAATTCTAATAATACTCTACGTTCTATCATAGAAATAAATTCATCTGAATTAGATTTTCAACATTTTCATTCAAAATTAGGATTTAGGAGATATACATTCCTTTCAATTAGGAGATAAGATATATTAAGTGGTTGTGATATTAAAAATAAAAGAGAGATTAGGAGAGATATTAGGGGTAATATTAATTAGTAATGAATTTAACTTATAAAACTCTATCGATTGTTAACTTGTTATTGAAAATTGAAAAGAAAATTTAATTAATTAGTACTATGGTGTAGTTTGTGAACAATAGATTATTTGTGAACACGTCTGAAGATATAATTTGTGAACAAATTTGAAACCGATGAATAATTTTTATAAAAAAAGACTACTAATACATACGAATAATTATACTACGTGAGACGAATAATTATGTTGATACGTATGAATAACCAATATGTTCACAATTTATACCAAAATCATCCCATAATATCTATATATTAAAAAAAATGCCGGAGGGGCCGTGACCCCCACCCGCCTCCAAAGCCTTCCGCCCCGGCTAATAATTATGATGATAATCCTTGTAACCTTATCTTAAACTAAAAGATTTTTTTTTTCGATTTTTCTATCCTATATCTTTGAGGTATAGGATAAGATTTCTGTTTTAGAAAAAAAAAGAATATTTTTAATTAAAATGCATTAGCCAAACTTTAAGGCCTTGTTTGGTTACTCGGTTAAAAATCCAAGAAGTTTAAAAACCCAGGAAGTACAATATATTCCTGTGTTTGGTTGACAGAAAGATACAGGAATTCAACTTCCCAGGAATTTCAATTCCTGCAAATCGTAGGAAGTTCACTTACCTAGGGGACTAAGTAAGTTCAACTTCCACCCTTTTTTAATGTAATTTTCTTTATTTTCCTATTTATATTTCTAAAAAACAAAATTAAACCAAACGACTTTTTTCAATTCATGGGAAGTACATTTCACGGGAATTCAATTTATGGGAAGTAAGTTCCCGGGAATTGTACTTCCCGCATTCAACCAAACGAGCCCTAAATTAGATTCCTATAGTCGTTTATTTTTTTATAGGGTATCTTTCTCAATTTAAGATCTTATCCTAAAGACAGATTTTTTATCCATCAAAGATAGTTAAATATATGAGATATGAATATCTCATAAACAAAGAAAATGATGTCGAGAAAACTGGAGAACAGGTTATTTTTTTTTTAAAGCAAATAGTACGTTCGCTATAAGCTGTTCCAAAAATTAAATGAGCTTATATAGCTGTTCAGATTTTATCAATAATAAAATTAAATTGGATAAATTTCGTATTTAGACTTGACATTTCACATCCATATTAATTTAAATAGGTCTTTTTTTTTTCCATAAGTAGGCACTAGTTCCATTACAGTATGGGAGATGAGGATTCAAACTCATGACCTACTGGTCATTACGTGTCATCCTTATCAACTAAGCTACTAATCTAACAAATAAGTCATTCAAGTCCTCTAGCGTTTCTACCCAATGGACACACAATTTGTTTAGTATTAAACGGTATGTTGTTTAGAACAACACGTATCTAGAGGTGGAAATCAATTCACTTAGATATATCGAATTTGGGTTGGGTTATTCGCGTTTGGGTCATTCAAACCAAATTGCAGGTAATTTCTTACTATGATTTAGTCATTCGAGTTGGATAAAGTTGAATAAGATGTATGTTCATTTGAGTTTTTGTTGTATTAGGATTCGATTATTTTCATTTTTTTTATTTTAACGTTCATATTTAAATTTTATGAGGATGTATATTTAGCTTTGGATTGTTTCGGGTTTTGATCAAAGTTCAGGTCTCGTTGAGTTTCGATTCATTTGAGTTTGGGTCAATTTGGGTTATTTATGTTATATGAATCCCATTTCAAAATTGGTCTGGTCGGATCGGTTTTCATGTGATGTATTACTAAGTTTTATGAGATTCGAGTCAATCGATTTTTGAGTTGATTGACTCGGGTCTTACACTCTCCATACACCTAATTCTAAATGAAAAAACAGTTTAATATTTAACGGAAAGATTGTTCAGTATTTGATACGGATTGGAAAATTATTCAAGTCTTCGGATTAAGCTGATTAGGGGTCAAAAAAAAGGTCAAGCGATTCTCTGGTCGGAGAAAGACGGCAAGTGATCTAGAATGGGCCCATTCAAGTAATGAAATAGGCCCAAATTCATTGGGCCAGGGTCCACCTTGTGGAATGGGTGGTTGCTTCGGCCCACCACGTGACCCCATCAACCCCAGATTGTTGCTACTTTATGGGACCCCACCCACCTTGGTTCATTCCCTATTTCCCTTTGCCTTGATGACGTACGAGTGGGGCCCTAGCTACCCGTTATTGCTTTTCGAGATTTTACGTCAACAAGGTATTCTATTCGGGATGCACTTAAACCGGGACTAGGCCGAGTGAATCAACAACACAACAATAGAGTTATTTGTTGTTCTACGGAGATTTAAAAACATCGAGGGATAAAATTTTAAAAAAATTCACAATGGAATAAAGTTGACTTAAAATCATACCGTCGATTAAAACAAAAATTCAAACACCATGTTAAACAAAAAAAAAGGGTGTTGCTATATACACCGCAAATCCGGATTAAGGATTTGCACGTCCTTAAGGACGTGCAAGTCTGGGACTATGCACGTCCACTAGCAAAGGCTTGCACGTCCTTAACAACGTTCTTGCGCGTCTTTAAGGACGTGCAATACTCGCACGTTGTTAAGGACGTGCAAACCCTAGTAGGGTTTTAGGGTTTAGGGTTTAGGATTTCCGAGGGTTTTGTAATGTTAATTGATAAAATTGAAGTGTTAGCTAGTGGAGTTGAAGGATTTCGGGTAAAATTAAATAGAAAACAATATTTGTTAAGGTTTTCATTCGGATAATATGCGAATAACGTTACAAGGAACGGAAAAAAAAGTTTACATTCATAATACGCAATATATTCTCTATACGAAACGTATCCGTACCTGGCAAACTTGGAGACGAGGATTGCTTTGCGGCTCGCCCATAACAATTCTAGCGGTGAATGAATATATCGAAACAAGTCGGACTTTGTTTTGGAGTGCGGAATCAAGCTGTCTCCCTTCGCTTCAAATAGGCACTGCTGCGTCAATGGTAAGCAGAAATGCACGTCCTTAAGGACGTGCTAGGGTTTAGGGTTTGGGTTTAGGGTTAGGTAGGGTTCGGAAAAATGAACGTCCTTGTATGTAGTTTAATATATTTTAATATATTTTAATGTTTTTATTTTAATTTATTTTAATGTCTTTTAATATATTTTAATATGTTTTAATATCTTGTAATATATATTAATCGTTTTTATTGTTTTTCCATTAAAACTATCAAAATATACAAACTATATAATATCTATCAAACTATATACTAAAACTAAATAATTATATAGTATCTATCAAACTATATACTAAAATAATCTATCAAATTATATTATAAAACTATATTAAAATCTAAACTATATTATAAAACTATAAAAATAAATCAAACAAAATAAATAAATCAAAAAACATACCGGTGGGGTCGGGACCGACGAAACCTCTACAGACCGCCGCTTCCGCGGCGGTAATAGGTCCGCCTCCACCACTCCGTCGCCATCACCACCACCACCACTACCGGACGCCGCCGCCGCCGCTGCTCCACCACCACCACCGTCACCACCACCACCCTCCTCAACCTCCATGGCCGTCGCCCCACCACCACCCCCGGCCACAGGCTCCACCGCCACCCCCTCTACCGCCACCCCCTCCCCCACAGGCTCCACCGCCACCCTCGATCTCTCCGGCTCCATCTCGGCTGTTTCTCTCTCTCACTCCGGCGATCTTTCTCTCTCACTCCGGCAATCTCTCTCTCACACTGCGGCGAAGACGATCTCTCTCTCTATTTCTCTCAGGCAAACACGAAGGAGACGAAGAGGCACGTCCTCTTCGTCTTTTGTGGACGGGCTTGCACATCCTTAAGGACGTGCAAGCCCGTCCCTGAGGACGTGCAAGCACGTTTTTAAAAAAAAATAAAAACGTGCTTGCACGTCCGGGCTCGGGTGGCTGCAAACTCCCTTGCACGTCCTTAAGGACGTGGGGATTTGCGGTGTATATAGCCGGAACGAAAAAAAAATATAAACAACTACTATTTCCAAAAAGATATATCAAGCGGAAATAAGAGATCAGAAAGAGACCAATCAAATTATATTGACTCATTCGATAACTGTTCTAGAAAATTTTCATAGGAGGCAAATAGACGAGTCAGTGGTGGTTAAAGGCTAGGGCCTAGAGTGACATCCGACAAGGGTGCCGACGATCACCTGATGTATGTATCTAGTGATCCTAATGTATTAATTAGTGAGTAATTAAATAAATCAAAATTATAAATGCTTAACAAAAGAATTGTTGTGATGTGTGGATGATTGTCCCACATCGAAAAATACGGAACCCCGGGCCTTGCATACAGTGGGTTACTCCTCCTATTGTCAATTGGTTTTAGGATGGAACCCCGCTGGTCTTGTGTGTTCGGCTTGGGTGCGCATGATGCACTCGAACGTGTGGACTCCCACGTTATATGGCCCACCGAGATTTATCAAGAATATTTTTTTTTAAGATAAATAAGTGAAAATGTTGATGAATTCTTCTTTTAGTATATACTGAATATGTAACTAAAAATAGAAATTTCAAATATGTATAATTTCTTGCTTAGTGGTTGATATGATTAATATGACCTCTCATTATTAAGTTTTCGGATAAAACTATAATTTTGGAATCAATCATATATATATATATATATTCTTGTTTATTAAAAGACATTAAATTAGTTAACTTTCATCCAATATTTAAACATTTATATCTATATCTGTATTTATATTATATATCAAAACGAAACTATCGGATATGAGCAATGTTTAAGCTTTTATTTTAAAAATACAAAAATAAAGCGAACAATTTAGGTTGAGATAATCACCATATTTAAAATTTTAAATTATTAGTCGGATCTGTGTGTCAATATCAAAAGACCAAGCTAGGCCAATAAAAAGTTTTACAAGTGCAAATTATTGTTCGGTATGGTCTATATATCATATTCAACTTACAATCCCACGATTTCTTTAGCATAATTGGTTATATATAAGCTTTTTTTTTGTTTTGTTTGCAATATTTGATTGACAAGAGGTTCTTCGTCCGTTGTTTTCGCATAAGATTTGATTAGACATAAATTTGATTATCGATATGTTTTTTCATCAATTTCTGACTTTTGGTGCGGAGAATCCGTACTATAACTATTTTTTAATTTAATTATTGATTTTAATAACTAAATATTGCGGAGTAGTGTAAGCTTCCTCTCAAAAATATATTAATATAATATTTCAAAATTACATCAATTAAAAATATGATAATTATCAACAATATTCATTCAATATATATAATAATAAAATAGAGACGTGAAATCCCATGTGTCGGACTCTGATCGAATTAACGTATTTGTCATATTTTGGCTCAATTTGATTTTGCTTATTTTAGCCACGTCAATTAATAAACTCCTGTCTTTTAGCCAAATCATTTAATATAGTCCATCTTCATTAACAATGAAAATTAATTTAAATAATAAAATGTTATCGTATCTTATTTCGTTATATGATGATAACATTTTATACTTATACTTGAATAAAAAAAATCGTGGGGCCTCCTTTTCCCTTTAAAGAATTTATTTATTTATTCATTAGTCATATTGCACCATACAAAATAGAATTTTTTTTTCAAAATATTCATTGAAAAATAAATAATTACACATTTATTCACTACTTGAAACTATTTACGGAAATATTCATTTTTTGCAGACAAAACAGAAAAACTCGGTCTTAGTCCGCGTTTTATTAACAAAGTGAAAATTCTATAAAAAGAGTAATGGATGGAAAAAAATAACGAAAAAAACGCGGGCTGAAACCGCATTTTTGTTTGTTAATTTATTTCGAAATGAATTATAGAAATATTGTACCTTTTACTCAAAAGACGCGGCTTGAAGCCGCGTATGTTTTTTTTTAAGGAAAATGAAAAGGGAAGCGGGGTTCCCTGGTTGGAAGGAGGGAGGAGCCGGAGGCCGGAGAGAGGAGGAGGACGGAGGTCGGAGGTCCATGGTGGGAAGGAGGAGAGAGGAGGTCGGAGTCTCGATTTGGGGCAGCCATCGACCGATTTCGAGCCCGGAGGTCGCTGGTGGGAAGGAGGAGATGGAGTCGAACTCAAACCCCCTGAAGCAGAAGCTCATCCTTCCCCTCAAAACCCGTCTCCGGATCTCAATCTTCACTTTCGTCTTCGACTCCATCCGCCGCCCTGACTACTCCCTCAACCGCCGCCTCCTCACCTTCCTCGACCGCAAATCCCCCGCCAGCTCCACCCCCGACCGCCACGGCGTCTCCACCCACGACCTCACCCTCGACCCCTCCCGCAACCTCCGGGTCCGCCTCTTCATCCCTCCGCCCTCCGCCCCCTCCCCGCTCCCCGTCGTCATGTACTACCACGGTGACGGCTTCGTCTACCTCAGCGCGGCCTCGTCCGTCTATGACTCCCTCTGCCGGCGCCTCGCCTGCCGCCTCGGCGCCTTTGACGCCCTCCGCCCGCGTTTTCAGCCCGCGTTTTTTTCGTTATTTTTTTCCATCCATTACTCTTTTTATGGAATTTTCACTTTGTTAATAAAACGCGGTCTAAGACCGCGTTTTTCTGTTTTGTCTGCAAAAAATGAATATTTCCGTAAATAGTTTCAAGTAGTGAATAAATGTGTAATTATTTATTTTTCAATGAATATTTTGAAAAAAAATTCTAATTAATCTATGATAAATTTTATAAATAAAATAGCATAATTAATTTCATTCAATTTAATGCTACAAAATTCACATTAAAAAATAAGGCTATAAAATTTTTACTTCGGAAAACATCACTTGAACTCATAACTTGTATTGGAATGATTTTATTTTTATAAATTATAAAGTAAGCATTTTTAGTTAATTAATTTAATTAATTAATCATATATGATCCATCACCAATCTAATGTATGATCAAATATATATATTAATCAATTAACAATAATAAGATTAAATTTGAATAATATTTTATCCAATTTTATATTAACTTTTATTGTAACAATCTAAATTTAATATTAATACCATTTAAAAATAAAAGGCAAATTGCATAAAATAGCACGAACTTTAAGTATAGTTGCACTCAGTGGCACGAACTTCAAAAAATACAAAAATAATCACCAACTTTGGGGTTTAGTTGCACTCAGCGGCATGAACTTAAAATATCAAATTTATCACTAGAGTTTGTTTAAAAAAATATCTTGTGAGAATATAAGAGTAAAAAAATATATCATGCAAGAGCACGAGTAACATATACTAGTAAACACAATAAATCTGAATTATAGTTAAAAAATTAATGCTATAGATTTAATGACTACAATTGATATATACATTTACATTTTATTTATCATATGATTAATATAATATATACTTTTTTATGTAATTATATTTTTTTATTTGAATAAATGGAAAGTGTTCGAGTAGAGTTGTAGAAAAAACTCTACTATTAATATCATGTTGGAATCTATTAATATTACTAATTCTGTTAGCATTTTGCTGACGTGTCATGCTCACAATTAAACCTGATTATTTTAATCAATTTCTCTTTTCTTATTGGTTGGTTATATTGTCGGAAATCTTTGATATATGTTTCCTATTTTTATTTTGATCGCAATCTTCTCCTTAATCATCTATATACATTGAACTTGAGTTGAATCTTGACTGTTTTATTTTTGAAAATTGAAATTACGTATTTCTCATACTAAATCGAATATTTATTACGGACAATGAATATTTATTACTGTTAATAATTTAAAATATTTAAACTAAATTGTTAATAAATTTGACAATTCATAACATTATTAATTTAAACAACTAATAAAATTATTTTATATAATAATATTTGATAATTGATTTAAAAATTTTAACTAAATTGTTAATAAATTAAAAAATTAAAAAAATTATTAATTTAATATTATAATTATATTTGATAATTAATTTTAATATTTTAAAATATTTTAATTAAATTGTTATTATTTTTTAGTCTTTAATTAAAATCTATTAAGAAAAATAAAAAATAAAAAATTTATTAAGTTGTACACGTGTCATCGTTTTATTGGTTTCGAATTTGGGAAGGTGCCCAATATAGGGGAACCCCAAATTTGAGGAGGTTGTCCATAATGGTTGGGTTCCCCAAATCGGATGAAAAAGTGAAATCAGGAGGGGGCTCTCGACCATTGTGGATGCTCTTATGTGGTATGTTTGAGTTTATTGTCACTTTATCTTATTAAATCATTTTCATTATTTTTTATTAATTATATTGTATCTCTTTCCAACTAATTATAAATTCAAAACAATTATGTTATGCATTTTGCTCTTTTATAAATAAGTATATAGATATATAGAATAACGTTCGAATCACATATATAATCGAATAATATTTTAAATAAATTTCACAAATTTCGCGTCTTTAAGACGCGGGTATTACACTAGTTCTTATCTAATCGTCATATATAAAAAGAGATGCAATATCTTCTTTTTCTGAAAATTTCTACCCCTGAGGTAAGGCGTAATTCACGCGGTATATAATTGTTTGACATATTTCACCTGGTATCTCTAAGGTTTTAATTTTTTTTTCCGTCAAATACCCTTCCATCCTAATTTGGAATTTTCAAAATCACCATTCAATGAGCTTACTTATGAGATTGATAATTCCTAGCTCGGAACTCCGTTTTATACGTTCAACCTATCAAACTAATGATGATATTGCATACAAAAGCATGGCATAGACGATGTGGTCAAATAAAGCAAGGTGGCATCAGGGAAGAGCTTGCAAATGCACTGTAGAACAGTTTCAAATCTGGAAAAAAAATATAAAATCTTCAATCGGGCACGAATTGGATTGAACTGTTGATTGATTAAGCTTCCCACAACTTGGAATAACATGTAGGAAGACAAATAAGGGCTCGAGACTTACCCAGATCGGCTGCACATAAAGGTCCATTTTTTCAGCTTCGGGCGAGCACAGGTAAATCGATTGGCGGCGAGTTGGCTCGAACTAGAAATGGGGGTTAGAAGGGTGAATCTTTTTGAAGGTGCAAGGCTTGGAATGAGACATTTTAGTGGAGAAATGAGGGAGAAAGAGGAGTTTGTAGTAGCACTTCAATGTCCGACAATGGTGGACGGCGAATCCGGGTTCAATCCAAATCCTCCCAAAGTCT
The DNA here is from genome assembly GCA_963922045.1 of Persicaria maculosa. Classification (NCBI taxonomy): domain Eukaryota; kingdom Viridiplantae; phylum Streptophyta; class Magnoliopsida; order Caryophyllales; family Polygonaceae; genus Persicaria; species Persicaria maculosa. Next base: position 25,112,405 of record OY998267.1, on the reverse strand, counting down.
AGGAGCCTCTTTGTACATATTATTCCAAGTTGTTGGAAGCTTAATCCATCAACATTTAAATCCAATTCACACCCGATTGAAGATTGTTTATTTTTTTTTCCGGGTTTGAAAACCGTTGTACAGTGTATTGTGAGCTATTTCCCGATGCCACCTTGCTTCCTCCGACCACGTCGTCTATGTCAGGGTCTTGTGCGCAATTTCATCGTCAGTTTGATAGGTCGAAAGTAGAAAACGAAGTTCCGAGCTAGGAGTTATCGATCTCGTAAGTAAGCTCCTCGAATGGTGATTTAAAAATTTTCAAATTAGGATGGAATGGGATTTGGCAAAAAAAATAAACTCAATGGTATCAGGTGAAATATGTCAAATAATTATACACCGCGTGAATTACGCCTTACCTCAGGGGTACCTCGTGCAATTTATCTTATCTCATTTAATTGAATAGAGATTAAGAGTATGTTTGGATAACCAATTAATTATAAGAGTGAATTGCACAATCTAACCCTAAAACCGAAATGGTTTGCACCCCTAACCCACTATCCATATAATTTGAAAAGGTTAACCCTCCCCCTTTAAAAATTTGCAACCCAACCGGTTAAAAACTAACATTGAAACAGGAGGGGGTAATTAAGGAGGGGAGAGAAACTGTAATGTGTTGATAGGGAGAGCCGGAGAGAGGAGGAGAGGACAGTTTTTTTTGTAAAACTGTCAACTCAACTGTCACACCTAATAAAAAGGGAGGAGGGAGGGCAAGAGGCAGTCATTTGAAACCGTCATAGGTGAAAGGAAAACGGAAGAGGAAGAAAAATAGAAGGAAAAAGACGAACCTGCCTCAAAGGAGGAGAAGAGGTCGGCATCGAAGGAAATCCTAACTCTACCGAAGGAAGAAGAGGCCGGGATCGAAGGAAACCCTAACTCTACCGAAGGAAGAAGACGACCCTGACAGCGTTTAGAAGAGAGGGATGGTCGATTTTCAAGTAAGTAAACCCTAACTCTACCGATTTATTACCGATTTCCGAAATTGAAAGGGGGAGGGACCGATTGAAGAACCTAATTTGTTTGTCATGGTTTGAAATTGGATGAAGGGGTGGAATATCCCCCTGTCATGTAGGAAGTAACAGGCGTCAAGTTTGAAAACAATGGGTGGAAATGTGAGAATGGGGGTGTTCGCGGCGGGGAGAGAAGGGAAGTACCATTGCCGTGATGATATGGTTAAGTCCATGAATGGGGAGGGAAATGGGGGAAAATCTACACATGATGGTGAACATTGGGTGAGTTTTGGAAAATTGGTGAAATTGGTGTAATTGGGGAAATTGGATAGGTTATTAGAGAGGGAAATTGGGGAACGTTGATCCCGTTATAAAATTTTCAGGAACTAGTTATTAGGTGTGATTACATTTGTAAATCCTTCGACCATTGAATGGAAATGCTGCTACATTATTTCATGTCATATTTTGAGTATTTAGTCGCCATGTTGAATATTCCTCCTGTCATGTGAAGTATATTAGGTGGAAGCTTAAAAATGTTTATAAAGTTTGCTCTGAATATGGTGACATCTGATATGTTTAGGGTCAAAAATTTACTTGGAGTTTGATGAGTATAGTGTGAGATATGGTTTCTGTCATGTTTGAATGCTCAGGTGAAATGTTATATAACCTTACCGTCATGTGCATTATGACTGGTGTGATGATAATGATCATATGTTTGCAGAGGTCTAATGCATTGCTTCCCAATCTGCAGGGTATCAAAGCAGAACATGGCTCGTCCAGCTGAAGGTCGGATTACCGAGATACTGACAACAGACGAGGTATGGTTTGCGTAGTGTCGAACAAGGGAAGTTGGTTTTACATATGAGTGGATTTTACAGATGAGTGGCTCTAACATTTACTCCCCACTGTGCAGGCGATTTATGCCGTCTCCGAGGACCGGCATTTCAAGTGCCGGTGCAATCAGTACGCCCGGCCCTAGCTCCTTTTAAAATTAGACGAGTACCTGACCACCTCAGACTGGACCCATTTGTTGGAAAGCACGTTGGGCGGCACTGCGAGGCTTGGTTCCAATGTCGAGTTCTCAGCACAACTAGTCCACTACGTCCTGTAGCGGCAGCTGTGGTCGAAAAAAGAGCACGAAGCCTCGTATATGATCCAGGGCTCTATAGTCCAGTTCTCCATCATTGAGTTTGCGTTGGTGGCCGAACTGAAGTGCTCGTATGTGCCGCGGAATGACGACACTGAGGTGGACAAGGCTGCATGCTCAGAGTATTTTGGGGTGGAGAAGCTGAGGATGGAAGACTTCGAGTTGCGTTACTTAGTGGCGAAGAAGACCGAACGTTCCCCCGCCAAGCGCTTTAAGTTCGCGCTGATAATGCTGGTGGAGGGGGTGCTCTTCGTAAAGGAACCTCGCAACTATATTCAGGGGTGGGTTGTGAACATGGTGTTGGACATTGATTTCTTCTTGCGTTACCCGTGGGGGCGTGTGTGCTACGAGCAAACCCACGATTTCCTAAAAAATGCTATCGAGCGCAAACTCTAGCATGGGGTCAGCGGTCCTCGCCCGTCATACTTATTAGCTGGCTTCCCCCTCGCCTTCCAGATATGTGTACGAAGCTCACTTGACAATGAACTCTTTGTAGTGGACACATTTTAATGTTCACTGGACAATTTAAATTCCAAACTGATGGCGAATAACCTCGGGTTTTGTTTATAGTTTTGGGTGTACGAGGCTCTGTCCCTAGTCGCTAAACAATTCGCTATCATGAGAAATGACAAAGTCTACCCTCGGTGCCTGTGATATAAGTCGAAGGAGCACAACATCACGTACGATTCTGTTGCCCTCCGCCTACAGGAGTCGAAGGAAGGGCTGGGCAGCTTTGACGAGGTTGACGCTGTTCGGACAGTCCTCCTCCCGGATGCCGAGGAGGATTGGAAGGGGGTTGTCCTTGGCGCCTTCTACCCGACATAGAAGCCAGATAAGTTCTTCGACGACCTCGTCCAGGAGTTCAATGTTGCTGCGCGACAAGGGGCGAGCACGACGCAGGCATCCGGGTCAGGCACGCAACATGAGGGAAGTACGGCGGCAACCCAAGTGGATTGTCAATGATTTTGTCTAAGATGGATGAAATGGAGAGGACCATAATGGCCACTTTTAATGAGATGATGCAAACGGTTGAGGCGTCGATGGAGGAGCTGAAGAGGGCTGTTATCGGGTAGAAGCTAGCCGAGGACGCGGTCAAAAACTCGCTGGAAAGGGATGGGACCCCTAGGGATGAACTCGAACATGTTGGTCTAAGGAGGTAAGATGGTCAACTTGTCATTTAAGTATATACAACCGTCATGTCTAAAGTTACAGGCGTCATGCTAACTTTATTCTTATTTCTGCGTAGGGTGACAACACTGTTAAGGACATGGGCCAGAAATCGGGAACCGATACTGATCGACAAGAACCTACCCAGACAACCGTTGAGGTAAGTAATGTAACTCGTACTGTGATGTCAGTGTTGTCAATCGAGGTGACACTAACTCATGATGTGAAGGAGAAGAGTCAGAATGAGGGCACAGACCCTGGGGACACGGAAATGGAGAAGGATGCTGAGCCAGAAGAACCCACTACAGAAACAACCGCTGAGGTAAGTCATCTGACTTATAGTGTCATGTCAAGTTAAGTAGTTGTCCAGTCTAACTCTATGAGCTGTCATGTATCATAACCGGACCAACTTATTTCCCACTTGTGCGCAAGGTGAGGAAGTTTTGAAGGAAAATGGTCTGACTGATGGCACAGGGCTTGGGGACACGGGAAGGGCGATCGATGTTGAGCCAGAAGTACCCACCACCCTGACAACCGCTGAGGTAAGTCATTTGACTCATACTGTCATGTCAAGTTAAGTAGTTGTCTAGTCTAACACTATGAACTGTCATGTATCAGAACTGAGCTAATGTGGTTGAGGTGCTGGCTGAGGGCTCTAAGACTGAGGCGAAAGGGCTTGGGGACACAGGGACGGCAACCGTTGCTGAGCCAGACGCACCCACCACAAGGACATCCGCTAAGGTAAGTCATTTGACTGTTAATGTCATGTTAAGGTAAATAGGTGTCATGTCTTCCACTAGCGACTGTCATGTGTGTGGACCCTGTTTGCATGTACGAGGCGCAGGATGAGGGCTCTCAGGCCGACTCCCCCTTGAGCGTAGGAGGACAAGGGTGAGGCGACCCCTTACGTCGTTGGTTGGGCACGACGTCTCTCAAGCGGTGAAGAAGTCGCGGGTTGACAAGGGGAAGAAGGCAATAGCGGGGGTTGACGAAGGTACTAAGGGGGTGAAGAAGTCGCGGGTTGCCAAGGGGAAGAACCAAATGGTGGGGGATGACGTTGTGGCAGCCCAATCGCGCGGGGTCGACGTGTACTCGCTTGTAAACGACTTCTACAAGATTGACGCGTGGAGTGCGTGCTACGAGGACGTGATCTACCCAGTCCCGTCTCGAGACACTTGGTGGGTACCCCAAGCAATCACCAATGAGACTTGCCTCCCCCCTATCAAGCCACGACCTGGGAGACCGAAGACATCGCGGTACCCGTCCCAGTGGGAAAGGAAGTTCCGAAAGCGGCGCCGCACCTAGCGAAACTGTTAGCTCTCTACTTGGACGATCATATAGATATGACATGCCAGCTACATCTTTTGACATGACGGCTGAAGGTAATGACATGATAGTCTGTAGTTGTCGTATTTTGTTTTTCGGGCTCAAATCTTCGGAAACGTTTACGCTCCACCTTTTGCTTTTCAGTATGTAGTTAAACCGTTTTTTGTAATTAAGGCTTGTTGGACATTGTCAGCCATTTTAGTATGTACATGACATGCACGAATATTAACATGCCAAGTGATATTTTGGACATGACATTGCATAGTGGTCAGTTTCAGTCTATTGGAAATGCGAACCACATAAACGTAGATACAAGTGTCAACAATCGTACGAAATACATGAGAGCATAGTTTCAAAAACCACATGACACCATAGTTTCAAAACCTAAGGCCTACGATCCCAAAATAACAAAAAGTGGATTCCAATGTCAACAACAGAAAATCCAACGTAAAAACAATTGTTCAAGCAACCAACAATTGTCCAAACAACAATGTTCTTATAAAGTGGAAGGAGTCAATGACTACTGGGGATCAGGGCTGGGTCGGATGGTACCGTGGAAGATGGCGACACAGAGGACTTGGCGGTACGCAACGATGAAGGCGTCGTCTACCCCTTTGAAGACGCGGTCGCTCGATGCGAGCATCTACATGAACCGGATTGCATAGGGGCCGGAGTCTCCTCTGCGTAACAAAAAAATATATATGTCAAACCAAACTCGCAACACTTGCACTAGAATGTGATCGATGGAAAAGCACAACTTACGATTGCTTGTTCTGAGTAATCCCCTTCACACGGTCGTACTTGAATGGCTGGGGCAGTTTCCCTGCATGTTTGGCATGGAACTCTTGGTAGACACTCAGCAGGGTGGGCAGGGTGTGCGTGACGGGCTTTAGAAGGTCGGGCAGCTATCGCTCAGGAGTGAGACGAGTGTCCGGATCACACATGGACGGTCCACTCGGCTAGGTTGATCTCCAGCGCAACCCAGTGGTTGTCCTTCAGATTCCAGGGGGCCAACACGCGGTCGATGGTGGCCCAAGGCTTTGGAAACCGCTCGGGCAACACTCCATCGAAGTAGTAGGTCAACTCCTCGTCGACGTCCATGTCGGTCTGTTTCTGCAGCAGTACCCCAAAGTAGGGATCGACGACGGCGACAAGTGCGTACTTCGAGTCGTTGAATACCTCCCTCCGGAGGATGCCGCATGCTTGGTCGATATGCTGTGAACAACGAAGGCGTGTCCAGTCAACAACATCAATGTCATGTTATCAGAGCACGGATGAGGGGACATTACCTCTGAGCTCACCAAACGCTTTGGCGCTTTTAGGTCCTCGAAGAAGTCCCTTTGGAGGAGGGTGCCTATCATTGTGCGTGAGGGCTCAGTCCCATCGATCATCCATAACAACCCTCCTTCTTCAAATGCCGCTGGCTCTTCTTCCTCCTCCATTTAAAGCTCCTCTGCAGTGCATTAATGTGGCCTAATGATTTGCTGCAAAATTTCTTCAATGTTTATATACTCTCCGCCTCCTCACTCCTTTCCCCTTCTCTTATTTTGGCGCCATCACTGAGCGGGAATTTTGGGCTCCCTCCCTTTTACTGTAGTTGTCCTTGCAATCGCCTTCTTCCAGCTCTATCTCTCTCTCTCTGTCTTGTCCAATAACCCTGTAGATTGCTTTTTCCCTACTCCTCTCTCTCTCTGTCTTTTCTTCCCTTTTCCGTCTCTCTCTCTCTCACTTGTCCAGCTGTCGATCACAAAATGTCCAGTCTCCCCCCTCATTACCTGCAACCGGTTGCAACTGAAACCCGAATAATCGGTTTTTTGTAATTTTTTTCGGATTGGGTTAACCCTGCAAACTTTTTTCCAAAAGTGGGTTAGTTTAGCAAATCCCCCTAATTATTATGATTTATAATGCATAATATTGTATTATAATAAACTATTATGTATTATAAATCATAATAACTGGATATCTAAATATAACCTAAATAGATAGATTGTGGCTTTAAAAATGAAGGGTATTCATTAATATGAAAAAAATGATTAAATTTAAAAATAAAAAATTTTAAAAAAAATATATGAAAAGGAATAAGTTTGACAAAAGCTACGGTTTAGTTTGTTTTAAAAAAATAAATGAAAATTTCGCGCGGTACCCTGAGATAAGACATATTTCGCGTGGTGTACCAAAGTTTGACATATTTCGTCCGGTACCCCTGAGTTTTTTAATTTTTCACATTTTTAGGATGAAAAACTGAAAGGTCATTTGAGATACAGAGAGAGTCATAGAGGGAGGAGGACGCCGACTATGAAGATCTCAACGTCGGTGGAGTCGACTGTGAGGCCGACAAGGATGACAGGTGATTCTGGCGACTTTGACTGCTCCAAAGGTAAGCTCTTCTTCTCAGTTTAGGCTAGGGATTTGGGGTTTGGAATTTAGGGATTTTGGGATTCTATTTGAGAAAAAGAGAGGGATTTAGGGTTATTCAAGATTTATAGAAATTAATATTGGTTTGTTGTCTAAATCGATGTTGATTTGGCTTGTTTTTTCATATTTTTTATTGCCTTCAATATGTATAAGAATCATGTGTTCTTTGTAACAGTCTTTTTGAATAGATGTTGGGTTTAGGACTTGTTCTTGCAGCAACTTGTTTTTTGTAGCAATATTTATATTCTTTTTGAATTTGCACTTCCATTTTCTTGATTTTTTTTTTGCCTTCTAAGTGTTTGTTTAAATGTCATTTAGAACTGATTTTCAAATCGGTTTGTCTTTCAAGTGTTTGTTTAAATGTCTTTCAAGTGTTTGTCTTCCAACAAATTGGTTTGATAGAGTAATATCAATAATGGAAGATCTAATAGTTCAAACCCCTCAATTCGGTATTAATTATTTGCCATGTCTAATGATCGCTTTACAGGAGGACCCTTACCAATTGAGTTTTCCTCGTCTCTAGTAGAAAATGATATGATGTATGTTTCCTATGTCGTTGCTTCTGTATTGAATTCTCTCTTTCCTTCTGTTGCCAAAGGGTGGAATTTTACTCTCTCTGGACATGTTGCCAAAGAAGAATGATGTATGTTTCTTCCAACGGATTATATTGAACACTAATGATTTGAACCCTTATAGTCTCATATACTATCATGTCTTAGTTGCCAAAGGGATACCTTATTTTAAAGTATGGGTGCTATTTATCTATGGGTGAGTGACCAAAATAACTTAGAAGCTCATTGTATGTATACCCATAATGAAGGTCGCATCAGCTTCATATTACACATTAGAAATTACATAGTAGAAATTACACAGTAGGGAAAATCTCATTGTAGAATTGATCTATAAATTATGAAATTAGCATATTAACATAAACATTACACGATAGAAATTATATCTATGTAGGGCAAATCCCAATGTAGAAATTGATCTATAAAGTATGAAATTAGCATATTAACATAAACATGTTATATGAAAACCATCAAATTAATAAAACAACGTGAAAAATATAAGGAAGAAACACAATTTAATATGAATACTAAGAAAAGGTTGACATTTGAACACACCGCCTCATGAATAAATGCATTAAAATATCAAATAAACATGTTTTAAAAAAATAACAGACCATTTTGCTCTTGTTGAGAGGAATAACAAGTTGTGATAGATAATCTATAGGAAATATAGGAAACTTAGCAGCTGAACAAATCCATATGGAAGACTATTGTTCTAAACTAGCTAATGTAGTATATCAATATCCTCAAATTCAATCACGAAATCCCCCCAAACCATCAGTTCCAATCCCTAAATAAAATGAGACCATTAGTACCTTAATGTTTATGTGATCAATTTGTTGATTCATAATCCTAAATACTTACATCAAAATTCCATATCCAACCTCTAAACCTTAAATTTTGAAAAGGCGTGAAATCAAAAACACCTATCAAGGATCTTTTGTAGCAAATCCATAGGGCCCGACTTTGCTAGCGTCTTCGCTCATGCATAATATGGTGCGAAAATTTTGAAAACCTTGAGGGTACCATGCATAATATGTGAAAGTATGGTATACTACGTGAAAAAGCTCTTATCTCAGGGACACCACCTGAAATTTCCAAAAAAATGAAATTCCAAAGAAAACAATATTTTTATAAACAAAATTGTAATTTAGAGTCATTGCATTTATTATCATATTTTAAATAGATAATTAATGTAATTTTAGAATGGGCCGCCAAAATACACCCCTAAACGCACCTTGGGTGCGTGTAGGTGCTCACCCCCGCCTCACGCACCTAGGGTGCATGTAAATGTGTCGTTTTGTAAAATTTTGTACATAGACCTGTTTGAATTAAAATGGGTTTGCCTGCAATAATTTTTCTTTCTCTCCTCTAGCGGTGGTGACCCTCTCTCTCTCTCTAGGTGAAAGTGTTAGCGTCGACTACGAATTTATACTGCTAGAAAAACTAGTTGTTACTTGCAACAACAAAGCTTTCCAACACATACTCATAATAGTCAATCAGACCACCGATGCCTCCAAAAAGTATATTAAAAGATCAACTTGTTCAGCAGACAACTTTTGCTAACTTATTCTTCGTTTCGGCTCTCTTATTCTTCTTAGGTCTCCCCACTTGTCTCATTTTGAACTCTTGTTGACCCTTTCTTTTGTGTATTAGACTTCTCATCCCAACTTGAATTTACTTGCACCTAAAATCACTAATAACGTGTAGATTTCAAAATTGATAGCGATTCTCCCTCTCTTCTCTCTCCTCTCTGTTAGTAAAACCGAAATTGAAACAAAAATGAAATCTCTTTTTTTAATGGAATTATATAAAAAAATCTAAGGTATATCGAGTATTCAAGTCTTAGATGATATTTTAATTTGAGTATTCGGTGGATAAATTGATTCTATTGGTGAATTGTCATTAGACCTGTCAATCGGGTCATTCGGGTTGGGTTCGGGTCGGGTCATTTCGGGTTTCGGGTAAAACGGGTTCCGGGTAAAACGGGTCCCGAGTAGATTCAGGTTGACTTGAACTCGGGTTTGATCGGGTTTCGGGTCAAATCGGGTCGATTTCGGGTTTGTCAATTTTTTCTTTTTTTAAATTAAAAAATCATGATTTGGTAATTTTGCGATAATTTTAAAATTCTAAAATTAAAGACGTGGTTCATAAGTTCTAGTGCTTGTAATATCTGATCTAAAAGATTTGATTTTTATTATTTCTCTTCATTTTTATTAAACATTTAAAAATATATAAAATATCAATTTTTAATAATTTTTTAAAAATAATTTCATGCAATTAGTAATAAGCATAATATTGTTTTAATATTTTAATAATTTTTTAGTGTTTTGATCTTCTTAAAAAATGTGATGAAAAATCAAAACTCAAATACCATCGATCGAAAGGAGTATTACACAATACAAATAAATATAAAAGTTGATTTGAAAATGAACAATAAAGTGATTGTAATTATAAGATGTAATAAATTGGAATCTCCATAAAAAATATAATCATATATAATTATAAATCAATTGGGTCACTGGGTCAATCGGGTCAAAATTACCGGGTCACCGGATCGAAACCCAGATTACCCGGAAAATTACTGGGTAATTCAGGTTCGGGTCAAAAAAAATCTCGGGTAAAAAAATACGGGTCTTGACCCAGAATTTACCGGGCGTACGGGTCGGGTTTTTCGGGACGGGTTGTGTTTTGACAGGTCTAATTGTCATCAATTCGTGATGGGAGGTGAAATTGATTTTGATGTTAAAACAAGCCTCTAGTTATTAATTTGAAAAAATTCGAATGATGGTGAACCCGCAATAGGTGGGTTGAAACAAGAAGGTGGAAACCACCAACACCGACGACAACGAGGAAGACGGTGGACAGGTCCGGGCCAAAGACAAGGACAGGCTAGGCGATCGTCCTGGGCCCAGTCCGTATGAGGGCCCGACCCGAGATTGTATGCATATGTAAATATTTTGCACAGAATATGCTGCCTTATTTTATAAATGTTTAAAAAGACTCAAATTAAATTACTGCTCATTTAAAAAGTCCAATAAACATAATCCAACTTTAAAAGCTCAATAAGTGAATCAAAACTCTTCTTATTTCTTTATTTTTATTGAACGGTGCTTTTAGAATTAGTCTTCATTAGAGATGGTTGAAATTTATAAATGGGCTCTCTTTTTTTATTTATTTAATAAACATCATTAATCAGCCATAATAATAATAATAATAATAATAATAATAATAATAATAATAATAATAATAATAATAATAATAATAATAATAATAATAATAATAGTAATAATAATAATAATAATAATAATAATAATAATTGAATAATGTTACTTTATGTAACATGTTAGTATGATTTCTGTTGGGCCGGGCCATGTCACTTGAAAACCTTATGGGCCTGACCCAATAATTGTTTGGGCCAGAAGCCAGGTAAAAGAAACAAACAAAATCGCTTCCCTCCAAAACATACATGTTCAAAGTAACACTCTAGTCATTCCATTTCCAACTACTTCAGATTCAGATTGCAGCCAAACTCAATTATTTGAGTTTTTTTTTTTAATTCCCTATGCATCCCATCAAATTACTATTTTTATTTTTTAAAACACAAATATTGGCTTCTTATTCAAATTATATACTTTATGGTCCAACCAAACACAACTGTTCTGCATTTTTATATTTTTTAAATAACCTTCCAAATATTCCAAAAATAATACTTCCAATGAGGTTCTGATAAGAAATTGTCTAGTCTTGTGATCATTATCTCCTTTTTTTTTTTTATCTAAATCATATTCTATTAAAAAAAAGCATGTAATCATTTTTCATGATCAAAAAAATTTGGTCACAAAAGACGGTGCATCATCAACCACTTCAATTCACAATGATCATCCAACTCCACTTCCCACAAAAAAATAAAAAAGTAAAACACTTTACACAACAAGCACAACTGCAACTTCCTCTTTCATTTGATCAAAGCTTAATGCAAAACTTCCTCAATGAGCAAAATACAGATTTCTAGTTAGTTCTCCAACAAGATGAACATCCAAAAGCCACTGATAAAAATACAAGTTGGTTCCTTTTTTTTTTATTCAGTTCTCTATATTTTTTTCATGTGCAAAAACAGCAAACCAACCAATCCAGTAATGGTTTTTGAGATCTTGATTTGAGCTGACAGTTACCAATTTACCATGACTCATACTCTTCCACACCAGGAGCTCCATGGTTCTCCTCCATCATCATCCCTTCGTATCGACACTCGTCGCTACAGAAAGCCTTCTCCCCTCTAAAAAGATCAGCAAATTGCACAACAACATATTCAGAACCACCTTCAATTATTCAATTCAATCAACATGTTAAAAAGAGAGGGATATTCAATTGGAGACCCAACCTGAACATGTAAATGTCTGTGCCATGATCCAGATTCTTCCTGCAAGTGTGACAGAAACTGAGAAAGCTCTCAGATGGGTACCCAATTGGGCCATCAGGTGAAACTGAAACCATGCTCTCATCAATCCTAGCAAAGGGAGATGAACCATCACCACCAGGAGCATCTCCAAAGCAGCTATCAACAACACAGTTATCGAATATCCGAGTCGTCTTCGTCACCGGCCCTCCCCGGGAGATAACACAAGTGTAATCCTCAGATAGCTCCATCTCAGCAGCAGAAATGGACCCAGGTGTGTCAGGCCCCAAATTGGAGCACTTCACCCCACAATGGGATGGGGAAACAAGACCCAATTGAGAATTCCTGGTCTTAATCCCAAATTCCATAGGAGATTTGGGGGAATCTACAGCAAAATTGTTATGTGGGGTAGGGATTTGGATCTTCAGCTGGGAACCAAACAACACCAATCTACTATTCTCAGGCCTTTTGGCCACAATTAGCTTCTCCCTAGGGTTTCCGAGATCCTCCGTGAGTGAGTCAATGATGCCTAACCCAACCCCTTCAGTGTCAAATTTGAGGCATCCATTTCTGGGATCTTTACTGGGGCTGGGTTTGGGGGAGTTAGATTCACTCCAAAATGGGTTCTTGAGAAGGATTGATGTGGGGCTCATCATAACTGGTTCAGTTTCTGAAAGAGCTTTGGAAGTAAAAGCAGTGAATCCAAACAGAAAGTTAGGGGCTTGTTTCTTGTCCGCCATTAACAAAGCTTCTACAGATCAATGAAGAGGGGAATCAATCAAGAGCGCCATGAAAGAGAGTTGAAATCCGGAGAGGGAGGAAGATAAAATTTGATTTGTGAGGAGTTTTTTTGGACTGAAAATCCAGACCCGGAAAGCAAAAACCACCCAAGAGGCTCCATAAAAGACAACAATGCCCTCTCTCTCTTAAACGCCTGTAACCTCCATTTTTAACAAATAAGGAGAGAGAAGAAGAAAAAAGAAGCGAACTTTCTCCCCGAATTTCTCGCTCTATCTATCCTCAGGGAAAATCCATCTTCGCCCCTAAATAACCGACATTCACCCAAATGGACCTTCACGGGTCACAATCAATCAAACCCCCCCAAAACGCACTTGCTTTAAAAATAAAGGATTTTTTTTCAAAAATAAAAGAAGGAAGAGTCTATGTTTGTAGACCCTTTCACAGTTTCACTCTTTGCTTAGCTCATCTGATATTTACAGGAATTACAGGTGCGATTGCAATTTGTGCAAACAAGAAGTCAAGAGGAGCCATTAAAATCCAAATGGGAAATTAAGGAGAAGGAAAAAAAAAAAAGAAAACCCTGAAAGCTGCTGAAACTGTCCTAGAATTGGGTAGAAAAAGACAACTGACTGAGCTAGTGGCTTTAATTCACCATCCCCATGACTCTCTCCTTTATCTTTTTCCTTTACTCTCTTTAACTTTTTCTCTCTTTTGGCGGGTTTCTCTTTTTTTTTTTGTTTGCAATAATGATTTTCGCTCAGCCTTTAAAACTTGCCTGGAATTCCACACAATGGAAACAGGAAGGGGGGTTTGATTGGTGGGTGGGGGACAAGGAGGTGATTCCCTGGTTTTAGTATCAGTACGACGCGTTTCAGCTCAAATAGGCGAATAAACGCTGCATTGCTGTACTGGGTACTGTGTAAACTACCGTTTAACACCATCCACAATGGTTTTGGATAAAATGTACACATTTGCACAAGATGTGTAAAAATACACATCACTTTTTAACAATTTGCTCCAATGGTGAAATGTGCATTTTTTACACACCATTCAAATACTCCATCCGATCCAAAATACATGTCGTTTGACTTTTTAACACGTATTTTAAAAAGCAAAAAACTATATAAAATATTAACTTTTTTTAATAATTTTTTTACAACTTAATATTTGTTGGTAATAAATATTTGATTACCAACAACCTAGCTTTATATCTCTCAATCATCCCATCTGGTTTGTATTTGATTTTGAATATCCACTTACAGCCTATGGGTTTCTTCCTTAAAGGTAACTCTGTAAGGGACCAAGTGTTGTTTCTGTCAAGAGCCTATAACTCAGTTGTCATAGCATCTTCCCAATGAGAAATACCCTTAGCTTGGCTATAACTATTTGGCTCAAATGTCTCACACATGTGAATAAACGAATGCACATACTCAGATGACAAGTGAGCAAGATTTTGCACTGAAAAAACTGCAAAATAATGAGACACATATTCATCATCTGATAAAAGCAATCGAGATGGCATACCAGTGCATATATAATCATTCAGTCGATTAGGACGATGAATTTGCCTCTTAGGAAAAACCGGTGAAGGAGCAATAGATTGAATGGAGTCAGGAGAGCTGTGAGAATTATTAGGAATAAATGTCACTGAAGACAATTGTGGACTCTCTGACTCACTGATAATAGAGCCTTGAGCAATATCTTGTGAAGGGACCACACCTGGTTGAGGATCCCTGGGAAGGAGAACCTCCTCTATCTCTTCGCAATCAAGCAAAGGACATTTAGGCTTGGAGGGACCAGTACTCTTGAATGGAAATTCAGTTTCAATAAAACGAAGATGTCTACTGACAATGATCACTTTTCTGTCAAGATCAAAGAGTTTGAAGGCCTTTTGGTCAGGAGGATAACCCAAAAACACACATCTCCTAGCAATAGTACCTATTTTGTCTCTATAATCATTAGGTTGTAAAGCATAACAGAGACAACCTACTACCCTTAATTGATCATACATTGGAGCAACACCATACAGAACCTCAAAAGGAGATTTCCATTTGAGCAAAGATGAAGGCATTTTATTAATGAGATGTGTTGCACTTAAAACACATTCCCCCCAGAATCTGATGCGCAAGCCTGCATGCAATCTAATAGATCTTGCAGTCTCAAGAAAATGTATATGCTTGCGCACAACTCTCCCATTCTGTTCATGCACACTAGGAAGGAGCAGATGTCTGATGCAATATCCCTTTTCTCAAGAAACAACTCAGTACACCCTTTCTGTGTAAACTCTGTCCCATTATCTGTTCTAATGATCTTAACAGATATGTGAAATTAATTCTCAACCATATTTAAAAACCTTGTAACAGATCTAAGCACCTACAATTTATCTTGGAGCAAGTAGATCGAGGTAGTCCTTGTGCAATCATCTAAAACAGTCAAGAAATATCTAACACCACAAAGGGAAGGAGTCTTATAAGGACCCCATAAATCCAAATGGACAAGCTTAAAAGCAACATCAGCAATATGCTCATTCCTTTCAAACTTGAGTTTATGAGCTTTTGTCATATGACAATCATCACACTGAAAAGAACTCAAAACAAGAGTACTAAAACCAAGTATATGTCTCATGCTTAGCAGCAAATTTACCTCCATGCTTAGCTTTCTCATCATCTCTAAGCCCTTTGAACCACTCTGGATAACCTATCAACTTGAAGCAAAACTCCTTAGTGTGACCCTTTTTTTTACAATAGTCACACATCCTCTCAAACTTAGCCTTCTTGAAATCTCGCTTGTTTTTATCAAACTGTCTGTACTAATCACCAAACTTGCTCTGACTGAATCTATTGAAAGCATTTGTTTCACTCTCACTCTATTGAAATTGTCTCACTGCTAAAGCAAAACTCCTTAGTGTGACCCCTTTCTTTACAATAGTCACACATCCTCTCAAACTTACCCTTCATATAGCTTTTGTTTGCCAAAGACCACCCCGCCTCTATATGCCGTTAGAGTTTCGTTAAATGTCTTTGAAAAAACTAAAATTACCCCTATACATATCATTTTCTTATCACCACTCACTCTCCGCCTATCTTTTTATACATATGTACAACTTTACACACACGTTGTTAATTGAAATTATTCAACAACTCTTACGGTCCTATACTAGGCCCCTTTCAATTCAAGCCTAAATCTCTCCAGAAAACTCCTATGTGAGATCCCCTTCAATATCACCTCTCCATATGATAAGGATATTTTGGTAATTTATTGATTTTTTCCTCTAAAACTTAACGAAATCAAATATAGGGTGGTCTTTGGTAAAAAAAAAAGTTATATAAATGGTGGTTTTCTGCAATATTGATTTTAAAGGATGATTTTGAGCAATATACTCTATTTAAGGGGTGATTTTATGTTGTTTACCATTGTTTTAAAAAAAAGAGTGATGTAGACGCATGGATGGTGATCTTCTGCCGAAAATTCACATCAAATTTCCACATCTCCGATAAACTATACTAATTGAATTATTACTATGATTCATTGCAGGCAGCATAAGATTTTCAGAACACATATACTAACTGTACTGCTCTCACCTATCCTTGAAACTTGCTTGAATCCTTTTCTCATTCCCCGTGGTTTGTCCGAGCGCCGGTGAGAGAGCGAGGCGGAGGTGAGCATGAGAGTGAGAGCGAGATAGGGCTGTGAGAGAGAGCAGAGAGCGAGCACAGCGAGGGCGGGAGAGAGAGTGGTCGGGCGAGCGTGAGAGCATGGTAGAGGGGCTGAGGGAGTCGGGGAAGAGAGAGATCCGGAGGTAGGAGACGCCCATGGGCGTCTTCTTCGATCCTCTGTTTCCCCTTTCCCCTCTTTCTTTTTTTTTTCCTCTTTCCTGCTCCCCTCTAATTACTGGCTACCGATTGCACCTTGAACCCGGATATCCGGTTGTGTGCAAATTTTTTTCGGATTGGGTTAACCCTGTCAAGATTTCCCAAAAGAGGGTTATTTTAGCAAATGCCCCTTGATAAAGTTATTTAATTAGTATGTCCATGTAATATATTGATAAAGTTATTATCTTCTAAAAATATGTTCATATATAGTGAAAATAGGTAAAATTTTATCTTATATAATAGTCTTAAAATTAATTAATATCTTTTAAAAATATATCCATATCTAATCAAATTGGGTCAAATTTTATCTTATGCATATATAGATATAGTGATTAAATAGATTTAAAATAAAAATTTATCTTATGCATGTATATATTGATTATTTTAAAAATTTGTGATTGGTTCATACGACTACGATTAAAGAGAATTCGTCATGTGTCTCAAGCGACTTCTCCTTTATTATATACTACTACATATATAAAAGAGATAGATTTGCTAAATATGACAGATTGTTTTACCGTATATATTTGCTAGGTGGTTAGGTTACAATTGAATTACTTAGATTTATTAATAATACATAAGAAACAATTGGTTACTAATTGATATGCTATGTTAATAATATTATTACGGAGTACGAGTCTACAAAAAATGATTTCTTGTATATGTTCGTCTATGCTTGATATATTCAACCTACAAAATTTAATTTTACCTTTGTAAATATATGTTCACGATTGGAATGGGTATATATTAATGTATTTGACATTAAAAAGATTTATAAAATAATATTAATTTGTGATGACTGATAGGAACTACAATATATATTATATGTTTTAGAATAAAAATCTTTCAAATTTAAAATTAATTGTTCACGTACCAAAATATATTGTATGTTTTAGAATAAAAAGTTAGTTAACCAAATCTTTCAAATTAAGATATAGATAAAATTATAATAATTTAAGTTATTATATTGTAAAGATTATTTTTTGGGTGTGAAGTATAAAAAGATAAGTTTTCTAACTAATCAATATATAATACTAAAACAGAGACGTGGAAATCCTATGTGGCGGGCTCTGGTCGATTTTGCTTACGTGTCGTTCTCTGGTGCAATCTGACCCAGATTTTTTGACACGTCAATTAATGATGAACCAATATATTTAAGCCACGTCAATTAATGATTCCACCTCTTTTAACCACATATCATCTTATGTGTCCACCTTAATTGATAATTACAAATAAATAATTTTAATTACAAAATATTTAAAATATAGTTATCCATATCTTGATTAATATTTACCTAAAAGATTTATATCAAATCTTTCAATCTACTTATAACGTTATTAAGATACCACACATGATTTCTACCACTGGCCACACGTTTTTTTAGCTTTGATTAACTAAAAATATCAATATGTTTATAAAAATTTATACTTATGAGTTATGACCAAGGATGAAACTATAAAAAATAATAATAATTTTTTTCCAGTATTTTATTTAGTTTTAGACGGGTGAAGTGTCATCGATCACATAATTTAGGTTTAGATTTGAAAACAGAGATGTAAAAATTCTATGTGGCGGGCTCTGATCGAATTCGCTTACGTGTCTTTTTCTGGTGTAATCTAGCCGGGTTTTTTGACACGTCAATTAATGACGATCCAATAAATTTAAGCCACGTTAGACGATAACCTCATCCTATGTGTCCCTTTTAATTAATGATTAAATTAAATTTTTATTATAAATATTCAAACTCATAACTTACAAATCTTATCATTTTACATAAATTAAATAAAATTTATTCCAATAAACGTACCATTCAGTTATTATGTTCAATTCAATTTAATTATTTATATTGATTAATGATGGTGGGATCTTAAAAAATACAAATTTTAGTTGGGGATGAGATTAGGTTTTTGGATATATGAAAATGTGAGGTAAGATAACGATTTAGCTAAAATATAGTATTATTAGTGTATAACATAAAAGATATCACATAATTCAATTATATATATTTTCTATTAATTTTAGATAGTTTTGGTTAAATGATTTGACTAAAAGATGTGAAATTATTAATTGATGTGGTTAAAAGGGTTAGATTACATGAGAAAAACGTGGCCGTACATCTAACCAAAATTAACCTCTTAGTTTGTATATTGAATTTCACCAAACATGATTTTAATTTAATTTAATTTATGACCGACTGAAAGTTTTATCAAAATAATAGGGTTTTACCCACGTGCTACGCACGAGAGTAATTTTTTATATATATAATTATTATATATAATAAAATTTCATATTATATAATTACTTTTTATAATATATTACCATCGAAAAAGTTTTTATACAAATATACAACGACCTAATCTATTTATCTATGTGTTATCCTATGTGTATAAAATATTAATCTATTTTTATAAATATATTTCCAATCATTTATTGAAGATATCAAATTGTAAGAAAATCCATCTTAATTTTTTTTTAAAGATTTAGGCATAATATTTTTATTGGCCCAATTTTATTAAATCATTTATCATTTAAAAAATAAATAAAAACTTTATTACTAATATATATATGTATGTATGTTACATATTGATTCTAAATGAATTTAATCTTTATTTAGCTTAGAATTACTTGCTGCGTATTAACTAATATTTCAACTTTTACAATTCTAAATGAAGGTGACTGACTCTGGTTGAATTCACTTACGTGTCTTTCTCTGATGTAATCTAACCGGGTCTTTGAAACGTCAATTAATGATGATCTAATATATTTAAGTCACGTTAGACGATAACCCCATCTATTTATACATGTGTCATCCTATGTGTCCATTTTAATTAATGGTTAAATTAATTTATCGTATAAATATTCAACCTCATATCTTAAGTGGTTACAAATCTTATCATTTTACCTTAAGTTATTTTATAAATATTTTATCTAGAAAAAATGTAGATTAGATTAATTTAAAGGAAAAAAGGTTAGATTAGTTTTATCACTAACGAAAATGGATTAAATTATATATATACTATTAAATTATTAAACAATCACATTAACCAATATAAATAATTCAAATCAATAAAATAAACAATTAATTTATAAACCAAAATATTGCTCACGCATGACTCTTATAATGTTGTATCTACATCTTTGAAAGGTCTGGGTTAGATTTCAAACTTTTACTTGATATTTTTAAAATTAATTTCACTTTTTTTTGCTTTTTTCCCCTTAATTCTAAATTATTTTAGCTGATACTTCGTCATCTTCTTAATAATCTCTAACTATGTACTAATCCAATTTTCGTTAGATTAGTTTTATCACTAACGAAAATTGATTAAATTATATATATATATATATATATATACACGTACCTTTGCAAATTTATAATAAAGATAGACCAATTTGATCTAATTTATTGTTGATCAAATCTAGCTCTCCACATTTTTTAACTAATAGCAATTTTAGTAATTAAACTATATTCTATTGTGAATTCAGATGATCACATACAAATATTAGATCCATTATACCTATTGCTTTGTTTAGCGATAAAATAATTTTATTTTATGAAAAAAAATTAGGAAAAGAATAATGAAATTATTACATCATACAAAATTGAAATTAAATGGCCTTACCATTAAGTATTCATAATCAACCATTCAATATATATATATATATGTGTGTGTGTGTGAAGTGAAGTAAAGTAAGAGAAATTATGTATTTTATAATATTTTAGCGATTAAAGTTATTTGTTCAAAAAAAATTATCACCAATAATAAATTGATAATAAGTAGGAAATTAAAAAGTCAAAAAATAATATTTTATATAATTTTTATGATCTTACACAATTTGCATATAAATAATAAAAGTCATATAAAAAAACCGCGAAGATCGCGGGTAATAAAACTAGTTAAAATATAAGGTTGAATATTTATAATCAGAATTAAACCACAATATGACACGTATGCAAAAATAACACAATTTTAATCCAGAAAATGACAGCGAATCGCACCAGAGGCCGTTTCAGGTCTCTGTTTTAGTATTATATACTAGTTTTACTTTACCCGCCCGTTGTGCGGTTTCTTAATAAATTTTATTATATAAAACATTTTTGAATTAATATAAATTACTACTCCATATAAAAATAACTATATAGTGTTCAATTGTGTTATGTTTTTGAGAATATAAACATGTTTGAATCTAGATTAATCATATAATTTGATAAACGATTGTCAGAATTTAAAATGCAAATTGATTATATTCAATATGATCTAAAACATAAAATAATTGACTAATTATTGGATAGATTATTTGATCTAAAAAGATAAGTTTTCTAACTAATTAAAATATAAGGTTGAATATTAATTAAAATTAAGTTATACCTCATTACGTCTTTTCTTCACATCCTCTTACTTCTCTTCTTCCAATCTACACTGTATTTTTTGGATAATTTCTCCTATCACTTCTTTCAATCTACACTATATTTCCAATCTATATTGTATATGTTGGATAAATTTGTTACTCCGTTTACTATTTAATTTGGCATGTCAACGGGTGGTAGTGACGTAGTGTTGTATTAGTGGGTAGAAAGTGATTCAATGACTAAATAGAGAGTGGTTCAGTGACTAAAAAAACTATATTGACTTATTAATTATAAAAAAACTAAATAAAATATAAGGTTATATTGGATAGATAATTTTATCTAAAAAGATAAGTTTTTTACTAATTATATTGACTTATTAATTGATGTGGCTAAAATAAATAATACCATTTTAATCCAGAATATGACACGTAAACAAAAATAATCCCGTTTTAATCCAGAAAATTCCACGGATGCGAAATCGCACCAGAGCCCGTATCTAGCCTCTGATTTAGTATTTTACTAGTTTTACTTCCCGCCCGTTGTGCGGTTTGTTTATAATTATACTATCTATTTTTTATATTAAGTTTTTTTTTAAATGTGAAGGTTAAAATAGTTTCCTTGAAATATTTCCTTGGAATATTTCATCTAAGTATAAACTAAATTAAGTGGTTATTTTATTTCTCTATTTTAGTATTTTAATTATATAGATTTATACACATATATATACATACATTACATCGGTTAATGTAGGTATAGTTTAATTTTATATATAAGTAATTTTTTAAATTAATCAAACAATCACATAAACAAAGTAAAACAATCATATTACAATACAATCTATATATAATATTTAGAGTTTGTTTATGTGAATGCATGTTACTTAGTTTATAATATATAATATTATATATTACAATAATCGAAACGCACCAATCGGTCCTTTAAAACTTTTTCAATCAATTGGAGAAAGCCGAAGGGTAATGCGATAATATATCACTAAGCAATTAGATATATTATATTCAATGTTGGCCAAATATTAGATAGATTATTTGATTTAAAAAGATAAGTTTTCTAACTAATTAAGATATAAGGTTGAATATTTAAAAAAAGGTAAAACTAATTCAAATAACCCAAACTTTGGTGGGGTGAGCAGGTAGCACCATGAACTTTATAATGTGACAAAAATAACCCAAACTTTTACTACTATGTGCTTCTATCACCACCCGGCATCAATATCATTTTTAAAATAAAAAATAACACCTAACTTAATTTTATAGTTTTGAAATAAAATCTAAAACAATATTAAACAAGGTTTTTTTAATCAAAATTAAACAAAAGGTAAATTTTTATTAATGAAAAATAAATTTTTTCAATTAAGATAATTGAAAAAAATATCTCTAATTTATGTCATATTTTAAAAACCCAAAAGTTGGTTTGAACAAATGATAAAAGTTAGAAATATTTATGTAAAATATTTCTTAAATGAATTTTTTAATAAACATTATACAAGATATAACTTTTTATATTCCCTTTAAATATTTCTCAAATTATATAACTTTTTATATTTTTCAAATCGGACCTAAACAATATTAAACTAGGTTTGTAATCAAAATGACATAAAATATACATTTTTTAAAATGAAAAATATAATTTTCTGCTTAAGATAATTGGAAAAAAATTCGCTAATTTATTTCATATTTCAAAAACCCATAACCTGGTTAGAACAAATTATATAAGTTAGAAATATTCTCAAGTTAAATATATTTTTAATTTTTTGTAATTTTGTTAATTTATTATTGTTTAATTAAACAATAAATTAAAAAATTCATTTGAGAAATATTTTTAAAAAATATTTCTAACTTACATCATTTGTTCAAACCATATTCTGGGTTATTAAAATATGATAATAAATTAGCGATATTTTTTTCAATTATCTTAAGTAAAAAAAATCATTTAAAATTTCTTTACCTTTTGTGTAATTTTAATTAAAAAACCTAGTTTAATATTGTTTCATGTTCTATTTCAAAACTATAAAAGTTAGGTGATATTTTTTATTTTAAAAAAGACATTGGTGGTGATAGAAGCACATAGTAGTAAAAGTTTGGGTTATTTTTGTCACATTATAAAGTTCATGGTGCTACCTGCTCACCCCACCAAAGTTTGGGTTATTTGAATTAGTTTTACCTTAAAAAAATAATAATAGGGTCCATTAATTGAGATGATAAAATTATATTGATTTATTAATTGATGTGGCCAAAAAATATAATACCATTTATTCCAGAAAATTACACGTAAGCAAAAATAATCCCGCTTTAATCCAGAAAATTCTGTGGATGCGAGATCGCACCAGAGCCCGTTTCAGGCCTCTGTTTTAGTATTTTATATAGATATATAGAATATAGAATATAGATTATATAGATATAGATTGACATTAATTTTTAAATGATAATATCAAATATATCTTCCATTAAAATTCTATCATTTTAATGAAATATTAAATAAATTAAAAATATATAAACTATTGACTATAAATTAGGATTTTCTTAAAATAGTTTACATGGAATTGTTGTTAATTATTTTATCTTAATGATCAATTAATTACTACCTAGTTTACATGGAATTGGAAGGTATTTAAGATGTTACAATTTTTTAATTACTTTAAAAAAAAAGTCAAACACTAAGATTTATCATGCATGATATTTTTTTTAAAAAAATCAAATCGTTAAAGATCTTCATCATAAAATTTATCTTATTAAGCTATAAGGTTTTATAGGATAAATTATTGATCTAAAAGATAAGTTTTTTACCCAACTATATTATTTTTTAATTGATGTGGCCCAAAAATATAATACCACTTTAATCCAGAAAATGACACGTAAGCAAAAAAAATCCCGTTTTAATCCTGAAAATTCCGTGGATGTGAGATCGCACCAGAGCCCGTTTTAGGCTTCTGTTCTAGTATTTTATAATATAGATATAGATTTTAAAAAAGTTAAAACTCTATAAAATACTTTTTATAATTGTTTTTATATAAATTTAAATGAGTATGAAATTATTAAATTTAATAATTAAAATTTTAATATTTTTAACTTAAAAAAAAACATATCGAAAAGTTAATCGATCTGAATTTTTTTTTCTGGTGCTATCGACCTGTATTTTTAGATAGAGGGAGAATAATTAAGTTGAAAGATAAACTATGGACTCATTTTAATACTCCATATGAGCAAGCTTTAGGCAAATGTATAAGCTTGCATTTTGAATTGGACGTCTCTCTTATTTTATGTTAGTTTTCTTTAGGCAAACGTATAAGCTTGCATTTTGAATTGGATGTCTCTCTTATTTGATGTTGTTGAAAACTACAGGAAATATTGAGCAAGATGGCTTCAAGAGAGAAAAAAAAAAAGGATGGAGCTAGGTAGGTGTATTATGTACAACTAAAGTAATTGATCAAAACTAAACTAAGCAAATAAAGAAATCGACTTATTCACTAATTGTACATTGTGTAACCAACTTTTTTTTTCTGTTCGTTTTCTAACTTGTAAAAATTTCACAGATATGCCTATATAGAGATTTAGGCCTTGTTTGATTACTCGGTTAAAAACCCAGAAAGTTTAAAAACCCAGGAAGTAGAATATATTCCTGTGTTTGGTTGATAGAAAGACACAGGAAATCAACTTCCCAGAAATTTTAATTCCTCCAAATCGTAGGAAGTTCACTTACCTAGGGGACTAGGTAAGTTCAACTTCCACCCTTTTTAATGTAATTTTTTTTATTTTTTTATTTATATTTCTAAAAAACAAAATTCAACCAAACGACTTTTTTCAATTCATGGGAAGTACATTTCACGGGAATTCAATTCATGGGAAGTAAGTTCCCGGGAATTGTACTTCCCGCATTCAACCAAACGAGCCCTTATTGTGATAAAATTTGCAAAACCGCCCCATTTTTTAATCAAATTAGGAAAGTGTCAACCACCCCTTTTAAATTAGCTAAAAGTCCACCTTTAACTTAACCCTAAATTTGTGCCCCTCCTATTCTCCCAAATCTCAAATCTAGAAAAGTCTACGTTTAATTTGCTGGTGTTGATGAGGCAGCAAAGGAAGGGGGAGACGGCGGAGTGGAGGCGGAGGTCGGAGACGGAGGCGAGGACGGAGCTCGGATCCAGGGCCGCGAAATCATCACCGACCTGGACTTGGATTTGGAGGCGAAGACGATGGCGATGAAGATCCGAGGCGAAGACAATAATCCGACGTTGTGCAGAGAGGAGATTCTTCGATCGATCGAAGCTCTGAAATCGGGATGGTTTTTGCTTCACAACTCTGAAATCGGATTTGATGGATGCGCTGAACAAGGAAGGGGAGACGCCGCCATCATTCTCCAGATCTCCGTGAGGCGGCAGTGGAGTCCTGCTGGCCGAGGTCGGAGGCGGTGCTGGTGTTGATGAGGCAGCGAATGAAGGGGGAGAGGGCGGAGGTCGGAGACGGAGGCGAGGGGGTGCTAGATATGGATCTCAAATCATTCGTCACAGCCACGACGAAGGTGATGCCGAACGGCGGAGATCAGGATTCGGTGCCTCATAACCAAGTCCATCCGATCGTCATCGAGCTCGACGAGGACGAGATCGCCGCCCTATCTCCTGTGCTCGATGAGGACGAAGTCGTCGCTCATCTCTTCCCTCCCTATCGCCGCCTCTTCCTTGTCGACCAATTGAAGAGCCTCCTCTCCAATTGAAGCGCCTCCTTTCTACGCTCCGAGTCCATCCGATCGTCATCAAGCTCGACGAGGGTGGACATTTTTCCAATAAAGGCACTAATTATCGATATATATTAATGATCGATATATATTAACCTAATACACGTTAATACCCATTTATTATTCGTATCTTATTTTGTAATATTTACTCAATGATCGATATATATTAACCTAATACACGTTAAGAGATGTGTACATATGATATATTCTCTATATATGGGTTTCAATGAAATTGAATTATGTATGGTTAACGAAAAACTTAATCAATAATTTATTGATGTGATCCACACATCTAGTACCGAAAACCAAGAACTAGGGGACACGCCGACCCCACCTCTCACTAGGGCGCATGCTAGGCTCCTTGGACAACTTGTGTTCAACGAGGCCTTATTCGAGACCCATCACGACCCACCCATGGCTACCTTGATCCAACTCAAGCCCGAGCCCGCTGCTGCAAGTAGAGGCGCCACATACTAGCCTTGCGATGGGAACGTTAAAGGACTGAGTTGCATTACAACCAACATTAAAAGCAGACTTGAAGATGGTATTGAAAGCCAACCATGAAGATTAGAGTCGTTACCTACCGACTTCAATAAAAGTAACGATTGACTTCAATGCTCCCTTTAACGTCAGCCATGGAATGCCATCAAATTAATGTTTGACTCATTTCATCTGCATTAATAACCTTTTCTATTAATTTGGTTTTTAAATTGCCAAATTTGGTTTAAATAGTAACCTTTTCCATTAATTTGGTTTTGATTGCCAAATTTGGATTAAATCGATTCTATTTTATAGGCTAGAAGTGCAATATAAAAGGGACTTACACGCCACCGATTAGGGGGCAGAAGAATTTGGAATGTTTTCTTTTGTTATTAGTTTCTATGTTTTCCTTTGTTAATCTATCATTTTATGTGTTAGTTGTTTTAGCCAATATTCCTCAAAATACTTAAGTGAGATTCTTGAGTGTTGAAAAGGAGTTCGGAACTAGGATCGATCGTGAGATTCGGTGATTCTAGAGCCAGTTTGGTGTCTTCGTTCAGAGATCACATCAAGTTTCGGTGTCTTATTCGAAGATCTCATCAAGTGGTATCAGAGCCTACGACGCTAGTTCCTCAAGCTCTCGGGGTATGAATTGTTGTTCCTTGACCTTCTCTTAGTTTTATTCAAAAACTACTTGAGTTACCTTGGATCAACCCTATTTTTCCTTCATTTTCCTATTGCATCTACCAGTGAGACCATTCCATATTGTCATCAAGAGAGAAAGAGATAGAGAGAGGATAAAAAAAATATATATTCAAGACGGATAGCCAAAATAAGGTAAACTATCTCGAATTGTCCTTCGGTTGGGACAAAAAAATATTCAAGAAGGATAGCCAAAATAAGGTAAACTATCTCGAATTGTCCTTCGGTTGGGACAAAAAAATATATTCAAGAAGGATAGCCAAAATAAGGTAAACTATCTTGAATTGTCCTTCGGTTAATCACCGCATCTAGAAACAAAAAAAAACAGAGAGAGACACAAAAAAAAAGAGAAAGAAAGAAGCAAGACATTGTAGTTATCTCAATTTATTATTATTATTTTTGATTCATTCGCATCTACTCTCATTTCCTTTCACATTGATCCGGGTTTTCATTTGTTTTTGCGTAACGCTAAGTTAAGTGTTGGAAATTGCAAATACTCGCCGAGAGGCTAGTGCCGTTGTGTTTTGTTCGATCTTGATTTAGGTTTCCAAGAGCAATATTTCACCACCATGACAATCTCCAATGAAGAAGTTGAGCCCACTATAGCCCAAGTCTTGGCTGAACTACAACAACTTCGGCTAGACCAACAAGTAGAACGTCGAGAACAACAATCCCAAATCGATCAACAAAATCACGAGTTGGCTACCCTTCGCGCGCAACTAGAGGCCCAACGAGTCTCCAATCACGCCAACCCCGATCCGACTCCACCACCCTCCTTTCATACGGCTTCCCCTTGTTCCAATTCTAATAATGCACCTCACATCGAGAACTCTTCTAGGATACCACCACAACCTCCGCCTCTTTCTCATGATCACCTTCCCCCACCGCTAGAATCACTTCCGCATAATGAACTCCCATTCGATCAACCAATCCCTCCACCTCAATACCGACCTCTCCACAACAATGGTCACACCCCCCTCGACCCACCCGAACCATAATATGACCCCCGTTACAATCAACAAAGCTACCAATACGAGGTCGGACCTAACACCTTCTACCGGCCCCGACCACGATTCCCGCCCCAAAATCACCCAACCTACCGCCCAACGTATCCCCTGCACCACACTCATCCCCCACAAATACCACCTCGACCAACCCATCATAATGTCGGCCCTATTCCGACTTCACGGGTAGGTCGATCCCCTAACACAACTCCTCCTCAACCCCACCGCTATGGCTACAACTTCGAGGATGATGGGCTTGAACAAGATGACCCTCCACCCACCGCACCACCTCCTTATCATCGTCAAGACGACCCCACCATCCGACGTACTCATGGCATCAAGCTTACAATTCCCACCTTCTCCGGAACTTCCAATGCTGACACCTACTTTGAATGGGAGACCAAGGCAGACCAAGTCTTCACCTATTATCGCTACACCGAGCAAGAGAAGGTCGACCTCGCCACCATTCACTTTACTGACTTTGCTCTTACTTGGTGGACAGAAGAATGTGAAGAGCGTCATCAAACCTACCACCCTCAAATCACCACATGGGAACAGCTCTGCCTTGCCTTGAAACGTCGATTTGTACTCTAAGATTACAAGCAACAAGTCCTCCTCAAGCTTGAGAGAACCCGCCAAGGCCCACGAAGCCCCGACGAGTACTAAAGGACCTACGGGCCCTCTTGCAACGATCAGAAATACGCCAAAGCGACGAGTACATCCTTGCCAAATTTGTTGGAGGACTGAACCCCGATATTTCACAAGTTGTGGAGCAGATTCCCCATACCGAAATCACACAAGCGCTCCACCATGCCACACACACCTACAACGCCATCCAAGCTCGCCGCAACTCCACTCGACGATGGCCCGATGGTATTGAGTCCACACCACCCTCCCGTGCACCCCGCAACGCCACAACATCCACCCCCACTGCCCCTCCGATCCCGACGCCGATGCATGCTACCACACCCATCGTCCGTCCCATTGCCAACGTGCCCAGCTCCGGCCCACCGGCGGCCACCACCAACCCTCGCTCACGTGAAATCCGTTGTTACCATTGTTACGAGACCGGTCACTTTGCTCGGGAGTGCCCCAACAAGAAGAAAATAATGAAGATGACGAAGAGATCGAAGCTCGGGCCCCTAGCGGTGATTGTTTCATCATAAAGAGGTCCTTGAGTGCTAGCAAGAAGACACCTGATGTGTCCCAACGAGAGAACTCATTCAACACCAGATGCACCATTCAAGGGAAGATTTGCACCTTAATAATCGATGGAGGCTCATGTTGCAACATCATCTCCCAAGAAGTTGTGGACCGCTTCGCTATCCCCACCTGTGAGCACCCCCAACCATACACCCTACAATGGTTGAACTCAAGCGCCCCTCTCCGCGTCAAGGAACAAGCCGACATATCCTTCTCCATCGGCCCATACCAAGATAAAGTGCGTTGTGATGCTTTACCCATTAGTGCGTGTCACCTACTGCTAGGAAGGCCTTGGCAGTATGATCGAAAGGCCATCCACGACGGCTACACCAACGAATACTCCTTCTCCCGAGATGGTAAAAAGGTAAAACTACTGCCTTTGACCCCGCATGAAATCATAGTCGATCATGTCGCCCGGGAGCAACGAAGGGTCCTAAAGGAAGAAGAAGAAAGAGCAAAGCAAGGTAAATTTGTCCTCGGGGAAACTCCAGCCACCACCACCGACCCGTTATGCCTTTACACCGCTCGGGCAAATGACGCCCGAAAGGCAATTAAGGGAGGTTCCGTTTGTCTCTTACTTATTTATACATCTAACTTGTCTTTATCAAGCATTATCACATCCAATTTGTCTGTTCCCATTGCAGGTTTGCTCGAAGAATTCAAGGACCTAATCCCTGAAGAGATGCCCGCAGGATTACCCCCGCTTCGTGGCATCGAACACCAAATCGACTTCCTCCCTGGGGCTACCATCCCGAACCGCCCCACCTACCGAGCCAACCCAACAGAGACACGGGAAATCCAACAACAAGTCCAAGAACTTCTGAACAAGGGATATATTAGAGAGAGCCTTAGCCCTTGTGTCGTCCCCGTACTTCTAGTGCCAAAGAAGGATGGAACCTGGAGGATGTGCGTAGATTGTCGAGCTATCAACCAAATTACGGTAAAATATCGTCACCCTATACCTAGATTGGATGATATGCTAGATGAGCTACATGGTGCTAGGATTTTCACTAAAATTGATCTTAAAAGTGGTTACCACCAGATTCGTATGAAAGAGGGAGATGAATGGAAAACCGCTTTTAAAACTAAACACGGTTTATATGAGTGGTTAGTCATGCCCTTTGGATTAACGAATGCCCCTAGTGCCTTCATGAGGCTAATGAACCATGTGTTATGAGAATTTCTAGGAAAATTTGTTGTAGTTTATTTTGATGACATTTTAATCTATAGCAAAAACCTAGAAGAACATACCGAACACTTGAGACAAGTCCTACTAGTGCTGTGAAAAGATCAATTGTATGTGAATTTCAAGAAATGTCAATTTTGCACGGATTCTGTGGGTTTTCTTGTCTTTATTATAGGGAAAGATGGCCTACAAGTCGATGATGAGAAGATCAAAGCTATTCGAGAGTGGTCGTAACCCACTACCATGAGCCAAGTCCGAAGCTTTCTCGGATTGGCTGGATTTTATCGTCGGTTTGTAAAAGATTTTAGCATCATCGCCTCTCCCCTCACCGAGCTCACAAAAAAGGGGGTACCCTTCACATGGGGAGAAGCACAAGCTACTGCATTTGACATGCTCCGAGATAGGCTCACACAAGCGTCGCTCCTTGTGCTACCTGATTTTTCTTCTACCTTCGAAATCGAGTGCGATGCATCTGGTGTGGGCATTGGAGGTGTACTTATGCAAGGAGGTAGGCCCGTCACTTATCTTAGTGAAAAACTTGGTGGCGTCGCCCTAAACTACCCCACATACGACAAGGAGCTCTATGCTTTGGTTCGAGTCTTGAAAACTTGGGAGCACTACCTCCGTCCACGGGAATCTGTCATACACTCCGACCATGAGGCCTTGAAGTATCTCCGGGGACAAAACAAGCTCAGCCGACGCCATGCCGAGTGGGTTGAGTACATCGAGTCATTCTCCTACATCATCAAATACAAGAAAGGACAAGACAATGTCGTTGTTGATGCCTTGTCACGAAGGTATACTCTCATCACCTCTCTTGATGCTCGCATCCTAGGATTCGCTATGATTCGTGATTTGTATGCAGCGGATGCCAATTTTCATGAGATATATAACCAATGCCTAGGTTTGAATGGGTCACAAGCCAAACCACCTTATAATGTCCAAGATGGCAACTTGTTTAAGTCTGCCCGCTTGTGCATCCCTATTTGTTCTATGAGAGCCTTACTAATACTAGAGGCACATGGGGGAGGATTAATGGGACACTTTGGGATTTCTAAGACCCTAGGAATTTTGAAAGAGCACTTCTATTGGCCTAAAATGAAGACTGAAGTAGAGAAGTGTTGTGCTAGTTGTACCACATGCAAGAAGGCTAAATCTAAACTTAACCCACATGGATTATACCTGCCATTACTCATTGCTAATTCACCTTGGGATAATATTTCTATGGATTTTGTACTAGGTTTGCCTCGTTCTAGGAAAGGACATGATTCCATCTTGGTGGTAGTAGATAGATTTTCGAAGATGGCCCACTTTATTGGTTGTGCTAAAACTGATGATGCTTTACATGTTGCTAATTTGTTCTTTGATAATGTTGTGAAATTACATTGGATTCCAAAATCTATAGTGTTCGACCATGATCCAAAGTTCTTAAGTCACTTTTGG
Organism: Persicaria maculosa; assembly: GCA_963922045.1. Classification (NCBI taxonomy): domain Eukaryota; kingdom Viridiplantae; phylum Streptophyta; class Magnoliopsida; order Caryophyllales; family Polygonaceae; genus Persicaria; species Persicaria maculosa. The sequence continues at coordinate 25,080,668 of OY998267.1, read as the reverse complement.
AAGACTTTGTGGGCTAAAAGGGGGACTAAATTGTTGTTTTCTACATCATCTCATCCTCAAACTGATGGTCAAACGGAAGTGGTTAATAGAACTTTAGGGGCTTTGCTTCGTACTATGCTTGTCACTAACATACGCAGGTGGGAAGAGTGTCTCTCGTATATCGAATTTGCTTACAACCGGGCTATTCATTCAGCGACCAAACGATCACCCTTTGAAATAGTGTACGGCGTTAACCCTACGACTCCTCTCGATCTTGCACCTCGCCCTATGACGAGCCATGAGGACTTTGATGCCAACACTCGATCCCAACACATACGGGAACTTCACAACAAAGTGCGCCAAAAACTAGAGAAGCGCACTGAACAATATGCCCGACAAGTCAACAAAGGCCGAAAGGAAGTACTTTTCGAGGTAGGCGATCTCGTTTGGGTTCACCTCCGCAAAGATCGCTTCCCCTCACTCCGACAATCCAAATTAAAGCCAAGATCTGACGCCCATTTCAAGTCCTTGAGAAGATCAACGACAATGCGTACCGCATCGAGCTTCCGGACAGGTATGGTGTTCATGATGTCTTCAATGTCTCAGACTTGTCTCCTTTTTATGCAGGTCCAGAGTTCCCGCAAGAGCAAACGGATTCGGGGTCGAATCCTTCCCAAGGGGAGGAGGATGATGTGATCCACACATCTAGTACCGAAAACCAAGAACTAGGGGACACGCCGACCCCACCTCTCACTAGGGCGCGTGCTAGGCTCCTTGGACAACTTGTGTTCAACGAGGCCTTATTCGAGACCCATCACGACCCACCCATGGCTACCTTAATCCAACTCAAGCCCGAGCCCGCTACTGCAAGTAGAGGCGCCACATACTAGCCTTGCGATGGGAACGTTAAAGGACTCAGTTGCATTACAACCAACATTAAAAGCAGACTTGAAGATGGTATTGAAAGCCAACCATGAAGATAAGAGTCGTTACCTACCGACTTCAATAAAAGTAACGATCGACTTCAATGCTCCCTTTAACGTCAGCCATGGAATGCCATCAAATTAATGTTTGACTCATTCCATTGCATTAATAACCTTTTCTATTAATTTGGTTTTTAAATTGCCAAATTTGTTTAAATAGTAACCTTTTCCATTAATTTGGTTTTGATTGCCAAATTTGGATTAAATCGATTCTATTTTATAGGCTAGAAGTGCAATATAAAAGGGGCTTACACGCCACCGATTAGGGGGCAGAAGAATTTGGAATGTTTTCTTTTGTTATCAGTTTCTATGTTTTCCTTTGTTAATCTATCATTTTATGTGTTAGTTGTTTTAGCCAATATTCCTCAAAATACTTAAGTGAGATTCTTGAGTGTTGAAAAGGAGTTCGGAACTAGGATCGATCGTGAGATTCGGTGATTCTAGAGCCGGTTTGGTGTCTTCGTTCGAAGATCACATCAAGTTTCGGTGTCTTGTTCGAAGATACCATCATTTATACTCTCACTCTCTTAAAACATAATGTCGTTTGAATTTTTAATATATTTTTCAATAAACTAAAAACTCTATAAAATATTGTTTTTTTATATAAATTCATATTTATCTATAATGAGTATGAAATATTATTTTTTTTATAATTGTTTTTATATAATTTCATATTTATCTATAATGAGTATGAAATTATTAAATTTACTAATTAAAATTTTAATATTTTATTTAATTTTTAACTTTTTAAAAAATATATTGAAAAGTTAATCGATTGTATTTAGATAGAGGGAGTATAATTAAGTTGAAAGATAAACTAGGGACTCGTTTTAATACTCCACATGAGTAAGCTTTAGCCTTTAGGCAAATGTATACGCTTGCATTTTTATTTGGACGTCTCTCTTATTTGATGTTGTTGAAAATTACATGAATTATAATTGAGCAAGATGGTTTCAAGAGGAAAAAAAAAGGAGTGAGCTAGCTGGGTGTATTATGTACAACTAAAGTAATCGATCAAAATTAGACTAGCAAATAAAGGAATCGACTTATTAACTTTTTTTTCGAAACAAGGTAAATATTTGGGTGATGTCAGACCCTGTTGACACACCACCCAATAGCGTCCTTTCGGACGAGAGTAAGAAACTCTGGATGGAAAGCAAAAGGCCCCTGAAAAAGCGATAAGCAGAAATGAACCACTTTATCAGCCACCTGGTTGACTTCACGGAACACGTGGGCAAAAGAATAAGCTTCAAACAATCGGAGCAAATGAAGAATGTCGGTGATCACCATCTCGATCTCCCATGGACACTTCCACATGCCTTTCAAAGAATTGATGGCCGTCAAACAATCTCCCTCAACCACAATTCGAGAGAAGCTCAACTCTAAAGCCGTCGTCAACCCCATATGTAGGGCCAAAGCTTCGGCCATCAATGCTGAAACTGATCCACAAATTGAAGCATTGCAAGCCCGAACATTGCCATGATGGTCTCTAATCACAAAACTAGCTGCAGCAACTCTTGTGGACAACTTAGACCCGTCGAAATTGATCTTGAAAGATCCATCAGCGGGTTTCTTCTAGCGAAGATTTTTCCTCTTCCTATCCTTAGGTGCTTGTCTTGGTTCTTTAGCTTTAGTTTCTTCCCAGTGGAAAGTCTTTGCTTGTTTCCAATTTTGTATTTGTAGTCTTATGTATCTCTCATGTTGTTGGTAGTTCATGTAATTCTCGTCATTAAATAAATTGTTTCTTATTGTCCATAAACTCCACCAAATCATTGATAGTAATGTCCTTTGGTTTTTGGACAATGGTTCAAAAACTTCGTTCACAATTTGTTTTATGTTCTTATATGTCGTGTTCATTCTTGTGATTATTGATTCAATGTTCCTGTCAAATTTTCTGATAAGCTCAAGAGAGTGGTTACATTTGGTAAAGATATGTTCTGCATCTTCCACCGGGTGGTTGCAGAAAATACAAGAGAGGGGAATTGCAACACTTTTTTCAGTAAGTCGTTTTTTCATTGGGGTTCCATTTATCACCAGTTTCCACATGAAGTTTTTCACTTTTGGGAAAGACTCAATCCCCTATAATCCAAGAGATATCTCTTTCTTGTAACATGTCCAGACCCGATACTCTAGCAAGAGAAGACGAGGTGGTGAACTACCCATCCCGAGTCACTTTCCAATAGAGTCTATCTTCAATTTCATTTATTGGTATTTTGACGTTTAATATTTTATCTATGACTATGTTTGGTAGAATCATTCTTAATTCTCCAATTTTCCAATTTTTGTCCGTTCCTATGTATTGGTCGACGGTCTCTTGATCATTGATTAAGGTGTTTGGAAGATTTTTCCCGACTAATGTCTCTCCTGGAATCCATTCGTTTGTCCAAAACTTAATTGTTTTTCCATTTCCAACTTGCCATATCAGCTCTTTACAAAATTCATTTTTTTTATCTCCATCAATTTTCTCCACTGCCAGGAAGTCTATTTTCTCTTTTTATATTCCCATAGCGTCGCATCCTTCATATATTTTTCTTTGATTATTCTGACCCAAATGTTGTCCGGTTCTGCTAGAATGTTCCAAAGCAATTTTATTTGAAGGGCTTTATTTATGTCCTTTGATTTGTTGAGTCATATCCCGCCATACTTCTTTGGTTTACAGATTTTGTCCCAACCAATAAGCGGTTTATATATAGTTTTTATCCTTGTTCCAATATAAAGATCTGTTTATTTGGTCTAATTCTTTATGGATCTCCGGGGGTAATCCAAAAATCTACATAACGTTGTTTGGTTTGGTAGCAAGGTTTGATTTAATCAGTACAGTTCTCCCTTCTTGGAAAAGTGAGTTAGCCTTCCATTTTGTCAATTGAGCTTTGGTCATTCCCACTGTGTCATCAAAGGTGGTTCTATTTACTCTCCCATTTATAATGGGACATCCTAGATATTTTTCGAGCGTGGTTTGGTTCGTTATATGGAGTATGCTTTGAATATTTTGTTTTTGTTGGTTAGACACTCCAGATGTGACTTGAAAGGCCGACTTATGAAAGCTGACCTTTTGTCCTGAAATATCACAATAGTCATCAATGATACTTTTCATGTAGGTACATGATTCATAGTTGGCTTTCGCAAATATCATAATATCATCTGCAAATGATAAGAATTGAATTCTTGTCCCATCTCTAGTCATCTCAAATCTTATGGTTCTTTTGGATTCATCACATGCCCTTTGTAGTTTTTTTTGCCAATATTTCAGCTCCAATGACAAAAAGCAGAGGAGAGATGGGATCATCCTGCCTGAGTCCTCTTTGTGGTCGAAACACGTCTGTTGGTCCATCGTTAACCAATATAGAAAAAGAGATGGTCCTCACACATTCTTCTATCCAAGAGATGAATCTCGAACAGAAACCAAACCTTTTCAGGATATGGAAAAGAAAATCTCATTCAACCCTGTCATATGCCTTTTCCATATCAAGCTTCACCGCCACCCATCCATCTTTTCCTTTTCGTGATTTAAAGGAGTGAAAAATTTCATGTGCGATAAGAACATTGTCTTGAATTGCTCGATTCGCCACGAAAGCACCTTGAAGAGGATGAATGATCTTCCCAAGGCAACTTTCATTCTGTCACCTAAGATTTTCGCAATCACTTTATAGATCGTAGAACATAAGCTAATAGGTCTATAGTGGTTCGTGGAATTTGGGTTGTCGCATTTTGGTATGAGTGAGATAAATGTTTGGTTAACTTGTTTCAGGAGCTTCCCAGAGTGGAAGAAACTTTTGATTGCCCTCGTGACATCAGGTCCAACGATATCCCAATATTTTTGGGTAAAACTCTGCAATCATCCCATCCGCTCCCGGAGATTTATTTTTCCTAATTGCAAGCATCGCTTTTTTTATTTCTAGGTTTGTAACCGGCCTTACTAGAGTTTCGTTATCTGTTTCAGTGATCTCTGAATCTATCAGTTAGAGGTAGTTATCCAGGAGTTGAATATTGATATTTGTACTTTTAAATCTCTTCTCAAAGTCGAATTTGATCTCTTTTGCTATGTTTTCTTCTCCTGTAATCGTGGTTCCGTCGGTTGTTGTTATTTCTCTTATTGTTTTCCTATTTCTCCTCCTCGTAGCCACCTTGTGGAAATACCCAAAGTTAGTATACACAAGTTTCAAGTGCTTAGTTTTCGCTCTTTGGTTCCAATAAATCTTATGATATTCAAGCATTTTACCCTTTTTCTTTAATAGGCGAGTTTGTTTTAAACTGATTTGAGCATCTTGCACTCTTGCATTCTGTTTTTGGATTAGGATTAGAGTTTCATCGACTTCTTTAAGTTGTCTGAAGATATTTCCAAAGGATTTTTTGCTCCATTCCTTCGTTAGTCGTTTGAGAAACATAGTCCTCTTGATTAGTTTAAACATATGGGATCCATTAATGTGAGCTCTCCAAGCTTGTTGGACAATGTTTCTATAATTAATCATTTCTAGTCATCCAAATTTTCTCGAATCTAAAAGGTTTTCCTTAAATCCATTTTCTATCCGAAGTTCTAGGGAGATTGGGAAATGATCCGAATATGTGAATGCATGATTTGTTGTGATAATTTTTGGGAACCATTATAGAATTTGAGAATGGATAAGGGCCCTACCAATTTTTTCGTAGATATTATTAATATCTGTTTTATTTTTGCGCCATGTAAATTCGTTTCCCATTGTTGGAATGTCTAATAGCTCGCGATTGTTCTTGAAATCAATGAGTCGGTTAAATCTATTTTGGTTAGATGAGCAGCCACCCCATTTCTCATTAGCACTTTGTATTTCATTCAAATCCCTAAGGATAATACATGGGAGGTCGCAGGATTGGATATGATCTATGAACTTAATCCAGAAATTATTTTTCTCTCTATCACTTGGGGGTGCATAAACAAAGCAGATTACCATTGCCATATTTCTGTTAGGTATCGTGAGTTTAAACGAGGCAAATCTCAAATCTTTGGTGATGAGTTCTATTTTTTCATTATGTAACTGAAAGTTTTTCCAAAGCACACAGATACCCCCTGATCTACCGGTTGCCGGGATCCATTCCATTGAATCGAACCCCGGTTTATTCCATATTTTCTCTTCCGGTGGCCGTTCTGTCTTTGTTTCCATTAGAGCCATCATCTGAATGTTTTGAATTTTACAAAAACTGTCAATTTCGGCCCACAGGTTCCTCCGTGCAATCCCACAAGAATTCCAGAAACTAATCTTCATTTAAAATTTTTACCATAATTAGGGTCACTTTTCCTGTTCTAGCATTTTCAGTTACGTCAAGATTGATACTTTTTTGGTCATTTTGTTGATTGGACTCTACTTTTCTGGTCCCTTTAGCGTTGACTTCCTTGTTTCATTTTCCTTCTTTAATTTATTACCTATTGTTTGCTTTCTTCTAGTTGAGCATTTTCTACCGGTCCAATGTTTCCTCCCATCATAGAGTATCCCCACTGGATATTCTATAATAGAATGTGTTGTTCTCCTTCTGTGCTTATGTTTGTATTTCACTGTATCCTTTTCTGTTTCTTGGTATTCTTGATGAGATTTTATGGATACATGATTTTTCCATATCCTTTTTTGTTCTATTTGGATGGTTTGGATTTGTTTATGCATGTTTTTCAAATTTGGTTTTGTTTCTCTCTGGATATCAATACTCGTTCGGTCTCTTTGGTTTGAAATACCACTAGCATCATAATAAGAGTAGGCTTGAAATAAATCCTAGAAGAAAAGTTTATCTTTAAATAATTTTCATAATTCTTGATCAACTTTTTATTTGTCAAGGTTTCCTTTTCCATGTTGTGGGTTTCGTTCACTAGAAGGAGTTTTGTAAGGCAAAATTGATTTTCCATGTTGTGGGTTTCGTTCCAAATTGTGTTTTTACCCTTTCTAAATGGTTTGTATCTCTATAATATTTTCTGTTAAGATTTTTCCTTGCGTTTTCCAAGCATTTTATACACAGGTCTTCATTGCAGTGGATTAATATTTTCCTATTTTCGATTTCAGATTCAACACCAAATGATCGATTATGTCCAAACCATTCAAATAAAATACAATAGGGTCGCATAGATGAATTTAGCGAACGAGAGTACCTGATTTGCAGTTGCTTCTCCTTCCAATTTCGGTTTCTTTTGTTGGATTTTCCATTTTCGATTTTCGCTCTTGATTCATTGGGTTGAAAGGAGAACTGAGAAGATTCAAATTTAGCCCCCTCGTGTCTGTTCTCTAGTTTGTTCTGCCAATGGATTCTTTATTTTCTTGTTCGACTTTCATTTGTTCGTTCATGATCTCCCTACTTTGAAATTCCTGCCTTTGAGGGATCTTCACCATGGGGTTCTTTTGAGTCGAAGGGGTCCTTTTCGTTCTGCTAGATTCAAATTTAGAATGTTCAATTGTGTTTTGTAGTATTTTGTACCAAAAGCAGAGCGAAGAAAAAAAAATTGTAGCAATACATAGGCAGTTTTCAGAAATGGGACCTTTTGTTCAAAGTAATCAGATTTGGCAGCAACTTTTCTTCTTTGTTCAAGAGTGGTCGTCTTTGACCCGAGAGTCAGTCAATTGTTCTTTTCAGGTCGATCTAGGTTCCGGATTTGGTCAATATGGGTTGTTTTTTCAAAGCAAGACACTTGCTTGGGGCTCAAAGACAGAAAACGCAGATTCAGGCATAAAGAGCATTTTTCGTATAACCAAATCATATATATATTGTGTTTCATCCAGCAGTCAGTCTTTTTTTCTAGGCTCGCAATTTTAATCTTGGAATCACAAACAGAATACATCACAGACAGAGGCCAAGAACTCCGACAGAGAGTATTGAAATCATCAAACTCAAAGGTTCGTAGTTTCAGTGGATAAATTTGTTTCATTTTTTCGAAGTTGCAATAAGTAAGAAATTTCAACTGAACAAAGGTAAACCACATACCAAGAGGGGAACGAGGCCACCATTGAAAATGCAGCAGCCGAGAAAGGCACGAAATCCACCATGAGAAACTGAGGAGACAAGAGCCCTCAACCACTCCAAAGCCCTTGAACGCCGCCTCCGGACCCCCGCCAGTGGCCAACACAGCAAACTCGCACCATCGCTCGACAGCCAACCGAACCACCATGCCAGATCTTGGACTCAAAGCCTGAACTCTTTCTTTTATTCTGATTTCCTTCTTAAATTTCCACTTGAGTACTCCAAAGCATCGTTTTTTGTTTTCTATTTTCTTTCTACAAGACCATTTGGGCAAGATTTTGGTTTGAGGGGCTCTCGATGCATCAGATGGATCTTCAAAGATCAAGAATAAGGGAGATGGAAGTCTGATTTGTTGAGATTCATGATCGGAGTTGGAGGATTTACTCACGTTCGGTTCAAATCTGGTGGGTTTTAGTGGAGATTTGGGATGACACCACTGTTTCTTTCTCTGGCTTCTAGGATTTTGGATTTTCTTCTCAGGGTTCTCTCTCTTGCTCTCAATCCGATCGGCGTGGCTGGATTGATGGCGGCGAAGTCGGCTGGGTTGCTGGTTGTCAGGATCTGGATGGCTAGGTTGACGGCGGCAGGGCTCATGGTTAGGGTTTGGTGTTTCGCCTATCTCGCTCTCTTTCATTCTATGGAAGGTATGATGGGATCGACTTATTAACTAAATGTACATTTGTGTAACCATACAAGTGAAACCCCATCACATTTGTTTATCAAATGTCAGTTATGTCACTACACACTTCAATTAATAAAAAGTATTGACCCGACCATTGAGTAAATATTACTCCCTCCGTTCGGCAAAACTTGTCATTTTAGGGTGTTATTTTTGTTCAAAAAAACTTGTCATTGTAGGTATTTTGCCCTTCACTTTACAAAAATGTCCTTGATATGATTGACGGTATGTTAGTTGTAGTTTTCGATAAAGTAAAAAAGGAGGGTAATAATTGAGGGTAAATTAGTACATTTGTTACTTGTCTTAAAACTTGTGAAATAAGCTAAAATGACAAGTTTTATCGAACGGATGGAGTATAAAATAAAGATACGAACAATAAATCTATATAGAGGCATATTTGTAAAAATTTTACAAATTAGAAAACGAACAGGAAAAAAAGTTGGTTACAACCTGGTGGAGCATCTGGACAAGTAGAAACCGAAAAATATTTGATCATATCAACACAACAACAATACACAACATGGAATACCTAAAAAACAAATACTAAAGAATTGGGAGACCATAAGAATACCCGATGAATATAACAGAATACAACAAACCAAAACATCAGATCAAAGGAAGTGAAGGGACTTATGATGGCAGAAACCGGTTTAAAATCAATTTTGATGGAACTAAAAGTTCGAATGGTTCTTCTATTGTAGGTTTCATCATCCAGAATCATCTTGACGAGGTGATCACTTATGGCGTAATCTCTTGTGTACATAGCTCTGCTTTGATGGCGAAAGCAAGGGGCTTTCAACTCGGAGAATCAAGAGCAAAGGAGCTTGGAGTCCACAAAATCCTAGCAGAGGGTGACAATTTGACGATTATCAATGCGGTCAAAGGATGCTGGAATTGTCCGTGGGAGATCGAAATCATTATCTTGGACATTTTGGTCTCGCTATAACAGTTCCACTTAGTTTCCATCTTGCACGCTTTCCGCGAAATTAATATAGTGGAGGAAGAGCCCCTGACCAATTAGAAACAAAAATAAATACAAACATAGTTCAAATAAAGGGAACCCAAGGACGATATTCTTCTCCAATTTGAGTTTTGCTCACGTCTCGAATGAATTCAAGGACATATTCAAAGAAATTCTGACCGCCAGTCGGAATGGTTTGTGGATTCTGAACAGCTATGGCGGCTGAGCTTAATAAGATAGCAATTACAACCCAAGAAGTAATAAGTACTTGGTCGTGGACTTGCAAACCACCTATTTGCCAATAGAAATGTTGGCCGACTTCTACACCGGTGGGGTTTTCCTGCACTTGGAAGAAGAAGTAGAAAAAGGAATAAATATAGTGATAATTTGATTATTCGTCGACGTAGTAAATAGGATAGAAATTTGAATTAGTTTCTTCGTTTAATTGCCCCTTTGACGCTGGCTAACCCGCTTCCTCAACCCCCCCCCCCCCTTTTGGATGATTGTGAATCGTGTATTCTTATTCGAAATGATGCTTTTGGTAATGGTCTAGCAAGGTCTGATCTCACTCAAATTTTTACCTTATAAAAAATGTACAATAGTACGTTACTTAGATGTCATTGTCTAAACCTTTATTTTTATAATTTCGCAACAACTAGACGAATATTTACATACTATAACTTTTTTCAAAATATTCAAGTTTTTAAATTAATTACCATAATATTCAAGATTTCAAACTATTTTAAAAAAATATTCTAAGATTTCACCTTTTTCTTTTTGATTTTTCAAAAGGTACTCGTACTTTATAATAAATTACAAACTTGGTCTTTAACTTTCTAGTTTTTACAATAATACTCAAGATGCAATATAGAATACTTATAAATGACTTTCGGTGGTACTAACTACTATAATCTACTGGCTATATTATGAATAATGAATTTTCTATGGTTTTAAGCCCACCACGCTATGCAATTAAAAACTTAAAGATAGAGAGGTTTGACCAATACCCGAACGTAGTTACACTGGATCGCCGACGTTCCTTTAGCTTCTGACTTTCTAGAGGTGGTTAACCTTCAACCAGACCTCCCTTAGTTCAGGCACAATACAAATTTGTTTTGTTTCCTACCTCAGATCGTAGTCTCTAACTCTTAGTTTTTGTTTTTAGAGGGTGAAATGATTGAAATCAAGAAAACTAATTATTCATAACATAGAGCTCTATTAAGTAGTTTTCCATTTCTTTAAAATAAACTTTTATTGAATCTGGAAAATATTACAACACACAAGCACTCTTGATTTAAAGCACACAAACATACTAGACTTTCACACCAGAAAGATCTATCGAAAGATTCTTGAGTTTTTGAGTGATGGGAACCAATCTAATCAGAACTCAACAATACCATATAAGCTTTTATGCTTATATTGGAGTAATAGAATTACTCCGTATTATTTATTAATACTCCGTATTATTACTGTAATAATATATCAAAACAAAGCCACTCTAGCCGAAAAAATCCCAAGGGCGCCATAAAGCTTTTCACTCCCCCGCCCAAAAATTCAAACCAAAACAGACGAACTCGAAACTCGAGAAATTGAATTCCTAATTCCCCGGACACCGCGATTCGCCGATTGTCCATTGTTCACCGATTCGTATAACGTCGGCGAAATGAGAATCAGGCATTCAGATTCGACGATCAGGCCGCTCGGCCAGCGCTCCCTTCCTTCCACTCTCCTCTTCCGCCCCCATCCTCCTAATCAAATCCGGTAATTGCAGTCCCTCCATCTTCTCTCTTTCGAAATTTCTAGGGTTTTTTGTTTTCATTGCACAGTTTCTTGAGGTATCAGCTCCGGGGATGCCAAGGAGGGCTCAATATCGGGGCTTCCTCCGAAAGCGAAGAGTGTTTCGTTCTCCGATTACCTCAACCGAAAGCTACACAGCAGTGCCGTGGTGCCCCGTCCTCTTCAGCTTCCGGTACTTCCTCAAATCCATGGTTTATCGTCCTTGGTTTCTATAGCGGCTATCAGCAATACAAAACCAAACAGAAGACACATTTTTTTTTTTTTCTGGAATTTATTTCTGTATTCGTGTCAGAGTGACGGGAACAACCACAGTGAGGAACCAAATCAATGCGGAAGAAGAGAGCAGCAAAAGGGAACAAAGGGTTTGATAGAGGAAACAGTATTTAAACAGTTCAATCTTGGTATTGCTGGTCATGAGAATGAACAAAGCCGTGCAATACATGCTAATGATGATGAGGTTGAGGCGCCCAACATCGCCAATTCAATCCAAGGACGCAGAAAGCGAAGGAATCCTTTTGAAGGTTTGTTTGATTTGAGTACCTGTGTTTCTTTTTTCAGGTTATAATGTAGAAATCATCTTCATTTTGCATACTGTTTATAGTGAAATATCAATTGCTGGTTGGTTCTGCTTGAATTTTTGGTTTACTAATATGCAAATGTATCCCATTATATTTATCCTCAGCCCCTACACTGATATTTATTGGAACATACCAAAATCTTCTGCCTTCTCAGTTGGAGAAATTCTTGTAAACAAGATATGTTTGTTGCGTGATCAATATAAAAATATCAGCAAAACTCTTGGTGTCTTGGTCTTCACAGACCAGTCTGAAATTGTGAGATCTGTCATTTTTGGGGAACTTGCATTTCTTTATGCACTACTTCCTTGAAAGGGTAAGCCTTAAAACAAGAGAAAGAAGAATAAAATTCTTGCTTTTCTAGCTAAAAAGTTGGCTTACTCAAGTCACATGTTTGAATAATCTGTCATCATGTGTTTTGATGACTACACTTTGTTTCATACTTGGATTCCTTCATACTTTGATGCCTGAAATAGTTGATATTTCAAGTAGCTGGTCAGCAACCTATTTCCCGATTCTGAATTTTAACTTGTTTTTCTGTGTGGAATTTACTGCAGGTGATGAAGACTCTACTGTGCGATCTCGCTTGTTTATTCTTGGAGATGATGTAAACAGGAAGGACACTGCTGCCAACAATGGGCGAACACAGCTACATAATGGAGGTAAACTTGTTCCCTTACACTGCTGCACTACAAGTTGAATACATTTTCTTGAACAAGGGAACATAGTAAGTGTCTCTCTGATGCCATATCCTGGTGGAAATATGTCAGCAGTGACTGCTCTTCCTTGGACAACTCCTAGTCGAAGGGAGTTTGGACCTTGATTTGTATCTAAAATTTAAGCACTTGCTTCAATCATCTGTCAAATTTTCTTCTCGTTTCCTTCATTAAAAAAAAAATCTGTTGAACTTTCTTATGAGCATCAGGAGTTTTAAGTTTGTAAATCTTTGTAGTTCATTTTCATATACGGGTTTTTAGGAGCACAATCCTTTTTCTAGTAAAGCATCTTTCCTATATTTCCAAATCTACTTTATCAGGTAACACTGCAAGTAAAGAGACACAGCCTGCCATCAAGAAGCATTTGGTGGTACTCGGAGATGACCCCAAACCAAAGCGAGGCACTCATAGACGAAATTCGTTCAGCAGCAAGGAGACAAAGCCTCAGTATAATCACTGTAAGTACTTATCCCTTAGAATTGTGAGTGAATTGAAATCAACAATTCTATTCTTTCTAATTGACACTTTTAAAGTTATATATACCAATTGTCATTTATGCACAACAAAACAGGATGAAACTCACTCTCTATTTCTTCATGTAAACAGATAAAAATGGAGCTGGTTGGTGGGATTACGAGAGGGAAGGTGTTGATAACGATGAAGTCGGGGCCAATGAAGTATGGGAGGGTGTGGGTTCCACAACATTAGGAGAAATTATTGACTGGCACTGAAGCTTGCATCTAGCTTATATCTGCACTCTGCAGTTAGTGTTACCCACTGTAATGTCTGATGTCTCAGTTCATGGAATTTATAAAAGATTTCATTCCCTTCATCTTTGTACTAACATTCAAAATGTCATCGTCAATCTTCAACCTTAAAAACAAAGAGGCAGGTCTGTTCACTTTGTTGCTGGGCCAAAAACGGCATTCCCCATCTGGGGTGTTCTGTGTTCAGCACTAATAGAATTTGCCTTTTAGGGCACTGCAGATCCCTCATTGATTGCCAAAGCAAAAGAGCAACCTTAGAATAGATTATAAGGACCAAAGAAAGACAAGACAAAGCATACCTTTCTTGTCTTTTGGCTAAGATCAAATATAGTATCGGTTCTTATCAGTTTAATATTTTGATATGTGAGTCATCGGCTCACTTCGATGTTAAATTTATTTTTTAAAGAGAAGATCTATATAAGGTAGGTCTAATATTCCACACTGAACCTTATAATATAAGAATCTAAACAAACAATTTATGCATTTTAGTATTTGTGTATCCTATATTCCCTGCTGCTCCTTATATGCTGAGATTTACAAGAATTGAAACAAACAATTTATGCAGGAATAGGCATAATCATCATACATTTTATGCAGTTTAGTATTTGTGTATCATGATATTCCTTACTAGCCAAGTGACCCTTCTGTTGCACAGCTCCCAATCACATAGTTGAAAGGATTCATATTTCTCATTAATCAGGTTCCATTAACCACTTATCATTTTTTTAGTGGTCAGTTTCAATTACTGAGTGCCTTTGTTGTTCAATTAATCTATAACTTACTGAATTACTAGTCTTTCTATCTTCTACTTAACAAGTCAGACATAAATCACACTCCAGGATGAGCATTGAACACTCAAGCTCAAAGTAGCAACCATGTCAATGAAACAATAAAAGAACCATTTCAATCAGCCAGCAAACATACTCCCACCTGTCAAATCATTTATATTCATCCTTGAAACAGCCTGATCGGCGTCTTTGTCTTCAATGACTCTTTTCCCTTCTCTCTCTCTCCATCCGAGGATTGGTTGTTGGAGAGCCCGAGTCACCCGTTACAGAACCATATCATAAAGACGCTGCTGCCAGTAATGAAGGCAAACAAACTTGGTACCTTACACAACGTCTATTGTCCGCCACTGCTGCATTACAAGTTGAACACCTTTTCTTGAACAGAACACAGTAAGTGTCTCTCTGATGCATATCCTGCTAGAAATATGTTAACGGTGAGTCGGTGACTGCTCTTGCCAGGAAATCATCATTTGTGGATAGAAGTTATGGATTCAAACTTCGAAGTATGTAACCCAGCTGATATCCCGGAAAACTGAAATTAATTAAACTATAAATACATATTCAATTATCGAGTGTGGTACTTGCATAGAGACCAACAGTGTTAGACTCATTCACAAACCTTAGCTTTTCCATTTCATTCACAAACCTTAGCTTATAGATGCTTCAAATCTGTCAACAACAGGAACTGAAATTTAAACTGTGAACAAGCAATTTTCAACATGGAACACTAAGAGGCAGGTCCAGCCACCTTGTAGTTGGGCAAAGAATCGTATTTTAGGACACTACAGATCCCACATTGATTATCATCATAAAGAATAAGCTTTAGAGAGTATACAAAAGGCTCAAAGAAAGAATAGACAAAACATACCTTTCTCGGCCTTTTGGCTAAGATCAAGTGTAGTATCTGTTCTTATCAGTTTAATATCTGATATGTGGTCCATTGGTCCACTTCGATATTAAATTTATTTTTTGAGGGGAAGGTCCATTGAAGGTAGCTTGCTATCCTGGGCTTTTGTGTGTCGCCATTGTGTTGCACTATTACATAGGCCTGGCACATCCCATCAATACAAGTCTCAATATTTTAGTTTCCCCACCAAAACTAGTCTCAGAAGTGTTCTAAATATAGGATATATCAGCGATATATTGGGGATATTTAGAATCCGCTACAATATCGGCATATCGGGTGAAAAATATAAGGCAACGTCATATATATCGGGTCAATATCGGCCATAGATCGGGTAAATATTGGTGATATATCGGGAATATTTAGAATTGCCAACTTTGATAAGACAACTTTAGCCATTATGACCCGATATATCGGGTAAATATCGGTGATATATCGGGGATATTTAGAATTGCCAACTTTGATAAGATAACTTTAGCCTTTATGAATGAAGTTGTTTTTATTTTTTCAAGTATATTTGGTAATTTTGCAATTTAAATTTAATTTTCCATGTGTATTTTTACATTTATAGTTAAAAATTAGCAAAATCGATAAATTGAAATCATATATGTATGGAAAAATTTGGTAGATGTCCATTTGAGGTCCCATTTTTTTACCCATGTCCATTTCCATTAGGGATTTAAGTGAGTGTTCTAATTTGACATTTTTATCCTTGCTCTTTATTATAACAGTTGGATGCACGCGGGAGGCGGAAACAAGTTGTTTCGGATTTGTGACGTGGCTTACATCATGGATTCCGTTCCGTGTTGAAATGTGAAACTTGTGGCAATCAGGTTGTGACGTGGCTCGCACCATTGAGTTTGTGAAAGTGGATTCCGTTCCGTGTTGAAATGGGTGACCCTTGGGTATTTATGTAAAATCCATAAAAAAAATCTAATGAAGAAAAGGAAAATAAAATCTGAAAAGTATGTAATGAGTAGCCTACTTCTAGCCTAGGGTAATGATGATGTTTTTAATTTTACTTTTCCTATCAAAGATTTGAATTACAAATTTACAATTTATTCAATTACAAATGAACAAGTTATTTTAAATAAGATTAATCAACAAAACTATATTTTATATTCTCACAAGAAAAAATAGTATAACTCTCCGCAACTTCTATCTTAGGTTAATAATTATGTTTTTACCTTTATTGTTCATATCAAAATTGATAGATTACATAGGTCTTCTCATGTATAGTGGGCCCAAAGGCCCAATAAGACTCAATACCTTTGTAACATATATATATGTTTATCAATGAATGGAAACCCTAAGGAGGATTTTACATCAATCTTGCAATCTCACATGGTATCACAACCTTTTCTTCCACACGGAACCCTAATTTGATCCTCCCGCCCCACCCCTCATCTTCCGCCGTCGGCGTCGTCCCCTCGCCGCCGATCTCTCTCTCTTCGTCTCCTAATTCAACCCACATCCACCGCCTCTGATTACCGCCGCTGCACATCGCCGCCTTCGTCTTCGATTGCTTTGTCACCGCCTCCAATTGCCGTCGCCAATCACCGCCCGAGCCGCCGCCTCGGATCGTCGCCTGAACCGCTAGCTATCGACGCCAGAGGAGAGTCGCGCCGAGCCTCGTCGCTTCACTCTGCGCCTTCGTCTTCTTCCTTGTACGTGAAAAGTCCGATTGAAACAAATCGGAATTTCAATCCCTTTTGGTAAAAATAGCAGAAACTTCCCTTGCTTTATACTATTCTCCCTTTTGGCCCTGAGTTAATCATTATTCATAAAATAGCAGAAACTTCCCGCGCCCCACTCCTTGTGTCTTCCTCGGCTATTCGTCTGATCATCGCGGTTACCTCTGCCTCGATATCAAGACCCATAAGCTCATTGTGTCTCGACATGTCACCTTTGATGAGTCTCGCTTCCCCTTTGCTTCTCCTCTCCTCCCCTCTTCTACACCTCCTGTGTCTCAGTCTGAGTCAGAGTCATCGTTCCCTCACTTTCTTCTCCCCCAGGGCTCTCCCGGTGCTCCTGCCTCCCCCCCTACACCACCTCCACCACCCCCTACCACCAGACCACACACCCGTAGCGTCTCCGGTGTCTTCCGACCCCGTCAGATCGTCTCCATGAACACCGAACATCACCCCGCCTCCTATCTCCCTACATTCTCCCCGCCAGCCGCTACCCAACATCTGATGCCGCGGCCGCAGTAAGATGCTGCGGCTGCAGCCATGCCGCGGCCCCCACCCTCGCCCCACCCCGCTGCCCCGGCCGCTGCCCCCAATGCCGCGGCCGCCGCCTAGTGCTGCGCCCGCCGCACAGTACACCGTCTCCCAATCCCCCCCTGCCTCCACCCCGACCTCCCTTTCCCCCATTCCCACCTCCCACAAAACAGCCCTCTTAGATCCGAATTGGCAGGCGGCTATGCACGACGAATACAGGGCCCTTACAAGGAATGGTACTTGGGTTCTGGTCCCTCGCCCTCCTGAGGCGAATGTCATCCGATGTATGTGGTTCTTTCGTCACAAGTTCCGCTCTGATGGGACGTTGGAGCGCTACTAAGCCCGTCTTGTGGTCAACGGTCGTTCTCAACAGGTAGGTATTGACTGTGATGAGACCTTCAGCCCCGTCGTCAAGCCTGCCACTATCCGAGTGGTGTTGAGTTTAGCATTGTCGCGCAACTGGGCCATTCATCAGCTGGATGTCAAGAATGCTTTTTTTCATGGTCATCTGAATGAGACAGTCTACATGTTTCAGCCGCCGGGGTTCGCTGATGCTGATCGTCCCAAGCACGTCTGTCTCCTGAAGCGATCTCTGTATGGGCTGAAACAGGCTCTGCGGGCTTGGTTCCAGCGCTTTGCTTCTCATCTTCTACGCCTGGGCTTCATTGGTAGCCGCTCGGACACGTCTCTGTTCATCTATCACAGAGGCTCAGACATGGCCTTTCTCTTACTGTATGTCGATGACATCATTCTCACCGCCTCTTTTGATGCTCTTCGGACGTCGATTATTTCGCAGTTGAGTGCAGAGTTCGCCATGTCCGATATGGGTCAGTTATCCTACTTCTTGGGGGTTGATGTTCAGCGTCATGTGTCTGGTCTGTTTCTCTCACAGAGTAAGTATGCTGCTGAGATTGTTGCTCGGGCTAAGATGGTTAACTGTAATCCTGTCGCCACCCCGGTCGATACATCTAACAAGCTTAGTGCTCATTCTGGTCCTTTGGTTGATGATCCGACATTGTACAGGAGCCTCGCTGGTGCTCTTCCGTATCTCACCTTCACCAGGCCTGATATTAGTTACGCCGTTCAGCAGATCTGCTTGTTCATGCATGCACCCAGGGAAGCCCACTTTCAGGCCTTGAAGCGGATCATTCGGTACATCAGCGGCACCCTCGAGCTAGGCGCCACGATCACTCCTTCCTCTAAGCTTGACTTTGTTGCTTACACTAATGCGGATTGGGGTGGTTGTCCTGACACACGTCGCTCCACGTCTGGTTACTGTGTCTTCCTCAACGACACCCTTGTGTCATGGTCGGCAAAGCGTCAGTCTGTCGTGTCTCGCTCCAGCGCTGAGGCAGAATACAGAAATGTGGCCAACGTTGTCTCGAGTGCTCTTGGCTCCGCAATCTCCTTCTTGAGCTCCATTTCCCTCTTCAGAAGGCCACTCTGGTCTACACTGATAATGTCTCCGCCGTCTATCTGGCTAGCAACCCAATCCAACATCAACGCACGAAGCACATTGAGCTCGATCTCCACTTCGTCAGGGACAAGGTTGCCATTGGACATGTCCGTGTTCTACATGTCTCGTCCTCCTATCAGTACGCTGATATATTCACCAAGGGTTTACCACGACAGTTGTTCATTGATTTTCGCTCCAGTCTCACTGTACGACCCCCTCCAGTTTCGACTGCGGGGGTTTGATAGATTACATAGGTCTTCTCATGTATAGTGGGCCCAAAGGCCCAATAAGACTCAATACCTTTGTAACCTATATATATATATGTTTATCAATGAATGGAAACCCTAAGGAGGATTTTACATCAATCTTGCAATCTCACAAATGACACACATGCCACCTAAATCTCAATTTTAAAAAATTAATGGAACAAAATTGTCATAACCTCCCAAGATGGATAACAACCGTAAATGAATTAATTGTTACCGAGTATCAATCTATGCCCAAGTTCATACCTATATAATATTATTTTCTTTATTGAATATGGTATTTTTCAAGTCCATTAATCATTTGTATATATTTTTTACGTTATCTTATGCGTACATTTACTTATATGAAGTTGAATAATTTGATTCAATCTAATTGTATATGGAATTCACTATAATACAAATAATATATGCTTCCTTTTATATGATAGATTAAATATCATAAAATAATGTTATAAATCATGTCCTAACTCAAACTATGTGAACTCGATATTTAAAGTAAATTTTATATGGAACGTGTCAGGTTGGATTTTACATCAACAATTGTAATATCGATTAGTATTCCTACAAATAAAATTTCAATAATATAACAAATGAATATTTTAAAAACATAAAAGAAAATATACTTTATGTCCAACTTACATGCATATAATATAAAGTTGGGAATATGTATTGAAAATGGATTTATTTACTACAATATTAATAATATTTATTGGGAATTAATTAAATCAATAAACATTTCGTACAATTTATTTTATAAAGCATATTTTGGTAAGCCATTGTCTTATTTTCCAGTAATTTTTTTTCAAATGTTATTGCTATGGCTTTGGACCAATGCCCGCAGGCTGATCGGCAAGCCACTGCCAGTTATTCTATCCAATTGAAAAATGGCTCTTAAAAAAAAACTATTGAAATTGGTATTGGTGGAGAGTAGTTCACATGGATTCCAAGTGTGGACCATTAGATCAATGTAAACGGACGATCAAGATCTCTTCACATTCAAGGATACTCTACACATCAAATTTAGTTGGATGAGTAACCACGGGATGCACATACCCCAATAGTCACAATCACAACGTCTCCTATGCACTTCATCAACCCGATTTCGAATCCTAACAGCAGTATAAATCCCCACTTTTTTTTCTCTATTTTTCTTTCCTTCATTCATTTTATTTTTTTCTACACTCTTCAATATTCATTGCAAAAAAAAAATGAATGTGCTTAAGTCATTGTATAATTAACAATATTTATAATCATGTCATATTGATTATATATATATATAACACATGTTATTTATTTAAAGACAAGATAAGGCATTTATTTCTCTTCGTAAGATATATAGTACTTAGATTGATCGAGGTAGGTAGTTTAATTTGATCGACGTAGTTTTGTTTCAATTGTTTTAACCGGCTAAAATGTGAATCTTATATGTCTTTTTGCAATTATTAATCATATATCGTTTTCAAAATAAAATGTGAATTTTATTAAATATATTTTCTCGATTCATCGAGATAGTACTTTGATTGAAGTATATAACAATATGTATATATATCCATCAAAAGCATTTATATTTCTATATAATAATAAGTTTATAATTTAGGTTTCTAAAAGTTAGGTTCCTACAAATATAAAAGTATTCTAAATGGGCCCATAGTTTAGGTTCTAGTAATTGCTTATGACAAAGTATCATGGCTAAGATCCTGTGGTCTCACAGGTTTAGGTTGCTACAAAATAAGTATCATGGCTAAGATCCTGCATTCTCTAACTGCATTAAACATAGCCATGTACTATTGATTGAATAGATTTCAATTGATCGTGGGACTTGGTTGTGTATGAACAGGTATAATATCTATAGCACCTAGCAGAAGAATTGATATGGAATCAAATGCACTGCATTTAGGAATGCCTCCTTTCCATAAAAGAGATTTCAAAGCTATTGCCCCTACTTTTGGAAGGTTGCCTCCTGTACTTTTCCTACTCATAGTTTAAAATTTGAGCCTTGTTACTTGAACCTAGAAAGCATTGATTAAAAATGTGGAGAACATAAACAATGAAGGTGATTAGATTTAAAATGGTGTAAAGTGTGAACTGGTTTTTTTTATTTAAAAATTCCTATTATTCAAATTGCATCTATCCTCTATGTATAAAAATCAGTGAAAGTGATAAGATTTAAAAAGAGACCATCTAAAATCTAAAAATCCTAGCTATATCTGAAATACGAAAATATGAAGGCAAGTTTGATAGCTTCAAAATCTAAAAATCCTAGCTATCTCTAAAATCTGAAGCAAGTTTAGCCATCTCTAAAATATAAAAATCCTAGCTATCTCTTAAATATAAAAATATGAAGGCAAGTTAGATATCTTCGAAATATGAAAATCCTAGCTATCTCTAAAACACGAAATCTGAAGCAAGTTTAGCCATCTCTAAAATCCTAGCTATCTCTAAAACATGAAATCTCTGAAATTTGAAAAATACTAAGACAAGTTAGATATCTTCAAAATATAAAAATCCTAGCTACTTTAAAATATGAAATCTGAAGGAAAGTTAGCCATCTTTGAAATTTAAAATATGAAAATCTTAGCTATCTTTATGATATATGTTTTTTTTTCTTCTAAAGATGAGGGTGAGTACATACCCGCTAATTTCAAAATTCAGATTTAAGGTGATTGGTATTGATTTATTATAGACAAAAGTTGCTAGAAACAGATGTTTAAGGAGGAGATTTTTCACAAGATAGTATCTTGAATTTCATTAATCTATTTTTTTCTTAAATCAATATTTATTTAGGATTCAAGGAAAAGCTACCTAGAATGTTATACTCTGTTCAAGGAATCTATTTTTTTTCTCAACGCAATACTTGATTTTCTGAAATCCGTACTCTATTCAAATGCTCGATACTTTATTGTTTTTGTTAAAATCAACACCCTAAGTATTTAATAATTGTCCATACTTTTCTTTTTATTCCAAATCAGCACCCTACACATAATACATTTCTCAGCAAAATTCGTAAACTTAAAAAGCAAATATAATTCAAATTCATAAAAGATATATGAATGAATAAAATCTAATTAATATCATAAATCTTACTCATGTAAAAGTTAAACTCAAAAACTTTAATGGTCAAATTAATAACAACATGAAACAAAAAACAAGAAGGAATCAAAATTGTACAATTGGTACTTTTAAACTCAAATTAATAATTTTGATATTATATATGTATTTTTATTATATAAACTCAAATTAATAAAAAAGACAAGAAGGTAAAATTATTTTTGTGATAACATATGTATTTTTTTATTATATAAACTTATACAAATGAACTTATATGATCAAATCAAAACCAATTTTATAAGTATTACCTATATACATCCAAATTCATAAGAAATATCCAAATTGTACAATTGATACTTATAAACTACAATTAGTAAAAAAAAATTATACACTCTTAAGTGTATGATTGTAACGGCCCGGATATAAATATCCGGGATACGTTTCGAAGGTCGGATACCTTCGTTCGGATGTTGCAATTCAGGTATGGGTCGAGGTTTCAAATTAACCTCTAATAAGTCGAAGTCTCAAAAATACAATTTAAACGAAAATAAAGCGGAAGTATGGTTTAGATACAAAAGCCACGGCAGAGCCGGGTCAAAACCAAAACAGTGTGGGTGATTGCCATTTGTCAAGTTAGAATATATTAGCCGGATTCTTCGATTCGCCAAGAGATTTCCCCCTTACAGAAGCATGGAGCAACAAGAGCGGTACCTAACACTATCCACGAAGTCAGGCCTGGTGATCGCCTGCGGGTCATCTGACCGCGCTGAGGCCACATAACATGCCTATGCCTAAATAAAAGATGACTAATGCAGTACAAGATTTAAATCACACTATCATGCCCCTAGTATATATAATATGCGGAAAATAACTGTAAAGGGCCCAAGACAATGCCAAGTGGCATATCCCTCTCCTACCTCTGCACCCCTTCCCGTTAGTGCAGAGACTGGCCAGTTCGTTGCTATAGCATAGCATATCCTCGTGGTGGTGCACTCACCCACGGTATCATCATCATAACATAAATTAAATATAAAGTAAACATGCCCGATGGTGCTGGGCTATCATCATGCTCATATCGACTCGATAGACTCAGGGCACCCGATGGGGCTGGGCTGCCCTATGACCCTAGCAAAGACTCTAGGACTATCACAGATAACGGCCATTCTGTTTCAAACACACAAAGTAAACACATGCTCAGTTCAATGCAATCCTAGCATGATACTACATGGCATGCTTTAATATGCAACAAAACTACACATTACATGACACATCAGGCAAGAGGTCCAGGTTACTGAGTAAGTCCCGTAGGATACTTACCTGTTGATGCAGAACAGCAAGATAACACAAGCAAGGGCCCAAATGCAAGTCCAAAGTAATCCAAAAGCAATACACACCTATCATCAAGTCATTTCCATAAGCTAACATACCAACGTTCATATACACGAACCCAAGTTCTCAACATTCTCAAAACCGACCGATAGTAAAACCATTTTCCAAAACCTTAAATCCAAATTAAGTCAACTCATATTCAAAATAGTTCTCAAATCATACTTGGCCAAATTCCGACATTAACACTTAAGCCCTAAAACCAATTTCCAAAAATCATATTATAAAACAATTCCGGCATTTATCTCTTTAAAATCCTCATCTTAAATCATCTTACCAATCATTATATAATAACACTTCTCAAGGAATATTTAAATATAATAAAATTGCCAAAATCACTCCCTTTTAATAACCCATATTTATAAATAAAAAATACTAAATTCCTTTAACATATTTTAAAACATATCTCAAAATCATCATATAACATCATTCTAATATATAACAATTAATATTACTTTTAAAACCTCGTTAAATATATATATATATATATTGATAATTTCATAATATATAATTATATATAGTCATTTTCCAAAAACAGGAAAAAAAAATAATAACATAAAACATATACACCTATATATTTATATGAACACTACCGAAAATAATAATTAAAACCACAACCCCATATATATATAACCCAATACATATATACCCATTCAGAAAACAAAACCCAGCCCACGCATAAGCCCCAACCCGGAAGCCAAGCCCAAACCAAGGAATATAACCCACCCGCCCAAAAGAAATGCTTCCCAACCCAGAATCACACCCGGATCCGGGTCTTCAGAAAAGGGGTGAGCAGAGACCCGGTTCTTTTAAACGATAAACCCGAACGAATGGAAAGACCCGGCCCAACAGAATAGGCCCAAACCTATTCATCACCCCCTACCTCAGATGTGGTTCTGCGGACGAAAGACGACGGAAGAGGAGGGAGGAGAACCTCTGGCCTTCGGCGGCTCCCTCCCGACCCCATGCTCACCAAATCCGACTCATAAACCCGACCGCAACCCAAGCATGGAATTTCAAACGAGAGCAAGGAGAGAGGGAGAGGTGGGCTCACCGAGAATTCGAAGTATTAGCCGGAATTGCTCGTCGGCGGGGCTCCGGCTAGAATCGACGGGAGGGCGTGTGTCTCGAGCCTAGGAAGGTAGTAGAAGGGTCAAAGGCGCACCTTGACATGGTTTAGGAGCAAGAGGGAGCAAACGGATCTTACCGGGCTTCGAATCGAAACAGAGGAAGCGGAGAGGGGGAGGGACGAGGACGGCGCTCGGCGACTCAGCTCCGGCTGCCTCTGGGTGACTCCGATGGAAGTCTACTGCTGCGGCTGCTTGGAGGAGGACGGAGGAGGAGTGGGGCTGTGGGCTCGTCGCTAGCTCTTGGATGGCAAAACAGGGGAGGCTCGCTCTTGCTGCTCGGAGGCGATAAGGAAGAGGAGGTGATGGGTGGCGCTGGCGGCCAATGGAGGGGAAGATGACTGACGGAGGTGAGGTAGGGGCTGGGTTGAAACAGACAAGAGGAAGAAAGAGGAGGAGATAAGGAGATAGGAGAGTGGTGTTGGTGCGGATGGGTGAATGAGTGCAGCTGGGTGTGTGTGTGTGTGAGGGAAGAAGAAGCCAAAAGGGGTAAGGGACCAATTCCCTAGCAGGAATCCGAGAGGGAGGGAGGGAGAGAGAGAGAGAAAGAAAAAGAAAATAAAATAGAAATTAAAAGAGGTCCCCACAAGATATTTTGAATACCCGACAAATATCTCGAAACCCGCTCGCCCGGTCGAATCCCGACTAAATCGAATTTAAATAAAATTTCAATGACTAATTTTAAGATAACGGAATTAAATTAATTTCAATCAAAACTCGGAGTTTAAATTAATCTTTATTAATACTCGATCTTGAAAGCGAAAATCGAATCCCGTCAAAATCCGAAATTTAAATGATGCCGGAATAACTAAAATCCAAAACTTACTCTCGAGAACGGGTTTTATTCAACTTTTACAAATTGAATTTAATAATAATTTATTTTAAAAAAAAATCATAATATATAAATATACTCGGTCTTTACAATGACTATATTAATTTTGTTTTATGTGATTATAGTTGAACGTATATCTTACTTATTTGAACTCATATTTATATAAATTCACATATTAACTTATAAAGATATAACTTATATGATCATTAGTACTTTTTAGAATTAGTACTTTTTAGAATTACACTTTTTTTGAACAGAGTGAAGATGTTACTCCTTAAAAATATATCTCACATTCTTCACATTGAAGTTTATTCTGTGTGAAGCATATTGTTCAAATGCTTTTGATTTCTCTTATATTTTCCCAATACAAAGCCATAATCTATGTTCTTGATTCAAGCGATACCGACCGGCTTGCAATAGCTAAGGATGAATTTCATGCAATTTTGGAGCCTTTGGAGGTAAATGTGTTGCTTTATCTCATTACAATGTCTTGAGACGAGTTTACTTTGTAAATCACTAAATCAACCCTTGAGTATGTTTTGGGACATAGGTTACCGACCGCCGCATCTCGCTCTCTCGCTGTCTATCACCATTGAAGGCATCCTTCGAGCTCCCATGGCTACCTTTATCCCTCCTTCATCCACTGCGCCAAGGTCGAGGTCGCCGACACTGTTTTTCGACGATGGGGGAGCTAGTGAAGTTGCGCCTGAGGTCGAGGACCTTGTCTTTCCTCCCGATCATCAACCCACAGCTCTTTTCTTCCATTGGGACCAAGGATAAATTTCTGGGTTTAGATCTTGTAGTGGTTTTGGATTAAATTGTGATTTTGGATGTTGATTTATGGATACTTGAATGCGGCAACTTAACTGATTTTTTTTTGAGTGCCTATGTTGCAACTTAACTGATTAATACGGAGTATGCTGATTTTTTAAAGTTTCATTTTGTTATAAATTTTTTTTTTGGCCATGTATGTACCATGTCATTATTTTTTTAGATAAAATTGTTTTATTATTTTAACATCACCTATAAAGTTGGGATATTTATCTTATATTTGAAAGGTGGATATATATATTTTAACACCTCTTTAAAGGTTGAGTAATGAGAGCTAGAAATAATTTTATTTGCCTGCATCTATGATTTAGGTTACCTCAATCTCGTTTAAGGAGAGTTCGTACTAATTTTATTTTTCCCAACTTTCTTTATCACACACACACAAAAAAAAACACAAAGTGAAAATTATAGACTTTAGGATATAGGGGAGCCTAGTAAATAGAGTAACAAAGTGGAAATTATATGCCCGCGGGCTTATTGGTAAGCTGCTGCTTGTTATTTTCATATTAAAAATAAATATACAATATACATTTGTTCAAAAAATAATTTGTTTTTCCCGAAACTGAGAGTCGAACACATGATCTGAGAGTAGTGTGGATGAGAATAATACCAATGGGCCGGATAGTGCTATTGCTTTATTCTTAAGTTTTTTTTTTCCAAATCCTATTGTTATGGCTTCGGAACAATACCCGCAGGCCTATTGGCAAGCCGCTGCCAGGCATATAAAAAAATATTTTAAATAGAAATACAGTTTTGTTTCTTAAATGTTTTCTTTTTTAAAAGAAATATATATATATATATATATATATATATATATATATATATATATATAATATGCATTTGTGGAAAAACTAGATTTGTGTAGTTATTAATTTATTAAAAAAAGGTAAATAATTTTTAAAGAACATCTTTTTAAAAATGATATTTTTAAAGAATTCATTATAAACTTTATATATATACACAAACAAATGTCCGCAGGCCTATCGGCAAGCCGATGCCTGTTATTTTATTTTTGTAAATGTTTTCGTATTAAAACTAAAAATATATAATATACATTTGTGGAAAAAGCTTTTTAGATAATTGCGTTATTAAAAAAAGCTGACTATTAACGAGATGTTAAATTATTATTTTTAGGTGAACTCGGGATTGTGCGATAATTCGATCCCGTTTAAATAAAGGTCAAATAAATATTTGACTTACACTGTTAAAAAACGTGAATTATATGACCGACTTTTATAATATAAGTGAAATAAACATAATTATAAAAAAACGTGAATTATAAAAAAACCCGTGAATTATACTTATGTTGATTAATTACACTAAGTTACAAAATAAAGAATTATAAAAAAAATAGAGTTGAATTATAACTTGGTATTACCCGAAAAGAAAAAAATAAATAAATTAGAAGGGGGGAGTCTAGACCTAGAGTGTAGGCTTTTTGTAGGGGAATAGAAAAAGTTGTCATACTTTTACTTATTTCTCTTTTTTCTTTTATTACATTTTCCAAATGACCATAAAATACCCATTGGGTCACCCAAAATTGGGTCATCCAATCAGCCTCCCTGAAATTATGAAGATTTTGGCCACTTGTATATCCATCCTACTCAGTATATACTCCACTTTTTGGTGACAATTTTTTCCATAATAGCCCACTTTGCTGATAAAAAATAGCCTCATTGGTGCTATTGTCATGCATTTGGTCATAATAGTCCACTTTTTTTTTTCCATAATAGCCCACTTTGCTGATAAAAAAATAGCCTCATTCCAATTTATATTATTCGGAACTATATGAAATAATTTAAGTTTTTACATTTTTTACGAGGTCAGTTTCATCCCCCTTATCAGTGGTAATACTGATGGCGACATATTTGGTGACAATTTTTTTATGACAACTTTTTTATAGTTTTTTTTATTTTTTTATACAAGGTCAGTGTCACTACCCTAATTATCACGGATGACACATGTGGTGACATCGTTGGTGATAACTTTTTTTTATAATTTTTTTGTGACAACTTTTCATCAACAGATTTAGCCACTTCCATAGTGTTATTAGTTGTATCACCACCATAAAAACTATGAAATCACTCGGAAACCTCTAGGACAAGGGGAGAAAAAACTTTATAAAGGCTAACGCTAACCGAAAGAACATGTGGTGTTCAATATAAGTGATGACAAAGTTCAAATATAAATGTCACCATAATAAATAAATATATATATAATCACTGTTGTCACCAAAGGAAAGCCTTAGGATGCATTATGAGATGAATAACAAAGTGTTATTAATGGTGTCACCATCATAAAAACAATGTAACAACTGTTGTCACCAAAGGAAAAGCTTAGAATAAGGGAAGCACAAACACTAGATAGGCTAATGCTAAGGAAGCAAAATCTTTTTTTTTGCGAAAACTTTTTAAAAAGTTTTAATAGTGGTGTAACCAATATAAAAACAGCATCACCAAAGGAAAATCCTAAGACAAAGAAAGTACAAACACTAAAGGAGTTAATGCTAAGCAAAAATACATGTGGTGTTCAATATATATGTCATTACAAAGTTCAAATACGAGTGTAATCATTGTTGTCACCAAAGGAAAACCCTAGGACAAGGGAAGCACAAACCCTAGAGGGGCTAATGTCAAGCAAAAGGATCACTGTCACCAAAGAAAAACCCTAGGACAAGAGAAGTATAAACCTTAGAGGGCTAATGCTAAGCAAAAACCCTAGGTTTTAGGGTTTAGGGCCAAGGCCCTAAACCCTGAATCCTAAACCCTAAACCCTAAAATGTTAAGTAAAGTACGTTGTTAAGAGATGAATTTTGTCACAAAAAAACGAAAACTCTAGGACAAGGGAAGCACAAACCCTATAGGGGATAATGAGAAGCCAAAATACATGTGGTGATAGTTCTACTCTAATATATGAATGGGTAAGAGGGTCATATACATTGTAACCAAAATAAAATTAGGGTCATAGACATTGTTACCACTATAAAAACAGAGTCATAGACACTGTCACTACTATAAAAACAGGATCATAGACAATGTAACCAAAGGAAAAGGGAAGCACAAACCCTAAAGAGGCTAATGAGAAGCCAAAATACATGTGATGGACATTTCTCCTCCAATATATGAATGGGTAAGAGGGTCATAGAAGCTGTAACCAAAATAAAAACAGGGTCATACACATTGTAACTAAAGGGAAACCCTAGGACAAGGGAAGCGCAAACCCGATAAGGGCTAATGAGAAGCCAAAATTATATGTGGTGACAGTTCTTCTTTAATGTATGAATGGATAAGAGGGTCATAGACGTTGTAACCAAAATAAAAGTAGGGTCATAGACACCGTCACCATTATAAAAACAGGGTAATAGACACGGTCACCACTATAAAAACGGGGTCATAGACACTGTAACCAGTATAAAAAAAACAGGGTCATTGACACTGTAACCAAAGAAAAACCCTAGGACAAGGGAAGCACAAACCCTAAAGGGGCTAACCGACTAACCCTAACCAAAAGAACATGTGTTGTACAATATGTTTTAGGGTTAAGTCTTTAGGGTTTAGAGCCCTAAAAATGTTAAGTACAGTACGTCGTTAAGAGATGAATGTTGCCATCAAATGGAAAACTTTAGGATAAGGGAAGCACAAACCCTAAATGGGCTAATGAGAAGCCAAAAGACATGAGGTGAACAGTTCTCCTTCAATATATGAATGGGTAAGAGGGTCATAGGCGCTGTAACCAAAATAAGAACATGGTCATTGTAACCACTATTAAAACAAGGTCATAGACACTGTCACCACTATAAAAACAAGGTCATAAACTAGGGGTGGGCACAACTCCCGTAAATCCCGGGCCTGTCCCGGTCCCGTCCCGGACCCGTCCCGATCCCGGTGGCATTTGGAAAAAAAGGAAGATTTGATTTTATTCAGTTCCGGCATTGCTATAGAGAAGCGAATACAACAACTGATTACATAGCTAAGTCTAGAGATGATTGTAATATGTCGACTCTCCCCTTGCATGGGGATCTCTTAA
This sequence comes from Persicaria maculosa, assembly GCA_963922045.1. Lineage (NCBI taxonomy): Eukaryota > Viridiplantae > Streptophyta > Magnoliopsida > Caryophyllales > Polygonaceae > Persicaria > Persicaria maculosa. The sequence continues at coordinate 25,050,356 of OY998267.1, read as the reverse complement.
ACATTATCCTTGTGGATGATCAAGAATGAACCCGGCTCTATTTGGGCATTCTATTCTTTGCCTATTGTAAATAAAAAGCATAAGTGCATAACATACTCCCTACCTTAATTACGTGGTTAAGGGCTATTTTGGTCTTTGTGCACAAGGTTAACAAAGTTAGAGAGTAGGTGGTTCATTGAAAAGATTTGATGTATACGGGTGTTTTTTTTAATTGTGGAATTTAAGGGTGGTTATCTTTAAAACATTATAATTTAAGGGTGGTTTTATGTAATTTACCTAAATAAAAAGAGTGAGACTAAGACCATCCGCAACCATGGGTAACCTCTTTCCCCCTTTTTTCCCATCTTCTTATCACAACTTTACAACTCATTATTTTTTTGTTTAAAATAATTTTCACTTTTTCTATCTCTTTCTAAAAGGTTTCTTCTACAACCATGGGAAACCTTTTTTTACCTCTTTTCAAATTTATTTTCACTTTTTCTTTTTCTTTATATATCTTTCCCTTTATTATATGTGTATCATCATATATTATTGTGAATTATTTTTATTTATAATTTTATAAATAAATAAAAATAACAAGTAGTTAATATAACTATATTTTATTACATCTAGATTAAAATAAAAAAAAGTTAAACACATTATAACATATGTAAATACTAATCGAACTACCTATAAATTCGGATCATAGCCTTGGAATTGGTTCCATAAGTGCTCAACCAAATCATTCTTCAAATTCATATGAGTTTGTCAATCCGGAATCTCATCTCTCATAGCCATATAGTTGCCCAGATTTCGATCTTCATATCTCCCAGTGGTAACGTTGAATGGCTCAATATTAGAACCGTCTGATGATCCAAGAACATTATTGGGGAAAAAAAGAAAAGAGGATTGTACACATTGGTTTAAAGACTGAATGTATTTTATATTATTATATTTGAGTAAATAAATTATTATTTTATTCAATCGGTAGAAATGTGAGAAAACCGTCCTCGAGCGTGAAATTGATTTTAAAGTCATTCCGACATCGTTTTGAGAATGTAGATTCTATCGGATTTTCATTCCGCCTTCGAGCTCTGAGTTTTGATAAAAATTAAATTAATTCCGTTTAACTTGATATTAGTAATTGAATTTTATTTAAATTTGATTTAGTCGGGATTCGATCGGGCGAGCGGGTTTCGAGTCTATTCCGCTATTTTGAATTCTTAAGTTGGGGTCCAATTCTATTTTATATCTTTTCCTTTTATTTTTTTCTCTCTTTCTCTCTCCCTCTCTCTCTCTCTCTGGTCCCCCACCTCACTGTGTATTTCACACAGCTCACACCCACCAGCTGCTCACCCGATTTTGTTCGAATGTCCCTATAAATTGGACAACACAAACCCTAGGCCTTATACATAGATCAGCCAAGCCATAGCCTCCTTCTCATCTCCTTCATTTCAGCTCTCAAACAGCCTCTCTTTGCCTTGGTCCCGATCACCATCACCTTCCTCTGCCTCCCTTTTGTTTTGATCTCAAACAACCATAAGTTCACTCTATCACACCTTCAATTCTTCCAGCCCCGTACGCAGCAACAGCCCCGAGTAGAACCTCCCAACAGCCTCGTCCAGCTCCTTCTCGCCATCGCCGAGTGCACAGAACACAAGCCCCCTGTTTTGCCGTAAGAAGGAGAGGAAAAAAGAAGCTTCGTTGTCCAAGGCTGAGTCACCAGGAGCCACATCCCTGTTCCAAACCTCCCAGGAGTTTAGGATGCCGGAGAAGAGAGCCCTCCAACCGCCATTGAAGCCGGAGATTCCCTCGGGATTGCGCCGATCGGTAACTTCTCTCTCCTCTCTTTTCGCGTTGCCTTTCCTTGTATGTGGGTGCTCGGAATCTTGTGTCGAACCTCTGGCTGAGGTTTGCGTCGGAAACGAGCCGCCGGCAGAGGCCCGGGGTTCCTTCTTTTCTTCCTCCCCCGTTTCCTCCTCTGTCGTCCTGTTCTGTCGCTGTCATGAGGAAGAAGACGGCTTGCAGGTGGGCCTAATTTCCGGGTCTGATCCATTGGTTCCGGGTTGGGGCTTGGATCCGGATTCCCTTATCAGGTCTCCCTTTTCTTCAAATTTAATGGGATGGATTTGGGCTGGGTTTGGGTTTCGGGTTGGGCTGGATCTTTAATTCTGAATTGGCTTATTGTTTTGGGTTATATATATGGGTTGTTTTTTTTATTACTTCGGTAGTATATATATATATTTATTTTCCCAATATCCAAAATAACAATTAATATAACATATCATATATATAATAACATAACACAATACTATAATTTAACACATAACACACACACAGATATATATATATATGTGTGTGTGTGTGTGTTATGTGTTAAATTATAGTATTGTGTTATGTTATTATATATATATATATATATATATATATATATGATATGTTATATTAATTGTTATTTTGGATATTAGGAAAATAAATATATATATATATATATGTGTGTGTGTGTGTATTCTGAAATTTTAATATATTTAAAAGGTTTTATAAGTGATATTATTTGATATTGGGTTATAAATATATTTATGGGTATTGTTTTGAGATTATATGGATAGTAAGTGTTAAATTATTTGAATATTAGTATTATTTTGGGTTTGGTTATAATTATAAATTCTGGAAAATTAATCGTTATATATTGTTTATTGTTTTAAAATAATATTGATTGGCTTATTTAATTGATACATTTTAAGAGGATTTAACTATGTGAGCTAGGAATTTTAAAGTGAATTGTTGGTTTTGATTTATAAATATGATTTGTGAGCATATGATTATTTTGATGATTTAATATTGGAATTTATTTATATAATGTTTGAAATAAGAAACATGCCGGAATGATTTCTATAATATGATTTTGGGAATTTGGTTTTAAGACTTATGTGTTTAATGTCGGGATTTGGATAAGCGATTTTAAAAGGATTAGTATATTTTCTAAGATGAGCTCCTTGAGAGATTGTTTTGAAAATAAGTTGATGAGATGAGATGAACATGGAATGATATTTGAATTGTGATGAGATAAGATGGAATAATTTGAGATAAGATATGAGAAGCTATGTATGACAGTTAGGGGCGCCTTGTGTGAAGTAGATAGACTTATGCATATCTGTATCTTATTAGGTGATTGTGATATGTTGGACATTGCTTGCTATTGGTGATTCATTGCTTGGATTCTGCTCTGCCTTGTTCTCTGTTGTTCGGCTTATTCAGGTAAGTTCTTTTATGGGCTTACTCAGATTCGAAAGAGATTACCTGCTTATGAATATATGACATACTAGGTGTTGCATAAGCATTGAAGCATGCCATGTAGTATCATGCTAGGATTGCACTTGTGATTGAGCATTCTATTTCTTTATGCGTATGTAACCAGAACGACCGTTATCTGTGATAGTCCTAGAGTCTTTGCTAGGGTCATAGGGTAGCCCAACCCCATCGGGTGCCCTGAGTCTATCGAGTCGATATGAGCATGATATGATAGCCCAGCACCATCGGGCAGAGATGAAATGATATGATACGATATGATTAGCCCAGCACCATCGGGCATGAGCATGATAAATGAAATGATGATGAGATATGATATGATATGATGATACCGTGGTGAGTGCACCATCACGAGGAAATGGCTATGCTATAGCACCGAACTGGCCAGTCTCTACACTAACGGGAAGGGGTGCAGAGGTAGGAGAGGGATATGCCACTTGGCATTGTCTTGGGCCCTTTATAGTTATTTTCCGTACCTTGCAATTAGGGTCATGTTAGTGTGATTTTAATTTCCGCATTCGCATCATCTTTATATTAGCGTATGTGTATATTTGCTTGCGGGACAGGGTGTGTTGGGGACTCGGTCTGATCCCGCTCGCACCAATTGTTTTAAGGTATGATTGCTCCTTGTCTCTATGGCGTGGGAAAATCCCCGGGCGATTGCAAAGAATCTGTCTAACCCCGCTAATTTGGCTATATGACTTAGAATTTATGTTTTGGTTTTGACCCGGCTCTGCCGTGGCTTTTGTATCTAAACCGTATTTCCGCTTTACTTTCGTTTAAATTGAATTTCTGAGACCTCGGTTGCTTAGAGGTTTGAAACCTCGACCCGTACCTGAATTGCAACATCCGAACGAAGGTATCCGACCTTCGAAACGTATCCCGGATATTTATATCCGGGCCGTTACAAAGTTGGTATCAGAGCGAGGTTGTGCAATTCGGGTACACAAGGGTCGGGTGTATGTTTTGGAAAACCGCCTATGAATTTCAAAAGATTTGAAAAGGTTTTAAAGGGGCAAAATGAACTTAATATGTCTAACTCAATTGGACTAAATGTGAACTTGGCTTATGATAAAAGAGGAGGACCAACTAAAAAGGGATCGAGTGGGTAGAAAAGGCGCTAGACCATCCCTATGGATGTAGTTGGGAATGGGTAGGCGAAATATTAGCTTATTCTTTACAGATGGGTCGGGAAGACTCCAAGGAGGTCGTTATATGTGGCATTGACTGATTCTATGTTGAGTGCTTGAGATGCTAAAGAATTGATTGTTATGCTCTAACTATTGAATGAATATTGACTTATCTGTGCAAACGGGATAGCGGGAGTACTCTTCTTATATGGTGAACCCCAGCTTGTGTGAGACAGCCCCTTCCCCTATGTTAGCCCTTGACGGTTCTATCGAGTCTCTCCCGGATGTCAGTGTCTTCCACGGGGGATTGGGTTGGTAAACACATTTTGTCGGGAATCATGATTGAATATGAAGGTTGTCCGAGAGAGTATTGGAAGACGATCTTGGATGTAATTCCGAGTTAGAGAGTGAGATGTTTGTGGGGCTGTCCTTATCAATTCTTATGACGATCCATCAGTGTTTTCTTGCCATAAAAAGTCGTATCTGTGTCCCACGGGAAAGATGGGTGATGAGTCGGTTAGGAAGAGTCAATGTTTGCCCTTATGGACCTCTATCGGGTTATCTTGATTGCTCTGTCCATGATTATGTGATTCTATATGCATTACTCCTTGATCAACAGTTTGATCCTTAGTTTGAAATTGTGCTTATGTGCCTTAATGTTCATAATGACTATTGTATGGGTTCGAGCTACATTTATCATATCCATATCATCCCGACATAATTTACTTAGTATATTGCATCGTCATACTAGGGCACGAATAAATATGTCATATGCTAGGATGTCGTCTAATTGAGGTCCTTCCTTTGAATAGGTTCATGATAGTGTGATAGTTTGGTTCTAGTATCATGATAGAGTGAGTCCCTTACTTGATGGATACATGTTATAATTTCATGGCAACATATCTCACATGCTACGTAATCCTCAGTACCTGTTATGATGATGATCCTTAATGTAAATTCGTGGTTGTATGACATCATGTATCCATGCTGGTCACATTGCTTAAGTTTCGTGTTGTGTCTTGCCCTCTATCATGATTGTATGTTGTTATAGCATGTTTACTTGGCCTATTGATCGTATGGTTGATTAGAAACATGAACCACATGATATGAGTCTATATGATGGTTGCTTCTTTTGAATTAGGTTCATGATAGTGTGATAAACTCTTCCTTGTATGAATGCATAGGAATGATCTCTGTAGCATGATAGGTGATGACGTGTCAATACTTATCATTCCTTTTGTAACAAGAATCTATAGCATGCCCATCTATGTTGTATTTGTCGGACTACCTATTGTTGATTATCTTGCAAATTATATTGTGGTGTGTTACTTGAGTTGAATGGGGAATATGTGGTATAATGGAGTCTTGATGAATGCATGTTTTACCCTAGTATGTGTTGATTGCATTCGTGCCCGTATCCTAATCATATTGCCCATTACGTAGACTCGTGATACGCATCGTTAAATTCTCCTCATGCTTCTGTATCGTTGGAATGTGAGTGAGTTGACTTCTTACGCATCGTCATGATTAATTGCATGCATGAATCGTATGCCTATTAAGCCTTTAGTATCATGTAGGATCCTTGACTGTGACCTGTGAGAATTTATACCTTGCCTACATTATTGCCGATCCTCTCTTGAACTAGGTCCTTGATAGTGTGGCTCTTTCCTCTTCCCGTTCTCTTAACATGTTTCACTCGTCCTGATTAGCTTAATGTTGAATTCGATGATTGACTAGCCTTTCGTGATGGTTAAACCTAGCATGCTTGAATGGTTAAAATGTCTACTACTCTATGTTATTCTCTCGTGCTTGCATGAAACTATGACTTGACACCTCGCTTGATCACACACCACTCTATATCTTGATTTTGCATATACATGACGCATGAATATCGGAATGAATCTAGTTGAATCATTTTGGTTATACACCTGTTCGATATGTGCTATTAGTATCATGTAAGACTTATGATTTCCAATATGACCCGCTAAATGATCACGTGTTGTACTTGTTCTATGATGTGACAACTATTGTACCATATATGTACTCTATGATGGTTCGTTCTTAGCATGGTTCTAGTCTAGCACCCATTATGTCCTTCGTGTTACTTTTGATGATGCCTCATGTTTCATGAATACTATGTTGAACTCCTCTTAATAACTCTTGATTATGCTTGTATCACATTATGTATCGCTAGTACCATGTGGGACCCATGATCTCTAAATGTATCTCGTCATATGATTACGTGACATGCTTGACCTAATATATGATCATTGTGTCGGGTGAGATAGTTACTAGGTTTCCCTTTATATGATCTCGTATGATGCATACACCAAACTCGTGCATTGTTCATATATGTGATAATTACTATGCTACTCTTATGTGTTCTCGTATGACGCTTCACCTGTTTGTTATGACATACCTTGCCATGATATATTTGGACTCATTTGTTGATGTGTATACCGTGCCCTTACATTGTTCATATACATGATGCTCGTTATCTTCACTAAATTCCGCATGACTTCGAATCATACATGACCATTATTGACTCAGCATAACTTTCCTAGGTTGCTAGACATATCTGCATCCATGGAACGAAAGACTATTAAGCTTGTCTCACCTGCATCCATGTAGGATTCAATTGTGTCTTTTGGAGTGAGTATGTATATCAATTCCCCTTGAATAGGTACATGTTAGTGTGGATTAGTGTGATTGATGTGCTCTATGATGAATTCATTTTGTTCGTCGCCGTTGTAACCTATTAGACTCTTATAAGGGCATCGTTACTATTCCCGGGTCAGAGTCTTGTCTCTAGTCGTGTCATCTTTAGCTTTGGTCCATTTTGTCTCCGAGAGAAACGTTGAGTTGTCCGCTCTTGTCACTCCCCTATCTCCGCTAACTTATATTCCCACGCGACCGCAAGGAAGAAGGGAACGGGAAGTCCAATAGCGATAGAGCAGCGCAGCGGAAGCGTGGGCCCATAGCCCACGGGCCTCAGGATCGACAATGTCGACGGAACAAGCTCGCTTCGAGGGTTGCGATTATTGAGTGCGATATGACTTGCAAGTGGGAGTGTCCTTCATTCGGATTGCTAATCCTTTCTGAACTTGTTGATGGTGATATTGCACTAACTTGATGTTGAAAGTTTCTTGTTGATGTGATGACTTGGTGATGATTGTTGCTTGATTGTCTGTTGACTATGATGATATGATTCGATTGCTCTACAGCTTAAATATGCCCGATGTCTTGATGCGTAGATGCTCTGAACTGTCAAGCATGATCTAAATTTCTTGCCTTTAAGAGTATGAACTGCAAATATTGAGAACCTAAACCGTTTATTTGATAAGATTATGATGAAACTTGCTAGCTTGAATTGACCATATTCATATATTATGTTTTGCAAGACTTGTTGAGCATGATGGTAAATTGAGACTTGTGTTACAGTTGCAATGCTTAATGATGAACTAATGATGCTATTGATATAAATGCTAGCTGACATGATGTAATCTTTATGTGTGATAATGTCCATGATTGCTTCTTCTTTGAACATGTGAGTGAGGTCCTTTGGTAGAGTGGTCGGAGAGGGGTTTTGCTTAAGTAAGATTGAGCGAGTTTTGAGAACTATAAGGAGCGATGCATGGTGGGTTCCGATGAGCTTCTAGGTGAATCTCCGGTGAGAAACAGAGATAGGGTTGGATTCTTAGAGGTGGATTGCTAGTGAGAGTGCTTGGTGAAATAAGGGGTGAGACTGGAGTGTCAAAATGGGTTGGGGTTTCTTTGGGGATTTTATCCGAGTCGGTGAGTCTAGATGAAGATTTGGTCTTGGCTTGAGAGTTTGAGGCGAGCGGGCAGGGTTTGCGTTTTATTATAACTGAATTAATGTGCAAAACTTTCTTGATGATGTGATTATGAACTGGCATGATGTTAGATAGTGACCGTGATGAACCTGATATGGCAGGATATTACATGTGATATGCAAAACTGAAATATAATTGGTAGTGACAACTATGATCATGATATAATGATAATTTGCTATCCTACTATGCTGTCCTAGAAGCATGTTAAGATGTGTTGTAGGAATCATGAGGTGATGATATGTTGTTATGTGGAAGCATGATGTTATACTATATGATTTGGAGCATGAATGTGACTTATGTGTATATATGAGATGATGGTGCATGACTGCTAATAATCGTTATATGGCATTGTGATGAGCTAAGATGATGTCTGGAGAGCATGATGACATTTTGATGTTGATATACTGCTTGATCTCCCCTTTTGTTTGAATCTTAATGGCATGATTTTGTTTGGATTGATGTGTTGATAAGTAGTTTTGTTTCGTGGACCTATGGTGAAATTTCGCTATGGCTAACCTTGCAAGTGCCAATGATTGATGTGATAATATGTTATGATAATGCTGGATAGAAATTGGATAGGATGACCATGTGAAATTATGCTTACATGAGATCCCTTGTTATGACTGGTTCCACTAGTGTGCGATGTTGAGATGCGATCGTGAGATTTGACTTGTAGTAGTGTACTGACTCCATGACACCTAACCTCTTTGTTCTATTGACATGTGTGCTTGCGTGATAAGTTATGAGAATTCGATGATGCACTGATGATGCCTTCGGTATGAGGTAGATATACTTTATGGCTCATGGTACGATGTTAAGATTTTGTTATTGCTTTTGGCGTGTTCTGAAAGGATGGTATGATTTATTTTATGGGTAATCATGTTATACGGTTGAGATGTCGATTGGTTGAGATTATCATGATTGATGTTGAGATTGTCATATGAGAAGTGGTTGATGATGTTATGAGTCGATGAGTTGATTTACTTATGTGCATGTTGAGTTGAGAATGATGATAAATGATTCTGGAAACTAGGAAGAGAATATGAGATTAGCCCTTAGAGGTGGATGACTCCACCTCCTACCTTCTGAATTTGATTGATTGGTATGCGAGAAGTTGTTTTGGTTTTTGGAAGATTTTGACGAAATCTTGATTTGAAAGGATTTGACTTGTTTTGGTGTAAAGCTGCTTGATTAAACGTTGAATTTAAGGATTTTGAGCGGTTTTTAAAATGGCCAACTTGGGGTTTTAAAGAAGTCGAGATTTTCAATGATTTAGATGACAATCTTTCCATTTACAAAACGCTTTGAGGTTTTACGAACGTGATTTACATTATGACGTCTCACGAAGTGGATACAAGCATTTATAGGGGCGCTCATAGATTGCTTGCTAAGACCTAGTCGGACGCTATAATGCTTTTAGAGTTGTGATACTTCCGAAAGGTCGAAGCAAGGATGTGATAGGGGCGCTTATTACACACTTGACCAGACCAATTGGAGATGTCACGACCGTGACCAGGATGTTGTGAGAATCCCGGAAGACGCAACCGAGATGATTGCAAGATCCTTAGACATGGTCCTCAGACTCACCTGTTTCAAACTCCTTCCCATTGCTTTAGAATGATTTTAGTCTCGGAGACGAGACTTGTTTTTAGAGGTGGATAAATGTAAAGACTGAATGTATTTTATATTATTATATTATTATATTTGAGTAAATAAATTATTATTTTATTCAATCGGTAGAAATGTGAGAAAACCGTCCTCGAGCGTGAAATTGATTTTAAAGTCATTCCGACAACGTTTTGAGAATGTAGATTCTATCGGATTTTCATTCCGCCTTCGAGCTCCGAGTTTTGATAAAAATTAAATTAATTCCGTTTAACTTGATATTAGTAATTGAATTTTAATTAAATTTGATTTAGTCGGGATTCGATCGGGCGAGCGGGTTTCGAGTCTATTCCGCTATTTTGAATTCTTAAGTTGGGGACCAATTCTATTTTATATCTTTTCCTTTTATTTTTCTCTCTCTCTCTCTCTCTCCCTCTCTCTCTAGTCCCCTACCTCACTGTGTATTTCATACAGCTCACACCCACCAGCTGCTCACCCGATTTTGTCCGAATGTCCCTATAAATTGGAAAACACAAACCCTAGGCCTTATACACAGATCAGCCAAGCTATAGCCTCTTTCTCATCTCCTTCATTTCAGCTCTCAAACAGCCTCCCTTTGCCTTGGTCCCGATCACCATCACCTTCCTCTGCCTCCCTTTTGTTTTGATCTCAAACAACCATAAGTTCACTCTATCACACCTTCAATTCTTCCAGCCCCGTACGCAGCAACAGCCCCGAGTAGAACCTCCCAGTAGCCTCGTCCAGCTCCTTCTCGCCATCGCCGAGTGCACAGAACACAAGCCCCCTGTTTTGCTGTAAGAAGGAGAGGAGAAAAGAAGCTTCGTTGTCCAAGGCTGAGTCACCAGGAGCCACATCCCTGTTCCAAACCTCCCAGGAGTTCAGGATGCCGGAGAAGAGAGCCCTCCAACCGCCATTGAAGCCGGAGATTCCCTCGGGATTCGCCGATCGGTAACTTCTCTCTCCTCTCTTTTCGCGTTGCCTTTCCTTGTATGTGGGTGCTCGGAATCTTGTGTCGAACCTCTGGGTGAGGTTTGCGTCGGAAACGAGCCGCCGGCAGGGGCCTGGGGTTCTTTCTTTTCTTCCTCCCCCGTTTCCTCCTCTGTCGTCCTCTTCTGTCGCTGTCATGAGGAAGAAGACGGCTTGCAGATGGGCCTAATTTCTGGGTCTGATCCATTGGTTCCGGGTTGGGGCTTGGATCCGGATTCCCTTATCAGGTCTCCCTTTCCTTCAGATTTACTGGGATGGATTTGGGCTGGGTTTGGGTTTCGGGTTGGGCTGGATCTTTAATTCTGAATTGGCTTATTGTTTTGGGTTATATATATGGGTTGTTTTTTTTATTACTTCGGTAGTGTATATATATATATATATGTTATGTGTTAAATTATAGTATTGTGTTATGTTATTATATATATATGATATGTTATATTAATTGTTATTTTGGATATTGGGAAAATAAATATATATATATATATATGTATTCTGAAATTTTAATATATTTAAAAGGTTTTAAAAGTGATATTATTTGATATTGGGTTATAAATATATTTGTGGGTATTGTTTTGAGATTATATGGATAGTAAGTGTTAAATTATTTGAATATTAGTATTATTTTGAGTTTGGTTATAATTATAAATTCTGGAAAATTAATCGTTATATATTGTTTATTGTTTTAAAATAATATTGATTGGCTTATTTAATTGATGCATTTTAAGAGGATTTAACTATGTGAGCTAGGAATTTTAAAGTGAATTGTTGGTTTTGATTTATAAATATGATTTGTGAGCATATGATTATTTTGATGATTTAATATTGGAATTTATTTATATAATGTTTGAAATAAGAAACATGCCGGAATGATTTCTATAATATGATTTTGGGAATTTGGTTTTAAGACTTATGTGTTTAATGTCGGGATTTGGATAAGCGATTTTAAAAGGATTGGTATATTTTCTAAGATGAGCTCCTTGAGAGATTGTTTTGAAAATGAGTTGATGAGATGAGATGAACATGGAATGATATTTGAATTGTGATGAGATAAGATGGAATAATTTGAGATAAGATATGAGAAGCTATGTATGATAGTTAGGGGTGCCTTGTGTGAAGTAGATAGACTTATGCATATCTGTATCTTATTAGGTGATTGTGATATGTTGGACATTGCTTGCTATTGGTGATTCATTGCTTGGATTCTGCTCTGCCTTGTTCTCTGTTGTTCGGCTTATTCAGGTAAGTTCTTTTATGGGCTTACTCAGATTCGAAAGAGATTACCTGCTTGTGAATATATGACATACTAGGTCTTGCATAAGCATTGAAGCATGCCATGTAGTATCATGCTAGGATTGCACTTGTGATTGAGCATTCTATTTCTTTATGCGTATGTAAACAGAACGACCGTTATCTGTGATAGTCCTAGAGTCTTTGCTAGGGTCATAGGGTAGCCCAGCCCCATCGGGTGCCCTGAGTCTATCGAGTAGATATGAGCATGATATGAAAGCCCAGCACCATCGGGCAGAGATGAGATGATATGATACGATATGATTAGCCCAGCACCATCGGGCATGAGCAAGATATATGAAATGATGATGAGATATGATATGATATGATGATACCGTGGTGAGTGCACCACCACGAGGAAATGGCTATGCTATAGCACCGAACTGGCCAGTCTCTGCACTAACGGGAAGGGGTGTAGAGGTAGGAGAGGGATATGCCACTTGGCATTGTCTTGGGCCCTTTATAGTTATTTTTCGTACCTTGCAATTAGGGTCATGTTAGTGTGATTTAATTTCCGCATTCGCATCATCTTTATATTAGCGTATGTGTATATTTGCTTGCGGGACAGGGTGTGTTGGGGCCTCGGTCTGATCCCGTTCGCACTAATTGTTTTTAGGTATGATTGCTCCCTGTCTCTATGGCTAGGAAAATCCCCGGGCGATTGCAAAGAATCTTTCTAACCCCGCTAATTTGGCTATATGACTTAGAATTTATGTTTTGGTTTTGACCCGGCTCTGCCGTGGCTTTTGTATCTAAACCGTATTTCCGCTTTACTTTCGTTTAAATTGAATTTCTGAGACTTCGGTTGCTTAGAGGTTTGAAACCTCGACCCGTACCTGAATTGCAACATCCGAACGAAGGTATCCGACCTTCGAAACGTATCCCGGATATTTATATCCGGGCCGTTACAAAGTTAGGATTATGTTGGGTATAATTTGGATATTCGGGTGATGGAGGATTGTTAAGCATTTGTAACATCATTTGAAATTGAGGATTTTTTAGAAGATTTGGATCAAAAGGCAAATTTGGAATGGGTCGAGTATTTGGATTATTGTGATACATAATTAAGAAAATAGGTGCAACTACAATAGATCAAGATGAGGTATATATAGGGTAAAATTGGGCTCCAATTATAGAAAAAAAATAAAATTAAACCAATGGGATATTTTATTTTAAAAAATAATGAAATATAAATATATTTTTATTTCATTTTAAACACTATTACAATTAATAAATCTAATTCAATCATGTAAAGACCGAAAAAAATTTAATTATTATTTAATTAATTTCCGAGGGATAATCCGAGCAATTATCCTCCTTTTACGATTTTGAAAACCCGGAAAAATTTAAAATTTTTGGATGACATATTTTATATGGAAAGAGGATTACAATTCCAATCTATGGAATTCGTATGATAATTTTCCGAGAAATATTGGTGAGGCAAAGGCCTTGTCATCCATTTATTTCGGTAACTTTCATAACTTGTCGCGACTTTTCGAGACGTCTTTTAACCTCAAAATGCCGCCTCCCCTATGACCCATTTCAGCCCCATTTTGATGATCTTCATGAGCCATCATTTTGTTGATTAAAGAATAAAAACCCCCATGGATTGACACCTTTGAATGACCAAGTCCTATTCCATTCACTATGCTACCTAATACACACCAACTCCTTGACCACCCTTGCCCACCCTTTGGCTCCATAAAGAACCCCAATTGGCTGCCATTCTCAGCCATATACACCACCAAAACCGGAGAGAGAAGAGAGAAAGAAAGAAAAAGAAAGAGAAAGAAAAGAGGGAAGCCATTGTTGGCCTAGCAACACCTCAACTTCAAACCACCATAACTCCCTCCTCACTCAAGCTTTTTGGCTGATTCTTGAATCCAAATATCCACAAAAGAGAGGCCTTTCCAACCATAGTGAGTTCACAAAAATCCAGTCCCAACAAGCTGCCCGTTGAGGCCCATTTTCGAGCCAGCTGTGTCGAGCCCTTTGTGTTCTTGAGGTTTTCAAGTGTGTTTGGGTGAGTCTTGGTTTCCTCCCCTTTAAATCTGATTTTATACTTGTTGTACAACTAATTTTGAAGGTTTTTGTCTAAGAATTCATTTTGTGTTTTGGTTTGGATTTGTCAAAAATGCTAGGTGTTTGGCGCAAGGTCCCGGGAAGCTTGGAGGGGTAATTTGGTCTTTTTCAAGAGAGGCTTCGAGGGTAATCTCTCATCCACCTTTCCCTCTATAGGTTAGGAGCCTTATGTGTAAATTAGGGCTTAGGAAGTGGAGCCTCTATGTGTTTTTGGTTGCGTTTTGTAGCAAACGTCACAACAAACAGAATGGATATATGTGCCTCTGTAATTTAGACTTTAATTCCAATCCAACAGTCTGATTCGGCTGAAATTTTAATATTATGTTCTTGGGAATGTTATCTAACTGTCCTTCAAAAATTACGGCAATCCAACGGTTGTATCAAGAGTTATTATAATTTTAGTAACCAGTCTTTATAATGACTCGATTAAAACACTTGGTTAAGGGAATGCTAAGAATATGGTTAAATATGTGATGGCATAACCGAAACTTAGAGTATATAAAATACAGAAATGAAGTATACCCATAACTTGGCTTATGATCCGATAAGAAGAAAATCGATTATGTGATAGTACGATATAGATTATAACTGGTTAAGTCCGGATCACTTAACCAAAGTGCGTAATCTATAGAATCGTGAACCTCATGTGGATGCATGTTGATTATTAGGTTGGGTACCATGCATTAGAATACCACCTAATGAAAGCTTAATGAAATTTATAGGCTCTTGTTGATTGGATCCTTGGTTGTGCACTTTATTGCTTGCTTATTCTCCGGACTCTAGGTAAGTCCCCTGGACTTACTCATGATGGATTTATGTGATACTCTTTGTCTTATCGAGAGTCTTCATGCATCACGCGACCTAGTAACATGTTTAGGAATATAAACCGGTAATATGACGTAGGATGAACTTAGTAAATCCAACCATTCATATGTATGCTATGTGTCTATGGTAGGATGGCCGTCAAAATCTGAATAAATGACTTATACTCAATGGAACAAGAATGAAATGATGAAAGACTTATGATGAGAAAGAATGAGTACGTTTGAGAAGGATGAGTACGTTTGAGAAGATATTATGATATGATGATGATGACGATGATGATGATGATACGGGCCCTTGTGTGTTTATTTCGCATTTATATATATCTATACACTTGCTTATGTGTTACATTTTAACATTCATGTAGTTTAAGTATGCCTCTTTATATGGCATTGAGTGTGCATATTTCCGATGATTGACCCCGATTTATTTCTTGTTTTTAGATTCAGGTACCCCTTACCCGATATGACTTACTTATGTGGATGGTTGTCGAGACAGACCTTTTGGGACGATTTGAGCGAGTGAGGCATGACTTACGCACTCTTTACTTTCTCGCTTACTTTGATTTGGTTTTGACCCGGCGCGGCCGTGGCGTTTTGTTGTATTTATGATTTCCGCTTTTATTTCTGTTCGAAACGTTTTCGCGATAGTCTAGGACAGGTAAAGCCTCCAACGGGCTTACGATCTTTTCGGGGTTCGCAATCCCCATCTTTTGACAACTAAATCTTCCGCATAAATGAACCTAATAATAACTCGTACTCGATCGTAAGATCCAAAGCTCACGTGAGAAGATCAAACTTCTCCTATAACGTTCCCCGATAACCTAGTATTCCGAACCTTATTTACCTTCTAAGTAGGTTTATGAAGGTTAATTCGGGTACTTAAATTTCGGGTCGTTACAAATCATACCTTCATTGCCCTTATACCTAAACGGGACGACCCAACAACTACCAGTTACTTCAGACCTATTAGCCTTTGCAACACAATATACAAAATTATATCCAAAATTCTCACCGAACGACTTAAGAAAGTATTGCCATCACTCATCCATCCACTTCAAGGTGCTTTTGTATCCGGAAGAGCTATTCAAGACAATATACTGATTGCACATGAGATTTTTCACTCCTTCCGAAACAAAAAAGAGACCAACAGCTGGATTGCCATTAAGTACGATCTAGAAAAGGCTTTTGATATGGTAAATTGGGACTTCCTTTTTTCTGTTCTCGCTAAGTTTGGTTTTGACCCTACCTTCATTTCCTGGATTAGGAAATGTGTTACCACTGTATCTTACTCTATTCTGGTAAACAACGAACCTACCAAAATCCTTCATCCAAAGAGGGGTCTTCGACAGGGAGATCCGTTGTCTCCCTTCTTATTCTTACTTGTCACCGAGGTTCTGGCTAGGGAACTTCAAAGTCACTCTAACTACCCTAACAACCAATTAGGTATAGCCGTAACTAGATCCTGCCACAGTATACCCTTCCTTTCTTTTGCGGATGACATTCTCATTTTTGCAAATGCTAACACAATAGCTTGCAACCAAATAACCAACATTATGAACAAATACCGCGCAGCTTCTGGCCAAAAAATAAACTTACACAAATCAGTATTCCAAACAACGTCTAATGTCTCTAGCAGTATCACACACTCCATGTGCGCAGAACTACAAATACCATCTACTACTAACCTACAAACTTAATTAGTTGGGTTGTCCCATCATCACGGATAAGGTTTCTAGTTCTACTTTCTCCCAAATTCTTGATTCTTCCAAGGCCCAACTTTCTAAATGGTCTGCCTCCTCCTTATCCCAGGAAGGCCGACGAACACTTATACAGTCCAATCTTGCGGCTAAACCGCTACATCTCATGCAATGCTTTATGCTACCTACTCACATCCACAAGGAATTGGATAAAATTAATAGAAAATTTCTCTGGAATAAAGGACCTCGACACAAACCCCTTGTCAGTTGGTTCGACGTCTGCAAATCTCAAGAGCATGGCGGTCTAGGTATTCGTAGCTTTGAAGATATGAACACTGCATTACAACTTAAGCTCCTCTGGAAAATCTTAGCGGAACCCAATAACCCCTGGGTCATGCTGGTCACCAAAAAATATCTGAAGAACACCCATCTCCTAAATTACTCCCGTAGGGGACCTGCGTCTTGGCAATGGTCCAAGCTTACCAAATTGATCCCTATCTTCAAAGACAGCTTAACGTGGCGCATTGGGAATGGCTTCTCCATCAATTTCTGGTCCGACTCTTGGTTATACAAATCCACTCTTATAAAATTTGCAAACATCCCCAAAAACGTAAATTTGGATCTTAAGGTCTCTACCTTCATCACAAATAATAAGCATTGGGACATCCCTATGCTTCAAAACAACCTGAAAGACCAGCTTACTCAACAAACTATCACCAATATCATCAACACACCCATCCCATCAAATATCAACCAAGATAGACTATATTGGTCCTGGAGCTCTAATGGTTGGTTCTCTATGCACTCAGCTATTAACCTTCTTCACCACCGCAAACAACATGTGAAATCTGACTTCAACTGGATTTGGAAGCTTAATGTTATACCAAAGATTAAAGGCTTCCTTTGGTGAATCTCTAAAAACGTTATTCCTTCCGCCGCCCTTCTAGCTAGTCGTGGCTGTGGCTTCTCTACTTCCTGCCCTAGCTGCAGCTCCCAATTTGAGGACTTAAACCACATTCTTCTTGATTGTCCATACACAAGACAATCAATTGAACTACTACAACCACATATAGCCCATACTATGATGAAATACTATAACTCCGACACTCCTGCTCACCAGCTTCTAAACAACATTAAACATGATCTCAAAACTACGGACTTCAATCTTCTAGCAACTGCCTGGTGGACCTTATGGTACTTTAGGAACCAATCTCTATTCCACAATCTTAAACTAGACCCAAAAACAATAGTAGCACACATTAAAAACCACATAATTTCTTGGACTCACTCGGAAGAAAACTCTTTGATTAAACCCCTCCCTGTACAAAATAAACCCTCACCCAATAGGAGGACTACAAAATGGTCTAAGCCTCCCTTGACACACCTTATACTAAACTTCGATGGGGCCCTTTCAGCTAACAACTCTGGCTCTTATGGCTTCGTGTTACGAGACCATCATGGAAAGATTATACACTGTGAAGTTGGTCCTTTGTTGATGTCTTCTGTCTTTGGTTGCGAAGCTTTTGGCCTTTGGCGAGGCCTACTACATGCCCACAACCTAAACATTGATAACCTTCTTGTTGAAGGAGATAATATTGCAGTCATTAACAGCGTCATTCATGGCACTCTGTGCCCCTGGGAATCCGAAATTATCATTTCCGACTGTATGTTCCTTTTGCAGGGATTCCATTCCGCGTCTATCAAGCACATTTTTAGAGAAGCGAATCGGATTGCAGACTTCCTCTCTCACTTCCGACATCCATTTTCTAGTCCGATCGCGCCCCCTGATCAAGCTTTGATTGATCTCATCCATCTGAATGCTCTTGGTTGACTACTTTGCTCTCAGCCAAATTCTTACCAGTTCAAAAAAAACAATTAATAAATCTAAATGGAAAAGAGAAGATCCTATTTTATCATTAAAAAAAATAAAATAAAATTAGAAAAGGGAAGAGGTTACCTCTCTCTACCAAGGTAACTCATTCTCACCCCTTACCTTAAGGTAAGCCCCACAACCATGGGCTTACCTTTTAGCAACCTTAAGGTAAGTAAAACCCATGGTTGCTCCTGCTCTAATGACAAGACTTTGGAATAAATAGTAACCCATCTTCCCTTCTTTCCCCACCGGCAACAACCATACCAACGTTCATCGATGAAATTAACTGGGTAATATTGAAGAATATAATACATCGTCAAGTGTCAACGACCCCCCACCGTCCACTCCCCAAAAGCTTCATTTCTCCTACTGCCTCTCCCTCACCGTCTCTAGTGCCAGCGGCGATGAAGTTCAGATTGTCTTCGCGACCGAAGGCGTTTGCAGTCATATTTACCCTGCCATCGCTAATACCAACAAGATTAAAGCCAAAAAAACCTAGCATGAAAATCTTAATAATCGACACAGAGGCGGGGATCAAGAACAAGGTCGTTCCTATCACTGAATACGATTTGCAACAATGTCCTCCACCATCATTGAACTTGGAGATGGCTAGGTCGTTCCGTTCGATGAGCGAGGGAAAGGGCTCGTCGAGATTTGGAGGGGTTCAAGACGAGAAATCGATGGATGAAGATGCGGGCAATCTCAGAGGCGGTGCGATGGGCAAGGATGCTCCTAAGCTGCTGGTGATGAAGACTTGTAATCCGTTGATGGAGATTTCAATGGAGATCTTTGATTAATTAATTCATCCTTTGCAGATTAATTAGGGTAATATTGAAGATTAATTGATTTTTTTCTACTCTATTCATTAATTTAATTAGATTTGAGTGTAAGCCTTGTTTTGAGTTTGATTGGGTTTTTTTAGAGTTTGATCTATTTTGTAAATATTTTTTTAATCAAAAAAGGATTTAGGTGCAATTTTACAATATTTATCTTGTCAATAGTCATTTGAATATCTTCTCAATAGCCCTTATGAAATAAAAAAAAGATATGAGAATTTATTTAATATTGTAATATAAGTTAAAATCTAATTGGTTAGGAGACATATAATTAAGGGGGGTGTACTTTCACCTCAATCCAAATGCTTCTTTAATACTCCCTCCGTCCCACAATGGTTGTCTTTGGACTATTTATGCATGCTTTTTAAGGAGCTAAAAACTATATAAAAAATCCATTTTTTAATTAATTTTTAAAAATAATTCTATACTTATTAGTAATATGTGTGATATTATTTAAAAATATTTAATAAAATATTGATATTTTATACTCCCTCCGTTTGAAAATAATTGTCGTTTGACTTTTGTGCACGTTGTTTGAGGAGCTAAAAACTCTATAAGTATCAATCTATAAAAAAAATTTGATTAAAAAAATAATATTTTATAGAGTTTTTAGCTCCTTAAACAACGTGCACAAAAGTCAAACGACAATTATTTTCAAACGGAGGGAGTATAGTTTTTAACTTCTTAAGAAAACGTGCATGAATAGTGAAAGACAACCATTGTGGGACGGAGGGAGTAATAGTTAACTATAGATGATGATGATGATGATGATGATGATGATAATAATAATAATAATAATAATAATAATAATAATAATAATAAGTAAAAATCTTTGATTAAAGCTTTTTCGGAAATTTCGCCCAGTAGCCCCGAGGTATGACTTTTTTCGCGGGGTGTACAAGAGTTTAACTTATTTCTCCTAGTGTCCTTGAATTTTATAGTAATTTCATGTTGTGCCCCTCCCTAGTTAATATTAACAGCTCCGTTAGTTTAAAAAAAGGTGTTGCTATATACACCGCAAATCCAGATTAAGGATTTGCACGTCCTTAAGGACGTGCAAGCCTTTTGACTAATTAACATTTAAAAAAAATTAATTAACCCCTTTTAACCATGCACGTCCTTAAGGACGTGTATGATTTGGGGTGTATATAGTCACACCGTTAAAAAAATGAAAAAAAAACAGAAGAGAGAAAGGTCGATATACGGAGGAAGAAAGAAAACGTAAGGTAAGGCGATACCTTGTTCGTCACCTTGAGCATCAACGGCTGAGAGAGAGGACGCCGACGAGATCGAGGAGGCCGACGCTGACTAGATCAAGGAGGCTGATAGAGCGGATTTTGGTGGCGCCGGTGGAGGTAAATGTTCTTCCCTCTTTAAGGTTTAGGGTTTGACGATTTATGACTTTTTTTCGAATTGAGGGGTTTTTGGGTTGGATTACTTTGAATTGGGGTTTGGGGATTAGATTTAGGGATCTTTTTTTTTTAATTTGTTCCAATTGGGGGTTTGTGTCATGCTAAAGTGATTTTCACAAGATCAATGTTTTGGTTATTTTCGTTCCAGTTGGAGGATCGTATGTTAATTTTTAGCGAACAAACAAAACTAATTAAGTTGATAAAGTAGAGTTTATTACGGTTTCTTTAATTGAGAGTAGTGTGCAAAGCTAATTAAGTAGATTTTACTAAGGTTCTTTAATTGAATTTGCTTCTTCTTCCTATTACTTGCAGCAAATCTTTTTCATACAGTTTGTTGCTATTGAATCGGGGTATGCATTGGCTATTTTTTTTTCTCTCCCATCCACTGAATTCTAGCCCTTGTATCTTGGATTTCTCTCTTTGTACCCTACTGAACTTGGCAACATTTTAATCCAAAAATTGATATTTAAAACCAGTGGGCAATGTTTGGGATTACTGGTTAGTTTAATCTCTATGGTTTAACCACTGATCAAATTACTCATGTCTTTTAAAGTGTATTCAATCTTTATATGTATTTGGTATTCAGGAAGTTTCTTCTGGCTTTTAGTTTCCTGGTTTTTTTGTTCTCTTTTCTTGTTGTTATATATCTCATGATCAAAGGGAATGAAGAGGAGGAGATCCTACAAAAAGGGTATCTGTTCATAGGTAGGTAGACTAGTATAGAAGTTTTGTTTTTTTTTTGGTTGAAACTAGTATAGAAGTTTTATGGTGGTGTTGGGTTCTGATGAAACTTCTATTTTCAGCAGATAAACAAGAGAATATTATGATAGAGGAGAAGATTATGGGTTTGCTTTAGCATATGAGCAAGTATAGGATTGCATATTGTGAAGATTTGAGTTTTTTTATATTGCCCTTTGTTTAATGTTTCTCTTAATCCTATCCTCTGTGCCTTTATATGGGGTATGATCTACTTGACTTTATACATTTTATACACGTTTCTGATGGCTTTCAAGCATAAACAATAAACATCCCTTTATCTAATTGCTCTATTGGCTTGATTGATGTGTGCTAACAAATGTGATTTAAGCCTATTAGCTCAAATGATAGAGCAATGTGCTCACGCACAATGATACGGGTTCAAATCCCGTATAGGCTATATTTGGTTATGTATAGTTAGGATGTAGCAATTGACGCAAATGCTTTAATTTTTGTACATTTAGATTTTCATTAGTACACCTTACCATAGAGTGCAAATAACCATAATATTAACGATTATGACAACATACATGGTGTGCAAACATGACAAGTGAGAATAATGTCACCCCTTCCATAGAAAATTTTAGGCATAAATAATTGTAATGGATAGTATTTATAAAGGCCTATGTGGGAAAAGGCAACACTTTGTATGACAGTAGTAACACTTTGTATTATTAGTAATTCTTGTGAGAAGAAGAATGACCACTTCAAAAAATGTATGATAGCACACTTTGTAACGTGTAACGGCAACAACATAAATGTTTATTCAAACCAACCTACAACAACAGCAACTTACAACAGTAAAACTAACTCACAGCAACACAAACTTATAGCTACAACAACTTACAGCAACAGCAAAAAAAATATCTTCACTTAGCTTCCCAGTTCAAACCCACTAAGAAACATCTTTCTTCAACTACAGGACCCTCTCCTTCAGATTTTCAAATGGCATTTTGTTATGATTGGTAATAATTTAGAGCTCTTCATTCCACATCCCTGCCAGCACACTCCAATTTTTTTTTACGTCATGGTTTTTTCATGTCATAACTTTGGGTGATTTTGCCAATTTATTCAATGAAAGATACAAAATGGAGAAGAAAATACAGAAGCTCCATGATTTTTGGCAAGTTAAGAGGTATATTGATGTATAAATATTCACTAATGGAGCCTATGTGGGATTTGAACCCGTATCTTTGTGCGTGAGCACAATGCTCTTCCATTTGAGCTAATAGGTTGATAATCAAAGGACATTAGTTGTCATAGAAACAACCATAAAAAGGGTAAAACCCACACTACAAATGTGAGGTTCATCATCAAATTAACCTCATTCTAGACCATATACAAAAAAGAAAAGTAAAATCCAAGAAACTCCAAAAGAACAATTCATTTTCATTATGTAGTGTGATAATCAATAGCATTGGCTTTGCCTATGGAAACACCAAACACAAATTGAAACCCCCAATTCGAAACAGTAAGACCATGTTTATCAATGGATACTAAAAATACTATTATTTTATTCTTCTCTCTCCGCCACATCATCCTAGCATCTCATTCTCATTTTTCCCACTTTATCAATAGCATCCCTAGTATCCCAAAACCCATCTTTTCATACCCACTCAATTTACAAATATACCCCTCTCCAACAATTATTTCCATTCTCGATTATATTATTATATTCATTTATTATTATTAAAATATTAATATTAAATTAATATTATTTATAAATGACATAGTGCGAACTATATATATAACAAAAAAACGACATTAATTAAATAAACAAAAGGACGTTACAACAAAGACAATGCATAAACTTTAGAATTTATTCAATAACATAACATAATTCGGAAAGCGGAAAATACTGATTGCCTCCACGATTGGCCCCAAATTTTTGCCAAATATGTTCCTTCAAGTCTTCCCTAAGCCGACGGTGTGTACCACTATCGCGAAGTGCACGCCTCCTCTGGATATACTCGCGCATAGCCTCCGGTGTCAAGGTCGACCACGTCCATGTGGAGTTGTCTGCCGGGACTGGTTCGCCACTTATTCCTTCGTCAAATTGCGGAATCTCGTAACCATGATGAGTAAAATATTCTCGCTCGTCTTCCACGATCATATTGTGCAAAATGATGCATGCTCTCATTATCTTCCCGAGCAACACTGGATCCCAAGACATTGCAGGGTTCCGAACTATTGCGAAACGAGCTTGCAACACACCAAATGCCCTTTCCACATCTTTGCGAACAGAAGCCTGGTATTGGGCAAATAACTTCATCTTCCTGCCTTGGGGAGACTTTGGGGATTTCACAAATGCAGCCCATTCCGGGTATATCTCATCCGCAAGGTAATACCCTATGGTGTACCCGTGTCCCCCAACAGTGAAATTAACATTTGGAGCTTGACCTTGTAAAACATCATCAAAAATAGGGGATCGATCAAGAACGTTAATATCATTATTAGTACCTGGGACTCCGAAAAAAGCATGCCAGATCCATAGGTCATAGGATGCAACTGCCTCGAGTATAAATGTCGGGTGATCATGATCTTCACGGGCAAATTGACCTTTCCAGGCAGTTGGGCAGTTCTTCCATGCCCAATGCATACAGTCAATGCTTCCTAACATCCCAGGAAAGCCACGAGACTCCCCTACGCTTAGAAGTCGTTGGATGTCCGTGGCATTTAGACGTCGAAGATACTCCTCTCCGAACAAGTTGCAAATTCCGTCAACGAAATGTGATAAACACAATCTTGCAGTGCCCCCCGATAACCGTAGATACTCATCACAAGCATCGGCGGCAATCCCATAGGACAAAATGCGAATTGCACTTGTCACTTTCAGGAGAGCGGAGATGCCCATCCTGCCTGTGCAATCTGGGCGTTGTTGAAAGTATTGCACTTCCGACTCCAATCGCTGAAGAATGCGATTGAAAACCCCCTTACTCATTCGAAATCTGTGACGGAAGACCTCATCTGGGTATGTTGAGACCTCCGCAAAGTAATCGTCGGACAACTGGGCATGGCCTCTCTCCCTTCCTCGCTCAATGTGGGTGCGGCGACGTCTAGTTCGCGAACTTTCAGGCGGTTGGTACGCTTGTTGCTTCGCAAGAGCTGCAGCTTCCCATTTAAGGATAGCTTGAAGCTCAACTACGCCATCATCAGAGCTACTGCTTGAAAGAAAATGGTTAGTGTTTGAGGAATTTGATTCGGAATCAGACATTGGGAGAGATTGTGAGAGGCAGATGATTGTTGTGACGTTTCTGAATAGCTACAATGTCATCTTATATAGAAGTCCTACACTCACATGCAAGCTTCCTATGTAAGATTCGCTGGCATAAGGGGACGAACCATTATCACATGCAAGCTGTAAAGATAATGGAAGTGACAACACCACTGCACAAGCAAACAAAGGCTGCATGTCTCGAACAATGAAGTCGGATGTGACAACACTCTACGACTACAAACAAAACATTACTTATCTTGAACAATGTACTCGGAAGTGACAACACCCTACCACAAGCAAACAAAGGATGCATGTCTCAAAGTATGAAGTCGGATGTGACAACACTCTACCACTACAAACAAAACATTACTTATCTTGAACAATGTACTCGGAAGTGACAACACCCTACCACAACAAACAAAGCTTCTTTAAAGTGAAACTGAAATTTCATTAATCAAAGTACACAATGCAAACCATGCTTACAACATAAGAAACATGCATTAACAAAAGGGAAACATGCATTAACAAAAGGAAACATGCATTAACAAAAGAGCGAGATAACGAACTCCTTGATCAACTTCATTTTTGCCCTGACAACTCCTTGATCAACTTCATTTTCAGACTCTCGAGCTCTGGTGAAAGATGTGGTTGTGCCATGAGGTTGGTAAGCATGTCCATCTTCTTTGCCTCGATCTCCATCTTCTTCACTCTCTCATACGCTTGCTGCTTCTCCCTCTTGCGGGTCTCCTTTGCTATCTGCAACTCATAGAATTGCCTGAACTTTTCAGCTTTCTCTTGCTCTAGTTGGTCAGAAATCTGTTGAACATTTGCTTGATCGGAAGACATAGCTTCCTTTCCCTTTCTTTTAGACTTCTTGATTCCCATTGGACGCTCTATAGGATTAACAGTGAAAACACTTGTGGGAGTATCTGAACTTGGGGTATCCCCTCCACCAGAAGAGCGAGATCTTTTGGAGCTCCCACTACTTGCATTGCATCGATTGATTTTTTCCAAGTAATCGACACTCCACTTGGGCTCATCACGCAACACTTGCCATGCATGTTCTTCTCTGAAATTCTTCCCATCACTCTTAGAGGCATAGAGTTGATGTGCTCTCATGAGGACATCATTATCCGACTCACCAGATGCTCGCATACGAGTTGCCTCCTGAAAACAACCAGCAAACTTAGAGACATTACAGTTGAGTTTTTGCCACCTTGCCTTACATTTGGATATTTCTCTTTTCACTTGGTGTGGTTTCCTGTACTCCTCATAGAAAGCTCCAATTCTAGCCCAAAATGCTTGCGAGTCTTGGTTTGTATTGGTGATCGCGTCAGTGGAGATGTTAATGAAAACGCTAACCAGAAGGTTGTCATCTTCCACCCCCCCCCCCCCTAATAGGCGCGAGGACCAAGAACTTCATCAACACCTTCCACAACTTCACCACGACTACGAGCACCACCACGACCTCCACCACGAGAACGACCTCGGCCACGAGAACCGCCACTACCACCTGTTGGGGGGTCACCAACACTTGGTTGGGTGCTATATGTTGGGATGGACTGGGAGTGTTGTGCATATTCAATTCCAGAGGTGATTGGGGTAAAATTTTCTGTGTTTGAAGAGAGAACTTGAGAGTAATATGCCAGATCGTATTCAGAAGAAAGTGACATATTACCCAAGCTAGAAAAGAAGACATTTTTAGAAGAATTTTGGGATGGATCCATGGTAGGGAGATGGTGAGGGATTTTGGGATTTTCATATGGTAAAGATGGAGAAGTAGTGTGTGTTAGGTGTTGGTAAAGGTATGTATTTATAGCCAAAACTACTCATATCAACTTCCTCCTATTACCAATTATTTTTTTTAATAATTATGTATTTCATTTCTTGCATTATTTATTATTTCAAATTATTCCATATTTGTAATTCAATTTTTCGGATTATATTATGCATATTTATAATCAAAGAGAAATTATTTAAAAAAATATAGTCAAACATATTCAAAATTGGTGTCTACATGTAGATAAAAATGAATCTAGTATTGTGGTAAATTTATATTTTATTTTTTTTTAACATTTTCTTCCCCGAAATTCTGATTTTATTGTGTAAAATAATTCCCCCCAGGAACAAATCCAGGCCGTCCATCAAGATGCCCAGCTGTCACCTTCTACCGCGCCTTTGCTGCTGGCCAATCTCCCGGCGACACGTGTCCCTCCTCTGCTGCAGATTTCTGGCGCGCCAGGCTTGGGTCCCACTTTCTGTCCCGTGGTAGCGATGCTTTGAAAGCATTGATCAAGCATCCCAATTGCCACTGTTCTCATTTTTTAATATAAAATCTTGTAGTACCCCTGCTCATTTTTCCACCGATAAAATTGCCCTAAGGCATTGAAACCCAAAGCCCCAATTTTCCATTTCAGCCCAAACACAAATTGAAACCCAAATTTGGTCACAATAAACATCTTTCTATATGCAAACACAAATTGGAACCCCAAATTCGAAACTTAACTCAACAATCAAACAAACCCAAATTCGAACTTTAGAACCCTAATTTTTTGAAAAGGGGACATACCTGGTAGTGGCACCATATTATTCCGACGGATTGTCAGCGCCTCACCACCGGGCAAATTAATCCGGCGGATTGCCGACACCTCCGACAGGTCCTGCAATCGATTTCCCGCTTGCGTCTCTTTGTTGTCGCTTCTCTTGGTTGCCTCTCTATCGCCGAACATCTTTTTCTCCACCGGCCCTCCTTTCCTTGTGCTCATCTTTTGAACAAAAAACAAACGGATATGTGAAGGGTTGTTAGTTTTAACTGAGAAAGGGCACGAGACGAATTTTGTATAAAACTCAGGGGCACCAAGAGAAATAAGCTAAACTCTTGTACACGCCGCGAAAAAGGCGATACCTCGGGGGTACCGGGCGATATTTCCGAAGTTTTTTTATATTAAAAAATGCTAAATTTTGTTATTAGTAAAAAAATAAGTAAAATTAAAATAAATTTACTAACACAAGATTGATGAAAGAAATCCATAAATAACATAGAAATACAAATAGATTTATTATTGGATAAATTTTCATAACTAATCAAATAAAAAAAATTATCCTAATTGCTTAACAAAAAAGTTAGGTACTGTGTAAGGATTTATCAAGAAAAGCAAGGAGGCGCGTGAGGTTCAACGCATAGGGCCCACCGCCCAAAGAAGAAGAACCAGCAGCAAAGCAAAAGGCGTTGTTCAACTTCGCGATTGTTCATCCCCCGGATCCCTTCAACTTCACTTCTGTCTTCCACTCTCCGTTCTTCAGTTTCCCTCTCTTTTCCTCCATGAACCCTAATCTCCGCCTGAGATCCGCACCCCCGCCGAATTCAGCCTCCATGTACCGCTCTCGGATGTACGCCAACTCCAATTTCCGCGCCAGTCTCCGGCCGGAGCGGCCGCCGGAGCCTCCGCCGGCCCGCCGCATGAACTTCATTGTTGAGCTCCACCCTGACGCCGGCGTCTCGACTTCGCTGGAAGATGTTAAAGCGCTGATCAAGGAATGTAGCCTCCTGCCCGACTCTTACGCCGTTCGGGACTCCGGTCCGGCCTCTTCCCCAGCTAGGTTGTTCTTTACTATGTGGAGCACGGCGGTGAAAACGATGGCGGACCTGTGGGAGAGGCGGTTCGACGGAGGGAAACATGGCGGCTTCTCCCCGTTCCTTATACCGAAGGTGATTGTGGCCTCCGACGCGGAAGAGCTCAAAGACCGGCTGAAATCGGTGTTCGTGGACCGAATTAGGGGGTTTCTTAGCGGCGAGGCGGTGGCTAGGTGGGAGAATCGGGTGGATACGTTGGAGAGCGAGATTGATTCCGTGTCTGCTACGCTTAGGAAGCATCATAAAGTTTGGGAATTTGAGGAGCTACAGAAGAAGAAAGAGGGTCTGGTACGTGAGAAAACCCTAATTCTGAAGAAATTGACGGAATTCAGAGCAGGGTTGAACTGTATACTTACTCATCTTGGCGTAGAAGATGATGAAGATGAATTTTGGAATGTTAAGGTTTTCACCTTTGAAGAGGGAAAGTTCAATTGGGAAAGGATTTTTCAACTGATCATGCGTGAGCTCCGGCGGCTTGACCAGGGTTTGCCTATCTACGCTTTCCGGCGGGAAATAATCTCGCAAATCACTTCTCAGCAGGTGTCTATTTTTTGATGAATTGATTTATTGCATCAATTATCAAGAATATTTTTTTTTTTGCTTTCCTTTTCTCTTTTCAAGAAAATATTCTTTTCACAGTTATTAGAGAAGAAAAAACCCTTTAATTAGTCGGCTGTTTTGACACTAATGTGAGGTCTCTATGTTACACTTCCCATTAAAATGTGTTGAGGGGATATTTTACACTATTTTCAACTTCATTTTTTTCATGTTTTTAATCTAAAACTACACACTCGATCCATTATAACTGACTCATAACATATATCCACTTGAATGTCACCTACCATCAACAAATGTTAAATGGGAAATATTTGAAAAGACAGCTGAAGAATTGTTGTTTTCTGCTTTTTAAAAACAAATAGTGTGTGATTGTGTATGTGGCATAGAATATGGCTAAATTAAATCTTCTGAAAAATGGTACACTTATTCGTGATTTCTTCTCTGCTTGACATGCAGCTTTAGCCACACCTGTACTACTATAGGATTATAATCCCCATGCCCGAAAAATGCACTTTTTTGGCGCAATTGAAGTTCTGAAATATTCCACTTAGGAGATTGATATTAATTACATCACACCTGAGTGAACATTCATGTGATATTTATTGATTTGGCCTTCTTGCATCCTTGCGATCCCAAATAAGTGAAATAAGTGATATTTATTGATTGGTGGTTTTTGAAGATGTGCTAATTATTTGTATGCTCTACTATATGCTACTCACTGAATCATAACTTGTATACAGGTTATGGTATTGATTGGAGAGACTGGTTCAGGGAAGAGTACGCAGCTGGTACAGTTTCTTATGGATGCTGGGGTGTTTGTAAATGGGTCTATTGTCTGTACACAGCCACGGAAAATTGCTGCCATGTCATTAGCAGAAAGAGTTCGTGTTGAAAGCAGTACATGCTATGGAGAGAATGCAATTAGTTGTTGTTCATCATATTCTTCCAGTCAGAGGTTTAATTCTGAGGCTATATACATGACAGACCACTGTCTGCTTCAGCATTGCATGAATGAAAAAGATTTGTCTGAGGTATCCTGCATTGTAATAGATGAAGCTCATGAAAGAAGCCTAAACACAGATCTACTTTTGGCTTTGATTAAAACTTTACTCTGCTCTAGGCTTGACCTGCGTCTTGTTATAATGTCAGCAACAGCGGATGCAGAACAGCTTTCAGAATACTTTTTCGGCTGTGGGACCTTCAAAGTAGTTGGGAGAAATTTTCCAGTTGATGTGAAATATGTCCCCTGTGTGCCTGTTGGCCCTTCTGTCTCTTCAGAAGCTGCTTCTGGAATTGTAGCCCCATATGTATCCAGTGTGATTAAGATGGCAACTGAGATTCATGGTAAAGAGAAAGAAGGAACCATCCTTGCTTTCTTGACTTCTCAGATGGAAGTAGAATGGGCTTGTGAAAGGTTTCAAATACCTGGTTCTGTTGCACTGCCTTTACATGGAAAGCTTTCCAGTGAAGAGCAGTCGCATGTTTTTCAAAGCTATTCCGGCAAAAGGAAAGTTATCTTTGCAACTAATGTAGCTGAAACATCCTTGACAATCCCAGGGGTAAAATATGTTATAGATTCTGGTATGGTCAAGGAAAGCAGGTATGAAGCTGGTTCTGGAATGAATGTTCTTAGAGTTTCTTGGGTTAGCAAGAGTTCTGCTAATCAACGAGCTGGCCGTGCTGGCAGAACAGAGCCAGGGGAATGTTATAGGCTGTACACCCAAGATGAATTCGAGCTGATGCCTTCCCAACAAGAGCCTGAGATTCGCCGTGTCCATCTTGGCGTGGCTGTATTGAAAATTATTGCACTGGGCATGAAAGATGTAAATAATTTTGATTTTGTTGATGCACCGTCTGCTGAAGCTATTGATATGGCCATTCGGAATCTTGTTCAACTGGGGGCCGTGACAGTGAAGGGTGATGTGATTGAATTGACTGAAGAAGGAAGATCTTTGGTGAAGTTGGGTATTGAGCCTCGACTCGGGAAATTGATTCTTAGCTGTATCCGGGAGCGCTTGGGAAAAGAAGGTATTGTTCTTGCCACTTTAATGGCTAATTCCAGCAGCATTTTTTGTCGAGTGGGGAATTATTCTGAAAAGCTTAAGTCTGATCGTCTTAAGGTGCCTTTCTGCCATCGAGATGGTGATCTCTTCACTTTACTTTCTGTTTACAAGAAATGGGAGGGTCTTCCTTTTGGGACGAGGAATAAATGGTGTTGGGAGAACAGTATTAATGCCAAAACAATGAGGAGGTGCTACGACTCCATTTTAGAATTGGAGAACTGCGTTGAGACTGAACTTCGTAAAATTATTCCCAGCTACTGGCTTTGGATGCCTGATGTGGTAACAGAGCATGATATCAATCTTAAGAAGGCCATCCTTGCATCCCTTTCTGAAAACGTGGCATGTTATTCAGGCTGCGATGAGCTTGGATATGAACTTGCTATGACTGGACAGAACATACAACTGCATCCTTCATGTTCTTTGCTTATGTTCAACCAGAAGCCTAGCTGGGTTGTCTTTGGAGACGTTTTATCAGCCGCTAATGAATATCTTGTGTGTGTGACTGCCTTTGATGCCGAGTTCTTGTCCACCCTTAATCCTCCTCCTCCATTTGATGTGTTGAGAGCAGAAAATCGGAAACTGCAGACGCGGACATTGTCTGGTTTTGGTAGGACTCTTCTCAAGAGGTTCTGTGGGAAGTCTAGTGCTAGTCTTTCTTGTTTATTATCACGCGTCAGAACTATCTCTGGTGATGATAGAATCGGCATTCAAGTCAACGTTGATA
Source organism: Persicaria maculosa (assembly GCA_963922045.1). Lineage (NCBI taxonomy): Eukaryota > Viridiplantae > Streptophyta > Magnoliopsida > Caryophyllales > Polygonaceae > Persicaria > Persicaria maculosa. The sequence goes on along the minus strand of OY998267.1, from coordinate 25,018,508 downwards.
ACAATGAAATCCGTGTATTTGCTGCATTACATGATATGGAGATGGTTCTTGATCATATCAAGAATGTTTTGGAGCGTGAAAAAAATTGGTTGGAGAATGAATGTATGGAAAAATATCTGTACCAGGGTGGTGCTGGTGTGACCCCACCTTTTGCTTTATTTGGCGCTGGCGCTGAAATCAGACATTTGGAGCTTGACAAACGATGTTTAACTGTTGATGTGTATCATTCAGATGCAAGCAATATTGATGATAAGGAACTTTTAGCTTTAATTGAAAATCATGCATCTGGGATTTGTGCTGTTCGCAAATCTGCTAGTAACTATGTTGAAAGTGGGGACAAACCAAGATGGGGCAGTGTCACGTTTCTTTCTCCAGATGCTGCTCAAAGTGCGTTAGAGTTAAATAATGTTGAGTTTCATGGCTCTTTGCTGAAGGCTGCCCTTTCTGGGACAAACATTGGGGCAGATCGATCCTTTTCGTTTTCTGCTGTCAATGCAAAGGTTTATTGGCCACGCAAATACAGCAAGGGTTTTGGTTTTGTGACATGTGAAGCTGCTGATGTTTGCTTCATGGTTAAAGATTTTTCCAACTTGATTCTTGGGGGAAAATATGTTAGATGCGAGCGTAGCTTCAAAAGGCAAGATAGTATAATGATCTCTGGTATTGATAGAGGGATGTCTGAAACTGAAATTTTGAATGCGTTGAGGGCTGCTACAAACCGTAGAATTCTTGACTTCTACCTGGCAAGAGGGGAGCCTGTAGATAATCCAGCGTGTAGTACCTGTGAAGAAGCACTTTCCAGAGAGATATCTTCTTTTATGCCCAAGGGGAACCCTCTTAGTACTTGTTGCAGAGTTCAGGTCTTTCAGCCAGAGCCGAAGGATTCAAATATGAAAGCCTTGATTGCATTTGATGGTAGTGTTATGCAATGTTGTTTCAAACTATACCTGCAATTCAATTTCATGACATTTCATATCTATCATAAATGATCAAAACCATGAAATTTTACCCCTCAACAGGTAGATTGCATTTGGAGGCAGCAAAAGCATTGGAGCAAATTGAAGGGAAGGTCCTGCCTGGTTTCGAACCGTGGCAGAAAATACAATGTCAAAGGCAATTCCACAGTTCTGTCTCATGCCCTTCTTCTGTCTATTCTGTTATCCGCTGTCAACTTGATTCTCTACTTGCTCGCTTTAAGCATCGAAAAGGTACACATTAGCTTTTCCAAGCTTTTTTTTCATTGTCACAAGCTGTTTGGAATCATCTGTTTCACTTTCACTCTTGGAAACACCTGATGCATAACCTAACAGTGTGAAATAGAAACTCTTAATAAATTAACTATTTCAAAGGCCAATGGAGTGGATGACCTGCTGTATTTTCATTTGATTATCTGACTGTTGATTTTGACCCTTTATGGTAATCTTGTCATTTTGATACTGCTCCATAAAACAACTCCATTTAAATTTTCATCAATGCCCCGGTGGATCCTAGATTCATTGGAGACAATTGCGGAACATACATGTAACATGACCAGCTCAAAATGTCTCCCCTTTTTGCATTTTGCTTTGTCTCTCTTGTCTAGTTGTCTCCCTCTTTCTTTGATATTAGCAAATATATTAGATGACTGTAATATTAATTTTTTTAGTTGTTTTATATACTACGTACTAATCATTGAGGTAAAAAGAAGCTCATAACTGCATATTGTTTCAGGAAAAAGGAATAACTAACTGCATCTATATTAGAAAGTTAGACACGTCTAGTGGTTTGGTGCAAGTTGATTGACAATGGGAGGGATGTGGATATGTACCTCACACTGTGGATAGGAAGAGATGTATCAACGTAGGAGTTAAGAGAGAATGAGGAGTATTGATGAGTGGAGATAAAATTTCTTAATCCAGGAATAAAAGATTGTGAAATCAAATGAGTGAAAGGGAAACAGACCAATTTCTATTGTATGTTGGGAGGGGATTTGTGTAAGGTCAGGTGCTGTTATCATTAACTATAGCTACAAGATGATGGTTTTTTTTTTTTTAAAAAAAAAAGATTATAGCATAGGATTTTTTATATAGTGGCTTGTTAGTAAGATGCATCTGTTATATAGGGAGTTTTTCCGTATTTTTTAAGGTACCTGAATGCATGCATGTTTAACCAAAGAATATAGTATGTACTCCAATATATACTTTAAACTACAATTTCAATTCAAAAGAAAATCTCTTCTTGTAGTTCAATTCAAATGGCATTTTTCCCCCAAAGCATTAAACAACATGCTCAGTTGTACTGTTTATGTACAATAATGTTTACTAGTACAAGTCAGTATAATAAATTTGGTCATTTTATTCAAACAAATAGGCAAAAGGTAACTTATAACTTATAAGCATGATGTATGTTTTTTTTTAGAAAAAAAGACGCATGTGGCCCTTTTTTCTAAATTACAAATGCTGAGAAGTTCTTGTATTATAAGGCAGCCATGCAAGAACAAGAACTCAGACACTTGTCTGTTTGCTGTGTGTGTTTTGGAATGGGCAAGTAGTTCAGTGGCATAAAGTGTCTTCCTCAATAGGGTAAACATGATTTCAAATTCCACTACCTGGGATATGGTGTGGTCTTTTACAGGCTATCTATCCCACCGTGCCTTATTCAAAGGTGTTTTGTCAGATACCAGAACTCACGGATCTTTTGTTTACAGGTGTAGAATGTACTTTAGTGGAGAACATCAATGGCTCCTTCCGAGTGAAGATATCTGCCAATGCAACAAAGACAGTGGCTGAATTAAGGAGGCCTCTTGAAAGACTGATGAAAGGGACAACCATAACCAATCCCAGCCTTAACCCCGCAGTCTTACAGCATCTCTTCTCCAAGGATGGTATTCCTCTCCTGAGATCTATCCAGCAAGAGACTGGAGCATACCTCCTCTTTGACCGGCATGCTCTTAATGTCAAGATCTTCGGCCTGCCTGAAAATGTTGCTTCAGCTGAGCAGAAGTTAGTCCAGCGCCTCCTTGATCTCCATGAGAGCAAAAAAATGGAGATCCATTTCCGTGGGGATAAATGGCCTCCTGACTCAATGAAATCAGTTGTCAGTACATTCGGGCCGGACCTTAATGGGCTCAAGGAGAGGGTACCTGATGCTGAGTTCACTCTTAATACTCGTCGACATGTACTCTCCATTTCCGGGGGCAATAAGGAGATAAAGAAAAAGGTTGAAGAGATTATTTATGAGATTGCTGAAAGTGGTAATCATGATCCATCAGGGGAAACCTCTGAGGATGCCATATGCCCCATTTGCCTTTGCGAAGTGGAGGACAAGTATCTGCTCGAGAGTTGCATGCACGTATTCTGCAGCCAGTGCTTAGTGGACCAGTGTGATTCTGCATTAAGAAGACGAGATGGTTTCCCCATCTGTTGTTCACGTGAGGGCTGTGGTGCTCCTATTCTGCTCATAGACTTGCGATCTATTCTCTCTAGTGAAAAGTTGGATGAGCTGATACGGGCTTCCCTTAGTTCATTTGTTGCCTCCAGCAGGGGAACCTACCGGTTTTGTCCTTCACCTGACTGCCCTTCCATATATAAGGTAGCCACTCCTGAGAGGCCTGGTGAACCATTTATGTGCGGAGCATGCTTCACGGAGACATGTACAAGGTGTCATGTCGAATACCATCCATATTTGTCCTGTGAAAAGTATCAAGAGTTCAAGGAAGACCCAGATTCATCACTGAAGGAATGGTGCAGTGGGAAGGACAATGTGAAGAAGTGTCCCGTCTGCAGTTATACGATTGAGAAGCTGGAGGGTTGTAATCACATCATGTGCAGGTGCGAGAGGCACATTTGCTGGGTTTGTCTGGAGCACTTCGATTCCAGTGATGACTGTTATAATCATCTCAGAACGGTGCACCTGAGCATCACTTGAGAAAAATACCACCTTTACAGCTTCCTCATCGACAAGGTAAGAAGAAAATACCACCTTTACAGCTTCCTGATCTGCTTCTGAACCCCAAGTTCCCTGTTATGTTCTTTGGCATCCAAGGATTGGATGAGAGGGAGAGATTGGATGAGAGGGAGAGGAGCAACCCTTCATGGTTTAATAGGATTGAAGCTAGTAAGGTGCTCGAGCTCGTAAAGAAACTCATCGCAAGGAAGGTTCCTGAACATGACATTGGGGTTATTACCCCTCATCGGCAGCAAGTAATGAAGATAAAGAAGGCCCTTGAGTCTCTCGATGTACTTGATATTAAAATTGGCAGTGTAGAGCAATGTCAAGGTCAGGAGAGAGAAGTTATCATCATTTCCACTGTCAGATCATCCATGAAACAAAACAAATTTGACAAGACTTTCTCTTTGGGGTTTCTGAGCAACCCGAAAAGGTTTAATGTTGCTATGACTCGAGCCAGATCATTGCTTGTCATCATTGGAAACCCCCATATCATTGAAAAGGTATTTCGCATTGAAATAACTCATTTCTTGACTTTTGTATCTTTTGTGATGGATACTCTGCAAGTGTAGTTGAACTGTTGTGTCAGCTGTGTGCTTTGGCAATTCACAGGACTGACACTGGGACCAAATGTTACGGCATTGTGCTGATAACAACTCGTATCAAGGCTGTGCTCTTCCAGTGAAGCAGCAGGATCCGTATGATGGCTATGCAGTTGCTGATTCAGGCCATCCAACAGATGATTGGGATACTCAGACAGGTGATTTGGGTTCAGGAGGAGACGAAGGGAGCAAAGTCAATGAAGGCACGGAAAATCCTTGTGTCAGTGGTTCGAATCCACTTCTAAGCAGGCGAAAGGTCCAAACCGTAGCCGATTTGGGTTCAGGAGGAGACGAAGGGAGCAAAGTCAATGAAGGCACGGACAGCTATAAGGCGGTCAACAATGACAGTGCATGGTCTAAGGCTGTCGACGATGATGATCCATGGTCTAAGGCAGTCAAGGAGCAAGATGAATGGTCTGATGGGTGGAAGTAAATTTGCAGATTGGAAAGGATTTTTGTGGCTTTTGAGTAGGTAGTCATTGCTGCCGGTTCATGGTTGCTTGAAACTTGAGAATATGGATCTGATGCCCCCTTTTAACTCTTGGCAACTTCAAACTCCATTGTTAATCAGTGCAGATAAAGTGATTTGATATCAGGGAGAAATCATATGATGTGAAGCCTGTGGACTGTTTTGTTCATTCAGCATTTTGTTGTTTCTACTTGATGTCTTTTTTGAAGCTTAACAGAAGGGCTGCTTCGTAACTAAAAGAACCACTCAAATCATAAACCTTTTTTGGTGCTATTTTGCTCGGATGGTTGGCCTTTTTTGCTTTTTTCTTTTTTTTTTGGATGATGTGTTCATGGTAGCTTCAATTGCAAGGGGAATTATAAGATCAGTTGAAAGATTGTATGATGCTTATTCTCGGTGATTTCTCCTGGAATTTTCTTATCATCTTTTCCCTCAAATTGCAAGCTTCTTTCAGTCATTTTTTATGCCCAGTTCATTTGACAAACTCAATCATGTGACAGGGAGGGGACCCAAGTATGCAATATAGGGTTTCAAATAAAAGGTTAGACATCACCAGAAACTTCAATGCTGAGGTCAGAGTTGGCCATTACACGAATCTTTCATGCTACGCTTGACACGAGATCTTAGTTTGTGTCGCTTAACGGCTTTAAGTTACTTTGCCTAATGCCCCGTACTATGAGCTTCTGCTGAGGTTGATCAGTTATTTGAGTTTGATTGTGGACTTAACACACGAATTGAAGTGGGTTTCACAACTAAATGACAAATATCAACAGAAATTATCAAGACTAGTGTTGGTGGGGTTTGCCAAGCCCGTGCAATAGTGCAGTTTACAAGTGCTTCTTGCTAGTAGGTCTACACAGATTGCAAATAAGAATCTAGTTTTTGTTTGTTTTAGATGATTTTCTAAACTTAAACGGCATTTAAGTGATTGATGTGGAAGATCAGGTTTATATTCACAAACAGATTTGAATGGATATTTGCTTTGTGTTGATATACTTTCTTTCCAAGCTCCTGCAATAGTGCAAAAGCATGTAGTTAAAAGGATTAAGATTTGGTGAAGTGACCACATTTTCTTTTTCAACAATGTTATTTTTTATCATTTCAATGGGAGAGCTATCCCACCATAATGGGAAAGGAAATGAGTATTGGAATTTGGAAGAGTATTAAACAGGAAGGTTGACATCAATGGTTATGACTTTACTTGAACAGGATCAATTTTGCTGACAGACCTCAAATCCCTTTTTTTTCTTTAATATATATAATCATGGATCAATTTTGCTACAAGGAGAGGTTTGAAGACTGCAAAGAACAGTTCCTTCCTGCATAATTGCCGAGTATGAGCTCAACTTGGAGAAGGCCTTAAACGCCGCTGTCAGATTTAGCTTTCAGGCGAATTTAAAGAAAACAATAGAACTCAGCAATACTTACAATTGTGATAGCTTTGAATTGATCAGTAACAAGTTAATATCAACAGAAACGATTAGGACGAGTATTGATGAGCAACGTATGAAGGTTCGAGATAGCAAGCTACCTTATATGAACCCTCCCCTCAAATCATTGCTTAGTAACATTTCACTTTAACTGCTTCTATTGCCAACCCTTTTTTTGGACCACTAGCAAAGGTGGGAGTGGTACACCAAACAAAGCACAGAGCAAGAAGAAAAAACTGCTTATGATAACGCGAAAGCCGCAACATAAATGGAGAGATATTCAAAACGAGCAAAAAGAGTTGTTCGCAAGCTGGATGATGTAACAATTACATAAGCAAACAGAAGAAGATGCACACTGTCCTCCTGTTATTGCTAATATTAATACACTAGAAAGCAAGAGGGCGAGACATGTTCGAATTTTAGTCAGCAAGACTATCAAATGAACAAGTAAAAGCACCTATCATTTGCTAAATCAAAGCCAAAGCAAGCTACTTGGCAAAAATATGCACTCAAACTTCAATGTAACATAGCTGATATCCTGGAAAACTGAAATTAAACTACAAACGAGATCAAACACAGTCATTGTCTTGCTTCATCTGCGTATATAAACTAGTGTATTTTGTTGTTGCAAGGATGATGAGGAGTAGACAAAGCAATACCTTCAAGTCGGAGTATAGCATGATGGAGAGAGATTCAAATCCAAATTGCCAACCCTTTTGGGTCGACAGTGCCAATGTCATTCAATAGTTTTGCATATACTGAATGCAGCTGCACACAACAATATTGCAAAGAACAAATCATTCCTGCAGTTTCACTTTCTTCCAAGTAAAAAGAAAAACGGTGTCAGACTCATTCACAACCTTAGCTTTTTCATTTCACTCCCTTCAAATTTTGTACTATGCCATAGCTTATAGATGTATCTAATCTGTCACCAATAATAGGAACTGAAATTTAAACTGTCAACAAGCAATCTTCAACCTGAAACACTAAGACGCAGGTCCAGTCACCTTGTAGCTGGACAAAAAGAGGCGTTTTAGGACACTATAGATCCCACATTGGTTATCATCATAAAGCATATGCTTTGGAGAGCATATAAAAGGCCCAAAGAGATAATAGACAAATCATAC